>OY728163.1:1207397555-1208785889 GCA_963277665.1 Viscum album | reverse complement strand
AGGTGAGAGAATCCAAGGGAGGCTCGGCCAACATCGCACGAGTAGTAATTTCTATCAGTTTGAACTTCTCGCGAAGGCGATCCTGTTCTAGCTTTATACGATGAAGTTCATCTTGGGTTTGGTCCAGAGCAAAGCCCAGTGGTGCTACCTCCTTCCCAAGTTCTGTTAGATGGGCTTCGATTGGTCCAAGACTACTGGGTGAGGCCATCGAATCTTCTTTCTATATTAATTAACCTAGATTACTTGTATTTAGAGACAATAATCAAAATGTTTAGTTTCCAGTGGTCATATTGACCAATTGTCATATAACAGTCAAAAACCAATAGTATCATTTTAATTATACTCATGTTATCAAATGAAACATTTTTGTTGAGTATAAAAATAAAATAGCACATAAAATTAGGAAACAAGATTAATTCAAAATTTCGGGTTGTTACAATCTTCCCCCCTTAAGAAATTGCGTCCTCAAAATTTTTTAAAATTAGGTTTTGAAATTTCATTGAATGTCCCACATCGGAAAAGGGGTCAGTAAAACTATTACATTAAAAGAAAGAAAGGGAAGTACGAAGGTCACCCGAGTTAGCACACACTAGGATTCCATGTAGGAAAACATGGACATGGAGGAGAAAACAAAGGGTCAAGTTCTAAGGGAGAGTGACAGAGAACATGATTAGGAGAAAGTTAACCATAATAAAATCCCAAACTTATGATGTGTGTAAACGATCTTTGATTACCTCGTAGGAAACGTAAACCAACAATGTTTTTGTTTTACATTCCTTTTCATAATTTTGAGGAATTTATTTACAACATAGAACAAAAACATAAGGAAATATATCTACCTTCATGTAGAGTTTCACCCTCTAATAAGTTTCTACCAAAAATAATCTTTTCTCCCAAATGATGAGCATTCAACACTACTTGGTCTCATCAAAACACAAGAATCATCTTCTAGAGAATCACATAATCCACAAAAGATTAACTATATATTTCTTCGATCTTTAACCATTATCCCAAAAATATAAAGGGTAAGGTTAAACAACTCTTCAAAAAGGAAGAATCCCATAGGAATGGAAACAAATTTTAAATCTTCAATTTTGCATGGTAATACCCAAAGTTCATCATAGACCATCCCATAAATAACAGTCCTTAAAATTCCTCAAAATAAACCAAACTAAGATTGAAACCCAAATACAAGAAGGATTTGATAACATAGTCTTCCAAAATAAACTTCATTGTTCATCTCCAAACAACATCAACCACTCCTAACATCTTATAACAAAATTATCTAAACTAAACATATTTTACCCAAGATAGGTTAATCATTCCCATAAGTAACCTAAATCACTATAAGTCCACCATAAATTCATCGATTCTTAAAAATATAAGTCAACCTTACTCCTCAATGAAGACACCGTAGTAATCTATTTAGCTCGATCATATAGGGTCCCTAAAATAGTCAACGTATTCCAAAATAATAATAATCTTTTAATCCCCTAATCACCTCTGTCATATTAATACGACAATCGTCGCATTTCCTATCAAATTGGTTTTTGGGACATGTTCTTCCATTTCCCGCCATTAACTAAGAAAAGAAACTATAATTAGGGGCTTATTTACTTAGCTAATAATCATGAAAAGGAAACTTTAAGAATAAAAGGATAAATATGTAGAATAAAAGTATATCCTAACTTGTGATCCCCAAGGTTATAATCTAGGTAATCCGTGATCATATATTCTTATGTGAATCTTTATTTTTTTTATCCTTGTTTCTTTAATAATGGTTCATACTAAGCTTATGAATTTACCAAAGCATATCTACCAGGAGTGTCGTAACCAAGAGTGCAGCAAGGCCCGTTGTCGTGTACTAGTTCCCGTTTGAGTCTAGCTCAAAGCGGTGTTTTCAGGTTTTACCCCTATGTACATCTGTGCCAGAGCCACCTCTACCTGCTCGTATCCAGACAGGGATGTATTTGCTTGGAAACCCCTTACTCAATACTCACCAAAATACCAGGAAGATTTCATATATTTAAACTTTTCTATAGGGTACTTCCTAGATTTTTCATATCCTAATTTTCACAAATAACTAAACCATCCTTTGATACCAACTATAGCATCCCACCTCTTTATCACATAAACTTTCATTACATTTTACAAAACCGAGGATCTTTAAGGTTTAGTGTCTTGGAAACCAGGAACTTTAAACATGAAAACATAAAACATTCTTTTAAAACACTTGAAAGGATTCTCCTCATGTTCATCCTAGGTTCATTACTTCATCACATAACCTGGGAGCATACATCAAAAGAAAGGGTGAGCAAAAAGACCAGTAAGGAAAACAAGAGAAACATTTTACATGTGAACTTGATATACTTCAATAAGGTCATGAAAAAGAACTTTAAGGCATGAGAATGAAATAAGGAGGCATATCATAATAAAAATAACATTTTTCATAACTTGAAAATGTGGCTACATCATTTAACATAGAAAATCATGAACATATCACCAAGGTTCATCCCCAAGGTGTCATTTGAAAATTACCAAGGTTATTCACCAAGGTATCGTGAAAATTGTAATCTCTAGTGGTTACATCATTACCCAATGCATTGGAGCGCTATCAGGGCGCACCCTTAAATTTGAATTTATTATCATGTGAGACACATATATCATCATCAAAAATTTCATAAATAACCCATATAGCATAAAATAAATGGGTTTCATTTCATAATCACAACGTTTTAAAAACTGCTTTAAAGACATGATCTTTACGTCACATTAAAACCCACAGAAAAGGAAGGTGGGTCTCATGTATGTAAATCTGAGAATTTAAAATAGAAAAATTTGGTAGATATGTGAATACCCCTTTAGAATAAAGAGATTTGAGTATTCACTCAATAATATAAACGAACTTTAGAAAAAGAGAGAGACATTTTGAGACGGAAATTCTGCAGCATAACGGCTATGTTACGAGGTTTTAGAAGACATTAAAAAGAGAGGGAAAATGGGTAAAACATTCATAAATGACCCATAAAACAGTAGATGGAGAGAATAAGAAGGATACATGATCATGGTAATGAAATTTCAAGGACATACCATTTGAAATTAAAAACATGGAAGGAAGACAAAAATTATATTTCTCTTATGAAAGTTCGGCAGCCTAACGGCGTTACTCAAACTTCAAAAAAAAAGATTGAAAAGATCAAGTAGGGTTTCTAATCATGTGAACATAAGAGTTCAGTATGATAGATATAGAGATAATTCCCCAACATAACAAAAAGTAACTTGAAAGAATTGACATGAAAGTAGAACTTCAAAACGAGAATGGTGAAGAACCACTTAAAAATTCAGCAGCCTAACTGCGCCACTTAAAACTTCAAAATACTGAATTGAAGAGATCAAATGGGGTCTCTCATCATATGAACATAAGAGTCCAGTATGATAGATATAGAGATCATACCCCAAAATAACAAAAAGGAACTTGAAAGAATTCACATGAAAGTAGAACTTCAAAACGAGAAGGGTGAAGAACCACTTAAAAATTCGGCAGCCTAACGACGCCACTTAATATTTCAAAATACTGAATTTAAGAGATCAAATGGGGTCTCTAATCATATGAACATAATATTCCAGTATGATAGATATAGAGATAATACCCCAAAATAACAAAAAGGAACTTGAAATAATTGACATGAAAGTAGAACTTCAAAACGAGAAGGGTGAAGAACCACTTAAATATTCGGCAACCTAACAGCGCCACTTAAAACTTCAAAATACTGAATTGAAGAGATAAAATGGGGTCTCTCATCATATGAACATAATATTCCTGTATGATTGATATAGAGATCGTACCCCAAAATAACAAAAAGGAACTTGAAATAATTGACATGAAAGTAGAACTTCAAAACGAGAAGGGTGAAGAACCACTTAAAAATTCGGCAGTCTAACGACGCCACTTAATACTTCAAAATACTGTATTGAAGAGATCAAATGGGGTCTCTCATCATATGAACATAAGAGTCCAGTATGATAGATATAGAGATCATTCCCCAACAAAACAAAAAGGAATTTGAAAGAATTGACATGAATGTAGAACTTCAAAACGAGAAGTGTGAAGAACCACTTAAAAATTCGGCAGCCTAACGGCTCCAGTTAATACTTCAAAATACTGAATTGAAGAGATCAAATGGGGTCTCTCATAATATGAACATAAGAGTCCAGTATGATATATATAGATATCATACCCCAACATAACAAAAAGGAACTTGAAATACTTTACATGAAAATAGATCTTGAAAAATGAGAAGGGAGAAAGAATCCGTTAAAAAAATTTCGGCAGCCTAACGGCGCCACTTAAAACTTCATAAAACGAAATAATGAGAGTGAGAGGGGATCTATCATTATATGAACATGAAAAGGAAGTAATAGGAGTATAAAAGAACATCCTCCAACATAATAACATGGTGCATAAAAGGAATGACATAAAAGAGATTACTTGAAATGAAAGAGAGAGGTCGGATCCCTTACCTTAAAACATAACTCTTAAAACTCAATGGTTCGGACCTTGAGGGCTTGGGGGCACCATGGGAGGACTCCATGGGAGGTAATGAGACCAGAAATTCGTTGGGGGAGAGTGGGGAGTCGAATGGATGAGAGGATGGCTTGGTATTTATAGGGAAAGTGAAGGGACAAGGCATTAATGGCAAAGGGACACCTCATTAGTGGTTTTGGCAAAACCATGGGCTTTCCCATGGTATTTTCCCATGGTATTTGCAACTTGGGACACCTCATACCTTATCTCACTATTCATAATTCGAACATATTGATTACAAACTTAATACATCATTTAATGATGTCATTAAACACCCGTAACATCAAAACTGTATTTTCACTATTCATCGAAAATTCTACTTTCTCAGAATAATCCCAAAATTTCACCTTAACCAAATATCAACGCTCTGATTACAAATATGAACTCCATTTTATAAAAATAATTTTCTAAATATTTTTAATTTAATTTTTAAATAAAAACACTATTCACCGAAAATTCATTTTTTTCAGAAAACCCCCCAAAAATTACCATAGCATAATATCAGTGCTCTGAGTTCAAAAATGAAATCCGTTTTATAAAAATAATTATCTAAATATTTTTAATTAAATTTTTAATTAAAAAACACTATTCACCTGAAAAAACTAATACTTGAATAATAATTTATGAAACCGTTATTTAACCATTTTATTGAATCACATTACTTAATCATGGTGACTAGATTATATTAATACTTTCTTTAAGTGAGATTACTAATCCATTTGGACACATTACTAATCCTAATCATAAAATCACTATTCATAATTTACTTTTCATCAAAAATTAAGTTGATCTTATTAGTCTCTAAATTTCGTACTGAACATAATTGTAGAAGACCATTTTTCAAAAATCATTACACATTTTTAATTATTTAAGGTTTACACAACCATTTTTAAAATATCCTTTTTCTAAAATTCATCAAAAATATGCATACTATATTTATCCGGTCATTTGAAAATTCATAATCTTCATCATAAGAAGAAATCCCAATTTTTATTTAAAACAAAGGATTACACAAGGAAGTTACGGTCTCCTTACATAGCCCCTTATCACACTAGCATAGGACCTAAGTGTAAGTTGTGCTAAGGTGAGAGAATCTGAGGGAGGCTCGGCCAACATCTCACGAGTAGTAATTTCTATCAGTTTGAACTTCTCGCGAAGGTGATCCCGTTCTAGCTTTATACGATGAAGTTCAGCTTGGGTTTGGTCCAGAGCAAAGCCCAGTGGTGCTACCTGCTTCCCAAGTTCTGCTAGATGGGCTTCGATTGGTCCAAGACTACTGGGTGAGGCCATCGAATCTTCTTTCTATATTAATTAACCAAGATTACTTGTATTTAGAGACAATAATCAAAATGTTTAGTTTCCAGTGGTCATATTGACCAATGGTCATATAACAGTCAAAAACCAACAGAATAATTTTAATTATACTCATGTTATCAAATGAAACATTTTTGTTGAGTATAAAAATAAAATAGCACATAAAATTAGGAAACAAGATTTATTCAAAATTTCGGGTTGTTACAACTAGAGCCATTTCTAAACTCTAAATACTTGCCTCTGTGATTTACTTTTTACATTTCAAGAAGTGTGTGTTATCTGTTGTATCGTACACACACACTGACTCCTGAACCTTAACTGGAGGATCTGTAAATCCTCAACCAAACACTCTACATCTTTTAGTACCCACTGGGATAGTGGTAGAGGTCGTGTGTGTCCTGGACAGTTGGTGCTGTTGTTTTTGTTCCCATGGATAACAGTGGTAGAGGTCTTGGACCTGAATAGTTGTATACTACTGTAATCCCCGATCTAGGGTGTGGATCACTTTTATATAAAGTTTTGAGAGGAAAAAGTCTCAGCTTGAGACTGAACCTCTTGGGTAAATCTGCTATGCTGATTTATTTTCAAAGTTAAATTTATTCGGCTGCAAACTACTTTAAAACCAAAACTGTTTTAAAGTGACTTTGATAATTAAACTTGCAAGTGTTTATATTAGTTGTAAATCAGTAAGTTAGTTTCAAAAGTTAATCGATTCTACTAATTTGATTAACTGGGAAATAATCAATCCTTTTAGAACCTAACAGAACCTTTATTTTGATATAAATTCACTATAGTGTAATTCGGTGTTTTATTTGGGGGAATTTAAGACAATGTTTTTTAAATAGAAATTTTAATTGGAACTCAATTCACCCCCCTCTTGAGTGTCCACTAGGACCAACATTTGGTATCAAAGGCTATTTAAATATTTTCTAGAGTACTCTATTTTTTCAACTATGATTTTATTTGTATTTTAATGTTCTTAAAATTTCTGTTATTTCTAAATTTTTATCTCTTTAAAATATTTGCTTTAAGTAAGTCATCAGGGATAACAGACTTGAAGGTGTTTCTACCAATAGGCCACCCTTTTTCAATGGCACTAACTATGCTCAGTAGAAAATCAAGATGAAAATTCATTTAGAGAGCATGGATTTTGATATTTGGACTTCTATAGAATCAGAATATAAAATACCTACTACTGTTATATCTACTTGGAGAGAAGCTACTAAGGCTTCTTACAATAATAATTGTAAATCCATGAATTATATGTACTGTACTTTATGAGATGAGGAATTTAATAGAATATCTATTTGTAAAACTTCTTATGAAATTTTGGATACCTTAGCTGTTTCTCATGAAGAAACAACTAATGTTAAGGAAATGAGATTGAACACTTATACTATTAAGTATGATAATTTTAAGATGAATCCTGATGAACCCATTTCTGACATGTATCTCAGGTTCAAATAAATTGTCAACACAATGATCTATATGGGAAAGGATGTTCCACCAAAGGAACAAATTATGAGAATTCTGGGATGTCTACCTGAAAGATGGAGAGGAACTTCTATCTCAATTAGAGAATCATGTGATATAGGTGAACTGCCAGTCAAGGAACTAATTGGCAAGTTGATGATGTACAAAAAAGAACATAAGGTGAACAAATAAGAAGAAGATGAACCTAGAATAAAGTGTGTTGCTTTCAAATCATCAACTTCAAAGAACAAGGATAAGGATAAACTTCAAGCTATAAATGAGAGTTCAAGCTGTGAAGACAGTGAAAGTGCTTCTGATAGTGATTCTGAGATGACTCACATTTCCAGAAGGATTATGAAGTTTTATAGGAAGAAGAAGTTTTTCAGAAAATCAAATTACAAAGGTAAGTATGACAGCAAGGGTCATTGGTAAAAGGATTGGAAGAAATCTGACAAAATATATGATGTTGTCTTCTATGAGTGCAAAAGAAAAGGATATATAGAAGCAAACTGTCCAAAGCTGAAGTACAAGAAGAAGTATGAATACAAGGACAATATGTATAAGAAAGCCATGAAGGCTACCTGGAGTGCTTCTAAGGATAGCTCTAGTGAGTCTGAAATTTCTGAAACTAAACTAAAAAATAAGGCAAATATGTGTTTCATGACAAACACAACTGAGGTAACATCTGAAACTCTTGCTTTAAATTCATATTATTCTGGAGATGATTCTGAATCAGAAAACATATCAAAATCTGAACTATTTGAATATTGTGATATGTTAGAAGAAACCTGTAATTAGTTGAAAGACAAATACAAAGGTTTAAAGAAACAGTATACTTTAACTGTTAAACATAAATCTGATCTTGATATTGAAATAGAAAAGAATTCTCAATTTCTTAAAGAGAATACTGAACTAATATTATCTAATGAGAAACTTATGAAAGACATAGAAATGTTTAAAAATGGTAAAGATACTCTTACTCAAATTCTAGCTAAGGAAATAGCACCTAGATACACTACCGGTATAGGATACCAACAAGGATAGAGAAAATTTACCAAAAATAAATTCATTCCTAAATCTGGACAGAATGTTGGTAGTTATAGTTCTGGAATTTCATATGCTTCAACTATTTATATTCATAGTTACAGATCCAATAAAGTGTATCTTTCAAAATCTGTTGATTCTAGAAATTTTATGAGACCCATTAGACAAATCTGGGTAACTAAAGTTTTATTAGCTAACCTGTCTGGACCCAAGAAAATATGGGTACCAAAATCATTTCTTTTCTAAATCTGTTTTGTAAGGAACCTGCTTAAATATCTCCTATTGAAAGACATGGTACTTGGAAAGTGGATATTCAAGACATATGTCAGGATACTTCTCATGCTTTAAAAGATTAGTCAGAATTGATGGAGGTTTTGTCACTTTTGGTGATAACTCTAAAGGGAAAATCATCGGCTTAGGCTAGATTGGTAACACTGACTCAATATTGATTTCCAAAGTTTAATTTGTTGATGTACTGAAGTATAATTTGTTAAGTATTTCACTGTTATGTGATGATGGTTTTTATGATAAATTTGAAAATGATTCTTTCCATGTTTATAATTCTAAAAATGTTTTAGTATTTTCTACCTTAAGAAATGATAATGTTTATGCTGTTGATCTGAATTATTTTGCTAAGAAGAATATTACTTGTTTAAATGCTTTTAATAAAGATTCTTGGCTTTGGTACAGAATATTAGGACACTGAAATGTACATTCACTTAGAAAACTTGCTAGGAATAACTTAGTTAGAGACCTACCCAAACATGAATTTCCAGCAGACAAAGTTTGTAATCTCTGTCAAAAGGGAAAACAACATAAAGTTTCTTTTACATAAAATAAAGAAGTGTCATCTTCTCAACCTCTTGAGTTGGTTCACATGGATTTATTTAGACCTTCTAGAGTTTCTAGTTTAAATGGGAATCATTATGTCTATGTTCTTGTAGATGACTATTCTAGATATACTTGGGTATATTTTCTAGCTCACAAAAGTGAAGTTTGTTCTTACTTTGTTAAATATTCCAAGTCTATAGAAAATCATAGTAGAATTAAGATTAAAACCCTGAGAAGTGATCATGGTCATGAGTTTGAAAATCATGAGTTTGAATCTTACTTCTCACACAATGGATATAGTCACAATTTCTCTACCCCTAGGACACCTCAGCAAAATGTTGTAGTGGAAAGGAGGAATAGAAGCCTTTAGGAAATTTCCAGAACCATGCTCAATGAGTATGACCTACCTGTTTATTTTTGTGCTGAAGCTGTAAATACAGCTTGTTATATTATCAATAGAGTCCTGATCAGACCTATTCTTAAGCAGACCCCTTATGAGTTGTGGAACCATAGGAAACCTATGGTTAACTGCTTCAGAGTTTTTGGTTGCAAAGTCTTTATTCTTAATACTAAAGATAATCTTGACAAGTTTTCACCAAAGAGTGATGAAGGAATTTTCCTAGAATACTCTATTTCTAGTAAAGAATATAAAGCTTTCAATAAAAGAACCAAATGTGTGGAGGAATCTGTTCACATCAAATTTGATGAAACTGATCCACATGAACCTAAGACCTCTCTTGAAAATCTTGAAGGTGATCTCTTGGTTTTGAACCTTAATGATAAAGACAGTGAACCTATAGTCAAAACATCCAGTTCTAGAAATTTTACAGAACCTGCTTTTATTGACTCCCAACCTGTTGATGAACCTGAAATCTCTAGCCCTTCCTTTTCAAGACCAACTAGGATGCTAAAGAACCATCCTTTAGATGCTGTTGTAGGAAATCTTGATAGAGGAACACAGACTAGAGCTTCTCTAAGAAATCAGGTTGAACATTAATCTTTTCTTTCACAGTTAGAACCTAAACGTATCAATGATGCTATCAATGATGAATTTTAGGTAATGTCTAAGAAAGAAGAACTAAATCAATTTGAAAGAAACAAAGTCTGGAAATTAGTAGAAAGACCTAAGGACACTTTGACCATAGGCACAAATTGGGTGTTTAGAAACAAAGTTGATGAATCTGAAACATCATTAGAAAAAATCTAGGCTAGTTGCACAATGTTACAATCAAGAAGAAGTAATTGACTATGATGAAGCCTTTGTTCCTGTAGCTAGATTAGAGGCTATTAGGATCATACATGCCTATGCATCACATCTGAATTTCAAGATATATTAAATGGACGTGAAAAGTTCTTTTCTAAATGGTTTTATTGTTGAAGATGTTTTTTTAGAACAACCACCTGGTTTTTCAAATCCTCACTTTCAAAATCATGTTATTAAACTTTCTAAAGATTTATATAGTTTAAAACAAGCTCCAAGATCTTGGTATGAAAGACTTTCAAATTTTCTTATTTCAAAAGGATTTTCAAAAGGAATTGCTAATCCCACTGTTTTTATAAAAAGAATTTCAAAAGATGTTTTAATAGTACAAATCTATGTTGATGATATTATTTTTGGATCTTCTAAAAATTATTTATGTATCGATTTTTCTGAGCTTATGCAAAATGAATTTTAAATGAGCTTAATGGGGGAGCTTAAGAATTTTCTTGGTTTTCAAAATTTTCAAACCAAAGATGGCATTATTTTAAATCAAAGTAAATATACTAAGGATTTATTAAAACGTTTTGGTCTGGATAGTATTAAGGGAAGTGATAAATCTATGAGTACCACCTGTAAATTGGATATTGGTGAAACTGGTAAACCAGTAGATCAAACTAATTACATCGGTATGATTGGGATTTTACTTTATCTTACTACTAGTCGACCAGATATTATGTTTAGTGTAATTATGTGTGCTAGATTTCAAGTTAATCCTAAAAGAATCACACTTACTTGCTGTTAAAAGGATTTTAAAATATCTTAAGTATACTGTAAATTTAGGTTTGTTTTATCCAAAAGGACAATCATTTGACATAATAAGTTATTTAGAGGCTGGCTTTTCTGGATGTAAGTTAGATAGGAAAAGCACATCTAGAACATGTCATTTACTTGGAAAATACATAGTATCATGGTGTAGTAAGAAATAGAACTCAGTCGCATTGTCTACTACTAAAACAGAGTATATAGCTGTTGGTAGTTGTTGTGCACAAATTCTATGGATGAAACACACTTTAATGGACTATGGATTTAACTTTAAACATGTTTCAATTAACTGTGACAACAATAATACGATAAACATCTCTAAGAACCCTTTGTCTCACTCTAGAACGAAACACATTGATGTTAGACACCACTTTTTAAGAGATCATTATCGAAGAGGTGATATAACTACTGAATTTATAGGCACTGAACTCTAATTAGCCATTATTTTCACTAATCCTTTAAGTTCAGAAAGATTAAGTTTCATTAGACACGAATTAGGAATGATAACTTTCTCTTAAACCGTTAGGAGACCTCACCGTTAGAGGATCCACACCATTAGGAGACCTCACCATTAGGAGACCTCACCGTTAAAGAAACCTCACCCTTATGAGACCTCACTGTTAGGAGACCTCGCCATTAGGAGACCTCACCGTTAGAGAATCCTCATCGTTAGAAGACCTCACTGTTAGGAGACTTTATCGGTGCATCTCGCGCTGTTTTAAACTTCTGTAAAGTTGAGACTTCGAACCATTTTTAAAATATTTATTTTATTTGTGAATCCTAAATGATATTAAAACCCGATATTAGACATCACTCAATCTCACCGCGAACTCGTCTGTTCGAATCCCTCCAACCTAAACCTCTCAAGCTGCAAAACCCTAAACCTCAGATCTGTAATATCCCGCGTTAAGAGACCTCAGGTCACAGATTGTAGTGATGAGCCACAAGAAAAAAGACAGAAGGTGACCGATGCTGATGCTAGTGGAAGCGGTGAAAGTGTAGCTCGAAGGAATCCAGTAAACCCGCATCTATCAAGGCAAGAGATTGTCGTTGAGAAAGAGGTGTGTGCATAACGGCTCATGGAGAGCAATTACTTGGTTCATAAGGTTTTAGAAGAGCAAGGTTGGCTCGAGTTCTTCACAAAAAACCATGGACCTTATTATCCAGGACTGATGAAACAGTTCAACGAGTTCGTTCGTTTTGAGAAGGTCGAAGAAGAAAACAAGATGTTTTCTTATGTAAATGGTCACGAATTTTCCTTTACATCGGATGAATGGGGTGGGAACTTAAAAGTTCCACATGAAGGTGATTATTCTTTTTATTCAAAATACATACCCTCAACCAGTGACTTGTTTAAATATGATGATTCTTTGTTAGAACTGACAGGGAATGAGACCCCTAGAAAAATCATAGATGCAGAGATGGAAGGGGAAGATAAACTTATTTTCAAGTTTATTCAACATCTAATTAGTCCAAGGAGAGGATACTTTGCTACACTGATATTCCAGGACATTTATTTGTTACATCTTTTAAATCATGGAGTAAAAGTGAATCTGTGTAGATTACTTATGATTCAGATTGAGGATATGACTAGACTGAAGTCTAAGTCAAATGCACTGTTTTTATCAAAGTTGATTTCTATGATGATGAAAGAAAAGGAAGTGGATAGACCTCAAGATGAAATGATAGTAGTTAAGGATTACTTCTGCATCACCAGGACTGTCTGTAAATATATGAATGTTAGCTAGAACCCTTGGAAGAAGTGTTGGGTTAATGATGAAGGTAGGATATATGAAAAATTCACTCCTGTGGATTATCCTTCTAGATGAAAGGATGTGAGTGATCCTGGTCTTACACCAGATGAGTCAGAACCTGTCTAGAGTGATAATGAAGCTGAAGTTGAGGAGGAAGAGACATCAGTAGAGGAATTAGGAGACCCAGACTTACCCCCTAGTCCTGTGCATCATGTTATTTATTATGGAGGATCTAGCCCTCCAAATGAACTACCAAAGATAGAAACTGTCTTGAAGGATAGTGATACAGAGACTACAGAAGAAGGAGACGAATCATGACAGTATGTTGTCAAGGACACCTCTGAGGAGGATGAGGCAATCGAATCAGATCATGATGTTAATGGAGAAAAGGTGGCTGATGGTGAAGTAGATGATGAGGAAAATGAAGAAGAAGATATTAGTTTGAGCCCTCTAATAGACAGTATAGTCAAAATAGTGCATGATCAGGAAGTAGAAGTAGCATCTGTTTTTGAGAGAGTTCTTGAGCCATAAGAGAAAAATGGCTATTGAATCTACTGCAGTTGTAGAGGAAACAATCGAATTACATCAAGAATAACAGTTGGAGGAGATACCTCAGAAGAATGTTCCAAGTGAGGGGGAGAATCTTGGCTCAGTATCTATGTTGTATGACATTGAATGTTGGTCATCAGATCCAGGGTATATGGTTCTTGGACATTCCTATGGAGATTCTGATGAGGAAGACCGGCCCCAAAAGGATTATGTTACCCTACCCACTATGGCTGAAAATGTGGCAACCAAGGAGGACCTTGAGTCCATAAAAGCTGAATTGAAAGAAGAAATAAGGGAATCGGTGGTAGATATGAAGAAAATGTATGGTTGAAGAGATGAAAAGCATTGAGAAATCCCTTGAGTTATCCATTGGATATGATGTATCCAGTCCTGTGAAAGAAATGATGGATGAAATTAAAGAGTGCCACACTCAGATTGAGAGTTGGACAGGAGCTTTAGTTGCTCTGAGACAATCAATTGCTTCTCTGACTGCCATGCATAGCTCTCAAAATCAAGTAAACTCTAACATTCGATATATCAAAGAAGTGGTCATGCAATTTGTTGAAGTTTTTGAGGCCTTTAAGAATTCAGTCAAAGAACATCTGAACAGTCAGGATAAACTTGTTCAGAAGGTAGTTAGTAGTCTGACTCAATCCATCAAGGAGACAGTGGATTTCACAATGAAACATCTTCCCTCATCTAGATCCAGTGTGAACTTGACCAGATCCGCACTATTATTCAGGAAGAGTTTGCTAAGGCCAGTACAAGTGGCTCCTCGGATACTCAGATTCTTGCTACCACTAGGGAAGTTAGTAGTTTTGTTCGTGATCACCTGCGGGCAGCTACTGCTTCTAAAGAGGCAATCAAGAATAAGGTGGATGCTTTTTTCGAGATGGTTTACACCAAGCAAAAAAATGATAAACCATTTCAAGATTTTGATTGAGAATATAAAGTTACCTCCAGTAACCCAAGCCTTCAGAGAACATGTTACTAAGCTTAGAGAGCTTACTCCTGCCTTGGACAAATTCATTGAGAATCGAGATGACGTTGTGTCTGAAATGGAGAGAGGAGGGAGTATTATTATGGATTTCAGGAACCTATGCTACCCTTCTTACATGTGGATGCTATACCTGTAATTGTACCTCATGTATTTCCTGCCTCTACCTCTGGGAGTACACCTCAGTTGACTCCATTTCAGGAAATTCGCAGCATGACAATAATGATCACTCCGAGGAATACAAATTTCAGATCTGGTACAGTTTCTGTAGCTGAACCACCAGTTGTCCCCTCAGATATTTTGAAACCCTCTGCTAACCCTGCACTTGAAACCTCTGTTGATCCTAAGGGAAAGACACCTGTTCCAGAGGAGGATTGAGTGATTCTTGATCTTTTTTGATAGGATTCACTTGTATTTCTGAACTTTTTATTTTCTTAGTGTATCTATTGTACCTTAATGAGAATTATCTTGTATTCTCTACTTTACTTTGTTCATGTTGACTTGTCACTTATTCTCTACATTATCTTTTCTCTACTACCCTTCTTTTTGTTAATCACAAAGGGGGAGAAAATGAGAAAATGAGCCAATGAGAGAAAATAAGAAATGAGACCTCAGAGTTAACAAAGGGGGAGAAACACACAATGGGGGAATGAGAAACTGAGATGTGAGAAAATGAGACTTAAGAGAGAATCATGCAGTATAATTGCAAGGGGGAGGAATATGGAAGCTTTGTTCTAAACAAATGAAACCTTTTCCTCTGATGCTAATTTATTTTCTTTTTTTCCTCTGATGTTATTTCATTTTTTTGGCATAAGTTGTGATTATCAAAAAGGGGGATATTGTTGAACCCTCTGAGAATCTAGTTGCTTTATTATATTTTGATAATCCCAATTATGATTATTTGTATTTTGATAATCCCTATTTGATCCATGGTTAAATACTTAATTGGGAATCTAGTTGCTGTAAGTATTGTTCTATTATTTTATCTTAGTCTTTTGGTTACTGGATGTTCGTAAACTCTGACATAACCTATTCTGTCAATAGAATGGTTAAACAGAACTAGATACCGTTACAGCTTAGAGCTACCGATACAGAACTAGCTACCGTTACAGCTTAGAGCTACCGATACAGAACTAGCTACCGTTATAGCTTAGATCTAGTGATACATACTAGCCACCATTACACACAAGTCCACAGATATGTTGAAGCTACCGTTATCAAAGGAAGTATACCGATACATCAATGAATATAGCTACCGATAGGGACTTACCGCTACCAATATAAGACAAGTCTACTGCTACTGATACAGAGCTACCGCTACCGATATAGGGCTACTGATACAAGACAAGTCTACAGCGACCAATACAAGTAAGTCTTCCGCTACCGATGCAATCAAGTTTACCGACAGAAATTCTAATATTACAAATAAAGTCTACCGATAGAAGTTTTACCGATGGAAAGGATACAGTAAAACAAAGGGCTACCGTTACACAAGAAGCTACCGATACTCAGACCTACCGATACACAAGGCTACCGATATCCAAAGCTATAG
This sequence comes from Viscum album, assembly GCA_963277665.1. NCBI lineage: Eukaryota > Viridiplantae > Streptophyta > Magnoliopsida > Santalales > Viscaceae > Viscum > Viscum album. Next base: position 1,208,769,767 of record OY728163.1, on the reverse strand, counting down.
TTCTAGAGACAGAACCTGATGTTGTTTTAATTTCTTTATCATTATTTAATCTAACCAACGGTCACATCAGGTTTATTTTAATACACATACATTTATATAATGTGTGTTGTTGGATGTCAGGGAATCGTACCTCGTACTTGCAAAAGGAAATCATTTATGTTTCCAGAGCTCGTTCTTTAAATAAAAGGAGTTGGAAAAAATATAAGAGTGTGACAAAAATAAGAAGTTGAAAAACAAAAATAAATGTGCATGAAAAGAGAGAACTGAACTTACACGAAGAGCTCATACATTCCGGCATACCAGAAATAGCTGAGAAAGAGAATGAGAACATCCACACAAGAACTTCATCGACTACTTTTTTCTCTATCTCTAAACCTGGAAGTCAAGGAAGCAGACGACCCTCTGTTTTCCGGAAAAAAACCAGAAGAGGACTCATAACTGTTTTTGATCAATCCAAAGGAGTCCAGAGCTACACTCCAATCACTAAAGCCATTCTAAACTCTAAATCATTGCCTCTATGATTTAATTTTTACATTTCAAGAAGTGTGTGTTATCTATTGTATCTTACACACAATAACTCTTGAACCTTAACTGGAGGATATGTAAATCCTCAACCAAACACTCTACATCTTTTAGTTCCCACTGGGATAGTGGTAGAGGTCGTGTGTGACTGGGAAAGCTAGTGTTGTTGTTTTTGTTCCCACGGATAACAGTGGTAGAGGTCTTGGACCTGGACAGTTGTATACTGTTGTAATCCCCGATCCAGGGTGTTGATCAAATTTTATATAATGTTTTGAGAGGACTTAGTCTCAGCTTGAGACTAAACCTCTTGGTTAAATCTGTTGTGCTGATTTATTTTCAAAGTTATTTTTATTCCGCTGCAAACTACTTTAAAACCAAAACTATTTTATAGCCTCTTTGATATTTAAACTCGCAATTGTTTATATTAGTTGTAAATCAGTAAGTTAGTTTAAAAAGTAAATAAATTCTTCTGATTTGATTAACTGGGAAATAATCAATCCTTTGAGAACCTAACAGAACCTTTATTTTGATATAAATTCACTACAGTTTAATTCTGTGTTTTATTTGGGGGATTTTAAGAAAAAGTTTTTTAAACAGAAATTTAAATTGGAACTCAATTCACCCCCATCTTGAGTGTCCACTCCGACCAACAGAACATTAATGAAATATTAGGGAAAAATAATAAGTATAGTAAATATAACCCTACCCAAATGGATAAGACTATTTCAAGAAGATAATATCTTATGCTGGATCGCATTATGCGACAGAGGCTCCCAATATTTAGTTGGACAACTAATACAATTGTAGTTGAGAAATATATTAAGCCTCTAGATAAGATATTTACAACCATGTAGTGTTTTAAATTTGAAAAGGTTACATTTTTTGTCTATTTTATTCATGATTATGTTGATCAATGTTCTCCCTTGTTCTATATTACTTGGGAGGAACATGAAATAGGTGTCACAAAATCGAAAAATTTTATGGACACATTCTTTGATAAATACTTCCCTCATGATAAAAAACAATGTGATGAAGAGGATATTTTATATCTTTAAGATAAAGGAATAATTGAGTGTAATTAATAATGAATCTACATTTACTGGGTTATCTAGGTATGTTATGAATTATATATGTGACATGGATTGTATGATTGAAAACATCATCTAGATCATTAGGAAAATCATTAAAGGGAACTAGTTTCTCAGAATTATTCATCATATGAAGAAATAATTCCATATTCCATAAAGTAGGATAATGAATTATAAAGATCCGATGTATTAAAAGGGAACTAAGAGAAAAATAAGTCTTTTGAGAAACAAGAAAAATATAATTAATATAATAATATGAATAAACAAGAGAAATTTCCATCTCGTGAAAACTATGGAATGGGTCTCATTGGGAAATTCATTAAGGGGATGCAAGATTTATATAAGTGCGGATAAAAGGGTCACCATGATAAATAAATCAAGGAGAAGATGAAAAAACTAATATCCACTCTTAAAATTTCAAGGAAATGGAAAATTATGAAATCTAATTCTCCTAGAATTCAGAGAATTTACCATAGGAGAGGGAAACTAGATAAGGACAAGTTTATTTGATAACTACAATGGAGGTAGAAGTGCCCAATGTGGAAGTGGAAGGTACATTAATCTTATATTAAAATTTAGCCAATTAATTATATTATTTGGGATAATCTCACTCATTTATATCTACATAATTTTCAAATAAAATTAGACATATTCTGTTTGATTTAATAAGATAGTCTTTAGTTAAAACTCTAATGTGAAGTATCATTGAAAAAGATTTTTCTGTCAGCCTCCACTATGACACATAAACATTCTTTACATGATGACCTCCTTATTAATCCTATAGTTGAATTTGAAATAATTCATCGTATATAATGGATATCAAAATATTATGTAAAAAATTATTATAATTGGAAGTAAAAAAAGAATCATTAATGAGGATGATGAATCCATCATACTTAGAGAAGAGTATTCATCACCTGATTCTTATATAGATCCACCATAGAGAGCTCTAAATAATGAAATTATTTAGGGAAGAAGTGAAAACAACTCCTAGTGATGAAGATGTTGATATTAAAATTGAATATATACCTATTTTACAGAAATACATTAATATAATTCCTATAAAATTACCAATACATCCCCTAGAGTGTGATGATGGATTTTCCATTGACTTGATCCTTGATTGTAGGACAATATCAAAGACTCCATATAGAATGTACCCTTTATAATTTGTAGAGTTAATGAAAAATCTATAGGATTTGGGTAATAAAGGATTTACTCGACCTACTGTTTCTCCATGGAGAATCTATGTTCTCTTCATTAAAGAATAAATATGGATCCATTAAGTTGTGCATTGATTATAGTGAAATATATTCTATTAAAATTTTGAAAATGTATCTTCTTACTCAGATTGATAACTTTTTTGATCAAATTCAAGGATCCCAATATTTATCAAAGATTTATCAACATTCTGGGTTTCACCAGCTGTAAGTGAAGAAGGAATACATTCTGAAGACATATTTTATGATGAAGTATGAATGTTACTTTTCTATAGAAATTCCATTTGTAATTACTAATCCCCTCATTAATTTTATGACTTAATGAAAATATAATTGAAGGAATATCTTGATGATTTAGTTTTGGTACTCATTGATGATATTATGGTGTATTCAAAACACTACAAGGACCATGAAAACCAAATGTGGATTATTCATACGACTCTTATAAGGTAAAAGTTCTATGGTAAATTTAGTAAATAAAATTTATAGCTTAAATGGTTTTTTATTTCCCATATTGCATCCAATGGAAGAATATCAGTTGATTCTGCAATGAAAAAAGTTGTCAGAGGACGTTCTATGTCAAAAAAACATAACCATGGTATGTTGCTTTATTGGTTTCATGGGTTACTATCAAAAATTAATTCGGAATTTTTCCAGACTAGAAAACATGTGGAAAAAAATAAATTTAAATGGGTTAATTTTGTCTAGATTAAGTAATGTGAAGAATGATTTGATGAACTAAATATAATATTATTCAATGTTCCATTTTAAACTCTTCCATCTGGGAGTTATGGGGTTTTTATATATAGTGATTCATCATATAATGGACTTGGTTATTTCCTAATGAAAAATGGTAAAGTTAATACTTAATCATTAAGGAAATATATAACTCCCAAATAGAAATATCCAACCCATGATCTTGAGTCAGAAGCTATAATCATCTATTTGAATATATGGAGACATTATTTCCATAGTGAGTCATGTGATAAATAAATGGATCATAAGATCCTAAAAAACATATTATCAAAGAAAGAGAATTATATAAAAAAATGTATTCTCTTGATCTACTAAAAGATTATAATTTCTCAACACACTACCACCTGGGGAAGGAAAATAAGGTTTCATGTGCATTTTCTAGGAAGGGTCATGGAGTTATAACCTAAATGAGGAATATGAATAACCATATATTCATGGATATATTATATAGTGATATGGTAATTTCAATGAAAGGGAGACGTTAATCATTTTTAAAAAGAATATAAAAAAATCATCATTAGAATGGATAAATAATTCTCAATCTAATAATGAGGTATTTAATTAGAAGATCTAATATGTGAATAATGGAAAATTAGTAGACTTCTTTTTTTGTGAATATAATGTTCTTAAATATGGAAGGAGGCTATGTGTTCCGTACATACCAATGATAAAATGAAAATTATTAAATGATGATCATAGTTTAAATTTTTCTATACAACATGGAAACAAAAATATTAATAGAGACTTTATGGAACATTTTAGTTTCAAAAACATAAAACTATAAATTTTAGATTATATATAAAGATAGTTGGTTTTCCAAAAGGTGAAGGCTATGAAGTAGAATCCTAATGTATCCCTACAACCTAATCCAATTCTCATTTGTAAAAGGGATGATATTAATTTGGACTTTCACAAGGGACTGTGAAAGACTCCTAGATGGAATGATGAAATATGGTTATAGTGAATGACAGTAAAAAATCTACACATATTACTTTCATAAGGGAAGACATACCTCTTGATCACCTCACAATTTTATATATTAATGATGTTTTAAGACTACATCGTGAACCCATATTTAATTTTTCATATCAGGATGACCACTTCAAATTTAATTTAAGGAAAATTAATTAGAAGTCTATCGTCGAAGAGCTTCTTTTGAGAACATCCAACCATCATCACACTGATGTAATGTCCAATATTTATATTAAAATAATGGAATAAAAGTTGAGTTCATTATCACTTTATTATCAAGGTTTTTTTGGATCAGTACATACCATTGATATAGTGTTTCTATAATAATAGTTTCCATTCAAGTAATAAAATTGCTTTTTATGAAGAATTATAGGGTAGGAGATGTCGTACTACAACTTGTTTGGACAATGTTAGTAGAAGGAAACTCATAGTACCATTAATTATTAAAGATATGATGTTAATGTAAAAGGCTATTCAATATCATAATAAATTAGATCAATTTAGGAAAAAGTGTTATGAAAAAATATGGAGGAATCATCTCGAGTTCCAAGTGTGAGAACATGTTTTCATGGATGTATCACTATTGTAGAGTGTTATCATGTTCGATAATAAAGGTAAACTACATCCCATGAATATTAGACCCTTTCAAATACCTAAATTTTTTAGTCATTTCCTATCATTTTGTAATGCTTCCAAATCTCTCAAAGGTATAATATGTGTATCATATAACCTTTATAAGGAATTACATCTCTCACCCAATGAATCATCTTTTCTCTGATGAGATAGAATTTGTACCTAAGGTTTCATAATATGAAGAAACAATTGATATTCTTGAAACCATAGTGAATGTGTTGAGGAATCTAATGACTCTTATAGTTAAGGTACTTTGGTGAAATCACAAAATAGATTTAGAAACCTGGGAACTAGTGGATTCTATGAAGAAAAACGACCCAGATATTTTTAAGCATAATAAGACTAATTTTTTAGGAATATTATCTTTAGGACGGATGAATGTGTCACCCAAACACATTACCATATTTTCCATTTAGAATAAATTTTACCCTGTTGATAGCTTTTCAATACACACAACACTTGTTAAAAAACAATAATCAGTCACATTGATTATCCAATTTAATTATAAATCTTTTAAAGAGTTTATATAGTAAATTTATATTTTATATATCCAAAAAAATATTTTTACAGTCATCCACTATATTTTAAAAAAACAATATAAGAACAAACACAATATTACACAAAAAATATTATATTTTTATAATGGTAGTTTTGTTTTCATTTAATAGAGAAACTATTTTAAATAAATATTTGACACTTGTATAAATTTTATATATCTAAATAAAAATCATCTTTGAAATAAGAAAACAAAAATTATTTTATGGTGACATTTTAATATTATTTTTCAAGTTACATTTTTTAATAAATTGTGAAAAATATTGACCTTTATTACAAAATATATTTTTACTATAAATTATTTAGAATCATATATTATATTTTTAAATGGGTTTAATGTAAAAATATATATATATTTTTCAATTAATCCAATGTGGGTAATTCGAATCAATTTCACTTTGATATTGGGTATAAAAACCTAGAAATCTTTTCAATGTTTTTACATTAAAAACTGACATTATTGTCCTGACTATGGGATTGATTTAAATGTAATTTATTCCACTTCAATGGTTTTAGTTTTATAAAATGTATTCCAAAATTATATTCAAAAAAATTTATAATTTCTAATAAGCTCATGTTTGTTTTAATAAAAATATTCTTGAAAGATATTAAAATTAACGACAATGATTAAGGAAAAACAATGGATAATAAGGGATTCAACCAAAAACATAAGGGAGAAAATGACCAATAAAGTTATACAAAATCCAATTTGTGGCCATATTTAGACCCTATACTCAACTGTATAAACTTTTATATATCATTTTAACCACTTTAAATGAGAGTAAAGTGGTTAGAATTCCCTTTTCCAAATTTTACCGAACTGCCCCTCCTCATCTACGATAAAAATCCCCCATCCCCTCCCACTCCCCCCCACATATCAAACCAAATTGGCTCAAACAATATATTAAAAAATAGATTATCAACATATATTCCTTAATCACTGATTCCTCCCCTTGGGTATAAATCCATCTATGTAATCCCTTTAGTGCAAACTAAAAGGAGGTACCCAAAGAGAGGTAACGTCTTTCCATCAACTCATTAGTTTTATTTCCATTCAACAATGCATAAAATATTCTTAATACATGACTATATAAAAATAATAGTATCTTAAAAACACTATTATGTTTTTATTCCAACGTTTGGAACTACAATCACCCACACTATATCTAATGGGTAATGAACATACTGTTTTTTTGTATAGAAAACTACTACATCATAGAACAATGACTGTACATTATTACGTTACCTCCTAAAAAGGTTGGGAAATATGATATAAAATATATTTATATATTTTATATATTATGTTTATTATGTATTTAGGCTTATGTAATTCATTTACAACACATATCATTATAGATTCCTTTTTGTGTAAATACACTATCATCGTTCTTGAATGTGTAGACTACTGCTTCCTAAAAGAGTTTATATTTATTAATGCTATACATGGAATGTATTAAGATTGTTTTTGTAAAACTATGTTACATATATGACATTACTAGAAATATATAGGGTCTAGTAGATGTTGGAACCCTAATTATGACACTAACAGTTAACAACCAAAGTCATACAATACAAGAGGATTTATGTAAAAAATAGTGGACCAAACCTCTCATGTTATAATCAAAAAATCTGGAGTAGTAGTTAGGGACCCTGAAGGAAAACATGGTACACATCTTCACAATTTATACCATCAAAAGGGTTTTAGTAACAAGGTTGATTATTGATATTAATGCAATACAGATATTAGAAAAGAGAATTTAATGATGGAGCCATTCAACCCAACAGAGAAGAAATCTCCATGGTATGTATATGGACCATGATTCGAGTTAAATTAAACATGTTTATAATCACATTCAATCCCTAAGGGAGACAAGTTGTGGTGAGCATCATGCTTTATTTCATAGATGACTTCCCAATGTTCAGCTTCAAAAGTAGTTCCATACCCAATAAAGTAGTGGATATAGAATTTTTTGAATCCTAGATAGGCCTGGAATACTCCACCAAAGGCTATTGGCCTAGGAGAACCAACCATTTAACCTATAATAATACCCTTGATATGGGATGGTATAAGTGGGATCCAATGGATATACATGTTGGAGGGTGTCCTCCTCGGTTATCTTGCAACTCTAAGAAGATGAAGAGTTTGTAGATCACCAATGTAATAATGTAGGAAACATGTTAGTACAATAACAGCTCCAAAAATATCCAAATGCACCAATGTAAAATATTCATGAAAATATGTAGGCTGATTGTTGAAGATGCACTAATTTCTAGATGACCGGACAAAAAGAAAAAATGTGTCATAAGACAACTATGGTATATTAGGAATCTACTCACTCCTACTTATGGTGTTGATGTAAACAGGTTGCTCCTCCGTGTACCTGCATAGATAAAAATCAATACCAAACCACATGATGATTGAGTTCCATAATGATTGGGCATAATAATATTTCATTAAAATGTTTTGTATGTTCTCTTCTTCACACATGTATAAATGACAAACATACACAATATGGTGTCATGTACTTGTAACGCCCCGACCCCAGCTACCCAGAGTCGGTGCATTAATTACATAACATTGGCATGATCACGAGAAAGATCAAGTCTCGAAAGACCGATTAGTTTAGTAGCCTTGGAATAACTAGATACATCCATAAATTTTTTTACATTACATTATTAAAAAAACATCTTGTCTTCATATCCCCTAATACTATCCCTGCAGGTCATTCATAAATTACTTCTTCATAATCCTGGAAAAAAAAATTGAAAGGGGTGAGCTCGGATGCTCAGTAAGGATAACATTATAGCAGAAGCTTTCATAAATGATCATAAACACTTAAGGCAATTTATAACTAAAACAAAAGCCTTTTAAACTTGAACTTCAGCATAAAATGGCAAAGGTAAAATGAAATAATGCCATTTACTTACTCACATGGATATTCTACTAGTCGAATGATCACATGCAATATCAATAACCACTTTCATAATGATGGAATGCATAATGCCAGACTATCATAACCACATAGCCAAGGCCTCGTGCCAAGACTACAAATAAGATTTTGCCAAGGCCTTGTGCCAAGACACTAGTTTGTCTCATGAGACCTACCGATGCATCGAGGAGCTATAGCGGGCTCCACCCGTCACTTATTAAGTCCAATGCATTCCCATATGAAAAGGTTTAAACATAACGTAAACATTCGTATTAAACTAGCATACGAAATGTCAATACTTTCACCACAAACCATGAATGGTATAAAAATAGCACATCCACAGTCAAACATAATTCATTCGATACAATATGGAAGATTGTATTGTATCACATTAACCTCAATCAAGAATAATGAAGGATGTTGACATAGATGAAAATAATCATCAAAACTATTTGAGAGAAATATCCCCCTTTTCTTGAAATCATTTAAAAGTCACACTATTTGTCAAAAAGCCATTTAAAAATAGATTTTTGAATCAAAGTGTCCCATACCACTTTGAAACTTTTTAAAAGGATTTTTAATTTTAAAACTTTAATGTCCATATAAATAAATCCTTAAAACCATTTTTAAAATATGGACATTAATGAGCATGATTTAGAAGAATAATTCTTTAAAACATTTTAAAATGGTATTTTGGTTAGAGTTTCTAACCAAAAGAGAGACACTTGAATACAAATAATTGAGGTAATCAAAACATTGTAATATCATGAGAATAAAGGAATTCATGATATACTATGTCAAAGTACATTATATACACCACATAAAAGTGATTTGGTGTATATCATCAAAGAAGTCTCAATGGGATGTAAATTGAGATGAAATCTCTCATAAAGGTTGTATCCTTAGGTTAAGGATAAATCAACGACATAATTATGTGTGACAAATATAAATACACTAAATATGATTGGATATTCAGTGTAAATCAATCAAAGTATATTCACACATATTCTTGTAAAAACAATACCAACGAATTGGATGTTTAACTCAACAAATGGAGAATGAGTTAAAATTACTCTTATAAATTCATATCAATGAATTGAGAATTATCAATGGAGTGATTATGTGTATCAAACTTATATCCACAGTAAGGGGAGTGGAAATTATGACATAATCAAATGAATAGTGATTCCACACATAATCTTGAAATATGCGTAAAGCCAAATGAGTGGAAATTGAAATCTCAAATTCCCTTATTGATTAGGTAACTTAAGAAACAAACACCCATGAAAGAAAGATCATACCATGATGATGTAAATACTCATAAAATAAAGTATATTACACAATGAATACAATCATGGGTAGTACACATACACCACATGCAATAATTAAGTGGTGATCAATGGAATTCTCACAGAATTAAAAGTGAGACAAGAAACCCCTTACCACATTAATCAAATCAGTCGCATGGCCAAAAGTTAATAACCACCAAATGATTTACAGAATAACATGAATATAAAGTGAATCATGATAATATATATCAAATGGAAGTACACAATACACCAATTTCAATAATTTAGTAGCGAACAATGGAAATCTCACGGAATTGAAAGTGAGATAAGAGAATCCCTTACTTTGTACTTTTTCCTTGGTCGATGGTAGGTTTACCTCCTGTATAATGGTGAAATAATTGTTATTGAATAATACAAGAATCATTTACTTTAATATGATATCATATATGATCTTTTAACATTGATTTGTTAATAATATCTTAGTATTAACGCCGTTTCGGGTGTTAACTTACTCATTTTCTTTTATATGTTTTGTTACATAAGTCATGTTTGTTGTATCTTATTAATATCCAGAATGATATCAAGTCCTTAAACATCATTTTTAAATCATTAAATGATAATTATACTTTAATGGATACGATGGATAATGAATCTCATCGCGTTCGTGGAGACGGTAGTCCGTACGTACGCACGAACGCTACTTCCATTTAATTTTTTAATTTTTTATTTTAAAAGAATCGAATCCAAATGATACATAGGTATATTACTATTCCAGTATTTTATATATGTTACTTAAGTTCATTAACACCATCCTTTATACGTTCCATGTGTGGTATGAACGAGTCATATCATTTTAAGGGGGCGGTAGTCCGCACTTCCTCAAATGAAATTATCGTATGTATATACGACATGAAACGAATAATGGTATGAAATAAAATGGAATTACAGAAGCTTATATATAAAATATATATCATTAATATCATATTTAATTACAGTTCCATCATAATGGCCACCATGAGAGGCGGTAAGATGTTTTTGAACAATCATCGTTTCGTGAGGCGTTAGTTTGCCATCCACAGAAACATTATGTTCATCATCCATTAGATGGAGTTGTGTGTATGTGTAGTTTGAATACTTCTTATAACAACATCCTAGTATATTGAGGATACTGGTGTTGTTACAAAAGAAGGAAAATAAAAAGAGTTTGGGGGTTGAAGAAGCAAAATAAATGAAAATAATTTAAGAGAAATCGTTACCTTTAATTTAGGTAACTCACTTTGGTTGGAACCAAAGGACTTGTTGAAATGCTTTCTGCCTAAGGGGAAGCTTCAAGGAGGAGGAGAGGGATGTGGGGAGCTTATTTGGGCAGAGTTTGGACGAGCCAAGTGGCTTGAGAGGTGTGAGGAAATGAGAAGGAGGAGTGCCCTTTTATAAGAGGGGTGAGGGGCACCTTTGGAAAAGCTAGAAATATTAATTTATAATAAATTCATATTCGGTTTACAAAGGCTCCAAAGTTGACTATTCAAAGGATGAGGTGGGGATAGGTCGAAAACAACTCATCCAATAGAATTTAGACAGGTTTGGGTACTTATATTAACCTTATCTTTAAGTATTAACTCTAAGTTAATTAGTTTCACTTTTACAATGTCTCTTTGTATTTTTATATAATATGGTTAATAAACTTACTATATACATCCAAGCGACCCCCAAGTGGTCCATTAATGATTAACCTATCATAATATAAGTCTCTTGGCCGAACCTTATATTTTTAGGAATTTAATATCAATTAATAATATAATATTTGTTTTAAGAACTCTTTTATGTCAATTTTGACACTATTCAATAGTTGATTTTTGTGAAACTCATAACAGATTGATTACTTCGAACAAAGTCATTTACATCAATCCTAATATATCATATTATCCTAGAAAATTAGTTTAATTCATTAAAAGTTTCATATTATATTTATTTGGGTGTTTATAATATCAATTATTTTAATTTTTCACTATTATAGTAATTACTGCATCATCATTGTGTCATAAATAAAATAAATTATTTAATGTCTAAAAATTATAAATAAAATATCATTATGTAGAAAATCTTTTTATCTTTCTAATGAATATTTATAATCTAAAATCCAACATATATAACCCTATGTAACAATTGTTTATCTAAAAGATATATGCTTGTGTCATTTTTGTATTCATTTTAACTAAATTAAAATAAAGTGTCATTATCACTTACAAGTGGATCCATGGGGTCCCAAAATAGACCCAAAGATTCCCATGGTCGACCATGTATCAAACAATAGGGTTAAGACACGTTTTAGGGTAATTTAGTATTATTATAATATTATTTTTTTTAACCCTTATTTACCGGATTTACCCTTAACCATGGTAAATAAAATATTTACCGCAGTAATTATTCAAAATGTCTAAAAATAAAAGTTACTTATTTAAACAATTTTAACATCCTGATTCCAAATATGGAATCCATTTTCCTAAATTCAAAACACAGAAGTGGCAGAAATTAATTTAAAATTAAATCCCGCTGTCAAAACAAAAAGCGTGTTTTTAAGAGATAATAACTATCAAAAGATTGACACTCGTTTATGTTCGGTTTAATTGTAAAATTATGTCCAATGACCAACATTATATTAAATGGTAAAAATATATTCTAAATATACTTTAAAACCACTCAAATTCACAATTTATCACTATTAATTATTTTGATTAAAAAAGTTGTTTTTAATTAAAATTTAGTAATTTTCACTATTCATCAAAATATGAAAGTTATCCGAAAAGTACCAAAATTTCACCTTAGGCTAAATTCGATATTCCGAATCCAAAAATGAAGTCCATTTTGAATTATAAAATATATATAATTTCAAAAAGTAGGTATTACTATTCATAACGGCTAGTTTGATTGGTTGTGGTGTGTTAAAATCTCGAAGTTGCGTACAATGCACGTCATTGCATTATTCGAAAGGAAACATACCGAGGAAGCTTGGGGTGTTACATTCTCCCCTCCTTCAATAAATTGCGTCCTCGCAATTTTTAAAATTTTGCTTGGGAATATAATGGAAAGTCCCACATCGGAAAAAGAGTCAATAAAACTGTCACTTTAAAAGAAAGAAAGAGAGGTATAAGGGTCATCCAAGATAACCCATACTAGGATTCCATGTAAGAAAACATGGATATGGATGATAAACTAAGTGTCAAGTTCTGATGGAGAGGGATAGAAATCATGATCAGGAGAAAGTTAACAATGAGAAAACCACAAACTTGTGTTGGGACAAACGACCATTAGTCTCCTAGTAGGAAAGTAAACGAACAACATTTTTTTTTAAGTTACATTACATAAGGAAGAGGAATTCATTTATGATATTGACTAAGAACATTATGAGATATACTTACATTTTAAGTAGATTTTCATTCTTTAATAATTTCCACCACTAACTCATTTTTTTTTAAACGATGAGTATTCAAGAAGACTTGGTCACACTGGAAGAGATAGAATAAACTTCTATAGAATCACATGATCCATGAAGGATAAACCATATATTTACATTGTCTTTGAAGATTAATCAAAACCAAAATGGTCAGTGAATGATCTAATGATCCCCCAAAAGGATATTCATTGAGATAAATATGCACTAATCTTAATTTCTAAAATTAAACCAACAATACCCCAAAGTTAAATAGATACCATTCAATAACCAATTGTCCTTAAAATCCTTTAATATAATCCAAACTAATATTGAAACCCAAAACATAGAAGAATTTGATTATGTAGTCTCCCATGTTAAATTGTATCTCCAAATGACATCAGATACTCTTAAAGTCACATACTCAAAAGTAATTAACCTAATCACATATTCTCTATTATAGGTTAATCATTTCCATAAATAACCCAAATCACTATAAATCCACAATAAAAACGTAGATAAAAATCTATCATTACTCCACATATGAAACCCCATAGTATTCTATTTTCCTTGGACATATAGTGTTTCCAACAAAGCGAACATCTTCCAAAATAACATTTATCACTTAATCACCAAATCATTTTCCTATACCAAGGGTATTCTTTTGATATGAAATAAGAACCCAAACCAACTTATTATTGATCAATAAAATCATTTAACTAAAAAAATAGTCACACTAACCAGGGACTTCACGTAGTCCAGTGGTAGGCGATAAATCCCAATCGCACTTTGGTTGTGGGTTCGATTCCCATAGCTTTGTCCGACGCGACGGGTTGTCACACGGTCTACGTGTTGTCCTTTTTCAAAAACTATATTTTATAATATTGCCAAAATGAGATAAATTCCTCAAAATACTATATCATAAATTTAACCACAAATGTTATATCATACCTTGAATCTTCATCCCAAATTAGAATAACTTATAATTCTCTCAAACCCCAATGATCATATAAATCCAAATGGTTATTTATACCCAAATCCACAAGAGAAGAGACAATTCTTCCTCAAATATCATTCTCACATGGAAAACTGCGGGGTTACAAATACAAGAGAAAATTATTCCATAGTAAACCCATCAACAAGGAGTGCTAATACTTTTTAAATATTTCTCCAACCATTTATTCCCACATAGCTTCTTCTTTGACCAAGAAAATATCCTATAGAATAGGACATTCACTCGGGTAATGGCCAGGTCCCCTACATTTACGGAAAATGACTGTAAATGGACTCTTGGGACCATTTTTATCTTCTTCCATAGTACTCTTCATTTTTCTTCGGCAATTCATTACTTTATGTCCTTCCTTCCCGCACGTAAAACATTTCGTTGTCCCATTGAGACATTTTCCTGGGTGTCTCTTTCCACATTTCCTGCATGATGAAAATTGAGGGTTCTTTTCTCCATGGTCTCCATTGCTGGAGCTCTTATCATTTATCACCTTTCTCTTCCTTGTTGAGTCTGGGAGTTGGTTAATATATATGTTGTTGATCATATTTTTGGAAAACTGATTTGGCATAAAGACGATATCTTTTACGCCTATCAATATTCCATTTTGTTGCTCATTGCCACCACCGTTCCCATCTTGTACATCATTCTCAAAGTCACTATGACTTCCTTGGAATCCAGCCATTGACTAAAACCATAAAGCATTGTGTGAGTAATAGTAGTCGTAAAATCATTTAGAGATTAAAATGTCACCATATTCTCAATTTGAAACATATTAGGTTTAACCAAGGTCATTTACTCTCATCTTATATATATATTACTTAAATTGGTTTGTAAAGAAAATGTAAATTATCCTAAGCATATCCCCCGGGAGTGTCGTAACCAAGAGTGCAGCAAGGCCCGTTGTCGTGAACCAGTTCCCGTTCGAGTCTAGCTCAAAGCGGTGTTTTCGGGTTTTACCCCTAGGTACATCTGTGCCAGAGCCGCCTCTACCTGCTCGTATCCAGACAGGGATGTATTGCTCGGAAAACTCACAAAATCTCTACAATACCAAAATTCTAGGAAGTTCTTTTATACTAATCCTCAAAGTTCATCTTAGGTCTACGTGCTCTAATCAGAGTTTATCTAAATCTAGCTACCAAGGTTTGTACTAAACTTCCTCTGATACCAACTGTAACGCCCTGACCCCAGCTACCCAGAGTCGGTGCATTAATTACATAACATTGGCATGATCACGAGAAAGATCAAGTCTCGAAAGACCGATTAGTTTAGTAGCCTTGGAATAACTAGATACATCCATAAATTTTTTTACATTACATTATAAAAAAAACATCTTGTCTTCATATCCCCTCATACTATCCCTGCAGGTCATTCATAAATTACTTCTTCATAATCCTGGAAAAAAAAAATTGAAAGGGGTGAGCTCGGATGCTCAGTAAGGATAACATTATAGCAGAAGCTTTCATAAATGATCATAAACACTTAAGGCAATTTATAACTAAAACAAAAGCCTTTTAAACTTGAACTTCAGCATAAAATGGCAAAGGTAAAATGAAATAATGCCATTTACTTACTCACATGGATATTCTACTAGTCGAATGATCACATGCAATATCAATAACCACTTTCATAATGATGGAATGCATAATGCCAGACTATCATAACCACATAGCCAAGGCCTCGTGCCAAGACTACAAATAAGATTTTGCCAAGGCCTTGTGCCAAGACACTAGTTTGTCTCATGAGACCTACCGATGCATCGAGGAGCTATAGCGGGCTCCACCCGTCACTTATTAAGTCCAATGCATTCCCATATGAAAAGGTTTAAACATAACGTAAACATTCGTATTAAACTAGCATACGAAATGTCAATACTTTCACCACAAACCATGAATGGTATAAAAATAGCACATCCACAGTCAAACATAATTCATTCGATACAATATGGAAGATTGTATTGTATCACATTAACCTCAATCAAGAATAATGAAGGATGTTGACATAGATGAAAATAATCATCAAAACTATTTGAGAGAAATGTCCCCCTTTTCTTGAAATCATTTAAAAGTCACACTATTTGTCAAAAAGCCATTTAAAAATAGATTTTTGAATCAAAGTGTCCCATACCACTTTGAAACTTTTTAAAAGGATTTTTAATTTTAAAACTTTAATGTCCATATAAATAAATCCTTAAAACCATTTTTAAAATATGGACATTAATGAGCATGATTTAGAAGAATAATTCTTTAAAACATTTTAAAATGGTATTTTGGTTAGAGTTTCTAACCAAAAGAGAGACACTTGAATACAAATAATTGAGGTAATCAAAACATTGTAATATCATGAGAATAAAGGAATTCATGATATACTATGTCAAAGTACATTATATACACCACATAAAAGTGATTTGGTGTATATCATCAAAGAAGTCTCAATGGAATGTAAATTGAGATGAAATCTCTCATAAAGGTTGTATCCTTAGGTTAAGGATAAATCAACGACATAATTATGTGTGACAAATATAAATACACTAAATATGATTGGATATTCAGTGTAAATCAATCAAAGTATATTCACACATATTCTTGTAAAAACAATACCAACGAATTGGATGTTTAACTCAACAAATGGAGAATGAGTTAAAATTACTCTTATAAATTCATATCAATGAATTGAGAATTATCAATGGAGTGATTATGTGTATCAAACTTATATCCACAGTAAGGGGAGTGGAAATTATGACATAATCAAATGAATAGTGATTCCACACATAATCTTGAAATATGCGTAAAGCCAAATGAGTGGAAATTGAAATCTCAAATTCCCTTATTGATTAGGTAACTTAAGAAACAAACACCCATGAAAGAAAGATCATACCATGATGATGTAAATACTCATAAAATAAAGTATATTACACAATGAATACAATCATGGGTAGTACACATACACCACATGCAATAATTAAGTGGTGATCAATGGAATTCTCACAGAATTAAAAGTGAGACAAGAAACCCCTTACCACGTTAATCAAATGAGTCGCATGGCCAAAAGTTAATAACCACCAAATGATTTACAGAATAACATGAATATAAAGTGAATCATGATAATATATATCAAATGTAAGTACACAATACACCAATTTCAATAATTTAGTAGCGAACAATGGAAATCTCACGGAATTGAAAGTGAGATAAGAGAATCCCTTACTTTGTACTTTTTCCTTGGTCGATGGTAGGTTTACCTCCTGTATAATGGTGAAATAATTGTTATTGAATAATACAAGAATCATTTACTTTAATATGATATCATATATGATCTTTTAACATTGATTTGTTAATAATATCTTAGTATTAACGCCGTTTCGGGTGTTAACTTACTCATTTTCTTTTATATGTTTTGTTACATAAGTCATGTTTGTTGTATCTTATTAATATCCAGAATGATATCAAGTCCTTAAACATCATTTTTAAATCATTAAATGATAATTATACTTTAATGGATACGATGGATAATGAATCTCATCGCGTTCGTGGAGACGGTAGTCCGTACGTACGCACGAACGCTACTTCCATTTAATTTTTTAATTTTTTATTTTAAAAGAATCGAATCCAAATGATACATAGGTATATTACTATTCCAGTATTTTATATATGTTACTTAAGTTCATTAACACCATTCTTTATACGTTCCATGTGTGGTATGAACGAGTCATATCATTTTAAGGGGGCGGTAGTCCGCACTTCCTCAAATGAAATTATCGTATGTATATACGACATGAAACGAATAATGGTATGAAATAAAATGGAATTACAGAAGCTTATATATAAAATATATATCATTAATATCATATTTAATTACAGTTCCATCATAATGGCCACCATGAGAGGCGGTAATATGTTTTTGAACAATCATCGTTTCGTGAGGCGTTAGTTTGCCATCCACAGAAACATTATGTTCATCATCCATTAGATGGAGTTGTGTGTATGTGTAGTTTGAATACTTCTTATAAAAACATCCTAGTATATTGAGGATACTGGTGTTGTTACAAAAGAAGGGAAATAAAAAGAGTTTGGGGGTTGAAGAAGCAAAATAAATGAAAATAATTTAAGAGAAATCGTTACCTTTAATTTAGGTAACTCACTTTGGTTGGAACCAAAGGACTTGTTGAAATGCTTTCTGCCTAAGGGGAAGCTTCAAGGAGGAGGAGAGGGATGTGGGGAGCTTATTTGGGCAGAGTTTGGACGAGCCAAGTGGCTTGAGAGGTGTGAGGAAATGAGAAGGAGGAGTGCCCTTTTATAAGAGGGGTGAGGGGCACCTTTGGAAAAGCTAGAAATATTAATTTATAATAAATTCATATTCGGTTTCCAAAGGCTCCAAAGTTGACTATTAAAAGGCTGAGGTGGGGATAGGTCGAAAACAACTCATCCAATAGAATTTAGACAGGTTTGGGTACTTATATTAACCTTATCTTTAAGTATTAACTCTAAGTTAATTAGTTTCACTTTTACAATGTCTCTTTGTATTTTTATATAATATGGTTAATAAACTTACTATATACATCCAAGAGACCCCCAAGTGGTCCATTAATGATTAACCTATCATAATATAAGTCTCTTGGCCGAACCTTAGATTTTTAGGAATTTAATATCAATTAATAATATAATATTTGTTTTAAGAACTCTTTTATGTCAATTTTGACACTATTCAATAGTTGATTTTTGTGAAACTCATAACAGATTGATTACTTCGAACAAAGTCAATTAAATCAATCCTAATATATCATATTATCCTAGAAAATTAGTTTAATTCATTAAAAGTTTCATATTATATTTATTTGGGTGTTTATAATATCAATTATTTTAATTTTTCACTATTATAGTAATTACTGCATCATCATTGTGTCATAAATAAAATAAATTATTTAATGTCTAAAAATTATAAATAAAATATCATTATGTAGAAAATCTTTTTATCTTTCTAATGAATATTTATAATCTAAAATCCAACATATATAACCCTATGTAACAATTGTTGTTCTAAAAGATATATGCTTGTGTCATTTTTGTATTCATTTTAACTAAATTAAAATAAAGTGTCATTATCACTTACAAGTGGATCCATGGGGTCCCAAAATAGACCCAAAGATTCCCATGGTCGACCATGTATCAAACAATAGGGTTAAGACACGTTTTAGGGTAATTTAGTATTATTATAATATTATTTTTTTTAACCCTTATTTACCGGATTTACCCTTAACCATGGTAAATAAAATATTTACCGCAGTAATTATTCAAAATGTCTAAAAATAAAAGTTACCTATTTAAACAATTTTAACATCCTGATTCCAAATATGGAATCCATTTTCCTAAATTCAAAACACAGAAGTGGCAGAAATTAATTTAAAATTAAATCCCGCTGTCAAAACAAAAAGCGTGTTTTTAAGAGATAATAACTATCAAAAGATTGACACTCGTTTATGTTCGGTTTAATTGTAAAATTATGTCCAATGACCAACATTATATTAAATGGTAAAAATATATTCTAAATATACTTTAAAACCACTCAAATTCACAATTTATCACTATTAATTATTTTGATTAAAAAAGTTGTTTTTAATTAAAATTTAGTAATTTTCACTATTCATCAAAATATGAAAGTTATCCGAAAAGTACCAAAATTTCACCTTAGGCTAAATTCGATATTCCGAATCCAAAAATGAAGTCCATTTTGAAATATAAAATATATATAATTTCAAAAAGTAGGTATTACTATTCATAACGGCTAGTTTGATTGGTTGTGGTGTGTTAAAATCTCGAAGTTGCGTACAATGCACGTCATTGCATTATTCGAAAGGAAACATACCGAGGAAGCTTGGGGTGTTACAGTACTCCTTGATTTGATCATCACTAGGAACCCATTATTCATAAACTTCAGAGAAGAAGAAACCAAAAAGGTAGAATAAATGGTGGTTTTTAATGTATCCATCACTTGGATGGTTAATTTGAACCATCATAGTTGATTAAATACAAATCATTAGAATTAAAATTCCCATTTTGGTTGGGTCTCAACACCATTGTCTCCTCATACATAACCATATAACCCTATAAGTCAATATGAAATTGAGGGGATAGAAAAACAATAATAGTAGAATGTGAATTCATCAGATCAGAAATAGGCTGGCATAGCAGATCAATTGTCACATTATAAATGTTTGTAGGGTTATCTAGCCATGGGATATGCTAGAAGATATGATTAGACTCCCTACTTAAGATTCATTTTTGAGAGATTCATGATATCATTAAAATAGTATTGAAGGGAGGTCCACACATAGGAGGCAATTTAATATGGATAGACATTTAAAAGTTTCTATTTGTATCTTCAATATAGAAATCCAATGGATGGTTCATCAGAGATTAAGAGGCTCCATGTGAATTTTTTGATGATGCCATCATTAAAAGTTCTGAGGTCCTTATCCATAAGATCATCCATCACAGATATTCTGTTACATTTCATCCATTCAATTTTAACAAGATTCTATTCACTCACAAAACAATTCCCTAAGAAATTACTTATCATGATTTGAAGGTCATTCAACAACCTTCTTTTACATCTATAAATAGAGAATGAATATGGAAACTTTGACGTGATGACAGAATTAATAAGGAATACCCTACAAACATGGTATATGGTCATGAAATTCTAAATAGAAAGATGATTAGTAATTCGTAAATATATATTTCACAAGAACTGTATGCGGACCATGTCCCAAAACAATAGAACACAAAGGTAAGCGAAAGGTAGGGAACCTTTTCTCACCCCAAGTGTTCAATGAATTTGATTTTTCATTCCAAAGAGTCTCATTTTCCCAATATGATAAAATGTTTTAACCAAATAATATCCTAACCAAACACCTATTGAAAATTATTAATTAAGGCTTTGATATAACATATTATCTTTCGTTATGGTTGCCCAAAAAGGAGGATTTTGTCAGCATAATGTATGTTTGATGGAATGGTGATATCTCAACCAACCTGAATTTTTGTATAAATTCGATGATGAGTAACCTCAGTAGAGAATATAATCAAGTAGTATTCAGCTATATAAAACAGAATCCTTGATAGAGGATCCTCATGAAAAACACCCCTAGTGGATCCAAAGTAACCTCTAGGAGGGACATTGACCAAAATAGATAGTGATGAATAGATGATAATATTATGGATCAATCTAATAAAACCATTAGATAAGCTATACTTCTTTATTACCTCGAACAGAAAACTCTATTTTATAGTATCAAAACCCTTAAATATGTCAATATTAATGGAGAATATCTCATGTAGAAGGCTTATTTTCCCTAATATGATTCTTCTAGAGGCATTGAACTAGAAATTTGGAATACTTATACCTAGAACAAACCAAAACTGATGTGGGCTAATATGATCCTTGATGATTCCTCCCAACCTTGTCATTAGAAAATTTCTAATCACTATGGTAATAGAGTTCCGAAGGGAAACCATCCTAAAATCCTTAATTTCAATCAAATTATCCATTATAGGTATGAGGGAAATGAATTTTGAATTGACTAAAAAAGAGAGATTTGAATGTTGAAAAAGGTACCGTGATTCCTTTATCTAGTCATCATAGAGTTGATCATAGTGGACCATAAAAACATTTTTGTGAACCCATCTAGACCATCATCACTTACCATGTAATGTGAGAAAAGTGATTACATAATCTCTTCTTTAGAGGTTGAAATTTTGAGGAACTTGTTTTGATACTCCTCAATACATGAGGTAATTTTATCAACCATCAAATGTGAATTGTCAATCCCATCATCAGAGTAATGGTTTTGGAAATAAGTCACAACTCCCCTTGATATTTACCTTTTATCTATATAGAGACATCCATTGATTTTAATTTCCATGGGGATTGCTCGTACTTTCCATTCTTTGTGAATCCATGTAATAAATTTTTAATTCCCATCACCCAATTGCAACCATCTCACATTTAGGTGATTGTGATCTAGTCATTCATTGATATTCAAATGGTTATTTGGACTTGTAGAAGCATGTATTTCCTCTATTTAAAGACTATTCTACAAATGATTCCTAATTTTACTTCCTGTGATATGCTCCTTAGAATTCCTAATATTGGTTTCATGTTTGGGAAAAGCGATGTTAATCAATTCTCCAAGGGATCATTTAACATCCCTTAACCATTCAGATTAGATGTGTAAATGGATTAAAAAACAATCCATCTTCTTTCCCTTTTTAATGGTCTCTCAAAATACCTTCATGGCCATCCATCAAATATTAAAATGATAAGGTAAAGGGGTAACCTTGCATTGTGAGTGGAGATCTCAATGATGATCAAGATGTGATTAGAGTGATGCTTTTGCAGGGAATTGCATGAAATACTAGTAACATCATTCAAATTATTTATATAAATGATACATATATTCGAATTTATAGCTTGTATTCTATTATTATTGTACATGATCCATGTAAAATCATCTCCTGCAACCAGAACCTCCTCTTGATTAAAAATATCAACACTAAAGGAGAAATCAGCCGCAACAATTCTATTAAAATTCATTCCAGCATTTTCTTCAAGTTTTAAAACTGTGTTGAAGTCACCAAATATCACCCATTTTAGGCATATACATCCATTGATATCCAAAATCTCTTCCCATAACATTATTTTCTTAAAATAAGAATATGATTCATTGAAAAAGGAGGCAATAAACCTTCAACTTTAAAGGTCAAAGGAAACAGAGATACATTGTGTTCTAGAACTTATTGAAGAAAAATGTTGGCAGTTATTCTTAAAGACCCACAAGTGGTCCATATTGATGTCGTAAAGGATTTTTTTGAAATAAAACTATAACCAAGGGGAACCGTTTAAAGGATATCCAACATTCAAAGAGCATCGTGGGCTCTGAAATTCCAATCAGCAATGGTTTGGGGCCATGATAAAATTCCCAAGGGCTCTAGCTGTTGGTGGTTTCCCAAGGCCATGAAAATTATAGTGTATGATTATCATTTGGAGGGTGTTTTTTCTGGGTCTATGGCCCACAACCCTTTTCCAAATCCTATTTTCCTTTCCCCTTCTTACCTGTTCTTTTTTTCTTCCCTAAACATTAATTTATATTAGAAACAAGTCAGTCAGTTGTGCCTACCTGTGACGATGATGCATTAATGATTTGGACTTCCTCTTTATTATCAGAAACATCACACTTCTAAGAGTCATGAATTTCATCACAGACATTGTCCAAAAAACATCCATTAAGGAGTGTGAACATTTTTTTGTCCTGTTTCTGCACATGCATGACATCTTCTTGGGGTGATTTCTGGTATCCTTATCACGAGAAAGAGGGAGAAAGTGTTCGTCGTTCCTAGATTCCTCCAATCCATTCAATATAGCTCTATTAGTATGGGAGAAGTTCCACATAGTGGTATTTCCATCCCCATTTTTGGTACATATCCATGGATGATATCACCCATAACTGCTTCACATGTCTCAAGAATCAGAATCTTCCCTTAACCATCATGACCTATGTTTCCCTTATTCATAGGTTCCTCATCATCTTCAAAAACCAATGCTTTAGTTGGACTAGACATTAAGCACAAAGGCTGGGCTTCAAGAGGCTCACTATTTTTGGCTTTATTGTCATTAACTTTATTGTTAAAACCTTACTGTAGCAATTCTCCATGGAAATTAGCAATAAATTAATAGAAATATTATCAGTTGTGGGTTTTGGAGAATGTACATGAGTGGTGTTGCCCATACCATCACTACACTCCCTTTCAATTAGCATGCATTTAACAGTAGGCTCCTACTTCTTATGAGCCTCCACTTCAGCCTTAGCCACTTGCACCTTATTATGACAAAAAATATGCCCAACCAGGGGCACATGTGTGATTGACTTATTGAGGTTCCATATTTTTTAAGGGTATGAGGATTGTTTTTATACTTTCCCTTACTCCTTCTACATGTCGCATTAACATGACCTTTGAACTTGAAAAATTGTCATTTGTTTTCTATATTAAACACATATACCATTTTCCCAAAAAATTGCATCTGGAATAGAATTTGGGACCTCTTTCATACTGTATAATTTTCCTCATCTATTCATCTCTTCTTTTCAGAAAAAGTTCCTCAACCAATGATATAGACATTTTGACTTCCACCAACACTTAACTATAATGTAAAAACTTCAGATTATAAGTCTTTTTATCTAACAAAATTGTAATCCCACCATGGAAGTAATATCTCATATAATTCTCTGGTTTCATTAGATCCAACTCAACCAGGATATATAAAACCTTAATTGTTAATGGGTATTCCATAAATTGGTTGGGTTAATGTTTTTGTCCCAATCCTGTAGGCCTAGAAGATAGGTTTCAGACCAATGGAACCCATACACCATGAACACCTCTTAATTACATCATATTGGAAGATAACATGATATTTTCATCTCCCCATTGATGTCACTCTTTATCCATTAAAACCCCATAATTTAGAATTTATTTTTTTGTGAGATCATTATATTTCCATAAATTCACACCTTTAGGCATCATGACCTGAGAGATAATCATATATTTTCATTTGTTTAACTGTTCCTTAAGGGAATCATGATTCTCCAATAGATGGGAAACCTTCCCATTCTTGATCATCCTTCTAGGAGGAGGTGACTCAAAATCATTGAATGCTACACCAGATGCAGCATTTTCTACATCAGTGAAGTTCCGTTTTTGTGGGATAGTATTAACTGAGGTTTTTCAATCCACAATTTATTTCATCAAAAAATATAATATATCCTTGTGCCCAAGGTTATAACTTCTGTGGTCCGGTTTATAATATCCATTAGGATTTGGAACATCAGTTATATTCACACTGATCCCCGGATCCCAATGTTTAGGGGTTTTCCCTTCCCACATTGTGCTTCCATCTCAGATTTAGGAATATATATAAGACATTAATATTATAGTAGAATTATAATACAAATATGTATTATTTACATTTAATTCTATTAATATGACAATGAAATTAATGTAGTGTTCATGCGTACGTAGAACCTAACCTCTCCATGAATAGTGAATTTCATTCTTTTCTACAAATATTAAGGATTATTTTAAATACATATATATTGAATATATATGATAATTATTTCATGAATTACATTTTAGTGCATATTAAATCCCGATATATGTAATAATAACAACAAATAACATGTCAGAACATACTTAAGAAAACAAGGTAAATAAGACATGAAATAGTGAAAATAAAGAAAAATTATTATCAAATGTGTAATAAGGTAATATAAGAAAATAATATATGATGTTATATACATGAATATGGTTCTAGAATTAGTTAATAAAACTCATTAACCATTATATTGGTGGATAAATCCCATTCACACAAAAGGAATCATGGGGTAAACGATTTCGTCTCAAATTACATTCCATTTAGACTTGTTTATTAATATTAACCTACTCATATATATTTGTTGTATATACTATCATTTGAAAATTTATATCATTAATCCATTATTCTCATGATATTATAAATTTATTGAATTTTATTCCTTCATGGACATTATTATTCAAATGTTTCCAAGTGGTATGGTACACCTTGGAATGTTTAAATATTATTCTCCTCAATTATGTTTTCAATGATTATCTTTGAAATTACATTTTTTAATATTGTTAATATACTTCTAAAACAACCAAATTATTATAATCATTTAAATTTCTAAATTCTAGGGTTATGGAATAATTATTTTACAAACCATCTACCATGTGAACATATGTTGTCCACTTTAATATTTTTTTATTAACATGGGCATTATTGATAAATATGTATCTTTAATTCAACAAAGATATTTGATAAGGCATATAGTTTATTTATTAAATTGATCCTTACATATGAGGAATTATTGGGATTGTTAAAACATGGGTGGGTTGTTGGAACCACTTTGTGTATAGGTTTGTATTTGTTGTCAATAGTTGTCAATAGAATATCCAAATGAAAGAGATCAAGAAGTACTCCAATAAAATGGAGTAATGGAAGCTCACAATGAAGTAGATCATGAAGTACTCCGATGAAGAAGAGGAGTAGTGATTCAGACGATTGTTCTGCTGATCGTAAGTTCAAAGAACATGTGTCAAAGGTGATACATGGTTTACAACAATGAAGAATGTGAGGAGTAATCCATCCAAGGATGATTAAAGCAGGATGGTGTTTTTGGATGAAGACCATGCAATTCCTCCTTATTGCATAAGAACAATGGGTTTTGATGAAGACCATGCAATTACTCATGATTGCGTGAGAACCATGCTTGAGACTTCTTGACGGATTGAATCACATGGTTTTCATGAAGTTGATCATGACGGTTGATGAAGGAGGTAATGTGCCAATGAGTTGACTTATGAAATGGCCATGCAAATCACATTGTCATAGAAGATGATGGTACTAAAGATGTTCCTTCAAAGAATACATATCACAATAGTGGAGTTTGTGATAAATGAAAAAGAGTTGCAAAAGGATACAGATCCCCAAGAAGAAGTGATGTTGAGGTGATCGTGCTTGTCGACAAAGCAAACAAACGACATACAAATTTTATGACAAAGGAGATTCAATGGTGACATGTCGAGTTCAGGAGTTGTGGTCAACAATCTATGTTTGATTCAAGAACATCGACAGAGGAATGGATGATCTGGAGGCGGTACAAAAAGAGCAGATACAAGGTGGCGCCGTCTTCCAGTGTTTGCCAAATTTCAGGGCCTCAAAATCAACAAATGAAGAAGAGTGATTTTGGAAAAGGGACTTGCGCGCCATACTCTTGGAGGATAGGATACATGCGCACCATATGTTTTTGAAGATCATAGAATCAAAATATGGAAAAGGGATAAGGGTCGCGCAAGTTTTGGTGAGGTCGTGTAGGTGAATTATGTGCCGGGAAGAGACTTGCACGGCGACGCCTTGAATGCATTATAACTTGCACGCCTATAGTTTTTCGAGATCAGAAGATCCAAATTTGGCAAAGGAAAGATGTTTGCGCAAGCTTGGATGTTGATCGCGCAAGTGCCTAGTGGGGGCCGAGACTTGCGCGCCGATGGATGACTTGCGCGCCGCCGCGCAGGGGGTCCAGTTTGCCTATAAATACTGGACCACCCCTCCTCATTTCACACGGCGCTCAAGACTTTGAGATTGTTCGAGCTCTCGTCGTGCAGGTGGTTGAACCGCGCAAGTGGAAGTTGGGTCGCGCAAGTAGAGGTTGCGTGCCGACTGATGGTTGAGCGCCCTATGTGATTTGGGCAAGGAAGGAAGTGAGTCGCGCGGGTTTGAAGTTCAAGAAGGAAGAGTCGCGCAGGTGCTTTGGAGACACTTGCGTGCATGGTTATACTTGCGCGCCTAAGACTTGCGCGCCAGATGGAGACTTGTGCGCCGGGCTTGAAAAGGAGAGCCAAATATTGTTGAAGCACGCCCGCCTTTCTGGAGCTGCAAAAGAGCTAAAGATTGCCTGATACTTTCGGTGCAAAGCGATATTGAAGAAGAAATCTAAATGATACATCCATGATCTCATGCATACATGGTGAATTGATTCTGACGAATGCCGAGTAAGATGAACATCATTTATTGAGCAATCACATAAGTGATTGTGATTCAGGTAAACGAAGACAAGGGGATCTAGTGCATTCAGTCATTGCACTAAAGAAGAAAGGTTGAACTATAAAGAGAATCAACTATGAAACCTGAAGCAAGCAAAGTCTCATGCTGAACAGGAGACAAAGAACATCAATGCACATTTATTGAAGAGACCTTCACGTCTATAAACTGAGTGGGACTTCACTAGTGGCAGTGAGCCAGGGGGAGTCAACGGGAGTGACCCGAGGGACGCAGTGAGCTATCCCTGAACAATTGTAAAGGCAGTGAGCCTGGGACAGAGTGACTGTACCCGAACCATTGTAATCTACATCTAGTGAAGCATAGTGGATTTAGGTACGACCGACAACCTGTCGGCGTATGCTCCTTGGACGTATCCCTTAGTGGTGAACCAAGTAAAAATACTTGTGTCATATCTCTGCATGTGAATGTTTAATTGCTGATCATATCCATCATACAGGTTTAAGTAGTTCCTACCAACGTGGGAACAAGATCCACAACTAAAAGAAGAAAAAGTTTCCACCCTGATTCACCCCTCCCCTCTCAGGGTGTCCTGGGGTCCTACAAGTGGTATCAGAGGGAAAGGTTAACGTATGTTGGATATTATCCAGTAATTCTATTGAGAAGAGGATTTGAGTTTCTTTCCTAGAGTCAACAATGAAGATTAGTCTTGATAATGACACAGTCATTTCTTAGCATAAATCTATATCCACCAAGAATTTGACAAATAGGAAAAAGAAAGAGAAGAAGATGATGAAGAAGTCCCCCACATCCAAAGAAGATGCAGTGTCTTGTTCTCAATGCCATTCCAATAATGAAGAAACATTAGGCTTGGAAAGTATCAAGCAGGTGGCTCAAAACACATCCAGAGGAAAGGATGATACCCCTTATTCAAGATTTCAGGAAAAACTCAGAACATATCTGCATGATATTCTAGAAGAAAGGGTTTCTATTATTTGTAGCCTATTCCAATCTATGTAGGATGAGATCAATCGATTAGAAAGCGAAGCTGACAATATGGAAAAGGGGTTGGAAAGAAAAGTTATGGAAAGTATGAAGCTCATCAAACGGGTGAAAGTCTTTGAAGAAGAAGAGGAAGTCAATAAGACTTTAAAAGAAATGATCCATGCACTTGAAGCTGAGCTGAATAAGAGCAATGAAGTCAAGAGTTTTTGTTTGGAAGAAACATCCATTAAATTCAGGGAACTTGACTCTTTGTTATAAAACAAAGTTGAGATGCATGAAGATGAGGTTGAAAGATTGAAGAAGTCTTTTGATAAGAAGATGAACGCGATTGAAGATCAGAAGATCATCCTCAATATTGAGGGTCAAAAATTGGAAGCCCAGTTGACCAAGATTGAGAACACACATATTGAGACTTCAAAAAAGAATGAAATGAGTGATGCTTGCACTCAGTGTTCGTTGGAGGAGTCTAAAGTTGAAATTCCTCCAACATGTGATAAGAATATTATGACAACTCTTGATTATCCACATCAAGAATCAGTTGCTGTTGGTACTCAATGCTCACTGGAGGATTCTATTGTAAAAAGACCTCCAACATGTGATAAGAAGATCATGACTTCACTCTTTGATCTATCACAAGCAACTGAGAAAGTGAAGGTACTATCCAAACCATCTTGTACTCATATTTCTAAATACACTCCTATAATCAGTGCAGGTGGGAAGAAAAGTTCTAAACAAGTATGGATGAGGAAAGGTGAGAAGAAGAAACCTACCACCATGGCTAGGGTGGATGGGAAGAAAAAGGAGGAAGTGGGTTCCTAAAATAGAGCAGAAAAGATTAAGAATATGGCCCAACAACTTAATACAGAAGACATAAAGAAGAAAATATTTGTGGGTCAATGTTGGTGCTGCAACAGATTTGGGCACTGTGCACTGGATTGTCTTTATAATCCCTTACATGGAAAAGCACAGAGAATGCCTATATCAAAGAGAAGGAAGCCAGAGAAAAAGAAGAAACATCAGAAGGTCCAGATGCATCTGTTTACTGCAAAAAAAATTGGAATTCTTGATAACATCTGTGATGTATGAAACGGCAGTGGTCACAATGCAGGAACATGTCCACATCAACATGCTTTCACTGTTGAAAAGAAAAGAAGACCTCTGATAACGTCAAAGAATGAATCAGCTATCTTGGGGAGAAATCAGAAGAATGTTGTGAACACACACTTCCCCAAGAATATCTCAAGTAGGGAAGCTGAGAAGACCCAGGATTCCAAATCCATGAAATTGAATGGTAATTCATCCAAAAGAAACACTAAGTGGGATGAATCTCGGATGAACCCATGTGGAAGACCTAAACTAGATGCAAAAGTTACAAATGAAATATTGGTCATCTGGCCAGATGATTTGAAAAGAATAAGGAAACTTGAAGATGAGAAGGTAAAGGTTGGTGACAAAGGAAAAGGAAAACATTCACACGATGAAGACACAGTGCAGGAGAGATTGCTAACAAAGAGAAACACACGTGTCAAAGATGTTCTGTGTGAGAGATGCAAGAAGTCTAGTCACATTGCAAAAGGTTTCCTAACCTTAATACTAGAGCAAGAAGCAGTCCTTAAGAGGAGTAATAATGTATCATTCATGATGGCTGCTAAGCAGAACAATTCTCCACACAAAGCAGAAGATAATGTGAACAGAGCCATGCCACACCGACAGATGCCAGAACATATGTTCAAATGTGCTGGCATGAAGACTGGAGTGAACAGAGAAACTTAGTTGAGAAAAGGACCTCAACCAAGAAAGTCTTCTTGATGAAGCAAGAAAGAACCACATTTTTCCCGTAATCATTTGTGTATTGTATTTCTGCTAATAATGCAGGGAATTGAAGGAGAAGCATTCTCTCAGGGGGAGTACCTGAGAAGTAGTGAATGATGTCCACTCTTGATAGCCAAGCTGAAGAAGTTTCCATCCTTAGTAGATTCTTCAATTGATATTCAAAGATTATGATGATGAAGGATAACTCTTGATGAAGATGATGAGGAGTGTTTCCCTAGAGGGGGAGAAGAATGAAGAAGCTTCCATAATCACTGTTTCAATCAATATCAACTCCAACTGGACTCAAAAGCAGTTACTCTGTGAATTTCTTGAAGAACACCCCAATGGAGAAGGTATTTAATTTCTCAATCACTATCCCTTGGTTACTCAGATCAAAGATTATTTTACCAAGAGGGAGTAACTGAATTGATCAGTGGCATAAAGTGAATGGAAGATCCCCAAGGTCACTTATCCTGTCGATTGCACTTGAATGTTTTTGATCTATTTTCTGATGTGAGTGAAAGAGTTTCAGGTTGATTATTCTCTATCATAGTTGATCTTCTTCTTCCTGGAATTAAAGTGGTAAACCCTTGAAGACAAGATACATGAGTTATCATCTCATGTCGGTATCACGATCTATGGATTACAGACAGCATTTTTGACTTAATCAAATCCTCTTGTTTTCTACATCGAGCATTACTCAAGTAGAATTAGAGTGAAATGATTAATGAAACATTTCTTAAGTGTGGATTGATACTCTCCCTACCATGTTCTTTGTATTTCTTTTCAATAAGGGGGAGAGAAAGTGAAATGAACGTTTTAAAAGAAAAGTTGATTGAATATAAGATTCTCATTTTGACATTGAAAAATTCATTTCAGAAGATGTATAAGGTATTGAAAACCAAATACAAAGGGGGAGATTGTTGGAACCACTTTGTGTATAGGTTTGTATTTGTTGTCAATAGTTGTCAATGGAATATCAAAATGAAAGAGATAAAGAATTAATCCATTAAAATGGAGGAATGGAAGCTCACAATGAAGTAGATCATGAAGTACTCTGATGAAGTATAGGAGTAGTGATTCAGACGATTGTTGTGCTGATCGTAAGTTCAAAGAACATGTGTCAAAGGTGATACATGGTTTAAAACAATGAAGAATGTGAGGAGTAATCCATCCGAGGATGATTAAACCAGGATGGTGTTTTTTGGATGAAGACCATGCAATTCCTCCTTATTGCATAAGAAAAAAGGGTTTTGATGATGACCATGTAATTACTCATGATTGCGTGAGAACCATGCTTGAGACTTCTTGACGGATTGAATCACACGGTTTGCATGAAGTTGATCATGACGGTTGATGAAGGAGGCAATGTGCCAATGAGTTGACTTATGAAATGGACATGCACATCACATTGTCATAGAAGATGATGGTACTAAAGCTGTTCCTTCAAAGAATACATATCACAATAGTGGAGTTTGTGATAAAAGCAAAAGAGTTTCTAAAGGATATAGATCACCAAGAAGAAGTGATGTTGAGGTGATCGTGCTTTTCGACAAAGCAAACAAACAACATACAAATTTGTTGACAAAGGAGATTCAATGGTGACATGTCGAGTTCAAGAGTTTTGGTCAATGTTCTATGTTTGAATCAAGAACATCGACAGAGGAATGGAGGATATGGATGTAGTACAAAAAGAGTAGATACAAGGTGGTTCCATCTTCCAGTGTTTGCCAAATTTCAGGGCCTCAAAATCAAAAAATGAAGAAGATTGATTTTCGAAAAGGGACTTGCGCGCCATAATCATGGAGGATAGGATACTTGCGAACCATATGTTTTTGAAGATTAGAGCATCAAAATATGGCAAATGGATAAGGGTCGCGCAAGTTTTGCTGAGGTCGCGCAGGTGAATTATGTGTCGGGAAGAGACTTGCGCGCCGATGCCTTGAATTCATTATAACATGCGCGCCTATGGTTTTTCGAGATCAGAAGATCCAAATTTGGAAAACGCAAGATGTTCACGCAAGATTGGATGTTGATCGCGCAAGTGCCTAGTGGGGGCCGAGACTTGCGCGCCGATGGATGACTTGCGCGCCACCGCGCAGGGGGTCCAGTTTGCCTATAAATACTGGACCACCCCTCCTCATTTCACACGGACCTCAAGACTTTGAGATTATTCGAGCTCTCGTCACGCAGGTGGTTGACCCGCGCAAGTGGTAGTTGGCTCGCACAAGTAGAGGTTGTGCGCCGACTGATGGTTGAGCGCCCCAGGTGATTTGGGCAAGGAAGGAAGTGAGTCACGCAGGTTTGAAGTTCAAGAAGGAAGAGTCGCACAGGTGCTTTGGAGGCACTTGCGCGCCAGGTTATACTTGCGCGCCTAAGACTTGCACGCCAGATGGAGACTTACGCGATGGGCTTGAAAAGGAGAGCCAAATATTGTTGAAGCACGCCCCCCTTTCTAGAGCTGCACAAGAGCTAAAGATTGCCTGATAATTTCGGTGAAAAGCGAGATTGAAGAAGAAATCTAAATGATACATGCATGATCTCATGCATACATGGTGAATTGATTCTGACGAACGCTGAGTAAGCTGAACATCATTTATTGATCAATCACATAAGTGATTGTGTTTCAGGAAAACGAAGACAAGGGGATCTAGTGCATTCAATCATTGTACTAAAGAAGAAAGGTTGAAATATAAAGAGCATCAACTCTGAACCCTGATGCAAGAAAAGTCTCATGCTGAAAAGGAGACAAAGAACATCAATGCACATTTATTGAAGAGACCTTCACGTCTATAAACTGAGTGGGACTTCACCAACGACAGTGATCCAGGGGGAGTCAACGGGAGTGACCCGAGGGACGCAGTGAGCTATCCCTGAACAATTGTAAAGGCAGTGAGCCTGGGACAGAGTGACTGTACCCGAACCATTGTAATTTACAGCTAGTGAAGCATAGTGGATTTAGGTATGACCGACAACCTGTCGGCGTATGCTCCTTGGACGTAGCCCTTAGTGGTGAACCAAGTAAAAATATATGTGTCATATCTCTGCATGTGAATGTTTAATTGCTGATCATATCCATCATACAGGTTTAAGTAGTTCCTACCAACATGGGAACAAGATCCACAACTAAAAGAAGAAAACGTTGCCACCCTGATTCACCCCTCCCCTCTCAGGGTGTCCAGGGGTCCTACATGGGTCCCTGTTATAAATTTCCACTGGATGCATAAGTAGTATCATGAGATGAAGTAGTTTCCCAAAATAGATGGTTTTTTACCCAATATGCTAAACAGTTGTGTGAAACTTCCTGAAGGTAATGGTTCCACATATATAGGAATATTTATGTAAAATAATTAATCATTTATCTCATTTATTTTCATTTATTATTCATCCATGATATTTTTTGTTGATGTATCTATTGATTAAATTCCCATTCAGTTCCTTGATTAAATTGAATGGGTTTCTTGTTACTACCTTGCAAAATTAACTTTCCCTTTTCTAGTTATTTAAATTTATTTGGTTATCAATTATTTACCTTTCCATATTAATTATTCTTATCAATTCATTATTTATTCCACTTTATTGACCCTTAAAATCCATTTGAGTTCACCCTTATTATGTTTCCTTTCCCCCATTTTTTTAAGAAGAAATATTTTAATATGAATTCAAGAATGCTATATATTTAATTTTATAACGTATCATGGTTTTATTTTCTATTTTCCAATGTATTATGGGTTTCATTTATGTAATTTTTTTTTTCAATAATACATATATAATGGGTCCTTTGGAAATTAATTCCTTGTTATCAAGCTAATCGAATAAAACAAAGGACCAACTATGGGATTTCTAGGGTCAGTGCATTACGCAGATCACTATTATGAGGTTTAAAATAGATAGATATATTCTTTCAAAAAATATATCAAATATAATCCAGATGATGGTGAATAAGGAAAATAATTCCTATCCATAAAAGATCCTCCTTGATTTATGAGAAAAATTTACCCCCATGTGTACTCCTATACAAGAAAATATATATTCGTTGGTATACGAGAGAGAGGTTGTATTAACCATAGAATTCAATACACATTCACTCCAAATAGCCATTCATGGATAACTTTTAAATGGTGAGTTATCACAAAATAGGATGTATGAAATGGAGTTTCTCAATGACAACATGGGACATACATTGAACAACCCAAAATTCCACCAGAATCAGATCAAAAAATACATTAATTAAAAGGTTCACCTTTGTTTAATCATAACAGGAGAAGTTTTTTGGATCTTAGAATGTCAATAATACTAGGAAATTTTCATTAGAAGATAGAATCTAAATGGGAAAGTAATTATATAAAACAAAATTTCTATCAATTAAGTTCTAACTCACTGGTCACAATAGATAGGGAACATGTGACACCACCCATGCAATGTTTCTAAACAAATACTTTTCATATCTACCATTACACATATCACATCATGGTCTCAAAACATTAAAATTGAAATAATCATCCTAACCACTTGAAACTGACTAGAAATTATTTTTTATTGTAATCAAAACACTTTTAAGGAAATGTGAGAAACCCAAGATCTGAATTACAAACCCTTGAAACAATAACACACTAAACCAAACTAAAGGGACCTTCCCTCCCCATCCAATAAAAAGAGATGAAGACCCTAAAAATCACATGAACACTCAGAAATTTGTTCTCTGCATGGATGTGCGGGCCCAGAACTAGGGGAATATCCATACCCTCTCAATCAAACAATTCCAATTGGCATGCACAGGTGAAGTTTTATGCTATGGTCCCCATCTAGAGTAGACCCCTCTAGAATGATGGTTTAATACCACCAAGATACCGTCAAAATCAAAAAATATCTTCTCCAAAAACCCACACAACCAGAACCAATAATCTTAACAATCTCTCAATAAATTCCACAACTTTAAATAGAATCATAGAAAGATAATTTTAGATTACCGAAAACAAATTACCTAAATATTTTTCAAGAGGTAGAGGTTACCCCGATGCTCGGGACAGTTGACATCAGATTTTTAGTTCAGAATCTAGTTTATTATAGATCTCCATGTAATTATTAAGGCTAATCATCCCTTTATTTAATCCCCCCATAATAATTAGGTTCTATTTATCAACCAAGGAATATTTTTCTTTCTTTTGTGACACCATTAAAGACCTCCGAATCATCTTATATACCTTTTCATCAAATGAATTCTGCAAAAACACCTAATCGACCACCTCTTCTTTAGTACATAGAAATAATTATGGAGACTAATTATCCACAACTTCTAATTATATTTTTGTGGAATTTAGATTTTTTGCAGATCGAGTATCGAAAGGGGGAGGTAATGAGGAGTAATATTTCCAAATTTTTCTCCTCATATTAATTTTGTTACTCCTTAGACATGAATCATAATGAACCAAGAGAGTATGATCATTTCCATTGGTTTCTAATGTGTGTTCCCCATCTACATCGATTGAAATACTAAGCTCAGAACACAAACCATCCTCATTATGACCTTCGAAAATGTTGACCAACTTAATTAGATTGAGGGTCCTTGTAAAAACACCCTCTACCCAGCTCTAACATGACAATCCAGTTCATACGTTCCCATTATTTAAACATCCATACCTGACCTCAACACCGATGCATAAGAATCAACTTCCACCTACAACTCTCCACTTTCCCTCTATTCTATAGAATTCGAACCCACACCCAATATCCTAGCCTCACAAAGAACCTCATGCTTAACCAAACCATCCCCCACTCTAACAACCTGCAAAGGAATCTTCTCCTTACTATAAAGAGGATATGCAAGAGCCTACTTTAGTCTGCTAAAAACCATTGAGAGCTACAGATTAAAAACTAATTCTAATGACATCATCCCCAATATTGACCATGACAAGCCTCCAAAGACCCATTGGGTATCACCAAGTGATAGTTGGACCACTTCACCACCACAGTAAACGATGACTAAAGCACATTCACCACGTTCTGCAAGATTTTCATTTTCACACAACCACTCACTACCTTCCAAATGCATATCCATCTGCTTTAGTTAGCCAACAACATCACGAGATATAGAAAAAAACCATAGCATATACCCACCTTCCTAACATGAATAAGATCTCCTCGTCAATAGTTATCTATAGATTGACCAAGATGATTGCAGGTAGAACAAAATTCCAACCAATACTCATAAACAACTCACTGATTTCACCTATATTCCTTACCAACTGTAACACAAATATATTTAATGGAATTTTTGAAACATCAATTTCAACACAAACTTGAGGGTTGACGAGATGGAATAATGATTCAGTTCAACTATGTGAACTGAGAAATCTACCCATAAGATTTCCAAAAATCCTAATGAAATGAGGATTTTGGAATGACAGCAGGAAATTTTTAAAACTCACCCAAACCGCAGTATTAGGGGGTCACACTTCATATTGAAGTTGAAGGACCAATGAAATAAGATGAACTGATACCCATTGGAGGTGAGGGGGCACTAGCCCATGAATGAAAGAGGTCCTCCTCTAAAGTGAACTCCATCCAATCCTTTTTTTTTTGAATTTTCTAAAAATCCACTTTAAGGAAAGTGGGATCCTCACATACCCCCACATACCATCACTGAAACTAGAAACCACATGCTAACCCTAAAGTGAACTGAATAATAATTTGGTTCATATCATCCAAGCCCACCATCGCCCCCTCCTACGAAATCCATGAGTCGAAGACGAACTAGTTGAATGAATATTATGAAGGTCACCTCTAATTAAACTGAGCAACAAAGGTGAGGTTTATAAGAGATGAAGTTTATATGAACTCTGAAGTCAACAACTGACTATTTGGTAACCCATCAACCAGATCCGGAACATTTGGGTAAAAAAAGGATTTCAGGAAAGGAGGTAGAAAATTACTGTTAGAAAAGGGGAAGAATGATTTCTGCACTCTCTTGAATGAAACTAGATGTCCCTCCCCCACCAAGAGGGGAGGGACTAACATGAATGCTGACACCGTCGCAACGGAGGGAGCATCACCACCGTCGTCGCTACCAAAAATCGTGTTTCCTCACCACAAGACAATTAACTTTCCAGATACCAAAAGTTCATTTTCATTCATGCTGGTTGACCCTCATCCATAATGTAAGACAATAAACTGCATGTCTAGAGTCCTCACTAGATGATGTTAAATTATATGGGAGTCATCTTCTCACTAATGATTCACTGCCCATGATCTAGGTCTATGTCAAATAAAGATGAAATGCCCTGGTCTCTATAAGAGAGTCACATCTTCATGAGGAATCTATTCAACCAAGAACTATGTGTGGCTTGAATTCTTATGTCACAATATATATTGTGAAACCCATACCATTATTCCTCTACATAGACACAATATTTAGTTTTCTTCTATATCATTTGACCATCATCATTAATGCATTCCATTATTTTTAATGGTATATGTCTTTACCTCATTATTTAAAACATCAAGGATCTGAATCATTCCTCTTCTATCACATCGTGTCACCGACATCCTTACCGCAAGATAGTAAAATGTGTTGCCGATGGTCTCACTACCGGAAACTAAATCTGCATGGGGTTTTTAGAACTATCTATAGCCACATTCTCATTTTAATAGGTTATTCAAGGAATCCATGAATCTATATCATGTCCTTGCCGCTACATTATAAAAATTTCCTCAGTACATTATCTGATTTCATCCAAGATGTTAAAGGATCCCTTGACATACCTTTTTTCTCATGCTGATCATAGATAACGAGAGCTTAGGAATTCTGGTAAGGGATTCCCTTAAAGAACAAGTCATACCAGTTTATAACGAAGTTATCATCATCATGAATGTACGACCATAAAATCAAAAAGATGGTTCCTCACCACAAGATGTTGAACTACATTGTTCATGTACCATGTATAAAATCAAACTTTACATTCCTATAGACCTTTCAAAATTGGAAAAAAATTATTGTTGT
Organism: Viscum album; assembly: GCA_963277665.1. Classification (NCBI taxonomy): domain Eukaryota; kingdom Viridiplantae; phylum Streptophyta; class Magnoliopsida; order Santalales; family Viscaceae; genus Viscum; species Viscum album. Next base: position 1,208,730,930 of record OY728163.1, on the reverse strand, counting down.
TTGTATCCCCCTATACCTCCATTATATAACTATGTGTGGATTGATTCCTATTCACATAGGATACATAGTGGCACCCATATCTCTGGTCATGGACCCAATCACAAAAAAAACATAAAAATTCCCCCTACATTTGTATAGATAAAAACTATGCTATAAAATAAAATTAAAAAACTATGATTGGACGGACACCTATGGGATACATATTAATTTCCAAACCTACATTCTTGGGCTTGTCCATAATGTTCCCCTCTTCACATCAGGGAGCTCACCTCCATATCACGTGAAATTAAACTGCCTGGATTTTCAAGAACTATTTATGGCTTTATTTCTATGAACACATGATACATTATAGTTCCCATATATCCAATCAGTTGTCCAGATATAGTAATCAACCGAAAGAATTATCCATCTCTGTATGGTCTAAACCCGTATAGAGAGTTTCCCATTCTTGAACTTTGTGTGGCTGGATTGATGTATTCACATGATATATAGTGATGCTCAGATCCCCAATATGGGGTCCATCTATGACATCCAAGGAAAAAAATACATTGGCCCTACAATCAGGGGTGAGTCATACAAGATCATTTTTCCAATATATGAGTAAGATCTATGTACTTATTTCTTAGTACGTAATATATATTTCGTAATTGTTTACACCATTTCCAACATCCATAACTCATGCTACTAAACATAATGGAAACAAAAATTACCACTCTGAATAACATTAAAATCTATGGAAAATGTCCCGACCACATGACATTAAAACTACACAAGATATTCATCACTACTATTGGATGTTAAAAGTTTCAGACCATCCCCCACAATCATCCCTTATAAATTGACCACAAGATCATTACCCCTATCAGCCAGAGTACTGGGTGTTTTCACAATCATTTAATCATCATAATCTATGTAGACCAGTTTATGTTTTGAGCACCTCAGGTTTCCACACACATTTCATGGAAATTGAGAAGGAATAAATATATCTCTATATGTCCTTATCAATACATTGGGCTTATACCTATAAACTAGAGAAATAATGGATCTATAATATGGGATTTATAATCCTTGTGATCCTGACATCATCATTGTAAAGACCCGTAAAATTCAAGGGAAATTTTTTCTTAATTTTCTTTGGAATTTTACAAGAGCGCGGTTTCTGACGGCACCTGATTCCGAGGCCCGGTGTGCCCGGAATCAATTTCCGAAGTTTGGCTCGGGTAAGTTCAGTGAACGAATGAGCGGGAATTTCTATCTTTTGAACCGGTGCTCGGAATTGAAATCTGAGGACACCGATGAACTCGTAGTGCCGATATTCGCTTAAGAAGACCTTTTCCAAAGTTGTGTTTCCCTAGGAGGAGATGTTTAATTTTCTGGATGAAATGAAGAGTAAAATAAATTTGTGATACGAAGAACACCGACGATGAGGTGTGGAAGAGCTTTGGAGAAGCTGAAGAAATCCTCCACCTTCTTCATCTCCTTCGTGGAAGAACGCGAAGAATGTCTGCCGCCCACAAAGAACACCGACGATGATATCTTGACTCGTATTCTCCGATTGCTTCCTCCTCGACTTCTTCATCTTCTAACCGACGTCAACGAAACGACGACCGCTTCCCACGACTACGTCAACGTGCGACTATCGAGGTAGGGGTTTACTTCAATATGATTATCACTTTCCATGTTTTCCCCTTCTAAATCTATTGTGGGTTTGGGAAAAATGTTTGATGAGGATTGTTGGAAATTTTTATTTAATTTACGTGTGAATCGTTTGAAACAAGGTTCAATTTTTAATTAATTAAAAATTGTGCCATTTGGGTGTTGGTTATTCCCGATTGTTAGCATCTAATGCGGAGGGCGCGGGCCGAAAAAACACGGCCCGACAACCCTCCGTAGTTTTGTTTTTGGTGCATGGTTTTGATAGTGATGAGGAATCGAATCCGAAATGGGAAATTGAGGTATCCGTTATGAAGATCTCGATCCGAGAAAATCGCCAGCGAAGACTGCAAGAGGAACGGACCACCGGAGTGCGTCCGGTGGTCCGCGAAAGACGGCGGCCGCGCACCGCTCCGGTGCGGCGGTGCCGGCGACCCGCGGCGGAGGCGCGCCGCCGGAGTAACCCACTGCGGCTAAGCCGCGGTGGTCAGCAGGCGGCCGGCAAAGCCGGCCGCGACGGTCCAAGGGCGGGACCCTTAGGTTCCCGCATTTCGTATTTCGGCCGGCCAAACGGCTGGCCGTTTCCAGGATTTCCGGGGGATTAAACCCCCGGATGAAGGTGGAGCGGGCCCCCCACGTGGGGGGGGGGGGGGGGGGCGTTGATTTGCAAAGCATGGGGGGCTGCGCCCCCCCCCCCCCCCCCCGTTTCATCGACCAGCGCTCGGCCAACCAGCCGAGCTGAGCGGCCGGCCCACGCCGCCGGCCGGGCCGGGTCGACCCGGTTCGGGTCGACCCGGTTTGGGCCGACCCAGGGGGGTCGGGCCGGGTCGGCCCGGACCCGGACCCCCCTTTTTCGAGACGGATTCGGTCTTTTGGCCATAACTTGAGCCACGGACCTCCGATTGACGAACCGTCTGCAGCAACGCGATCCTTGGATCGAGACGGTCGTTTCGGTATATCTCACTGAATGTTTCGGAATACATTGAGTTCAGCCGGGTTGGTTCGTTCACGAAACCAACCGGGCCTTCGGAGCGGAAACACTCATATCTTGAGCTAAGGATGTCCGATTGACGTTCCATCAGCTTTGTTGTGTTCCTCTTAGTGAGACAGATCTTTTGGCATACTCTGCCCGAGGTTTGGACGCAGGTGGAGTATGGTCGGGTTGGTTTTGCCTTAAAAACCAACCGGGCCCCGGGGACGAAAATGCCAATAACTCTCAGACCGGGCGTCCGATCGACGCGCCGTCTGTTGCGTTGAGTTCCTATTGACGGTACGGAACTTTTGGATACATCAACTCTGGACTTTGTGACAGTTGATGTATCAGCCTCTCGGCTCGTGGAGCGGATCCTCCCGAATGAGCTTGCTGTGTGCGGGAACCCTAGTGCTGGCTGCGACTGTGACTACTACTGCTATTGTGACTGCGACGACGACAGTACAGAGATCCTGTGTGGATTCGACGACGACGACTACAGCACTCAGCGATCCTACGTGGATCAGTGCTACAGGTCCTGTGTGGGCCCGATCCTGTGTGGGTCCGATCCTGTGTGGGTCTTTGCGCTCAGCGGTCCTGTGTGAACCAGCACCTACAGGTCCTGTGTGGGCCCGATCCTGTGTGGGTCTTTTGCGGGGGTAAGTTACCTATCGATCCTTCGTGGGTCCGACGACTTAGATGGATCGGAGATCATTATTATCGTCCTTTGAAGAAGTATACTGTGTGAGCTGAATCATGTTGCTTTCCTGTGTGGATTGTGTTGTGCTATCCTATGTGGATAACGTTTTGCTTTCCTATGTGGAATACATTTACTTTCCTATGTGGACTGAGTTGTACTTCGGCTCGGAGGTTGGAGCGTATTTTAAATTAATGACTTAGGTATATGTATGGGCATATACCTAAGCAGTGTCGGTTGTTACTTCGTGACTGTACCTTCCTTCGTGGTTTATCCTTTGTGAATTTGAGAGACCTTCAGGGGTCTCGGGGTCCCTACCGAGTATCTTATACTCACCCCTGCACGGGCTTTGCCCACACTACGTTGTGTTGGTTGCAGACGGCAGACAACGTTGATCTTGGCTGAGGCTTGCAGAGCAGGACGGTACCTGGAGGTGGACCACTGGGCGGGACGTGCTCGGAGCGGACGGCGGGACCCAAGGAGTAGTGGAGCTATCTGTACCCACCCTTCAGGTGGGATTTCTAGTGGACAGCTCGGTGTTGCAGCTTTTACTTTACAGTTGCTATTTTCCCTTTTGAGTTGAACTTTACTTTCAGTTTGGGTTTGTATACTGGCCTTTTTACTTTTCCACACTTTCAGTTGTACTCTGTTTTTACATAGTGTTTACTTTCTGCTTGCTTACTATGTGGTGTTTGTTTACTTTACAAAGGCAATGCCTTCCCTTTTTACCAGGATTTACGCCTTGGTGCTAGTCGCTAGCCCCTGGCCTATGGAAGGCGGGCTTGGGGTAGTCACGGCACGTGCCCTGAGGACGGGTCGTGACAAATTGGTATCAGAGGAGTTCGGTTCTACCGCGAACTATGATCTTTTTTATGTGAAGCAATAATGTTTTGCGTATTGAGTGTGGTTATCAGTCCAGTGTTGGTGCGGCGGCCGACGTATCCATACACCAGGACCCTGACTTCTGATTTCCGACGTAATGCACGAAAACATTGATTGCGTGTGTGATTCAAAGTTTTCTTTGTGATTACTTTATATCAGCTCACCAGGTATATTGTTCTGACTGTGGCGCACCTGTTTCCTTTTCAGGATGGCCCCACGACGGCAGCCAGCTAGGGTTCCGAGAGTCGAGTGTGACGACAGCCCACCGAGCGATGAGGCCTCGGTGCAGGGCCCTTTGTCAGCAGTGGCACTGGCGGTAGTTCTACCCGCCGAGCCCCCGATGCTTCCAGCACCAGCCGCTGACGATGCACGTCGCCTCAGCGCACTGCATGAGTTTCAGCGCCAACGACCACCCCGGTTTCGCGGGGAGACGGATCCCCAGGCAGCAGAGGACTGGCTGGAGGCCGTGGTACGTGTGTTTAGGCTAGTGAGGACACCAGCAGACCTCATGGTGATCCTCGCTGTGAGCCTACTACACACAGCAGTAGGACGATGGTGGAGCTTGATGCTCCAGGTGCATGATGAGGTATCACTACTTTGGACGGACTTTGAGAACCTCTTCTGCTCGGAGTTCGTCCCAGCCACCCTTCGTGCGGTGTGTATCCAGGAGCTTCTACAGCTGCGGCAGGGCAGCATGACGGTCGCTCAGTACTCGGCGAGATTTACTGATCTCTCGCGCTACTCGACCGACATGGTACGGGACCCATTCTTCTGGCCCCAGACCTTCGAGCAGGGTTTGAGACACGAGATCAGGGCATCACTGATCTCCCTCAGCATACCGACTCAGACAGGAGTACTGGAGCGGGACCTTCTTATCGAGAGCTTCCTTGATGAGTCTACACCAGCGCCGAGACCCACCGCAGGGCAGCACGTGGCAGAGTCATCTGCAGCAGGCAGTCGACGGATGACTCAGGGGTTCAGGCAGACCAGACCTTCAGGCAGACGACCTCAGGACACTAGCTCAGCAGTGCGGGGCACACAGCGCGGAGCCAGTCTTTCGAGTGGAAGACAGTGCTATGCATGCGGCGGGCAAGGCCACATGGCTCGTGACTGCCCGACCCGCCACGCAGAGGAGCAGCAGACGGTTGAGGGACCACCTAGGCAGAGGCAGAGGTTCGACCGTGGCGGTCCGCAGGGAGGAGGCGGACGAGGCAGAGGAGCTGGTCGAGCAGCAGGTGGTGGGCGACACTTTGAGGCTCTACCACCACCACCACCAGGAGGTCCACCCCGACCTCAGGGGAGAGCATAGCTTCAGGCAGCTGAAGCTTACGATCATGGAGCTCCGGAAGCGGGTGGACTAGTGTGGGACTAGCTCCAGGCATAGAGGCCTTTTCCCATAATGCCTCTAGCTTCGTAGTTTGTGTTGCTTTGTGACCTTGTTCTTTAAGTTGAAGTAATAAAAGACACTTGCCTTGGTGACTTTTGTTTTCTTGTCTTTTGTTTGTTTTTACCAAGAGGTGCCGGTTAAAAACTGTTGACTTGACCCTCACTTGCGAGATTCGTACTGGAGGAAACCCAGTGACCACACACTGATGCCGACAGTGTGACTCAACCCTTGGAGGTGAGAGTAACGGTTAGATCTCTTGGTAGCAGCGTCGAGGCCTTACGACTTCATCCATGCCATGAATTAACTAATCATGACGGGATTGACTGTTTTAGGCAAGGAACGTGGTTCATCCAGGGGATGAGACCGGATTTCACTTTTCAAAAAAGGAGAAATCTTTGCAGCTAGTCTCTTTGCAGATATCGTACGTGGATAGAGATGGAGCAGCCTTCCTTCCGTCTCTCACAGTCACTCCTCCACTACTGCAGCGAGTCAGGGAGGCACAGCGTGGGGATGCTGACTGTGAGACACGGCGTGCACAGATATCCTCGGGACAGGCACCTGATGGTTTCTCCCTTGGAACAGAGCACGACATCCTTTTCAGAGGACGTACCATGGTACCAGTCGCTTTGCGAGAGGAAGTGATGAGAGAGTTTCACACTTCTCCTTTGGCGGTACATCCTGGAGTGGCGAAGATGTACCAGGACCTCAGGTGATAGCACTGGTGGCCGGGTATGAAGAAGGCAGTAGAAGAGTTCGTTTCTCGATGCCTCACCTGCATGTAGGTGAAGGCAGAGCATCAGGTACCAGCGGGCTTGGTACAACCCTTGGAGGTTCCGGAGTGGAAGTGGGACAGCATATCTATGGACTTTGTGACTGGACTTCCACGCACTTCCAGAGGTCACGACTCCATCTGGGTGATTGTTGACCGACTCACCAAGTCGGCACACTTCTTACCCATTAGAGAGCAGGGCTCAGTGGAGAGCTTGGGACGTCTCTACGTTCAGGAGATTGTACGGCTACACAGTGTGCCATCATCTATCATCTCCGATCAAGATGCTCGCTTTACTTCCCAGCTTTGGAAGGGGTTGCAGGAGGCGTTCGGGACGCAGCTACGTATGAGCACCGCCTTTCACCGTCAGACGAATGGTCAGACGAAGAGAACCATTTAGACTCTCAAGGACATGCTCCGCGCATGTGTCCTCGACTTTGGTCGCAGCTGGGAGGACCACCTACCCTTGGTGGAGTTTGCGTACAACAACAGCTACCACTCCACCATCGGGATGGCACCATACGAGGCGTTGTACGACCGACCTTGTAGATCTCCTTTGTGCTGGACAGAGCCTGGGGGGTCAGAACTTGTGGGACCGGAGATGGTCCAGGCCATGCCAGAGAAGGTCCAGGTCATCCAGGAGCGGATGAGGACAGCTCAAAGCCGGCAAAAGTCATATGCTGACAGGAGGCGGAGGCCACTAGGGTTCGAGGATGGAGACCACATCTTCTTGCGTGTCTCACCTCGACGTGGATTACGGAGATTTGGCTGAGGCGGCAAGTTATCTCCGCGCTTCATCGGACCCTTCCAGGTCCTCAGTAGGGTTGTCGAGGTGGCTTATCGGCTGGCTCGACCACCTCAGTTGCACCGGGTGCACGACGTCTTCCACGTATCCCAGCTGAGGAGATACGTGCACGACCCGACGCACATCTTTGACCATGGGGAGCTTGACGTTGACGATGCGGTGACTTTTACGGAGGTCCTGGTGGAGATAGAGGATCGACGGGAGCGGGTCCTGCGTGGGCGATCGATTCCTCTTGTGCGCATCAGATGGCAGCACAGGAATCTCCAGGAGAGCACATGGGAGAGGGAGGCTCAGATGCGTGCTCATTACCTTCATTTGTTTCCCTAGTTTTCGATGTATCTTTACGGGGACGTAAAGCCCTGAGGTGGGAGTAATGTAAAGACCCGTAAAATTCAAGGGAAATTTTTTCTTAATTTTCTTTGGAATTTTACAAGAGCATGGTTTCTGACGGCACCTGATTCCGAGGCCCGGTGTGCCCGGAACCAATTTCCGAAGTTTGGCTCGGGTACGTTCAGTGAACGAACGAGCGGGAATTTCTAACTTTTGAACCGGTGCTCGGAATTGATATCCGAGGACACCGATGAACTCGCAGCGCTGATATTCGCTTAAGAAGACCTTTTTCGATGTTGCGTTTTCCCAGGAGGAGATGTTTAATTTTCTGGATGAAATGAAGAGTAAAATAAATTTGTGATACAATATTTATTTTATATCTTTAAAGTGGTTAATACTTTTGTTAGAAGTTGGGTGGTTTAACCACCTAAGAGAGGATTATGGTGAGGAGGGGCCCACCCGAGCCCCACCTTTTCAAATTCCCTAACTCCCCTCTCTCCCACTTAAAACCTTGACAACTTAACACTTAATTAATTACACAACTCATGTATAATTAATTAAGTGATTTGTTTTTGAAATTTAAGCTTTTGAAATGCTTGGCTTAGTAAAGAAAATAAGGAGGGACCTTATTTTATTTGGATTGTTGGGTGAGGTGTGGAAGAGCTTTGGAGAAGCTGAAGAAATCCTCCACCTTCTTCATCTCCTTCGTGGAAGAACGCGAAGAACGTCCGCCGCCCATGAAGAACACCGACGATGATATCTTGACTCTTATTCTCCGATTGCTTCCTCCTCGACTTCTTCGTCTTCTAACCGACGTCAACGAAAGGACGACCGCTTCCCACGACTACGTCAACGTGCGACTATCGAGGTAGAGGATTACATCAATATGATTATCACTTTCCACGTTTTCCCCTTCTAAATCTATTGTGGGTTTGGGAAAAATGTTTGATGAGGATTGTTGGAAATTTTTATTTAATTTACGTGTGAATCGTTTGAAACAAGGTTCAATTTTTAATTAATTAAAAATTGTGCCATTTGGGTGTTGGTTATTCCCGATTGTTAGCATCTAATGCGGAGGGCGCGGGCCGAACAAACACGTCCCGACAACCCTCTGTAGTTTTGTTTTTGGTGCGTGGTTTTGACAGTGATGAGGAATCGAATCTGAAATGGGAAATTGAGGTATCCGTTCTGAAGATCTCGATCCGAGAAAATTGCCGGCGAAGAACGCAAGGGGAACGGACCACCGGAGTGCGTCCGGTGGTCCGCGAAAGACGGCGGCCGCGCGCCGCTCCGGCGCGGCGGCGCCGGCGACCCGCGGCGGAGGCGCGCCGCCAGAGTAACCCACCGCGGCTAAGCCGCGGTGATCAGCAGGCGGCCGGCAAAGCCGGCCGCGACGGTCCAAGGGCGGGACCCTTAGGGTCCCGCGTTTCGTATTTCGGCCGGCCAAACGGCCGGCCGTTTCCAGGATTTCCGGGGGATTAAACCCCCGGATGAAGGTGGAGCGGGCCCCCCACGTGGGGGGGGGGGGGGGGCGTTGATTTGCAAAGCCCGGGGGGCTGCGCCCCCCCGTTTCCTCGACCAGCGCTCGGCCAACCGGCCGAGCTGAGCGGCCGGGCCGGGTCGGACCCGTGTCGGGTCGACCCGATTCGGGTCGACCCGGTTCGGGCCGACCCAGGGGGGGTCAGGCCGGGTCGGCCCGGACCCGGACCCCCCGTTTTCGAGACAGATTCGGTCTTTTGGCCATAACATGAGCCATAGACCTCCGATTGACGAACCGTCTGTGGCAACGCGATCCTTGGATCGAGACAGTCGTTTCAGTATATCGCACTCAAAGTTTCGGAATACTTTTAGTTCGGCCGGGTTGGTTCGTTCACGAAACCAACCGGGCCTTCGGAGCAGAAACGCTCATATCTTGAGCTACGGACGTCCGATTGACGTGCCGTCAGCTTTGTTGTGTTCCTCTTAGTGAGACGGATATTTTGGCATACTCCGCCCGAGGTTTGGACGCAGGTGGAGTATGGTCGAGTTGGTTTTGCCTTAAAAACCAACAGGGCCCCGGGGACAAAAATGCCAATAACTCTCAGACCGGGCGTCCGATCGACGCGCCGTCTGTTGCGTTGAGTTCCTGTTGACGGTACCGAACTTTTGGATACATCAACTCTGGACTTTTTGACAGTTGATGTATCAGCCTCTCGGCTCGTGGAGCGGATCCTCCCGAACGAGCTTGCTGTGTGCGGGAACCCTAGTGCTGGCTGCGACTGTGACTACTACTGCTACTGTGACTGCGACGACGACAGTACAAAGATCCTGTGTGGATTCGACGACAACGACTACAGCACTCAGCGATCCTACGTGGATCAGTGCTACAGGTCCTGTGTGGGCCCGATCCTGTGTGGATTCGACGACGACGACGACAACACTCAACGATCCTACGTGGATCAGTGCTACAGGTCATGTGTGGGACCGATCCTGTGTGGGTCCGATCCTGTGTGGGTTTTTGCGCTCAGCGGTCCTGTGTGAACCAGCGCCTACAGGTCCTGTGTGGGCCCGATCCTGTGTGGGTCTTTTGCGGGGGTTAGTTACCTATCGATCCTTCGTGGGTCCGACGACTTAGATGGATCAGAGATCATCTTTATCGTCCTTTGAAGAAGTATACTGTGTGAGCTGAATCCTGTTGCTTTCCTGTGTGGATTGTGTTGTGCTATCCTGTGTGGATTACGTTTTGCTTTCCTGTGTGGAATACGTTTACTTTCCTGTGTGGACTGAGTTTTACTTGGGCTCGGAGGTTAGAGCGTATTTGAAATTGATGACTTGGTATATGTATGGGCATATACCTAAGCAGTGTCGGTTGTTATTCATGATTGTACCATTCTTCGTGGTTTATCCTTTGTGGATTTGAGAGACCTTCAGGGGTCTCGGGGTCCCTACTGAGTAGCTTATACTCACCCCTGCACGGGCTTTGCCCGCACTATGTTGTGTTGGTTGCAGATGACAGACAACGTTGATCTTGGCTGAGGCTTGCAGAGCAGGACGGTACCTGGAGGTGGACCACTGGGCGGGACGTGCTCGGAGCGGACGGCGGGACCCAAGGAGCAGTGGAGCTATCTGTAACCACCCTTCAGGTGGGATTTCCAGTGGACAGCTCGGTGTTGCAGCTTTTACTTTACAGTGGCTGTTTTACCTTTCGAGTTGTACTTTACTTTCAGTTTGGGTTTGTATACTGGACCTTTTACTTTTCCGCACTTTCAATTGTACTCTATTTTTACTTAGTGTTTACTTTCCGCTTGCTTACTCTGTGGTGTTTGTTTACTTTACAAAGGCAATGCCTTCCCTTTTTACCGGGATTTACGCCTTGTTGCTAGTCGCCAGCCCCTGGCCTATGGAAGGCGGGCTTGGGGTAGTCACGGCACGGGCCCTGAGGACGGGTCGTGACAATCATGGGGAAACTCAGCACCTAAGGGTGTTATAGACAATCCTTAGTATGATTTTACAATATAATTTATAATGGATTATGAATCATGAGCATTCAATTACAACATTTTCAACTCCTTCTCACAATGATGTTGGATAGCACATGGCCCTGGTTATCCTAATTAAGATCTTCTGTATAACTTCACACATATTAGGTCCATGTGCACTTTGGCCTCAAAATTTCTTCACTTTGGATAAATATGAACAACATTAAACTATAGAATTTGATCGTTTGAATCACAAGGTCATAAATAATTAGAAAAAGAGAAAAAACATATCAGTTTAAATCCCTCTAAATTGAAAGTAGAGAGAAGTCAATTATTTTCACTATACGCTCATCATATTTGGAGTTTTGGAAAATGTTAAGGAATAAATAAATAAGGAATGCAACTCATAGGGTCCAATTTTTGGTCCTATTAAAAGAAGATTCTTACTATATAGACCACCTCCTGGTCTAGGAAAATATAAGAGTAACAGTTTGTCACCTCTCCCCTCAAAAATAACATGTTCACTGCGTTATGATACAACCTTTATAGTTATCCATCTGTCATTTATATTACACATTCTAGAAATATATCAGCACGGTTGGGGGATCCCATATTACCATAATCATTCCATGAACCATTGAAATAGATACCCAGATTTGAAGGACCTTTTATTGACTATACATGTTTGCTTATGGAAAAGGCATATGGGCATATGGTCATGAAGAAAAACTTTTCTGTTTGAAAAAAGGGCATTCTGATCATTGTGGTCCATAATGTCACATGAGAGAACTCACCACATCAGTTTTTTTTGGGATTTCCTAGAATGATTTTCAGACACTATTCTCATGACCTAAGAACATTATACCATGATGTACATTCCATGTAACTAGACTATCGTAGTGTATTTTACATCCTAAATGTAACATCATAGGGATTTGTACCCTCTCTCAAAGTTGTAATGTGACACACCACTACTGAACCATTTGACGGCCCACATTTCAATATTGGAATCCATAGGGTGTAGCGATCGGGATTCAAAAAAGATAGGAACTACACTAAGGTACCAAAAAAATTCATGGATAGAACTTCATTCCATACCCAATCTCATCATCTATTCATTTGAGTCCTCATAAATCTACCAAGTCCCTTGAAAATAGTGTATATCATATTTTCTAGATCATGATATCTATTTATAAGGGCTTTGACCTTCCAACTAATGGAATCTCCCACTTTTAATGATGGATACCCAATACATGTAAGATCTGACGACACCATGGAAGACCATTGAACCTTGGGGTGTTGTGGGTGATTCTCGGTATATTTGATCCATCTTAAAGTCAGTAGATCAATCGGTTAGTTCATGACATACATGAACCACATTATAATCATCTAGGTGGATTATCATTCCCTTGTTTTTATCAATAAACCAATATTACCCACATAAATATTATATTGACCATGGAAAATAGTAGAGACACCTCTCTTTGGAAATTATATAGATACATATGGTCTTTGGATTAGCAACCAGAGGCATATCCTCCTTATTATAATGGATCTCTAATCCTTGTGAGCCTCAACAACACCATGGTGGAACACATCATACCATACTGTTTTGGTTCATTCCGGGAAAGTATGAACCATATTACATAAGCATCGATCATATCCAAGTATCAATATTTTAACTCCATGATATCTCAATGTTCCAATATTAAAATTTTTATAATATATTGACAGATGGTGTGAGCTAAAAGCCCATAAAATATAGTGACAGTGGTTCTGAGAAAAAATAGAGTAAACTAAAATGACAGAAGGTCCAAGACAAAGACCCTAAACTATATTCGTAGAAGGGATGAGATGAAGGAACCTAATATATATTGATAGATGGTACGATCTAAGAGACCCTAAACTATATTGATATATGGTATGAGCTAAAATAAACTTAACTAGAAAAATATATGTTTTCAACTAAAAGAACAAAAACTACATCTATTGAAGGTCCAAAATAATAGACCTGAAACAGAAGCACAATAGTGAGTTAGTCTAAATGAATGAAAAAAACATTTTGGGGCCCTAAATAAGGCATTGAAAAAAATCAATCTATTCTCCCCATGTCTATAGGGTTAGGTAAAAGATAGATCACTCTCCATCTAGGAAATATATTCTACCATATTATCATTTTCTAAATAAGGTAATATTAGGAATATTAGAGTAGAAATGTTATTGAGGAATCTCATGTTGGTTGAAATTCATGAAAATTTATTAATAAAAATTCATTATGATATAAATATAAAAATCCCATCATTCAAGCTTACTTGATAATAAGCAACATATGGGTATCGTTGACACTTCATTCAACATCAGATCAAAAAATGTCATGTACTTCATGAATGAATGAAAATTATAAAATAAGATAAAAAGTTAAATAGAAATATTTTCTATAGCATACAAAAGGAGGGATGTCCGCATTTAAGAGACACTGTGAAACATTGAATTGAACTGTAATAATATTCAATCGGTCGAGCTGGCCAAGTTGGCCAATTTAGTTTAGAAGACTCAATTGAACCCTGAAGTGCTGCTCACCCCACCTCTTCAAATCCACCCTATGATGAGGTGTATCAATCAAAAATGAAAAATCATGCACTATTTTTATGAGTGGTTTCTAAAGAGTATGACGACGTCGATAGATCTTACATTGAGAAAACTATGATACCATCATACCTCCATATCTACAAGTTCAAGACATACATTTGGCTTTACATAATAGATATAAATCGAAGGCTCCATTCCAACACCAATGATGGTTTTTTCCACAATGTGGACATGGAATCCTGACCGTCATTATGTTGAAAATCCCAATCATAGGTAGCTAAATGAAGTCACGTCAATATGGGATTTTCATGAGATTTTATATAATGATTGATGATCAATGCCACTCACCCCCAAAATCATGAAATAGCAGTTGAAGATGTTCTTCTTGGTCATGGAACATTCTCATTAGAGTATCATTTATTTGTTTATGAATCTACTTATAGATCAGTATGGGCTATGTATGATATTTTTTGGATTATAAAGGGGTATTCAAAAATGGGGGACAACCAGTTGAGCTGAAGATGAAGTAGGAATGAATCGATCATTTATTATTCATTCAATAGGTGCATCTCCCATTACTTATACTAATGGGATATACTCCTCAGTATATTTTCCCTACTAATTGTATGATCATATTAATGAGGAGAAGACTACCTTGAAGGCTCACCAGATTCCTGATTCAACTCCATTGTTTCTATAAAAGGATGGGTCAGTGAGTCAAATTTTTTGTTAAATAGTTGGATTAACATGTTGTGTATGCCACTTGTGTAAGCCTCCATCCATGCCTATTCATAATCATATGATAAGAACTTAGGGGTTTCTAGTAGGCATCAAGATGATATCAGCATCAGTGTACTCATGTTCCAATATAAATAAAAATAGGTGGTTGATCCCAGGATGTCTGTCTCCCTATGATCCAACCAATAGAAGAGGGGAATCCCTTTGTGTTAGGTCCAACATCAGATCAGATACCCTGCGGGGGGGGGGGGGTGTGGATTAGGGTATGGATATTCAATTCAAAATTATAAATTCCCAACAACATTTTTACATATTAATTATAAGGGTCACTTTATTTTCCCTTCGGTGTTTATATTTATCTTTTCCTTGACATTATTTATCTTATTATAACTCATAAAGGGTATATAGGGAAAGAAAACACATAAAATATAGTTTTTACTAGTTTCACCTAAATGGAATACAATAAAGGAGAATAAAATATAAAAGATCTAATTTAGTAAATCCACTGAGGATCACTGCCAAATTACAATGTTCAAACCAGATCACTTATATGCCTCGGATCACTGCATTTACAATGTTTATGAATAACTACTTCTTTCCCAATGAGAAATCACTAGGTCTCTTTTTCCAGCTAACTGTCATTGGAATGAATCCATGTCTTCCTATTCCTTTCCACACTACTCCATAAAGACTCCAAAAAACATTTATGGAAATGTAGAACATACACAGTTTATGGAAATATAATCCCCACATCGATTATAGACATTTTGGTCACATCATTATAACCAATAAATGCATCCTTAGTTGAATGTAGATTCTTTAGTGATACCCTTTCTAGGGTTCTCCTTTACTTCAATAAAAAACATGGATGCAACACTTTTACATTCTAGGTAACTATAATAGACTTCAATTTATTGTTCAAAAAAAAAATTACACTATCATTATCAAGATATTCAAGTGATTCCAAGTATTACATCCACATCATTGAATGTAAAAGTGAATTAACTCCTTTTATGATTGTCATTGAATGAAAAAAATACTCTATATTATTATTCTCATACAGAATTTAGATGTGACAATGATACTATACAACGTAAAAAAGTAAGAATGGAACTCATTCCACGATATAATAGTGTCATAACAATGTGCAAGACCCAGATAGATAACCCCATGAAAAAGTCCCTTCTACTAACCTTCTTTCATGAGTCCCTTCCATGAGTGTGGTTTTGAATGTTTACTTATGTGAGTCCCTTTAAAAATTATGCTTTCGAGTATCCCTATTGTGAGTCTACATTTACAAGTTTTCTTCCATGTGTCCCTTATGTATGTATTCTTCTACTATATGTGAAAGACCCAATTTAGATCATATGAAACACCCTAGCACGATTCCCCTTTTCATGAGACCCTATTCAGATCTAGCGCAACACTTACACAATGTCAATCACCTATACTCCTTCATGAGACCTCTATGTGAGTCTCTTTCATGAGTTCTCTCCACGAGACTCCATCCAAGATGATGCTTCATATCGATCATATAAGAATTACATAATCAACGTATAAGGATGGGTCCTTGGCTATTTGTAGGAATAAATTCACTACCTGAACTCAAAAAATCATGTATATCCATCAACCTCATTAGAATCACGCACTCTATGAGATCTAAGTTCAAGATCTACACATGCATTGCATGAAATTTGGATGTGAACCCCTAGCATAAGTCCTTGGTACATATTCACACTTTGCACAACTACCATTTCTTCATTAATTTTTTCACTTTATGCTAGTCCCTAGTCTGTATCCACACTTTTCATGAGTCCATTATAAACATTCCTTCTTTGGGTGAGTCACTGGTCTGGATTTGTACACTGTGCAAGTCTCAGGTCAATGTTTTTTCATTGAATGAGGGCTTGGTCCCCAAGCATGCTTCTCATGAGTATCAAATGAAATCATGGGAACTACTCGAGATCCTATCACGAAATCCAAATACATTAATGGGTGTTGTATGTGATCCCATCATGAGACATAAAGATAATTATGACCATTGCACAAGATCCATTTGCGAGACATAAAGACAATCATTCATTTTTCAATAACCCGTTGTGATATCTCAATTAAATTTGATGTCTAACTATTTTTTTCATCCAATGATTTTCATGACCCATCATGAATTCCAAACAAAACTATGGGTGCCACCCATGACCACATCCTAGTATTTTTTCAGTCATTCAAACTCTATGAGTTCAGTTTCTCATTCAGGCTCTTCATGTCTTATTTAAGAAACCATCCGCTTCCACCAACCTCAATCCTTTTTTAATAGACAAAATCAACCCTAAACCACCATAATGAGGGGGTTTTCCTAAAAATCAACCATATTGGGTTTTTTGGAAACTCTTTAAATTTTGAAACCAAATTAATGCTTCTTCTAAATTCATCCAAAAAAACCGCTTCTGGTGATTATGATGGAGACCATGAAATTTTCATAAACTACACACGTTATTCAATAACCACCCAACTACATTCTTGATCAACTCAATCATTCATTATATAGATCATTTGATTGATTTGTTTTAGCAACTTCATATTTAAATCTCCCTCGACATCACTTCTCCCTCTCTCCACTTATCCTATTTTTAGGATTATGGTATTTTCTCCCTTTTATTGCCACACATTATCCACCATTTTCAATAAATCAGAAGGACACATATTTTTGGTCTAGAAGAAGGTGAAGGACAAAAATATACATATTAGAGATATGAAATCATACCTTAGGTAGAGTTGTCCCATATACACACTTTTTCATGTGGAGGGAGTCAATTGAACTTTGAGAGGTAATCGATGCTATTCAAATGATTCTTTGCATAAAGGCGTATTCATAATGTCTACAACTTATAGTTATGTTGATACATAATTCCACTTTATAATTCCTTGATCCACCTTCTCATTCATAAAATTATACTTTATTTCAAATATCATTTGTCCTATAGTGATCAAATCAATTTTTTTGAGATTCATAGAACTTGAATTATACCAGTGGATTCCAATCGGAGACATCACATAAACTCACATATCAACAAGAGGATTCTTCATCCCCAATAATTGTGTGCATTCTTGAGTGGCCATAATGTATTTAGCTTCTGTGGTGCTCAATTAAATTCAATATTTTTTGTTTCCTAGCCAGAAATACAAAATCCGCCATGATTGAATGAACCGCTAGACATTGATTCACTATCAATTACTGATCCTGTCTAATATGTATTTTAATATACAATAAACTTTTCTATGAATATCCATTATATAGAGAACCGAAATCATTCCCATTATATACCGAAGTATTCTTCATACTGCAAGGTGGTGAGATTCTTAGGGATTAATTTGATATCATGATGCTTAACATGTGGAAAAAATATATTCAATCACGTTGATGTTATGTACAATTGGATTCAAATCATTTTCTTATATTATATAACATTAACCACTTTGGTTTCATCATCATGTGAAAATTTCATCCAGGTATCCCCCAAAGTCATCATCTCATTGGAATTATCCATTCCAAATTATCTGAAAACATCATTGGAATATTTGTATTGATAAATTAATGATACATTTTATATTTTTATAACATGTAGACCAATGAAAAACAGTTCTTCACCAATCATTGACATTTCAAATTCAAATTCCATGAATTATGTGAAATGATTTCTCTAATAATCTTCTAATCCTCCAAATATTATGTCATCAACATATACTAGCACCATAATCCTTTGATTACTATCGTTGTTGACATATATATTGTTATCAACTCCTTCACACTAAAAACTGAGAATCATCAAACCTTGATATAGTATTGAATACCGTGCTCTTGGTGCTTGCTTCAACCCATACAGTTCATTATTCAGCTCAAAAACTGTATTCTCATCTTCATGAATGAGAATACCATCTTGTTTATAAACATAAAATTCTTCTTCTAAAACACATTTCAGAAATGATGGGTTGAAATCCACTTGGAAAACAGAGAACCTTCTTTGCACTCTTATGGACAACAATAATGTAATTATCCCTTGCCTTGCAATCGGTGAATTTTTTTCATCAATATTCACACCATCTATCTTGTATTACCATTTTCAAACTAATCATTATTTCAATGGAATCATGATCCCATATTCATTCATCTTATTTTCAAATACCCATTTCGTTCTAATGACTGCCTTAATTATTAGTCTTGAAAAAATATCTCTGATAAACTCTAGTATTAAACTGATATAAACCCTTAATACAGGTTTTTATACTTATTTCGGATATTGACTTATTCTTAAGAACATGTATACCACTTTTTGAAAATAATTTTAATCTTATCTCATAGATTCTTAGTATCGTGAAAATATACATCAGATGCCATATTATTAGATAAAATTAAATAATAATTTACTATATTAATGTTGATGTTTGCCTCTCAATTTGTCTTCTTGAAGATAAAAATTCATCATTTAAATACCATTGGGATGTTGTATTTGATTAGTAGATAGAATAACCCCCTATGATATGAAACTTTTCCAGCTATTAGGAACATTATTTCTACCCACAAACAGTATTATTACGCTACATTATTTTTCACATCTGACTGTAGGTTTGATAATGTTCCCCAGCTTAATAAGAGTTTCCAATTGTAGATACCTGTGATGCAATTTTTGCTAGGTTAATTTACAACATAGCAATGATCCATCTACAAAACTATTAATCCTACTATGTTGGAACTCGATGTTAAAAATAATAGATAATGATTATAACACCATAACTATCCATTTAACTAAATTAAATCCATATATCAATGGAATCCATGTAACATTAACTTTATTAAAGGTATTATTCTACATTTTTTTTATTATTTTTAATAACTAATTTTAATTTGATTACATTCTTTAGAATATCACATCACCACATGGCATATTTTGATGCCACTTCCCCTTAGATTGTATCTCCCCTAAAACCAGAAACACATGAACATAAGTTAATAGACTTTATACACAAAGGTTGAGGGGAACCTATATAATCCCTAGAAGAAGCATTATAGTCAATCCTAATAGATCAAACCATGGATACTTTATTTTGAATCATTGCATTGTTTTTTTTCATGTTATAAATGTCCATCCAAAATCAATAGTTCTAGCCATATGAATAAATATTTTTAACAACATGTGAAGTATTATTTTGATATTCAAATTCAATAGTCTTGGCCTTGTCCACAATTTTGAGTTCAACCCATTTGTAGAAATTACATTCCTTAATAATTCAATGATATTAAATTTTAAATGAATATTTCATTGAGCATGAATCATTCAACTAATCATATACACTTTTATGTTCAACCATTGGATGACTCTTTCTATGCGCTTCAACTCATTCCATGTTGCATTAAATGAATTTTTTTAAGGAATTAATTATTCATTTTTCTTTTATTAGTTGTCTGACATGACAATAATTATTTTTGGAGATGATTCTCAAACTAAATTTACATTACACTTAATCAAAATTGGAGCATCTCCTCCCTTTCTATACTAGTTAGTTCACATTCTTTCCTTGAGAGTTGTTGTGAATTTAATAGATGAGGTGATTGGTATGGATTTTTTGAGCACCATGTGATTCCACTCATGTTGTTAACATATTTTTCCATATATCAATTAATATTCTAATATTGTTTTTTTCATTATACACTGCTAGTGTTGGGAATATCCTTATATGTTCCTTTTCCTTCCGTTCTATCTTCCAAATTTATTATCTTAATGAATTATCATTATTATAAAATATAATAACATCTACCATTAAAGGCTTACATCATGTAACAATTTCTCAATTGTGATATTGATAAAACTATATTTCTTCTTATGACATTGAGCTCAATAGATTTTTTCACACATACTCATGGTGTGTACTAGACTTCCAAAAGAGTAGAAAATCATGTTTTCCTACTTATGAGTGACAATTTATTCAGAATTATGAATTCATTTATACTTACTATTTGATTTGGAAATATTTATGTCATTAAAATATGAAACATATACAAATTATTCAAAATAAAAACATGAAATATGACCATGCATCCCACATAAATAACATATGCATGCATTGATTCATGTAAAATCCTTTTAGGTATGTTACGAGAATCTGTTGGATTCTTCCTATTTGTAGAACTATTCATGGATTTCTTTTTATCATGAATATGATTGGATTCATCATATCCAATACCAAATTTTCCTAAACTACCTTACCATTGGGGTGAGACCACCATTTCATGTTTTTTTGAAGTTCCTTATTTTCATTTCATTTCATTATAAATTGTCTAAGGAAGTCATATAATAAATATAAATAATACTTCAATATGGGCTATCCATTGGCATTAGATTTATCCAATACTATTTTCACGTAATTCTCGCAATTGATGAATCTTCATATCCCTTAATTCAAGTTGAGCATTAATTTCTACATTGAGACACTTCCCACTACTCATATCCTCTTCTAAATCAAGGGTGAGCATATAGACTATGTATCATTTCCATTTCATTTAATTTTTTTGGTGCAATAGAATTAGAAAAACATGAATTCTCACATTATAACATTTGGTTCCCCTAAACTAGTTCAGATAACTATGTAGCAAGAGCAACATTTCTAGATTTCATATTCTGAATTTCATCTAATTTCATCCTATTTCCTTTCTTCTTTATCTTTTAGTTTTTCTGTCTTATTAATAATATTTTATAGTTCATCATATTAGGATTAATTCATCTATCATATATATGTAGCCACATCAAAAATAATTTTATTTAATACTTTTAAATTGTTAAATACAATTTATTTCACTTGGATCTATATATCTTTTGATTTAAATTCTTCTTCCAATTTATGACACAATTCCTTTATTTCATGGACACCATCCACTTTTTTCTTATTTTAGTTTCTTCATAATCAGTAGTTTTAGCATATCTTGGAATATAAGGTTCTTTACACTTTCCTATAGAATCCTTGAGTTAGTGTTTATTTTTTCCATCTGACTCATCCAAACCTTTTGTTAGTACATGTTTGGTTTCCTTAAACAGAATAACACGATTTCTTTAGAAACATCCACACTGATAAACAACACATGAATTATTCATATTCTATGTAGTTCATCCATTTTCCAGGGCACACCAATATAAGAGAAAACTTATACTTTAATTCTAATATAATATTAGTCCTTTTTAGAGAAAACAAATCAATAATGGTAACTAATTCTTAGATATAAATTTTTGTTCATAATAGGTGTGTAGATTCCCTAATAGGGGTGAATCAGGTTATAGATATTATTTTCAAAATTCTTCCTGCCCTAGTAAATAATGACATATTTATTATAAGTTTTTGGTTTTTTCTCATAGCTTTTAATATTTCTATTTACCTTTCCAAAATGTATAAAATTATAATTAAGATAATATCAATTAAGAAATGAAAGCACATGGACATAAGGGTTTTTACTTGCTTTACCCTCACTGGGATACATCCAACAAGCATGGAATAGTGATGTGCTGATGTACCAAATCCACTCAACCTCACTACCAAATTACAAGGTTAAGGCTATATCAGTTCAATGGCATTAGTCGATACCTTTATAAAGAATAGGTTCTACACACTACATTCCCAATGGTCTATCCTCATATATCTTTATCTAGATCACTATTGGTGGAAAAGATCATTATGTTTCTTTTTATTTGATCACTACATTGGAAAGAATCAAAACATAGTTTATGGGAACATAGGGCCTATGTATTTTATGAAAATATAGGTCCCACAGAGTTTATGGACAATTATATCCCTTAATTATCACTAGTGAATACATCATTAACAGTATATGCATGCATTCTTGAAGATCATTCTTGGTTTTTCCTTCACTTTTATGAAAACAAAATGATGCAACACTTCCAATTTCATGATAAATGTAATAGATTTTTCATTATCATAGAAACTTCAATAACCTCAACATTCTAATGATCATTATGTGATTCCATGTATTCCATTAATTCCATTGAATGTAGTAGTGAATAACCTCATTCTATGAGTATTGTATAATAATGCAGATCCCCTATCTTCTTATTATCCATTATAATTAATATAAGATAATGATACTGTTTAAAGGGAAACGTATTTTCATATCTCATTGTAAAATATTCTAGTGTGATACCCATGTTTAGGACCATGGCACATAACCCTTTGTGTGAGTCCCTTCCATGATTATTCTTCAGCGAGTCATTTCCATGATTCTTATTTCATGATTCATCTTCTGTGAGTCCCTTTTTAGATTCAAACTTCACAAGCCTACTTTTATGAGTCCCTTTCACAAGTCTACTTCCGAAATTCCCTTACACAAGTCTTAGTTCATGAGTCTGATTTCATGAGTGCTTTCCATGAGTCTACATCCACTCTTCGTGCAACACCATGTTCATATCTTGTGTAACACCCTGGCATGATTCCTCTTTTCATGAGACCATTTTCAGATCAAGCACGATACATACACCTTGTCAATAATGTATACCCCTTTGCAAGACCTCTATGTGACACTCTTTCTTGATTCCTCTCCGCTATACTAAATTTTTGATGAGTCTTTAGATGAATATTATTAGAATAAAATCATCAATGTTTACGAACTAGTTATGGGGTATTTTTAGGCATAAATTCCCCATATCAACTCGATAAAAGGTTGAAAAGTATCCAACTCATCAGTATCACGGACTCTATGAGATCTTGTATCAAGATCTACACATTATTTTCTTTCGATCTACTCGGATAACCCAAGCACTAGTCCCTGGTCCATATTCACACAACGTGTGAGTCCTTGGTCTATATTCACGTTCATTATTTTCTCACGTCTATAGTATATATTTTCACATTATAAAATTCCGTGGACTATATTCATGCTTTTAATTATTCACTAGTTAAAATAATCACATTTCTCTTGTCTCCTTTCCGCATTCATGCTTTGCATGAGTCCCTGGTCCACATTCATGTTTTGCATGAGTACCATATACATTCACGAGTTCTGCATGAGGAACCATAGAGAGATCCAATGTCAAAAAAGTTCTCAATGCAAGATCCCATCTTAAGACTTAAACGGAACCATGAAAGCATCATGAGATCCCATCATGAGTCTTAAAGACAATCATGCATTTTTCAATATTCCATCATGAGATCACAATTAAATAATCTAATTTTCAATGTTATTGTCTTCTAATGTTTTTCATGACCAATCCTGAGATGCAAGTAAAACAATGAGTTCAATTTGTTATCACATCCTAATATCTTATTTGAAATATATCCTCATCAAGTGTAGTTCGTCAATCATGCTCATTATTTTTCTCTGACAACTAAAATTTTTCAACATCTGCAAACCTTTTCAAAAAAAATAATAAAATAATCCACCATCATGTGGTATTTTTTCTAATGATTTTGATGCTTACAAACTGTTTAGAAAACCGACAAGGTGTATATAGATCTCAAATGATCATCTCATCTATTCTAGCCATAATAACCCATCCCAGAGGAAAATATTGTTTGAACATTCATTAAGTGATCCCCCACCATTACCAGTGACTGGCCCAGTCGATGTAGGATAAGGCATGAAATCAAATCGATGGGGTTGAGTAATCATATTAATAACCTCTATAGGGACAAAAAACATGGAAAAACCCTAGATATGTTCAAAAACCATTGAATAATTATGTCTCTGAGGATCCTAGCTATATTTTAGTATTCATTTCAATGAGGATTCTCCCATTTTTATTCAAATAAATTGTTGAATGGACTACTGATACGATAAGGGATGATTACCTATTGAATGTGGCCCAAGAGATGGTAAAGGAATGATGGATTTGAAAACAAAATATTAAACGTCTATCTCCCCATAACAAAGCCACAATCACAAAAATTTGTACCTAGATTCTCGAATGTTTGTATAGAGCTTGGAAAAGGAATCTACTCAAAATATGGCCACTGATCATTGCAGATTAAGGCTTAGGGATACTTCAAGCCTCACCAAGTATTACCATGTGGTATTATCTCTAGAAACCATGATTTCCTAGTATAAACTAAAGCATTCATGAATCATTGGAGAAGGGAAAAATGAGGTAGAATGGGTATTGTCTTAGATTGGTTGTCATTTTGGAACATTTTAATCCAATCATTCAGAGATATGATAGAATAAATAATATTATCCTTTATTATCTTTTATTTTATGAGGTTGAGAATATCCTTCACTAGAAGTTGTATTTTTAATGGTTCATCCCCAAAAAATGTGGTAGGAAGGAACTCATTGTACATCTCCCCAAGAGGGGATATCTCAAATTTTACATTCAAATGAGAGAAGCTGATTACTAACACACTATGGAATATATGAAATGAGTTGGTTTTAGGGAACCAATGGCTAACCTATCCCTGTGAAGACTATAATGGTGAGAGGAAATGAATTTCAAATCCCATAAAGATTTGTATAGATGTAAAATATAGAGTGGGTATATAAACACATAGAAACTCAGTCTAACATAAAATGGACATTCCCATTCATTATAAAATTTTCAACCTTGTGTAATATCCCATTTTGAGCTGCATCCCCCAACAATGTTGTATCGATTAGATAAAAATATAATCTAATAGCTCGTTGTGATGGGATGGTTAGAAAAATGATAGTTGACTGGGTATTGTGAAGAGTATTCCAGCAAATAGGATAGTCCCGCAGGCCGTGCAATGGTCAAATTACCGTCCTCAAGAACTATCATATGAATAAATTCTAGGGTAAATTATACAAAAAATATGGTATATTTTATTATGAAGAATGTGTTTCCCCATATTTTAATATGTCGAACCCATAAATATGAAGTTGTTGAGATAAAATATAATTCTGGTGTTCGGATGGGTGAATTTTTTTCAAGACCCTACATTCATATTCCACAAGATACTGATGGTCAAGATTAGGATTACCAGAAATCATGTCCCTGTGTTTATATATAGATAAGAAATTATTAAGAGGGTTGGAATCCATATTCAACAAATCATGGAACATATATTAGTCAAGTTAAAATCCCATGAAGATAAATACATAACTCAAGAAGCCACATTTGAATCAAATAAATAATCAAAGGATTCAAAATATCATAAAGGAATCATGAATGTCCTATCTCATCAATATCTCATGGACCTCATAAATTTCAGTAGATACTGCATAACCACAATAATGATTATAATACATGTGATCACATGAACATAACATGGTCACACAACCCACATAATAGTTGATGTGATCCTGTGGTCGAGCCAATAGATCTTATAAAACCATCAATGAAAACACTGAATCCATATATCCAATGATAAACCAACTATATATTATGGATTCATGTTTTTTTTTCAATTGATTATTGTCCAAATAAATACATGTAAAGCAATTCAAACAAAACGGTCTTAGAGAATGGTCAGATAATTGGTTATTGTGAAAGGGTATAGTGAAGGGGTAATACAATAAATGATGACCATTTGATATATAGGATTTGGGAATTTGATGAATGATCCTCCATCATTTCCCATGATTATAGTGTCTTCTATGGAATACCCAACATCAAGGGAAATACTAAGTGTCACACAAGAAACTGATGGTGGAAACATCAAATCCTAAGGTGAGAATTTAATTTCCTCATAACCAAGACATTCTCCCCATAAGAATCAATTTTTAGGGGGGGATTTTTGATACATTCCAAATGAGAATCATCAAATATATAATTGAATAAATACCCAAATATGGGTATTATTTTCCCCAAAAATAAAATGAAGATGATAGTGTCAATATCACACCAATCACATAAAATTTCTGAAGACACATGATCGAATGAACATCAAAAGGTCATGTGTAGTACATAAACTATGGTATATCAGAAATATCTACTTTAAAAAGCCATTATGATAATGAGAATGTGT
The DNA here is from genome assembly GCA_963277665.1 of Viscum album. NCBI lineage: Eukaryota > Viridiplantae > Streptophyta > Magnoliopsida > Santalales > Viscaceae > Viscum > Viscum album. The sequence goes on along the minus strand of OY728163.1, from coordinate 1,208,704,673 downwards.
TGAAGACATTTAATACGATGATTCGTCTTCCAAATGAGTTTTTCTGGAGCATGCGACTTGTCAACTAGAAGGAACCTAACAAAAAATCCAAAAAAACATGGAATATATTGATAAAAATAACCAAATGGTGGAGAATTTATAAAAATATATTTTTATTTACTCATATTTTAATGAAGGCCCCATATAATCCCCTTAAAACAGGTTGTACATGCTTCGAGAGATCCCAATTTCATTCCCCATTAGTCATGTGAACAGCCTCAAACATTTCTAGGTTGTCCTACACTCCACCTATGGCTCTAGAGATGAACAGAAAGAATTTTACCTGAAAATGTAATTGCATCACTATAAGTCCATTTTTTGTTAATGTTATACATCTCCTATGGGTTGAGTTTTTATTTTCAACAGCACTCACAAATACCCATGAGATCCCTAACCCTTGCAAAATAAACAATGAATTGGAAGAGGAAATTACGGGATCATCATGAGAGGGGAGGCTATACAGATTTCATTATACCTTATGGTCATGAATCCCACCCAAAACAAAAATATGGTCTTTCAAGTCCCCTTAAAATGTCATTCGGATCTCATGATGGCTTCTTAAGAATCCACGATTGTCTTGCATACGAAAACATTCAAGCCACCCGAGATCACATGAAACACATTGAAAAGGTGCCCTGATCTAATGATGGTATTTGGATATGTCATCTCAGATTGTAAAAATACCCCTTGGAATTTTCAAATGATTAGGAAAGACACCATTTATTTTCTAAAACCTAATAAAAGGTTTGTTGATTTGATGATCTTGAAGTTGCATAAAATCATGTGATGCCCCCAACATGACACTGTGATAGGATATTGTGAGTCATATGATAGAAAATCCATCCAATGATATTAGCCTAGATTTTTGGATATATGTTCAAAAAAGTATAGTGTATAATAGTTGTGTTGAGTCCTATAAATCCCCTAACCTAGCATGAAAGAGTGAATCATTAGATCCTCATAGCAGCACACCCAAACATCAGAGCCAACGTCTTGGTGTGGCCGGTCATACGATCACAGAAGACTTCCTTAATATAAATTATATGTAATAACCCTAGTAATAATGAGTCTTGAATAGTCACATTATGTGATAATTAAATATCACACAAAAGACTACATGTGTGTTATTTGGGGTTTGAAAAAGACATCCCTCATATCTGTTGAATTATGTGAGACATAAATGAGCTAACACTGAATAAAAAATATGTAACATATGCAATAATAGGTTAGAAAAATAATAAAAATTTAAGATACATATGAAAAGAACATATATGATGATACTCATGAACATCCCATTACAACATTGGTCATGCGACGACACCTATACATGAAAACCTGATCATGAGACTCTCCCTTCACATACTATTTAAATCACGAAAATTCCCATGGATATGTAGGTTAATGTCACTTGGTTCCCCACTGGCATGCCACCCATGTCTCATGAAACCTATTGGGATCACCCTCTATATCATGTGATGTCCTCTAGACAAATCCCCCAACTCATATGGTAGTTCTTGTTCTTGAAATGTGAGTATCACAATTTCACTAGGGCATATCGTTTGGATAACTCGAAATTCTATAGACAAGTAAGAAAAACCATTCAACATCCTCCATACATGTAAAATAGTTATCATGAGGACAATAAGACAATTAAGCTAGGTATTGCATCACATTCCATGAATGGCATCCTTATTTCATGTTGACAATAGAAAAAACCATCTAGATATCGTGACACCCTCTAAGTGTTTAATACAATATTAACATTGGAAATGGGACAAGTCATCCATATCATGAAACACCCTCCAAGAATGTCGGACAAGACAATGTGATTTCCTCCTCGAAAAGTAAGCTAGGTATCTTAACACCCTCAAAGCATGTCACCCAATTTTCAAAATGAATGACGGGAATGTAATCTATATATCACTATACCCTCATAGTGTGTCAGTAGGATTTCTTGATGACACTATGAATGGTCATCCGGATGATGCATCACCCTCCAATGTTTTTAGCAATGATAATGAGATGGACTCCAAAACAAGTTATCAAGGTCTTGTGATATCCTATAAACAAGTTATCCTCGACCTTTTGATAGCCTTCGGATATATCGTCTATATAATCAGACATAACTCATATAAGCCAATTTGATCATGATATTTTCATTGGACATGTATGAAATACAAGCAATAACAAGAAGTCCTCCTCAAAAAAGTCACGTAATCAAGTATGCATAGAAGAAGGAGAATCAAGTTGGTCAGGACGACAACCCAGACAAGTCAAATAGTTATTCGAGGACATGATAATCTAGTCTAGTGACATTTTACGGAGACCCTAGTGTGTATTCCCCAATTGGGGGAAAATATTATATATCCAGCATATTAGAAAAATCTATTTCTGCACTACCTGTTGAATGAAATGATATAATTTACTTCAAATTTGGAAAACCTCATACTATAGGACCAGATTAGTGACATAATATTATATGTCCACTACCTCCATACTTGGGGAAACATTACCATATAAGACCCGATCAACTAAACAATGTAAACGTTTATTCCTAGAATAACTAGGATATGTTAGAAGACTTCCTAAGGCCCAAGTTGAATTGTGAATCCACTTTAGTTTATATCCCTGTATTTCTCCAACAATTAATCCAATGAAAACCAATGATTCTATTAGGAAGATCATTCTACATCATCCATATACTAGTTGAGAAGTTCACTAAACTAAATTAACTTTGATTCCTTCTTTAAACAGGATATGTAGGGCTCCTTATTAAGCGCCATCCTATATATTAAACAGCAAAATTGGATTCACAGTAAAAGAGTCCTACTTCCATGTCCAACGAGACTAACTATTTTCTATCCCATGTTATCACACAGATCACAGATCATATGATATTAGGGATTTTCAATGGTCATATCATTCACATCACGAATCACTAACATCCAAAGAAACCATAGTGTGTAATCCTAAAGGAGTGGCATGATATGAATCCCTCCATATAATTATATCCACTATTGGGAAAGTCCCATGGTTTTGAAGGATCTATAATTACTATCATTCCTACTATAACTAGGACACATAATACGTCTCATTGAGAATTGATCTCAAATACTTGGTTCCTAAGTACTCATACATATATCCTTTTCACATTATCTTAAACTGCTTGTGTCTAATGAACTCCATGTTTTTGATTCATTCAATAAATAATTGTTTGTTTAATCCATTAACACCTATGTTATTCTATGTGGAAACCTGGTTATTTGTAAATTCAGGTTAACATTTTATTTCCCACATTCCATTTTCAAGGGATGATTTATTTATTTCATTTATATGATGTGGATTCAAATAATGGAGATATAAAATTGTCATTCCTTTTAAAACCAAGATCAATTTCGTTAGAATGTAACTTTAAGGGTCTAGGATGTAACATCGAGATATTTTATGAAATATCTTCCTACAAATTAATTTTAATTATTTGGAAGCTTGTGTTAAACATGATGCACAGTTTGTCCCATCATAAATGCAACACGATTTTTTTTATGTTTTGGGTAACATTATGATTCTTTGATAACTTATGTTACATGAAAGTATTAGTCTTATTAGACAACAATATACTATCAATATTATAATTTGACCTTATATTCATCATCTAGGGTTGGAATGGTGGGAATAGATATGATTCAATAAATTATTAATAAATTTTATACACATTTTTATATAATTAATTATTTGGTTACCAATTAATTATAAATGAAAATAAAAATCAATTGAATTTAATGGAGCTGATTTATAAAAAACTATTTATATTCCAACAATAGAATTTTATAATAATTAAATAAAATAATCATAATAAGTGAATGATGATAAGGAAATTTATATTTAAACATTCAATAAATCTTTATAAATTATACAAACATTTTTTATTGTGTAAAAATAATAACAGATCAAATATTTAGCATAAAAGATGTATTTTTCTAAATGGAATTTTTACCACCATTTAATGGAGGAAATTAATTAAAGAGATGATATGAAAATTTTGTATTTTTTTGACAAATTACACTTCATTAATGAAATAGAAACCTCAAAAACTAACTTAGGTTGAATTTTTGGTAATCATCTATGAATTTTAATTTTTTGATGAACAATGAAAAAACTGAATTTTTATTGAATTTTTATTTTTATGTAATTAATTTATATTGATAAATTATACTTTTAATTTAAAAAAATTTAAAATAGTAAAATAATATATCTATTAATTAAATATATGTAATTTTAATCATTATTATATTGTATATTTTTATAAAACATTATAATCTTTTGGAAATTTTCACATTAAAAATGTATATTCCCATTCTTTCTTTGTGACCAATTTCAAATAATATTTTTCCTCATATCTGATTGGAATTTGGAAAAATGAATTAATTATTTTGATTAATTATAATTTATAATTTCTAAAAATAAAACATAGATTTTTAATAAATCAATACGTGAATGTAATTAAAATTAATGATAGGGATTAAAGTAAAAAAGATAACAGAGTGGTTGATACATAATCATAAATTAAAAAATATCTATAAACTAGTACAATACCCATTTTAAACACACATTTGGTCAATATAACCTCTTTTATAAAATTTTTTCATTTTTTGAGGCATCATATATAATATAGACCTCTCAATAGTGTTTATCTTTTGATATTTACAAAAATTCTACTACTTCACCACTATAAATGTGAGTTCACTCCTTCCACTTCTTTAAACATTTAATGACCTTTGGATCATCAGAACACTAGAATAATTATATACCAACATCCGTACTCTCTACATAGAGGTCTATGTTTTGGAATAAAGTAATCCAATAAATACCTTACATTCAATCCAAAAAGAGATGCCCGAATAAGAGATAACGTTCTTTAACAAAAAATTTTGGATTTTTATTTTCCACCCCATAAATTTCCATTATATAATTATTATGTAACAAAATCAATATATAATATATAATAATATGTATTTATGTTAATTATATGACCTAAAACAGCACATACATTCATCACATGGTATATAAAATCACTGCTCATGATTACAGTGAACTTTTACCTCATGAACTGATGCCATTCATTCATCCATTACCAACTCTCAGGTTCTACATAATAATGATATAAATAATTTTTTATATGATAAATATTATATTTATGGGGTTTTTATTATTCTATTATTATTATATAACACATCCATCATGCTTTCATTTTTGGGGAATATGAAGACATTATTTGTGAATGTGTGGATTACCACCTCTTCAAGCTGATGTGATTCATTCACACATTACATGGAATTTATAAATAATGGTTATAATTCACTTAATTTACATACATAAATTATATATTATATTCATTATATAATTATATTTCCATAAAATATAATACATCGTTATTTTCTTACCTTTTCACACATAGGAAATATGGAAATGTCGTTCGTGGATCTGTGGACATCTGCCACCTTGAAGTGACGTGATTATTCTTTTTCATCACCAAAAATATGTATGATATATATATATATAATTATATATAATAAAATAATATTATATATATTATGTAATTATTATTATAGAATAATAAATGTTACATGGCATCTTTCCATAATGATCATTGAAAAATAGGGTTGTTAATCAGTCATATGTACAACCTACCGCCTCCATGATTGTAACATTGGATCAATTTAAATAAAAATATTAAATTATTGGTTAGAAAAAATATTTACATATAATAATGATTATCATTTCATGATTATTAGTCTTATTATGATTATATAATTACACATTGGACCATACTTGTCCCAAAAAACATTTTTTTGACACAAAAAACAAATATGGTCAAAACACATAATAAAAACATAATCAATTAAGTAATTATATACAACTAGATAATAAGTATCATAAAATTAATAATAAAAATAAATAAGTTAATAAATAATTTAAATAATTCATATAATTCTTTTATATATCAATCAATAAACAATAATGAAATGTTAGACTAAATGTTATGGGGATTTTTAGTCTCACTTTTATTATTGTGAGACCTATGCCATATTCACCAATCATTTACTTTTTGTGGGGAATATTCTGACGCATGACATGTAATTTAATTCATTTAAATAATTTCATGATATTAACTATTTAAATTTTTTTATATTTTCAATGATCAAATGAGTCATAATTCACTCATGTTGTAAGGGTTTTGTTCTCTTTTCACATTTAATTATATGGGATACATAATGTATTTTCCACTCATTTTTGTGTGTGTTGTATATAATTTTCAAGAATGTATTTTTCGTTTATTATACATGAATTTATTAGAGTTTTGTTTCTTTTATTTCTCTTCCATGGGGTTTATGGTTTTCAATGTTACCAAATTGGTAATGGATTTTTGCCAATATTTTCCTTCATTGTGATATATCTTATGTTACAAAACTATTTCATTAATAATGTTTATATATTTACCCTATGAAATGATATATCATGAGTTTAATTACATTAATCATAATTTATGTTTTATTAAATTTAATCCTTTATTGGGACTAATGACACAAAATTACAAAAGTGGTAAGAGTTTAATATTAAAATCTCATATAATTTTAGGGTAGTTTTTTAATATGTTTCCTATTCTAAATTCTTATGATATTACTAAAAATAAATATTCGGTTTTATACTAATATGATTGAGTCATGATAATAAATTTTTAGCTTAATTTTACACTATTTTTATACTCAATACATCAAAATAAATCATTTATTTAAAATCATCTTTTTGGTCACAAATTATTTTCCTCCAAAAGCATGATTTATAATTAAAAATTTGTTATTTTTTTCATCCGAAATGATATTTTCCTTATGAAATTTTTTAAATAATTTTGTGAAAATAATTTATATGATTATAGGTTTTTTTGAATTGAATAAATATTAAAATTATTTAATTTCTAAAATACTAATATTAAAAATAAAGGATATATGTTCATAAAAATATTTTTAAGAAATTTTAATGGTGTTCCCTTTAATCAATGCCAGAAACCATTATTATTAATTTTCCACTACTTGGAGTATTTTTAATAGATACAATATGAATAATTACATTATGGATTAATATTCTATTAAATATAATTTTATGAAACTATTTTAATTCAATTATGTTAATCATATATCAATGATATTTTCATGGTACTAAATTATTTCTCATGTGTAAATAATGTATCAATGATATTGTTAGGAAAAAATTTTATTTTCCCAGGGATAACCATGTCTCATAGATATTTTTAGGGAACCCATTTCCTTTACATGGTTTAGTCATTTTCTAAAAATATGAAAAGTTGTATCAATGAGTTATGATGAAAATAAATTTTTATATTCTTTATTCATGTTGTGGTTCATGGACATTATAAATAATGGGTGAAACTAAATAGAATCTTTGTGAGCCTGTTTTATCTTATACGATTGGTGTGACTTGATAACACTATAATGAATTTTGTAATGATTTGCTTATTAGGAGAGTTATATTGGATGTTTATTGTATGGTAATTCTAAATGTAATGGTTGTGCGGTTCTATAAATGTTTTAAAGGGTTATATAAGGGTTCAATGTGATGATGTTATAATATATCATGATGTTATATATAAGGATTTATGATGTTTTATATGACCAATATTGATAACACATGGCCCAAGATTATGGATTATTAACAAAATTGGCTAATGTAAATCTGTATGAATTTTTTTATATTTGATTATCCAAGTATGGATTTTATGAGTTCTTTCTGATTAAATCATTCACTTTGATTATGTAATAATACAATTATGAACTATTATAATCTTTGATGAAATTCAGTTTTTTATTATTATGTTTACCATTATTGAGCATTTGTGATCACCCTAATTATGTTTCCTTTCACCACATTATAATGAATGGTGCTGAAAACATTATTTGTATTAATTTGTTCACAAGGATATTATTGATTACCAATTGTTAAATAAAACATATGGGTAAAATGGGATACATTTTAATTTTAATTCATTTAAATTTTCTATGAAGATGCATTTATAAATTCTATTAAACAATATGCTAAAATGGTATTTAAAAATGTAATTGATCCACATTTTCATTTTGATGATGTATGGTATTAATAGAAATAAATGAGTTCACAATTATCAGCAAAATATCATGGAATGTAATGTTTTGGATTTCATCACATGAGTTAGGAGTGTGGTCCTGGGACGTTATAACGGTAGTGAAGGTTTACCAACAATGGGAGGTAGATAAAGATGATTTAAATAATGATAAATTATAGGATCTTATCATCATCTCTTAGGATAAAAATGATAGTGGGGGAAATTCTAATGTATAAATCCACAGAAGATGCTGAATGGATTCTGGAGAGAATTATCCTTGTATATAATATGAAACAGAATTATGGGATGTTAAACAAGAAATGTATTATTTTATAACAGGCTTCAAATAAATGAAGATAAATGAGGATAATTTTTTGAAATCATGGTACGATATGGATTATTGATTTCAAAAACACATCATGGAGGACCCAGATACCAATGTAATAACTCTTAAATGGAACTTATAGAGGGAGAATGTTTTCTAGTAGGGTAAAAGTTTTTTAAAATAACTATGATATCACTTTTATGTATGATATTTTTATTATATGAACTTATGTAGTCTCTAACTTTTTCCATAATATTTTTTATGAAAATAAAAAGTTATTTTCCACTCAGTGCTTTTTTATCATAAAAAATTTAAAATGAGAGTATTGATTTTTACTATTATAATACCGGACATGCCATGAGTTTCCATTGCCCCTTCTTGTAAATTGATTAATTTATATCTTTGTGAAATAATTTCATTACATCATGGAATTTCCATTAGGTTTATATGAAATATGTTATTTTTTTTAAAAAATAATTTTGGAATATCCAGTAAAATTTTATTCTTCTTGTTTCAATAGTTACCCAAATATACCCATTGAAAGTGCATTATAACGAGTTTATTCCATAAATTTTCCATATATCTTCTACACTTAAACAATGATTTGAAAACAATTCCTTACCATATTAACATTCAAAAAAAATTCAAAAAAATAATAATAAAATAAATTTCTATTCCTAAAAGACTTAAGGAAATATCTAGTGTCTCTATGTCCTACACAATAATCTTTAGTATATGAATAGATATTGGTGTTTTTAGGTTGTTTTTAATATAATACCCTTAAGACCGAATTTTAATTCTTAAATTCTTACAATATTCATATATATATATATATATATTCCCTTATTGAAATACACTAACAATATGGTACTCAAGAAGGATTTACTTGAATAAATTGAGTGAATAATTCATAGTTTCGATATCATCTAAATGATTTTCTTACATTAAGAACTTCCATTTTAAAAGAAATATGTCAATTTTAGGTTTTATAATAGAGATTCCATTTATATATTAAAAATATTTTTATAATATTACTATCATGTTTTATAATCACATAATAAGAAATTATATTAAATGAACTCCATGAAATATAATAGACCCTTTTAAATTTAATCATATCAATTTCTTGGGTGTGATTTATTTTTCTATATTAAGTTACCCTAATTTAGATCTAATCATAGAATTTATCTATTTATATTTTTCATTATTCTAATCATATAATCTATGAATCTTTATCATATGAGAGAAAAACTCTTTATCCAAACAATAATATATATAAATACTACACACTTAATTTGTTCTTATTCCCATGGTTTCCCAACTAAGTGAAACATAACATAAAATTCAAAAAATTAGAAACATAATATGTAGGTTCACCTCAATTAGTATTATCTTGGAAAATATAATCTAGGGGTATAACTACTTGGTGTGAACCTACATGGGTGGAATATGAAGGTGTTATTGAGAAGGTATAAAATTCATAGCATTTTTGGGGATTTAATATCCCAATTAGATCTATAGTATTTCATATACAATAATGAATGCCTCAAAATAACTAGGTCTAAATTTTATTACTCTATTAATGTAACTATGTTCAAACCATGTTAATGTGAAACTGCTTATAGAACTCATTATTGCGTTAATAATCCCTATTACAATATAATTATATTTAGAACCATCTTAATTTATATCTTGTATAAGGTACATAAAACCATTCCATTTAATTGTTAATAATGAATTGGAATAATCAATCCCCACATGATTATATTTATGTCCATAGATAACCACACACCACATTTGATGAAAATGTATTAGCCACTAAGATAGTGGGTAATCTGGCCCAAAGTCTCTTTACCAATTGATAAATTAACCAAGATTCATTAATCCCATGAAGATTATAACACATAATGTAGAGACCCCAAACGTGACATACATGGAAATTACATTACTTTTTCAGAATACATAATACGTAACAAAAACTAACAATCATGGACTATAATATTTTAGTGTCTTTGGAAACTCGGAACATAATATAATAATCATGGTGAATTTTCTTCAACATCTACTATAAATATTTTCCCCTTTTTTTTACCTAAAACCTTTCTTTATATCCTGGGGAAAAGAAAAAATATAAAGGGTGAGCTCAAATGCTAAGTAAGGGTAAGCATGGATAGAATAAAAAAACCATATACATTTGAACTAAATAACATGAACATTATGTTTAAACATCAAAATATTGAGCAATGAAAAAATCATGGAAGTACGTAAGGCATAGATCATAATGGAAGATCAATCATGATAAAATATCATGGTAATAAAACATGTAATTGTGTCAAACCATTTGGCACTTGAAGTGATTTCCATATTATCCAAGGCATTTCTGCCAAGACCATTTTAGTATACAATGTCCCTTACTGACATCTAGCCTGTACCCTAGTGGTACAGGCTCCTGCTTGGAATCCCAAAGACCCAGGATCGAATCCGGGTAGGGGCGAATTTCCCAGGTACTGTAGAAGGGACTGTTGCAGCAGAGGCACTGTAGCAGCGACAACACTGTAGCTGTAGAGGGACTGTAGCAGATACTGTAGCGGTGGCGGTACCGTAGCAGCGCGGGTACTGTAGCATTACTGTTCACTGAGGGGTCCTTTGGGCAAAAAAAATGTGCTTTCAAGCCTTGTATTCAGGCCACTTGGCTTTAGGCCTTCGGGCTATGTAATGGGTCTCCCTCTACCAAGTCTAAAGAGGTCTTTTCTTTCAAAAAATAAATTGAGGCTTCGGTCCCAACCTTTAAAAAAATACAAAGTCCCTTGCTGAATCGAGTTCACTCCTCGTTCCAGTCCTGTATCACTACATCAGATTAAATTTTCATTCTAGCCATATCTATCTTATGAGATATAAATCTTTACCCATTTAATTGGAGGGAGATATATTTCCCACCCATATCATATTGAAATAATTCTTATGTATTCCACAAAAAAATCATGAATCATTCATCATAACCCAAAAAATAAAATGGGTTTCATAAACATCATCCAATCATAACATAATCCATATAAAACAAATGGATATAATTTCATCATAAGAAAATTGAATCCATTTAAATCATAGAGATATTATACTTTATACATAAACATATTAAATAATGTCATCTTAGATGGAAAATATTTTTGACAAAACACTTGAAATGAATTGTTAAGGAAAATACCCTTTCTTCTTCAAAATAATTTTCTTTTCACAAAATTCCATGAAATTTTAGAAGAAAAGGATTTAGTTGAAAATAATCATGAAATCTGGTAGAGTATGGTTCATGAAAATTAGGCATTATAAAACTGTAAAAATCTGTTCATGCTGTAGAAGTTAAAAAAACATTCTTCTCGTACTTTTGCGGGAAAAGTGAAAAAGTACATCGAATGGTAACCAAAAGAAAGATTCCTTCCATATCACAAAGTAAAAGTCAAAGAAGGGTAAACATGAAATTAAATATACGTGGAATAATATTAAACACTTTATGAAAAACATTTTATGTGCATGGATGAAAAATATAACACCAGTAAATACTTACATATAAGCAATCTCAGATAGAAATGAGATTGCAAAATTATTCCTTACCTTATGTAAAATTTCATCTGTATGTGTCCCAGTCTCTTATATAGTGGTTTTAAAAATAATATTAACTTGTAAAAGAACCATGATAATATTTATGATATCATATATGATTCACTTGAGACTTTATAATACCCATTCATTTGTCAGTTCCATATTAAAGTAGTGTTTTTGGTAAAATCGTTTCATTTATCATACATGATTGAAGTATTTTTTATTGATATTATTATTAATTATATCATTATTTAATTACTTCCAGAATGTAAAACATGATTTATATATCATATATATTCAGTATATATATTGCTACACATAATATATAGAAAAATGAAATGAAACACACCGTTGATGGAGATGATAGGCCGTACGTACGCAAGAACATTGTTTTCCTTTCCTTATTGACTTGAATGGAAGTAAGTAGATGAAATATATATATATACACATAAATAATGTAGCATTTTTTTTTCATATATATCTTTTTTTTTCATTATATGTACTTTATAATCATTCATGAATGGTTAATATGAAGAATGAATCTCATCGCGTAGTGGAGACGGTAATCCATACATACTCACGAGCGATGATATCATTCCTATAAATATTGAATAGAATTAGAGTGGATAATATAATATCTCAGAATCAAAATGATGTTATAATAACCATATATAGTTATTATTTAAACCATTATACCCATCAAAGTAAGGTTGTGGGGGAAAAAAAGATTACACCACAGAGTGGAGACGGTATTCCATACATACACACACACACACACAGACGATGATTTCATTTTTCGTAGGATGAATAGAAGGTGAAATGGGGTTGTTTTATATTTATAATAAAATATAATTATATTAGTTATACTTATGTAATTAATTTATAATTAATCAACTAACCAAGGGGACGTAGATGAATAAATAAACATGAAAAAATCGGTAGAAGAGATTACCTCTTTTTCGGCGCGCCTCCTCTTAACCTCCTCTTAGGGAACTAAAGTTAGTCTTTGAAGAATTCCAGGACCTCTAGTAGGTTTCCATGGAAGTTTCTAAGTGAAATGGTCAGGGTTTGTCTGAGCATGAACGCTCAAATTTGCGTGAAGAGGAGAGGGAGGAGGTGCCCTTTTTAAGGGAGGAGAGGGGAACCTTAGGAAAAACAGAAAATATTATTTTATAATAAAATCATATACTATTTATAATGGTTCCAAAGTGACTTATTTCGAGGATAGAATGGGGATGGGTCGAAATAATTTCATCCAATTGGGTTTAGACAAGTTTATGTTACCATTTTAACCTTACCATTTAGATTTAACTCTAAGTCAAATAATTCAACCTTTACTGTGTCTTCTTGTATTCTTACACAGTATGTTTTATAGACTTATAATAAACTGCCAATAGAACCAAAATTGGTTCATTAATGACATATATATTATTATATAAGACTTTTTTCCAAACCTTATATTTTTAGGATCATTATATAAATTAATAATATAATATATTTTTTAAAACTCTTTTATGTCAATTTTGACACTATTTGGTATTTTGTTTTCTCTAAATTCATAACAGCATTATTACTTCGTACAAAATTAATCTAAGAAACCCTAAAATGTTATATTAACCTAGAAAAATATTTTAATTCATAAAAAGTCTCAAATTTAATTTATTTGGGTATTTATAATATCAATTATATTAATATTTCATTAATTAAGTAATTACTACATCACCATTGTGTCAAAAATAACCTAAAGTGTTTAATGTATAAATATTATAAATAAAATACCATTAGGTATGAAATATTATTTTCTTTCTAATTAATATTTATTGTCCAATTTATCTTATGTATATCCCTATATTAAAACTTTTTTAGTTACTAAACTTTCATTTTAACTATTTTAACTCTTCTTTAAATAAAATAATAATAAATGTCCTTACCTAATCCATGTGTACCTAAATGGTAATATTTTATTCTGAAGGTTGTTTTCAATCTAAATACACTTATCCAATAGAATTATGTCATGTTTTAGGGTAATAATAATATCATTTTTACCCTTAATTACCATATTTACTTTTAACCGTGGTAAATAAAAGTAAAATGTTAATATTCACCAAAAATTATTTTTATCTTATATAACCACATTTTACATCTTGATATTAACCGTGTCTCTTGGATTTCATAAATTATACTCAAATAAGCTATAAAATTATGTTTTATGTAAATTTTCAAATTCTCCTAGGAGGTGGGTAAAAGACGGTGAAAGGTTCAATAAAATTTTTATATATCTAAAATTAATTATAAGATGAGTATAATGAATTACATTAAAATTATATAGGTATTATGTATCAATTTAGACATATGATATATTTAAATAAAATAAATAATTTTTTTAATAAAAATTCGGTTTTAAACTATAACTCAGTGTTTTCAACTATTCACCAAAAATTGAATGTTTTCAGAAAAATAGCAAAAATTCACCCTAGGCTAATTTTGATATTCTGAATCCAAAAAGAAGTCCATTTTGAACGATAAAATTTATAAAATTTCAAAATTTTGGTATTACTATTCTTAACGGCTAGTTTATATAAAATTTTAATAACATATCGTTGTTTAATGAAACCCGGTAATGCGTACTACACATGCTATCAAGGAAGGTCATGATTGCGTGTAATGCAAGCCAAGTTAGGGTTGCGTGTAGTGAAAACTCTCTTTGGTGTTGTGTATAACATAAACAAAACTTATTTCATTTATACATTAAAAATGACTATACTTAATGTTGCGTAGAATAATTTCCAAAAAACGAACAAGAAATTATGTGTAACATGAGCCAAGAATAGTGTTGCATATACTACAAGCTAATACAGAGTTTCATAAAGTATAATCTAATCTTGGTGTAGTGTACAATAGAAGACGCCAATGAAATTAAAAATAATATATCTCATAAAATCTCGGGGTGTTACATTCTTCCCCCCTTAAAAAGAATTTCACCCTCGCAATTCATAGGGGTTATAAATCGTTTACTACATGAATGTTTCATTCATATAAAACCACATCATAAAAATGTATACTTAAACTTAATTTTAAAAAGTGATGTATGAAACATAACGGTTACCTAAATTAACTCATCACTGGTTTTCCACATAGGAGAACTAGGTGAAATATGGATATGGAAGAGAAATCTAACCATCATGTTTGGATGAATATTGGTTGAGAACATGGCTATGAAAAATACAACAATCACAAAGCCATAAATTTGTGATAATCTACGGTACCATCTGATTCATCAGATATGACGACACTAGGACAACATTTTTCGTTTTCAAAATCTTTCCCCTAATTTTGAATATTTTTTCAATTAATAGAAATACTTACTTGATTTTGGTACAATCTCACTTTTGTTTGTTCCTTGAACAATTTCCACTTCATCTCTTAAAGAAATAAAGTTGAATTTGTCTTCTGTGAAGTGTTAGCAGATCATGTGATAGAATGATTGGTCATTCCAACTTTCTCAAACATTAGGTTAGCAAAATTTATATAAATAAGTCCATATATAGTGAGATTAATCATATATGGTTCCTAAAATGGACTTATACTTCATCTATCATATATCTTAATAAAATAAAACTAGTTTTTACTAACCAGAGACTTCTTATAGCCCAGTGGTTGGCGATAAAGGCATGTTGCACTTTGGTTGTGGGTTCGATTCCTACAGCCTTGTCCAATGTGACGGGTTGTCGCCTGTCCTACATGTTTTCCTTTTTCTAAAACTACATAATTATAACATCCCATCAACAATATAGAAAAATGTTCTATCCTTAAACAATACTAACTTATTTCCAACATAATACATTCCAATAATTAGGCTTATCTAAAATACATCTGTCCAAGCCCATAGTATAAAGAAAACAATTACTTGAAATATCATCTACCGAGCATGTGAATACCATTATTTATCCCCCATATATCATACGATATATCTTGTTGGTCACGTTCCAAACATTTGAATACCATAATAATAAATTCTCTTGAAAAAATGAATACTCATTGAACAATAGTGAAAACATGAATGCTGTCAAAAGTTAACTCTTTCCACATAACAAAATCCCAAAATATCTATATACTCAAACCACGATATCAGTCATGAGATCATTTAATTTTCTCTTTATCCCTTTATTATGCGCATATCTTCTACTTTACAAAAATATTTTAATCACTTTTCATGGTTACCAGTACAATATTATTATTGAAAACCAATACATAGATATTCCAAAATTCCATGATACCATAAACATGATTCCATCATACTATTTTGAAATCCCATTACATAAACACTTAATCATTACACAACATCATTGTCATACTCAACATCACAAATAGTGATTTCATGAAACTTCCCTTTATCTTTTTCCTTAATAGGTTTCTCACATCGATCCTCATTAACCCTTGGATTAGGGCATTGATTAGCATAATGACCAATTTCCTTGCACTTGAAGCATTGAAGTGTAGGTGGAGAGTTCTCTATAGTCTTTTCTCTATTCATGTAATTAGCTACATTTTCCCCATTACTTCGATACTCAATTTCTCTATGACTTTCTTTTCCACACTTGAAACATTTTCTAGTACATTTTAGGTACTCTCAACCATGCTTCATTCCACACTTTGAGCATAAAGTAACATTCATCTTCTTTTCACCATTGTTCTGAGATTTTTTTCAATGAACTCCATCTTTCGATTCTTGTCAAAACCATGAGATGGATATGTAACACCAACTTCCAGTTCTACCTTGATAGCACAATGCACAATTTCTTCATAGCTACTGAAGTCTCTTATAGCTAATTCCCTTTGAAGACTTGTTTTTAAGCCACTGAAGAATCGATCAACTTTACTTTCAGGTTGGATGATAAATCCAGATGCATACCTTGCAAGCCTTGTAAAATTCTCTTTGTATATTCACAAGATCCATTATGCTTTTTCTTAAGCTCAAGGAACTCCTTTTCCATTTAGATTGATGAATACAAGGGAAGTACTAAGTGAAAAATAATTTCTTGAATTCATCCCATTCCATGGATTCAATTTCATCTTGGGGCCTTGTATTCTTAATTATGGTCAACCATTGGTCTGCTTCACCTTATAAATGGTAAATATCCAGAATGACCTTTTCATGTTCTGAACGACGATGTATGGAAAATATATTTTCAATGGTACTGATCCATTTTTTAGAAACAAGTAGATTAGAAGACCCACTGAAAGAAGGTGGATGTTTTCTCATAATGGACTCAATAGAATATTGTTCCCTTCTATACTCATTTGGAAGTCCAGAATGATTCATAGCTTGTGTAAGTATTGCAATAAGATTTCGTACTCTATATCTCATAACATTGGTTTCTTCAAGAGGACAATCATTTTATTTTCCATTACATTGATCAACATCGTTCCTTCGGGTTCCATCCATCGTCTAAAACCCAAAAAGAATAGTGTGAGAGGAAAAAATCATGCTAGGGAAAACAACATAATAAAGGGGGAGTACCTTTAATATATAACATCTTAGGTTTAATTCTAATATCGTTACCATAATTCTGTGACTATAACCAATACATATACTTAACCTTAGGGACATGCCTAGACATACCATAAAAATATCTCTAGGGATCTCACTAAAGTTATCGCATCCTAGTTTCCCAAGGTTGACTAGACCTTTCCATTGAAACAAACTTTAGAGACCCCAAACTTGATGTACATGGAAATTAAATTACTTTTGCATAATACATAATACAAAACAAAAACAAACACTCAATGACTATAATAGTTTAGTGTCTTTGGAAACTCAGAACATAATCTTCTAATCATGGTGAAAGATCTTAAACATCTCCCATAAAGATATTCCCCTTTTCTTTCGTTACCTAAAACCTTTCTTTATATCCCGGGGAAAAGAAAACATATAAAGGGTGAGCTTAAATTCCCAGTAAGGGTAATCATAGAGAAAATAAAACAAACCATATACATTTGAACTTCAAAACATGAACATAATGTTTAAACATCAAAATCTTGAGCAATGAAATAAAACATGGCAGTACGTAAGGCATATATCATATTGGAACATCAATAATGATAAAATAGAATGGTAATAAAACATTTAATTGTGGAAAAAAATTAATAACTTGATATTATTTCTATAGTATCCATGGAATTGCTGCCAAGACCATCGTAGTGGACAAATGCCCTTACTGAATCGAGTTCACTCCTCTTTTGAGTCATGTATCACTGAATCAGATAAACTTGTTGTTATATCAATGTCTATCTCATAAGATATAAATATTTACCCAATGCATTGGAGGGTGATATAGGTCCCGCCCATCTCATTTTGAAATCATTTTTACATGTGCCACAAAACAATCATAAATCATTCATCAAAACCCAAAATATAAAATGGGTTTCATAAACATTATCTCATCATAACATAATCATTATAAAACAAATGTATATCATTTCATCATAAGAAAAGTGAAAACATGTAAATAATAGATACATTATACTTAAAACATAAATATATTAAATAATGTCATCTTTGATGGAAAATAGTTTTGACAAAACACTTGAAATGAATTCTTGAGGAAAATATCCTTTCTTCTTCAAAATAATTTTATTTTTGACAAAATGGCTTGCAATTGTAAAATAAAAATATTTTGTTGAAAATAATCATGAAATATTTTATAGTAAGGTTCATGAAAATTAGTAATTATAAAACCATAAAAATCGGTTCATGTCGTATAAGTTAAAAAACATTCTTCTCATACTTTTGCCGAAAAAGTCAAAAATTACATCATATAGAAAACAAAAAAAAGAGATTCCTTCCATAACACAAAGTAAATATTATACAATTTCTGAAAAACATTTTATCTGCATGGATGAAAAATATAACCCCAGTAAATACTTACGTATAAGAAATATCGGATAAAAATGAGATTGCAAAATTATCCCTTATCTTATGTCCAATTTCTTCCATATGTGTATAAGACTCCAGTATAGCTGGTTAAAACATATTATTAACTTGTAACAGAACCATACTAATATTTATGATATCATATATGATTCAGTTAAGAGTTTATATTACCCGTTCATTTGTCAATTACATATTAAAGTAGTGTTTTCGGTAAAATCGATTCATTTATCATACGTGTTTGGACTTCTTGGTCTTGATATTATTATTAATTATATCATGATTTAATTACTACCAGAATGTAAAACATGATTTATATATCATATATATTCAGTATATATATATATATCTATATATAATAGATATATAAATGAAATGAAACAAACTGTTCATGGAGACGGTAGGCCGTACGTAGACATGAACGTTGTTTTCCTTTCCTTATTGACATGAATTGATGTAAGTAGATGACACACACACATATATATATATATATAAAAATATAGTAGAATTATTATGTCATATATATCATTAATATTCATTATATATACTTTAAAATCATTTCTGAATGGTTAATATGGAGAATGAATCTCATCACGTCGTGGAGATGGTAATCTGTACGTACGCACGAGCGATGATATCGTTCCCATAATTATTGAATGGAATTGGAGATGATGATATAATATATCAGAATCAATGTGATGTTATAATAACCACATATAGTTATAATTTACACCATTATACCCATCCAAGTAAGGTGGTGGTGGAAAAACAGATTACACCATGGCGTGGGGACGGTATTCCGTACCTACACACGCGCGGTGATTTTGGTTTCCGTAGGATGGATAGAAAGAGAAATGGGGTTTCTTAATATTTATAATAACATATCAGTATATTATTTATACTTATGTAATTACTTTATAATTAAACAAATAATGAAGCGGATGTATAAGAATAAAGAAACATGAAAGAATCAGTAGAAGAGATTACCTTTTCTTCGGCGCACCTCCTCTTAACCTCCTATTAGGGCACTAAAGATGGTATTTGAAAAATACCAGGTCTTCTAGTAGGTTTCTATGGAAGTGGAGAAGTGAAATGGGTAGGGTATGGCCAATAATGAAGGATCAAAGTTGTGTGAACAGGAGAGGGAGGATGTGCCCTTTTATAAGGGAGGAGTGGGTCACCTTAGAAAAAACTTAAAATGTTATTTTATAATAAATTCATATTAGGTATATAATAGCTCCAATGTGACTTATTTGGAGTATAATCTGGGTATGGGTCTAAATAATCTCAACCAATAGGTTTTATACAAGTTTAGGTTACCATTGTAACCTTATTATTTAGATTTAACTCTATGTTAAATAATTTAACCTTTACCGTGTCTTCTTGTATTATTACACTATATGGTTAATAAACTTACAATAAACTGCCAATAGAACCCCAATTGGTTAATTAATGTCATATATATTATCATATATTTCCTTTGGCAAATACTTCGATTTTTAGGTCCATTATATAAATTAATAATATAGTATTTGTTTTAAAAACTCTTTTATGTGAATGTTGACACTATTTCGTATTTTGATTTCTCTGAATTCATAACAACAATATTACATCAAACAAAATTCATCTAACCAACCATAATATGTTATATTAACCAATAATATTAGTTTAATTCATAAAAATTCTCCAATTACATTTATTTGAGTATTTATAATATCAATTATTTTAATATTTCAGTAATTAGGTAATTACTGCATCACCATAGTGTCATAAATAAATTAAATTCTTTAATGTATAAAAATTATAAATAAAATACAATTAGGTATGAAATATTTTTATCTTTCTAATAAATATTTATAGTCGAATTTTTCTTATGTATAACCCTATATTATAAATTATTTATTTATTATACATTGATTTTAACTATTTTAACTCTTCTTTAAATAAAATAATAAGAAATGTCTTAATCTAATACAAGTTGACCTAAATGGTAATATTTTATTCCTAAGGTTGTATTAGGTCGAATTACACCTATCCAATAGAATTATTACATGTGTTACGGTAATAATAAGATCATTTTTACCCTTAATTACCCTATTTACTTTTAACCGTGGTAAATAAAAGTAAAAAGTTACTATTCACCAAATATTATTTTTATCTTATTGAACAAAAATTTACTCCTTGTTATTAACCATGTATCTCTGATTTTTTGAAATTCCACTCACTGAAATGGTAAAATTATGTTCTATGTATATTTGAAAATTCTCCTAAGTGGTGGGAAAAAGACGGTGAAAAGTTCAATAAAATTTTTATATATCAAAAATTACTTATAAAATGACTCTAATGAATTAAATTGAACTTATACAGGTATTATGTATCAATTTTGACCTATAAGAAATTTAAATAAAAAAAATAATTATTAAAATAAAAATTCTTTTTTAATCTATAACTTAGTGTTTTCCATTATTCCTCAAAAATTGAAATTTTTCAAAAAAATACTAAAAATTCACACTAGGCTAATTTCGGTATTCTGAATCCAAAAATGAATTCAATTTTGAATGTTAAAATTTATAAAATTTCAAAAAGTGGGTATTACTATTCATAATGGTTAGTATATATAATATTTTAATAACATATCGTTGTTTAGTGAAACCTAGTATTCGGTACTACACACGCTGTCAAGGTTGGTCGTGATTGCATGTAATGCAAGAAAATTTAGGGATGCGTGTAGTGAAAGATCCCTTGGGTGTTGCTTATAACATAATCAAAACTTATTTCATTTATACATTAAACAAAATCTATATATAATGTTGTGTATAATAATTTCCACAAAATGAACTTGAAATTGTGTGTAACACGAGCCAAGAATTGTGTTGCGTATACTGCAAGCTAATACGGTGTTGCGTATAGTACAAGATAATCTTGGTTTTGTGTATAATATAAGACATCAATGAAATTAAAAATAATATATCGAATAAAATATCAGGGTGTTACACCTAATATATAAAAAATAGATAATATTAAAATTCATTCCCACAACTAAATAAAATCATATGTCAAGGTTTAAAAAAACTAAACCAATTGTCACACCCAACATGTAACATCCTTGAATCATTTTTGAAATTTTTTCTAATATGTTTGACATTTCATCTAAATATTATATTAAAATTCATAATCAAACTACTACAACTAAGAATAATGTGAAAATTTAATAAAATAAAAAATTTCATAAATTTTAACATGAGAATAAAAAATTATCAACAAATCATTTATAAAAAACTATAAT
Source organism: Viscum album (assembly GCA_963277665.1). Lineage (NCBI taxonomy): Eukaryota > Viridiplantae > Streptophyta > Magnoliopsida > Santalales > Viscaceae > Viscum > Viscum album. The sequence continues at coordinate 1,208,682,340 of OY728163.1, read as the reverse complement.
CATTTGTCTATTCATTATAAAAAATACATAATAATAATTTTATTATAAAATCTTAATATTTTTTTCTCATATGAAATCCATCATATTTTTTAGACCATGATATTTATATATATATATATTACATTATATCAAATTTAAACTTTTTATATTTTAATTCTATTATGTAAATAGATTATATATTCCAAAAAGAACAACATTAATATTTTTTATCCATTGATACAATAATATATCCATAATCATTTTAATACATTTAATTTTTTTAAAAAAATAATAAACATTAATGTAAATAATTTTATTTATATTTATTAAGAAAATATATATAAACCCTATTATATTTCACCTTATTATAAAATTATAATCCCTTTATAAATTACATTTTAATTTCCATATTAAAATTATATATCCAAATTTTAAATCATTTTATATAAAAATAAATAAAATTATAAAAACAATATATTATGCGTTTTTGTATAACATTTTCTTAATAAATATTTTTTTAATTAATTATTTACCATTTTATAATGAAATAATTTATAAAAACCTTTAAAATATTTATAAATATAAAATATATTTTTTTTATAATTTATAAACATTTTATAAATTATGGAATTCAAATCATTATTAAAATTAAGGATAAATATGTTTCCTGATATATCATTCTCCATGATATTTCTCATATCATAAATGTTAGTATGCAGTGTTGGGAAATTATCATCCATATTCATTTAATAATAATAAGGGTTGTGGTTGTCCAATATGGTTAGACAGTATCAACCGAGTGCACAACTAAAATGACATTATATAATATGGACTTCATGATGGAAAACATTTAACATGAGGACCTATGTATGTTTAAATTGGAACCTATGGAAGCAGAAAACTATAATAGGCTCTATGCATAAGATTAATCCATCATGAGTGCTATTTATAACAAGTCTCAATGATAACTCCTTGATGATATGAGGTTTTATTCTTCATCATACAGAATGACGAAATATTTGGAAATGATTCACTATATCAAACACTATGCAATAAGGATTTCAAATACATTAAACCAGATCATCTACAATGATATCACATGAAATATTAGATGATTATTTCTTTTATATAGTAGGACATATCATAAAAATATCCCCAATTCAAAATTGTTATCTTATTTAATAATATTAAATAATACAACAATGTGAATAATATATTCCTTGTTTTAATCACAATTCTGAGAAACAAGGATCCTGGTAAAGCATTGATACCAATTATTTGAGGGTACACCTTACCTCTAATGAAACCATCCATATTGATATCCATATAAAACTATAAATTTACTCAATTTCCCAAAATCATGGGTTATGGAACACATTGCATTAGTATTCATTACCGTAGGAAGATATCCATAATGAATCAGAATTTTATGAACGAGGGTTCATAGGAATCAGAATGGCCTTTACTATTTCATCTCATAACAGTAATGGGATGGGACAAAATCCCTTATATGAAGAAAACCATTTTGAAATATATATAAACATAAAAATGAATTAAATTGTTGCATTAGTTGGGATATGAAACTCATCACATCAACAATGAAGAAATGGGGTGGAGAGTCACACTTCTCTACCATTTATGTGTTAGAGTTTCTAGAAATTGGATAGAACATTAATCATTTCATTTATAATACTTATGGATTTATAAGGATTGTAAAATAATTTTTGAGGCATAAAAAAAATTGAAACATGAAATACCATGATCAACCATGCTTGAAACAAAATCTATACATACAATAAAAATAATAATTCTTGAACCATTAACTATAGAGATTATACTGCAGTCTGTTTTTTGAGTGGCATACTGATGATCCATTAAAGGTTCACAAAGGACTCCCTCCTCCATAATGTATACATAATATGTACCAAATCACCCATTATATGGTAATAAACCTTATTGAGAAAATGTTTTCTAGTAACGCAATATGTAATGGGCTGAATATGATATATATTTTATAAATTAAGAGAATAATCCTAAGAATTATTGACCATGATTATCCAATCCCATAACATGGTGAACAAAAAAATATTATATCCCCTTGGGAAACTCCTATGTTATATATGATTTACACGTACATTTAAAATGTATGAGTAAATTAATTAAATTATCATGAATTCTTCATACGAATGAACTATTGGATTCTACCATATTTTAGAACCTATATATCATTTATAATGATCACCATTAGGGAATAGGATTGAACATTAACACTTAATGTTTAACTATTAAGTTAATCATAGTGTGTCTATATGAATTGTGATATCAAAATAATTTCTAGGTGATATAAACCAATCAAACATAATGATTGGTGTGGGGAGTAGTAGGATATCATATATCATTCCATGCAATATTCCCATATCATCTAACAAAATATAGCCAATAAAAACTCAGAGTTGTAATGTTTTAGAGAAAATAGATTTCTATAAGTCATTATTTTACACTCAATGAATGTTTCATTTCATATTAAAAATTATATCATGTTTCCTAACTCAATAATGATCTCCATTAGCGGCCACATGTTTTCTTGTGCAAACTCATCCTTATTGGTTTCAATCTCATATGAATCCATGTATAAACCATCAATAAATTTTATATAATACCAAATTATTTTACATTGACTTGTTTCCCATTACATATATCATAGTATATATGTCAATATTTTACTCCTTTCTATTGGTGGGACACATTATTTTAGATTTCTCGGGTGTATTTTTTACAATTTTTCTCTCAGAAGACAACTTTAAAAATTTTATATTATCACGTAATGTTAAAATGAATAATTTATTGTCCTAATAGTATGATATTAAACTAAATATTATTTAGGAATAATTCACAGAACCTAAAATTATTCCTAGTCATATGAACATAATCTATGAGAAACCATCTCATTCAACAATTCATTAAATGAAATTTAAATGGCCCATCGTACATGAACATAAATTATATGATGTGAACAAGATCATTGGGAAATTGTTTTCAGAAATATCATATTACACTATGTTAGAACCCAATTTTACACACAGGTTTGACTCCATTAAATTTCTGTCTAAATCATTAATTTGGACCTAATAGAGAATCATAATTATTTAGACAAGGTATCAATGGTGTTTGGGGAATTTTCAGAGCCCAGAACCCATCTTTTTAGGGAAACTGGACATGTCGCATGGTAAGCACACGGTTGGTGCATAGTTTTCCTAAAAATGCGTATGGAAAATTTTAGACAGAACCACATCGCACAGTTTTTGCAAGGCCATGTATCCTATCCATGCTAGTGCCCCATCTTCCAAGGCAACTATGCACAATTTTTACATGGTTTATCAAAATGTGTAGACAAACCATAAAATTTTTCTTTTTTTGGGAAATTATTTTCTTTACTTGATGATTTTTTAAGCAACATCTTATTCCATAATAATATTTATAGTGGTATTTACCTCATAAGCTATAAATTTGGAGCTTTCTTAATGTTAAAGCTATGGATCTAATGATATCCTTCACTTGGGTTTAGATCAAGATTTCTTTCATCATGTAGGATGCACAATGGTAAGAACCCATGTCTATTTAACCATTTCTACTTCTCTCTAGCTCTGGAACTTTTTATAGAGGTTTGACACGTTTACCCTTTTTAATGATCTAATATCTTCTATTTCAAATTAGTGGATGATATCAAAGGATATGGATTGTACAACCCTAAGGCGTGTGGTCTATAAACAATCCCTCAAGTTCGTCGATTTTTGAGATGTCGTGTGGCCCCCACCAATTTCACTAGGTACTGTAAATAGAATTTATATGATAAGATTATAATCATTAGATCCATATGCATATTTTCATTCCATATAATTTATTTTTGGATTTTGGATAGACATACAACTCCGCCGATCCCATGTAGTTTGAAATTCCATAATTGGATTTTTATTTTTTGACTTATTTGAGCCATGGTATGGATGTGACATTGATTTTCCACTCTAATGGTAAGATTTTATATATTAAATGCATTGATTTATATTATTAATTTCATAATGGAATGTACCATGTATGCTCAAAACTTTTCCCGCCAATGGTAAGTGCTTCAATTGAAAATTAAATGTGGAATGGAAATTGGAATGTATACCATGTTTAGGACATGACATGATTAATTCTGAATGATTAATGCATTTCTTGTGCATAGAACTCGTTACGACATTAATGGAAGGTAGTGGAATGAACATCAATTGTTGAATATTCTTAAATGGTATTAATTAATGTTGAATGATACTTTTCCTTATCACATTAATGAAAGGAAAGGATTTTATCAAATGGACTAATTTATTAATTATGATTTGATTAAAAAATTTCAATATACTTGACCATATCTCACTAATGAAAGGAAATTCTTGAATAAAATGAAATATTGCATTACTTCAATATCAAATATGAGTTTCTGGACTTGAACTCGACCAGTATTCTAATTAGGGAATGCCTTAGGAACTCGAGAACCCCATTCTGATTCCAGGATACGACTTTATTTGGTTGGGACCCACTTAAATCATGATCCTTATATATTCTCTGGATGATCATTATGATAGAGTAGGATCCATCAAATATTATAACATAAATCCTTGGAAACACTCCTAAGATCTATTAATGACAAGTAGGTTCCATGGATAAATCCCATTGAGCCCACTCGTTGCATAGTCAAGTTTTACCTTGGATGAAATCATTGGAATCGGTAGGATTCACACTATAGAATTCATTATATTATGCTCCTTGTATTACACACTTAACCCCATATAAGATATAATTATTACTGAGTTGGGGACCCTTGAGGCCCATTTCACATTAGTTATTCCCTTCGGACTTCACTATTAAATATAATTACTACTTTTTATGTCAGAAGATAGAGCCTTTTCAATTTATAATAGCTGACTTATTTATAAACTGGTAATAATAAAATAATGAGTAGTTTAAATGATTAGATACTAGAGGAGGTCTGAAGTAGGTACTTTGGTATTTAGTTACATTTCACTTCTTTACTTCACATATGTGTTCCTGCACAGATTTCAATTTCCTATACATGGGAAAGATGTTATAGACAGAATTGGTGGGCGGCATAAATATTTATCATATACACTATCTAGACACCATTTGGTACCTCATGTAGGTTACATGTTTGTTGGTGACAAGGTGAATCATACAACTTCAAACTCATGATTTATTTCTATTTAGAAATGATCTTGATAGTAGATGAATATGTCAGAACATATGATTATCGGGATAGTATTTTGATTTTCTTTATTTTTTTGAACGTGTTATACTTAATTTCTTGTATCCAGGTTTTCTTATTTTCATCATACATGACATATCATCATCAATTTCTGTATGTTACTCCCATTATTTTGGTTATTTTAAATGTTGTCTCTATTTTCCATTATACCATCTATTTACATATATTGAATCTTCTATTTACATCTATTTGTATTCATCTAATATGATACACTTTAGTAATGAGGGGACTTTATCCCCACGAACACACCATAGTCCCTCTAGCTAGCTGGTAGCCTCTGGAATTTGAGGATATGTGCTTGAGGCCATGCATCCGACTGAGCATATTGAATCCATTAGGTGGAATCTGGGACTTAGATGTCCCAAATATATATCAAAGGAGGTTCCATTCATACATTACTATTTAGGGACAACAGATTATAGATTAGAAATTCTTGGGACATAGTTATAAGTTGGGCATGGGTGTCGTGAACCCATGTTTGGTGTAAAAGATTAGTTTCCTAAATTCTAGTTCTTGTTCTATTTTTTCCAATTATAATTGATATTATTTCACCATTGGGAGATTCACATGTTGTGTGTTGTTCATGATTATTTATCTATTTGAGGATATTCATTCATCTTTGGCCTAATGATATATGGGTAAGGACAATTGTTACATGCATCATTATAGGAACCTATAATTCACATGTCATGGATATTGAAAATTCATATCGGTGAATTACACTCCTTTGTATTGTTTGATATGCCTATGATTGTTGAGTGATGTTGTGATTGTTAGATTATACTTGCATTACTATTGGTTGTGATTGAGTTAGTTCATGTATCAATTCACAAGGTGTATGGTCCCTCATGCATTGAGATGATTAATTAACCATGTCGAGCCATTATGGTATAAATAAATGGGTTTCATTTCCAGTGATGAAGTGCATGGGTACTGATTCACAAGAAATGGTTATTTATTTTAAAGTGAATCATGAAATCTATATTTAATTGATTGTGTATGCTTATCTGGAATTCCCATATTTATGAAAGGTATAGGAGTGAACCAAGTAACTAAATATAAAATGGAATGAAACTTATAATTGAGAACATACTAATACCTAGCAGTATAAGTGGGTGGTTGGGGAAGTATGCCTTGGGTAGTGATTTTTCTTATGTTCATCTTTTTCTATGGATGATATTTGTATGCTTAATATTTTCTTGAGGCATGTCCTTGGAATTTGTAGAATAATGAATCCACAGCATCCGTGTATCATATGCTAGGAGGGTGATGATGACTATTCTCTAGACGCGGTCATCCCTGAGCCGCCACTCTTACCTCTAAGAGGGCTACTTGAGGATCTTCATACTATACCTGATCTAGGAACTTAGTCCCATGTTTGTGAATGTTTCATACATTTGATGCAATACATGCATGGTGCTCCAAAACCTATACCTACAATGGCTGATCTAACTCGTTATTTCCCCCAACATCATCCTCATACATTCTCAGGGGATGGTAGTCCGCAGGCTGCTGATTTGTAGCTAGAAGCCACCCCATCTATCTTTTAGAATCATGAGATGCCTCCAAAGTGCTGAGTAAAGATTTCAACAAACATGCTTCTAGATTCGGCCATGTGTAGGTGGGATGTGACATCCCAGGATAGTGGTCATCAAGGCATGTTTTGGGTTGATTTATAGAGTTCATTTTATTATTAATTATTACCTTAGACACTATGAAATGATAGATTGAGAGAGTTCATGCATCTTGAGCATGGTACTATGTCAATTATGAAATATTCATCACATTTTCACTATGTTAAATCACTTTTCATAGTATTAAGAAGGTGATGATTTTTTAAGTGATAGAAACATTGAGGATGGGCTCCAGTACTCCATCCATACATAGGTGAATGCCTATCACCTACCTACAATAGCTGAGATATCCAATCAGGATATTACCATTTATCACAACTTAAGGGAAAACAATAGTACTGGGTATAGAGGATTCATGTCATGGTGGGCCAATAATTCTTTTGGTGTTAGGAAAAGTTCCCTCGAGGTTTCTAATCAGGGTAGTGAATACCAGAGTTCCCATTTTGATAGCTATAATGTGTGTAATCAGTGTGGAAGTCATGGTAATTCAAAGCATCAAAGTGATAGAGACTCACTATAGTGCTAAGATATTGGCTGTATGGGGAATCCTCAATGTTTCTATAGGATCATTCCACCAGATTCGAGTGGAAAAGGATCTACACCATCTCCACCTTCACAAGCATTTTCTTTTACACCGCATCAAGTAGAGAGTTTGAATAAAACCTATAGTTGTGGATACGGAGGATTTCAAGGAAATGGAAGCCAGAGCACTGATCACCAGCTGCACCAATAGAGTAGTTATGATCGTGGTAGTCCATTTGTTGCATATGACTAGGGATCAGGTCAATTGAATGCACTATAATTGATACCCAAGGATTAGGTAGCCTGAACATCTATAGTACAATGTAATATTCTTGTGGAATCTGCAATAGTAGAATCCTTTTTTGATACAATTAATTTAAAATCATTTATATTTTTATCGATCATAGAACATCTCGTATATGAGATAAAATATTACTATAATGTTATGATACCAGATACACTCTTAGGGAAACAAACAGTGGGTATACACTAGTGTAGGTATTATACCCTTGAGGTTGGCAGTTACCCTTTCTTATGGAACTTATTTTTTCTTGAGATGATGGGCGTCGATTTCATAATCGGGATGGACTTCTTGTTTCACTATCTTGATTTTTTAGACTCGTATTTCTATACTATATATTTTACATCATAATACGTATGAATTTATCTACATAAGGGTGTGTGGGATGTCCAGAATGGTAGAATTAGACCAGATAATAATTGGTTGGCTGGAGTAACCTCCTAGGTCAAAAATCGCTTCATAGTGGATCAGTTTTTATATAAGGATGCTTTCCCTCTTGTAGTGGATCATTTCTAGGGTGTCTATCCCAAAAAATTATCAGGATTACCTCCTAATAGAGAGTTATAGTTTACTATCATTATTTTTCAATGAGTAGCACCAGTGTTCATTTCTATGTATATGGTGGAACAAATAGAGCATCAAGAGCTCATGTGGTAGTAAAAGAATTTAGAGCCCAAAGGCTTTATACAGACCTGTACATCCTCTAGGGGTTCACTGATAATTTCCTCCAAGAAGGTGGAAAGAACCTTATGTATATGTATTGATTATAGATGGTTGAAATAGCTTATAGTAAAGAACTAGTACCCACTACCTCCAATAAATGATCTCTTCAACTAGCTCTAAGGAGAAAAGGTATTCTCCATTATCATCCTAAGATCATGTTAACTTCTTGTACAAGTATGTCCATTAGACATACATCGTATAAATCTCCATAGTTGGAATGGTCAATATGAGTCCCTAGTTCTGCTGTTATGTTTTATGAATGTTCTTGCTATTCTCACTGTACTGGTGAATAGGGTTTCCACTCCTATTTGGGATATTTTGTCATGATATTTGTGGTTGAAATCATGATGTATTTTCACACTTGTAGAGACCATGCAAAGGATCATGAGATCATTCTAGTTACACTAAGAAAGCATCCACATTACTACAGACTTCCTAAGTGCCACTTCTGGATAAAAAAAGTTCACTTCCAGGGTCATATAATATCTGAATAAGGAGTTTCTTTTCACCTAGAAAAGGTTAGTGTTGTAGTTTCCTCAGGGAAGCGCAAGAACGTGTGTGATATACAATGTTTTTGGGGATGGAAGGATATTACAAGCATTTCATACAAGAATTTTACCACATTTATTCACTTCATACATGTATTATAAATAATGGTGTCAAGTTCATATGATTAAAATAATGTGAAAATGCCATTTAGGAGATGAATGGAAAGATTGTATGGACACCTATTATGATTCTTTCGGAGTCAGGTATATGTTAAACCCTCTTCTCTGATGCATCAGGGATTCGCCTAGGAGATGTTTTGATTTAGTGAGACATAGTTATTGTGTATGTATCTCTAAAATTGAGGAAACATGAGATAAATTACCTGATTCATGACCTTGAGCTTGCAATAGTTGTCCATGCCTTATATTACTGGGGACACAATCTGTTAGGTTATAACATTGTTGTGTACACATACCACATGATCATCAAATATATATTTTCTCAGTGTGACATAACCCTAAAACAATATATATAGTTTGAATATCAAAAATACATTTATTTTGATCATTCTTAAATGCATGGGAAGGGAAATGTGGGGGTGGATTCACTATGTCAGAAAATCAAGGAACATGTCGTATGAGAAACCAATGATGAATGGAAGATAATGGACTTCTTTTCTAAGTTTCATCTATAGTTACATGATATTGATGAATAGTCTTATCTATCATCATTGACAGTTACCTCTTCCCTCCATGAGAAGGTTAAGGGTAAATAGTTTTCAGATCCTGAAGGTTTGATTCTCTATGAGATTATACTAGGAGTTAACATGAATCCATGATAGTCTGTAGATATAGATGAATTCCTATATCTACATGGACTCATATGGGATCCTATAGATATAATATTGGAGTTGATAATTGAGTCCCACAACTTTCTGTGTGTAGTTCATACATGAATCTCGAGGATGTATCAAGACATGTAATTCCAGTATTGGTGGCATGTGATGAAAATTCTGATAACATGATTTATCACTAGGTGTCACATATATCAATAGGTGACAAAAGAGAACCTGATACCTGAATCCTTGTTATAGCTACTTCCAAACCCTTAAAGTAAATCGGATGATATTGATATGGATTTTGTATTCTGTTTACCATGGTCACATTGTGGCTGTGATTATATATGGATTTTCATTTACCGAGTAATGAAATCATCCCACTTCATTCATATTTGAATGACTTTCTCAACTGATGGTCTGGGGAGACCATATGTACGTGAGATCATACAACTTCATAGGGTCCCTCATACTATTATTTCAAATAGGTATGCTTATTACACATCATGGTTCTTGTAGGTATTGTACAAGGCTATAGGAACACAGGTTCTTCTATGCACAAATTTTCAAACTCAGACTGATTGACAGTCAGAACAGACAATACATGTTCTATAAGAAATGATCCAAGAATTTGTGCTTGATTTAAGTTGTTCTTTGTAAAAGTATATACCTCTAATTGATTCCCCCTATAATAAATGCTTCCAGAAAACAATTTAGATGGTTCCATTTAGGGAATTTGATGGTAATTCAGGTAATTTACCTCTACGCAGTCTAAAGGTAGGTGAGGTAACCCTAATAGGTACACATCTCATTTAAGAGACTTCAGAGTAGGTTCAGTAGATCAGAAGGCATATGACTAATGCTTAATCTAGAAGAAAATCATATATCTATTACCGTCGATGAAATATTGAGTTTGAGTTAGGGGTCATGTTTTTCTTCAGGTATCACCCATGCTGAGAAATAGATAGTTATAAATTATGGAAAGTTGTCTCCTCAACATGTAGGTCCTTTTGAAATTCAGGAGAGAGTCGAGCTAGAAGCCTATAATTTGCTAATACCATAAATTTAATGTTCAATGTAAGATGTATTGAAAGTATCACATGTTACCTAATATCTTGCTAATTTGTTACAAACTTTTGATCCTGAAGATGTTGTGTTAGATGTTGATGTTACCTTTGAGGAGTATACAGTACACATTGTCGAATGGAGGACAAAGGCTCTTGAAGGCCAGTTTATCCCTCTAGTATGGGTGCTAGGGAAGAAAGACCACATGTAGGATGATATATGAGAGTGGGAGGATGAAGTACATGCCCATTGGTGAGAATTTTTTTCATATAGTGTTTCTACACCCTTGAAATGTGAACATAGATAAGAGTTGTCTAAAGGGTTGAATACTGTAACAACATAGTTTCTCACTAAGATATAGTGCCTTTATATTTCATTCTAACTATTTTCAGGGGACTTAATATAAATTCATTATAATTTATAAAAGGTCTCATGGGTTTCTGAGGAATTTTTGGAGTGTAGATTCCATCTTTTTTGGAAAACTTGCCACATGATGCGGTTAGAGCATGGTTGGCACACAATATTTCTAACCATGCAGATTGAAATTTTCAGGCAGAACCATATCCCACTACATGTGCACAACCATGCCACATAATCATGAATGTGACCCTTTATCCTCGGTAATTTTTCATTCTTTTCAAGGGGGTTTTCAAAACATGCACATGCTATGTTTTTGGGATAAATTATCCTTTTTACCCTTCATGATCTATTATGCTACCTCTTCTTCCCTAAAAAAATTTCATGTGGGATTTACCTCCAAGGATCTCATTGTGGATATTTTTGAAGGCAAAATCCTGAAACTGAAAGATATCCTTAATCTAGGATCTGATCTTGCTTCTGTTCATCACGTGGAATGCATAACAATAAGTAATTGAGTCCATCTAATCATTTCTTCTTCCCTTTTTCTCTCAACCTAGTTATCGTGCTATAACAACCCTGCTCTTTATTAAATACTTAAACATGATTTATTATATAAATCAATTACATGATACTACATAAAAGATAGATAGGTATATTGTCTTTAATGCTTAAGAGAATCACCAAAAAACGTAAAACATTGAACCCAACATCTTATTGAAAACATCCTTTACATGACCACTACATTCTCCTATACTGAGAATTGCATGGGACAACCAAAGGACTTGCATATGAAAAGTTGAGATATAAAGCCCATTAAGGGTGTAAAAAAGATATAACATGAAGATTACAATACATGTTAGGAAATTTTAATACAAATTGAGAGCAAGATAAACCTGAACTTAAAGGCATGATATAACATGATTATCATAACATGGAAATGTGGCAACAACACTTAACTTGGAATTAGCATGATCCAAGGCTCTTTGAAGATAAAGCATGCATAAACCCTCATTTCACTTGAATTAGCTTGAGTAAATCCTCATTTAACTTGAATTATAAGGATTAAATCCTCATTTTCACTGGACGTATCATGATTTTAATCTTTTCCCAATGCATTGGAGTGCTATCAGGGAGCACCATTCTTAAACACATTATTTCATGCATAAGTGTGCCACAAAGATCATAAAACATGGATTCATTTAACATCATAATTTATTCCATGATAAAGGAAATGTAGAATTCATACGTGAATCTCTATAATCAATATGTAAATGTGCATAAAGTTGAATACCCTTTATAGAAAAATGGTCATGGTATTTACTACACAATGACTTCAGGTTGAAAAAATGTGCTGCAATTTTGGCAGCATAACGGTGTGACATAAGAATTCATAAAAATGGTTGATAAGAGAGAAATGGATGTCTTATCATATTTAAATTATATGCACAATAAGGTGTTCATATAGTAACATGTACTAACATAAGTTATGGAATTTGGATTCATAATACAAAATAATTGTTGGAATATAAATAATGAGAGAGAAATTCCTTACAGAACATCGGCATGGTAACATTTGTACATGGGAAACATTAATTAGAGAGAAATAGGCCTCTCATCAATTAAAACATAATGAGGGAAGTATGGGGGTTTGAGAAATTAGACCCCAACATTTTTAATTAAACGCAAGAGCATATAACAATATGAATAAACGTTGAGAAAATTTAGAAAGGAAGACATCCCTTACAGAATTTCAGCATGGTAAAGTGTGTACATGGGAGGAATTAATGAGAGAAAAATAGGTATCTAATAATTTCAACCATAGGGAGGGTAATATAAGGGTGGTTAAAAACAATACCCCAAAATTTTCAATTGAATGTAAAAGGTTGTTATAACATAAAGACATTTGAACAAATTTGAGAAAGGATGAAATCACTTACGTGGATGTGTGATCCAGAAGGCATGAGAGAGGCTTGGGAGAGGCTTCATGGGAGCATGGGGAGCCTTGTGAGGATTCTAGAGAGAGGAGGGCAGAGGTTGAACAAAATCTTAATTCTTTGATTAAAGAGGAAGTGGGAGATTTGGTGGGTTAATATAGATAACAAGAGGGAATTCTTTATTATTTAGGTTCGGGACACCACCCATTAAACTAATCATAACCACAAACCAGGACATGGTTTTTCCCCCTGGTTTTTTAAAGGGGAGTGGAAAATAATATTTTATAATTCCAGTGGCCTAACTTCTTAAAATACTAGTTTTTCTCAAGTAGAGGTAAGACAGACTCTCAAGGAAATCAATTTAAAAAGATAAAAAGTTTTATAAGTCTTGGAGGGTCAACTAAAGCATTGTAAAATAAATGAAATAAACTTAAAATCAAATTATTTTAATGGTAAAACATATAATGGCATATAAAAGTGTTTGTATTATTTTATTACATCATTATTGGGTCATTATGCTGTCAAGAAACACATTATATAATTAAAAGGTATTTAAATTTACACCAAAATTCCACTATCTCAGAAGATCATGATAAATTAACCATTAGATAATTTCGGTGTCCTGATTCCATAAATAATATTCATTTTATCTAAATAATTTTCTAAACATGTGATTTTTCAATTAAAAAATAAAAACTGACATTTATAAAAAATCATGTGTTTTGACAAAAGAAGCTTCCAAATCTTAATAAAAATAAAAATTGAATTCATAAAATTATAAGATTATTTACATATAATAAAATTTAATTTAATAATAATAATAATAATATTTCATTAAAATATTATTTAATTCATAAATCCATTAATTCCTCAATATTGATTTCCTCGTTGAATAATAACTAAAACTAATATTTGCACTTTAAAAAAAATTTACAAAGTAACAATAATAAAATGATTGTATATACATTATTATATAAAAAAATAATGCACATAAACATAGTTCTACGGTATGGTTACCTATGCTCTTCTAAGAACCACATAATATCAAAGGGTAAAGTGTGTGATGGTGACATACTCTTGGGGTGGCTCAGATAACATCACTCGGGTGGTAATCTCTATCAACTTCCACTTCTCCCATTGGCAGTTATACTCAATCTTAATATGGTGAAGCTTGGCTTGGGTTTGGTAAAGAGTTAAGCCCAATGAAGCCACCTCCATTCCATGCTCCAACAAATAGGCTTCATCTGGGGAAAGCCTATTGGATGAGGTCATCACTTCCTTTGTCTGAGTAAATTGGATTTTTTAAAGACCTATATTAATACTAATCATGTTTTCACTAGTCAACAGCTATATCAGCAATGGTCTAATTTATATCTATATTTTAATAATCCAAAATAATAAAACAATAGAATTTCATATGTTATATAACCATTTTATTTAGACCAAGACAATTTTCATTGATATAAATTTGGGACGTTATAATATCCCCCCCCCCCTTATGAAAAATCACACTCAAAATTTACTTTTCTGATACTAATACAGAAGTGGGTAACTCTAATTTGTCACTTCCTCTGATTCTCGCACTGCTTCTTCAAACTTGTGGATTCACCAAAACACCTTAACGAGAGGCATTGTCTTAATTTTTAGAACTTTTTATCTAGGTTCTAATATCTTCAATGGTTTCCCCTTGTAATAAAGATCATACTATAACTATACTATCTATGAAGAGTGTACATGTGAAGTGTCTCGTATGTACTTACATAAGAGGGTTACATGAACGACATCATGTAATTTGGCCATTGTTGGTGGATGCGCTCGTTCGTAGGCCACAATCGCAATAAGATCAGGAATCCTGAGGGGCCAATGTACAAATGAATTTACTCCCATTTCATTCCAAGACATATGACCTTATTTCATGGAGATATTTGTAGAAACACTATATCTCTAACTTGGAACTAAATTTATCATCAATGGTCACCTACATAACTCTTCTATTAACTTTGTGCAGCCTTGATATAATGTTGAATATTTTTCACCTCCTCCACCATTTCTTTGAACATTTTATTTCCTAGCAGCTTACACTCACTTACATCATCCTAACACACCTTTTTTCTGCACCATTTCCCATAAAGGGCTCCATATGGAGCCATTCAGTTGCCCGAGTGGAATTTTTTATTACAGGAGAATTCAAGCCATGGAAGATGTGGGTCCCATCCTCCTTTGAAGTCCATATAAAATAATATTAACATATCTTCTATTGTATGGAAATTTCACTCAGATTGGCCATCCATTTGAGGATTATAGTCTGTACTGATGTTCAATTCAGTTCTTAGAGTATGTTGGAGACTTTTCTAGAACATTGAGGTAAATATTGGATCACGGTAAAATACAATAGATAGTGGTACTCCATGCATCCTTACCACTTATTTTATAAAAATTCGTGCAAGTTTATCTAATGAGAAGCCCTCTAGAATCATGATAAAGTGATCTATCTTCATAAGGTGATTCACAACAAACCATATATAATTGTTTCTACTAGATGTACTTGGATTTCCAGTTACAAAGTCCATGGTAATGTCGGACCACTTACATTTTGGTATAGGTTGTGGTTTCATTATCACCTTTGGCTTTTTCCACTCAGCCTTCACATGCTAACATACCATGCACTTTGATGTGTATTCAAAAATCGTCCTTTTCATATTTTCCAACCAACTGTTTTTTTAGATATCTCGATACATCATTGTGCACCCTAGGTGAATAGAGAAGGTTGAGCAATGTGAATCATTAAGAAGATCCTTCTCTATCACTGGATAAGATGATAAACATAATCGTGAACCTAGTCTCCCAATTCCCTCCTTGTCAACCTTGAACCTTGAGAATTTATCATGTCTAATAACTTTTACCTTTTTCATAATTTCCACATCCTTTATTTGAGCTTCCTTTATTTTCTCAATGAGGGATGGTAGAGAAATCATTTGAGAAAGGATTTATGATGTTCCTCCATTATTGATTCCCAAGTACATCCTCTCCAAGTCTAAAAAGATTGGATTCTTTTCAATTCTCATCATTGATAATGATGCATGATCCTTTCAACTGAGAGAATCTGCTATATTTTTGTCTTACCGGGATGGTAGTGGAATGAGAACTCATAATACTTGATGAGTTCTATCCATCATCATTAGAGCATATTATGGTCTTTTTGTGTGAATATATATTTGAGGCTCTTGTGATCATTATATATATCAATATTTTCCCCATAAAGACAATACTACAATATTTTCAATGCGAAGATCACAGCTACCAACTCCAGATCATGCATGGTATAGTTTTTCTCATGGATTTTTAGCTTCCTTGGGGTGTAGGCTATCACTTTATCATTCTGCATCAACACACAACCAATGTCCTTCTTCTAAGCATCACCGAATACCACAAAAAGTTCTCCAATTGTGGGTAAAGTTGTCACAAGTGTAGTGATATGCCTCATTTTAAACTCTTTCAGGATCTCTTCACATTCATCAGTCCATGAAAACATTAATCCCTTCCGAGTTATCTTGGTAAGAGGGTTGTACAATTGTGAAAAAATTTATATAAATCATAGATAATATCCGGCTAACCCCAATAATCTATGGATATCTGTTACTGATGTTGGCCTCAACCAACCTTTATTTGCTGTTGTCTTAGAGGGATCCATAGATATCTCATTTCTTGTCATGATATGACCAAAGAATGAGAAATCCTTCAACACAAACTCACACGTTTTGTACTTTTCATAGAGCTTCTCTTTCTGCAAGGTCTCTTTATAGTTCATAGATGCACCTCATGATCCCCAATGGATTTGGAGTATATTAAAATATCATATATAAAGACTACCACAAGATTTTCAAGATAATATCTAATGAATCAATTCATGAATTCCATTAATATTGTTGGAGAAATAGTGAGTCTAAAATCCATTAATATGGATTCGTAGTTCCCGTATCGTGTACAAAAAGTAGTCTTAGGGATATCTTCCTTCTACACCCTTTCATGATAATATCCCAACTGAAAATACACCTTGGAGAAGTATTGTGTTCTACATAGATGATTGAACAAGTCATCAATTTGTGGAAGAGGATACTTTATCTTTATCAGGATTTTATTGAGCTCACGATAATCAATGGAAAGGCACATTGAACCATCCTTCTCTTTCAGGAAAAGGATAGATGCACCCCATGGTGAGGAACTTGGGTTTATAAACCGTTTATCTAGATTCTCCTATAGCTGTTTCATCAGCTCCTCAAGCTCCATAACAACCATCTGTATGAATTATTGGATATTGGAAATAGCCAATGTATAAGGTCAGTTGATAATTAAACAACTCTACAAGGAGGAAGACTAGGAAATTCCTCAAGGAACACATCATAAAATTCCCTCACAATAAGCATATCTTCAAGGATGGTTTCCTCCTTAGACTCAATCATCTGAGCCAGATGCACATGCTCATAGGGCAGTAATATCCACACTTGAGACAATGGTGCTAAAGAAGATTCATCTTCCTCCTTGCACTTGTACTGAATCGTGGGTCGATTCTCCATATGGAGATTGATTTCCCTCTCATTTCAATTTATGTTGGATATGTATAAGGAATGCCAGTCTATGCCAGGAATTGCATCAGATTCTACTGGAAAGAGTATGGAAGGGTTTTCTGGGAATTCACATCCACAAATTATGATAGGGGTGGAGTTATATTAATGGGATGCAATTATTGCACCATTTAACACACTCACTGACATCTTTACATCCATGATTTGTGGTGAGGTTGGGATTGTTCGACTAAACATTTGGGATACAAATGAATGTGTAGAACCAAAACCAAAAAGTAAGTTCTTTTCTTGTGAATGAATAACTACAGTACTTATCACCACTTCATTTTCAGGGATCAAATTGGTGGTAGTGATGGAAAAATCAGACCCTTTATACCTTGGAGGTTGTTGGTCGACTCAAAAAACCCTTCTATAAGGGCCGTGATTTGCATGGTTCACTCGCTATTTGTTGTTAAATCAATGAACAACGTGTTGTTGTTTGAATGAAGCCTTCCTCATATCTTCTGTAGTCACGGTTTTTTATTGTCATCAGTTAACAACTAGGTTCCCATTTCTTTCACACCTAAATCATTTCCTTTTTCCCTTCAGGCTATCTCTGTGGTGCTTCATTCCACACATTTGGCAAGTGGGGTGCTGGATTTTCATTGCACCATTAGATTTATCCATTGGACTGCAATAATTGAATTCCACCTTATGCTTTTTATCCCCATGATACCCATGAGATTATTTAATCTCTATTTTGACCTTGACGCCACAATAAACAATTTCCTTATAAATGTCAAAGTCACAGATCATCAGGGATTTCCACATCCTATGTTTTATCCCACTAAAGAAGAGTTAAAAAATTCATTCGGGGGTAACAACAAAGCTGGAGGCATATCGTTCACACCTTTTGATGGTTTCCTCGTACTCATGGATGGATATGTCGCCTTTTTTATTGAGTTCAAGGAATTCCCTTTACATCTTAAGCTGGAGGGTGCGGGGATAATAGTTATCGAAAAACATTTTTGGAAAATCCTTCCATTCTAATGCCTCGATCTCCTCCTCTAGATTTATATTTTTTTATCAATGTCCACCATTTTTCAACTTCACCCTCCATACAATATGTAGCGAGAAGAACCTTCTCTTGTTCGGAACATTGAATGATGGAGAAGATCTTTTTAATGGAGTTTATCCATTGTTCTACAATTAAGGTATTATATGATCCATTAAAAGTATGAGGCATTTTTCTCATGATTATCTAAATAGAGACTTGTTCTTTCTTGGGAGGGGAGGTGAATGTTCCTATTGGACCATGTTTCTATTCAATACTTCTGTTAATTGAGAGAGTATTGCGATAATTTTCATGATTAATGCTCCCATTGGTTTTGGAATCTCATTAGAATAGTCATCACATTGGTCTTTGATTTAGTTGTTAGCCTGAGTCATCCTATTATCAGCGATTGGATGGAATAAAGGGAAAGTTATGGGTAACACAAAAAGGGTAATCCAAGGAAAAAATAGATGAATTATAAATAACTTTTGTTTCCATAACTTTTGAAT
This sequence comes from Viscum album, assembly GCA_963277665.1. Classification (NCBI taxonomy): domain Eukaryota; kingdom Viridiplantae; phylum Streptophyta; class Magnoliopsida; order Santalales; family Viscaceae; genus Viscum; species Viscum album. The sequence continues at coordinate 1,208,663,053 of OY728163.1, read as the reverse complement.
CTATAGGATTCAATCTATGTTATCCATGGTCTACTTCCCAACATATAGTCTTATGGTATTTATTCCATTAATAATGTTTCATACTAAGCTTGTGAATTTACTGAAGCATATCCCACAAGAGTGTTGTAACCAAAAGTGCAGAAAGACCCATTTTCGTGTACAAATATTCCCCAGGTCAAGCACAAAACTCATTGTCGGAGCTTTCAATCCAAGTTACATCTGTACTAGAGCCAGCTCTACCCGCCCTTATCCAGACCATGTTATATCTTCTTGATAAAACATCTTACTCAATACTCCACACAATTTAGGTATGTGATTATTATACATAGTCTGGTCTCTAATGCATCACAAGGGTTTTCTAATACTAAACCCAAAAAATAACTAAACCATTCCTCTAATACCAACTATAACAACCCATGTCTTTATTACATTCTTAAAAATGAATTATTACATAAAACACTCACTTGATACAATATTAAAGATAGAGAGGTACAGTGTATCTGGTTCATAGAAACATTACATAACAACATAAATTATATATCACAATATCTTATTGAAAACATCCTATACACGACCACTACATTCCCTCATATATAGCATTTCATGGGATAACTTGAGGACTTGCATAAGAAAATGGTCACCTATTAAGCCTAGTATTGGAGTAAAAAATATATAACATGAAGATTAAAATAAATTTTAGGAAATAGGCATATAAATATACAGTAAGAGAAGCTTAGACATAAAGGCATGATATTGCATGATTATCATAACATGCAAATGTGGAAACCAAAATTAACATAGAATAAGCCGGAGCCATGGCTCATTGCACATAGAGCATAAATAAAACCTCATTGCACAGTAATTATCTTGAGAATATCCAAATTGAACTTGAATTATCAATATTAAATCCCTATTTTCATATGACGTCTCATGATAATAATATTTACCTAATGAATTGAAGCGCTATCAGGGCGCACCCTTCTTAAACATTTCATTCCATACACAAGCATGCCACATGGATCATAAAACATGGATTCATTAAAAAAAACATCATTTATTCCATGATAAAGGAATTATGTAATTCATACATGAAACCATTTAATCAATAAATAAATTTTCATAAAGGTGAATAACCTTGATAGATAAATGGGCATGGTATTCACCACATAATGACTTTGGCTTGGAAAAAAACGTGGTGCAATTTCTATAGCATAACGGCGTGACATTAGAATTCATAAAAATGGCTGATGAGAGAGAAAGGGGTGTCTCATCATATGTACAAGAAATGGATAGTATGGGGATCGTATGAATACTTTTCCCAACATATATAATGGAATTTGGATTCATAATTCAAAAATATTTCTAGAATGAAAATGCGGAGAGAGAAATTCCTTACGAAAATTTGGCATGGTAACAGGTGTACATGGGAGGCATTAATGAGAGATAATGAGTTCACTCATCGATTGAAACATAAGGAGGGAAGTATGGGGGAGGTGGGAAATTATACCCCATCATTTTTAGTATAAATCAAAAGGATATTAAAATATAAATAATCTTGGAAGAAAATTAGAAATGATGAAATCCTTTAAGGAATTTCGGCATGGTAAAGGGTTTACATGGGAGCCATTAATGAGAGAGAAAGAGGTATATCATAATTTAAAACATAAGAAACGTAATATAAAAGAGGTTTAAAATCATCCCCCTTTATTTTTAATTGAATGTAATGGGGGAATAGCAATATAATGAAATTTGGGAAAAATTGAGAATAGATGAAATCCCTTAATTGGAAGTGTGATATCAACAGCTTGGGAGAGGCTGGAGACAGACTTTTGGGATCTTGGGGCACCTTGGGGGGATTATATAGGGAAGAGTGAAGAGTTTGGATGAACTCCAAAGGATTTTAGTGAAGAGGAAGTGAGATATTGGGTGGGTTTATATAGGAAAGTAGAGAGAATTCATTATTATTTAGGTTTGGGACACCACACATTAAAGTAATCAAAACCACAAAACAGACCCTTGTTTTTTCCTATAGTATTATCCAAATTGTATTGGAATAAAATATTTTATAAGGCCAATGGCCTGAAATCTTAAAATAATTTATTTTCTTATGGGGAGGTCAGTCGTACTCTCAATGAAATCAATTTAAAAAGATAATAAGTTTTTTAAGTCTTAGAGGGTCCACTAATGCTTTGTAAATTAAATAAAATAAAACTAATATTACATTATTTTAATGGTAAAACATATTATAGAAGAAAATAGAGTTTATAGTATTTTATTACATCAATATTGGTTCATTACGATGTTATAAAACACATTATATAATTAATCGGTATTTAATTTTAACCCAAAAATTGGATTGTGTCAGAAAATTATGTGGAATTTCCCATTAGATAATTTCGACAACCTCATTCCAAAAATTATATTAATTTTATCTAAATAATTTTCTAAATATTTGAATTTTTACTTTTAAAATAAAATTTATCATTTATTGAAAAATCATGGGTTTTAACAAAAACAGCTTCAAAAACATAGTAAAAATTACAATTGCATTCATAAAATTATATGATAATTTAAATGCAATAAAAATAAATTTAATAATATTAAGAATAATAATTTATTAAATATTATTTAATTAAAATATCCATTAATTCATCAAAAAATATTTCTTAGTTGAATATTAACCAAAAATACTAATTATGCTTTAAAAACAATTTAACAAGAAACAATAATAAAATGAATATATATTATTTACTATATATAAATAATAATTAACATAATAATAATGATAAGGTATTTTTACACAACCCCTGATAAAACCCACATAAGACTGAAGGGTAAGGTGTGTAATGGTGACACACTCTTGGGCTGGCTCAGATTACATCGCTCAGGTGGTAATCTCTATCTACATCCACTTCTCCTTTAGGTGGTTCCCCTAGATCTTAACAAGTTGAAGCTCAGTTTGGGCTTGGTCAAGAGTGAAGGCCAATGATACCACCTCCTTTTCTAGCTCTAACAAATGGGCTTCGTACTGGGCATGTATTTTGTATGAGGTCATTTCTTCCATTGTCTTAATAAATTGGGTTTCACAATGCCCTGTATTTTTACTAATCATGTGATCACTATTCAATGACTATATTAGAAATGGTCACTATTCTTATCAGTATTCTAAAAACCAAAAATCATAAAACCAAATAATTTTATATGTTATATAAGAATTTTAATTAAATCAAGATGAATTTTCATTGATAGATCTTTGGGTCTTTACAAGAGCTATGAGAGTTTTTCCCTTTATATGTTTAATTAGAGACCAATATTATAGGATAAGGATCAAGGACCCTATGGTGGGTGGTGTATAACTATTCCCTCATGTTCATTCATTTTTTATTTTTCATGTGGGACCGTCTACTTCATTATTTGTTGTTAATATAATTTCTATGCCAAGAATGTAATCATTAATACCATATAGATATGATCTTTCCACATATGTGATTAAGTTTTTTGTGGTTATTCCCAAAAATCCACTGATCCCATGTATGATGATATTATGTAATTGGGATTTTATTATTTGAAAATTTCCAGCCACCATTCAGGTGTGACTTTCCTTGAAAATTCATTGGGATTTCCTTTCTACATCAAATGTATTTATTTATATTGTGAATTTTATAATGGAAAGTACCATTTATTTTCACCACTTGGCTCTATAAGGTGAGTTCTTAAATCCATAAATAAATATGAAATAGAAATTTACATGTGTACCAAGAATATGACTTGGCCAAATTAATTGTGAATGATTAATAAGTTCTATGTTCATAGCAGCCCTTACCACATTAATGGATGGTAGAAGAATGATCCTTAATTATTGAATTTTATTTAAATGTAATTAATAACAGTTTCATGAAACATGGCCTTGTCAAACTAATTAAAGGTAATTCATGGAACAAATGGACATATTGATTAATTCTAACATGATAAAAAGGTTGCATGTTAGTTGAAATTGTCATACTAATGAAAGGAAGGGAATTAACTAAACAAAATATTTCATGACTTAAATATCAACTATGAGGGTCCAATCTTGAGAAATCAATGTAATATTATTGGGGAATTCCATGAGAACTCGAGAACCCCATTCTGATTCAAGGATATAGCTTTCTTTGGTTGAAACTCACCCAGATCCTGATCGTTGTTTATTCTTTGATGTGTGATATGAAACCATATGACCCCATAAATATTTTTAAAGGATTCCCTGGATGCACTCCTTGGATACAGAATTGACATGTAGGTGACTTGGTTAATTCCCATCAGGCCCAGTAATTTCTGAAACCCATTTTACCTTTGATGAACTCCTCGGACTTGGTAGGTGTCTCCTTGTGAAATGCCATGTAGTATTCTCCTTGGATTACACTCTTACCCCTAACCAGGCTACAATTATTTCTTACTTGGTCACCCATATGTTCTACGTTGTCCTCGTTATTTCCTTGGGAGGTCACTATGAAAAATCTTTACATGATTCCTTATTACAATTTGGAACCGTTACAATTACAAACAAGTGACATATTTATAAACGGGTAATATTAAAACAATGAACTATTTACATGTTTAGAAACCATGTGAGGGATGATGTAGGTTTATGGGTATTTAGTTTAATTTCACTTCATTACTTTACATATGCGTGCTTTCACACTTTTACATTTCTTTTAAACTTTCCAAATGTTATAGACACCAAATGTGGTTTCCTGCTAAGATTTATTTCACACCCTCTACAGGATCCATTTCGTACCCGGAGTAGAGTACATGGTTTCATGTGTCGATAAGTGGAAGCATACAACTTCAAACTCTTCATCACATGCTATTTAGTTTGGAGCTTGATATAATATGGCCAAGTCAAAACATAGTATTTCTTGGATTGTATTTTGATTTCCTTTATGTTTTTGGGGAACATGGTATGTCAGTTGTCTTGTATCCATGTTTTCTAGTTTTCTATATACAAGGAAGATCATCATCAACTATTTTATGTTATTCTAGTAATTTTAGTTAATGTCAGTGTTGCCTATATTTTTTGTTGATCCTTCTATTTAATTATATGGATTCTGTTATGTACCTCTATTTAGATTAATCCATTATGCTACACGTTGGTAATGGTGGAATAGTCTCCCCATAGTCACACCAATATCCCTTGCTACTAGTCCGAAACCTTTGGAGTTTGGGGAGATGCACCTGAGACCATGTGGCCGACCTGGATCAGGTCAACAATTAATTTTCATCTTGGTCCGAGACGTTATTCTCTAATTATATTAATTTTTAGGGTATTCACATTTATATGGATTTAAATATAGATAAAATTTATGAGGATGATTTTGATAACCAAATCCAAATCAATTAAATTATATATTATTTAATATTGTTCAGAAAACATTAGAAATACCTATTTATCAAGTACATGCCTCACCCCATTAACACATATTAAAAATGGAACTCCAAACTATATAGGTTTTTATTATATGAAATAGGGATACATTAAAGTCAATTTTAGGCATAATTATAAAAAACATAGTATTTCTAACATCATTCCAAACCTATTCAGTATTCATGGATGATGTTACAATATACAATGACCCATTAAATCTTCATCATAATCATTAAAATTAGATTTATCCTTATATCATCATAGAGGGAATTGAAATCATGGGAAACCATTTTAGAAATCCTTGATAACAATAATCTGTATAATAAATATAATGAAATAGATTGGTTTAACATACCATACAACATGATTTGTTTAACATTAAACTACAAGGAAAATTATTGTTCCCAAAGGTCAAGAGTAGAGAAGAAGAGTATAAAAAATATGGAATTGGGAATGATTTATCAATTTTTCAACAATAATGATTTAGTGAATCATTACAAAAAGACTACAATAGTGCATCCAAATATTTCAATGACATGAATTGTAAATAAATAGTATCAAATAAAAAAATTCTTAAATATAAATAAAAACATATAAAATCACTGGGAAATATAATGGTTAAAATTAATATATTGACATTATTGACATAATATAGTGGATGTAATAGAAATACAGGAAAATGGAATTGTCTATTACACTAAAAAATATAAAAGAACCATAATCATAATCAACCACACAATTAACACCATGTATCCAGTGGCCGTCTAAACATCCTGAAAATATCCATTAAATAAGATTACTAAAATATAACCTAGGAATAATCATCAAATAAAAATTCTTATACCCTCTCATATGTGAAAATATAGGGTATACAAAAAATGTTCTTGGTGGTATTTCACCAAGGATTTTCTGTAATACCAATTATTATAAGATAGATACATTTTATTTTTAAGTAAATATTGAATAATATTTCTCAAAAGAAAATGTGTATATGGAATTGGAAACATACGTTTATACAATACAGAAATAATCACATGCTTGTTTATAAATATACCGTAGAACTGAAGCATTAAAAAACAATTAATTGATACCTAAAAAGGTGGAATATAATGATTATGAAAAAAATATCATTATTCTATATCCATAAAATTTATAGAATAATACATTTTATAAATTCGAGTTAAAATCCATGATATACTAAAAAATGTGTAAATGATAAGAAAGAAAAACATAAAAATTAATATATACACATTTTATATGTAATTAAATAAATATAAAACTAATTCCAAGGTGACATGACGATAAAAACAATAACATAACATGATGTAAATTAATTATCATCACAATAAGTGTTCATCATATTGTAATGGAATCATGTATAACTCATAATTACATAATGTGGTACAATATTAATCATAATCTGGGGGAACGACATACTTTCCTTTAATTCATTCCAAATAAATTACCTCCAAACATACTCGAAACAACACTTTAAAGAGGAACAATCCCATCAATGCTATGAACTACAATAGGGTATACTAGCTAGTGCAGTAATCTCTGTTAGTGTAGTACAAATATAGATCTCCCACATATCAACCTAGATTTTTCATTTAATAAAAAACACAGGCGTATGTTTGAAAATTTGTAATGAAAAAAAAAACATTTATCAATAATAAAATATAAAATAATAATTTTTCATCCCTCCTTGAGAACCCTCTAATGAAAAAACCCCCTTAAAAATTTTAAATTCATAAAATAACAGTACAACTCATCTCATATATGGTATTAAAATATACATTTCATACCACAAACTTGATAAAAAAATAGAGTTATAAAAACAACAAAACAATATTGATAAAATTCTATATGATGTAGTAGATTAATCATAAAAATTTAAATTAACTCAAGTTAAAAATAATTAATGGATATAAAATTTCTATGAAACATCAACTAAATTAATGTAAAATCCAACCAACATGTATGCATTAATAAATATATCAAATAAATTATATAAATAAATATTTTTTTTAAATGAACTAAACCACTTTTTGATCATGAATAAATCATTGAAAGTATGGGTTTTCATTCTTATGAATATAATTAAATTTAAATCACCTCTTTCATTATAATAACCACTTTGATGAAATAGGATACCCTGCTTAAAAAACATTAATAACAAAAATTATTTGTTTTTATGTTTTTTTAAAATATAATCTTAGTTATTTATAGAAACACTTGGAAAATATAAGAAAAATTGTAGAAATTTAGAACAAGAAATTCATGAAACCAATTTATTCCAAAGTTAAAAAAAACAATGAGTTTTTTCAATCCCATAAATGGTAAAATATATAATTTTGTATTTTAAGTAAAATAGTGATTTCAAACCATACATAACATGATATGTAAAATAAATTGAAATAAAAACACTGACCTCATAAAAAAAATCTTGTCACATTTGTTTTTGGAATAAACCATTGATGAAGAAAACCTATGAGGTGACAAAAAAATTATATATGTTAATATTCTATTTATTTTTATTAATATTAAATAATTTTAATTAAGGTCCAATTAAGAACTATAATAGTTTATTATCACTATAATAAAAGAATTAAAAAATACATCTTGTGTATAAAATATTCACATCATCTCCCACTATGTTCTTCACAATAATATCCCTACATATATATATCAAACATAGAAAAATTATTTATATAAAAGGGAAATGGAAACATAACAATGGGTTCCCTAATATTAATATTAATTGAAAAAATGGATATATAAATAATTTATTATTTTTATGAACAACATGATTATATATGTATGAGAACAAGATTTTGAAATTTTAAAATAATATTAATAAATTTTAAAATTATTATCATTATTCATGGAAACAATACTGGTATTTCTTTATACAAGAATTTTAAATTATTCCTAGAACATAATATAAAGAGCATAAAAAGTCCATAAGATCAGGTCATAAAAGTGTTATATAAACTGTTTCATTATTACAATCATATGATTCTTATGTATTGGATTACCACCATTAAATCAATTATATAATAGGCCTATGATGGTAACATGTATACCTTCTTCATGCGAGGGATGACCACCTGTGTACCCTCTTTCCGAAAGAAGATATCATCTAGTATACCCGTTAATCTCGTAAAAATTAATACTCACCAAATGAAGTGGATGGATGTAATGGACCCACATATTAAGTTATCATAATCTATTCATATGTTTGTACAAGAGATTATGGAACCATTTATCATTTATTCATTATATCATACAAGTAATAGAAAAAGGATTTATAACAATTTCATCCTCATAATCAATAACCATCTTGAGAAAGAATAAGTACGGTGTCATTAAATAATAACAAAAAGTAATCATATGTAACACAAAATTATGTCTTCATTTATTAATAAACATTTAAAAAATTAAAGGAATATTTATTTTTGAGAGTAATATTTTCTTATAGAATCCACTTTTTATGCTCTAAAAATATCTATGATATTTAGAAAATGTAATTAAATAAAAATTAATATGGGAAATTTTAAGGTAAGATTAATATTTAATAATATCCATTATTTTAGTAAAATATCTTTATATATTTAATTGAAAAAAATAGAACACAATCAAGACATTGGTGAAAATCGACATATTTGAAAAAAAATAGATTCCTCTGAAATATATTTTTTAAATTAAACCATCAAAAATAAATAATTTAATAAATAATTATATAATATTAGAAAATATTTTTTTAAATGTTTTAACGAAAATATATTCAAGGATGAAAATATTCCCCATGAAATTAAAAAAGAATGTAATATCTCTAAAAAGATGTTCTCTTTTATTTTCAGAACATATAAAGAAGAAAATGAAAGGAAAGATTTTTATGTCATGATATAAAAAATAATAAGGGAATGGGAATATTATTTTTGATATATATATTATATAATATCTTAATAAATTTTTTATGTACGAACAATCTTGTGGAAAAAGATTCTGTGATAAAAAACTATTAACCTAAGTCCAATGTGATTTGTAAGAACTCTATACTCATGTGTAATAAGTTTAAATTTATTAAATATATATATATATATAATACATATAAAGATTTATAATATATTATATTATCAACAAATAAAATTTGAGCACTCGTATTTTATTAATTATTTGTTAATATTACCTTTTCTTTGTTTTAACTGTTTCATTTTTTATATTTGTTTCTTATATAGAGTTTTGGTCTTTCTTCTTCGATAATGTTTCCATAAAAAATAGATATATAATCATGTAATAATTATATTATATATTCATTATATACATATTTATATATATATAACTATCCATAATATTTATTGTTAGAAAAATTAATTACATCGTTCAAGGAGAGAATAGTATGCACAAACGCATGAAATCAAATTTAATTTTCTAATGAAAATAAAAAACAATGAAGAAAAAGTTTTATCATTTAATATTATAATTATTTTACAAATATAAAATATATTTATTAATACCTTCATTATTTCCATAAATTTTAGGATGTTCTGGATAATTAATCAGATCGCTACCTGGAGGTGGTAGTCTGCACATTTTCATGACCAGTGATTTAATAACCTTTTTGATATAAAGGATGTGGAAAATGATTATAAAAGAATCATAACAACATAATAGTATATTTATGGCACTATAATAATAATATTTTTTTAGATTCAATAGGTCTTGTGAGGGAGGATGATGAAAAAGAAAATTGAAAGAGCATGGTTAAAATTTATACATCTTCTTAGAGAGACCTATTTTGATACACAACTTAATACTTGAATGATAGATCTAATGAGGTTACCATGGGAATTAATATTACTAGAGTGAATCTATGAAGGTGTTTTTAGAAATATTTAAATATATAAGTCTCTAAATTTGTTAAAATTTTGGTAGGGGAGGTTTTATTTTATTAGTGACGCAAATGAATTAGATGTGATACTTAAAATATATAAATATAATAATTGAATTTTCATTTCAATGTGTCACAAAATATAAGTGGAGTGTATGTTATGTTAATATATGGTTAAATTGATACAATTGATAATAATTATTCATGTTTTTTGGCATTTATTCCATTATCTCTTAGTTCAACCCACCCCATATAAACCTATTTTAACCAAAACCTGGGTATGTTTCTAATGTTTTTACAATTAATTAGGACAAAATTAATGGGGAATAGATAAATGAATTAGATATTAAGTAGAAATATTTTAAATAAATTTCATCTAATTCAATTTTTATTGTAATAAAAAGTTAATTTTAAAATAAGCACACAAAACGAACTGAAAAACCATTTTTAATGTAATCATTTTTAATCATAAAATAAAATTTATATTCATCTAATTCCTTGTATAAAAATTCAAATTAATATAAAAAAATTTAAAAAGAAAATATAAAATAATAATTTCACATAATTTATTTTGAAATTATTATTATATAAATTTATTATGATAAACCACATTGCACACATGAAAAACATTTTTATGAAAAATAACCCTTTTACCTTTAATTGATTTATATCCATTTATCTCATTTTTATAGAAAATTTACGTATTATCACTCACCAATTTATAATATATTTTAATAAATTAAATTTTTAATAGTGATAAATATTATAGATAATATAAACATTAATTACAACTTGGAAATTAAATTTCTTTAAAAGAATTGGTATTTTTTAATGAAATATATTTGTTAAAAAATTTGTCCTTATATCTTAAAATTAATCAATGTATTAGAAATTATGATGTAATTTATATAAATATATAATAGTGTGGTAAATCCTATTTAGACCTTTACATATAATTTCTATTTTATATATTTATGAAATATTTGGAGTTAATTTACCCTTTGTGTAACATATAAAGAATTAAATTGAATACATTAATTTAATTTCAAAGGAAATACATATAAAATATTGGGTTGTTACACTCTATGATCCCCATAACCGAAAATGTAAATTTCAATAGAATATCCCATCACTACAATCAATAAATTTCAGAATATATTAGCTACATGAAATAGTAATGTTCCCATTACCTTCCTCAAATATCCAAGCCCTCTAGAATACAATAAGCAGGAGAGTGGTTTTATTTCATTTCACTTTATCTCTAGTATCAGTTATTTCTAACAATGTTTATTGATAAAAAAATATTATGAACCAGTGGTTATACCCATACGTTTGGTATATGTTAATGATAAGTTTTATAAAAACTATAAAGTAATACATGTAAAATCACAAAAACATAATAGAGGAACAATAAATGTTCCAAGTGATAGTAAACTATCCAGATCTAATATAGAATCTAGAAAGGGATGATATTTCAAGGAATATATGGCCCCTTATTTATGAATATTTTGTCCTTATTCCATGGATTAATTCATAGGAATACATTCTCACTGATAAAAAAATTATATATCACAGTTGATATTTTCATCATAACTTTTTTTAGACTCCAAGGTACCTCGATGTGTTATTGAATGACCCTTATCATATCTTCTATTTCCTCAACTTTCATAGGTTCCATGAAAATTTTATCTCTAATATAATCCCATCATAATATATTTCTTTATATATTCCTATTGAAGTCCTTATAATGATTCATATAAATAATTTAGTTCATGATATTTTTACAATAAAATTGAAGAATATGAATGTTTTGATCCCAACAACCATTAAAATATTGAAAATAAGATATTAGAATATCCACTTGGGATTTAATGATTCCCACATACTAATAATGACCCTATTGATGATAAGATGAAGTAAAAAAAATATTTATCTAGATCGTACGGAGTAATTTTCCATGAACATTTAAGTAAAACTCATATCTCAATCTTGAATAATAGAGTGCGGTACCCCATGAAACATTACTACATCAATAATTTACATGTAATTTTGTTCAAAAGACAAATATTTATTGATAGAAATAAAATGTGTACACTTCATATTGTGGTATACTATGGGCCAAACAAAATTATAAAATTTTAATGTTTTTTTATCCTTAGGAGGAGATAAATTGCGATGTTATGTTATTTCCATTCATCTACATCAAATGTTATAAAAATACATTTGACTTATATAACTCACACTTTATTTTATAGCATAAAAAACAAGAATATAATACATAGTAATATATCCCTTTTTTGGTACAATCATAAATATTCATTCAAATATATATTTATCAATGTACTTCCTAGATAAATATATAATGTAAATTAATAGATAATGATAAGATATAATAATTTACCAATAGTTTCTTATTCATGTTAGGAATTTACGGGACATATAATTTGTTTCTAAACCATATCTATATATCATAATCATGGTTGAGTTGTATCAAATTTATCACATTCTTTTATTTATCTATATCTTTCTTCTGTTCCTATTTATTATTCACATGGATTAATGGTAAAAAAATAAAATGAAAAAGATAATATTTCATGTATTCCATCAATGTTTCATGTTTTATCCATTGTAGATATAGGAATATTGGATCTTTTATGATCCTCATCATATATAATATAGAATTGTCATTTTGATTCAAATTGTCTGACACATTGTTCAATTTATAAGGGTGGTAATGTATTGAAATTTTATAATCATTAATAAACTATTGAAATAGTATTTTGAGAAAATTCATTGCTATGTTGGTCAATATGACATTAAAATTTTATGATATGAAGATATATAAATACATTATATATAAATATAATGCATCAATATCAAAAATAAGAATAATACCTTGGTCATGGGTTATGTAATTCTACACATATTACTTTAATTGATAACAATAATATTCTATCACCTTTCTAATCCTCATAATAACACATAACGACCATTTCCTTGATTCATCACTTTTAATCACAATCCATTCCCTACTATAGTATATTTTAATTATAAGTTCATTAACCACCTTTTCGTCAGTTCATTGAGTTTTTTATCACATTAATATATCATATGATACCTGATTCCACCGTAAGATAAGATTTTATGTCAATTAGATAACCATCATAAATTATTCACAAATCATATATAATATAAGTATAATTATAGAAAAATACTATTGTATTTCATAGTGGTTGTAATTAACCAATATTCAATAACTTATATTTTATAGATCCATCAATATACATTTGGTTGAGATTATATGTCACCAAAATGAAGCATTATATAACCAAAGTTATAACATTATCATATTTTGATTATAGTTTCTCATTTAACTGGGGCTTCATAAAAATCCAAAAAATAATATTCGTGCTCTTCCTTTCCCATGTATTATATAGGAATACTATCTATAGATTATATCCTTAATAGATCTAGTGAATATCAAAAAACACCTCATTATATCCATCAAGGTATAAGGGTGACTAGAAAACTAAATGGAATCCCTATTAATTAATTCTGTATATACATTTTAAAAATGCATTTAATGGTATGTATTCATATTAGACCACATACGATTGTATCTAAATAAATGTATAATATTTGAGAATTATTTGGTTTTCTGAAATTAATTAATAAAATAATTACTAACTTTTTGTGGATACATATCCTTGATCATTATATTGTTATGTTATAAATAATCAATATGGATTCCCATTAATAAAAATATGTTAAAAAATTTAGCTATTTCACCCTAGGGTAATGCACATTTCTGAATGAATCCCTTATGAAGATTCTCATATAGTTTATTCTTCAGCACCAAAAAATAAATTATCTATATTATACATGGTTTCATTGAAGTAGGTTTATCCTGGATATGAGTTAAATTGGAAAATTTCTTCACAATTTAGTAGAATACTATGAATCTCAAATTGAAAGATGACACAAAACTCAATTCCAACTATCTAACCATTAATATTTAGTTTCATCGCAATGATTTTAGATAAATAACCCCTTCAAATAGAAAAAAAGTCTTATATAATGGTTTACAATCTATTTTATGATCATTTTTATCCTCAATATGATATATGTTCATAGGTTTGTTAATAATATAAATGATGACATCCATTAAATAAAAAATGTTATGGTTTATATATAATTAAATCCAAAATATTTTAAAAATAACATCAAATTCAACAGTATGGAGAATAACAATATAGGGATGAAGGAAATTCCTACAAAATTCTATTAGAAAAAAAATCATAAATTGGAAATGTGGTAATCGTACGATTATATTTTTTTCACTTTTAATTAAACAATAAATTGTTGAGTTGATAATCTGATATTCATATAATGTTAGTGGATTATGATATAGTGTGTCTATATGAAATAAAATAATACATTTTAATTTATAGAGTGGATAAAATGTGTAACATTGACCAAATAATTATTGTATTAAAAAACCCAACTGGTGATCGCATGATATTACTATTTCTATTGAGGATTTATAGATTTTGGAAATTAGTCATCGTCATTAACCATGAATGGAGTAATGGTAATCATAATACTCATACTTTATTAATTTGAATCTTTTAAATGTGGGTAGTGTATTTTGATGATATTTCACTCCATTCACATGATTAGACAACTTTTTATGATCCATCGAGTAGTGGACTCTCCAATTTCCATCATTTACACACATAAACAATTTATTTATCCCATTAATAAATGTTTCACTTTTTTCCAAATTTTGGACTAAATTTACACTCGTATTATTTCATAAATTATTATTTTGTTCAAGATTCCAATTAAATTTTTTATTTCATTTCACATTTAAACCAATATGTTGATTGGTGTCTCCAATGTCAATTTTTTACATTGATAAAAAATTAATTAATTTATTAATATTTACAAAATACCATTATGGTTAATGCTTGTTAGTGACATGGTGTGGATCGTCTGACGAATCAGGCATCCTTTCTTTTATATTGGATAAAAACACCATATGTTTACATAACGTATCTTGTATAATTTTTATCATAGGTACTAAGTGGGTGAACAACATGTGATTTATCCAAAGGTAATCCTTCACCATTTTCATAGACTAAAAGAGAGGAATGTACTTATATAAATATAATCTTATAAACTCAACCCACTCCACATATTTATTTTCCTCATTGATTATTATTTTATTCATAACATTACACCCTTTATCTACATCTCCTTCAAAATTCTAAGGATTCAAGATAACTATATAATGCTTTGATCACTGGATAATGAAAGATATATTTCAAAAACATTCTTATACATTTTTCATCAATTAGTTGATCCGTGAATCAAAAAAATTATGATTTATGTTTCTACATGATGGACTCAATAAAATGTTTCCCTCCTTTTCTCAGTTGGATTACCCATTGGATAAACGAATTTATAATTTTATGTAGTCCAATAAATGATATTTTACAATCTGTCACCCAAAATATCTGGTTTCTGGGTTTGAAAAATCATTACATTGTCCTTGAATGTCAACGATAACATGTTTCATTATGATTCCATCCATTGGCTATAAAAAATCAACGAATTAGAAACTATAATCATAGTTAAAAATCCTACAACTATGAAAACCATTTATTGGATATCTAAACCATGGACATTATATTATATATAATATATATTTGTTTTATAATGGCTCATCCATTATGATTATCTATTCAAAGCTTCATAATGGATCATAATGAAAATTTTAATTAACATTTGAATAACTCCAAGGAGTGTATTTCCTTATCTAAAATCTTATACCAACTCATGTATTACAATTTCATATCATGGTAATTAAAAGTATAACCATTTTAGTGTAATACCTTACTAAATATGCGCTAAAGAAACATCCACACGATATTATCTGGAAACGGATTTATTATCTCGGAAAACTAGTATTTATTATTTAATATAACTACGGATATTCAGTAATGATTAGCAATATAATAAGAGTTTTTAATAATGTATCCTCATATTCATTCCAAAAAATAGAATAAACATTCATTAAAACAAACATATGTGATCCAAACATTACATAAATATATAAAAAAATATTAGATTAATATTAATTAAATTCCATTACTATACCCACGAAAACATAAAATTTTAGTTTATTTGGAAACATGGATACAGAAACCATAAGTTCATAAATCATATACACCATGCCCCACTAATTTCGTATCAAATAAAATTATTTTTCAACATAACATACATTTATCCATCCTTCTTATCCTACGAAATACTATATACGATTAATAGTGAGCTCAAATCACAATAGAGTTAAATTTAGTAGATATTAATTAATGATCATTGTTAATAATTACAAGAGTGATAGGGTATGAGTATATGATATTATCATTTGAAAATCATGACCACCAATTAATTGATATAAATTCCAAGTCATTAAACAGTTATTGAACATTAGTAAGAAATGAATCATTTAAAAATCAATGATCAGGATCCACGAGTCTATAACATTCCCATAATATCATTTCAAAAATGTGTTACATAAAGTGTTTCATAATCAAATTTATAGAATTATCATGTCAATGTTAACCAACAAGACATTAATCATATGTTAGCTTTGTGCTAACCACCTATGTAATGACTTCGTGCTTGGGATAACCTCTAGTGTCACCTCTTTAAGGATTGGTATTAACTTTTAGGTTCCCATAGATCTCTTAATCATTAATAATTATACTATTTTTTATTGTGACATAATATATACTCTCATAACATTATATTATTCTATTCCTAATATTTTTACAATACCATTAAAACATTTACGATTTCATCATAACATAAAAAGTTGACATAAAAAGGGGTTTCATTTAGATTATATCATCATAATCAATAACCATCTATAGAAGTAATGCAAAAAATATCAATATATCACATCCCTAGTGAATCATAACTATCATAAAAGAAAATTGTTAAATATAAAAATTCTATTGAAATACGAATAGATCATTTCTGGAGGAAAATAAATGTTTTACCATGGAAGAATACTTATAGTATTTCAATATTTTTTTTGAAAAAAATTATTTGAAAAGAACCATGGATACATGCAATGTAATCTTTTAAGAAAATAATATTCATGATATTGGTGAAAAAATTTATGTAGTAAAAATTAAAATAAAAAATGTGATCATAGTAATAATCAAAAGTACCCAATTTTGAAAAATAAAAAATATCATAATTTAAAATCTATTTATTAAAAAATAATAAATGTATAAAAAACACCTTAAAAATAATTAGGTATTTGTAAATACATTATTAAGAACATTTTAATGAAAATATAGACCTAAATGAAAATATTCCCAATTGAATAGAAAATAAGATGATTTTATAGAGATTTCTTCATTTATAATTTTGAGTTTGTAATGAGAGGAAAATAAATGGAAATAATTTTTTTTCAAAAATATAGTTCAATAAAAGGAAATATTATGATTTTTTAGAGATAGACCAAATAATATCAATATCAGGAAATTAATCAAATAGAATCCTAGAAAAAAGTGATATTTGTACATAAAACCAACACGTTTGGTCAGACAGGTATTAGAAGAACTCGATGATCATGTATACAAAATTTTAATTATATATATATATTCCATATAAATACTTATCATGTAATATATTATCCATTTAAAATATTTTAACACTTTTTTATAATTATTTATTAATGTTATCATATATGCGAGTTTAAATTTTAATTTTCCATGTATATTTATATTATAGGATCCAAAAAATGTACATTTATCACGCATATATCAACTAAATAATTTGTATAGTCATATAAATGTAACATATATTAATGATATAGTTTTTTTGATCAAGACATTAAATTTATATAAATAAAACTATTTTAAACCATTCCTAGAGACGGTATTCCAACAATATACATGAACTTTATTTTCATTTTCTATTGAAAAGAAAAAAACAAAGGTAAATAATATTATAACAGTATATATACCTAAATATATCAAAAATAAAATTTATAATTATTAAATAATTGATTATAAACATCAATGTGTGTGGTTATGTAAAAATAATCAAATCTCTATGTATAGTAGGAAGACCACGCGTATGAAAGAGATAATTCCATTTCCAATTTTATGGAATAGAGGATGAAAATTACCTTTAAAAACATTAATTAAATTTTTGTATTTGTTCTATTCTAGAGTATACATGTAATGATGGATACAATAATAGAGTTAATGAGGAAGAATAACTAAAATAGAAAGTCCCCTTATATGATTTATACAACTTATTTGAATGAACTCTTATAGGTTACACATTTTTCATTGAATGATATATTTTACATCAATAAGAAATGTCTCCAAGACATAGATATTGATGTTTATATTATTTTGGGGATGAGTTTGGCTAATATATAATGATCAATATTCATCAATAAAGTAGTAGAGAAGGATCTCTTTTATAATTGAGGATGAGGACACTCACATAATTATTTAAATTATTTAGATAATATAATTTCATTTTCATATGAATGTGGTACAAAATTGAAGTGTTTTATAATTCTTGATTATATAGGATAAAAAATAATTATTAGGAATGATTTTGTTAAATTATTTCCCTCATATCGGTTTCCACTCCCAACCCATGTTAAACCCATTTTAATATTAACAATGTTAAATTTATATTACTGTTTTAACAGTTCATTATGAATAGAAATTAATGTATACTGATTACAAAATTAGAAAATTATTATTATATAAATTGAATCCATTTTATCATATTCAATTTCTACTATTTGAAAAAAATTAATTTTAAAATAATCATCCAAAACGCAAGGAAAATGTTTTTTAGAAAAAATTAATATTATAAATAAAAGGGAATGAATTTTATTCCTTGATTGTAAATACATTTAAATGTATTTACAAATACATGATATATTATATATTTTACCAATTTTATTAACATTATTAATCAATTTTTATTAATTGAATTTATTTTCACAATAACATTTTGCACACTAAAAAACATGTGTATAAAAATAACTATTTTGACTTTTAAATGATTTTAGCTTCACTCATAACATATAGATAAATAACATTTGGATGAAAATTACAAATAAGAGTCATCAAAATCACATTTAAAGAGTGATAAAAATACTTTTTAATATAAAATTTTACAACTACTGAAAAGTACATTTCCATTAGAAATTTTTTATTTAAATAATGATATAAATTTATAAAAAAATAATCATAATTTAATGGGAATTCATTGATAATTGATAATTTAAGATAAAAAATCTATATATATATTTCATAATGTTTTTAATAATACTCATAGTCACTAATCCAATGGTTTTGTTATAAATTTGTATTATGTCACTGTTTTATTTACAATCCTAGTTTAATGAAATGTATGTTATCGAATACCTCATTTCTATAACAATATATACATTGAAATAATGGGTTATTATAGTATAGAATACCACTATTCATTTATAACCCATGATTTAATCATCTTAAAACCTAGTTTGATCCACCTTGTGGATTACACTTCATTGGAGAAGAAGAAACTAAGAGGTTATTGAAGAAGGTTAGAGAGTGGATGATGAAACAACATAAATGTCCATTTTATTGTAGGAAAGACAGATGGAAATCATGATATAACTACATGGTATCTATGAATAATAATATGAGATGATATTAACAAAATTCCCTAAGTTTTTTAAATATACTGAAGGATGACTGGTCCAAGTTATATTTAATAAAAACATAGGGTTTAATAGTAAAATCAAAGTTCTAAAATATAGACACCACAAATAATTTTCCAATATTGTTTTCCAAAAAACCAACCGACCATAGAATTACCACTGGAAGCGATCTATAACATATATCATTATTTTACTACATGCATCTCTCAATCATGTGCAGACTAAGAACAAGTCAAAGAATTAATTTCACCATATATAAGAAAATGTTATACAGTTACTCATAACTGGGAACTAATCATGTGCCTCTATTTAATTAGATTACCCCTTTATATTATTAATCATAAATATTCCCCATATGTAAAAATTATATTCATGGTTAATATTATGATAAAACATATTATATAGTTATTCTGTATAGTTACTACTTACCGCACACTAATCCTCTACCATTTATTGCCCCAGACTACATATTTATGTATAACCATTATTGTTACTAATAAGAATTTTAGAACCAAGAATACAAAATTAAATTGATAAATTTTATAGAAAAATACAAATAATAAATAAATAAAGGATATCTCTAGAATGTTTATTAACATGGATATAAGTATCCCATGTAATGAATGAAATTCAATTTGTTTCCTAATTACCGGCTAATATGAAGAGTAATTCAATACTACCACTTCGTTTTATGGACATATGATATGAGAGGGGTGCTGTGGAAATGGTTGAGATGACCCAATAAAAATGGATTGTGTAATTTTATAAATTTCAAGAAATATTTGTATGACTATATCTATAACCAACCATTTTTAAATGGGTATTGAAATTTTGTGGTTTTTGATTTTTTACTCCTTAGAGGGGTTATTTTGAAAATTGGGTTTAGAAAGGTAATTTATTAAGTTTGAACATATCTATTATGAGTATTCAAGAATAGAATGTAAAAGTTATGTGAGATGAAATTTTTGGGATGAGACAAGTAAAATATTGGGGTGTCATAGTTATGGATGCTCTATAGCATCCTTATATCAGCAAGTCGGAGGGAAGCCACTGACGGCATAATGGTCTAGGACTCGATAAAAGGTGATGTACCAATTCATTGGTAGGGTTCTATTTTATTTACTTACTTCAAGGAATGATATTTATTTAATGGAGGATTCCATTTGGAGTTAATGGTTATGGAAATCTAAGGGATGATAATTTTATAGATACCTCCCTTTTTTCTCACCCATGGACTCTCAATTTTCCTGAGTGAGTTTTTTCAATTTTATTGTGTTATTTTGTATGATACCCTTATGTTAAACTCTATAATTCCTTCCCATAAATATTAATAAATTTATCAAATATTTCTTTTGGGATTTTTTAGTGATTTCACCGAACCATTATGAATTCATAGGGGGTCTCCTTATGTAAACAACAATTCATTGCTCAATCATTTAAAGAACTTGCATCAATCAATATATCTTTTTCAAGTATTTTAATTTATATTAAATTAAATCGTATTGTTTATAGGATTCAGTTGTAATTTATATTACTTGTTATTATTTTTTGGATTCTTCATATTCCTCTTAGATTCTTTTCGTTAAGGTTTGAGCGTAGCTAATACACTGAGTGAGTTTCTGGTGGTTATGACTTTTAAATTAAATGGTACATCACATATAATCTGTAATATTTTATTTTTTTATTAATTTTAAGTCAATTTAATTAATTATATAACCTTTTTATGTGATATATCTATATAAGGTGTGATGAAAGGCTTTTAAGTGACCCAATGGAGTTTTCAAGCTCATAATTGATTGATTATTTTAATTGTATAATTGTATGTATTCTTTTTGAATTTACACTGTATTATTAATGAATGCGATGATGTATCATTTTTAATGTTTTATCACCACTACAATACCATTACTATTATATATTATCTTAATTTTAAATGAAATTCATATAAAGACAAGGTGCCAAGGGAGTAGTTGACCCATTGACATTGCAATGATTCCACAACAAGAGATGGATGCAGGTTTTATTATAATTGTATTACAAGAGATTAATTGTCCCCATGAGTGGTATGATAATATGATTTCAGAAAAAATATCCCACATTTAGGATCCATTATATTTCTTTTTTGATGGTTCGTAATCATTGGGCGTGGTTTAACCTAGTAAGAATCAATAGAACTACTTTTTTCCTTAGATCATATTATCTTATTTTGGTATTTTAGGGGAGGGTAATTCCCCACATTAATATGAATGCATGTATTTGAATAGACCCCATAGTATTAGGTTCAAGTGTACATAATAAATGTATTGTAACATTAGTGTTCTTAATTACCATCTGACTGGTTAATATTATAGAATCTATATTGGGAATATATGTGTTGACTGACTAATGGAACCAAGTGGATACCAAGATATGTACGTTCAAAGTTAGAAAGATCATAAATAGTTGTAATTATTGAAGGTTCTAACTTTGGACCTAAATTATCTATGTAATCATATAATGATTCCTGTAATAATTTTAGGACATGATAATGGAAGGGTGATAATTTTTATGTATGATTGGTCTAGGAATTTTATAGACCTGAGTTATATATTTATTTCATTCATGTCACGTATTAATTGATATATGGTATATACTTCCCTCACAACAATAAATGGAATTCCAAATTTGTTATCAAGGATTCATCTATAGGACTACAAAAAAGATACATATGATAGGATTCCTACGACACAAATCTTAAACCAGATATTGATGTTTGATCATCGAAATGACATGGGTTGATTTTACCCTTAGATTCAGTTTTATCTCCACGTGATGATGAATTATATTGACTATGGTATTCAACATAGAGTTTTGATGGGTCATTATGGACTCTAAGAGTACCTATGATTACTTTTAAACTGTGGATCAGGTCATTGGGATTGATGTTATTATATTGATTATTGTAGGTGATTAATGTGATCTATCCAATGTGAATTGTATTATATGAGTTCCCTATAATACCAAAAATCATTTATTTCAGCCATATTATGTCATTATTATGGGACCCCTTGGTTAACCCTAGGATTCAACCAGTCATGCTTGATGACATTATTTTTTGATTTCCTAGGGTAACTAAGAATATACTTTATGCTTATTGACATTATGAAATGAAAGGAATCCATGGTTAATCCTGGTATTTGGTAGTTCAAACATAATTTTACGAGATAAGTTGGTTTCAACTTGGTTATAACATATGATAATGATATTTAATGGAAAGAATAGTACTTTAAGGCATTTTGGTTTTGACAACAATGTAGTGGATTTTAAATGGTACCACATGTTAATATGTGTGTCCAGTCTAGGAAATGTATTATACTCAATTCCATTCAAGCTCTGGCCTATGGAGGAATGATCAATCATGGGTGACACATTTGAGCCCGATGATAGTTTATGTTTTTTAATTTGTGTAATTATTATTTTTTTTCTCATATATTTAACTAATTTTATAACAATCATAAATCACCCCATTTATTAGATATATAATGGCTCAAATCAGTGGTTCCCTATTTTGTTTTACACAATCCATTCTCGAGAATACATGGATGTCTGGTAGCCAAGAAAACCTTAACTTTTTCATAAAAATAGGTTAAAAAAGGACCACATATGAAAATATCATTCAGATTGTTTTGATGTATAATGAAACTTCTATGAGGTTAGGGATGATGATATAGAATATCCTCTTTTATATATTTCATTTTTTTATAATAAATGTATGTGTGAGCATCCTTGTGGGTGATCAATATTAGTATACTAAATCTTATCTCTTATATCATGATTCAATTTGATTATTACAATATAATTAATTATCATTGATGGTTTCTGTTTGGTGATTTATTATTCTTTTTTGAACGTAGATACATGGCTATTTTCTCTCTATGATCACACCCTAGACCCCAACCAATAGTCAGCAGCCTATGGTGTACATGGAAGAGTTTTAGACATTATGTGGGGAAGGATTAAAAATAATCAATATATTTCTCTACGAACCAAGTCATTATGAATTGGAGTTAGATAGTTATTTAATTATCGTGTTCCAATAGGATTTCATGGAGTGGAAATATAGTAATGTGATAAATGTTATGATAGATAACAGGTTGGGGAACTTGAAACACCTTTTTAGAATGGATGTCCATGTTATAATAGACATGAGATTTTTTTTGTTTTTATGTGATTATTATATGATTTCATCACATAAGATTTTCATAGATTTTTTAATTTATGATTTATAGGGTATTTAATCCATAGGGCCTTAGTGTAAAGTGGAATCTTCATACATCATAATATGAATATAGGGATTCAAATTATATATATATTTCTTTTGTGTGGTATTAAAGATGATAAGGTTCATATGATTAATATGTCAATAAAAATCTATATGGTGTCTTATTATATATATTTTGTATGTAATACTTATAATTTATTAAAAAATGAATATTTATTTATGATGATAGGTTATATAGAACGACTTTAGAGTTGATTGGTGATGATTATAATGCATTACGTATGTATAATGGATGTATGATGAAACTTAGTTGGTTAGTGGATGAACATGGGTCTTTGATAGTGGTTTTGGAAAAGATAATTGGATTGGTTATATAATGATTCAAATAAAATCTATATAATATTTTAAAATAAATTTTTCTAGCTGAATTCTACTCAACCATACCTAGTGATTATTACCAGTTTGAAATGAATTTATCGAGTCAGTGAATTAGTCTATATAAAAACTCTTATTAATTACACTCTGATCATAGATTTAGTCATCCTATATAATTTATCTTAATAAGGGTTAGTTTAGTATTTGTGAAATTCACAATATAACAATTCTTTAAAAGGTGTTTTTATCCAGAATCTAGTTAAAAATTATTTTCTCGTTATAGTGGTTGATTTTTGGATTGTGTTGTTGGTTTTTAATTTGAGTACATGGAAGCCTATGAGTGGGTTTGCCATCTGGATATATATATATATATATATATATATATATCTGTGTGCGTGTGTGTGTGTTTGTGCCTATTTCTGTTAATAGGGACTTGAGATTTGGGGTTTTGGATGATGAGTTCACATGAGATGTTTAGATTGGAATGGATGTTTCCAATGGGATTTAATTAATATATAATATTACATACTGACTTTTTGGTAGATTTTACTTCCATTATAATGTGTGATGGTACCAAAAGGAGTATGTTCAAGTCTCTGATTTCATTGGATAGAAATTATTGTTGGATGCTTTCACTCAGGTTTTTGAACAAGAGGTGATGTTGAAAGTGCAATTATCCATGAAGTTACCTTAAAAATATTGAAATAGAATATGATATAATAGGTCATGCAATTTTTTAATTGGCTTGGGGTTCCTTGACAATTTTTTAGGTTGTGTTGTTTTAAATAATAATTTATGATTCCTTGGGATTTTGAGATGTGAAAAACATGGGGTACTATTGGTAACAAGCTATTTCTAAGGGTAGGATAATTAGAATGCCTGAAAATATGAAATTTTTCCATGTTTTCAATGATATATTTGTTTGGGACCCATGATTGTTATATAAAGGGTGAACCTATGATGAGATGATTATATTGTTTAATAGATGTGATTTTATTTCATGTGGAAGTAAAATAGACTTTGGCATCGATGATATGCCTAATTTTGAAGAAATGTTTTGAGGGTTCTCATGGATAGTTTAACAACCAATAAGAGGGTATGATAATTAATCATTAATCGTCAATATATTTATGATAATATAAAAATCATGTTAGTGTTAATATGTTTTCATGATAATGTATCATTATAGAATAAAACCGTTTAATCAAATTGAGATGAAGGATGAAATAACCCATTTAGGATTCAATATATCATTTAACTTATTGATTTGGGGGTATAAGATAACATGTTCAGTATGATTATGAAATATTGATGAACTGATCCTTGAGTACATGTGGTGCCTATTGAATTTTGAATCTTTGAGATGTTTTATTTGGGTCTGGGGAAAAAGACATTTCAATGATATTATTTTGGTTTTGGTAGCTCAGTGTTTTGAATAGGGTTTTAAATTTCATGAGAGTGATAGGTGATATCCATAATGGAATGTTTAATCATAATTTTTCAAGAGGAGTGATGTGGGGGATGGGATGAAAAAACACGTTCAATATGGAAAAGGTAATAGAATATAGGAATACAAATAGTTGGGATCTCACCATTGGCCGTGAGAGGATGTAAAAACTTCCTTTAAAAAATTAAGTAGATGTTGTGGATGAAATTCCCGAGAACTAGTAACATGAAGTTACCGATGATTCATGTTCTCACTAGAGTGTGAGTAATAAGTCTAAAACTATTCTTTATGTTTAGAAACTGAAGATTGTGGGATATGGTGATATTTAATTTGGTTAAGTGGAGTGTGGATGGATATAATCCCATATGTTTAAGATTCATATTGGATAGGATCATATGACCCTACCTTTTGACGGGTCATTTATGCTTTGGACCATTTTTAGATGGTTAAAATGGAATTATAGGAAGTGATGTATAGTTGAATATAAATTTATTCGAATCCATGATGAATAAATATTGGGATTTAAAAATACAATTTAGTTGATTCTAGATTGATATTTCTTGGTCATTCAAATTATCATTGGATAGATGGGGGATTGGTGCATTTGGTATTTCACAACGATGGATATGGTAGACTAATTATTCAACTATATAATAACACAATGAATTAGGTTTATACTCCAATGTTTTTTTTGTGTGTATACAAATATCATTACCCTAGTATCCCAATGGTAGTGGTTACCACATTTCATTAACACTAGATACAATAGAACACATTCTAAAGGAATGATATTTTAGTTGTATGGGAAAAGTAGATATATACTAAAATTTCACATTACAAATGATAAATTGATGTAAAACATACTATTCTATGTGATATCACCATTATAAACTTTTGAATATATTGACATGTCAATAATAATACACTTCATATATATTGGTGTAAGGGAAACATAAGAATGGTGTGATCATAATGGTTATATATGGTTTCCCCCCCATATCAAGATTAATTTGTGGTAGTCTTCTTAAATTACAACATTGAGTATTATTGTGCAAGGCATGACCATGATGACTATAGTAATATCATGATAAATTCATTGATAGAGCACCATCTTTATGAAATTCTTGTAAAATAAAAATTTGGTATCGACAAAGTCCACTTCCTAGGATAGAACTTCTTATATTCGATAGTATTATAAAAATAATAGAAAGTAATATCTATAGTTTCCTAGGATTATCCAAATAATTTATTTCATAGATAGATATTAATTGGGAAATCACGTGATTACATTAAAATCATCTTTGATTTATTATAGTAGAAGTGTCTCTTATTGTCTTGACTAAGAAGGGTGTGAATTTCATATGGTGAAAATATTGTGAAATATCCTTTTAAGAGTTGAAGGTTAGATTAAATTCAGAAATAATCATGATTCTTCTTAAATAAGAAATGAGTTGTAATTTATTTTGTGATGTATCATGTATCAGGATGCGGAAATTATAATGTTTTATGTGTGATTCGTATAATATTGGTCTTTTCAGTTGAAGTCTATCATGTGGAATTACCCAATGAATGACTACATTAATGTAGATTATTTTCATGATTTATGTTGTTAGATGAATTATTTACTAGGGGATCATTTTTTAGTTCTCATAGAGAAAAAAAGTCATTTATTTTTTACATAGTATGATCTAAATCTCAGGAAAAACTGATGTGTGGAATATATGAAATAATTTGATTTAAATCATTCCTATATGCATAAAAATTCAATGTAGTGGATGTTACATAGATATAGAAGATTGAGAAATATGAGGTTCATGAGGTCAGTATGGAGTGCATCTCATGTAAATGTTATCAGATATACATGTTCATGTTCATGAGAATATTGGGTAGACTATAATCTTATATTTAATAGTGAACTCTACCCTTATGGATTGGATGAAAATGAGGTAGCTTCCAGATCCAGGGGTCCTAGTCTCGTGGGAGAGTATCTTAGATGATGATACATCACCATGCTTGACCATGAAATAGGATTAAATCTTACACATTGAAGGGTGTGACTATGTCCCAACCCACATCTGAGAGGTTCTAATGCTGGAATCATATGCCCATGTTTTGAAGCTTCCTGCCTATGTCATCAAGATGTATCAGTAGACACATGAACTATATTAGTTTCTTAGTATAAAATGATTGATATATCTGGATTTATCATTTCGTGTTCAACCTATCATATGATGAATAAAGAACATTTGATATTGATAGTACATTTTCATCCATTTCCACTTAAATAGTTCAAATTGGATGATTCCTCCCTGAATTTTGTGATATATTTGTCAAGATTTCCCAAAAAATGATATATTTTTTGTAATCATTTATCATTTGAGGAAGGCATCAAATTTACTAATCAAGTATTCTTGTACACTTTCGATGCATGTTTCATTGAATTTTGGGGTTCTTGGGAGAAATACATAGGCCTCATTGAGTTCACTTATAATAACTGTAGAAACTCTACTTTTGTCCCTGTTAGACTTTATAATATTTCTATGAATAATTCCAGAGTTAGGCGAGAAGACGGCGTGCGATATTGAGGCCCGGTGTGCCCCGAATTAATTTTATAAAAATATTAAGTATTTTGGTACTATGCATGTGGCAGAGGTGTGTTATCTCCTAAACATTATATCAGAACCGATATCTGAGGGCACGGTTGCGTTCGGAACGTGCCGTTTACCCTAGCTTGGGTGTAAAGGTTGCGGGCGCGAGCCTGCTGTGAGAAAATCCACCAGGGGAGTTTTTGTAAATAAATGGAAAAGTTTATTTACATGAATTTCCTTGAAAAAATTATGAACAAATTCTCAGAATGCAATTCTGAGACCGTGGTTGAGTTCATAATGCCATTTTTACCCTAGGGGAAACCTTATCCTTTTCCGCGTCGGGCGCGGGGTCGGGGGCGTGTGAGGCCGGGGAGTTAAGCGGATATTTATTGGAAACAAATATCTATCCCCCCCCCCCCCTTTCCTCTTGGATGTGCACAGAAGAGTAGTTTCCTCTTCCCTCCTCTTCCTCCTTCCATAACCATTGAATCTGCGACTGAATCACGCGATCAAGGTGTCGTCGGACTCAGATTTTGACGGCGGGCGTTCCTGGATCGTGCAGCTGCAACTATGGGGTGTACGAAGCTTCGGTATACTACCAAAAGGTAGGAAGGTTGAGTTTTAAAATCCAGGACCCCTTTTATGTTTTTTTCAAATAGTAATAAGGGTTGTACAGTTTGGGTCTTGAGGATTCCGAAACATGTTTCAGATCTGATTTTGGAGCACCAGGGTGCTTTCGGTGGATCCTGGAAGTTTTTTGGCGGAAGAACGGGATTCCGGCAGTGGCCATGGTGGAATCCGGCGAGACTCACAGTGTCGCGGTGGTTTCCGGCTCCGGCGTAGTGGATTCCACCATCGGTATCTTGGATTCTGGCAGTGACACGGTGGTTTCCGGCGAGGCAGGCGGTGATCCGGCCATGTTTTTCCAGGGGTTCTTTAAACCCACGTAGCTCGCAAACCGTAACTCTGATTTTCAATCTGTTTGCGGAGAGGTGTCCCTTGGGTTGAGATGGAAATTTTAATCTCACTTTGGAAATTTATGTTTCAGTATCATGGACCAGGAGATTGAAACGTCGAATAAAATAAGGATGTTTTATTATTATTCAACTTCGTGTTGTTGAATCTTTTAACCGGAGCGTCTGATAGACGAGCCGTTAGTGGATTTTAGTCCCTGATTTTACAAAAGAATTTTCATGGGGGTTTCCGAGTGTTGGGAGCAAGTTTGGGGTGTGGGCCCAATGAGGGACGGTTTCAGCGTTTACGGAAAAAAACAACTTTCTCACCAGGAGTCCGATGTTGGAAGATGAATAGCCGATCCTGTGTGTTTTTCTGAGAGGATCATAATGGAGTGATCCGTTTGATGTGTTTTGGGATCGAGGCATGGTCCCCACCCGAGCTGGCTTTAGTGAATAGTACATTCTTCACCGGGTGTCCGTTCGGGACGAACGAGTAGTGGATCCTGGGTTTTTTTCTGAGGGGATCGCAGTGGTATGATCCGCCTGATGAGTTTCAAGATCATTGTGTGGGCCTCGCATGGGCTAGCTACGGTTAATAGTGTATTTTTCACCAGTTGTCCATTTTGGGCAAGTAATCAGCCTATCCTACGTGTTTTTTAGCGTGGATCGCAATGGTGGCCTCAGTATCGGCTTAAGAGGTGTGTAGTGTGGTGTTGTGGCCGGTCACTCAGGTTAGCGACGTTTGGACCAGCTGTGGTTGAGGGTACTCCCTTCGTTCATTCCTAAAAGGGTTCTCGTGGCATCAAAACCTTCATATAGGTTCGTGATCCTCTCGATGAGATGTTTAATATGTTAGATTTGTGGAAGCCCTCCGGGGGGCCCAGAGTGAGATCCACTAGCATATTTTCCCTAGATCGGGTTCTTGGTATCGCTGTGACCGTTTATCCACGAGCGGCAATCCCCTATGTAGGTGGATAACCCCGTAGGGTTTTGGCATCATCGAGATTATGATACCCTATGTGTTGGGCCATACTCATAAGGGTTGTTGCATTGTCAGGTATATGATCCCCTACTCAGCATGAGATGTATAATAGGGTTGTAGTATCGTTGGTTATATGATCTCATACTTAGTGCATGGTTTCAGTAGGGTTACGACATTGTCAGTTTGATCCCCTATATCGCGAGATGTACTAGATAGGGTTTTGGTATCATTGTGACCACCTTTACATGGGTGAAGATCCTATATCTTAGTGATGTGTTTCAGTCAATCACCAGATCAGGTTTTGGTATCCCCCATCAAATTATAGAAGTGATCCCCTATCTGTGAGATCTATGAGTGCCAGAACGGGTTGTGGTATCCCCCAGTGGACCCTAGTAGTGATCCCCTATCTGAGAGATATTAATATACCGGTGTGGGTTCTAGTATCCCCTAGTGGATAACAAGAGAAATCCCCTATCTGAAAATTTTGTTGTTCTTGCTGTTTCAGCGTGGTTTCCTCAGTGACGGTATCTGATGAGCGTGATCTCTCGGGTGAGCGTCTGAGAGGTTTGTGAGAATCCTAATGGAGTATATCTCTCAGAAGAGTGTCATCTGGGATGACAATGATCATGGATTGTGATCTCCTGGTTGTGGAAAGTTTCCGGTGATGAGGTTGTTACCACATGTGGCTTGGTGCGTGAGTTGGGTAGATATGGATTGTTCAAGATGTATGTATGGGCGTACACCTAGATTGATATGACTAGTTGGGTTTAGCCAAGGATGGTCACGAGATGAGGTTTCTCTCTCGTCTGGGTTCCCTCTGGATGGGATGAGCGGACTGTTGCCTTTCATTTTCACTATATTGTTTTGGATTTTTGGGGTGCCAACTAAGTATTGTTATACTCACCCCTATACGGGCTTTGGCCGCACATGTTTGTGTCTTTTATAGAGCACAAACATTTCGACGGAGTCCCAGGAGGACCCGGAGCATGCGGAGCATAGTTAGAGGGTTTGACTAGGGTGTTTACCAGATCTGTGCTGAGGAGAATACCGGCATGTGTTTTGGCAGATTTTTCCCTCCTTCTAGCAGGTCAGACACTTTTAGAGTTCTATATTTGTGGGCCCTATTTTTCCCTTTTTATACTTCTGTTGAACTCTATTTTGGGATAGATTTCATTCATGCATTTTTCTTTTCAGTTTTATATATCTCTATACTGTTTTATGGAGGTGTGTGTGGGTGTGTGTGTACAGGTACCTTAGGCTAATGCCTCCCATGTATGTGATGGCCTACTCGGCGCTTGATGCGTGCCCCTGGCCTATTAAAGGAAGACTTGGGGATTTGCGGCTCAAGCCCCATTGGGTCGGGTCATGACATAGTGTTATTAGAGGAGGTTCCATATTTGGGATCTCATTATATAGCTACTCCAGCTGTGAGTTTGGTTTGGGTTTCATTGCGGCAGAGTTAGGATGTTTCATGTTCGGATTTCAGGCCAGGGACTCCAATGTTGGTGCGGCGGATGACGTATCCATACACCAGGACTCTGATAACCCGCTTTTTGACTCGGGACATTCGTACACTGGTTACAAGGGAAAACGGTAGCTACATCATAAAGGCATGGGTTTAGGTTTTCCCCTTGTTCTTCTTGAGTCAGCTCTCCAGATTTACTATTTGACCATGGATCATCTTGATTATATTTCAGAATGCCTCCATGATGACAACCAACGAGGGTTCTGTAGTTGGATTGTGGTGATGATCCACCCCATGTAGAGGTTGTGGATGAGGGTGCATTATCTGAGGCTGGACCACTAGGTAGTCCACCAGTTGAGCCACCACCTGTTGAGCAGCTGGTTATTCCGGCAGTGAAAGATGAGGTAGCACGCAAGCTGAGTGTGCCACACCAGTTCTAGAGGTAGCGACCTCTGAGGTTCTGAGGTGATTCAGGCCCTCTGGCAGCTGATAACTGGATCAAAGTAGTCACCCGAGTTTTCCACCTGGTGAGGACACTCGCAGATCAGATGATGGTCCTAGCGGCGAGCCTTCTTCATGGTTTGGCAGGGTGATGGTGGTGTTTGGTGACGCAGTCCCACGATGAGGAGATGATCACATGGGTAGAGTTTGGGCAGGTTGTCAGGGAAGAGTTCTATCCGGTAATGCTGAGGTCATTGCATATGCTGGAGCTTCTGCAACATCTATTGGAGGGGATGACTGTGTCAGAGTACTCAGCGGGGTTTATAGACCGGTCACGCTACTCCCTGGATATGGTTCGAGACCCATTCTTTAGGGATCAGACCTTCAAGAAGGGCTTACGCAGAGACATCCAGGTTGGTGTAGTTTCTTTGTGTCTGTCTACCTATGCTGGAGTGCTTCAGCGAACATTGGTGGTTGAGAGCTTTCTGGCTGAGCAGATCCTGCCTGTTAGTGTTGGGGGCATGAGAGATGAGACTTCGTTAGTTGGATCGGCATCTGGTAACCAAAGATAGACGTAGGTTCCCGGACGTGGCCAACGTTTCAGGAGGCGACCCCATGATGGAGGTTCCGAGGCTCAGGGATCACAAGACAGTTTTGGTCAGCCGCAGGAGAGGTGGTGTTATGCTTTATTCGGTTGAGGAAATCTTGCTAGAGATTTTCCAACCCGTCGTGATGCTGAGAGGGATCCGGTCGACAAACCACCTTGGAAGATGCTTCCTTTCGAGGAAAGAGATCCGCAGGGCAGTAGAAGTTGCGATGGAGCTGGTGTAGCAATAGGAGGTGGTAGTTGGTATCAGTTTCCACCACCCCCACCCCTAGGTGGTCCCTGCCAAGCCCAAGGAGCTGGGGGATGAGGGTGAGGACAGTTGCATGCCCTGGAGGTTGTTGACCCAAAGGCTCTGCGGATGGATAGAGGTACGTCTTGTGTCCTTTCAAAAATTTTTCAGTATCTTGTAATACATTGTTTAGCAGTTCCCTTCATTTCCGTTGCTTGCCCGAGTTTTGTTCAAGGTGTTGGTAAGACCCTATGTGGGTGTTTTTCAACGTGCTTTGAATGCATGAGGAAAAGGGATCTTTCCCCCATAGAGATGCGTTTTTTTAGACGTGATTAAAACTGTGCAGGCGAGTCAGTGCTACCCAACGAGGGTAGTGTTGAGGTGTGGTGGATGAGTCCATCTAACTTATGTGTTCGGGCATGGGTGTTTGTTGGCGAACTCGCTAGATTGGGAGACACAGTTGAGAGTCCAGTTGCATCCCTTGTGCTTAAGAATTTTTGGGGGATTAAAAGTTCTATGGGGGGGAGGATGTAGAGACTCGGGTTTTGGCCTTGTCAAACTTTGGAATATTTCTATGAATAATTCCTGAGCTAGGCGTGAAAACAGCGTGCTATTTCATGGCCCAGTGTGCCCAGAATTAATTTTATAAATATATTATGTATTTTTCTACTATGCACATGGCAGAGGTGTGTTATCTTTAAAAGATAGCTCAGAACATGAATCTGAGGGCACAATTGCGTCCGGAATTTGCCGTTTACCCAGGGCAGGGCGTAAACTTTGCAGGCGCGAGCCTGATGTGAGAAAAACCACTAGGGGTGTTTTCGTAAATAATTGGAAAAGTTTATTTATGAGCGTCGGTTCAAATAACTTTTGAACAGAGACTCAGATTGAAAATATGAGACCGCTTTTGAGTTCTGAACATCTTGTTTACCCTATGGGAAACTCTATCCTAGTATGCATCGGGCGTGGGTTCTGGGGCGTGTCGGGCCGGGGAGTTAAGCCTATATTTGTTGGAAACAAATATATTTTCCCCCCCTTCTTCCTCTTGGACATGCGCAGTGGAGGAGTTTCCTCCTCCCTACTCTTCCTCCTTCCGTTAATGGAAAATTGGAGAATGAATCGCACGATCGAGGTGTCGTTGGACTCTGATCTGGATGGCGGGCGTTCCTAGATTGTACAACGGAAACTACGGGGCGTGCGAAGCTTCAACGTTCTGCCAAAATTTATCCGGTTTGCTTTTTAAATTACCATATGCCATATATGTGTTTTTTTCTTAAAATCGTAATAAAGTTTGTACAGTTCGGGTCCCATGGTTTCCGAAACATGTTTCAGATCTGATTTTGAAGCACTGGGCTGCTTCCGGTGGATCCTAGATGTTTTCCGGCAGAAAACTGAGACTCTAGTGGTGGCCATGGAAGAATCTGGCGAGACCCGCGGTAGTGCACTGGTTTCTGGATCTGGTGCGGCGAAGTCCCGCACCGGCATAGTGGATTCAAGCAGCGGCGCGGTGGTTTCCGGTGAGGCAGGCGGTGGTCCGGCCAGGTTTTTCTGGGGGTTCTTTAAACACTTGTAACTCGCAAAATGTAACTCCGATTTGCGAGCTGTTTGCGGTGATGTGTTCCTTGCGTCGAGATTCATAATTTGATCTCACATTGGGAATTTTATGTTTCGGGATCGTGGACCAGGAGCTTGAAACATCAATTAAAAAAATGATGTGTTATTATTATTCAACTTCGACCCGGAGCATCTGATTGATGTGCCGTCAGTGGCGTTGAAACCCTTTAGGTACGACCAAATTTTCATTATGGTTTCCAGGTTTTGGGACCGAGTTTGGGGTGTTGGCCTCATGAGGTTTAGTTTGGGTGTTTACGGACAACCTCAACTTTCTCACCAGGAGTTTGATGTTGGCAGATGAATAGTCATTCCTGTGTATTTTTTCATAAGGATTTCACGGTGTGATCCATTCGATGTATTCTGGGATCGAGGCGTGGGCCCCACCCGAGATGGCTTCAGTGAATAGTACCTTTTTCACCAGGTGTCCATTTGGGACGAACGAGTAGTGGATCCTGTGTGTTTTTCTAAGGAGATCGCATTGGTATGATTTTCCGGATGAGGGATCGTTGTGTGGGCCCCACACGGGCTAGCTATGGTGAATAGTGCATTTTTCATCGGTTGTCTGTTTCGGGTGATTAATCACCCTATCCTGCATGTTTTACGATGTGGATCACGATGGTGGCCTCGATATTGGCCTAGGAGGTGTGTAGTGAGGCATTGTATCGGGTCGCTCGGGTTAGCGATGTTTGCACCAACAATGGTTGAGGGTACTCCCTTGGTATGTTCCTACGAGGGTTCGCGTGGCATCATATCCTTCGTATAGGTATGTGATCCTCTCGATGAGATGTATAATCTGTTAGAGTTGTTTCATCCCTCTGGTGGGCCAAGAGTGAGATCCTATAGTCTCTTTTCTCTAGATCGGGTTCTCAGTATCACGGTGACTGTTTATCCACATGCGATGATCCCCTATCTAGCTGGATAACCCCATAGGGTTGTGGCATCATTGGGATTATGATCCCCTACGTGGTGGGCCGTACTCAGTAGAGTTGTGGCATTATCGGGTATATGATCCCCTACTCAGCATGAGGTGTATATTAGGGTAGCGGTATCTTTGGTTATATGATCCCCTACATAGCGCGTGGTTTCGGTAGGGTTACGACATCGTCAGTTCGATCCCCTATAGTATGAGATATACCAGATAGGGTTCCGGTATCGATGTGACCACCTTTACACGGGTGATGATCCTTTATCTGAGTGACATGTTTCTATCGAGTGCTAAATCGGGTTGCGGTATCCCCCAGCGGATCCCGGGATTGATCCCCTATCTGTGTGTTCTACGAGTGCTAGACCGGGTTGTGTTATCCCCCAGCAGAACCTGTGACTGATCCCATATATGAGATATCTTCATATACTGGTGTGGGTTCTGGTATCCCCTATAGGACCCTATTATTTATCACTTATACAAGGAGTTTTATGTTCTTGTTTTTTGAGCGTGGTTTCCTCAGTGACGGTATCAAACGAGCATGATCACTCAGGTGAGCGTCTGAGAGGTTTGTGAGAAACCTGATTGAGTGTATCTCTCGGACGTGTGTCATCTGGGATGACAGTGATCATGGAGTGTGATCTCCTGGTTTTGGAAAATTGCTGGTTATGAGGTCGTTACCTCATATGGCTTGGTACGTGAGCTGGGTATATCTGGATTGTTCAAGGTGTATGTATTAGTGTACAGAAGGATTGAGCTGACTCGTTGGTTTAGTCGAGGATGTTCATGAGATGGATTTTTTCCCTCATCTAGGTTCCCTTTGGCTGAGATGAGAGGACTGTTGCCTTTCAGTTTCTCTCATTTGTTTTGGGTTTTTGGGGTGTCTACTGAGTATTTTTATACTCACCCGTGCATGGGTTTTGGCTTCACATGTTTGTGTCTTGTGCAGACCACAAGCCTTTTGATGGAGTCCCAGGAGGACCCGGAGCAGGTGGAGCTTAGTGAGCGTGTTTTACCGGGGTGTTTACCAGAGTTGTGTCGAGGAGCATACCGGCAGGTGTTTTGGCAGAGTTTTCCCTCCTGAGCAAGTCAGACACTTTTATAGTTTTCTTTCGGTGGGGCCTGTTTTTTCCTTTTTGTACTTCTGTTGCACTCTAGTTTGGGATAGATTGCATTCATGCATTTTTCTTTTCAATTTTATATATCTCTACACTATTACATGGAGGTGTGTGTGGGTGTGTGTGTATAGGTACCTTAGTCTAATGCCTCCCATGTGTGTGATTGCCTACTCTGGTCTAGACACAATCCCCTAGCCAATTGGAGGTGGGCTTGGGGAGTCACAGCTCGAGCCCCGTTGGGTCGGGTCGTGACAATAACATCATCCACACTACCATTATGTTGGCTAATTGTGATTAATATATGGTAGGCCATTACAATGACCACTATATAAGATAGAGGTAGTGGGGGAACCATTAAAAGGGCCATGAAACATTCAAGGTATTTCAAATAATGAGAAGATGATCAAAAGGAGCATGTTGGAATCTTAATCAAGGTTGTATTCATATGGAAACCGTTGTCTATGAACACATTAGTTTGAGGTCAGGGATATGGATTTCATGGTTGTCTCACCAAGTATAGGAAAACTATGAATTCATAGGTTGTGTATGCTCTCAGTAGGATTTTTTGGACCCTTTATGGATTTGAAGTGAATTGGATAAGTATATTTTTGAGTCACACTCCATTGGAGATATCAGTATATCCAAAAAAAATTAACGTGACTTATCTATCCCAATATTATCTAGACCCAATTCATGATTTTCAACTAGATGTGTTTGATTGAGATGTGGAAAAATACATTATAAAGTATCAAATGTGTATCATGGATCAGTTTATAATGGAACTCAAATGCAGGTTGGGTCTTTGTAAGGGTTCTATGATATCAAATATGGGTACATGATGTGACCTAGGAGTGGGAATCTTATGTACATGCATCAGGGCTAGAGATTTTTTCAGATTATTCCTCATTAAACTCAGTTGGAAAACTCTGGGATGAGTTTCATTAAGGAGTATATCTAATAACAATCCATCATTTCATGAAGGCACATAACAATTTTTTTTCATCAGTTTAGCTTCTTTTTATTATCCTTGTCAAGTCTCTCGATGGATTAAAGAAGGTTTTGGGAGATTCAGAGGATTTTTTAAAGCAAAGAGTTCTATAAAATAGAGACATAGATGAATCCACATAGTTTTAATATGCTTAGTTATTATTGTAAAACTATATCGTGAATACCCCCTATTGGGAAGTATACACCACACTCTTTTTATTCAACCTTTCTACAAAGGATGCACACCTGTGAGGAAGATGTAGACATCTTAATAAAGGATTTTCAAATGTGTTTCACATTATTAAGAAACTGTATTCCAAGCCTACACGTTTGGGGTTCGTGGACATTCGATCATGCATGGTCGGTGCACTATTTTTCCAACTGTGTGGCCAAACAGTGTGACCTCATAAAAAAGGGAAATAACCATTTTCCAATTATTTTTTTAATCCTCACCCATATATTCTATTTCATCACTTATTGATTGATTCCCCTTTTCTTCATGATGAGATTTCATCCTCATGCTCTCCATGTTGTCATAGTTTCTTATCTTATATCTAATCTATGTTTCCATCATTGTTGGACATGTTGGATATTCATGGGTAATATACGAAATCATCATTACTCATTTCTTCATTTGTCTTCCCATCCATTGTGCTATTTTTTGTGATATCATATGACCTATTTTTTATGAACTGGTTTATTATTCCATTTTCCATTATTTTTAATTATATAAATGGTTGGTATCTAATTCTTGGTTCTTTGGGGAGATAAGGTAGGTAGTCTAGAAATTTTCCGAAAATAGTTCATTGTTTTTATAGTATTAGTAGATGGTATGAATGCTGAACAATTTTGGAAATGAAGAAAATTGTTGTTCACAGTTTAATTAATTAAACCATTCTCTATAACATGTTATAGCCTTGCTCAATTGATTAGAGTATTTTTACCTCATTGAATGCCACCCCTTTGGGTGTGATAACTTTAATTACCTAATTAATGTAAATTATTAATTAACAAATCACAACCTATATGGGTTGGGAATATTTGGTCTGGATTTTCACTTCTTAACAAAATAAATTTTTTAATTTTATTTAATGGATTTTAGTTTCATGTTAATTCTACATGTTATAAATATATAACTATTGATTATAAGAATTGTGAATCCTTGTATATTATACTTTTGGTTTATATGTCTTTAGATGTAATGAATCATTGGAATTGATTTTTTAAGATAGTGGATAATGGTTAGTGGACAATAATTAAGGGTCCTATTGAGAATAGTGTTTCAAGAAATATTATATTGGGTAATGGGCATGATTTCTCTTATCATGTCCTAATATTTGGATGAACAATATGAGGATACAAATTCATTTTCAATGAATACAGGTCATTAAGACTAACCCCACCATCTCGAGCGATGGGAAAAATTTCTAACAATAAAATGAGTTTTAGGGCTTATGCCATTAATGGATCCAATAACCCCTTATACTAGTTATTGATGCTTCAGTTATGCCTTAGTTCAAGACAACACATTGTATAGACATAAATAAATAAATATATCCTCACATATAATATTTATATAAATGTATAGATATTTTATATGATTACTAATATGTGGGTGTGTATATATATATATATACATAGGGTTACCGAGATTATACATTCATGGGCTATGTCGAATCAGGTAATGTATTCTAGGTATCCTATAAAAACCTAGGCCAACATGTTTATTAGTTTTTTAGAATTGTTTGTTATTCATTATACCTAAAAACTGTTAACTATATTCGCTAGGTGGTTTATTCTAGATACTGTTGATTATGGCCTACTTTTTTTTTCTCATATCTTATCTCGATATCCATTGGCATTTGAGTGGACATCATGATTGTGAGTGTTAATAAAAGAAATATCAATGTTTACATGTTTTGTTTTTTGTTTATATCATAGATCATTGATGCATAGGATGGATCATATGCTCATGATTCTAGTGGATATGTATTCTAGTATATTCTTATATCTGTATAGCATGTTTAGAATGTCTATCCCTAGTAGTACATGTATTTAATTTTTCATAATTCAGCATTAAATTTCATCATTATGTATATGACATAACCTATGGATTTTGGTTATAATTTTTTCATTTATTTAATTTTTACACGTCTATTATTGATTGTTGTATCAATTTCCACTGTGTGTTTTTTATGTCAGGATTCCACTATTAATTATTTCGTTATCTATCTCTTGAGTGACTATAGTATGCGGTTATAGTATCCCAACTATAAAACCATTTACCCTCACTCAAATTTTAAAGACACTGTTGTATGATGAGGTTCACTAGAGTCCATGTTACCCACTGGCACGAGGCACCATTTTAGTAGATCTTGTGTCATAACATTTCATTTAATGTCAAGGAATCCGACCAAGAAATAATATATTAATTGGAAAGGCCATAGAAAAATTCTAAAACTGAAATATCTCATGAAATATATTAATTAATCAATGGTCTATATTTGGACCCTCCCATCACATTCAATGTCCAATACATTCATCATATAAAATGTGTGAATCATAATCAACATGAATATTTCTATTGAAAAAATAGTATACGAAATGATAAAAATTTCCAAAATGAACAAAAGTAATAATAAAACATTTTGTGTAACATGTAATGTGTTATAAAAATAATACAAACACATTAATATTTATTATTAACCAATAAATGTAGACATTGATGAATCCATATAAAAAAGATCACTGGATTTTTTAGGAAAATATTAATTTCAATTTGAAAAGACTGATTTGAAGATTAAAATACTTCAAAAATATTAGGGAAAAATGTATTTTAAAAAATCCATGTAATCATGTAAGGTATTGTTCAATGAAATCATGGGTAATTATGGTAGATAATTTGGAAAAATTCATTAAAACATCTCTTAATAGTGCTATAAAAGGTCAAAAGAACAGCATTCAGATAATGATAAGAACATATAATTGAAAACATTAATTAAAAATTAAAACCTATGTAAAATTAGCTAAATAAATCATTCTAGAATGAATAAAAAAACCTTTTAAATATTTTAGGAAAAATATAGACACAAAAGAGATGGATTCCAAACTGACTAGAAATGCTCTTAGTTTTCCATAATTTAAATTCGTGTATATTGAGTACATAAAGAGAGTATATTGAATGGAATGAATTTGATATCTCAGAATAAATAAATGAAAAATGTATTTTTTTAATAAGGAATTACTAAAAAATTCCCCTAAAAGATAAAAATATATAAACTTTCCAAAAAAATTATGTGATTGTGAAATAAAACCTTAATGTAATCATAACATTTTAATCATATCCATAATGAAATAAATAAAATCAAATAAAAAATTAAATACCACTAATATGATGATTTCTCATGATATAAAATATTAAATGTGCAGTTCATACCAATAAAAATGGAAAATATGGAATATGTCTATCAAAAGTGAATGTGAGATGGGAAACCCTTACCTCCAGTATGAATTATGTCACATTTCATATAATTAATTGTGAAATAAATATATATTTATTATAAATATATTCCAAAAAAATATTCATACAAATATCGTAATATAAGTTTAATAAATTTACACCATAAAATAATTTTAATAAATTAACACCATAAAAATAAATTCTTATTCATAAATAAAATATATATTAATTATGAATATCATTATACCATACTTGTTAAAATAAAATATAAATCATATCACATCTCTTCATGGGGGTGGTAGTCCACATCTACGTATAAGTGACATTATCGTTTTCCAGTAGATTTAAAGGATAGAAGGATGGTGTGATAAAATAATTTAATAACAATATTTATATAAAAATATCATAAATTAAAAATAAATCAATCATTATATTAATCTATGAATGGTGATGATGGAAAATGAATTACGTTGGTTTGTGAGATGGTAGACTGTTGTGCACATGCTCACCATCTTTTTGTACAATTTGTTGGAAGAAGGGGTGAATATAGGATATTACGATAACATAGTCAAATATAAATATGGATGGTACTGGTGTTATTATTTTTCATATTTGGAGTTCACTTTAAGAGTCTAGAGATGAAATATAGTTATGAAACATGTATAATAAATATACCAAATATTTGGGGAACCACTTTATGTTTACAACTAATGTCATACTTGGAAGGTTTTATGTAGAATCCAAGGACTATGTGTCATTGGTAGGTATGTAATAAATATATTTTATGTGCCTTGGATGATCCAAAATGGCTCTTGAGTTGTGGATAGAAGAGTGGAGGAGGTGTTCTTTTACATATTGGGGAAGGTTCCTACATAGACACTTTAAAAAAGAATAAAAAATTATAAAGCTAATCACATAATTTCTTTTTCAAATGGCCATAAATTATATTTCTCTTTATATTATAATTTATTAATATGTTTCTGAGAAAGGATTTTGACATGATTTTTTGGAACACATACACTTATATATTGGTTTAACCCCTTGGTAAACCAGTTTAACCTTCATAAGGGTAATAATATTATTCACTATTCATTATTTCAAAAAATTAGTATTCCATTATATTATAATATTATTTATTCTAAATCAAAATTTGGAATCAATTTAACAAAAAATTATTTCATATAAGTGTATAAATTAAATTTAAAATAAAACTCAGATGCACTATAAAAATGATATTTTCCAAAGATATAGTTTCCATAAGTAAAAAATTCTTTTGTATAAAAATTAAAACTAATATTTATTAAAGTTCACTAAAGTTAGTTAATAAAATTTTTATTGAAATATTTTTATTTTTAAATCAATATTAAAATTCATCTTCTTAATTTCAATTAATGAAAAGTATGTTTTCAAACAAAATCAGTACTTTTCACTATTCACAATAATCATTAATATTCTCATAAAATCATAAACAATTAACAGTAATATAATTATTACATGTCTATTTAAAAATTTATGTCCATATATTTATTTTAATTTACAAAAAGTTGTCAAATAAATTTAAAATAACTTATCCAAAGGAAACTAATTAGATTTTTTGAAAAAAAATATAATTTCATGAATCGAAATGGATTTATTCTTATGAGAGTCCTAGAAACATATTTACCAAATGATTAATAATTTTATTGAATATCTAATATATAAATTTAATTTAAATAATTATAATATAGTGATTTATTTAAT
The DNA here is from genome assembly GCA_963277665.1 of Viscum album. NCBI lineage: Eukaryota > Viridiplantae > Streptophyta > Magnoliopsida > Santalales > Viscaceae > Viscum > Viscum album. Next base: position 1,208,619,803 of record OY728163.1, on the reverse strand, counting down.
TCATTAAGAAAAAGTAATTCTTTCATAAAAAACATTTATTTTACGGTCAAATGATATTTTTTCAATTGTTGACCAATTAATAGATCTTATAAAATTTTCAGCCAATTATATTTAATTATTTATCTAGTCATACTCATTCCAATAAATTTATTTTCAACAAAATAGTGGTATTAAATATAATGGTTCGTTTATATTTTAGGATTCATGTCTCAGAAGCTATCGAAAAGACATTATTTGAATAAAGATAACATAAAATCATGGAGTAGTACATTCTTCCCTCTGTAAAACGTCCACCATAAAAGGAATACTAATGCCACAACATTAAAAATATTTCGTTATTTCATCATCATAATTTTTTAGGATCCCAAATTACCTCTTTTATCTTATAATTTTTCAAAATTACCATTAAAAATCGAGTAATCATATTCTTCCACACCTGTTCTCCATTTTCTAGAATATAGATTGAATTATCCAAGCAATATAGATCATGTTTCAATTATTCTTCATTATAGGTGACATCAGCTCATTTCTATGGCAAATTTTCCCATCAAAATTATATGTGGAACTCATAATATACTTTAGAGAGTCATGGTGGAATTTCTAAATGGTAATCCACAACTCTAATTATATAAATTCTTTCAAAACATCTTATATACATGGGACTCAAAGACCTTTTGATACCAAACCTAATAATAACATTCCATTGAGATATATTTAGAGAAAACATGATCCCCACTTTGAAAATAAATATTTATACTATGATTATAGGAAAATGTTTTTTAATTTCTCTGGTCTTCTTTAATATGAGTCCAAATAGACTTTGACTTTTTTATTTCCTCCTCAACATGTTTTAGGCCTAAAATTTTCCTTTCACTATCTTCATCCAAACACATTTTGGAATGACATATCCTTCTATATAACGCATCATACAACAAATTTTTAATATAGAATATATGTAATTATTATTGGTCAATGATACCGAAGTATATTATTAATCCAATAACCTTGAAATTAAACAAAGAATCAAATAATCGTGTATTTTAATTCTTGAATAGTACATTTGGATTATCCATTGACTTGAGGTAGTATGTAGTGCTCAAAATAGGCCTAGTATCCATATCTTTCGAAACACATTTCCAAAAGTTCAATGTAAATTGTTTATCACAAGAAGATATAATTGAAATATAATCATAATTTTAGGTTACAACATCATTTATTCATAGTCATTTAAGGTGGTAAAGTGTTAAATGTTATCTTATTGTGATTAAATTTGAAGATTTTGTGAGGCTATTAATAATAAACTATATTTAATTGTTCATTAAAGGGTTATTTTGTAATCTAGTGAAAATGCTTCAAAGTATTTTCATCAGATTGCATAACAGAATAGATATAGGGTTTTTCAATCCTCTATGATACATTCCCAAAGAATTCTCATTTTGAAAAACTAATCCCCTTGACACATAAGAAACCATTTCCTACTTCGTATTATCCAAAACTATTGTTTACATTAAATATCTATATATCTTGGTGATACCAAGATATATATATATATATATATATATATTATGCCTATGAGTATCATCCAATAACTCTCTCTATAGCTCCAGTATAGGTGAAACAGATGGTCTCTTTCCATATTTTACAACACCATCATCAGGAATGAAATATACCAATTTTTTTTTTATCAATTATACATTAAATTATATTCTAAATATTCACATCATAATTTTTATAAAATGTTATCTTTTTTAAATGTTAGTGTATGAAAATCATCAATAAATGTAATGATTTATCCCCAACCATTATAATCCCAACATCTATCATTATAAGATCTATGATCACATGATCAGTTATAGTCCTAATTTTGGTTATAACTCCATGATCATTCCTATTCAATGAAACTGTTACGTTATTTTTCTTCTGAGGGTGGATGTGCATTAATCAGTTATAATACATGAGTATCTCATTTTATTTTGTTTTTAACATGTTGATTTGTTTTTTAAAAAAAATGTATTTCATACTCTTATGATATTTATATAACTGATATATTTCCCCATTAAAATACAGTCCCAATATCTTCAAATAAAATATTAATGGTGAAAATTAGAGATCATGGGTTTGAATAATTTTCTATTGAATTTTTAAATACCATAATGTATAGTACATAAAATTAGAATTCTATTTAAGGAAATAATAAATACACATCCACAATGAATAAATATTTGTCAAAAATCAATTATTTCCTCAGGGTATGTTCAAAATAGGATCATTCTCTACTCTCTTCTTCAATTTCTCAAAACAATAATCATATTACATTGTCCATTATAATTTTTACCCATTATGATAATAATTGGTTATTGGGTTAGCCAATTAAGAATATCTTTGATCTAATAATCGATTGTAACATTATAAATCAATGAAACTATGTACTTCTATTATTTTCATTGGTGTTGGCCATTCATGGATGACCATTATATTTATATTATCAATTTTGATTTGAAAAATTGATATAATATAGTCAAGAAAAGAAAATTTCTTATTCTATAACTAAGTCTTGATAAATTTATCATATACCTCTATTTTTTTATGTCTTAAGAATAATCTAAATGTCAATCTCATTACCATTATAACATTAATAATACTCTATGACATCATCAATAATTTAAACATAAAAATATTCAATATATTATTTGAATTTTAAGTTCATTTGATCCCTAAATTAGATGTTATATTATATAACACCACATTATTTTCAGAAATATTCTTTTCAAAAAAATTCAATATTTTAGAAATTTTTATTTACATGAAACAATGACTTTTTCATGTTTTACAAACATCACATACTTTAGACTGTGTTATAAGAATCACCGAGTATAAACACAATATTTCATATTATTACTGAACATGACAATTATCAATAATCCATATTAATGGTTAGTATAGATAAAACAAAAAAAATTATTAAAATATATTGGTACACCTATATATAAAATAAATTCTTTATTGACAAATAAATGAAAAAAATACAAAATATATTTTAAAATAGAAGAAATATTTGTATGAGAGACTCTTTTTTATCCAAAATAATTTGTTTAAATCAATAAATTTAAAAAAATAAATTTTATTTAATCATTTAAATGAAATATATATACATATATATATTAGATTGAATAAAACTCTTAACAAAAATCTTATGTGTTTTCTATACGAGAGATATGAATAAAATTGATTATTTCCTTAATAACTATATTATCCTAAAATGAATTTATTTCTCTTATTGCACACCTAATTTAAAATTAATATCTTCCACTTATATCTAATTTATATAAAAAGGATTTTTTTGTTGTTATAAAATTGTTCAAATTATATTACATGTATTTAATTGGAATTTTATGAAAATATAAATTTTTTGATGAATCATTAAAATTAATGATTTTTAAAATAATTTTCATTGATTTTAAACGGTTTAAAAACATTATAGTTATATTAATATATATATTAAATTAAAAAATGTTCAATTATATATTTTTTACTATAATTATCATCCTTAAAATCAATTTAAATTTGAATTTGGATGTAATAATTTTTTTAACATTTGAAACTTTTCCCTTTCAAAAACAACATTCTCCTAGCGTCTGTGGGAAAAATTTTAAATTAAACATTTCCACTTCAATGAATTAATTTGATATAAAATTGTTAAATATTAGTAATACTATATTTCTATAATATTCAATATGTTCAATCTAATTTTAGACAATATTTAAAAATAGAAACATTAAAAATTAATTAATATGGTTAAGGTGAGAAAATGTTTATAGGGGGGTTAACAAAATATAATTTTTAAAATTCCTTTAATATTTTACAAACCTGATTTTATAAACATATGTAGAAATATTTAAATATCATGGGTTTTGAGTATCTCATTCATCATAATTTTGGATTTGAAAAATATTTTAAAACATTTTCCTTGTCAAACAATACATGTCTGCCAATGAACACACTTATAAATGGCCAACCCCTCTTGTCTCCTCTTTATAAAAAAAATAAATATAATCATCCAATAAATATGAAAATAACCTCATTACATCTTTCCCCTCTTTTTAGAATCATTTATTTTATCATCAATCAATCTATAGAAGGCTTTTTGGTTAATCCTAATGTGGTTACTCGAAGTGGATGTAACATTATTTGATGAGTGTTTTTATCTTATTTAATACTTAACCAACTTCAAAATTTATTAAACCATGAAAATATAATAAAATTACTATAATAAATATAGTCAAAAAGTCTTGGAGCATGAGTAGAACCCATTTTCTCTAAAATATATTATGAAAACATTAAAATTCAGGTGATTACAAAAGGTACAATGAGCTTGTACCAGCAAGAGAAAAAAGCGAGAAGAGTAAATAAATTGTAAAGAAGTAACTCAAAAGTATCCATGTAAATCCATAACAGTGATTGACATGCATACATAAAAAACCGAGTAGAAACCACCCATGTCCAAGTCTTCTCTGAATGCAACACGTAAAGCCAGTAATTAGTAGTATCTTACATATAATGAGTGGTTATTATACTATTATTATTACCTACATAAATCAACTCTTCTCTCAAATTTTAAATGATGATTTTACCTGTCTATATAGTAGACTATCATTTAATACACCAATGTCACAAAATTTCAATCAATATATCTCACATTTCAGTATCATGATTTACATAACATAACACACACACACATATATATATATATATATATATATATATATATTATTTTTAACAAAAATATAATTATTTAAATATATAGTTATATATTTATATTTCTAATTCCTTTTCAATTGTGGGATACGATAATGTTGCCCATGTATATAGTGGACTACAACCTCATGAAGTGATGTGATTACTTCTTCACATAAGCTTTATGTAGAAGGTAATAAGAACATGTTAAACTAAAAATATTTGATATATATTACATAATAATGGTTCTGTAAAGATTAAATACTATATACAATTCTTTCATTTCATTCGCCGAGAAAATGGAAAGAGCTTTCATGTGTACAAATGACCTACAATCTCAGTGAACAGTGAATTTCATTTTATTTGACTGCAATTTATGGATTAATCTAAAAATTTATATTTTATTAATATGTTTGTTTAAATTCTAGATATTATTTACCCATGATAATTTTCATAGAACCAAAAATAATTAATCAAAACATACATGAAAAAAGTTGTTATTACATTAATCATGACATTATCATGGAATAGCTAATAAAAGGGTAGTAAAAGGTCATTTGTAAATCAGATATAATAAGATATAAAAAGTATGGTTTTGTAATTATTTTATAATAAATATATAGTTATTATATTTTAGGCTCAAACTTGTATAATAGATGTTGAGAAATATGGTAAGGATTATTTGCCCTAATTTTCCTTTTTTTGAGACGTATGTTGAGTTTTGCACGTATATTCTTTAATGGGTTGCATACACATACAAGTTGACATGTAATAACATGAAATTATATATTATAAAAATATTTAATGTTTCATTTTATTGATTCTTTAATGTTGTATGTGGTTCAATGTAACCAATGTTATAAGTGTTATATCATAAAATATCATCCTTTATTAGGAATTTTTAGATTTATTCTCTTGATGATGAAATTTATATTTTCCACATATCAAAAAACACATGAATATTCTTTTACCCCATATATTTGATGATTATACATTTTTTCTCTTCAAATTAATCTATTTTTTTACTCATTACAAAAATATAATTATACTATGAAAAAAATAATTATTTTTATCTATGTTTCAAAGCAATTTTTCCTTCCATATTCTTGTTTTTTAAAATGTTTCAAAAATTATTTCAATTTATCCAAAAGATATATTAAATAAATTATTACATATAATTGATTTCTTATAATGATTCAAAAATTGATTATTCTTGTCAGTTCAAGTAAAATATTGTATTGAACTAGAATTTCCATGTATTTTTTTTAATTAAATGGGAATTTTATGAGTTTGTAAAAATTGACGATGCATGATTCCGGGGCTCGGTGTTCCTGAAATGAATTTCTGAATTTTTTGGGTACATTCAGTAAACATGCAAGTAAGTTTTTGTAACATTTGAACCGATGCTCAGAATTGAAATCTGAGGGCAATGTTGAACTCGCAGTGCCAGTATTCTCTTAATGGGATGATCACCTCGACCGTAGTAGGTTGAGAGTGAATGATAGAATTTGGGTTTTCATGAAAGGATTAAATAAAATAAAATTGTGTAACGATTTGTTTTCTTTAGAACTCTAATGTGGATGTTGAGAGGTGGGGACCACCATTACTAGACCTCCAATGTGAGGTTATGGAGGTGGGAAGCACCAGAACTAAACCTCCCGTGTGAGGTGATGGTGTTGGGGACCACCTGAGACCAAAACTCCCTTGAACTCTTTCTTAATGAGAGATAACCCATGGAATCTATTTAACTTTGAAGTTTTACATCACTATTCATTAATTGGGATAATTAATTATGACAATGTGCCAACATTATTAATATACTTAATTTAATAAAATTGGAACAACTTTTTTTGGGAGGAATTTTGGTTGGAAAATAAGTTCGTTGGTGGGAAAATGTTCTCCAATTAATAATTCCATCAAAGGATGTTCATTGGAAATCAAGGAAGAGGATGACGTTCGATCCCGTCATCGAAACGTGGTTTCAGAAGAAACCATAGTTTGCACCCCCTCCACCTTCTTTGACTAATTTCTCGCACCAATGTCAATGACAAATTGGGGTAGGGGTGTGTTGTAATTTGATCAATGTTAAATTCCCTGCCACATTGAATCGTCTTCCATGATCCGTATTCTACCGCCCTAACGCGGCGGGTACGGGCCAAACAATCATGGCCCGACCCCTCCGCAAATATTGTGGATATTTTGTGTGATCTTTGAGATGGTGTCAGTAATTGGCACCAGTGGAACTTGAGAACCATGAAAATGGAAATGAAAGTAGGGAGGTCGGTCAATCGGTTCCCCGACAAAGGCACGGTGCCTCGCTACCCCGCGGCCTCTCCACCCCGCAGCCTACGCACTCCGCGGCCTCCTTACCCCACGGCCTCCGTGCCCCGTGGCCTCCACACCCCGTGGCCTTCGCTCCCCGCAACGCTCCACCACCTGTGGCCTCCTCCGCATAACAACCTTCTTGGCCCACAGTGCTCCCCCAACCTTGTGGCCTCATGGACACCCGCAACCTTCAGGGCCCCTCACGGTCCCCACCGCCCATGCGGCCCACTGCGGCCCCTCGCAGCCTACTGAACCACCCAACAGGCCAGGCAGCCTAGCGTGGGCTAGGACAGACCGAATGGGGTAGGTCACGAAGTGTAGGCCAAGCCGGAACCTGTGGGTCAGGCCGGGTCAACCCAAACAGGGTCTTCCTAGGCCTGTGCTAGCTAGGTCGGTCTGACCGGGTCAGATCAGACCCGTACCAGTTTTGACCCATATATGCACTTACGACCATATCTTTGGCATTGGGTGTCAGTTTAACAAATAGTCTACAGCTCCAGAAACCTTGGAGTGAGATAGTCCCTTTGGTTTACCCCAATAGATATTTGGATAAAGTTGGGGAACCATTGGGTTGGATCAAACACGAATCCAACTAAGCCATCATGACTAAAAGGCTAATAACTCACATACCAGGAGTCTGATTGACGCACCGTCTATTGTGTTGAGTGCCCTATGGCGTGGCAGTCTTCTGGCTTACTTTTTTGTGGGAAATAATTGCAGCTGGAGTATTGAAATGTGGATTGAGGAGCAGACCCACCCGGAGATGAGAAATAATTGTGTGGGAACCCAGTTGATGGTTGTGATGTGATGAATGAATAATGATCCTATGTGGGATAGCACATAGAAATCCTGGGTGGGTCTGCACCTAGTGATCCTGTGTGGGTCAACAACGAGTGATCATGTGTGGGTCAGCACTGAGCGATCCTCTGTGGGTCGGCCCCAAGATATCCTATGTGGGTCTGCACCGAGCGATCTTGTGTGGGTCCACACTGAGATATCATGTGTGGTTCAACACCTAGTGATCCTGTTTGGGTATGCATTAAGGGTTCCTATGTGGGTTTACACTGAGTGATCCTGTTTGGGTCAGCACCGAGCGATATTGGTTGGGATAGCACCTAGAGATCCTTCGTGGGTATGCCTCTTAATAAATTAAGATTATTCAGTAGTTACATCTAATAATCTCTACTACTATACATAAGAAATACCTGGTGTGAGTTTAGTTTGTACCCATTTTGTACTTTCCTTTGTGGTAATACATTGGTGGTATTCTTATATGTGGCTTACTCGTGTGGTACATTCCTTCGTGTTTTTTCTTCCTTAGAGGACCATTTGAGCTTGGGGCATTGGAGTTGGACTTTTTGTTTTCCTCATGATTGAGATGAGTCTACCTGATAACTTAGGTATATGTATGGGCATATACCTAAGTAGTGTTGTCAGTTGTTTTCATGCCTTTTGGATTATCCTTAGTGTATTTTGTAAGACCGTGAGGGCCCTAGGGTCCCTACTGAGTACGTTATACACACCCCTGCATGGGATATGCCCGCACCTCGTTGTGTTTGGTGCAGACGATGGACTGTGCTGAATGAGGACGAGAGTACTCGGACTGGAGGTAACTCGGAGGTGGACCTTAGATGAGGAATACTGTATAGGTGACTGTTCGAGAGCTGTACCTACCCTTCAGGTAGGATCCATGGAGGGTGATCACGGGAGCTGTTCCATTTTACTTATACTTTCAATTTCATGTACATTACTTTTGGTCTTGTATTCTATCCCCATTTTAATTTCAGCACTCTTTTTTCTATATAATTGACTTTCGTTCATATCTTACTGTGTGCTTGGTTTCATGTGTTTACGGGTTATAATGGACAATCCTTCCAAATTATAGGTAATACAACTCTGCTGCTAGTCACCAGCCCCTGGCCTATGGAAGGCGGGCTTGGGGAAGTCACGTCACGGGCCCCGGGGGATGGGTCCTGGAAAATTGGTATCAAAGGAGTTGGTTATAACATAGAACATGGGACTCTGATCATTGTTTTTAAATACAATAGTGATAAGTGTAGTGAGTGTGGTTATCATTTTAGGGAATCTAGTATAGGTTCAGCGGCTGACGTATCCATACACTAGGACCATGACCTCTTCTTTCTGACTTAGTGCACGAAAACACTGATTACGACTGTGTTTTCAAGAGTCTTTTTTGTGAACACATCAAGTCAGATCACTATGTATAACATACTATCACACACCAGTTTTTTTTTTCAGGATATCTCCACACAGACTTCCAGCTAGGGTTCTGAGAGTAGTAGGCATTGATAGCCTACCAAGCAATGATGCCTCGGTGCAGTGCCCTCTTTTATTAGAGGCACCGGTGGAGGCACCGGTGGTAACATTACCCATTGGGCCACCGATGCTAACAACCCCAAAATTAGAGTGTGTATGCCACTTCAGTATTTTGCACGAGTTCTAGTTCCAGAGGCTACCCAGGCCCAAGGGAGAGACAGACCCCCAAGAAGTTGAGGATTAGATAGAGGCCGTGGTGAGAGTTTTCTGATAGGTAGGGACACTATTTGATCTCGGGGTGATCCTTTCTGCCAACCTTCTACAGGAAACATTATCCATATGGTGGATCATGATTATCCTGGTTCATGACGAGTTGACACTTCTCTGGGAAAGCTTCAAGAACCTGTTTCTGGATGAGTTTGTCCCAACGACTCTTCACATAGTGTGCATATATGAGCTGCTTCATCTGGAGAAGGGAAGCATGACTATTGCTAAGAACTGATTGAGGTTCGCTGACCACTCATGCTACTCCATAGATATGGTGTGTGAGCCATTATTTAGAGCCCAAAGCTTTTATCAAGGACTCAGGTGGGAGATCTGGGATTCGGTGATCTCACTCACCATCCCAACATAGGAATGGGTGTTAGAGTGAGCCCTTTTAGTAGAGAGTTTATTTACTGAGTAGTCACCAGCAACGAGACCCACTACCAGTCATCACATCGTTGATTCTTCTAAATCTGGCCGTAGACAGATGAACCAGAGGTCCCAGAGGACCATATCTACAGGTGGATGACTACATGATTCAGAGTCAGTTGTGCAGGGCACCCGATGCCAAGTCATTCATTCTTGGAGCGGACGATGTTACACAAGTAGTGGGCAGGGTCACATGGCTTGTGACTGTCCGACCTGCTATACGATTGAACAGTAGATGGTCGAGGGAGCACCCAGGAAGAGATAGAGGATTGGCATTGGAGGTCTGCAAGGAGCTGGTGGACATGGCAGTGGAGATGGCCATGTAGCTGGCAGTGGGTGACGATTCAAGATGTTATCGCTACCACCACCAGGTGGTTCACCCCTACCATAGAGAGCAGGAGGACAGGGGTGATCTCAGCTTCAGGCAGCTGAGGCCTATGACCATGGTACTCTGGAGATAATATAAGGTATGATCTTTGTCTCCTACACCTTAGATACACTACTTATACACATAGGCACCAGTCATTTTTTTATTTACACTGCTCTCATTCGGATCATGGAGATTCTGACGGAGTTGTTGGCTCAATCCTTACTGCTACAGACTCCTATGGGAGCATATTTAGTGATTACGCACTAGTTCCAGTAGTGCGAGCTTACTCTAGGAGGTGAGATAATCGGATGTCATCTTGTAGTAGTGGATTTGAGGCCATACAAAGTCATCTTGTCTATGGAATTATTATCTATTGTCCATGATTATATTGACTGTGTTAGGAACAAAGTGCGGTGTGTCTGCATGGATGGGACTAGTTTTAACTTCACTGGTGAGAAGGGAGCCTTTACAGGACAGAATGATCCTACTCGGAGGTGGGTTTAGCCGATTACACATCAATTTTCTAGCCTTACCATCGGTGCGTTTGATGTGGAGAGTCCTAGTAATCCGGTAGTGTTGCACCAATATGTAGATGTATTCTAGGATTCTATTCTGGGTCTACCTTCTCACAGAGAGGTGGAATTTTTCATTGACTTGTACCCCGAGATGACATCAATATCTACACCAGCATATCGGATGGATCCTACGGAGCTTTGTGAGCTGCAGGTATAGCTAGAGGACTTTTAGGGGAAAGGATTAATTTATCCCAGTGTTTCCCCTTGGGCATCCCTGATTTTGTTTGCCAAAAAGGCATATGGGAGTCGAGGCTTTGTGTTGACTATTGGAATCTAAACCAGATGATCGTGAAGAATTGGTACCCACTTCCGAGGGTAGACAAACTATTTTTTCAGTTGAAGGGAGCACATTGGTTCTCAAAGATAGACTTCAGATTCTACTATCACCAAATCAGAGTACAAGACAAAGATGTGTAGAAGACAACTTTCAGATGTCGGTACGACCATTAAGAGTTCTTGGTTATGCCATTTCGAGTATCCAAATCCCCATCAGTTTTCATGGGATTCATAAACAGGATCTTTTATCCATTCCTTGATTTATTTGCATAAGTATTCATCGACGAAATTATGATCTACTTGACTACTAAAGAGAAACATTCCTATCATTTGCAGGTAGAACTGGACACACTCCATGTGCACCAGATTTATGGTAAGCTCTCAAAGTTCCAGTTATGGATCCGAGAGGCTCACATTCAAGGACATGAAATATAGGAGGCTAGAGTTATAGTGGATACATTGAAGATTAAGGGTTTACTTTCTTGGGATCCACCCAGGAGTGTGATGGAGGTACGAAGTTTCCTGGGTTTTGATGGAAACTGACGGTGGTTTGTGCCAGATATATCCAAAGTTGCAGAACCTTTATCAGCATTGACGAAGAAGGGGAAACCCATTGTTTGGTTGGAGAGATTCCACTGGAGTTTTCAAGAGCTGAGGCATAGTCTTACTAGTGTCCCCATCTTGAGGCTTCCAGAGGAAGGCGTATGGTACGTATTCTAATATGACACATTAGGTACCGGGCTCATATGTGTCTTAATGTAGGAGCTACTGGTAATTGAATGTGGTTCTCGACAGCTGAGACAACATGAGTAGAACTACGCTACCCATGACCTGGGGTTAGAAGCAGAAGTCTTCTCCTTGAATATGTGGTGATATTACTTGATGGGTGAGAATCTTACAGTGTACTCTGATCACAAGAGTTTCATGTATATCTTCTATCGAAAGACCCTGAACCAGAGACAACAACGTTGGCTTGAGCTCCTATAGGACTATTACATTTAGATAATCTATACTACTAAGAAGCGGAACGTTGTAGCATATGCACTCAGCAAAAGATCTAGTATATAGCTATTAGGAGAGGCGACAGAACAGCTGGCCTCTTTACAAATATCCTTTGTGGATAGAGATAGAGATGCTTTTCTTCAGTATCATATAGTCACTCCCCCACTTCTTCAATGAGCCAGGGAGGCGCAGTGTGGGGATGCTGACTGGGAGACACGAAGTGCTCAGATACCTACAGGACAGGAACCTGATGATTTTTTCGAAGGTGGGGAGCACATCATCCTCCTTAGAGGAAGTACCATTGTACTAGTGAAACATAGTGTGGAAGTGATGAGGGAGTTCCACACATCCCCTCTAGATGTATATCCTGTAGTGGGGAATATGTATCAGGACCTCCGATGACATCACTAGTGGTCGAGAATGATGAAATCAATATCAGATTTTGTCTCTTGATTCCTCACTTGTCAGCAAGTGAAGGCAGAGCATCTGGTACCAGCAGGCTTGGTTCATCCTTTAGTGGTCCTAGAGTTGAAGTGGTACGAGATATAGATGTACTTTTTGATAGTAATTCCACGTACGTACAGGGGTCATGGCTCAATTTGGGTGATCTTCAACCAACTCACAAAGTCAACCCACTTCCTACCGATCAGAGAGAATGGTTTAGTAGAGATCCTAGGACACCTCTATGTACAGGATATTGTGTGGATACATGGAGTACCCTTGATTATTTTCTCTATTCATGATACATGTTTTACTTCCCAGCTATGGAATTGGTTGTAGGAGGCTGTCAGGATGCAGCTTCATTTGAGCATCGCCTTCCATCCTTAGACGGATGGTAATAATGAGCAGACCATTCAAACCCTTGAGGACATGTTGCGTGCTTGTGCCCTCGTCGTCGTTCATAATTGGGAGGATCACATGCCTTTGGTGGAGTTTTCATAAAACTACAAATATCACTCTACCATGGGGATGGGACCTCTTGAGGTGTTGTACGGGAGACCTTGCTGATCAACTTTGTGTAGGAATGTCCGAGGGGAGTCATCACTAGTGGGACCAGAAATAGTATGGGCTACCACAGAGAAATTTAAGATCATCCTGTAGAATATGTAGACTAAACTGGGTAGGCATAAGTCTTATGCTGATAGGAGACAGAGACCTCTGGAGTTCGAGGATAGCGATCATGTTTTTCTACGGGTCTCACCCCGATGAGGTTTTCAGAGATTTGGCAGAGGCGGCAAGTTATCTCCGAGGTTCATCAGACCATTCCAGGTCCTCAGCATAGTTGGAGAGGTGGCTTACCACTTAGCTCTACCACCTCAATTACACCGAGTGCATGATGTCTTCCACGTATCCCATCTGATGAGATGCGTGCACGGCCCTTCTCACATCATCGACCACGGTGAGTTGGATGTAAACTATGGGGTGACTTTTATGAAGGTTCCAGTAGAGATTGAGGATCGACAGGAGTGGGTCCTTCGTGGACAGTCAATACCTCTAGTGCACGTTCGTTGGCAGCATGAGGACCTCCAAGAGAGAACATGGGAGCGGGATGCTCTGATACTTGCTTAGTACCTCCACTTGTTTTCCATGTTTTGTGATGTGTCTAATGGGAATGTAAATCCCTGAGGTGGGGATAATGTAAAGACCTATAATTTCCCTATAAAATTTTATTTTTTAATTCAATGGGAATTTTTTGAGTCCGCGAAAATTGACGACGCGTGATTCTGAGGCCCAGTGTTCCGGGAATGAATTTCTAAGCATTTTTTTTGTGTACGTTCAGTAAACGTGCGAGCGAGTTTTTCTAAATTTGGAACCGATGCTCAGAATTGAAATCCAAGGGGCACCATTGAAATCACAGCGCTAGTATTCTCTTAAGGGGACCTTCACCTTGACTATAGTATGTCGAGGGTGAAAGATTGAATTTTTGTTTTCGGAAAAAAAAATTAAAGAAAATATAATTTTGTAACATTTATTTTGGAACTCCAATGTAGATGTTGATAGGTGGGGACCACCCGAACTAATCCTATCATGTGAGGTTATGGAGTTGGGGACCACCAGACCTAAACCTCCCATGTGAGTTTATGGTGGTGGGGACCATTTGAGAATAAAACCCCCTTGAACTCCCTCTTAATGAGATATTACCCATGGACTCCCACCAAATTCGAATTTCTCAAACACCATTCATTAATTGGGCCAATTAATTATGCCAATGTGCTAACATAATTAATCTACATAATTTAATTATATTGTCAACTCTTTGTTTGGGAGGATTTTTGGTTGGCAAAGAAGTTCCTTGGTTGGAGAATGTTCTCCTACAATGAACGCCATCGATGAAAATTCTTTGGAAGTAAAGGAATATGATGATGTTCGAGCCCATCATCGAAGCGTGGATTTGGAATCAATGATCTTTGGCACCCCCTCCGCCTTCTTTGACTTCTTTCTCACACCAACGTCAACGAACAATCGAGGTTGGGGAGTGTTTTAATTTGATCATTGTTAAATTCCCTCTCACATTGAATCATCTTCATTGAGTTGTATGCTACTACCCTAACGTGGAGGGTACGGGCCAAAAAAACATGGCTCGTCCCTCTGAAAATCATATGGATCTTTTGTGTGATATTTGTGATGGTATCGGTGGTTGGCACCAGTGGAACTCGAGAAGCATGACGAAGGTGATGAACAAAGTACGGACAATCAAGATGACCACCGGGAAAGGCATGAAGCCCCACCGCATCGTGGCCTCAGCACCCCATGGAGCTCCACTGCCTGTGTGGCCTCGTGGCCACTCGTGACCTCCATGGCCACTCGCAGCCCTCTACGGCCCCTCCGCAGCCCTCTGCGGCCTGTTAGGCTGCCCATCGTGGGCTGGGCCGGACCCAGCTGGTCGGGACCAACCTAGTGGGTTGGGCTGGGTCAACCCGTACTAGGTCATCCCAAGCTGGGTCGGGTCGGGCTAGGTCGGCCTGACCGGGTTGGACCGGACCCAGACTAGTTTTGACCCCCACATGCACTTTTAGCCATATCTTTGGCATCAGGCGTCCGTTTGAAGAACCGTCTATGGTGACAGAAACCCTAGAGATAGGTACTACCTTTGGTATACCCCAATAGATATTTGGATAAATTTGGAGAATAGTTGGGTTGGATCGTGCCCGCATCCAACCGGGCCCTCAGGACTAAAAGGCTAATAACTCACAGACCGGGCGTCCGATTGATGCACCGTCTTTTGTGTTGATACCCCAATGGAATGGAAGACATTTTGGTTAATTATTAGTGGAAATTAATTGCAGTTAGAGTATCGACTAGTGGCATGAGGAGAACACCCTACCGGATATGAGCAGGCTTAGTGCGGTAACACAATAGCTGGTTGTGACATGAAGAATGAATAGAGATCATGTGTGGGTCAACACCAAGAGATCCTGTGTGGGTCAGGACCCAACGATCTTTTTTGGGTTAGCACTGAGAGATCGCGTATGGGTCACCACCAAGTAATCCTGTGTGGGTCAACACTTAGCGATCCTATGTGGGTTAGCACTGAGCGATCCTATGTGTGTCAGCACCAAGCGATCCTGTGTGCATTAGCACCTAGCAATCATGTGTGGGTCAGCATAGAGCGATCCTGTGTGGGTCAGAAACTAGTGATCCTCTATTGGTCATCCCCGAGCGGTCTGTGTGGGTCAGTACTTGGAGATCCTTCAGGGGTCTACCTCTTAAAAGAGTAAGATGATTCCATAGTTAAATATAATCATCTCTATTAATGTACCTAAGAAATAACTGCTGTGAGATGAGTTTGTACTTGTGTGGTACATTCCATCATGGTAATACCTTTGTGGTATACTTCTATGTGGAATACCTGTGTGGTAATTTCCTTTGTAGTTCTTCTTCCTTTGAGGAACAATTGATCTTGGGGCTTTGGAGTTGGACATTGTTTTTTCCACATGATTGAGATCGGTTTACATGATAACTTAAGTATATGTGTGGGAATAAACCTAACTAGTATTGTCAGTTTTTTTCACGCCTTTTGGTTTATCTTTGGTGGATTTTGTGAGACATTGAGGTTCTTTGGGTCCCTACTAAGTATCTTTATACTCACCCCTACATGGGCTATGTCTGCACCTCGTTGAGTTTAGTGCAGATGACAGACAGTGTTGACTGAGGACGAGGGTACAAGGACTGAAGGTAGCTTAGTGGTGGACCTTAGACCAGGCATATCATAGGGAAAACTTTTCAAGAGAAGCACATACCCTTTAGGTAGGATCAATAGCAGGTGATCATAGAAGCTGTTCCAGTTTACTTGTAATTTCAGTTTCTTGTACTTTATAGTTGGGATTTTATTTCGGCCCCTTTTTTACTTTAAGAACTCATTTTTTCTATACATTTGAGTTGTGTTTATATCTTGAAGTGTGCTTGGTTGTGTGTGTTTATAGTTTATAAAGGAAAATCCTTCCCATTTTTAGTTAATACTCCTTCGATGCTAGTCACCAGCCCCTGGCCTATGAAAGGTGGGCTTGGGGTAGTCATGGCATGGGCCCCAGAGGATGGGTCATGACAAATACCATTTGATTTTTTCACAAAATGGAAAATGAATCTTTTCATTAAAGTTTGTAGAGTGATTTCTATTTTCAACAATGATGACTAGATCATTATTTAAAAGTGTCGTATATAAAATTAAATTTTTATTTAAAGATAATAATATCAAAAATAATATATATATTTTTAGTTAATTTAAAAATGGAAAGGATATTTTAAAACGATTTAAATTATTTTCAAGGATTAAATTTTATTCTTAGATTGTTTTTTAGGAAATGGATTTCAATAATATTTTTTATATTAAAAATGTTTTTCAATGTGAAATGGATATTTTCCTTAGAGTTGTTCCATGTGTTCTTTAAATTCCACATTATATCTACAATTATGTAATTATATAATACATATTATTTACATGGGGTAAGATCGAATGATATACTCTTTATTATTCCCCATTGTGATTAATTTTTATTTTGATTAAATTTTTATGAAACCGAGTTACTATTTAGGGTTTACGATATATCTAATTGATTAAATGTTTATTATGCCTATTTTTTTTACACATGTTATGATGTGATAATATATTGATTTTTTAATGATTTTGTGGCCAACATAAGTATTGTTTTCAATATGAGATGTGTTGGAATTGTATCGTACACTAATGAAATAGGTACACTTTAATATCCCATGAGATTTAAACGGTAAAAATGTCAATGGGATTGATCATCTACGAGAAATATGTGAGTACCAATCAACTATGGGAAACCAGTGCATCTTAATCTAGATATGGAAGATGTGATAAGTCTTGATCCACTATGTTAGTGGTCTATCTAGTAAAAATTTAAATAGGAAATATTTTTATATATTTACAATGAATCCAAACTTTTATGAAATTATGATATATTTCATGATCCATATATGATAATTTATCACTTTTATGAGCTATGTTTTCTAAAATGTTAATATTTTATACCATAAATCCTGTTTATTATCTATAAAATATAGGGTATGATCTACATATTTTTTTTCCATGATCACCTACCCTTAACATATTCATATTATTTCATTGGGTCATATATTGATTTCTTGTATGTTTAACCTTAAATTTTATTTTATATCACTATTTCTTCATTTCCTTCCATGGGTTAGGTATAATGGTTTATATATGATGTATATAAAAGGGTTACTTTGTGAAATGATATTTTAGGGGATGATTAAGATCATTAATGAAATTAGAAGACTCTGTTTATTTTCTCCAAAGACACTAAAATATCATTTTCCTTATGTATGGGTTTATATGATTTATTGGATACTAATATACAATGATGTGATATATTGTAATGAAAATACTTGGTCCTTAGAGTGGTATCGGGGGAATAGTTTAGTTATCCTTTGGAAACTAGGATGAAAAAAATTTGTGAGACCATATGAGTATTTATATTTACATGTCTCATGATATTTTTAAATTTATTTCTAAGAATAAGTCAGTGCATAGACAATGTAATAGATTTTTATTAAAGGATAGAGCACATGGTTTCCATGTAATTACATCAATATCTAGACACTAAAAATGGATATGGATTGATAATAAAGGTAACTAGGGGAAATATCATTGATAAAGGTTCATTCAGAAAGATTTAAATGTCTCATAGTTGACAATAATATGACTTTCTACACAACTAGTTTCCCACTCAAGGGGGATATGTTTTAGAATTTCACAAACTCTTTACAAAACATCATGATTTATTTCAATAATAACAATTAATGATATAACCTACCTAATTTTATCAAAGGTGTATATCATTAACATTTGAATATAATAAATTTTAATGATCCAAAATATTATTTATAATCATTTAAAGTAGGCCCCAGGTGAATTTGGGAGTCATTCAGAACCCAAAAACATTAAAAATGATGAGAAGATTCAGCATCACAATTTGCATAGAACCGTGTGTCCCAGGGCACATGACCATGGAATCCTCTGAAATTCATGGCACATGTAATTTTCATGATTTGTGCATGGTTATTCAAACAATGTTTCAAACAATTTTATGGCCCCCGTTAATGTATAAAAGGGGGTATGGTTGGTGAACAGTTTCAAAAACATGTAGTCAAACTGTAAACATTTACATTTTTTGTAAAATTTATAAAAATCACACATGTATTGGATTAAATTCATTCTATCATCATCCCCCTCTCATTATAGTTTCTAATAATTATCCTCCCTCTTAAAACACTATTCTATGAGGAACATAAGAATAATGGTGGTTCGTCCATCAATAATTGGATTACTTCATCGTCAAATCCATTGGAATAGTAGATGTACGATCTATAATCCTCTCTAATCTATTTCAGGGTTCTTCCCCCATTAATTTCACTATTCAGCACCAAGATCAGTTTCCCCATATTCAACTCACTGGATGTGTTCGTTGATTTAGTTCAATCTTGGTTAAATCAAACATTGATAATGGAAAAGTTAAGATCAACACGTATAAGGTAGGTGATCATACACTAACCTTTCATTTTGTCACTTATCATAAACTATGCCGTTATTTTTCTCATTGGTACAATCTTTTGAATCCTCCAAAATATCGATTAAATTAATCCGAGTTGTTTTGAACATGTGATATTGTCCTTTTGATGGTGAATCACCAATGGGGTGGTTAACCTTGCCTTACGATACCACTTAGGGTTGTTCTATTACCTTAGATGTCGTGTTTTCCTTGGTTTGATAAATGTATCCAAGGGGTGTCTCCTTATAATAAACTCCTTCAGTCATGTCTTTAATTTCGAAGTCTGGTTATACTAATGACTAGTCATAGTTCCCATCCCCTTATGAGTGAAGGGTTTCAATGAATATTTCAAGTTCATTAAGCCTTATACTTCAAGCCTAAGTTGAGTGGAAAAATTGTTAGACCATGAATACTTATGTCATAAGACATAAAAAATGCCTAATGAAATTCCTTAATGAATAGGACTATTCTTATCAAATGGATTAAATTAAATGTAATGGTCATTCAATTGAGCATATTATATGTGAATTCCATTTTTTTGCTTTCCTTTTGAGTAGAGGGTGAATCATGTGGTTCCAACATAAGGAACCCATCGATGGACT
Organism: Viscum album; assembly: GCA_963277665.1. Lineage (NCBI taxonomy): Eukaryota > Viridiplantae > Streptophyta > Magnoliopsida > Santalales > Viscaceae > Viscum > Viscum album. Next base: position 1,208,599,912 of record OY728163.1, on the reverse strand, counting down.
CTTGTTCTATGTGTTAGAATTGTAAATGAGTACTAAACTATAAGGGACTGATATGAAATATATATTAGATGGGTTCATAGATCAATAGATATATTTTCTCTAGATGAGTGATGTACGTTCCCATGGAGAAACTTCTTAGATGGGATCAAAGTCATGATTTGTTTAACAATGCCTCGAGAGGGACTTGGGCCCCTATGTGAGATTCCATGCATGATCTCAGAGGTTTGTATGTGAAATTTCTCGCAATTATTGGTGTGAGACATGGTAGTTCATCCATATGATACCATGTATGGGATCCTTATATTTGGTCTTGATGATCCCCTTGAGCGATTATTGGAAAGTCTACTATGATTTCCATGGATAGGATATGGATGTAATACTATGTTTCATTTTTTTCAATTGAAATATAAAAAGAAAAATGAATGTTTTGAAAATGAGAGTGATACATGAAATCATAAATGTCTGAAATTTTCATCCATCCCCAACTACAATATTGGGTTCAACCCATTCCTATGGATTTATACATCTCACCATACCCTTATAGGTCCTCTTGGCTTAAACACCACTACATAGATGAATCAGGTTGTCGGGTAGGCTTCCAAGTGGAACCCTATACAGATGTTTAGTTATTTACTTATATATTTCATTTAAATTATTATGAAACAGTAATTATATTTTTTTCATGAAATGGAATGGAATTGACATCAGGGGTTCTAGTGTACTGATATTATGTCTCAAACCATTCCATGGAACCTTTTGTTACCCGAGTAGAGTTTATGATTTAAGGTACTAATAATGTTATGTAGCCATCTTCAAATGGTTGATTTACCATTCTAGGATTGAGATGGGTGTAGAATAATGAGCCTATGGTTAAGGTACTATCTATATCAATTGTCGTCTTTTGTACTTTTTATAATCATGTAGTATACTCTTTTACCCCCTTCCCCTGCTTTCTCATTTTTTTATAACACTTTACTTACTATAAACATTAGATTCTTTTATTTATTTTTTAATCTACCACACTTTATATCATTGACGTGTGTGTCTATGATGCTAGTTTTATTTTGTATGTAGATGTTGTTGTTATTTCTATTATTCATTATATACATCTATTGTTTCACTCTTCTCTCACTAGTGAGGGAATAATATCACAATGAAAATTTCCAATTTCTTCTCTGCTAGTTGGTACCATTCAACATTTGAGGAGATGATCCTGAGGTCTTATGACCAACCGGCTAGAAGAACTGTTCATTTTCACTTGGGGAGAGACAATATAAAGTGGTATTAGAGATTAATTTTCCTTTTCATATTACTATTTTTGTTTATATAGGATACCATGGAATGTGAATTTGGTTAATAGCCTGTTATTTGGAGTATCTACCCCATCTATAGGGGAAACACAAATTACATGCGGTTTATAAATACTATTATTTATTTCAATCATTTTGGTTTTAGTGGATTTAACCATTGAGTGAGTCACTTGATATATGATGTTATGAATGTTGAATATAATTTATTGGGTTGGTTAGCCTAGGAAAAATGATTTGAGGACTCATTGAACTCATGCATTATACTATGTATAATAGGACTGAATATATAATAATCTTTTCAGGCCATATCTACTTCTCTATGTGAATTTACTATATTGCATGTGATAGTATCATGAAACTTGTTATTTATGCCTTAAAGGGTGATATTATTTTCAGTGATGGCATAATTTGTTCAATCTCCCAATAATTCCACATTATATGTTTTGGTTGGTGTGTTTTCTATATTGCTTATCCAACCAAAACACCTTGGTCCTATTACATATATGGATAAGCATAATGGTTTCGATGTAGTCAGTTGAAAACCCGGTGGAATTTATAACATGTATGGGACCTTATAAATTTAAATTTTCTACACAAATAATTGGATAGTGGTTTTGATAACCAATTAAAAAATTATTCAACTAAATGATTCAAAATGAATATGATTTCATGAATGAATGGTTACCTTGTATGGAATGTGAAAGACTATAGCCTGACCTAACCATAGTATTGGGTTTTATGATGTGTCTCTTATTCCATTCAATTGATATTTCTAATTAACCATAACTAGCTATTGGAGATGTCTAGGGGTGTACATGCTTATAGGTGGTCTTTTACATTTACTTTTGTATAGATTTCCCTATATGTTATAAATCGTGGACATGGATTGTGTTTGGAAACATTATAGTTATTCCTCCCAGACATACATATTTTGTCCACGAGAAAAATGATTATGAGCATACACCTAAGGTTGTGGGATATGATCCAGCCATGTAACGTGGTTAAGTTCCCATAATGAACCTCTACCTATATATCTTCCACTTCATGTTGATGCCCAGTTCACAGATAATTTTATACACTTCATGAAAATGTTTCAAGGAACTCCTCAACCTAAACCATCTATAGAAGAGATAACTAGGGAAATCTAGTAGCCACATCCTTCAAAATTCTAGGGGGATGTTGGAACCCAAAATGCGGAGTCCTGGTTGGAGGTAGTGGTTTCTATCTTTGACCACACTGATATTCCTCTAGAGAGGAGGGTCAGGCCTGTGACCTATCTGTTATTTGACTCCACTGAACATTGGTGGGGACATTCTGAATCATTTTAGTCGACACTAAGGGATGATATGGGTGGATTTACAGGTAGCCTTCTCTGACTACATCTTCCCAGAGGCCTTGATAATGAACCAAGTTCACAAATTGATGCACCTTGAGAAAGGTCAAATGTTCATGATGGAATATTCATATCACCTCACCTCACTGCATAATTTTTCAATGACCATGATAAATGTTGAGATGAATACTATGAAAAACTATGAGAATGGTAATGAAAATTCTATTTTCACTTAGGTGAACTAATTTTGGCAAAACACTATTTCATAGATCCTGATCTACGCTCATATCACTAAGATGAACATGAGGGAGTAAGGAAACATCAATATGGAAAAATCAACTTCCATGACGAAAAGTAGTGGTATACCTAGAGAAAAGAGGATATTCATAGATGGTACATGTGGGGAAAGTACAAGTGAGGTGGCGCACAATAATCCTATAGTGTGTCACCAATGTGGTATTATGGGCCATAAAAATCCACAGTATATAAAGAACCTAATAGAGTGTTAGACTTGACGTAGGATAGGTTGCCTATAGATATAGCATCCCGCCTTTTTATCACATAAACTTTCATTACATTTTACAAAACTGAGGATCTTTTAGGTTTAGTGTCTTGGAATCTAGGAACTTAATACATGAAACAACAAAAAAAACATTCTTCTTAAACACTTGAAAGGCTTCTCCTTATGTTCATCCTAGGTTCATTACTGCATCTCATAACCTGGGGACATACATTATAGGAAAGGGTGAGCAGAAGGCCCAGTAAGGGAAACAAGAGAAACATTTTACATGTGATCTTGATATACTTCAATAAGGACATGAGAAGAACTTTAAGGCACGAGAAAGAAATAATGAGATACATCATAATAAAAATAACATTTTTCATAACATGAAGATGTGGCTGCAACATTTATTATTGACAATAGTTTCATTTCACCAAGGTCCATCCCCAAGGTGTCGTTAAAAATTACCAAGGTTATTCACCATGGCGCCGTTGAAAAAATGGTCATCTCTAGAGATTAAGTCTTTACCCAATGCATTGGACCGCTATCAGGGCGCACACATAAATTTGCCTTTATTATCATGTGTGCCACATATATCATCATCAATCATTTAATAAACAACCCATATAGCATAAAACAAATGGGTTTCATTTCATAATCACAACGTTTTAAAAACTGCTTTGAAGATATGATCATTATGTCACTTTAAACCCACGGAAAGGGAAAGAGGGTTTCATGTATGTAAATCCCAGAATTTAAAATAGAATATTTTGATATATATGTGAATACCCCTGTAGAAATAAGATATTTGAGTAATCACTTTATAAAATAAAATAATTTTTAGAAAAGAGACAGAGGCACTTTGAGACGAAAATTCTACAGCATAACGTCTATGTTACAAGGTTTTAGAAGACATTGAGAAGAGAGGGGACATGGGTCAAACATTCATAAATTACCCATCAAACAGTAGAGGGACAAAATATAAGGGATTTAAGAACATGGTAATGAAATTTGAAAATATACCATATGAAATGAAGAATATTAAAGGAAGACAAAAATAAGATATCTCTTGTGACAATTCGGCAGCCTAACATCGTCACTTAAACTTCAACAAAAATGAATTGACACGGTCAAATAGGGTCCCTCATCATATGAACATAAGTTTCAAGTATTATAGATATAGAGATCGTACCCCAAAATTAGAGAAAGGAACTTGAAAGACTTGACATGAAAGTAGAACTTTGAAAAAGAGAAGGGTGAAAGAATCCCTCAACAATTCGGCAGCCTAACAACAGCACTTAAAACATCAAAATGCTGAATTGAAGAGATAAAATGAGGTCTCTCATCATATGATCATAAAAGATCAGTATGATAAATTTAGATATCATACCCCAACATGATAAAAAGGAACTTGAAATACTTTACATGAAAATAGATCTTGAAAAATGAGAAGGGAGAAAGAATCCGTTACAAAAATTTCGGCAGCCTAACGACGCCACTTAAAACTTCATAAAACGAAATAATGAAAGTAAGAAGGGATACCTCATTATATGAACATAAAAAGGGAAGTAAGAGGAGTATAAGAGAACATCCTCCAACATATGAACATGGAGCATAAAAGGAATGACATAAAAGAGAACACTTGAAAAGAAAGAGAGGGGTTGGATCCCTCCTTAAAATGTAACTCTTAAACCTCAAAGGTTGGGACCTTGAGGGGTTGGGGGCACCTTGGGAGGACTCCTTGGGAGGTAATGAGACCAGAACTTCGTTGGGGAAGAGTGGGGAGTCGAATGTATGAGAGGAGGGCTTGGTATTTATAGGGAAAGTGAGGGGACAAGGCATTAATGGCCAAGGGACACCTCAGATGTGCTTTTCTCAATCCCATGTGCTCTCCCTTGGCATTTACCATGGAGTTAGGCCAAATGGGGCCCCCAAAACAATAATTCATCACCCTTTTCCATCCAACCCTTAATATATCTCATGAAATCAGCATGACACAGTTATGATATCATTAAACATACTGAAACCCTAAAACTGTATTCTTACTATTCACGGAAAATTCAACTTTCTCAGAAAGATCCCAAAATTTCTCCTTAATGAAATATCAATGCTCTGATTTCAAAAATGAACTCCATTTTATAAAAATAATTTTCTAAATATTTTTAATTTATTTTTTAAATAAATACACTATTCACCAAAAATACATTTTTTCAGAAAAAACCCCAAAAATTACCATAACATAATATCAGCGCTCTGAGTTCAAAAATGAAATCCATTTTATAAAAATAATTTTCAAAATATTTTTAATTTAATTTTTTAATTAAAAAACACTATTCACCCGAAAAGATTAATACTTGAATAATAATTTATGAAACTGTTATTTAACCATTTTATTGAATCACATTACTTAATCAAGGTGCCTAGATTATTTTAAAACTTTCTTTAAGTGAAATTAATAATCCATTTGGTCACATTACTAATCCTGAGCATAAAATCACTATTCACAATTTACTATTCATCAAAAATCAAGTTGATCTTATTAGACTCTAAATTTTGTAATGGAAATAATTGTAGAAGACCATTTTTTGAAAATCATTACACATTTTAAATTATTTAAGGTTTACATACACATTTTTTTAAAATATCCTTTTGAAAATTCATCAAAAATATGCATACTATTTTTATTCGGTCATTTGAAAATTCATAAACTTCATCATAAGAAGAAATCCCAGTTTTTATTTAAAACAAGGATTACACAAGGCAGTTACGGTCTCGTTACATAGCCCCTTATAATACCAGCATAAGACCTAAGAGTAAGGTGTGCTAGGGTGATAGAATCTTGGGGTGTCTCATTCAACATTGCCTGAGTAGTAATTTCTATCAGTTTGAACTTCTCGCGAAGGCGATTCGGTTCTAGCTTCACATGATGAATTTCGGCTTGGATTTGGTCCAGAGCAAAGCCCAATGGTGCTACCTCCTTCCCAAGCTCTGTTAGATGGGCTTCGATCGGTCCAAGACTACTAGGTGAGGCCATCAAATCTTCTTTCTATAATAATTAACCAAGATTACATATATTTAGAGACAATAATCAAAACATTTTGTTCACAGTGGTCATATTGACCGATGGTCATATAACAGTCAAAACCCACTGGTCTCATTTTAATTATAATCATGTTTATCAAATAAAACATTTTTATTGAGTATAAAAATAAAATAGAATAACACATGAAATTAGGAATCAAGATTTATTCAAAATTTCGGGCCGTTACAATCTTCCCCCCTTAATAAATTGCGCCCTCACAATTTTTAAAATTGGGTTTTGAAATTTCATTGAAAGTCCCACATCGGAAAAAGAGTCAGTAACACCATTACTTTAAAAGAAAGAAAAGGGAGTACAAAGGCCACCCGAGTTTACTCATACTAGGATTCCATGTAGGAAACATGGACATGGAGGAGAAGACAAAGGGTCACGTCCTAAAGGAGAGTGATAGAAAACATGATTAGGAGGAAGTTAACCACCAAAAAATCCCAAAATTATGATGTGTGTAAGCGGTCTTTGATTACCTAGTAGGAAACGTAAACCAAAAACGTTTTTTTTTTCATTCCTTTTTATAACTTTGAGGAATTCATTTACAACATAGACCAAAAACATAAGGAAATATATCTATCTTCATGTAGAGTTTCATACATTAATAAGTTTCTACCAAAAATAATCTTTTCTCTAAACGATGAGGATTCAAAACTACTTGGTCTCATCAAAACACAAGAATCATCTTCTAGAGAATCACATAATCCACAAAAGATCCACTATATATATTTTTTATCTTTAAACATTATCCCAAAAATAGAAAGGGTAAGGTAAAACAACTCTTCAAAAAGAATCCCATTGGAATGGAAACTACTTTTAAATCTTCAATGTTCCATGGTACTACCCAAAGTTCATCATAGACCATTCCATAAAAAATGGTCCTTAAGATTCCCCAAAATAAACCAAACTAAGATTGAAACCCAAATACAAGAAGGATTTGATAACATAGTCTTCCAAAATAAACTTCATTGTTCATGTCCAAACAATATCAACCACTCCTAACATCTTATTACAAAAGTAGCTAACCTAAACATTTTTTACACAAGATAGGTTAATCATTCCCATTACTATAAGTCCACCTTAAATTCATCGATTCTTCAAAATATAATTCAACGATTACTCCTCATGAAAATACCGTAGTAATCTATTTACCTCGTTCATATAGGGTCCCCAAAATAGTGAACGTCTTCCAAAATAATAATCATCTGTTAATCCCCTAATCACCCTTTTTTAAGAAGAACAAATTCACTACATAAACATGTGGTACATAACAATAGATGTTTTCCTTAATGATATATATCCATCTTAGGTAGTGACTCGATGACCTTAGAAAACATAAAAGATATGATCATAGAGCATGAACTAAAATACAACATGACATAGACAATTATTGCGATGAAGTTGCATGTACTTCAGTCATCATGATCCATCTCAACATAGAACATGCATTGTTCCCTTGTCCTCTAAGATTGTTGATGCTCATCCTAATTCTCACTCATTCCAGGAGAGCATTCTCTTGGATAGTGTCTAACTTCTCCACATTTACGACATCGAAAAGTATAAGGTACATTAGATCGAACCTTATCTCTATTCATCACACTATCCATTTTATTAAAGCAATTGGCTACTTTATGCCCTATCTTCACACACTTAAAACATCTCCCGGTTTCTTTGTGAAATTCTCCTTGGTGCCCCTTTCCACAGTTTTTGCACAACGGAAATTGGGTATTCTTTCCCTTATCAACTTTATCATATGAACATCCTTGATACTTTGTCTTCTCCTTCCTTGATGAGCTTGGGCATTCAACTAGGTACCAATTGTTAATTATGATTTTTGATAGTTGGTTTGGCATAATCACAATATGTTCAACTTGATCTTTTGTCATCTATGTCACATCAATAGGGAAATCATCACATTTCCTCCCACATTGGTTGTTGGGACATGGTCTTCCATTTCCCGCCATTAACTAAGAAAAGAAAGTATAATTAGGGGTTTGAATACTTATCCAATAATCATTAAAAGGAAACTATAAGCATAGAAGGATAAACTTATACAAGGAAGGCATACCCTAACTTGTGATCCCCTAGGTTCCAATCTAGGTTATCCATGATCATATCTTCTTATGTGAATCTTTATTTTGTTCCTTTAATAATGGTTCATACTAAGATTATGAATTTACCAAGCATATCCCACGGGAGTGTCGTAACCATGAGTGCAGCAAGGCTCGTTGTCGTGTACCAGTTCCCGTTCGAGTATACCTCAAAGTGGTGTTTTCGGGTTTTACCCATATATACATCTGTGCCAGAGCCACCTCTACCTGCTTGTATCTAGACAGGGATGTATTTTCTTGGCATCCCATTACTCAATACTCACCAAAATACAAGGAATATTTCATATATATAAACTTTTCTATAGGCTTCTTCCTAATGTTTTCATATCCTAATTTCCACAAATAACTAAACCATCCTTTGATACCAACTATAGCATCCTGCCTTTTTATCACATAAACTTTCATTACATTTTACAAAACTGAGGATCTTTAAGGTTTAGTGTCTTGGAAACCAGGAACATAATACATGAAACAAAAAAAAACATTCTTCTTAAACAATTGAAAGGCTTATCCTTATGTTCATCCTAGGTTAATTACTGCATCTCATAACCTGGGGACTTACATTAAAGTAAAGGGTGAACAGAAGGCCCAGTAAGGGAAACAAAAGAATCATTTTACATGTGATCTTGAGATACTTCAATAAGGACATGAGAAGAACTTTAAGGCATGAGAAAGAAATAATGAGATACATCATAATAAAAATAACATTTTTCATAACTTGATGATGTGGCTGCAACATTTAATATTGAAAATCGTTTCATTTCACCAAGGTCCATCCCCAAGGTGTCGTTAAAAATTACCAAGGTTATTCACCACGATGTCGTTAAAAAAATGGTCATCTCTAGAGATTAAGTCTTTACCCAATGCATTGGAGCGCTATCAGGGCGCACACATAAATTTTCCTTTATAATCATGTGAGACACATATATCATCATCAATAATTTCATAAACAACACATATAGAATAAAAGAAATGGGTTTTATTTCACAATCATAACGTTTTAAAAACTTCTTTAAAGACATGATCTTTATGTCACTTTAAACCCACGGAAAGGGAAAGAGGGTTTCATGTATGTAAATCCCAGAATTTAAAATAGAATATTTTGATATATATGTGAATACCCCTGTAGAAATCAGAGCTTTGAGTATTCACTTTATAATATAAAATAATTTTTAGAAAAGAGAGAGAGGCACTTTGAGACGAAAATTCTGCAACATAACGGCTATGTTACAAGGTTTTAGAAAACATTGAGAAGAGAGGGGACAAGGGTCAAAATTCATAAATGACCCATCAAACAGTAGAGGGACAAAATATAAGGGATTTAAGAACATGGTAATGAAATTTGAAAATATACCATATGAAATGAAGAATATTAAAGGAAGACAAAAATAAGATTTCTATTGTGAGAATTTGGCAGCCTAACAGCGTCACTTAAACTTCAACAAAAATGAATCGACATGGTCAAATAGGGTCTCCCATAATATGAACATAAGAGTCCAGTATGATAGATATAGAGATAATACCCCAACATAATATAAAGTAATTTGAAAGACTTGACATGAAAGTAGAACTTTGAAAAAGAGAAGGGTGAACGAATCCCTCAACAATTCGGCAGCCTAACGACGCCACTTAAAACATCAAAATGCTGAATTGAAGAGATAAAATGAGGTCGCTCATCATATGATCACAAAATATCAGTATGATAAATTTATAGATCATACCCCAACATGATAAAAAGGAACTTGAAATAATTTACATGAAAATAGATCTTGAAAAATGAGAAGGGGGAAAGAATCCGTTACAAAAACTTCGGCAGCCTAATGGCGCCACTTAAAAAATCATAAAACGAAATAATGAGAGTAAGAGGGGATCCCTCATTATATGAACCTAAAAAGTGAAGTAAGAGGATTATAAAAGAACATCCTCCAAAATAAGAACATGGAGCATAAAAGGAATGACATAAAAGAGTTCACTTGAAAAGAAAGAGAGGGGTCAGATCCCTTACATTAAAATGTAACTCTTAAACCTCAAAGGTTGGGACCTTGAGGGCATGGGGTCACCTTGGGAGGACTCCTTGGGAGGTAATGAGACCAGAACTTCATTGGGGAAGAGTGGGGAGTCGAATGGATGAGAGGAGGGCTTGGTATTTATAGGGAATGTGAGGGGAAAAGGCATTAATGGCAAAGGGACACCTCACATGTGCTTTTCTCAAACCCATGTGTTCTCCCTTGGCATTTACCATGGAGTTAGGCCACACGGGGCCCCCAAAACAATAATTCATCACCCTTTTTCGGGCAACCCTTAAAATATATCATGACATCATCATGACACAGTTATGATGTAATTAAACATACCGAAACCCTAAAACTATATTTTTACTATTCACTGAAAATTCAACTTTCTCAGAAAGATCCCAAAATTTCACCTTAATCAAATATGAATGCTCTGATTTCAAAAATGAACTCCATTTTATAAAAATAATTTTCTAAATATTTTTAATTTATTCTTTAAATAAATACACTATTCACCAAAAATTAAATTTTTCAGAAAAAACCCCAAAAATTACCATAACATAATATCGGTGCTCTGAGTTAAAAAATGAAATCCATTTTATAAAAATAATTTTCTAAATATTTTTAATTTAATTTTTTAATTAAAAAACACTATTCACCCGAAAAGATTAATACTTGAATAATAATTTATGAAACTGTTATTTAACCATTTTATTGAATCACGTTGCTTAATCAAGGTGCCTATATTATTTTAAAACTTTCTTTAAGTGAAATTACTAATCCATTTGGTCACATTACTAATCCTAAGCGTAAAATCACTATTCACAATTTACTATTCATCAAAATTCAAGTTGTTCTTATTAGACTCTAAATTTCATACTGGACATAATTGTAGAAGACTATTTTTTGAAAATCATTACACATTTTAAATTATTTAAGGTTTACATTAACATTTTTTTAAAATATCCTTTTGAAAATTCATCAAAAATATGCATACTATTTTTATTCAGTCATTTGAAAATTCATAAACTTCATCATAAGAAGAAATCCCAGTTTTTATTTAAAACAAGGATTACACAAGGCAGTTACGGTCTCGTTACATAGCCGCTTATAATACCAGCATAGGACCTAAGAGTAAGGTGTGTGCTAGGGTGATAGAATCTTGGGGCGGCTCATTCAACATTGCCCGAGTAGTAATTTCTATCAGTTTGAACTTCTCACGAAGGCGATTCCGTTCTAGCTTCACATGATGAAGTTCAGCTTGGATTTGGTCCAGAGCAAATCCCAATGGTGCTACCTCCTTCCCAAGATCTGTTAGATGGGCTTCGATCGGTTCAAGACTACTAGGTGAGGCCATCAAATCTTCTTTCTATAATAATTAACCAAGATTACTTATATTTAGAGACAATAATCAAAATATTTTGTTCACAGCGGTCATATTGACCGATGGTCATATAACAGTCAAAACCCACTGGTCTCATTTTAATTATAATCATGTTTATCAAATAAAACATTTTTGTTGAGTATAAAAATAAAATAGAATAACACATGAAATTAAGAAACAAGATTTATTCTAAATTTCGGGCCTTTACAATAGAGTTCCATACAATAGTTTTCTTTCAGCAAAAATTGAGAAAGGTTCTGTACCAGCACCTAAATTAGGTGCAGTGTCCGTGAGATCTCATTTGGTAGAAAGATGGTCTTATATAGCCCAATTGGTATGAGTAGGTGGTTGAGGGAATGGTAGTATGACTTCAGACTTTTGTCGTCAGCTTATTGGACATGCTCAGAATACTGAAGCAGAATCTTATGGTTGTGGTTCATGATACATTGTGTTATTGATCCTATACGACAAGAGTAGTGTCTAGAGACATCAGTAGTTAGAGGTACAATTCTGGAAGCCTCTATATTAGTCTCATCCAATTTTGATTTAGGCACATCACACTCTTTTCTTTATGATGCAACTATGGGATGTATTATCTTGATGATTTATTAATCCATTATTGTTATCACCATAAATGAATAATTAGGAGATTTACTAGAGGGTATATGAAAGTCAAATTAGTTATCATATAAAATAGATGGGTACCATTTTATATGGAGTTTCTACATAATAAAGATGATAGGAATTGATGTCATTTTAGGTATGGAATGGATTATTCCATATCGAACATATGTGGACTCATATTGTCACTGAGTGAAATTCAAATCACATAAGGGGACATTTATATACATAAGGGAGTACATGATATCTAGGATGAACATTCTAGACCCATGAAACCTAGGATGGGAAGGATGAAATCCCAACATTCCAGTGACTTCATGAGTGAATAAGTAATACAGTTTGAAGAATTACCACCTATTGTGGATAGATATGTGATTTTTTACATGATTATTTCAATGGATTACCTCATGAAGGGATGTTGAGTTTACCATAGATCTTATTCATGGTGTAGAAAGGGTGACAATTAATCATTATAGGATGACACCTATATTTCTCCTAAAAATTAGGATGTACCTTGAATACATAGTGGATAATGGTTTTTTCAAACCCGACATGTCACCATTCGGTTACCCCATCATTTTTTCCAAGATGGAAGATGGTACTGTAATATTTTACATGGATTATAGATGACTAAAACAGCAGACATTGAAGAATATGAATACATTTCCTCAAATGGATTATTTTTTCGACTATATTTGAGGTGAATCTACTTTCTGTAAGATCAATTTGAGTTTTGGGTACCATACAGTTCATATGAGGCCATCAGACATACTACATACAACATTCTAGTGAAGGTATAATCTGTTCGAGTTTCTAGTTATTCCATTTAGACTGATGAATGTTCCAAAAATCATCATGGATGTGATGAAAAGTGTTTTCCCCACATATTTTGATTCCTTCATGATAGTCTTCATCAATGATATATTTTTGTTTTCTTGCACTATACACAACAATTCCAATCATATTTTGATCGATATAAGTGCACTTAGAGAGAGCCATCTACATGAGAAGCTTTGAAAATTAAAATTTTGGATAGACAATGATTACTTAGTTGTTAATATCATATCTGAGGATGGATTTTTTGTTGAACCTAATAATGTGGGAATCATAGTTTCCATGGAGCATGCCAAGAATCTGTTTTACATACACAACATTTTATGGATGGCTGGCCATTACAGGATATTTATTAAAAACATATTATGCATGGCACTGCCGCTTACTATCATGAAAAGAGAGGCATAAAGTTAAACTTGATTGAATCTTGTGATATATATTTTTAGGAGGTAAAAGGAAGACTCCCTTCATCTATGATTCTAATTATGAATAAGATGAGAAGAAGTTATACCATCATTTGAGATGCTTCAAGAATTGGTCTTGGTGTAATTCTTATGCTAGGTGATCGAGTCAAGGCCTATGGATCCTGCTACCTGAGACATCATGTTCCAAACTATCATACACACAATCTTGAGTTATATTTTTTCATGCATGATCTACACTATTGGATATAGAACATATCGGGTTATAAGTTCATCATTGACATGGACAATCAAAGTCATAAATTCATATCCACTAAGTGAGATATGAATATGTGGTAGTGAAGGTCAGTGGAATGCCTATAATAATTCCACTGTGGGATAGTTTATATGCCTAAAAAGGGTATTGATGTGGCTACATACATGAGCTGGAAATCTCAAATAGAATTCATCAATGCGGCCAACGGTGTGTTATTGTGGATGGCTTTGTTTTATGAAATGAATATAATGGTTCATGATTAGTAAGGGAAACCAGTTATAGTATCTCTGGCGTTGACTTCTTCTATTCTAGAGTGAGTCTAAATGTGACAACTATATGATTCTGTGGGATAAATATTTAAGGAAATAATCATAGGAGAGGACCGAACTCATGGTCGGGTTATTGATATTGGTGGGAAGTTACTCTTATGTTGATGTGTATTGGCTACTTATGATACATGAGAATAGATAAAAATGAAATATCATTTCTCTTCATGTAATGTCATATAGGGATGACCAATATATACCTAGACATGTTTCATCAGTATTAGTTCTTATGTATGAAGAGATATATAGAATGTTTTACCACTTTATGTGGAACCTCTCAGTCGGAGAATGGAGGGCACCAATGAACTTATAAACTCTATCAACCTCTATAAATTCATGAGTGAAATGGAATTATGTCATCATGGATTTCATGATAGGTTTTTCGAGTTCCACTGATGGTAGTGATGTAGTATGGATGGTCATTTATAGGATAAATAAGGTCACACACTTTTCACCGATCTGGGAGACATTATTTATTGATGATTTAGGTAGGCTATACATTCGAGAGATATTGAGACTTAATGACATTTCCAAATCTATTATTTCAGAAAAATATTACCACTTTACTTCATGGTTCAAGAAAAGGATATTGAATTCACTTGGATCTTATGTGATCTTTGGTACAACATATCACCCTCAAACTGATAAGCAGTTCGAGTGGACAATTAAGGTGATAGAGGAAACACAATGGTCTTATATCCATGATTCTGGAGGTTTATGGCAGAAGAATATTCATATGACTGAGTTTCCTTACAATAACTATTTTAATCAAATGATTCAGTGTGATCTATATGAGGCCCTCTAGGGTAGACCGTGTCGTTCACCTTTGTGCAAGCTGAAGGCAGGTGATGTAATTCTAAGGGGTCCTCAACATGTTTATGATATTTCAAAAGAAGCCTAGTTGATTCAGAATCAAATGTCTATGTCCCTTTCTTAGAATAGTGTTTATACCGATTGTCATCATTTACTTATAGTGTTTGACGTGGGAAATTGGGTATTTATGTTTGTATTTTCCATTATTGGGTAACATAAAAATTAAGAAATAGGGAAAGTTATTTTTATATATGTTTGGCCATTAGAGATGGTGGATCGAGTTTGGCTATTAGCTAATCGGTATTTGTTACCACATAGGTACTATTACATGCATTACATCTTCCATAATCCTCATATTTGATAGTATCAGGATGACCCATCTCATTCGTTGGGCCTAAATGAAATTGAGATGGAAGCAGATATGTCATTCAAAGAGCATCCAATTTTTATATTTGATCAAATTATGAAGGTTATTTGATGTATTTCATTTCCTTTAGTCTGGGTGATTTGGATGAACATATGTTTATATGATGTGACCTGGAAGAGGGATGCCGATGTACATTTACAATGGTCTGAACTCTTCTCATATGATGTTCTATGAACCTTAGAAGTGCTACTGAGGGATTAGTTCACTCAAGAAGGTGATTTTGTAATGAATTTGATTTATTCTAATGTAAGAAGAATGAATTTTTGTTTTTATTATTTTATATGGGACTAAATATGATGTCTAATAAATTCAACGAGGCCTTGGGTGCATTTAGGGGCCATTCAGAACCAAAAAACATGAAAAAGGAAGACTAGAATAGGCCAAACTATTTTTTTTAAAACTGTGAGACCCATAACTCATGACCATGTGAGCCATCATAAATTCATAGAATAGGAATTTACTAAATATTTTTCACGGATTGTCAAACCATGTTACAAACACTGTGATGTTCGACTTTTAAATAGAAAAGGATGAATGGTTGGCGCACAGTTTTCTAATTGTGTGGCCAAAACCTGTGTAGTGAAATTTTGGTTGAAATCACTAAAAAACCCCAATATAATGAAATGAATTATTTCTATCTTCCTCCCCATATCATGGTAGTAGCTAATGTTCCTCCTCCCTCTTCAAACACCATTCCTTCAAGAACCTATGAATCAAGGTGGTGCCTTTGTACATTATCTGATTCCTTCCCCATCAAATCCACTAGAATGCTATATGTACAATATATAATCCTATGTAATATATTTCAGGGTTCTTCCCCATCCATTGTTCTATTTTTGTGTAATCTTATTTTCACCATTTTAAGGTCACTAGTCAGTTTTTCTTATTTTTTCCAATCTAGGTCGAATCAAATGTTAATACTAAATGAGCTAATCTCTTTGAGGCTATGGTAGGAGTTTATTCCCTTTACTCATCATTTCGTCACTTTTTATAAATTGTGTCATTGAACTGTTTGTTGGGATAATCTGGAGAAGTCTTGAAAAAGTGAATTTAAATAATTAAAGTTGTTTTACATATGAGAAATGTTACTTTTGATAGAAAATCACCTCTATGGTGTTTATCTATGGATTATGCTACACCTTTGGATAGAGTTATTACATTAGTGGTCATTTTCCCATGGTTTGTTAAAGGCTTCTAAGGGTTCGTTCCATATATTAAATTCCATGTTCCATGTTCCATGTTTTGAATCAATAAGGGTTTTGGGACTAGTGACTGAGATTTTCTCCATGCCGATTATGGATGGATGGGTTTAATGAAATTGAAATACTGATTTATGCCTTATATTTCATACTTAAGATGAATTAGACGTTTGTTATCCCTTGATTCCTTATGCCTAATGAACAAAATTAAAAATTACCAATGAAATGCCTTAAATAATATGTTTAATGTGATAAAATTGATTTACTTAAATAAAATCACACTTCAGTTGAGCTTATTAAATGTCAATTTCTAGTTTGATATTTTTCTTTAGAGGTGAGGTTGAAATAAGGAGTTTTTACTGAAGGACCGCTTGAATGGACTCACATGCCATTGTGTTAGAATTGTTAAAGCCATATAAACACATAAGGAAGGATACCTGATATTCCGTGGATTGGTTCAATGGACATTATTAATATTTACCACCAAACGAGTGATTCTGGTTACCAAGGTATGAACCCTTGGATGGGATCAAAGGAATTATTGGTTGAACCATTCCTAAAAAGAGACTCATAACCATATGTGTTATAATAGGAACATATTTGGAGTTTAGTATATGACTTTTCTCACCATTCTTGGAGTGAGTCATTGAGATTCATACTTGGGATACCATTTACGTTCTCATTATCATGGATTGTCATGAGGTCCTTGAGAGATACATGTCATGACTTAATGGATTGTAAAATACGGGCTCCAGGAATCATTCTATCTTTCAATGTGTTTTTGAAATGAAATTTAAAAATGATAATAAATTATTTAAAAATGATAATGGTCCATCAAATCCCAAATTTATTGACTTTTCCTCTAATACCCAGTACAAGAATGGGGACAATCCAACCCCATTTATTTATAAATCACACATTACCCTTACAGGTTCTCTTAGCTTAGACATACCAACATTTTCCAAAGTAGATAGTTGGGTCAGTTTCTAGGTAGATCCTATTCCGATGCATTAGTTATTTACTTCTTTCTTAAATTTAAATTATTATGAAACAATGCATATATTTATGTGGCATGAAATTGAATGTCATTGATATTGTGGGTTCTTGATTACTTAGATTATGTTTCCCACTTATGTTAAGTCCCTTTTGGTACTCGAGTAGACATTATGGTTTTAGTTATAGAAAAAAGGGAGTAACTAGCTTCCAATAATTGATTTAATGTTCCAGGAAGGATTTGGGAGTAGACAACTGATCCTATGATTTTGATTCTAGATATATCATTTTTTGTGACTTTGTACTTTGTTTCATTATGTTGTATTTTCTTGTATCACCTCCCCCTAATTTCTTGATTTTATATAATACATGAAACACTATCTTAATCATGTTATTATGTTTATTTTTTCTTCTTCTACGCATTATTTTAGTGAGTTTCATGTTTATTTTGTTAGTTTCTACTTCTATCTTGGTAATTTTGTTAATATTTCTGTTTATAATATACATAAACTACTATTCCCTACTCCAAATAATAACATGATTCTATCCCCTAGACTTATCCAAGGCCCTCAGTTCTAGTTGGTAGCCTCTACCATTTTTTTAGATGCGATTGAGGTATTTTGTCCAAACACCTCGGGGCATTGTTTTGTGGCACTCGGAGAAGGTTGCTACGAATAACTCAGTTTATACCTAAGGTTTCATAAATATAAAGTATTTATTAATTATTTATTCATCCTACAAATGATTTTCTAGGACAATGTGGTTTTCCACTTTGACTAATGTTTCTCACATTATTCTTATTGGTTTTAGTCAGCGGATAGAACACAAAAGAATACTGATCACACTAAATGTGATAAAAATTAATTGATTTTCCACCTACGATTCAAAATTATTTGAGAATTCGGATGTAATAATTTGTTTCTCAGTCACAAAAACATCACAATACAAGAACCATAATGATATTCAAAATTTTCAATAAAGGGACCTATTTTGTGCTAAATCCATCATGATTAAACATCTATCATATTTCTGTGGGTCCGCATATCTATTATTAGTTGGGGGATGGATCATCATATTTGAAAAGATATTTTTTTCTCAAATGGTTTGAACATGAAAATGTTACCTTAGTTTTTTATTATTTATTATGAAGATGATCAATTGTTAAACCGTTATTATCAAAATAATTCTTGAGGAAAAATTTCTACCCATATTGGGGGATAAGGTTAATAGATTATTTATTAAAAAATAATCACCTCATGTTATTTGTATAATAATTGATAATTAATTTTTATTTATAATGTACAAGGATGAATTATCTATTAGAAATAATGGGAGAAATTTTTCATGATATGTGAAGAATTGTTCTAGATGTTTCATCTAGCCTAATGTTAAGGTTGATTGATTGTTTAGTGTCCTAAAACTATGTCTCTGAAAAGAAATAGCTATAACTGACATCTAAAACTATAAATAGATAATTCATTATGCTATAACAATGGAAAATGGAGATTGTATTTATCGATTAGTATCATTGTTTTCATTAGAAAATAATGATAAAAATCGTGGAAAACTATAAAACCCATGGAGAATGGAACATGATCATCCATTATTATTAATGTGATGAAGGAAATATGGATGATTTTTTTTGAAGTGACTACTAATATTGTTTTTCATGGAACGCAAGGTCATCAAGCAACTGAATGTTTATGTGATGAGAAGATGATAGTTATGAATTCAAATAGAGATAAAGATCCAAAGAATCCACCACCCACCATCTGGTGGTTCATATATAAGGATTTTTTTAAATTATAGGAATCAATTCCGTAATCCAAGGCCTAATGTGAATTATAATAAAAAATAACCACTTAAGGTAAAGGAAAAAAGAAATGTATATACAATCACAATGGATAAAGTGAACCATAAAAATTTGGGAACACATACTTCCTTTTTATTTGGTAATCTATTAGTTCATTTTGTATGAATGAGCTCTATGAATATATTATTATTCACTATTTAGTAAAATGTCATGTTAATTTTTGAATTTAATATATCTCTCTATATATATTATGGAATAATGAAAACACATTTGATATTCTTTTGGTACAAGGATGATACGAATCTACCAATTGAAATTTTTTTATATATGAAAAGATTTTATTTAAGTAATGATGGGGGAATTATATTATGGAAGTCTATATGTATCTATGTAACTTTTGAATAATTGTTATGGAGAAAATAATGGGTTTATGAGTATATGGTTGATCATAGGTTCGAATTCATAAAAATATATTTTTATTTTTTATGTGATGGTAGTTCATCAATACTAAGGATATTTTGAGTGAAATTTATCTCAATAAAAACTATTATGTTTCTATAAGTTATAATGAAAATTATTTTATAGGAAGAATTTATTTATCATTTGTGGAAATATGATTAATTGTTTGGGAAAAATTTAGGATTTATCTTTTCTATGTTGTTGTGTTAATAATGGGTTTCACACGATCAACATACAAACACAACACACTTAATTACTATCAATGATGATTTCTATTTGGATTATCTTTCCATGACATACATTAAATAATTAGTAAGATTTCATGGAGAATGAATTTCAATGATATGTAATTGGTATATATGGTTTACAAAAAATTTCTAGAGAAGTCTTCAATATGAACGTTAAATAGAGTTGAGTTTTAGAACTTTGTATCATCCTTTGAAAGATGGCCTATCTGAGTAAAATATAAAATACATATAGGATATATTAACATTCTATTCTATGGATTTTAATGTTTTTTTGGATCAAAACCTTCATATAGTCTAGTTTTTATATTATAATATCTATCATTCAATTATTCATATGGGTCATTATGAATCGCTGTATAGAACTATTTTTAAAACTGAAATGTAGTGGGGTAAAGCGGAAAAATAAATTTTTTTTTGGAACCAATGAAGGCTAAAAATGGGATGAAAATGTTAGACCCATTAAAATGAACCTAATTGAGACACAAATTCACTAGAAAATTTATTATGATAATAATCGATGTGACATAGATTTCATAGTTAGAGATATTGTGTTTCAAAAAATATCACAATATAATAATGTTATTAGAATGATGATGAAAGGAAATTTAATCCATTTGTATATCATTCCCTTTAAAATTCATAATCAAATTGGTTTATTATCCTATTGGTTAAATAATCTATAGAAAATATCCTAGGTTCAAGAAGTGTTTTATGTATCTTTCCTGAGGAAGTACATATGTGATCTATCACATCTACTGAACATAGATGTTGTACCGATGATTCATGATCATTATTTATATGAAATAACAATTAGAGATTCATGAGAATAATATAAATGTTATACCAAACCATACCAATAATGTATTAAATGATTTTATAAAACCCACAAGTTTCAAAAAGCTACATGGGAACCTGGTTATGTAATGAAGAAGAAGTATCACCTATTTTTTTATAGGAAACATCCAAATTTCAAGGGACAAGATCATTTTAGGGAGGGTATAATGTATCACCCTATTATTTTGTGAATGATTTTATTTAAAAAAATTAATATTCTCAACATTTTACATTACATGAAACTATGAGTTTATCTTTTGTT
This sequence comes from Viscum album, assembly GCA_963277665.1. NCBI lineage: Eukaryota > Viridiplantae > Streptophyta > Magnoliopsida > Santalales > Viscaceae > Viscum > Viscum album. The sequence continues at coordinate 1,208,578,665 of OY728163.1, read as the reverse complement.
ATAAAAAACACTGAGTATAGATTTCATTACATCCAACACCTAGTTTAAATAAAATGTGCCAAACTATTAATATTTATTTATTACATATAACATCTATCACTTATAAATTTAAATGGACAGTATGAATATGAATAACTAAATAATGAAAATATATTATATAAACAAATATTCAAAATGAATTCTTTAGCAACCAAAAATTTAGAAATGAAAATTAACAGTTTTTTAAAAATAATGAAAATACTTTTATGACCACCTATATTTTATAGAAAATGGTGTTGTTCCTCAATAAATTAATCAAAAATAATTTATTGCTTTATTTTATTGAAATACATATATTAAATAATAAATAATATTTTTAACATTATTCATATTTTTTTTCTAGATAGATGATTAGAATAAATCCATTTTTTCACTTAATACTGTATTTTTCTAGAAAACAATATTGATGCAATTTTCAAATTTATTTTAAAATTAAACTTCCACAGTATTTTAATTTTTATATGATTAAGTAAAAAAAATTAAACATTTTTTGACAATTGTATTTGATTGATGTTATCAAGAATTTTCTTAAAATATAAATGTTTTGATGAATAATGAAAACTACTAGTTTTTATTATAAAATTTCATTTGATTAAAAATTTGAAATTCAAAAAAATTATATTAATATGCTATAAAATGTATAATTAGTTCAATTATATATATATTAATAAAATTTATCTCATTATATTCATTTTCCAGTTGAAATTTAATATTAAAACTTTTTATTCTTTTTAAACTGTTTTCTTCGGTAAACCACTTTTCCGCACTGTTTACAGGATTAAAATAAAATTATTTTTTTCTTAAGATGTCAATTTAACAAAGAATAATTGATTACATATATGGAATAAGAATAATATCTAATATCTAATAATTAAAATTTAATTTATTACAATAATCAATAGACGAAAGAATAAAAATTAATTAATGTGGTTATGGGTTTAATAGATTTTCTATTGGTTTAACAGAACATATATGGAAAAAATGAAATGGAAACATGTCAAAAAAAATTATATCTATTTATAAACCATATAAAAAGTAATTTTATTTAATTTTTCATTTTTATCCTTTTAATGTGAAAAAATGGTGCAAATTTTTCTTTACAAAAATTACATGTTTTCCACTCACCTAAATTATAAATGGCCACCAACACTACTCTAATATTTGAAATATTGAGACCATTTGGTTCATCACATAAAAATAAAAGTACATTACATAAATCCATAATCTCATCCTAAATTATTTTTTTATTATAAATACATTATATTTAGACTATTGGTTCGAGCCCTATGAGGTTACTCAATGAAGAGGTAACATTCTTCAACAACTGTTTTTATTTTTTTTCCTAGACCTCAATAAATTAATATTAAAACATGTTGATATAAATACGATAGTATAATACATATAAAAATATGTTATTATAATATGGTAGTAAACTAAATCCTTCTCCACTACCCTCAAATTATAAATGATAATGTCGTTCATGATTATAACAGACTACTACCTCACAAACAAATGTGACATGTTCTCCATAAACACCTCTCTTGATAGGGTATGATGATAAATATATTCAATATATATATATATATATGATATTTTTACCCTAAATAAAATTCATGAAATATATATTAATATATAATATTTTACCTTCCATTTCATGGAATATTCTATAATGTTTCTCTTGTATGGTTTACTACAGCCACGTAAAGCGAACTTATTTGTTCTTAGTGTAAACATTACATGAAAGGTAAAAAGTATAGGATATAATATTAATAATTGATATATATATATATATATAATATAAATAATTTATTATTGGTAATATATTATTTACAATTCTATTGTTTCATATATCAAAAAATGGAAATAACTTTAATTGGTACACATGGTTTGTTATCTCTATTAATAGTGTTTTTAATTTTTTATATACAACTTTTATGGAATATCCAAAAAACATGTATTAATGTTATAATATATTTAAATTATTTTGAACATTTCATATATTATTCAACCATGATCAATGTTAAAGGACCGAAAATATGAAATCATAACATAGAGAAATAAGCATAGTATATATTACCCGATACAAGAATTCGACAAGGAGTTACTAATAAAAAGTTAATAAAAGGTTGTATTTAAATAATATAGGGTTTGATATATATAATTATTTTTCTATAATATATATATATAACATATATTTATTTTTATCCGGTTATGAAACATTTGAAGAAACTCAAGACTAAAGCTATGGGATTGGGGTCTAGATTTATCTTTGTTGAGATAAATATAGAGTTTTTCACCTATCACCTTTTATTAGGAGTACATAAATATAAGGCCCCAGCCTTAAGCCTTACTTAATCTTGAGTTATTACAAGATTACACATTGAGGATATTTTCAGGTATAGAGTTTTAGAGAACTAGATCATGAAACTTGCATTACATTCCACATTTAAACAAAGTGGTTACATAAAAGACAGTATTCATTCTTCCTATCAACGGAAACATATTTAAAATATAACACGGATTCTTTCTTGAAACATCCTTGAAACAATCATCACATCATGTACCTTTCCCTTGACCTCTGAAAAACATTTCAAAAACTTGGGATGAGCATAAAAAGCTCAGTAAGGGTTATAAAAATATGGAAAGGAAACATGAGTTCATATATACATAAGAATGAATTCATACTTTACCCATAAAACATAGGCACTTTAACATACCTCATCAAACCATGAATAAATCATAGAAAACCTAAGACATAATGGTAACTTGAGGCATTCATAACATTCTTACGTAGGGAGTAACCCTCTTGGTTACGTTTGGAATACCCATCACCGTATATTCCCTAAATCTCTTCGGAGAAACCTTAACGTTTCACTCCTTCGCGTTACCCAATGCATTGGAGAGCTATATTGGGCTCACCCGCCCTTAGTTTATCACGGAACCACCAGTTTTCATAACAATTCCCAGGAACCATAACATAAATGTGTCACATAAAACATGAATAAAGGAAACATAACATTTCCACATTTCAATCACAATATAACATTTTAGTATATTGAAATAATGAATCCATTCAAAAAGAAACCATTTCCAAAACCATTTAAAACATTTAATAAAGAGATTTTTGAATCAAAGTGTTCCATACCACCTTGAAGATTAAAATATTAAACCATTAATATCCATATAAATAAATACTTAAAACCATTTTGAAAACATGGATATTAATAAGAACAAATAATTAAAACATTTAAAACGATATTTTGGTTAAAGGGGTTTTACCAAAATTGGAGACACTTGAATACAATAATTGAGGAATAACATTTAGTCAGAACTTTATAATATCATGAGAATAAATGGATTCATGATATAATACTCCAAAGGACAGTTAATACACCATATAAGAGTGAATTGGTGCATAACAACAATGAACCCTCAATAGAAATGTCAAATGTGACGAAATCCCTTATAAAGAAGGTATCCTTAAATTAAGGACAAATCAATCTCAAAAATATGTGTGAAAAATATAAATACACCCAATATAAGTGGAAATTAAGTGTAAAACTATAAAAGGACATTCACATATATTCAATGGATGACATATTCAATGACTACATATTGAACCCAAAGAAATCGAAATTGGGTTAAAAAGTTCCCTTGACAGCCTAACGGCATCACATCAAAATGAGTTTATGAGAGATAAAAAGTGTATCTCATCACTTGGACATAAAATTTACATCAATAAGGATATATGAGATCATATCCCAACATAACAATATGTAAATTAAAAGACCCAACAAAAGAAGTCTTTTAAAAAAGAGGAGGGTGAAAGGTTCCCTTACCGACTTGGGTATCTTTCAAAACATTCACCCCATGAAAGAAAGACAATAGGTCATTGATTTAAATACTCATCAATGAAATTATATTACACAAAGAGTAGAATAATGGTCAGTACATACACCACTCAATGGAATTTGTGGCGAATGTAGCATAAATCTCACGGGAATAAAAGTGAGATGAAAAATCCCTTATGAAAACTCGGCAGCCTAACGGCGCCACATAAAACTTCCGAATATGGATTGATTAGATAAAATAGGGTATCTCATCACATTACAATAAAATGTACAGAAATATTAATATAAAAGAACATACCCCAACATTACAAAGAGGAGCTTAAAAGAAGTGACACAAAGGAGAGTACTTAAAAAGAAAGAGAGAGGTTAGATCTCTTACGAAAATTCGGCAGCCTAACGGCGCCACTCAAAACTTCCAAAATGGATTGATGAGAGATAATAGGGTCTCTCATCACATGAACATAAAAATTACAGTAGGAGTAATATAAAAGAACATCCCAATCATAAGAAATATGAGCTTAAAAGAGTGTACTTATAAAGAAAGAGAGTTGTAGGATCCCTTACCTCGTGTCCGACTTGACTCGATCGTTCTTTAATCTCCTGAATAATAAACTTGAGTTAATTTCTAATTCCTTAAGAACCTTTTTAATGTTCATTATTACTTTTATACCACTTATTACCATGTCATAAACATTATGTAATCATTTATGTTAATAATATTTGTTTTGCCGATATTTGGTTCTTAAGTCGAAAGTGGACTTCTCACAATTACATGTTGTTCGTGTGGCCAAATTTTTATTATATCCAGAATTGTATTCATTATGTAGATATCATATATGTCATATATATCCAGTACATTCATGTGTTTATATCATTACATAATCATTTAGAGGTAAGAAATGAAATGCACCGTTCATGGAGACGGTAAGCCATACGTACGCATGAACGCTACTTTCATTTCTATTTCGCATTTTATAGAATGGAATAATAATGATATAAAGGTATATTATAATTCCAGTATAATATCATATATAATATCATATTTCCATCCTTTATACATCCCACATATGGTATTTAATGAATCAAATCACTTTGAGGGGGTGGTAGTCCGCACTTCCTTATATGAAGATATCGCGTATACCCATAATGGAAGCCATAAAGGTAAGACAAAAATGAAAAATACAGAAGCATAAATAAAACATAAACATATTATATATCATATATAAATATAGTGACATCATAATGGCTACCGTTGAAGGTGTTAAATGAGTATTGAACAATCATCGTTTCGGGAGGCAGAATTTCACCATCCAAAGAAACCGTATGTTCTTTAACCATTTGATGTAGTTGTGTGAGAGTGTAGCTCGAATAAATCTTATAACAACATCCTAGTATATTTAAGATACTGGTGTTGTTACAAAAGAAGTAAATAAAAAGATTTTAGGGGGTTGGAGAAGCAAAATAAAATAAATGAACATGAGAGAATGAATTACCTTTAAAAGTGTAACTCCTTTTGATTTGAGCCTAAAGGATTCCTTTGAAAGGATTCTGCCCAAAGGGAATCCTCTAGGATGAGGATAGGGATGTGGAGAGAGTAAATGGGCAGGGGTTTGCCGAGCCAAAGGCTTGAGGAGTGTGTTAAATGAGGTAGAGGTGGGGGCCTTTTATAAGAGGAGAGGAGGGGAACTTTTGGAAAGTAAAGAAATATTACTTTATTTGAAAATGTGTTTCGGTTTCAAAAGGTCCCACATTGATATAATTAGTGTATAAGGTGATAAGGATTCGAAATCCACTCATCCAATAAGTTTTGGACATGTGTAGTTCTTAGATTTTATATTATTTTTCCATTTTATTTAAATCGTCAAATAATGATGTCATCGCTGCATCATTATTATGTCATAAATAATTTAATTTATTTAATGTCTAAAAATTATAAAAAAAATACTATGATGTAGGAAATCTTTTTATCTTTACAATTAATATTTATAATCAAAACGATGACTTGTATAACCACACTTAAAAATTGTTTTAGTAAAATATATCATGTTTGTGTCAATTTTACTTTTACATTAAATAAAATGTTATTTATGTCATTTCCCAACCAAAGTGGATCCATGGGGTCCCCAAGTTGACCCATGGCTTGTCTTGGTCGGCCATGATACAAACAATGAGGGTAAGACATGTGTCAAGCTCATTTCATTTTATTAAAGCATTATTTTTACCTTAAACTACACTAATTACCACTAATCGCGATTAAAAACTTAATAAGTTACTATTCACCAAAAAATTATTTTAATCTCATTGAACCACATTTTACTTCTTAATGACAACCATGTATGTCAGATTTTTGAAAATAAAAACACAATGATGGCAAAATTTCATTTAAACGGAAAATCAGCTTTTATAAGTACCATTTAGTGGTTTCACTATTCATCAAAAATTGATGTTTTTCAGAAAAATCCCAAAAATTCACCCTAAGCTATATTTGATCTTCTGAATTCAAAAATGAAGTCCATTTAACAAAATTCAAAACATATAAGTCAAATTAATTAATTTAATAATTAATTCTCGCTGTCATGTCAAATAGCGTGTTTTATGAAACAATAAGTATCAAAAGATTGACACTAGTTGAAGTCTGATTTCAAAGTGAAATTGATTCCAACGAACACTATTGGATTTAATGGTAAAAATATTTTCTAATTTCACTTTAAAACCAATTCAAAATATAATCTAATCATATAAATAAATTAGATTAAAAAGTGGTTTTGAATTAAAATACAACATTTTACACTATTGATTAAAAAAAATGAACTTTATCGGAAAGATACCAAAAATTTACACAAAGTAAATTTTGATGTCCCGATTCTTAATAAGAGTTTTATTTGGTCCAAAAGAATGTATAAGAGTGATCAAAACTATATTTAATGACGGTTCGCCATCAAAAGGTGATAAGTGAACCTTTAGTGAAAACTAGGGCATATACGCCTAAAATTGAATTCTTTCCGTATTTTAAGCCATTATCTTTTATTGGATAAATGTAAAAAAATTTAAAAACATATATAATCATATATTAGTTATTTCTATCCATTCCCGCCATTAAAACGGCTACATGTTAACTACCATTTAAAATAATATTATTTTATTATTAGAGTGCAACGTAAGATTCCCAATAAACTCGTTGTTGCGTGTTGGGTACGCCATCGAGCATATCGTCCCCTTTAAAGTTATTTAAATATTTTATTCACAAATATGGATAAATATGAAATGTAATATTCTTTATTTACCTGGGGTGTTACATCCTTCCCCCCTTTTGGGAATTGCGTCCTCGCAATTTTAAAATTGCGCTTGGAAACATCCTTGAAAGTCCCACATCGGAACAAAAGTCGGTAAAACAAACACTTTAAAATAAAGAGAGATAAGTACAAAGGTCACCCAAGTTAACCCATACTAGGATTCCAAGTATGAAAATATGGACATGGAGGAAAAAACAAAGGGTCATGTTCTGATGGAGAGTGATAGAAAACATGTTTAGGAGAAAGTTAACCACGAGAAAATCACAAACTTATGATGGGTTAAACGGTATTCGATTCCCCAGTAGGAAAAGTTAATAGAAAACATTTTTGTTTTAAGTTACTTTTTATTGAGGAATTTATTCATAAGGAAACATAATCACTTATCATATTGACTTTCAACTTTTATTAGATTCCTTACACAAACTCATATTTTCTCCAAAAGAGGAGTATTTAGGAAGACTTGTTCACATTAAGAGTACTATAATCAACTTCTAGAGAATCACCTAATCCACAAAATGGAACTATACACTTCCCATGTCTTTAACCAAAACCAAAACCAAAAAGGCTAGTACAAGATCAGATAATCCAGAAAAGGATAACCCTTTATAAAAAGAAAATCTATTCTTAATCTCCAAAATTTGTCCAACAAAACCCAAAGTTCAACGAGGACCATTTGTCCATAAAATTCTTCAAAGTAAACCAAACTAAGATTGAAACCCAAATATTTGAATGATTTAGTCACATAGTCTACCAAGTTAAATCGTAACATTTATCTCCAAACTACATCAGTTCCTCCTAAAGTCTCACATTGAAAAGTAATTATCCTTATCACATATCCTCCAAAATCAACTTACTCTTAATCCATAAAATCATATAACTAAAAATAATCGGACAAACTAACCAGGGACATCACGTAGTCCAGTGGTAGGCAATAAATACCAGTCGCACTTTGGTTGTGGGTTCGATTCCTGCAGCTTTGTCCGACGCGACGGGATGTCACACGGTCTGCGTGTTGTCCTTTTTCCAAAACTATATAATTCTTAAAACATTCCCCAAAATGAGATAAAATCTTCAAGAATAATCATAACATATTTTAACCTCAATTTTATCTCATGCCCTTCATTTTCCATCATATCATATAATAACCCATAATTACCTCAAAAGTAAGGATCATATAAACCCTAATGGTTACCTTAATAATTATTACCTGAATTTTCACATCGAGTTGGCCATCTCGTACATGATGCATTAGAGAACTCACCAAGGTTCAAGTGGTTGATCATGACTCCTTGATAGTTGGTTTAGAAAAACCATGAGATTCCTCATTGAATCCCCCATCTCATCGAGTATCTTAATAAGAGAACCACCACAGTTTCCTTCAAACCCATTGTCACTTTGGTGCCTCCTAGATCCAGCCATTTACTAAAACCAAAAAGGTCAGTGTGAGTATATCAACAAAACCATCATGTACTAACGAGGAAGGTAAACACTAAGATATAATTACTCATTCACTTTATCTAAAACTAGGACTCTTTCTGAAATCCTAACCATTATGGTAATGTCACTTATGATTAAAGAATACCCTAACCTCTAAAGTTATCTAAACCGGCCTTTGATACCAACTATAAGGCCCCACCCTTAAACCTTACTTAATCTTGAGTTATTACAAGATTACACATTGAGGATCTTTTCAGGTTTAGAGTTTTAGAGAACTAGATCATGAAACTTGCATTACATTCCACATTTAAACAAAGTGGTTACATAAAAGACAGTATTCATTCTTCCCATCAACGGAAACATATTTAAAATATAACACAGATTCTTTCTTGAAACATCCTTGAAACTATCATCACATCATTTACCTTTCCCTTGACCTTTGAAAAACATTTCAAAAACTTGGGATGAGAATAAAAAAGCTCAGTAAGGGTTATAAAAATATGGAAAGGAAACATGAGTTCATATATACATAAGAATGAATTCATACTTTATCCATAAAACATAGGGACTTTAACATACCTCATCAAACCATGAATAAATCATAGAAAACATAAGACATAAAGGTAACTTGAGGCATTCATAACATTCTTACGTAGGGAGTAACCCTCTTGGTTACGTTTGGAATACCCATCACAGTATATTACCTAAATCTCTTCGGAGATACCTTAACGTTTCACTCCTTCGCGTTACCCAATGCATTGGAGAGCTATATCGGGATCACCCGCCCTTAGTTTATCACGGAACCACCCGTTTTCATAACAATGCCCAAGAACCATAACATAAATATGTCACATAAAACATGAAAAAAGGAAACATAACATTTACACATTTCAATCACAATATAACATTTTAGTATATTGAAATAATGAATCCATTCAAAAAGAAACCATTTCCAAAACCATTTAAAACATTTAATAAAGAGATTTTTGAATCAAAGTGTCTCATACCACCTTGAAGCTTAAAATATTAAACCATTAATATCCATATAAATAAATACTTAAAACCATTTTGAAAACATGGATATTAATAAGAACAAATAATTAAAACATTTAAAACGATATTGGTTAAAGGGGTTTTACCAAAATTAGAGACACTTGAATACAATAATTGAAGAATAACATTTAGTCAGAACTTTATAATATCATGAGAATAAATGGATTCATGATATAATACTCCAAAGGACAGTATATACACCATATAAGAGTGAATTGGTGCATAACAACAATGAACCCTCAATAGAAATGTCAAATGTGACGAAATCCCTTATAAAGAAGGTATCCTTAAATTAAGGACAAATAAATCTCAAAAATATGTGTGAAAAATATAAATACACCCAATATAAGTGGAAATTAAGTGTAAAACAATAAAAGGACATTCACATATATTCAATGGATGACATATTCAATGACTACATATTGAACCCAAAGAAATCGAAATTGGGTTAAAAAGTTCCCTTGACAGCCTAGCGGCATCACATCAAAATGAGTTGATGAGAGATAAAAAGTGTATCTCATCACTTGGAAATAAAATTTACATCAATAAGGATATATGAGAACATATCCCAACATAACAATATGTAAATTAAAAGACCCAACAAAAGAAGTCTTTTAAAAAAGAGGAGGGTGAAAGGTTCCCTTACCGACTTGGGTATCATTCAAAACATACACCCCATGAAAGAAAGACAATAGGTCATTGATGTAAATACTCATAAACGAAAGTATATTACACAAAGAGTAGAATAATGGTCAGTACATACACCACTCAATGGAATTTGTGGCGAATGTAGCATAAATCTCACGGGAATAAAAGTGAGATGAAAAATCCCTTACGAAAACTCGGCAGCCTAACGGCGCCACATAAAACTTCCAAATATGGATTGATTAGATCAAATAGTGTATCTCATCACATTAAAATAAAATGTACAGAAAGAGGAATATAAAAGAACATCCCCCAACATTACAAAGGGGAGCTTAAAAGAAGTGACACAAAGGAGAGTACTTAAAAAGAAAGAGAGAGGTTAGATCTCTTACGAAAATTCGGCAGCCGAACGGCGCCACTCAAAACTTCCAAAATGGATTGATGAGAGATAATAGGGTCTCTCATCACATGAACATAAAAATTACAGTAGGAGTAATATAAAAGAACATCCCAATCATAAGAAATATGAGCTTAAAAGAGTGTACTTATAAAGAAAGAGAGTTGTAGGATCCCTTACCTCGTGTCCGACTTGACTCGATCGTTCTTTAATCTCCTGAATAATAAACTTGAGTTAATTTATAATTACTTAAGAACCTTTTTCATGTTCATTATTACTTTTTTACCACTTATTACCATGTCATAAACATTATGTAATCATTTAAGTTAATAATATTTGTTTTGCCGATATTTGGTTCTTAAGTCGAAAGTGGACTTCTTACAATTACATGTTGTTCGTGTGGCCAAATGTTTATTATATCCAGAATTGTATTCATTATGTAGATATCATATATGTCGTATATATCCAGTACATTCATGCGTTTATAACATTATATAATCATTTAGAGGTAAAAAATGAAATGCACCGTTCATGGAGACGGTAAGCCATACGTACGCATGAACGCTACATTCATTTCTATTTCGTATTTTATAGAATGGAATAATAATGATATAACGGTATTTTATAATTCCAGTATAATATAATATATAATATCATATTTCCATCCTTTATACATCCCACATATGGTATTTAACGAATCAAATCACTTTGAGGGGGCGGTAGTCCGGACTTCCTTAAATGAAGATATCGCGAATACCCATAATGGAAGCCATAAAGGTAAGACAAAAATGAAAAATACAGAATCATAAATCAAACATAAACATATTATATAACATATATAAAAATAGTGACATCATAATGGCCACCGTTGAAGGTGTTAAATGAGTATTGAACAATCATCGTTTCGGGAGGCAGAATTTCACCATCCACGGAAACCGTATGTTCTTTAACCATTTGATGTAGTTGTGTGAGAGGGTAGCTCGAATAAATCTTATAACAACATCCTAGTATATTTAAGATACTGGTGTTGTTACAAAAGAAGTAAATAAAAAGAGTTTAGGGGGTTGGATAAGCAAAATAAAACAAATGAACATGAGAGAATGAATTACCTTTAAAAGTGTAACTCCTTTTGATTTGAGCCTAAAGGAATCCTTTGAAAGGATTCTGCCCAAAGGGAATCCTCTAGGATGAGGATATGGATGTGGAGAGAGAGTAAATGGGCAGGGGTTGGCCGAGCCAAAGGCTTGAGGAGTGTGTTAAATGAGGTAGAGGTGGGGGCCTTTTATAAGAGGAGAGGAGGGGCACTTTTGGAAAGTAAAGAAATATTACTTTATTTGAAAATGTGTTTCGGTTTAAAAAGGTCCCACATTGATATAATTAGTGGATAAGGTTATAAGGATTCTAAATCCACTCATCCAATAAGTTTTGGACATGTTTAGTTCATAGATTTTACATTATCTTTCCATTTTATTTAAATCGTCAAATAATGATGTCATCGCTGCATCATTATTATGTCATAAATAATTTAATTTATTTAATGTCTAAAAATTATAAAAAAAAATACTATGATTTAGGAAATATTTTTATCTTTCCAATGAATATTTATAATCAAAAAGATGACTTGTATAACCCCACTTAAAAATTGTTTTAGTAAAACATATCATGTTTGTGTCAATTTTACTTTTACATTAAATAAAATGTTATTTATGTCATTTCCCAACCAAAGTGGATCCATGGGGTCCCCAAGTTGACCCATGGCTTGTATTGGTCGGACATGATACAAACAATGAGGGTAAGACATGTTTCAAGCTCATATCATTTTATTAAAGCATTATTTTTACCTTAAACGACACTAATTACCACTAATCGCGATTAAAAACTTAATAAGTTACTATTCACAAAAAAATTATTTTAATCTCATTGAACCACATTTTACATCTTAATGACAACCATGTATGTCGGATTTTTGAAAATCAAAACACAATGATGGAAAAATTTCATTTAAACGGAAAATCAGTTTTTATAAGTACCACTTAGTGGTTTCACTATTCATCAAAAATTAAAGTTTTTCAGAAAAATCCCAAAAATTCACCCTAAGATATATTTGATATTATGAATTCAAAAATGAAGTCCATTTTACAAAATTCAAAACATATAAGTCACATTAATTAATTTAATAATTAATTCCCGCTGTCATGTCAAATAGCGTGTTTTATGAAACAATAAGTATCAAAAGATTGACACTAGTTTAAGTCTGATTTCAAAGTGAAATTGATTCCAACGAACACTATTGGATTTAATGGTAAAAATATTTTCTAATTTCACTTTAAAACCAATTAAAAATATAATCAAATCATATAAATAAATTAGATTAAAAAGTGGTTTTGAATTAAAATAAAACATTTTACACTATTCATTAAAAAAATGAACATTATCGGAAAGATACCAAAAATTTACACAAAGTAAATTTTGATGTCCCGATTCTTAATAAGAGTTTTATTTGGTCCAAAAGAATGTATAAGAGTGATCAAAACTATATTTAATGACGGTTCTCCATCAAAAGGTGATAAGTGAACCTTTAGTGAAAACTAGGGCATATACGCCTAAAATTGAATTCTTTCCGTATTTTAAGCCATTATCTTTTATTGGATAAATGTAAAAACATTTAAAAACATATATAATCATATTTTAGTTATTTCTATCCATTCCCGCCATTACAACGGCTACATGTTAACTACCATTTAAAATAATATTATTTTATTATTAGAGTGCAACGTAAGATTCCCAAGAAACTCGTTGTTGCGTGTTGGGTACGCCATCGAGCATAGCGTCCCCTTTAAAGTTATTTAAATATTTTATTCACAAATATGGATAAATATGAAATGTCATATTCTTTATTTACCTGGGGTGTTACAATAAATCCCCATTGAAATGTAAAATTATTGAAATATTAATTTTCATTAAATTTTATGATATTTTTAATTTTATTCATTCAAGTGGATTATTATTAAATGTTTCCATTGTATTAAGGGGTTTATGACACAACATAATCATTTATCAGGATTATATATGATTATTCTTGTGATATTGACATATTATGATCTATATATCAAGAAACATTTTAAAATTATTATAAATTTTTTTCCTGAATATAAAGATTCACCCTTCTTTTTTCTCTCTTTATGTACTTAGGAGAACAAAATAATTATTTAACAACAATCAACATGATTTCTCTTTTAAGTCAAAAACCATTTTTTTCAAATCCATGTACCAAAAAATGTTTTAATATTGTCCAAAGGATATATTAGAGAAATCATTATCCACATTTAAAATTTTACAAGGTTATTATAAATCAATCTTCATGTTGTTTTGCATTCAAGGAACATTTGGATATTAATGAAAATGTGGATGGATTCCTAGTTTTATGATGTAAAACATAAAAATGTTTTCCTCCATTATAGACAAATAATTATTTAAAATAATTAATTATATGTTTCAATTTATATTTCAAAATAAAATTATTTCCCAATAATTTTATGAATTTTTAGTTTTTTTCAAATAAGAAAAGATATTTTAAAAAAGAAATGAATTTAATAGTTTCTAAATCTTACTTTATATTTATATAATGTTATTTTTAATAAAGAAAATATAAAAATTTTAATACTTTAAAATATTTTTTTGAAGTGCAAAGGCTATTTTACTCATGAAATGTTCATGTGATTTTTCAATTTAAATTTCCCTCTATACTGAAATCATTTTATATTACATATGAATTACTGGGGATAATAATTAATTATAATCTACTTATTTTTTCTATGTTTGTTTAATAATTATATTGAATAAATGATTATAAAACCCATTTATTTTTCATGATTTATTATATGGTAATTTTATAACATGTTTATAAGTCATTTTTTATGGGCTATGATTTGATGATATGATGAATGTTTAATGATATTGAGGCACACATAAGTTTGGTTTAAATTATAAAACATGTGGTACCTATATCTCCATTAATTTAATTGTGTAAATAATTATATATCATGATAAAAAAGTGGCAAACAAGATTATGATATTAATCCACTATGGGAAATAGGTGTTTCTTGATCCAATATGGGAAAAAATTTAATCCTGAGCCATAATGGTAAACAAGTGATAATACCTGATCCATTATTTTTATGTTCTTGAACGTTTACCATAAAATATGAAACTATATTAGATATATATTATTGTGAAACACTTCAGGACATGATATTATGGTTCATGATGGATTTATAGTGAATATAAATCCTTTTGGATCATTTTCTATAAAATAATAATGATTTATGTTTTGAATCATCTTTATGATCTATGAAACATTGGGCATGAACGTTATAATTTATGTTCAGGATAACATACCTTTATTCTTTCTTTATAAATTCAAAGGTTCATATGTTTATATATTCTATGTTTAAACAATATAGGCATAAAATATCACCCTTTTCAATATTTCATTCCCCATTTTATAATTAAAGGTTTAATTATGTTATTGAAAATAGATGTACATGGAAGATCAATTGGAAATATATTGAAAAACATACATTAAATTATAATATTGTGTTTCTAGTCCATATAAACACCAAAACATTATTTCGTCAATGATTTTTTCTATGAATTTTTTTGAATAGTCATTTAAATATAAATGATATTTATTTATGGGAATCCTTTGTCCTAATAATTTGATCAATCCAAATTGAATTACTATAAACATGTATTGTACATACCTCATTCAAATTGATGTCATTAAAATATCTTCCTTTCTTACTAATTTTTTATTCCTTTAGAGATGGTAAATAATTAAAGACTTGTGTGCTACGTGAATATGATCAAATAATACATCATGGAAATGTAGAGGATATATGTTCTCTATCATATGATTTCAAAATAATTGATACACAACATCATAGATCCAAATTTCTTAATACCAAAATGATCTAGGGATCCCAAATGTGAAACACAGTGGCATATAATTCCCTAATTATATAACTCCACTACTTTTTTTTTCAATTCCACCACGAAAATTATCTAGGGATTAATTGAAATTAGTTGTGAATAGGGGATAATATAATTGGAATACTACACTTCATTTTCTAGTGGATGATCACTTAATTACTTAAGAAAAAAATATTGTATTTTGATATAAATGGTAAATCAAAAATCCAAATATTACAACTTATTTTTATAGAAAGTTTCTTATCTTACTCCCCATTTATCTCATTCTCGAGAACAATTAGAGGTGGATATTAAAATGAATAAGATGATTATATATCCTCTAAATGATATGTAATTCCACATTGTAATCACTAACAATAATTTATTTCTCATTGTAATATTTTTTACATTTATGGTATCCATTCAATTTTTTGGATTATATAAATTCAAACATGGGTGTGAAAATAATTTCAGAAAATGTGTCTTGGTTATGTAACATAATGGGATTTAGTTTAAACATCATTATTGTAGGGAGTCATCCACTTGGTTTCTTGACAGGAATCTCTCATCTTATAGTTCATGTGAAATATCAAATTATCTTGGAAAATTTAAATGATACAGAAGAGTGAAAATATATAGAAAAAAATTGTTATATATGATTATAATATTAAAGAAAATTCCAAGAAATCATTATAAACATTTTTCTCAGTTGTTGGGATTGTATATTATTTGCATTTCTCCCTTGACAATTTTTGTGGAATAATCCCTTGATGATATGGAAAATAATATTAATAGTTTCACATCTATATAAAATTTTATAACTTCAAATTTGATTATTATTTCATTCCCTAAAAATATTGTGGCTGGTTTAATTAATCTCTACACATGAAGAAAACTATTATTCCCAGCAGCCATGTTCTGTAGTATTTCTTTCCACATTTATTATAGGATAGAAATTCCACCCTTCCCATCATCCCTTTTGTATTATTTCTTTTTACTGAGTTCTCAGAAACCATGTTCCTATAAATCAATAATTTGAAGTCATATTACTGAGAAAATTATATCTTTTTCTTGATATTACCTAATACTATGTCATTCTAGGATGAGATTGCTTGGGATACTAGTTCCCCTTGAATAATTATCATTTTATCATCAAATAATTTAATAATAATAATTTTTTGATTTTGAGTCAAGTTTTTAGAATGATTTTCTATATTTATATTCCTGGAATCATACATGGAATTACTTTTATCATTCTTTTATCTTAGAAATAGTAATATTCCGACAATATCTTCTCATTTCTCATTAGGAAAATATTTTTCCAAGAATTTAACCTTAAAATCCAAATATTACATGCTCATTATTTCCTCATCATCCATAGTATTTTGAATCAATGACCACCATTGATTCGAATATCATGACATGAGTTAAAATACCAATAATAAATATGTATCCCTTTTGTTACCCCATAGAGTGAAAAACAACTTCTCTAAAGAATAAATCCTTTGACCGAATACAAATGGATTAGAAGTAATATAAAATAATGTAGGTTGAAAATTTATAATGTGGTTTATAATTACCGTACAACATTATGGATTAGAAATATTCCCCATATAGGTAGGGTGGTTATTAAAAACATGTGTAAGTTAACCTAATTTAATTATTATTTGTTCTAATCTAGTTTCAGATATATTTATAGCTTCATTATCATTCCCTAGAGGGAAATCCATACATGGGTTTTATATATTGTTATAGTATACTTTCCTTACACTAGGAACTATTTATAAATACAATTTTACCGTAAGTTATATCATATCTTTAAGAATCATAATTTATAATTTCTAAACAACTTATTTACCTAATATAAATTGAAATATTTATTCACAATTAGTCTCAATGTCATAAACTTATTTTCATTATAAATGTTTGAAAATGATATGATTTTTTCATGTCATGTATAATAATTTTTCATTAAAATTTTAATTAACCTAATCATATCCACTATAAGTTTTAAAACATATGCGTAGTATGGTCATAGTCACCCTACATAAGAATGATGGTCAAGATAAACTCAAAACAAATCGTTTTAGATTTATTTCTCCTAGATGCATCTATTTCAAAACCACATCAATAAATAGTACCATAAGTGGATGTATTAATTGGAAAACCATATAATTTAAACCCTAACAAAATTTTAGGATGATATTATATAATTAGACATATCCCTAGAGTAATTCATACGGTTATATGACCAAATATATGTTTTTCAAATTCTAGTTCCCAATTTTTCCGCTAAACTTTCTCTCATATCAATTTTATAGACCCTGACACAAGTATTTCAGATTTAGGGGTTACTTAATTACATTTTCACTAGATTCCAACGAACAAAACCTTGTGGAAAGGTATTTAGTAGCCTTGTAAATCAAGATACAAAGTCGAATCGCCTATAAAATTGAAAAAATAAGAGGCAACATTGAATTTTCATTGATAACACCATTTTTCTATTTAGAATATCCCTAAAAAGAAATCGTAACACACTTCTTAAAAACCATTCTAAAGGAAACATAATAAATTGGTGAGCTCTTATGATGTGTAAGTGTATACCTACAATGGAAGATAACATGACCTAAATAAAAATTGAATAATATGGCCAAGTTATAAAGTAATGAAATATTCCACAAATCTAATAGAACAAATGAGTTGAAAAAATTAATGGATAACATAATAACAAAAATAATCACATGGATAATAATAACAAGTATCATAATTTTTGAATATATAATGTTTGACATTATACAGATAACATATTTCTCATATGAAAAGACATCATATATAAATGATTGAGGCTTTATAAAGATATGTGATCTGGTTTGTATCATGAATCCAAATGATAATCATGATGAAATATTTGTCCCTTCCCATTAAATAATATATCCCATCAATTGAATATATTATTGGGGTAAATCATTAAAAATTTTAACATTCGTATTGAAAACCTATACCAAAATGTTTTAAATTTACACAATCAATAGACATAATAAATAATCATCCAAAACAATATCATTATTATTATCATAATAGTGATTCTATAATAAATAAAAATATTATATGAATAATACATTGATTAATATACTATAAAAATAACACAGGAAAATTTCATTAGGAACATACCATTTTTACATTTTAATATCTTATTTAACTTCTAAAATACTACCCAAATATTTAGTAAAAAATTTTATATCAAAATAAACGAGTAAACATGTTATGGAATCATTAGTTTAACGAGGCTTTATGTGGTCCAATTATTTCGTTCTTGAAATTAAATTAATATTCCTTTTACTTTGTTGTAAAATGGTCTAGAGAACATTGTTCAAAAAATTAAAATAAGATTCATTTCAAATCTTTTTCTAAAAATTGAATCATGAAAAAACAAATTCATTAATAAATAATTATAGAATGATTAAAACATTCTAACAATCATTTTAAATGTAATATGGACGCATAAGTAAATGAATCCTATCTGAATAGAAAATATAACGGTTGTTTTATTTATGAAATTTATTTTGTGTCTTAAGTACATAAAGAGAAGAAATTTAATGGAAAATTGTAATCTATTTTTATAATCATAAGGGAAGAAAAAATATTGGAGTTCAAATTAAAATATAAAATAACTAACCTAGACGGTATTTAAGAATTTAAAAATCATTAATAATGATGAGATAGTGAAATAAACACTTACTACATTGGTAATAATTGAATAATAAACCCCATTAAAAAATAAAATAAATTTAGACATTAAATACCATGAATATAACTATTACATCACAGTATATATCATAAAGAATGTATATATATGAAAAAACAATTGGTGATATGTAATATGTCTCACCGATGTGAAAGTTAGATCTGAAACCCTTACCACTGATTTGACTTCTTAAGTAAGTGTTAGATGTAACACCCTAGAATTAGTAAACCGATTGGAAAAAATAATGTTTGTCGCAATCCCTCATTTATGCCTACCTATATTCCAGAGGCTATAAAATAGTACTGAGGGACCACGGGGGTACACTTGGGAGTCTATGACCTCATAAACGGATTTGAAAAACATTGATATAATAGATAAATATCATGAGAATAATAATGAAATAAAATTAAGATGAATTAAATACTCTAAATAGTAATAATACACCAATAAAAAGTGAAATAGTATAAAAATTATGAGATTGTAATTGATCTAATAAAATGAATAAATAAGTAAATGTATATTAGAATAGAAAAATATATAAAATGTGATACCGAATATCATCACAACACAAATCTATTCCATGTTATCCCAAGATACCATGATATAATCAATCATTCATCAAAAACCCTGTACTTCACCAGGTCCCTAAATATAACCATTAATTCTATTCAGATAAAAAATGGTGCCCTGGATATGGCATGATATATAATATATAGTCCAACACAAATGGTGTCTAAAAAAATTTTGTCCATGAATATAAAGTCCTCTTTAGGTATATATAAAGATAGGTAATGGAATAATATGCCTGATATAATACTCTTGTTAGTTTCAGACTCTTCATGGGATGCCTGACTGACCAAACATAATTTGGTTCAATCCAGTAATATATGAATAAGTGAACTACATGAAGTTATGGAATACCATTCATAACTAAATTGAACGAGTTTAGGTAATTATAAAATAGAACCATTGTTCATACCTTGGTGTCCAATCCATGAATATATAAATTTAGGATACAATATGAAATTAGATATCATTGACCTTATTTGGTTGTGTCTTCTCATTTTACCTAAACCATGCATCCTAGATATATGGTAGTAAGTGTTACCCAAAGGGTTCACCCATATAATTCTATTTTAAAAGTCTCTGATAGATCCCATGTTGTAGATCTATTGTATATCCTTGTTGAAGATGGACTGGGGCCCAAGGGATGAATCCAAGGCACCTCCTATCCGAAGACATAAACCCAATTCAAGGAAAGTATATGTGGAATTCTATTATACATAAGTGAGTCAAGTTAATTATTGGCACCAAATAATGGAATTCCCATATAATAATACATTGAACAAATTTTATGGTGGTCATCTCCCTTGGAGACCATCCAAATGAATATGGGGGGTTTCTCCTGAGTTATTAAGGAATTCCATCAGAAATATAGGGATGGATCAAGAAATTGTAGTCTAATAATAAAAAACATTTCCATAGATTCAAAAAGAACCTTACATTTAATGAAAAAATTGAGGCCACGTGATAACCATGAAATTTCATTCCCACTATATATATATAATTGAAGCTCATAACTCTTCACTCAATAATGAAAATTTCTATCTATGTTGTAATACTCTTAATAATTTTATTTCAATTTAATATGACCAATGATAAACATGCTTAAAAATTTATATGGTTCAATTCATCAAATTAAATTAGTTAAAAACACAATGAAGTTAAATTAAAAAAAAATTCATCAAATGAATAGGGGAACATCTACATATATATGGATCACACAAAAGGGCAGATCAAGTAGAGGATAGAGACCTCCAATGATAATATGAGAGACTAATGGACATTAAAATTAAATATTAAACAACTAATTTATGTAAAATAGTACTTTTTGGTAAATATAACATGAAATTATCTGTTGGTGTAATACGAATAATTAAAAATAAGTGGGAATTCATAGAAAATACATTAACCACATAAAATATAGACATAAAAGAGAACTAATCCCGTGTTGGACCTTTGATTGTTTTGACTGATAATAAAATTTATGATCTATAAAATACATTGAAAATTTGGAATATTATATGTCAAAAAAATAACACCAGCGATAGTGAGAAAACACATTATTGGATTCAAATAGATTGAAAATTTTTCCTAGAGGAATCAAATTTTACAAACAACAGTCTTATCATTGTATGGTTGAGGGAGATACTTTAATTCAAATTTTGTATCAAAATTGGAGATCTAATTGGAGGGTGAAGTGATGTGCATGGAGAAATTGGATAAATTAAGTATAAAAACAAATAAATGGAAGAAAACCCCCTACATTTACACCTAATTAGATGGTATCAATGTATGGACAAACATTTTGCTAATCTATTTCCCTACCAAGAGATAAGAACAATCCATAGGAACCCCTCACATAGGCATGGTGCATGGTTATAGTAACCATGTGAAACCAATTTCAAACTCATCTATAATGAGACCTTTATAATTTTCACCATCATGAACCCTAAGAAACATGGTTAGGATAAATTTTTTACCCCCTATTGTGAATTATATCAAAAAATCGTGTTTTAAAAATCCATATTAACTAAACTGTATGGTTTATACTAACCATGAGGCCCACACATATCCCCCCAATCGCAATATCTGGACTCTTAACAAGCCAAGTACATCCTCAAAACTTTTGTGACCTCATTAGGCATTAATATTTGGTTAAAAAATGTAAACTAAAAGTAATTATTTTCAATCCTCATAGTAATGTCATGATATTACAGTCTTCTCCTTTAAATAACCTCATCATAGAGTTTCCATTCCAATAGTTGTAAAGCATCTACTATGAATTACTCCTCTCTCTAATAAAAACAGTCTTCCTTTATCTCTAAAGTAACATAATGTATATGGTCTTTATGACATAGAACCCATATTAGAGGTAAGATCCCCCACTCAATAGGATTTCATTTTTTGACTGAATATTTTAATAGGATACACCTAAAAATATGAATCAACATAGAGGTCCACCTCATTAGGCTGGAAAACATGATACATGTATGGGTTATAACAACATAACTAAAAATTGTTGAACACATTATGCATAGCTCTATGTCTCTTAGGGAGTTTAATATGAAATTCTACTAATACTACCCTCTAAAAAATATTAAATTTTCTAAAAATGAGAAATCAATACTATTGATTGAATAGTTTAATTAATAAATGCATAAATAATCAAGACCCAATATTGAACTCTACAGGTTGTTAATGATAGTCGACAAATGATTCTTACATAGACTATGCCATATCCATTAACTACATTTTAAACTGAACCTTCTATAATGTTTCCTAAACGAGATTATTCCATAATATATTGAAATTCATTGGATCTAACCAGCACCAAGGTTATATACATAACCTATATTGTAAGGCGTAATAAGGATATGTCTGACTCATTTCCCAATAACTATTGTTATATAATAAAGTAGTGAGTTTTATATATTTCTCCCATGATACTTGAAAATCTAGGATGTGTGCTTTGAGAATGTTTATTAACACCTGTATCATTTTCATGGACTACCCATATGTCTGATGGATGAATTATATACTCAAAGTACATATGTGCTTAAATCACCATACAACCCTTTCCATAACCAAAAAGTAATTCCTCCATACATGTCTGATTCAAAAATACATGGAACTCTATGAATTAGGATAATATCTATAATATAGATCCTACCATGGAAATCCAAAAAATGTATCCTAAATAGTTATGTAGTGACATACCTCGATGATTTGATCGAAGATCACTCATTTAACATCATTTCCTTGAATGTTTATCAGTAATCCACCTATAATAAAAATGGTGAAATCTTCCAAATTCTAATTTGAAATGGAAAATAATTATGAACTACCTAGTGGTTGTTGGGGTTTCTCCATCACCTACTATAGGTGGATGACCAATAAATAAATCCATCTCTATCTATTTTCATACCAGACGACCTGTATTAGTGCTGAAAATCACGAGACATCTTTGTATTCCCATGGTGTAACCCCCATGTTGAGTCAAGACCCACTAATATCTATTTATCATGGATGTCTGTAGGAATGCAGACACATCCATTTATGTGAAAAAGCTCATCCACATTTAATATCTAGACTGGTGGGGGATATTTCCTTATTCACTACCCCTATGACTATGATTTTAAGATTCTATAGTTTATTTATCTCTAATATCTTTATGAAGGAATAAGACCTTGTCAATACGGTAAGGGTTTGATGTTTGTGATATTCCTCAACTTCTATTTGAATATCACAACAAGGGCCATCAAAATCCAATCATTAGTATCATCTTGAACCAATTCTATCTGAGTGATCAAGTGAAAATATTCTTCAACATAATATCCTTTCCTATGTGTATTGGAATGTTCAAAATCAATTGACTACAAGTATTTATCCTATCTTCTCCACCTAAGGTTAATTCCACACTACAAAAACATAAATATGATATTTTTAGGGTTCATATACAGAAAAAAAATTTATCTATAGGAAAATATTTCCCCTAACAATTCAATGACTAAACCATAACATCCATCTTAGGACCATAGATTGGGTAATTCTAATTTTTTTTCAATAACTGAAGTGAAACATAGGAAATGGATTGATATTCAGATATTTGAACTACTCCTGGACTAATTATTGATGCATCAAGATAAATTGTATAGATTTTATACGACTTTAGAAAATTTTGGATAAGTAATGAATTCATTCTTACACTCATTAATTGAATGTCTATCCCAAAGGCTTCTTGCCTCATGAACCTCAAACACTTTATTAGCCAAGCTCATAATATCTACAACTATGCATTAAAATTAAAAAATAAAGCTCATGTATTAGCAATCCATCACATAAAAATGGCTTGATAAATACATTATTTGTCTAATATAATTAAACCAAGAAACGAACCTCCTCTATGATTATATATATCATTTCTTATGAGACAATATGATAATAAAATTAAACCTTATAGATCTAAAAAGTGGCATTTTATGAGTTCAGATTATAGATGGTGTTCTATTTGTGTATTCAATGTGATCTAAATGTAATTCACATTACCTTTTCATGTGTAAGAGTACACGGATATATAAACCTAGAAGACTACCACAAATTTATTCAGATATAGGTGACAACATTAATTCGCCAACTCTATAAAAACAGCTATTACATTCGTGAGATCGAATGACATAATGAGATACTCATAAATACCATACATGCTATAAATGTTTTTATAAGGTATGTCCAAAATTCTAACTTGTACCTTATTGTAACATAACCTAATATTGGTATGGGAGAAAAATATCACTCCTTGGAGCAATTCATAGAGGTTTTCTATACAAGGTAGTGGTTATCGGTTCTTATTTTTAAGATAGCTCCATCGATAATAATCAATAAAAATTATAAGGGTATCATCAACCATATTGGAGAAAATATTAGGTGAGCCCCATGTTGAAGTATTGGGATTTATAAAACCATTAAATTATAAGCCTTATTAATAACTACTGGTATCCTATAACTCAATAGTAGATATCATGTAAGGATAAAAAGATACAAGTGCTACTCTAAGAATAGGATCGATATATAACTACACCTCTCTCTTAGGTGGAAATATCAGAAAATCATCAGTCTTAACATCCACAAAAAAAGATACAACAAGATAGAAATCCATATGTTGTATTCCATGATCATCCATATAAAGGCTATAAATATGGGTTTTCATTCCTCCAGGAAAATGATTCACTAGTTTATATCTACATTTATAGACATCCCATTCAGACTTATAAATATAACTATCACCCTCCCCTGATGTAATGGATACCCTACATTTATAGCTATCCAAATACCCATGATAATGGAAAATATATTCCATAAAAATAATGATATTAATTCACTTCATCTAATGGATGAAGAGGTACAACATGAAATGATGAAACCCTACCACAAGGGGGAATTCCATGCATTGGTGCACACTCCTGGATCAAATTCCCAATAGCGTCAAGTTTCAAAACAAAATAATATAAATGAATCTCAAGAAGAAGGAAATACATGATATTAAAAAAGAAAAAAACATTTAAATGAGACATTATCATGAAGGGAACATAGTGGGTTAGAGGTTACCAAAATCATACCTCATACATTAGATGACCCAAAACCCCACTCCATGGACATATTCGATAATTGATACATAAGGCCTTGTCAAGGAACTTATATACAAATAGACTACCTTTAATGAATCCATTTTCTTGGAGATACATATTTATCGTCTAGCCTCCCCAACCACAGACAACTCCTTGATTTCTATTGACATTGGAAGTTTGTCTTCTGAGTTAGCATGGATCTATGGACCCTACTCTAAAAGGTAGATTAGTTATAGATCCTTTTCAACTAGGAACAAATGGAATTATAGCGAAAAACATATGAAGATTACCCATTATTATATAAGACCAATAATTAGTTTTATATCGGTAATACTAAGGTTTTACAATACCTTATCTCCCACAGTATTGTGTATAACAAAACTACCATTATAGATACTAAGGCTTCTAGTTCTCTATCAATAACCCCTATGTAGGGCTTCCTACTACTTTATGAACTATTACACTATCTTGGAACCAATCCATTATTCCCTATACCATAATTTCCTTCAAAATAATCAAATAAAAGGGTATTATTTACAATTATGAAGAAAATTGTATGTTGGAAAAAATTCAGATGAGACCATATTGTATACAATAGAAAATCCTTAATTTTTCCCTCTCTATAAATATCATCATCGGTTGTGGAAGTTAGAAAATATATAATCTAATTAAATGTATCTGAATACTACATAACTAACGTGTATCATTTTTCTATGTATAAGAACTTTATAGCTCTATTAGCTCTTAGAATCTATGAAATGAAATAGAAGTATAAGGCATCCAGAAAATTTGTTCATACTACAATGTAATGATGCCCTTCCTGAGTAATAGCGTCCCTCCAAAACATTAAAGAACCATGTTCTAAATAATTATTGATATTGAACCTCTACTATAGAGGCATTTAATGGTTCTTAGCTATAGAAAATATGATCTAGAGCAATGTCTCAGCATCCTGTGGAATTTCATCCCCAAAAAACATATTGAAGTGATGATATTAAAACTCTCCTTTCAAATGTTCTATAGTAGGGGTATTCTTTGCATCCCCTAAATTTCTTTTTGTATACCATATATATCCTTCTGAAAAATATCCATCAAAACACATGTAAATTACAAATGGAAGTTCACTAGGAAATACTATTTTCAGGTTAATTCCCACCACCTCAGGAACATGGTCATCACCACTTTCTTCATGATAATCTTGAGGAATTCATAGTGGCATATCTCTTCTAATTTAATAAGTAAACCCCTATTCATGCTCGTGAGGCTATGTGTGGGCATCATATATCACCAAATTGAAATGACAGTCATACTTCCTCTTCTACCCTAATATAGTCAGATCTCGTTCCTGTTCTCTAATTTGTATCAGGTTTTCGGTATACAGTGTTTCAATTTGAAGTTATAGTGGAAGGATCTATTTATGTTTCAATTTGAATAACAATTTTTCTGAAATAATTTCCTTCTAATAATATATCATCAAAGTCATTGAATATTGTATTTCATATATCCATATGTATATATTCATAGGTCTTGTTAAATGAATCTATCAATCCCATATTATAATGCATTATAATTTAAATATTTATAATGGTACTACATATAACTACAACTAGGATTTTCATGTGGTTCAATTAGATTGATCCAGATTCCCTTTTTAGTCACATAAACTCTTCAAATTGATCTTTTAATACATATAATCGCATCCAAATAAGTTTAAAACTTGATTATCATACAGTTCATGCATCAAAATAAATATAACTGTATTATTAATGTTACAACATAACACTATATGGGAAACACTATTTAAAGGTGATTTAGACAAATTAGTTATTCCTAATATTTATCCCTACAATAATCATAACCAAAATATAAAATATAATTATCATGTTATTACGAATATGAAAAAAATCATGCATTTTGTAAACATTTAATGACATAATACATGAAATATAGATATTTTCATGCCTATAATAATGAAAGAGACACTACCTCCTTTCTATACCGGGAAAATGGTAAAAATAGAATTTTCAGTAATAATAATAATATCCACAATCCATGTCTGTCACACATTAGTGAAATAAGTGAAACATTATCAAGGATAATCCATAATAATAAATCTCCACACAGGATATCGGGACATTCCCCCTTATGTGGTTTAGAAACTCCAAAGAATATGCTCATTATCAAATCTGAATACATATTATTATCATTTGTAACAACCCAAATAGAAAATAAAAATGAAACATGACCTTTGATACCAATTTCTAACATCTTAGTCCAAGTTTTCCCAATGGTAACATAACTTCGTACGTCACAAGGCTGTAGATGAACATCCCTATATACCATAGGCTTCCATCATATAGCAAAGGTCCTTGGTGTTATAGTGGGGAAAATATTCCCTCACTATCAAGGTGGATGAGTGGTCATATAGTGAATAAAAAGTGGTAGAAAAATAATTATAGATAGAGAAATAGATGTAAATCATCTAGATAGTAGTAATACATCATGCAAAAAATTGTACCATACGAAAAACTATGATTATTTCATGAATCTTTTCAAAATTCAGACATACTTATATATATTAAAATAAAAAAATGATATCCATTAGTGTCACATGTTAAGGGTTAGTCCCATTATCCTACGATCACATGATATAATACAATAAGAATCCAAGACCAGGACACTACACATATCTCTACCTATATCCATGAGGTCTTTTAATGTACCAAATAAAGCCCCACATAGGGTTAGAGATATTCATAAAAGGCCACTTCGAAAGAAATCTAGACAAATTATGTTCATGAATATAATATTATAAGTGTTCATAAATAATGGTTAGAAGTGAAATACCATGCCATAAATAACACACATATCAGTATTGGAATCCTCATTGGATGCTCGACATACCATACCTACTTCAGATCATGTTGGAATTACTGAATAAGTGAAATTCACGATGTTAGTTTCCTACATGCTTAACTAACATGTAAAAGTTTATGAAATTATTAAATAGGATCCATGGAGATACCTGAACATCCAAGTAATATAAATAGTAAGGTAGAATCCAATATAAATCATGGAATAATTGATCTTAGTGGGTCGAGGATACTCATATAATATAAAAGCAGAATCCTAGATATATGAGGCATAGTGTAATCTGTGGCGTGTACCAAATCATTACAATAGAACAGTGTTTTACTATGTACATGGAGTATTTAAATAGTAAATCCCAAGATAATAATGACTACGGTGTTGGGGAAGAATCCAAGGATCCTCCTATCATATGTCATAGTTAAATCCGAGGAGTAAATATGTGGAATTATATTTTCTAGAAATGAGTTAATTGAATCATCCGAACTACCTGAGACATTCATATATATGAATAAATTAACCAAATACCATAACGGGTATATCCTTGGGATGTCGGCCAAATGAATTATGGTGGTTTCCTCTGATTTCTCATTTCATTCCCCCAGGAGTCCAAGGCAGGCTCAAGTGAGACAAATCCAATAATAAGAAAATCTGTATAGTTGATATAAGAAACATGCAGTTAATTAAATTAATAATGCCTTGTGAAACACATGTTAATTAATTTACATTAGACACACACACACACACAAATATATATAATTTAATTCATACATTTTCTTTCAATAACTACAATGTATTTATATTGTGTCACACTATTAATAATTTTATCCTAATTTAATAAGAGAAAAATATAAACATGATTTCCAATGTATAGGGATCAGTAAATAATATTAATTAATTATATAATTGAGTAAGTTGAACTCGATACAAAAAAGAAGTAATTGTTGTTAATATGAAAAGGTTCATGTTACAGTCTGAATGAAACACTTAAAGGGGTGGATCAAATTTATGTCTTGAACATCCAACGATAATAAGTGGCCCTAATAAATATAAACATTATAATTTTAAAAATGAATTTTGGGGTAACATATTTTAGGGTAAAAATATGGTTCTAATGGACAGTTTTTTACAATGATGTCAATAATAAGTTGACGATACACATGGTAGAAATCATAGACCACCACCCATATGCTGTTAGAGTATAACTCACTCAATATCATCCCATGGATTGGTTTGAATTGAGTGAAAATGGATGAGTGGAAAAATAACATAAAAATAGGCCCTATTAAATCAAATAGAAATATCTATTATGATGGATAAATAATCTATAAAATAATTAATGTTTACTGAATTTATTATTGAGAGTAATTAAAGACGTCAAAGGGTGGTCTGATTGGAGATCAGATGAGGGATATACTTTCATGGCTTGGATGAATCTATAGGGGTCCTCCAATGGTATAGTGAATCACTTTCCATGTGGGAAGAGTATTATAAAGGGTGATAAGTAAATAACGGATTAAAAATCATAAATTCACACATCCTTGAGATGACACACAGTATGACAGCATGATTGGCCAAATCATGTACTCACTATGTTAAAATTACTGTCTACTAGAACCCCTCACATGGGATAGGGACACAATTAGAAAAATTATTCATAGATCATGTGATACACCAATTAAATGAGACATTAAATATCCACACACCCATGTTCCATTGGTTTCATAGTTTGAATAAACTGTGTTGACCCTAATAGTGTACCAGGCCACCCTATCTGTTTTAAAAAATCCATAAAATATAGAAATAATTGTTTATTTAAACCATGAAACCCACATGTTTTCTCCAATACATGGGGAAAAAGTCTCCAAAAAATCATCTTATACCCTAAACATGTCCATGACAATGTTAGGCATTACCTGAAGCAAAAACCTAAAGAACTAAACTAAAACTAAAATGTTTGATACCTCATAGAAAATAATGAATTTTGACTTAGAAATACTATATAATAGATATATATTTACTATAAATATATTATAGAGATATAATAATATATATAATTCAACAAATGATTTACTTATTATCTTTTGTCTCCTATTTATTAACAATTCTATGTTAGAATTTCTCTTTTAGGTAATTAATTCTTTTTTATACATGTTTTGGTTCAATAATTATCATCCCTTTAAAATTTTCATCTCCAGATCTTATCAAATTATTTTAACAAGATATAAATATCATATATATTCATAATATATATTTATTTAGTCAAATTCATCAAGTTATTCCATTTAAAAATGAATACACTATTCACGGAGATGGTAGGAGGCTTGTATTCATTAACATTGTTTCCTTTTTAGTAGGATTGAAAGAATGAAAGGTAAAAAATAAATCACACATCAAGCATACTTTTTAAATATTATATATCATATATATTCATTATATCTTCCCTTATTAACCTAAATTTCAAAACAAAAATAAAAACATGTCGTATTGCTTATTGGGGGCGGCAGTCCACATGTACGGACGAGAAATATTACCTTTTTCCAAAAGATTTGAATGAAAAAATTTATTTTTTATATTGAAATTTCAAAAGTATTATTATGTATTAAATATGATATACATAAATAAATGAATTAAATCTTTATATAGATCCATGAGAGGTGTTAATGTAAAAATTATTATATTTGTTCATGTGACAGAAGGTTGTCGTACACTAGATCGATGATTACATAACACATTTGATGGATGTGTGGCTCGATATATGTTTTTAAATTAACATAATCGAATCCCGTTATATATATATATATATTTATAATTTATTTAGATTATTTTAATCGTGTAGATAAAGAAAAAAATGGAGAGGAATGGTTAATAATTATACTTCTTCTTCTGAGAACCTCTTTAGGTTTATACATAAACTATTCCTACAATGATTTTACGGTCAAACCAGTAACTATATATTATGTAGAGGGTTTTATGGAATTAATTTTTTCTATTATTTTTCAAATAGAAGTTTTTTTGAACTATTGATAGATAGGAGAGGTTATATCATTTTATTAGTGTGGGAGGGTACCCACATGTAAATTTTCAAAAAGTATAAAAAATAATAAATTCATTCCATATCAAAATAATTTTATATGGCTATAAATTTGAATATGGGATAAGATAATGAGAATATATTTATATCTAATAGGGTTTATATTTGTTCAATTTTTTCCATACACCTATTTTTTGTTAGACCACTAATAAACACGTTTTTACGGATATCGGGATAATTAATTTATATTCTTTGAATATTTATTATGAAAAAATAATGTAAATATTATTAAATGATATTAATTATTATGAATGAAAATATAAAATAGTTTTTAAGAAATTAAATTCATTTAAATTAAATAATTTAGTACCAATTGAAATCTGCAAGCATGATGAAAATAATGTTTTATAATGAAAATATTTTATTGAGTACAAGAAATTTTTCTTTCAAACATCAACATGAAATTTTCTCCAATTATATATAATATATTATTCATAATATTATTGAAGTAATTTTACTTTTGATACAATTGGACAAAAAATCTATCTTTGTAAATTCATTAAGAAAATTAGTTTTCATTAAATATCATTATTTTTAACTTTTCAAGATAGAAATTAATTTTTTAGAAATATATAAAAGAAATTATTATTTGGTAATTCTAAATGATTGATTAGAAAAATGAAGTTTATTTTTTAAAATAAATTTTGTAGATGTTATAAAACAAAAATCTTGAAAACAATTTTTCAAAACACAAAGAAAACATTTTTTAGAAAAAAAATTAAAAATATCAAGAATAAAATAGTTTTTATTTATATCTCATGTCAATAAATAAATTAAATCTATTATAATATTAATATTACATATATATTATATAAAATTAATTAATATAATTCAAAAAAAGTTATTACCTTAATTCATCATGATAAAAACACATTCCGTTCATAAAAACATGTCTTTTAAAAAAAATTATATTTTTTGCATTATTATCCAGTGGATTTATTTTTAAGATGTGTAACTCATATAAAATTTATATTAACATATTCATATTCAATACCACTAATATAACAGATATGTTTTAATATTATACAATATTATAGATCATTCTGATATAGGGTTGTATGTATCACAATAATTGAATTGATTAAATTTAATGAAATATATCCCAAAATATAAGGGTGTAACATTTTTTATAGATGGTAATGATATCCCCATGGGATTTTAAGAATCATGATTATGTTAATAGATATTTCACGTTTTGTTGGTTTTATTCATGTTTTGGGATTTTTCATCGATAAAAGAACCAACCTATAGTTATTCTCGAAACTCGATGTAGTGGGTTAGGAACCACATAACATGTGTCATTTTAGACATGAAAAGTCTGATTAGTGGTGTGAAAAAGGATTTTGATCTAAATGAATTAGTATTCATTTAGTATGGTATTAGTGATGGAAAACCACCCATTTCAGTATTTAATCATGGATGAAAATGTGTAAAACCGTTTTATTAGTGTTCTCACATGTATATGGGTCTAGGTATTTGGGAACAAAAATAAGAGTTTCAGTGGGAAAAAATCCATGTGTTTTAGTTAGAAAATTTATATTTGGGGAATACTAAGGCCTAGAACTAGTTGTTATTTATATAATTTTACATTTGGGAGAACCACATGCTTGATAATAGATTTTCTTAATTACTCAATCGTTTCTCAATATAGAAATGATCAGTTGAAGTATTGTCTTAGTGATTAAACAAAAACTAATGTGTTGAATCATGTTTTTATAAATGAATCACATTGGATTAGAGTGGTACTATGGGTTTTCATCTGGGATATTGATATAAAATATTATTTCATATTAATGATTTGGAAACTGATATCTTACATATCAGATGATCCAAGGATCTATGATACTTCTCTAGGATGAGAAGTGTTATTGTGGGGTGTTTATAATATAAAAAGTTAAGAAGGGATATCAAATTCCAGGGGATTAAAATTTTTCTATCAATAGATTGGGTTTTTAGAATTAGAATTTTGATGCAAATTCTTTGAGTTTAAACATCTCAATGTGGTGTTTTGGATATGTAATTAGACTCAAAATGGTGTCAATATTATCAATAGATATTTATATAAGGACCAAGGAGGTAGTACTATATCATTTCAATTGAATTCTACCACTATCCATATGGTGGATAACATAGGCTATGCGATGAAGTAGAAGGTGACCCATCTTATTGGCTAGGCCCCTAATTGTCAAGTGAGCCTCATTAGATTCCATATGAGGTTGTTTTCCATGCTATTTATAGGGGAATATTCCACATTTGATAATTGAGTCCATTATGATTTTAATGGTTTTGAAGAACGATTTTAGGTTCATTTTAATGATGTCACCCCATTTCACATCAATGGATCCCACATGATATGGGGTGTATTTTTAAGAATTAATGGGGTTTTGATGTAATATTTGTTCATTTTTGATCATCAATCTCCCCTCACATTACCATTATTGTTTTTTTGGTATTTCGGGTTTAGGTATTGGATGTTGATTTCTTTTGAGGGTTCAAATATTTTCAAAGAATTATGGGACTGTTTTCTACGAACCACATGCATTGATGGTATCAATGTATATATTTCATGGTTAAAAATCATTTTTATGCGATAATATTGGGGTTGTGCCATAAACGTCAAGAATGATTTTTCTTTATGGTTTGAGTGAAACCGAGTTTTCCGGTGAGTTGTCACCAATAAATAATTTTAAAATATTTTTTTTTCAAATTATATTTTTTTATAATTTATTATTAAAAATATTTATACTTGAAACTAATTGATTAGTACGAAATACTGTGCATTGTAGGTTCAAAATGTGTAATGTTAGGAATTTAACTCTCTCAAATTAGTTTTATTTTTTTATTCACTTTTTAAGGGAAGAGTGGAAAGCCAAGAAATGTGTATTTTACATCAGTAATGGTATATGGACCTCATGTACTTAAGCAATGGTATTTATTCATTTTTTATGTTTCCTGTTGTATGGGTTCTCTCCATTGAGGGAAATGATCCATTTAAAATTAATTTTATTCTTAAATAAAAAGGAAATTCCTATAATGAACATGTTCTTACTTCAATGGTGGACCCCTTGGAATTTTCTTCACACCATGATACCTAATGGTCAAGGGCCTAATTATTATTCTACACCCTTAGAAGCATCGATCTCTTTAAGGGGTGTGATCATGTAATGTGATACTTAAAAACCCTTTTACATTATACCATAAATTCATGTGAAGTGGAGTGTGATGATTTTCAGTGGTTGGACCTAGAATGGCTCAATCAAATTTTGAGACTCCTTAGAACCTTTGGTCTAGTTGGGGTGAGTTATGGAAGGGTTATTTGACTATACTTCATGAATTTATTGAAGTTAGTTGACCCAAAGAGGAAAACAATAATTTAATTTAATGAATATATTGGAATATTAAAGATCATTATTATTGATAGGGGTGTAAACCATGTGGTGTATTTATGCATTGAATGACTTTGTAAAAAAATGGGTCACTTGATTTGTGTTAGTTCTGTGAATGAAAATTTGAATGGGTATTGATGTTTTGTGAGTGTAGTCATAAAACCTAAATTTTTTGTCTAGTACTTGTAGGGATTAGGTTTTTTCATTCCCATGGGAGGTCTTCCATTTTTTTAGAAGTGATTGTATTTAGTGTTCAAATGACCATAGTTATATTTTTATTTATTTCACTTATTTATAATAAACAATAGGGGTTTACTACGATTGAAAAATTAAATTAAATTTCAATAAGATTATATAGGATTCAGATGTGGGCCTCAATGTATGAATTTCATGGTTTGGGTGCCTAGGACATTACTCTTGAGACTTATATTTCTGTTTAATGTTGAGAAATTATTAGGTAGATTCTCTCCTATGATTTTGTAGTGATTCTTGCTAGTGAAGATTTATCGAGATGATAGGATTTGACCCTAGATTTTTATGCATTTCTATATATGCCTAGGGTACCTAGGATTTCATGAATGCATATGATTAAATTATTTTTCATGACACTATAGTATGTATTCCTAGATTATCTTCATATTATTATGAAATTGAGCTTAAAAATAATTGGTTTCCAAGGATTAATTTGAATTGTGCATTTGAGCCTAATGATATTCGATTTCCTAGGGTTCTACAGATTTATCTGTGAGCCCAATAATATTATAATATTATTTCATTCTTAAGTTACCATAAGGAATTTATTTTTATTAAATATGCTATTTTGGTATTCCTTAGTTTTCCATTGTGTATTGTATCTTATCTTGATATTCGATAGATTATGATAGAATATATTGTGATGTAGTTTTTTAAATTTAATGAATGCATGTTTGTGGGATCCTAGGAAATGATATTTTTCTACCTTATGAAATTATTATTCATAGAGACATTTTATCATTGGGAAAAGTAGGTATGTCATTCCATAGAGTCATTTTTGAACCCATGGATCATATATTACTCTTTACTAATTTATTAATGTATCTATAGTTGATAATTTACTCATTTAATTATGTCACATGTACATATCACTATATTTATTAGTTATTTAGGAGGAATTTTTGGTGGTTACCTAAAATTGATTACACATGCCCTACTTCGGTAGAAGGGGGAATATAGGTATACAATTAAGAATTAACTTTTTCATATGTAAAGGGATGGTAAAGGGCCAACGATTCAGTTATTTTTAGTTAGTTAGGATGGATTGTGAGACAATGATGACATTTGGATGTGAGGTTTAGAGGATCCTTCTAAATTCAATTCCATTTTTATAACATTAAATATGTGGTCATCAATGTGGGTGATGGATCATTGTATAATTCATGTCAGCCTTATGGGAGTGTATTTTAATTATTCATAGTTACTAAATTTATCATTGATGGATTATATATAATATTATTTCTTATATTTGAATCAATAATATAGGGATATATTCTCCTTAGTCACACCTAATACATCCACTACTATTCAACAGTCTCTGGTATATGGGGAGGTGCATATGAGGTTATCTGGAGAACCAGTTTTGGGAACATGACATGTGTCTGATGAACCACGATTTTATAGAGTCTGCAACATCTAATAATCCCAATTTAATTTATCATTAATAATAAATTTCCATGAATGAAATCCCCATATGTTATCAAAAAATACCATGTATAATTCATATCATAACCAAAAGACACAAGAATCACAAATTCCAATTATATTGAATGGTTTCATAGAAGAGGGATTATCTAAGGAAATCAATCATTCCAAATTGTGATACATTATACTTTTCCCCATAATTTTAAATTTATCCTTATATGGTGAGGGAAATGATAGAAACTCCTATAATAATATAATTAACAAGTTATGATTTCATTCAAAAAATACTAGGAGAATTTATAATCTCCCAAATAACCATAATCAACCACTTGAAAAATTGTTTTTCAATTCCTAAAGCAACGTACAAACCAATGGATGATCAAAATATCCATGATATTAAATAATATTTTTAATCAATATTAAATAATATAAAATTTCATTGGACACTCAGTTGAGGACAGTAAATAAGAACTACTTAAATTTTTTGGATATAATATAATATTTTTTAACATGAATCTAAAAATAATTTATCAGCTGGTTTTTTTTCACATCAGAAATTAATAACTATTTACTAGAATATTTTTTTTTTCTTGAATATATCTTGTTGAATTATACACACACATTAATGGAGGTTCTTCAGAGATCACGAATAAGATGGAATAAATTTCCTATATTTCGTTAATTGGAAACACATGAGAGATCCATTATTCCCCAAAGGAGAAGAATTGTTATGGGAGAATTTACCCAATTCATCTCAAATACAAAATGGGGACTAGTTTTCTACAATTTCACACATGAAAAGGGATATATACTCATACTAGATGAAACAAACACATTTGAAGAGAACTATAAAAGTTTCCAACTCTGAGAAATAATTGTAATACTCCTTCACCATTCACCCACACTAATGGATACTCATGATTAAAATGGATTTATCATCCTTAAAATGCATAGGATAACACCATAAAATTAAAATTATCCAATTTAATTTACATGAAAAAATATCTTTTAGATGATATGCGGAAGTAATTTCCACCTATACTAAACTATTTCATTCAAACATTCCAGTAATGGATTTTACAATCGATGTTTTATGAGTATACCAAAAATTAATGATCCTCTAAATTCCCTTTGAAAACATCTCTCACCTCAAGAATACATTGATCACTTTGGTAACGTTATTGACATTAATTAAAAAAATAATTTATTTTGTCCATTTGATAATAGGTACCTACCAATGGTACTAATTTCTATATCTTGGTGGATCATCGAACTGAGAGAAATAAGCTAAAATGATTATGGGAACCATCATGTAGATAATCCATTGAGACAGACATCCAATGTTTCATTAGGTCCGCTATGGGAGGTATACTTAAAACAAGCAATAAATATGAACTTAATCAGTAAAGACTTCAAAAATGAAATCATTTAATAGGAATTTAGAAAAAATCATTAGTGTAAAAATTAAATTAAATAAAGGAAAAAACATTTGTAGAGAACTATAAAAGTTTCCATTTTATATTTCAATAATTTTATAGAGAATAATAGACTCATTTAACAAATATATGAACACATTGAGTACCTTATATCGTATTTTGAAAAAAAATTCATGACCCTACTACATGTTGAAATTATGATTTCTTTCAAACATCCCCACATGGAAATTCAAAACATCACATTAGTCACAAAACAAACATCTTCTTATTTTTCCTCATTATTAATTTAATGACCCACTTTAACATTATACTACCCCATATATTATTTATGTAATTATATATATCATCAAATCAAGTTGTGATTGTATTTACCTTAATTTCATATAGAAAATGAATTTCAGTTTAAAATCATCCACTTTTGAAATATTTCATCTATTTAAAAAAATCCA
This sequence comes from Viscum album, assembly GCA_963277665.1. Lineage (NCBI taxonomy): Eukaryota > Viridiplantae > Streptophyta > Magnoliopsida > Santalales > Viscaceae > Viscum > Viscum album. The sequence continues at coordinate 1,208,540,136 of OY728163.1, read as the reverse complement.
ATAACATGTCATTATAAAATCAAAATAATTTTTAAAATATATTTCTTAAACAAATGTGTGAATTATAAAATAAAAAAATTATAACGTGAAATATAAAACATAATTGAACAACAAATTGTAATAAATTATAAAACCAAACATTTCATCAAAATTAGATAGGGAAATATTAGTATATATTTGAATAATAGATGGTTTCAAATAAAAGAAAATATTGGTTTTCATGATTATTATTGGTTTTTTAAAAAGTTTAGGAGAAAATGTACCAACTAGATAATTATCATTGAATGGTTTATATGATTATCTTTATTGTCTACGTAATATATTTGAAACACTATGTCAATTGTGTGCCACTAGTTTCCTTATCCAATTCTACACCAAAACATTGTGAACCTCCAATATAATATATTTTTTTAATAAGGATAAAAACACCATCAATTTAGATCATCATATATATTAAATAATAGAAGATAAATATAAAATTTTGGGAATGGGACCTAAATACCCATGGTAACAGAGTTCTATTAAAAATAGGGTGATAAGGATCCAATACATGTCATAACTCATATGTCAAGAAAATTATATCTATATTTTATCACTAATCCAAAAAAAGAGACCACACTGATAAATTATTTCAACTAACATGACTCGGTCAACCTACCACACAATCAGAACCAACTTTTCACAACGTTAAAAGCATCTTCTTGATCACCATAAGATTTTTACAAGAACCATGGAATAAAAAATTACATCACGGGATAGATTTCAACCTCAATGTATAATACAAAATCTACATATCATTACCAAAAATATATCATTATCCATCCATACTATTTACATCAATACATAATAAATAAACTACTTTAAAGAGATATAAATAAATAAATTATGAATAAAAAATATAAACACCTAAGCATTCTTCGAAATAAAAAGATAAACAATATGTAAATAAAAAAGGATTAAAAAATAATAACACATGTAATGTTCATGGTTTTGATATAAGAACATCCAAAAATGCACCAAATTCATAACATGATCACCTCCATGTAACTTGAAGTCATATCTATATCTCAAAACATCCATGAACTACAAACATAGAAGCATGACATTTGAATGTTTATGGAACAATAATATATTCATACTCAAAAAGGTATTTATATAGGGTTTCATAAAAAAATGCTATAAGGATTTGACTAAATATTTTATATTATTCTTATTATAAGATATCACATAAATTCTATTTTGAAAAAAATTCAAAAAATGTTTTAATGAGATAATGTTCAAAAGAAACATGTAAAATTTTGTATCCCCTTGAAGAAATAATTTCCATATTTTTGTAGTTCTAAAGTGTAAAAACTATTTTAGAAGAAAATCATTAATATGTAGTTAAAAAATCTATTTTTGAAAAAAAAATCATTTTCAACATTAGATAATATTTCTAAAAATCTCATTTGTAAAAAATACTTCTGAAATAGAAGCTATGCAACAAGAAGGGGAAACGAAATAAAAAATAAACCACAACCATAAACCATAATACATAGGGTACATGTAATGAAATGGAAATAAAAATGATTATAAGGTATTTGTATAATTATAATAATAAAATGATAAAATGTTAAATAAATATCATCATCATAAGTGGATATAGATATGTTTTAGATTTATGGGAATCATATAATAAAATAATATGAGATTATTTTAGGATTATTTGGTAGAAAAAATAATTATCTAATGTTTAAATCCAAATAAAATTATGTTCTAACATACTATCTTCTAGAATCATTAGGTAGACACCCCTAGAAAATATATATACAATAATATGAGCCAATAAAAGTATAGTAGTGTATGATAGTATATCAAAAATCATGATATCTCACTTTTATACCTTTGGTTATAATGAAGTAAAATAGATATAGGTGCGTAAAAAAATTTATTTTATCAATATATTTATTAATGAAAAACAAAATATAAATTTTTTTATTTCAATTAAAACACGACTATCAGATAACACTCTGTTCAGCATTATACAAGAATCAAATTATAGTTCAATTCATCTAATATATTGAAAGATTAGGTGAAATAAAATATGAAAATATTCTTAACTCATGGGTTTTAAAAGCATCAATAAAACCAATTTTTAATTTACCAATAGGGACATTCAATCATACATAGAAAAAATGAGTTATAAAACATCCCTTTAAAACTATACAATTACGTAAACATTTAATAAAACATCAATTAAATTTGTATAAATTCTAACCAAAACATATATAATAATAAAATTTCAATTTAGTAACATAAAATGAAATTAATTTCAAATGAAATAATATTATTTTATACTAAGAATAAACCTTTCAAAGAAGGGGTTTAATTCCTTATGAATTGATTGAAAATGTATCTCCTTTTGATTAGAAAAAAACCATTGGAAAACATTGTATTCCCCCTTTCAAAACCAAAAAGGATAAAAGAAACTTATTTTTTTCAAATTCATTTCATTATAGCCTCATATGAGTATATACAAACACTTGTGATTCATTAATAAATATTATTGAAATATAGAACTATAAGTTAACAATGATCCCATTACGGGAACTGAAAAAATTGGAAAAAAATTAAAAAACAATAATTGGTATGAAATAATGGTATTACATGATATTACATTATCTTTACAAACCTACACATCATAGGATATTTAAAATAAATGGCATTTGAAAAAAAAACACTACCTCAATTACTAAAATTCACATCACCATGAATAGAAGATGAGATACCTTGAAGGAGTATGGATCCATCAAGCCCTAAAAAACCATGATTAAATAATCATATATCCTTTATTTGACCCCTATATCCATTATGGATAATCGGATACTAACAATCCAAGTGGAAATGGAAAAAATATGGAGAATATATTAATAGTTAAGGGAATATAGTGTTTTTCCTTAGAGGACCCTCATGGAATTTATTAGGTAATGTAATGGGACAACATGACAAGAAATGGAGTGGGTTCTTGATCACTCCATCAAGTTTTAAATAACTAATGAAATAATAGGAGGAAAATTAATATATAATAGAAATAAGGGGTATAATGATAAATTCATAGTTATAATTTTCCAGTAGATAACATGAATTATCAGACCATTCCCATACCATGTAATGTTTATTGGAATTAAGTTTAATTATACACTACATTTTTAATGTATAGAACTTCAAATTATACGCTATTAATTAAAGAAATATCACTATATATAAGATGAAATTTCATTGATATTTCTAAAAATTCAATAAACATTTACCACAACTCAACTATATTCACCATGAGTAAGAGGAATCATCATGATTTTCCATAATAAAAAATGATTCACATGTTTACTATTATGATAGGATACCATGTAACCTTACATTATTTGGTTACTCATAATAAAATACCAACAATTATTTTTTTAATTATCAATAATACAAACATATGGCTTAATTGTATTCTTACTATTATTTAAACAATAAATATTTATTGACCATTAGCCATATAAAATTATTAAAAATTTCTATGAGGTCTTTCAAAAATTAAAAATAATACTTATCTACATAGATATCAATCAAAAGTTACATGAGGGTGTAAAAATAATCTTTTATCCAAACAAAATTAAAAAAAAACAACCTAAAAAACAATTTTATAATATATAAAAAATATATATCATATCCTTTATACCTCATAGTTAACCATCAACTCTTATAATAATTTATCACCTTTTATCATGAAAAAAATTACAACATATTGATATTTCATCTAGCATATTCTGAATCTCTAGTATTTCCACTAAAAATTCATAGATGGTCATAAACTCTAGCACGATGATTCAATGTATTAGTGGTACCTAATATATTTGGTTTAGATATTCATTTATTTAGGAATCATCATGTTTTCCCAGTATATGATATCATGATCATAGGTAACAAATTCATATTATTTGTTTGAAAAATGTAGAAACAGTTTAGGTCATCAGTGATTGCATTAACTTCAAGAAAAACTATATATCTTCTATGATAAAAATAAAAAAATAGAATAATATTGAACTTTATTTAATGACACAAAACTCTTGAAACCCTATTTTCTCTAGTTTCATTTATAAAATATACATTTGAAATTATTTTTTTATTGGTTGCATGAAAATGAGAAAAACATATGTTTATGAACCATTAGCTATAATAAATATTATTTATGAGTGTATACATACAATTAATTACGTCACTTCTAGATTTAATTACTAATATATCCTTCACAATCCGGGATGATACTATATATTAATGTTTCTATTATCTCAAAATTATAGTTTTAAACAATATCATAACATTGATACCTTCACATTTTGATTCAAACCATATACTAACCCTTATGTACATTCTAGGATTATCTAATACTTAAAATATTAATCTTATATATAACTAAAATATAGTGTAAATAGTAATTCTATTTAAATAATCATAATATCATTTTCATTAGAAATTAGTGATGTGTTTTCGTCTTATTCCGAATGAAAATAATATTTGAATTAACTCAATTCTGGGAATTATTATTTGCTAAGATAGATCATCTTGAATGCATTAATAGTGAAAATAATGAATGTCTAGGGCTGCAGTAGGATTGGATGTAATCCCTAGTGGTGTTAAGAATGATCAATGTGGGAGAAGATATAGATGATGAAGATCCCATTATAAGAAGAATCATGAAACATGGGTGGATAAGGATTAGGTAATCGATAAATTTGATCATAAATAAAAAAAACCCATGTGTCTCACATCATTCATTTAGGGATTATAGATTGAGTTTTCATGGGGATGTAAAATGTATAATTGATTTAACTTATTTAGTAGATATTTATATTCTTTGATACACACGCATTGGTGTATAAGATTCCTTTCTCAGATGACCATCTTGAATATACTCATAGAATCAGTCATGGAGAAAACCTTGTATTGGTTTATGATATGACATAGGATATAGGAAGTACATATTTAGTGAATTAAATTGTTTCACATGTTCTACTAACTATATATCGACACAAGCTAACTCTATGGGAGACTTTTATATGTTGACATCATGTGGAAAAAAAGTGTAAGACCATGCTTGACTACTACATGAGGATTACATGTTGTGTCCAGTGGCATACATATAGTGTAATATGTTTTTACTAGTGTTCTTATTATCAACATACATGTTTATATTAATCATAAAAATAATAATTATTTTAAAATTTATTTTTAATGTCGAGTGAAATGGTATTATACTAATTTATTAGAGATCACTCAAGAGGAATCATGTTATTTTGGATGATCATACAATTAAAATATTATTATAAGGTTCGATTGGGGAATTTATAACATACATTGTATATTTAAGGCTTCAGGTGTTAATGTGAAATCCTATATTCATGGGTTTTATGTACTCCCTTGGAGACATACACAAGATGGAATTGGTAACCTATACAATACATGTCATTAGTAATCCCATGTGTGTCATGATATAGTCCATAATAATGTTCAGGTACACCCTAAATCAACTCACACATACTAGAAATATTTAAAGCCCATACTATACTTACAGAGTGGTGGAATTGGTGGTATGGAAGATGGGTAATATGAGTGTTATACGACTTTCAATACCTTAATAATTTGAGATTTAATTTTCAATATATCTTATAGTTCTGTTTTTGACATGAATCATTTTTATAGAGGGTTCTTTGAATCCTTATACCATATGAATATATCTTCTTGACATTCCATTAACTCTGTATATGAGATTTATTTCATTTTTATAATACATTAAATTATAGGGGAATTTTATATTTATATTTTATACTAATAAATTCTTTAATCTAATTTCAATACTAATTTATCATTTTTAGATTATATATATTTAATATGTGATAGTTTATGTAGAGATTTTTTACACGAAGAATAATCGTGCTTAGTGGCGATGGTAGTTTTCGGTGATTGTCCAAAGAACACAACTGGAAAATGAGGCTAATGCCATAGACCTATATCTATAGTTTTAATCTTTGGCCTATGGAAATGGTTTTCAGAACCATGGTAATAGGATATGTCTATAGACACGGTTCTCAAACTATGGCTATTGGCCACTGTTTTCAATGGTTTATTGCTACGGTTTTTCATAACCGTGGTAGTAGAGTTCTTGCGGTTTGGGGAGAAAAAATTTTCCCACCAAAAAATTAGATGGAAGAATTACCGATATGATGTTAAGGATATTCCAATGGATTATATTAATAAATATATATCATAATATATATTTATTTACCCATAATTCCTCTTAGTGTAATGGTAAGTATGCTAGTTCGTAGAGCAATGTTGGAGTAATCAAAACATGCTGGTGACATTTTGTATTTAGGCTATTTACATAGTTTACCATGGATATATCCATGGTTAAAAAATTGGAAATATCTTCTTATATCCATGGTTCAAACCGTGCTCATAGGTCAACTTCAATGGTGGAAATTTTTAAGACCTATTTTTATGGTTTTTAAAACTATGGCCATGGGGAGCTATTGCCATGGTTAAAACTGTGGGAATAGGATGAGACCTACTACCATGGTGATAGTGGTCACATTTATACAAAACTATGGTTATAGCCTAATGACATGGTTTTGGGGCCTATTTCCATGTTTTGAATTGTGGAAATAGGTCTTTCTTCTAGTTGTGGAACCCGGGTGACATGGATTTCCCCATATAGTGTTTTCAAATTTTTTTCATTTTCTTTTTTGATGTTGGGATCCTTTTTTCTTATACCTTATATATTTTTTAATTGTCATATAAGTTTGGAAGAGTATCACATTTCATACATTTTCAATATTATAGTTCGTTACTATGTATTGTATGGAATTATCATGTATTTTTTTCTAGTGTTATACTAATTTATGCATGGTTAATTCACTATTACCTATCATACATGTGACATTCCTTCTTGGTTATTGTCTTCATCTACTAGACTATTAGAGGTGGCCTTATGGTGGGGCTCTAAACATAACACTGGACCATGAGGTTTTCATATGTTTTGACCATTGTAATAGAAAAACTACAACGTAATAAAAAATAAGAGGAAGCTCTTGTTGCAATCATCATTAAATAAAATATTTTAATTTATACATGATTTATATTAAATTTAGTTTGTGTCTCATGAATTTTATATTTATAAATAATAACCACATATACTATTCAACATTTCATAAAATTAAGTGCATCCTTATCGAATAAATATAGTCTTTGGTAATTTTGTAAGATTACTATTTCATATTTTTTCGTGGAATAACTAATTTATTTTTCAGCTATTAATATATTATTATTGTAAGAATAATATTATTTCAGTGAAAATTAAATAAATAATTGATATAATTTCATGATTTATAATAAAAAAATCATATTTTATTCTATGAAAAATAAAAATAAAAATTTAAATATGTATTCTGGTTTATAAATATTAATTTTATGGTAAATATAAACGTAAATAGACATCATTCATATTTCACCAAGTTGTTATATGGTGTAAAAGTAAATATAAACTAGACATGATAGAAAAAGTTATTAAGGTAGAGTATTAGACTCTTATAAGTTATGAAAATTGCATTTTATACATGTTTACATGAAAAAATGACTAATAAAACATTTTATAATTAAATATGAAAGAGTCATACATCTCTTTTTAGTTTACACATATAAATTTATAATATTTATAGAATAACGAAGATGTGTATTCCCATTATTCATTAATTTTACAAATTAAGTAATTTTATATGGATATATCCACTTTATGAGTTATGAATGATGTTGATTTAATATATATATATATATAAAATAATAATAAAGTAATATAGATAATATGCATGATTAAGGATAAATTAATTTTGATCAGATTGATATAGATAATATTTTAATTAGGAATTCATTAGTTTCTATGATATACTAACTCAGCCCACATCAAATTAGAAATTGTGAGAATATTTTTGATTCATAAAATTCGTCAATATCATTTTTATGTATATTCATTAAAAAAAGTGTAGTAAACACTTACCCATGTTCATTAACCAATGGGCTAAACGTGTCACATTTATGATACAATATAGAATGAATACATCATCCACTGCAAATGTGTGTATATGGTTGAATTTTTTTTACTATATATGAATAAAAAAATATAAATTTTTAATTTATCAATTTATGGAATTTTATAGAAAAGGGGATTTATAAGAAGATAATGTGTATATATATAAGATATTTTGGGAGTAAAATACAGATAAATGAAGTAATGGATCATAATTCCAAAATGATACCATAAGAACAAAAACACCTCACAAATTTCAAAGATAATCATTTGTAAATATAGAAGACTCAATAATAAGGAATATTTCTCTATAGTGAATAAAAATTTAATATCAAAACATTTTCAGCATCATATCTCGTTTTTGACATGGAAATTGGTCCAACACAAGATCATAAATATCCATTAAGTTTATTATATTTAAATAAAAATAATACTCAATGTGATTTTCTCAATATACTCAATCTCTATATAATCTTTTCCTAACCGTCTATCTCTATCATAGATATTCTAAAAACATCCAAACTAATAATGATATTGTAGCCACCTTCTACAATATGGTACCAACAATGCTATGATTATTCTTAGATAATAAATTCTATATTGGAATAGTAATAATATATCCTAGGAAAACAACCACAATGGAATAAAAAATAAAATCATCCATCATTCCCTTGAGGTGTGGTGATCCTCTCTATAGTTAAAACATGTTGAAAATAGATAAACATTTTCACATATACTTGGTCACTATTTTATGGTTATTAATTTTTGTGTGGGAACCTCTAATATGTCAGAGAAACCATGATTAAATCAATCACCACTATAGCACGGATACAACCTATATCGAACACCAGATTCCCCTTAAAAATTGTGTGTATTATGAACCTTAGGAAAATAAAACAAAACCTAACACATATAAGTATGACCATGATTTTTTTCAAATTTTTAGAGACAACCATAATATTTATATATTCAATTTTCTAGAATTATTTACGTTAATAAGAACAAAAAATATCCCACTTAACTTTCGAAACATTTATTATTTCTATCCCATTCTAACATACGAGGGTTCCTTTCATAGACTTATATAGAATATTAATACTATGGGGTTTTCTTTTTGATCGTTGGTACAAACAAAATTAACCAAAACAAAACATTATTTTGAAAATAAATCCAACACTATTAGAAAATCATTTCCTTAATTGTATTATATCATTCCCCCATTTTATATTTATTATCAATACATTCTATCTTGAATCCGATGAATCTTTAAAAATAATATTTGTCAAAACAACTCCTTTAAAGGTTGGCATAGTTCTTTTTTTCCTTTGGATGGAAATTATATTTTCCACATTTTTTAGAATAAAATATGGATTCATGATTCTTATACCCCTAAATGGAAATATATTGTAGGTTATAACACATCATTGAAATATTACCACTTGTTATATTCCCATAAGGGAATTCATCATATTTGTTTTTGATGAAAACTCTCACGGTATTCATTATCAATAATTATTCACCGAAGAGGTCATCCATGCCTTATTTAAAATTAAAGATTGTCACTAGGGGTTGTACATGTTATTATATGGAATTGATATTAGTTTATATGATGGGTGGTCAGGACCATATCACACTTTGGAATGGCATTATTTCATTCCATCACACACTATTATAGATTAATGATGTTTTGGGAGTCTATCCCAAAATATAGTATGGATTCTATTAACCTTTATAAAATAATCTATTTACAACCTTGTGTATATGTGAACAACATTATATACAAGTGTTTACCCAACAATTTCATATTAATTACTCATGTTAGGGTTTATGATCATAATTATGTACTCTTAATTATATCATCATCTTAGATGATAGTAGGTATTGGGATGTTGGGATGAGGCTGATTATTGTAGATTATTATGTATGCTTTTGGATGAAATAATAACAGAAATAGTCTTATTCAACAAAAGTTGAATCCTTATAACTTTTATGGCCATGTGAAATGGGTTATATCTAAGATGTTTAACATTATACATAACAGACTACTAGGTGATATATCCCTATAAATGGCTAGTGTGAGACTTCTCTATCGTATACCCTTTATGGTTCACAAAGTATGCCAGCAACTAAATATGAGAATTTAGGGTCAGATATTACCCATATTATGTGGACCATATATGGATAGAAACCACTTTTCTATTTTTATCCTACTGAGGAACGAATATATAATAGATTTGGGATTACACATTGAAGGAGGAATAAATATGGTTAATATTTGTGGGTTATAAAAACCCAATGAATATATGGAAACCCATAGGTGAATCATGAATTGAGGAATATGAGGGATCCAAAAGTAGAATCTTGACATAATTTATTTCCAAAGGAAATCCTTTTCTCATGACATAAATGAAAGAAAATTTAATAGTTTTAGGATTATGCCTAAAAAGGATTTATATGTATCCTATTTAATAATAATCAAATCCAATGTAGTTCAAGATGAAATTTTTATTGTGAAATGATAGGACTATATATGAAATATAACATTACGAGTCAAAGACATGTTTTATTTAGTTTAGGATATTTCAAGTGATAATATTATGTTCCCTAGTTATAGTATTCAAATAATAATCACAAACCAATATCCTCATTCGATTCATGGTCGGTGTGAGAAACAAAAAAAATTAGATGGTGATCTATATTTCATGTGAGCATGATCTAGGAGATTTAGTATAGATTATGTAGGAACTACTCCTTTTAGTTAAGCTTGTATATATAATTTAAGTAAACATATCTATTGGTGTTCATAGAATTATCCTACCATGATGAATTTTTGGAATCTATGGGGAGTATCTCAAAAAATAGTGTCGTTATGGAACTAATAGGATTATTTTAACTCAAGATGTTAGTGTGGGTATTGCACATAAGAGATACCCATTATTCAACCTATGAATTGTAACTATAGAGGAAACAACATGGTTTGGGAAAACACATTGGAGGATTCCCATATACGATATATGTACCTCAAAAGTAGAATGAACAATGGATTGAGTTATGATTACAAATTTAGGTTTACATAAGATTCATCTCCTTGTGGATAGCTTTTGTGCTGTCAAATTTTGTATCATACACCTTGGAAGAGGCCAACATATATATAATGTTATAGGAGTCTGTCTATAGAATGTATTTCAGATAAAAATGGAGTATTTATCATAATTTCATGACATGTATGAATATTTGGGTTATAGGTATTGAAGCCCAAATATGGAGTGAAGTTGATAATGAAGTCTGTTCTGTATGTTTTGATTTTTCATCTGGTTGAGTGTAGAGATTGAAGGGGACGAGTTGATGGTTTAATAAAGAATCACATAATTAGTCCCAATGAGTGAGAGTGATTTATCCCCCGGGAATAGATCACTAGGTTTTGGAAAAGGTGAAAAATGGAAAACAGAGGATATATTAGAGCACCGTTTTAGGAATCTATGTAAGGGTTTTTTGAAGGATAGTTTTTTACCAACCCATATGAATGATAGTTTCTACATCAACCTCATTGAGGATGGTATGTGCTTGATTCTTACAAAGGGATTTATCTAGAAGAATCTTACATAGGGGAGTATATATGTTTGGTTTGAATTGGGAATGTCTATCGAGAATATTCAGATATGAGGAGTCATGTAAAAGTGTCCATAGGCTTGAATCCTTGAATGTGGTTTACATACTAGATCTTGTAAATGTGTTTTGCATTGTTTTCCTATTTACATTTATCATTTAGGGTATTTTTGGTGGGGCATATATAGACATGGTACACAATGGTTCTAGAATGGAATGATTAGTGAGGTCCCCCTTTCTGATTTCATTGTCAATTTCCATCACTTGTTATTATTTATGGAGAGGCATCCAATGATTTCATCCTGAGGTCACCCCTCCCCCCAATTTAGCATCGAGGGGATTACTATAATGGTCTCTCATACTATCATATTTCATATATCATTATAATTTATATATTATTCTGCTTGTGAATGATTGTAATTATTGTTAAATTAATAACTGGAAATTTTAACCATGAATGGACCACATGGTTGTGATAGAAGTGTGCAGCTATAAAGTAGATGTGAGTCCATTTAACAGACCAATCATTCATCTCTATATGAATATATTTCATGATTGGTACATGTGATATAATTTTATCACCATTACCAATCCAAAAAAGAATTTCAGTAATGAATTAAGTGTGTAAAATCATATTATGAATGTGATCTTGTGGTCGGTTGATCAATCAGTTTTTAATGAATCCTATTCTCTAAGGGAGAGTGTGATTTTGTAAAAGATGAGTCACATTGAAATAAATGACCATTATTAGTGATTGGAATTTATATTTATTATTGATGTGTTTGGACATATATAGGACTATTCAAATAGATTTGAATGAATATCATTCAAGAAGGGATCATTTGATCAAAATGTATTGCAATTACCCATTTAAGAAATAATACAATTGATGATAGGATTATGAGACAATGTTGGAACTATAAATCCTTGTAAGTAACTCCTATACTAGTAAATAAGGGATATCATTAGTGAAGGGAACTCATTATAATGTAGAAAATCCACCACCTACATGTGTAATATTCCTATTACATGTAATATTTTGAGGTCATAAAATGTGTACACATGAATTTTCCTTTTGTCGATTTTATTAGACACTAAAATGAAATCTATCATACAATGGATGTAGCTTTTAATATATAATTATTTTTTGACTTATGACCATGAAATTCATATCATGTTATTTCAGTAACACCACTGTCATTTTTCTTTCTCCATAGATGGTATTTTTAGATGCAAAAATATAAAAGAAGACACAAAAATTGAGTTTAGAATTTTGAAGGCCGAATTCATCAGAAAAATGTAAAATCCATGGGTTAATCCTTGATAGATTTTATCACCACCACATCACAATACTAAAAATCATTTTTTCACTATTCACTATCCCATGGGATCTTATAATTCAGATAACACATGTAAATACCATCCTCTTCTTCATTACGTATTGAGGTAAATTTCAACTAAAACCTATCTTGTGTTTCATAAGATAGGAACGTGAAAGTGATTCTATATTAATTTTTTTGAAATATAAATTTTGGTTAAAAAACATTTAAAATCTTCCATTTCTTATTGATTCCAGGATAAAAATGCTTAGATTCCTAATGCATCAATAATAGATCTATGGATAATCACATGAAACAACATATGGAAGATCCACTTATTAGAATTCCTGAAGATACTCTTGATACTAAATGTTTATTGTAATTTTATATTACCCAAATAATTTTCAATAAATGTATATTTTATTAGAAAAATAACCCTAATGGAAATCATAATATATTAGTTTTAATTGGACATCATAAAAAATATACCTCCCATTTTCTAGTACAAAAAATGAATCAAATATATAGATAAAATGTTCAATTATTTTAATCATACCTCAAGGATATAGTAGCCTTAAACTCATTATCCTTATTTTAACAACATTCTAACAATAATTACTGACTTTTTTAAACACAAATAATAGAATCCCCTCAAAAATATGGATTGTTTCTCAAAAACAATGTTTACATTTATTTCCATTTTTTCTAATCATCTATTTACAAAACAATTATGCCTAATAATTAATAAAAATTTCTAGTAAAAAATTTATTTTGTAAAATAAAAATATTTACCATATCACTTATCTACTTCGTTAAATTTCTTGTTGTCAATATTTTCATTTTTTACCAAGGAAATCCCTTTAGAAAAAAAAACTCTTTAAAATCCATTATTGAATATGTATGATTAAAATAAAGTTATATTAATACCATATTTCATCCTTTTATTTAAAATTTAGAGACCAGAGAAACAAACTCGTCATCAAAAACAGATTCTTATCAGTTATTAACAATATATTTCATCACTTTTTTCATGCGTTATATTTCTTCATCAACCTGGATAACACCCCCGGATCATTATCCAAAAACTCACCAAACATCCCCAGTATCATCTATGAATTTTTTTTTACATTAATCATCCTGGTAATTTAGTTTTAGTAATATTTAATATTTATAAAATAGTTAAATGATATCAAGCAACATTACACATGTTAGATAAATATCATTAACAAGAAAACTCCATGAATTTCTTCTTATTCTTCAATGAGTATTTTTCATATTCTTAGGGATTCTCAATCTTATGAGAGAGTTAAAAATCCCTTACAAATTTTCAATAAAATCCCCATGAATTTCTCATGTTAATTGATAATTATATAATAATTAAATTCATGGATGTATGATGCTTTATCCGAAAATCTATCTTCTCATATATTTAATTCTTGTTTGAAATGTGATACCATGTGTACTATACAACCTGTTGTTATATAACGTTTTCTCTAACACCACATAAGATAATATTTTTTTGCATGTGATACCAAATGTATTTAATTAAATCCTAAATTTTAGCTTTATGGAATATCAAGATTATACTTTCATATGTGGAAGTAGTTTCCCTATTGATTTTGTCCCCCCCATAACATGAACAACATTAAGAATAGTAAACAAAATTCATGTTTCTAGGGGAGGGTAAATATTAGATTATGGATTTTTATGATGATGATCAGACAAAATTGACAACAATTATTCCGTCATCATTTAGTTAATAATAAATTTTCAGATCCAAAATATTTTTATTAGAGTTTAGCTTATATTTATATTCTTACACATAGTGATTTAAGAATATATTTTCTCTAATAATAAATTTGTTTTTTTGAAATATTATAAATCACAGCACCATGAATATAATCTATTAAATAGTATTAATTAAAAATTAATTAAAATATTTGATATTTATGAAAAATAATATTTTTAGATATAATCTCCAATTCACATACGATATTCTATTGTTCTTAAAAACAATATTGAAATATTTTCTATGTGACCATAATTAATTTCATCAAAATTAAATTTTAAATATCATTCGAGTATTAAATTTATGAAATTTTACTTGTTATTGTGAAAAATATATAAAATTAATTGATTGGTAATAAATTTATTAGAAATTAAAATAAATTAATTTGAAGGAAAAAATAATTTTTTTTGAAAAACTATGTTACACATACATTGAGTTTTTGTATCAATAAATTATTTTGATAACTATTAATTAAATATCATAACTAAATATGAATATGATATATTACATAACATAGGTCAAAATTTATCTAATGATTATTACTAGTGAATGTATTTCATTAATCTTAGTTGTATTCATAATAATGCATTTTTCTAAAAAATAGTTTATGTTGCATTTTCCGTGATAAATTGAAAAATAGCTCCATCCAATTTTAAAAATAAAATATGATAAAATGGTTTCCATATTCTAAATCACGATATTAAAATTTACTAAATATTCCAAATTCATTCGTATCGTAATTAATAGAAATTACAGGATAAAATATCCCACATTAGTTGTGATTCTAAGGGGATAATGAGGGGGTTAAACAAAAAATCTAGTTTTAAATATAACATATTAATGGGAAAATTATATTGGTAAATATTTTTTGAAATTAAAATATCTTACCATATAATTTTTATTCTTTTTCCCCCAACACATGAATATTGATCAAATGCATTTAAATGCTTTATATGTTTTGAATAATGTCTATCACCTCCCATATAAAGGGACACATACCCTCCTCTATTTTTTATACCATCCTAAAAAACATTCCTAGACGAAAACATATCTATATATTATATAAATTTAAATATAAATGTTATAGAATTGATGGTATTTTTATAATACAATCATAAGGGAAATTATAAATAGATCCAAATGGGGTTTCTCAATGTAGAGGTAATCATCTTCATCAAATACGTTATTTTTATTTTTACATATATTTTATCTATGCCTTATATAAACATCATGTCATGATGGAATCAACATTATTATTGTACATAAATGTTTTTATATTGATTTTTTTAATATTTTATACTATCCTTCCATCATATGAGAAATGTTGATTCCATTCATGTGTACATTTGGGAAACCACCAATGGAATGAGATATGATTAATTTTCCATATCCTCAATACATATATGGTCAAATTGATTTATTTAATTAATATATATCATGTATATTATATTATTTTGTAAATATATATTGTTATTTTCTAATCATCCATTCCATTCATTGGAAAATTAAATAATTTCTCATGCGTACATAAACACTAATATATCCACAACGAGTTATAGTTAATTTTCTATAACCATATTATATAAAATGTCATGAAATTGAATTTAGATAATATGTATGGAAAATAAAAATTGAATGAAATTTGTTATATGATGAAATCTGTAATAGGATGCATGAACCAAAACCGTCAATCTATATCCAGAATCGAAAATTGACCAGTTTTCATCTGAATGGTTGTTTTAATGATGAATTTTTAATGAAAGGTTAATTGAAAAATTAAAATAGAATGATAGATTGTATTTTATATAAGAATAGTGTTCTATAATATTTTTATTATAAATATATTATTATAATATATCAGTTTTAAACACATACAAAAAAATTCAATAACAGAGGTACGATTTTATGATAAAATTTCCTTTCATTTTTGTATAATCTATGATAAAGATACATTTAGGAAAATTTCATGATCATTATATTTTGAACCACATATATTTTATTCTCGTATTGTTATTTATTTGGATTCTATGTTCCTCTTACAAATATTCATATCTTTTTAACATAATGACCGAAATATTTTTTTTCAGGAAAACCGACCTTATTTATTTTTTGGATCAGGAGTACTATTATTATTTGTGGAGATATTATAATATTATTCAATAGTTTTATTTTATTTTATCATATTACTGTGTAAATATATTTTCATTATTTGTTTTCACTAACTTTATTTAAAAGTGAAACATTTTAATGTATTTTTAATGGACTTTTATTACTTTTGTTACAAAAGTGTGGGAGAAATGTTCACTTCAACATATATATCACAAATAGATTTTCCCACTGTCATTATAATTTTTAAAATTGAAGCATACATTTTTATAAATTATTGATATATTTAATGAAATTTCTTTTACAAATATTATAGAAATTTCTTTTTTTCAATACATTGAATGATGTGGATATGTTTTAATGTCTTTTAATAATGCATGAAATACCGTTGTAATGGTATTTTTTATATAGGTCAACAACCTCTAATACTTCTTATGATTTACTAGGGATATTATATTATGATACCACAAATTTTATTTTACAGTATTACTATTGATTATGTGATGTAGACATATTTATTAGACCCATTTCTTATCTGTGGGTTGAGATATGGTGAATTGAGGAATTCATTTTGACCTTGTGGAAATCATATGGAATGTTTTAATTTTTTGATAGGGGTGTGTAGAAATATATTTAATCCGATTAATTGGGTAAATATTGATATAAAAATATATAAGAGAACCTATAATGGGTCGTTAATGTAGTTAAATAAGGGACACTTTTTACTATGATAGTCTAGGGAGTGAACAATGACTATGGAAATGATTTATTTAGAAGTAAACATACTATATCATAGAAATATGTACACTATTAAAGTCTTTATAGTTATCCTTTATTAATCTAATTATTTCATATCATTTTTATTATTCCACACGATTCATATGACATATACTAATACATATGATATGATCTCCTGGAAGACCATATATTATAGATGATTGCAAACTCTTACAACTTATGTATTTGGAGATAATAACACTTTATGTAATAAATCCTGATTTATAAACTTATACTGAATATGTATAAACATCTTAATTTATGAAAATTCTCTCTAACACTTATGAATATTTATGATATCATATGATCATCTATTGATTCTTTCATGTATTCCCTTACTGAAAATTCTAACCCACCCTTTCATATGTCTCTATTTCTTTACATTATTGGGATGTGTTCTATATAGAATATTTATAATAAATGGTACAATAAGAAAATAATATTATCGGAGATGTTATATGTAACAACCCAAAAATATGCTTTAATAAAAATAATTATTGTTATTGTTATTTTCAATACTGTTAGTATATAGGAATTTAAAATTCATGAAATCAAAATACGGAATATAATCATTAATAAAACCCTGAAAACACTACATTTCTATTACACAAAATACCATAGGTAATCCATGACGTAAAATATAAGCCCTGACATTATAACTATTGCACCACTGAGTAACACTTGGGGGACAAATATGTAACCCACTTACCTTGAATCTTCCGTAAGCAGAAACATAATCACAAGCAGAATTATGATTACACTATGAAACAAAGGGATGTATATCACTGTTCTTGTAATCATGAATGAAACATCAATTAATTTCGATAAGTTTTTAGGAATTTTATTATTCTTGGGAATTTATAAATACCTTTTGGGTCTATTTGAAAAAATTAGCTATTGGAGTCTTAATATCTATTAGGTGTTTTAAAATTTTAAATTATTTAATATGAATATTTTAAAAGAATAATAATAAAATTTATTTAATTTTTTTTAATTAAAAATGATAAATTTATAATATAAAATATAATTCTTATTAAAGTTATAATGATGGAATTTAATGAATAAGTTTTAATTATAAGTTAAATTTTAAACTTTTTGTATTATAACATGTGTATTTAATAAAAAGGTAATTTTACATAAAATTTTCAAATAAGAATAAAATATTTATCTTTTAAATGGGAAAATATTATAAATGGTATTACTAAAATGAATATATATAGAAATTTATTTAAAAATATTTTTGAAAATATTTTACTGAAATAATTGGCAATGTAAACCCACTGTAAACAATGATAATATTGTGCACCACTACTTATGTGGGTACACAGTTCAAGACCTTGGTTAAGTGGTGTATACTATCATGAAATCAAATATCAATTTGAGAGTTGTCAGGCCCCTGTATAGCCCCACCCCCCATATTTTTGTCTAGGTATAGTGTTTTCTAAACCCATTGATAGGAGCTCATGTATATGGATACCATGATTTGGGTGTTTCTGTCATCGAGGGGTAGAAGTTACATCCTCTATTATAAAGAATCAATCGAACATTTGACAACCTGATGTGGGATGCAGTTTATTGTGTGGTATTTGATCACAACTGTTTGATCGGTCCAAACTCAACCTTGCCATCTTCCATTTCCATGATCTTATTTGGCATTGACCCACATCTCACATCTATGAACTAGTTGGCTTATAGACACTATGATATATTTCTTTCCACCATAAAATTCTCACAAAATGTTGGACTAACTCGATTTTGAATATCCCTAAAAATCATGGCTAATCAATATAAAAATAAAATGAATCCCTGGAATAAGATTCTACTTCCACATCTTTTAAAGGAATCCATATATATATTTCACATCAATTTATAAATATATTTTTTAAAAATTCTAAATAACCACTAATCTACATCCTTTTCTTAAATTATAATTTTTTGGGTGATCCAAATCACAATATTGATGATATATATATATATATATATTATATTTTATCATCTTTTGAAATGGAAGGAATAGTTCACATATAAAATTACACCATCATATCTATTTTACAAAAAATCACAATATAATATTTTTTTAACTACCTGAATTATTATTGTGATTAAAAATTTTAAATTAAATAACCCCCAACCAACACACCTAATGACACAAGATCATCCTCACACAAACACTTTATTTTTCTTTTTCATATCAATTGTAAGACTGTAGAACCTTTGATATATATTTATTCAAGGTGATGGACAGATTTTATTTAACATTTTATGTTTGATTTAAAAAGATAATAATATATATATGTATCATTACTTGTTTTCATAATTTATAATATATGGAATTTTTATTTTTAAACTATAAAATAATTTTTAATCAACTTTTTTATAAGGGAATTATTTTATTAAAAATATTTGATATTTTCTCTTTTTACAGGGGTTACCTTCTTTACATGATTTATATATATTTATGTGTATTTATATTTATATTTGTGAATTTGAATTTTACAATTAAATCATTTAATAATTTAATAATTTTATCAAGTTTCATTAGAAAATAAATTTCCTATTTTGATTCAAAATAATTATTTAAGCCCTTATAAGGATATTCAAAATTCACGCAAGGAATAAATATGAGAGAGAATTATTTCATATTCTATTTTAATCAATAATTTATTTATTGTAAATTTTAAATAATTTATTTTATAATTAAAATCTACATGTGTGAAGATATCATTTTATGGTAATCAGTTTATGTTTAGATTTTACTACTAATGATAAATTTTATCATTTTATGTGAAAAATCTAGAAACAATTACCATTTCATGTGAAACAATTCCAATGAACGTCCTTTTATGTGACTCATAATTTAGAAACGTCCATCATCTAAATATATAATTTATGTTTTATTATTTTTTTGAATTTAGTCGTTATAAAATTTTATTAATATGAGTTTTTATATTTTTAAAATTAAATTGATATATTAAGGTATGGTTTTCTCCAAAATATTTTTAGAATATTATTATGAATTGTAATGATTATTTTCTTCAATGAAAAAAATTTCTGTATGAATTTTTAATGGTTTTGGGGTTATGAGTTGGAATGTAGGGACCAAAAAAAATTTTCCTTAAAAGAGGCAATAGTCTATCAACTGATATGTTATAGTGTGTGGAGAAAACCCATGACCTCAGTGAGACACCTTCTCATATATGATATGATTGTGTGTCCTTATTCCATTCATAAGACTTATTGAGTATATTGATTAATACTTTTAAATAACAAATTTCATGTGGAGAAATCTAATGAATTATTTTAAAATATTATTACTTTGGAAATTAATGGTTATGAAAATATTATGAACTTATTTTGATTAAATTTTATGAAAACCCATTTCAAATTTTTCATTTTATCAAATTAAATATTATAAAAGTACTTACCAATAAATTTAAAAATGAAAAGGTCAAAATATATTATTACCCTTTGTTTTAAATTTTTTCACATGTTTAGTATAAATTCATTGTGATGAGTATTTCATTGAGGAGGTGGGGCAAACTATGAATTTCCTTTCAATTTTATATTGTAGAGTTTTTTGAATTGAAATGTACGCAACTAATTATCTAAAATCCAGACTGAAAATGTTCCTGGAATGTAAATGATTTCTTAATTTTCTTCTGTCTTTAATGAATATATATATCCTTTTTAGGAACTGAATTCAGAAATTCATGCTCAGTGATACAAATTTTGTATCTATGCGACGGTCTAGATAATATTGGATAATTATTAGAAATTGTAAATTTAAATATACCTCATTTGTGAAATTAATTTTGTTTAATTTTTTCAGATGGATGAGAGAAAAATAATAAAAATCACTTTTTTCTTCTAGAGAATTAAGTTGAAAAGATAATTTTAAAATCACAATTCAGTGATTTTGTACCATTTTCAAACCTCTAACTATCTTATAATCACTTTCACAAGAAATCCATAACACCTGAAATATTATGATTCATTTTAGGATTAGGTTATGTCAATTTTGTCATTGTTTATGCACAACTCCCATCCTATGAACTTCATGTGAATTTTTTTTAATAGTATTTTCATATGTTTTATCTTATCTTAATAGTTGAAAATTTTCATGCCTTTTTAGGGAGGCTGTTGATGATGGGGACCTCCATACAACATACCTATGCCATTTTTTATTATAGTTTATATGGAATAATAAATGACATTGAAATAGTAGAAGACAATTCATTTAGATTATTTTATATAAATCAATTGTGATTTGATGCCACTAATAATTACACACCTTTTACCAAATTATCAAGATCCTATCATTCTATACATGAGTTCGAACCTAGGTTTTCTATTTGTGTTATGGAAAATTTAAATACAGGAACATAAAACTAAAATGAGGGTCAATTTGATGGGAATAAGTCTACCTTTTCTAGAAAATCGAAAATAGTAGATATTATGGTTAAGGTCTGAATTAATTTTTATAATACAGTTTTTCTTAATTAAGTACCAATAGAGTTGTTATTGTTGGAAAAGAAAGTTCCTAAGAATAATAAGTGAGGTTTGTTTGTGTGAATGAATTGTGAAGGCACCATTCAGTTAAATATAGATGAAGGTGGCCTCCAGAACCTACTGTGTACTTATTATTACACTAATTATATTAAATAAAACCAAGAAGGATGAATTAAAAGTTATATAAAACAAAATAAAGAATATTTTTGGTAATTATAATGTAGTTACAATTAATATTATTATAAAAAATACTATAAATAATCTCTAAATATAATTAAAGGCCTTATAATTATAACTAGAGCACCACTGAGTAACACTAGGAGGCCAAATGAGAAACCCAACTACCTGGAATTTCCCATAAGTATAAATTTAATCAAGAGTAGAATAGAAATAACACATATAACCAAAGGAATGTAGTGCACCAACATTTTATGAAATAAATGAACATTGAATAAGTATCATGTCTTTCATTGAATTCCATTATTCATTGGTATTTATAAATACTATATGTGACCATTGGAAAAATTTATCCATTTGAGTTTTAATATCAGCAAGATGTGTTAAAATTTGAAATGATTATAAATAACAATTAAAAATAATAAGAATAACATTTAATGAAAATTATTTAGTATGTAACACATTTAAAAAAATCATATAACTTTGGGATATTTTTATATTGGTTAGGAATTTTTTTCTAAAGTTATTCTCCCACATTGCATGAACTCCAATTTCTTCACCTGAATCCCTAAAGTGGATAATGCTTCAGAGATTCGTCTTTTTAGACCTATTTCCCTTATTAATACAATTTAATAAATCCTTAAAATTCTTCATTCTAAATGAATATTGTTTTATCATCTATAAAATTGTCTCTTGGATCCAATTTGGTTTTGTTTAAAGAAGGTATATCCAATATTGTATTGTCCTTTCCATAGAATGCACTACCTTTTTAAAAAAATATAGTAGAGGTGGAAATATTTCAATTAAATTTAATATTCGGAATGCTTTTGATACCATTGATTGGAGGTTTATTTTTAATTCTCGGTAGGTTTTTGGGTAAAATGGATCTTTCATTAGTAGAATTAAAAAACTTTTCAATTTTGCATTCATTTCAATCCTTGTTAATGGCTCTCATAAAGGTTGCATTAAATTCCCCAAAGGTGTCTGATTAGGTGACTCACTATCCACCATTCTTTTCTCATTTGTCAAATATTACATAACAGATTACTCACTCGTCTTATAGATCAGAACAAACATAAACCAATACATACATCAAGAAATTTTAGTGCACCCAACCATCTCTTGTACGATGATGACTTTATATTTTTTTAAAGGTGATAAACGAAATATCAATAATCTTAATTTTTCCTTCTCGTACTATGAATATGTTTTTGGGAACACTGTATATTAAAGAAAATCAAACATCATTTTTAGCAATATGATTACTTCTAATACAAAATCCAATATTATGAATGTTTTTGGCATTAAATAAGGATCATTCCCCTAAAAATATAATGGTGTTCTCATTTTTTAGGGCAGACCTAAGTCTAGTAACATTTCAAAATATTTTGACCAAATCCACTACCAACTCTCCATATGGAAGGAGAATTAACTCTCCATGGCTGGCATGATATATCTTGTCAAGTCCAAAATTCTATCTAAAATGATTTTTTATATGATTTTTTATAAATTGAATGCCAGTATGTAAAAGAAATAAATTTTTCTATCAAAAACATATTATGAAGTAGAATCATGCTTAATAGAAAACTGGTGATTATTCCCTGGACTACCTATTGCAATCCATTGAATAAAGGTGGTCCTGAGATCAAAAATATCAATCTCTTCAATCATTATTTACCTGAAAAATACACATGTAACATTCATTCAAATAAAACATACTTACTCTCTTTCCTCATAAATTGATTTCATGATAAATTAATGGATGGAAAATTAAATTTTATGATATCTTTCATCTGGACTTATATTAAAAATACAATTTCCCACATCATGTTTAACTCTAGATGGATGGTGAGCAAAGTCTCTTCATTGAACTTCTTCCATGGAAACTGGACCAGTGTTTCTCTCATTTCAATTGTTTCTCCCACTCAACCAACTGATCACACTTATAATACCACTAGTGATATTTTATTCTCACAAAACATCAATTTAATAGACAATATTAATTTGTATATTGACAAAAATCCCTTTACCAATACAGATTATTTAGTAATTTAGGAACCATCTCATAATGGCAAGCTTGATTATGGGTTTTAACCATATTTTAAGATATTGTGACAACAATTTTATTTGTCTAAAAAAATCAATAAGTAATGGTTAAATCTCTGACGATTCATGATTTATTGTCGTATTGCGCACAAAAGGGTTTCCACTAACACATTGCTTCATTCTTTTCAGATTCAATATTTCTCTAAATTCTATCTCTGTAATCAACATCAAGAAGAAATTAGCCTCTAATTTTTTTATTGTGTTATGGACATTGACCTTTATAATTATGTATTTGTCCTTTTTTAGGTTAGATGGTTACTTCATGACTCAATAAATACTCAATAATAATGTTGTGTGTATATGATAGCCCCACAACAAATCATGAATCTCATCATAACTGCCTTTGCTGAGCTTCTCCATGTGATCTGTTATGATATAAATGATTATATTCATCGAAACTAATCATTTATTCTTAAGGAAGTACATATGATAATTCTCACATCCATTATAGAATCCACCTCGATTGAGAAGGGTCTTTTGAGTAACATAGTTAGTGACTTTTGGAATCTACAGTGGCTTGCATTTATGGGTATTTATCCTCATACGAGATTCACATTTGATGTCTTTTGGAATGCTCGACCTCCATGATGGATTAAATTTTATATTGTTGGTTCTTCTAAAGGAAACCTAGGACACTCTGGTACTGGTTCTATCTATATAAACTACTCTAGGAAGTCACTAGGGTGATTTTATTGAATTTGTGGTGTCACCTCATATCTAGAATCCAAAATGATGGGAGTGATTCATGCTATCTCTTTTGTAAAGAAACAAATATGGAATGATATCTAGATCGAAAGATATTTGATGACCATTTTTCATGATATTTGGAATGGTGTAGTGCATCATGCATGGTCCATTACTTCAATTTGGATGGACTGTCTATATTCACTTATGGATAACAGTTATATTGTGACTCATACAATTCATGAAGTGGAAAATGTCATGGATGGCCTTGCTAATATGGGAGTCACCATGACATTACATGGTTAAGCAGAATCCATTTTGATTTATTCTATCATTATGATAGCGATTGTAGAAAAATCACATCCTACAGACTCATGTAATAATTTTCATTACTATATTTAGTGTCGTGGTCTTTGATGAGAACACCGCCGATTAGGAAATTTTAAAATTTTCAATTTTTCTATGCCATAACACGAGAATTTAGAAAAATATATTATATTTGAAAAATAGTTTCAAATAAGTAAAAAACCCCCCTTAAATGGTGTAATAATATAAATAGTATTTTTAAATAAATAAATAAATATATTACTTTGGCCATGATGAAAAAAATCTTATACTAACAATTTTGGAATAGTACTCACACAAAAAAGAAAGGGCAATATCTGCACCACTTCTTAGTTGGAAACAAATTCCAATCCCTCATGTCATAGGTGTATGGCACCATGCTAGACTAGTTAGAGTAGTGAGAGCTCAAGACCATGTGTAGGGAACCAGAATATTGGTCAGGGTATAGTGTTGGATGATTCCTGGGCAGGATCCTGTATATGAGCCTCTCATTGAGTGTGTGTTTGTTTTATTGAGGGGGATCTTCCACGTCCTCTATTATAATGAAATATTCAAACATCCCACAAGATGACGAGGAACATTTTATTATACAGGATTAGATCACAATCATTTGATTTGACCAAACTTATCCAAATCATTCTCCCTTTCACTAATATTCTACCTCATTGAACCCCAAACTGTGTCTATGAACTGGTACGCTTCGACACAACATGCCCCCTTTAATTCCACTATCGAATTATCTCTCCACCATAGACCATCATGACTAATAATTCTTCTAATACAAAATGGGTATATATATAACACTAAACTGAATCCCTTGACAATGTTTCTCCCTCATTGGATTTGGATGAAATCCACACACACACACACACACACACATATATATATATATATATTGCATATCAATTTCAATATAGTTGTAATTAAAAATCATAAAACAGAACTAAAGCATCCCCTTTTCTAAATTTTATATTTTTAGGTGATCCAAATCACATGAATAATGATTTATATTTATTATATTTTATTGTATTCTGGAACTAAATGAACACCTATCATGTTAAATAAATCATTCTTATATATTAAAAAAAATACTATCTTCCATTATCTTTATTTGAAATTCATGAATGATTAATTTTATTAAATTAAATTACACTATATAACACCAACACTAAACACCTAATGTCCTAAGATCATCCTCCCAAACTCTATATTTTTCTTTTTTCCTATCACGACCCGTCCTCAGGACCAGTGCTGTGACTACACCAAGCCCGCCTTCCATAGGCTAGAGGCTGGGGACTACCATAATAGGCGTAAATTCCTATGTTGGGAAGGCATTGCCTTTATAAAAAGTAAACACACACAATCTAAGAAAACAACTAAAAGAAAAACACTAAACAATACTGTATATAGAGGAAGTGATGGAATATAAAAGGGGCCTAAAATACAAGCCCAATAGTAATGTACATGTAAAAATGAAAGCAAGTACAACTAAAATCATGTAATGAAGCTGCTGGGTCATCCTCCAGGGTTCCTACCTGAAGGGTAGGTATAGTTGGCCTCCTTAGCACTCGACGTTCGTCCGTCCACTCCGTGCACTCTCTCTCCGAGTTATCCACCTCCGGGTACCATCCAGTCCTACTACTATCTACCTTGATCAGTGTTTTCTGTCGTCTGCATCCAACACAACGAGGCGTGGGCATAGCCCATGTAGGGGTGAGTATAACTATACTCAGTAGGGACCCCGAGACCCTCAAGGTCTCACAATATCCAACAAGGATAACAACAAAGTAAAGAATCAACAGATAACCTTTACTTAGGTATTTGACTATTAATATACCAAAGTTATCTAGTAACCCATCTCAATCATGAGGTAAACACAAAATTCACTGACTCAACTCAAACAATAATTTCATTCGTGGGGTAGTAGCAACTAACATCCACAGTCACACTGTTAGAATCTCAGTAGATGGTGTACTCCTCCTCTATTGAGGTCAGTGGGCCATCCTCATCACACAAAGGCGCTTCCCACATTCCTGGACTGTTATGGTACTACTCATGTAGAGTGTCATGGGTCTTCTGCATCACATAGAGGCGCACCCCACTGTGTGTCTGCCACGTCACACAGAGGCGCCCCCCTTGTATCCTGCTATGGTACTCCTCCTATCACGTACCGTGGGTCTGCTGCATCACACAGAGGTTCCCCCCACTTTGGTTATTCTGCATCACACATAGGCACTCCCCACTAGTCTATTCAGAACACTCCGAGTCAAGATATCAGCAGTCGATAGTTCTCATCCAGCTACTATGCCTCCATACTCCGCTCGCTCATCTCCAGGAGGATCCGCTCCACGAGCTACTGATAGATAATCCAAATGTCACAAAATCCAACATAAATGTTTCTCAAAGGTACGCGTCTTCATAGGGATCTCAATGCAATAGATGGTGCATCAATTGGGCACTCAGTCTGTTAGTTATTGGAATTTTTGTTCTAGGGGCCAGGTTTGTTTTTAAGTTCAAACAATACCAACTGTACCCCAACTATTTCTAATCCCTATGGGGAGTATGCCAAAAGAACCATCTTGGTCCAAGATTTCTGTCATTGTAGGAGGTTCCTCGATCAGACACCCATAGCCCAAGATCGAGGTGAAAAGTTGTATTCAGGATAATTTGGTCCGGACTGGGGTCCGACCCAGTTTGCGGGTCCGACCCGTCCTTAAATGGAGTGGCTCAGCCCGAGGGTTGGCCCGACACAAGAATATGGCCCGTTCCGAGGGGGCGGTCCGGCCCGAAGGCGGCCCGGCCTGAGGGAGGGGACCGGTCCGAGGGGGCGGCCCGACAGCGCTGTTGGCCCGGAAGCCCTACCCGAAGGCAGTCCGGCCCAAGAAAGTGCCCCAGACCGAGGGGGCAGCCCGTCATCCCAGTTGGCCTGGCAAACCGGTTGGCCCACGTGGCCCGGCTATCCACGCCGTGGGGGGGGGGGGTGTCATGCCCCCCCTGCCATCCGCTCAGAATCGAAACTAGGTGTTGGATAAGGTAACTCGCGAGACCCGAGGTGTCCTGCCTTGTCTGGCTGGCCATGAAACCAGCTCGTTCTACACCACCGGCACGACGCGACGACACCACGCCCCAACTCCTTTATCATGGACTGCCCTGACCACATCTCCCTGGTGCTCTGCACGGCGCGCTAGCACCGCACCACCTCCACTGCGGCCTGGCTTGGCCGCAGCCTCCAGCTCTTCTTCACGGCCCAACAATGCCGTGCTCACCACCTGATCATCACGACACTCCTTGTCGAGGCCCTTCCACCCACATAGCCTGATGACGTCACGCCCCTCTAGAGTCCCGACGACCCTTGCTCCACTAGTTTTCTTCATAGCCATCCCGACACTAGTCGCATTTCTCTGACGTTGTCCATTCTTTTGGCGATGCAATTGCGTCGTCCTCGTCGTCTACGAGTAAGATAGAATAGGGGGGGTTGGTCCATGTTCGTGTAGTCTCATACCTCCCCGTTATGGTGAAATCATTCGGAAATTCACATTACATTAATTCAAAGACATAAAAAGGGTAAAAATCAACCCAAATCCCCCAACCACGTATGATGATAATTGTTGACGATGTCACGGAAAGGCGGACATCGTTCCATTGTTGTTAGGAAGCATCAGGGGTATGAGAGAGAGGAAGAAGCATCATCGGCGTTCTTCATAGTCTGCTCCTTCTCTTTTGGATTGGATGAAGATCAAAGAAAGAGTTCGTCATTCTTCATTGGATGATGAAGAGGTGTTCATCGCATTCTTTGTTGAGAGATAATTATCCAAGGGTTCTCCAGGTTCTCTATCAATGCTCCACCAATTGAATAGATTCCAACAAAAATAAAATAATAGATTTTTCTATTATTTAATTATTGGCATGAATTCAAAAGAATTCAAAAGGGGTCAATTAATTAAATGGAAGAGTGCATTTAATTAATTGTGAGGGTTGGAACAATAAATTAATTGGGGAAGGTGGAGAGTTTTCTCCCACATAAATCGGGGGTTAAAGAGGGTTTAAAGCCCATGTGGGCCCCACAAATGATATCCTCTAAAGGGAGGTTATTTGGGGGTGGGCCCCACCACCATAACCTCTCATGGGAGGTTATGGTGTGGTGGCCCACACCTCTAACTTCCACTTGGAGGTTTTACCCACCACAAAATAAAAATAAGTTATAACCTTTTTTTAATTTAATTAAAAACCCAAAATCTAACTTCCATTCTCGTTAGAATGCAACTGCGGTGAAGGCCTTACTAAGCAACCATCGATGCTGCGAGTTCAATAGTGCCCTTAGATTTCAATTCCGAGCAACGGTTTAGAAGATAAAAAATCCCACTCATATGATTACTGAATGTACCTGAACAAAACATTAGAAATTGATTTTGGTCACGCCAGGACTTGGAATCAAGGGCTGTAAATTTTCGTAGACTCGTATAAATCCCATGTATTTAAAAAAAATTCATGGAAATTTTGGGTGATTACATTCTCCCCACCTCTGGTATTTTCATCCCAGTAAGCTACAACTCGTACTAGGGGAACAAATGGGGGTACTGAGATTGCATTTGAGCCTCCTGCTCCCATGTGCTCTCCTGGAGGTTCTCGTGCTGCCAACGAATACACACATGTGGTATCGACCGTCCACAAAGGACTCGCTCCTGTCGATCCTCAATATCCACAGGAACCTTCATAAATGACACCCAATCATCGAACTCCATCTCTCCATGATCGATTATATGGGAAGGGTCGTGCACATATCTCCTCACCTGAGATACATGGAAGACATCATGCACCTGGTGCAACTGAGTGGGAAGATTTAAGCAACAAGACACCTCGCCTACTCTGCTGAGGACCTGGAAAGGTCCGATGAATCACAGAGATAACTTACTACCTCAGCCAAATCTCCATACACCTCATCAAGGTGAGACCTGTATAAAGATGTGGTCGCTATCCTTAAAATCTAGAGGTATCCGTCTCCTATTAACATAAGACTTATTCCTGCTCTGTGAAGTCTTCATTTGCTCCATGATGATCTGAACCTTCTACATAGAAGCCCGTACCATATTTGGTCCCCCTAGTTCTGAATCCCTTGGGTCTGTCGAGCATAGTGGTGATCTACATGGTCGACCATACAAGGCCTCAAAAGGTGCCATCCCGATGGTGGAGTGATAAATATTGTTATATGAAAACTCCACAAAAGCTACGTGATCCACCATGTTGCGACTGAAGTCAAGGAAATATGCATGAAGCATGTCCTCGAGGGTCTGAATGGTCCACTCAGTCGGACCATCTGTCTGAGGATGGAAGGCAGTGCCCAAGCAAAGCTGTATCGTGAAAGCCTCATGTAACCCCTTCCATATAGGGAAGTAAACCGTGCGTCACGATCAGAGACAATATATGAAGGTACTCCATGTATCCGCACAATATATTCTACATTGAGGTCTCCCAAGATCTTCGCTAAACCCTACTCTCTGATTTGTAGGAAGTGGGCCGACTGGGTGAGTCGGCCAACGATCACCCAAATCGGGTCATGGCCCCTGTATGTACATGGAAGACCCATCACAAAGTCAATGAATATCACATCCCAGTTCCATTATAAGACCTCTAAAGTCTTAACCAGGCCTGATGGTACCTGGTGTTCTGGAATCACTTGCTGACAAGTGAGGCATCGAGAGACAAACACTACTATAACATTCATCATATCGGGGCACCATTGTTGTCGTCGTAGGTCATGGTACATCTTCTCCACTCCTGGATGTACTGTTAGTGGGGACGTGTGAAACTCCCTCAACACTTCCTCCAGAAGTGACACTGGCACTATAGTACATACTATGTAGAGGGTGACATGATCCCTGCTTTATGAAAATCCATCAGGTGCTTTCCTTGTGGATATTTAAGAACGTTATATCTCATAGTCTGTGTCTACACGTTGTCCCTCCCTAACTCACTGAAGAAGTGGAGGTGTGACTGTAAGAGACTGTAGGAATGCTGGTCCATCTCTATCCACAATGGATATCTGTAAAGAAGCCAACTGCTCTGTTGCCTCTCCAAGCAGCTATATACCAGTCCTCCTGTTGATCGCATCTGCAACAACGTTCCCCTTCCCCAGAGTATAGACTATGTCGAATTCATAGTTCTAGAAGAACTCAAGCCATCACCGTAGTCTCATGTTCTGGTCCTTCTGAGAGATGATATACCTGAGACTCTTGTGATTAGAGTACACAGTAATACGTTTTCCCATCAGATAGTGCCGCCACATCTTCAAGGGGAAGACCACTACTGCTAACTACAGGTCATGGGTAGCATAGTTCTTCTTATGTTGTTTCAGTTGCCGAGAACCATATGCGATCACTGCTCGCTCATGCATCAGGAAACACCCATGTCTGGTCCCGGATGCATCGCAATAAACTACGTACCCTACTCCTTCCTCTAGAATCCTTAAGATGGGGGGACTAGTCACCCTCTACCTCTACTCCTGAAATCTCTACAAGCATCTCTCCGACCACACGAAGGGTTTACCCTTCTTCCTAAAGGCTAATAGTGGTGATGAAAATCTATAGAAGTCTGGAATGAATCTCTAGTTGTATCCAGAAAAGCCTAGGAATCTTCGTTCCTCCATTACACTCCTGGGTGGCTCCCAATCAAGTACAGCCTCAATCTTCACTAGATCTACTACAACTCCTGACTCCAAGATGACATGTCCCACGAAGTGAACCTCTCAAATCCAAAACTAGCACTTCGAGAGCTTACCATAAAGATGTTTCTCTCGGAGTGTGTCTAGTACTACCTAAAAATGGTTGGAATTCTCCTCCTTAGTAGTCGAGTAGATCATAATGTCATCGATGAAGACTACGACAAAGAGATTGAGGTAGAATTGGAAGATCATGTTCATTAGACACATGAATACTGATGGAGAATTGGTTATGACAAAGGGCATAACCAGGACTCATAGTGGGCGTACCCACACCTGAAGGGCATCTTTTGCACACCATCGTCTTGAACTCTGAGCTGGTGATAGCTAGATCTGAGGTCTATATTTGAGAACCATCGAGCTCCCTTCAACTGATGAAATAGGTCGTCAATCCTCGAGAGATGGT
This sequence comes from Viscum album, assembly GCA_963277665.1. Classification (NCBI taxonomy): domain Eukaryota; kingdom Viridiplantae; phylum Streptophyta; class Magnoliopsida; order Santalales; family Viscaceae; genus Viscum; species Viscum album. Next base: position 1,208,507,493 of record OY728163.1, on the reverse strand, counting down.
ACTTGTTCTTCACGGTCACCTAGTTCAGGTGATAGTAGTCAATATAGTGCCTCATGTTCCCATCCACCTTCTTGGAGAACAGAATCGAGGCTGCCCAGGGAGAAACACTAGGCCAGATGAATCCCTTCCCATGCAAGTCCTCTAGATGTACCCATAGCTCACGAAGCTCTGCGAATGCCATCTGATATGATGGAGTAGATATAGGTTTCATCCCAGGGTACATATAAATATATAATTCCACCTCTCTGGAAGGAGGTAGTCCTGGAACATCATCGTGGAAATCATCCGCGTACTGGTCCACCACTATAGGATAAGTCAGACTCTCCACATCAACTGCACTGAGGGTAAGGCAAGACAACTGGTGAGTGATCAGCTGGACCCTCCTCTAAGTAAGTCCATACAGCACTGCAAAGGCTCCCTTCTCACTTGTGAAGGTGAACCTGGTTCCATCCGGGCAGACACACCACACTTTCACCCAATACAGTCGATCTGAGGATAAACTATAGATAACTAGTCCATACCCAAGATGATTTAGTATGGCCTCGACACCCCTATAAGGAGATCCCAACCAAAGCTCTCACATCCTAGAGTATGTTCACACTGCCGGAACCAATGCCTAATTGTCGTGTCTACTCCCGTAAGATTCTCCTGCCATAAGGATCGAGCCCGCTTCTCCATTGGAATCTATGAGCTCCGAACGAGGGTAGTGTCAATGATAGAATGATTGGTACCTGTGTCTATAAGAATGGTAGCTAAGGTGGAGTAGAAACATATCGTAACTCGAATCATCTTATGAGATCCTTGGTCGTATGCCTCAGGTTCCTAAAGCTGAGCTCTCCCCTGTCTGCCAGCTCCTTGCGGTTGGGGTGGTCCTCCTAGTGGTGGTGGTGGTGGAAACACCTCGTAACGTCATCCACCGCCAACTTCTTGACCAGCTCCTCTTCCACATCTTCCTACGCCCTATGGACCACCTCGATCGAACCCTTGCCTCTATCTGATAGGTCCCTCAACTATCTGTTGTTCACTTGATCAGTGGGTCGAACAATCATGAGCCATGTGACACTGCCCAACACATGAGTAACACTGTCTGCTCATGGAATATATGTCACTACCCCGGGTGCCCGGAACGAATGATCCAGAGTCATGCAGTCGTCCACCCATGGGTTTGGTCCTCTTGGACGTCTGCGTCATTTGTCTACTACTACCTGCATAAGACTCCGCTGCAAGTCGACTAGTGGTGGGTCTTGCTGCTGGTGACTACTCAACAAGGAAACTCTCCACTAGGAGGGATCTCTCTAACACCCCCACATACGTCGGGATGCTGAGGGAGGTCATCAATGCCCTGATATCTTGCCTGAGCCCCTACTCGAAGGTCTAGGCCTAGGATAATGGGTCTCACACCATATTTGTGGGGTATCGTGAGAGGTCGGTGAACATCGCTGGGAAATGTGCCACTGTCATGATACCCTACTGTAGATGATGTAGCTCCTGAATCTATACCACTCTTTGGGTCTCTAGAAAAATAACCACCAGGAATAGGATCTCGAATTCTATCCAGAGTAGTGTCACCTCATCATGGACCAGGAGCATCAGCCTCCACCATCTTCCTGCTGCTTACTGAATGAGACTCGCAACAAGGATCACCACGAGGTCTACTGGTGTCCCTACCAGCCTAAAGACTCTCTCCACATCCTCCATCCAATCCTCAACCACTAGTGGGTCTGTCTCTCCACAGAACACAGGTGGCCTCTGGAACTGGATCTCAAGAAATGTGCTCAAGCGGCGTGCATCGTCTACTAGTGGTGTTGTTGGCATCGGTGGCCCAACGGGAAGTGGTACCACTGGTGCCTCCGCAGGTAAAGGGCCATGCACTAAGGCATCGTCGCTCAGTGGGCTGTCAGAGCATATGAATCTTGGGGCTCTACGGAGAGGCATCCTAAATGAAACTGATGTGACACGGTCAAAAGTTTTATACCCGGTGGTTTGACCTGAATGAGATGACATAAAGAAATACTTTTTGGAAACATGCACACAATCAGTGTTTCCATGCACTGAGTCAAAAATCAGAAGTCAGGGTCCTGGTGTATGGATATGTCGGTCACCTGCACCAACACTGGACTCTATAAACTGAAAACCACAATTAGTACCCTTAAGAAAATTTCATCATAGAAAAGGATGATTAGAGTCCTATGTTCTGCTGTAGAACCGACTCCTATGATACCAATTTTCCACGACCTGTCCTCGGGACCCGTTCTGTGACAACCCCAAGACCAACTTCCATAGGCCAGGGGATGGAAACTAGCACTAAAGGTGTAAATTCTTAATCCGAGAAGGCATTTACATTATAAAAATTAAACACACACAATCAGAGTACAAAACTAGAAGTAAAACACAATGAAATACTGTATATATAAGAAGTGCAGGAATATAAAAGGGGCCGAAATTAGATGAAAAACAGTAACGTATATGTACAAATGAAAGCATGTATGACTAAAAGAACATAAAGAAACTACTTTGTAGTCCTACAAGGTTCCTACCTCATGGGTAGGTATAGTTGGCCTCCTCATCACTCCACGTCTGTCCATCCTCTCTATGCACCGTCACTCAGAGTGGTCCACCTCCAGGTACCGTCCAGTCCTGTTAATCCCTACATCCATCATCCCTATCTATCGTCTGCAACCAAGACAATAATGTGCAGTCATTGCCCATGAAGAGGTGAGTATAACGATATTCAGTATGGACGGACATGGATGATTGATGCAGAGACTAGCAGGACTGGATGGTACCCAGAGGTAGACCACTCTGAGTGACAGTGCTCCGAGCAGACGGACGGATGTGGAATATTGAGGAGGACAACTGTACCTACCATTTTGTTAGGAACCCTAGAGGACAACCCAGTAGCTACTTTACATTCTTTCAGTTGCACTTGCTTTCATTTTTACCTGTACTTTACTGTGGGGCTTCTATTTCCAGCCACTTTTACTTTCCAGTGCTTCTTCTGTATACAATATTTTTTAGTGTTTTCCTAAAAGTTGTGTACTATAATTGTGGGTGTTTACTTTTTATAAAGGAAATGCCTTCCCAGCATAGGAATTTATGCCTTTGGTGCTAGTTCCCAACCCCGGGCCTATGGAAGGCGGGCTTGTGGTAGTCATGGCACAGGTTCCAAGGACATGTCGTGACTTTGATGGAGTTCAGTAGTTGGTATACACTTTGATGCAGCCTTATTCAGTGTAAGGGTTTGATTTTATTTATCAATTTATGTTTTATTAAAAAATATGTATATATATATATGTATATATGTTTATCTATCAATCTATATTTTTTTACATAATTAATAATCAATGTATTTTTTGTATAAAGGTATCTAGTAATGTTTTAATCGATGTTTTTATAATGAATTATAGTTTTTATAAATCATAGATTTTTTGGATTATTTAGGTGTCCAATGTTAGATTTTCAAAATTTATATATATTTAGGTACACATTTATTTATATTTGAAATTTCAAATTTGATAATTAAATCCAGTATGAATTCATAATATTACCATCTTTGTTTTAGAAAAAAATATCTATGGTTTAAAAAAATTTATTTAAACCATTCTATGGATATTTGAAATTTATGTTTGGAATCAAGGTGTGAAAGAATTATTTCATATAGTAATTTTAAAGAATAGAAATTCTTTGTTTTTTATAGCATAAATTATCATTTTTAAATAAATAAAATCTCTATGAAACAATATATCATTATATCTATTTAATTTATTAATAGGTTATAAATTTTATCATTTATGTTATAATTTTAGAAAAAGTTTTTATTTTATGTGAAAAAATTACCTTTCACCTCTTTTTATGTGACCCATAAATTAGACATGGAGATCATCTAAATATATCATTGATATGTTATTCATTTAGTAAATGTTGTTATTTGAAATTTAAATGCAACTAGGTTAGGGGAATATTAAAATTAAATTCATTTTTGAAGGTTTGAGATTGAAGAAAATGTATTTAGAACATTTCTATACAATGGAATGATTATTTTCATCAAAATAATAATAATTTACGTCTACAATTGTAATTTTTTTTGGGCTATGAATGTTAAATGAAGGACTATTAAAATGTTTTCATAAAAGTGGAACTGGTGTATCAAATCATATGTGTTGGTATGAGGGTTAAACCCATGACCTCAAAGGGATTTTATTAAATATATGATATGGAGAAGTGGCATTATGGTTTTCTCTTAGCCTCATGATTATAATATTTAATATTGTAAAATTTTTATATTCATGTAGTGGAATAAAAATAAATATTTCAAAAAATTATTACATGGGAAATTAAAGGTTTTCAAAATAGTATCAACATCATTTTTATTCAATGTTTAGAAAATATATTTTTATATAATAATTTTTTGAAATTTAGTTATTTTTAGAATTACATACCAATTATTTTAAATCCCATTATTAGTAAAATTAACATCTCACCCTATATATTAAATTTATTTTTGCATAGGTTTTATAGAAATTCACTGTGTGTGTATTTCATTAAGGATACAACACACACAAATAATTTTTATTATCTTCTATTTTGAATAGTTTTTATATATTATAATGTATATATCTAATTATACAATACCTAGACCAAAACTTTTCTTGGAATGTAAATGATTTATTTATTTTTATTTTTTATATCAGAAAAATACCCAATATTTTTATACACTTAATTAGATAGCACAAGATCAGGGTTTCAAATTAAATATACTTCATGAAATAATAATATTATGTATCTAGTATACAAAGTCAAATAAAATTTACATTTCAATTGAATGAATTATTAATGAATATAATTTATTTTCTAGTAAAATGATTTTATATATATATCAATATTTTTTTATGGTAGCCTCAATTTTACTTTGGTTAATCTATTTTTATCAGCAAAAAAATACAAGAATTAACACCTTGGGTAGTAATACCATCATGGATCTATACACCACTAATTATCCCATATTTTCATCATTAGTACATCTTGAATAGTTTCCAATTCGTTCTTTTTTTCAAATTTTTTTACAAAACCTTTTCTAATTAGAACAAATTTCTAATTGGATTTTCAAGATTTAGTGAGTAGAAAATTTCAATATTTTTACAAATATATTTATTGTACATATATGTAATTTTTGTTTGGACATCAAAGTTAATGATCCTCATAAATATATTTTTAGTATGGATTTATTAATCAACTTGCTCCCAATTTTTTTTGGAATGGAATAATTTTTACATTAACAATAAGTTTGTTTAGTTTTTTTATTCAATAAAATATTATCCCAAATTTTCTATTGGATACATATTTAGTATTTTCTTTATTTACATAATATAAAATATTACTAAATTGTCATGATTTCTACCTTAGTTTTCTAAATTTTCTATAAACTTAACATTAGTTAATTTTCACAAATATTACAAAAAAATACTATATATATGTAAATTAATTATGAAATAGTATAACATATCTATGTTTCTTACATTAGATCTCTCCTTATTTCCTTTACCTTTTTACGGATGTTATTTGTTTTATTTAAATCACACCAATAATTTTTCTATTTCATAAAATTTTTAATGAATCTCATATTCTAATGTCTCTAATAGGGTTCATAATAATGAATACCATATTTTCCAACATAATAAGGAATTTTTTACATGGATATATTTTTAGTATCCCATATGAAATTGTTTACCAAATGATTGTATAATTTTATCTAAGATAAGGACAATAAAAGTGTAAATGTAATGAATATTTATGTTTGAGATTTCCATTAATTAGAGTTTTCCAACATCATTTTGGATGATAATAAATCCTCTTTTAATCACAATTTTTTTTTAAAATGTATCATGTTGAGAAATTAAATTTTCCCTGAAATTATTCCAACTAAAACAACTTATTCTATAGAACATGTCATTTTATCATGAATAAAACATTGTTTATTCAAATTGGAGTTCAGAAAAAAAAAATTAAGTCTTTATTCTTTAAATTCCCTTATTATAGCCTTTACTTCTCCTCAACCCACTATGAAATGTTTTTTATATTTTCATTCTTTATATAACTTATTTATTATTATTTTTAGTCAGGATCATTCAACCTAGAATCGAATATATGTTTCTCCAATGTAGAGGTGTCACATATAGTTCTTTATATTGGGAGTAATTATACCCCTTTGATAATTATCTATTTTAATAAGTCTTATGGTTATGATTTTTAGTTTTTCCACATTAATTTTTATCGCATTGAAATGTATTTATTGGGAATTATTGTCCCCTTTAAACAACATTTTGTCAACAACAATCCTCCTAATAAGAATATCTGATATATGGACAGCCTTAACCCATTGGATTCCTTATGATATCCTCATGATCTTTATATCCAAAATCAATTGGTATTCTATGATCATCAGTTAATACTTCAACATGATTGAATGAATTAAAAAATTGATATAAAAAACATTCATAGAATAATTTAAAAATATGATAGAGACTTTAAACTATATATTCTAATTCTCAATATATATACCATAATAATGAAATTCATTAGATTTTTTATTTATCAATATATTATTTTTATTTCCAATGTTTGATGCATAATATGTTAGTAGAATAAACATTTGATAACAAAATCCAATCATATCATGTTACAGAAAAATAATAAAAAGGATCGTATACATTGATAGAACTTCTTTCTCCCTCACAATACACATGGGAGTGAAATAATGAGAGTGGGTGAAGCGTATTGTATTTCATTTGAAATATAACCTTTATATATCAAATCTCACTAACATAATATATCCTGACAATATAATTGGTAGGGTCACTATTTTTCTCTTAATCTCCTGTTGTTTCGATAAAATATTACATGCAAAATACTTTTATTAAAAATTATTGATGAGTTACTTATCCTATATTCACAAATATATCCCATAATGAATATATATATTATATTATAAAAAATGAATATTTAGTTTTACTTGTTCCACCTACACTAGGATAATGAAAGGATAATGTAATTGGAAACATATCAATGCATTGAAATAAAATAGTCAAACTAATAGGGGATGGTATTACTCTATGGAACTCTATATACTAGAACAAACATGGTATAATATTTAGGGAATATTCACTAACACCTTAGTTTCACCACCCAATCTTCCTCACTCTTTTCACTGTAATTGATGAAAGGATTTCAACTTTTGTATGAAACACAATATGAACAGTTTCAAAAATATTTTTTTCACACAATATTGATAGGCTCCTTTGATTTCACCTATGATATTTCATATGAAAGATAAAAATATCATTCATAGAAAACAAATTCAAATTTTCATGACACAACATTAGTAATTATTTATTATTGGTAAAATAAATAAGAATCTATTTACTGTATCTAATTCATTCATGTATTTCTAATTCAGATGTCATATTTTTTCAACATTTATAAATTCATATAATCTTATTGTAGAATGATTATCAGGATTTAAAAAGATACATACTTTTTCCACTTATAATGTTTTCACATTATCATGTTTTGGTATATTAATGTATCCCCACCTTCTCTCATTATTTTCTAAAATTCATTGGTAATAATAGGCACTCCCTTCTCATTTGATTTATAAGTACTCAGACTGATTTTATTGAAATTTTCAACACCCATCCCTTAATCAAATGGTTTCTATTAATTTTTCATTATGTATTCTATTGTAATATTTAAATACCGACCACCTATTCTAGTGTGCTTATAATACATCAACAAGAATAAACCAACATCATGAAAATTAATTAATATCAATAATCATATATTCCAAGTGTTATTAAAAAATATTTTGATAATGATATATCATCATTCTCAATATAATGTAATATCATGACAATAGTACATTGTTTTTTTTACTCCATTCAATGGTTTGGAGAATGTTCAGTGAACATATCCAAAAAAATGTATTGAATATCATAGTCTTAAATCGGCAATAATCTGGGTTCCAATTTCAAAATATCCCTTGATCTATATCTAGGTATTGGCTCACCCCCTTATTTATGATGTGAAGATCATCATGTAAACAAAACTACAAAAATTAATATAATCACCATTTATGTAATGGTATCAAATTTAATTTTGTTTTTATACAGATCAATGAGAATTTAGTGGGTCAGTCTTCTATTGAGATGAAACCATCTTGATAGTTTGAAAATAGAAATTCTTCCAGGTATTCTTCATGACATTGTTATCCACTACATGACATTGAAACTTTTACACTAGAAATTCCATATCATACAAACTAGTCCAATATAGTTTAGTTCGTCATTATGGAGTGGGTAGATTCAAAATTATAGAGAAAACATGATCCATTAAAAAACCACTATAGTGTGGCTCTATCGTCCATGATGTGACTTTTAAAGGTATGATACTTAAGAAAATAAAGAATAACCATAATAAAAAAGGTATTACCATACATATGTTTCTTTTATAGATACATCCTTTATATCATAATATTTACTGTTGGTAAGTCATTTAAAAATGTTAAAAGACACATCTCTGCATAACCTTTTAAAAATCCTCTTTTTATATTTGAAATGGATTTATAGAAAATATTCTTCTATGTTCTCTAGAATATCACAACTTCATGATTTTAATTAATTCGGTTGTTAAATATACCTTCATCATGAAAATATTTCATTGTGTTGAACATAAATTTAATATAATAATTTACTACACAATAATCATTCACCATATATGTGCTAAATATATTTTAATAGTATCCATTTGAAAATACACATTTTTATTCAAAATCCCTCAACATATTTCATAATTTCTTAGTGTAAAATTTTTATATTTAACCACATAATCAATAATGGATGACATGAATCATTTGATTCCATCTTGAAAAAAAAAAAGATATCAATAGAAAAGATCATTGATATTATGGGACATCTATGAACATTCCTAGATAATTTCTCATCTAGATTCTTAGTGTGAAAAAAATTCAAACAAAATCAATAATCGGGCTGGTGATCTTAATGGAGATTAAAAATTAAATAAAAAATTTGTTATTATGCGTATTTATTTGATATCAAAAATTAATATATATCACATGTGATGACCTTATTAATGGATTATTATCAATTTCAGTTAGATTAGTTGGGAATTGTTTAATGCAACATTATTTTATGATGAATCCATTATATCTATTTGTTTAATAAATAAAAATGGAATTGAATTATCCTATGTATTTAAACCTTTTGGTATTTCTTCATGTTTCATAAAACAATTAATTTATGAAAAGCTAATCTCGAGTGTATTATAGAATAATTGGGGGAATGTGATGATAAAATTATTCAAAATTTTCTACGTATCTCCTAATTAACTCTTATATGGGATCATGATCAACTATGAAATCCTTCCATTAGAACAACTATAGGATGAAAATGTTTTGTATTTCAATGAGATCTACCAAAAGGATTTGATGTGGAGATAAGGGTAATCTTCCCCTACATCGTCCCTTGACATGCTACTCGCCTTCATAGTTTAGTTTCTCCTATATTATATTATATTCTCAAGTATAATAATATAATTCCATATAAATTATAATATCAAAAAAACACATTTATCATTAGATAGATTATTTATTTGATTGTATATGAAGATAATTCATTCTTTATAGCTATGTAAATCATTAAATACCAAACAATAAATGTTTATAGGAATTTTATATAGTGGTAGTAATACATTGTATCCAAATTTTTCATTACAATAACTCAATATAAATTCAGGTCCACCGAACATTATTTTCTATAAAATATTTAGAGATTTAAATTCTCTAGGTGATCTTTAAAAAAACCCACAAAACCTTGACAACTTATAGATGTGAGATCGATTTAGTTTTCCTTTTTCTTTGTTTATTTGTAAATTTTAGAAGATGAAGTTATTATAAGGGGATTGATATTATAATTAGGCATGATATATACATATTTAATTTAGTCATAAAAAACAAGCATGTGGAACCAAAAAATATGCCCTCTTTGAAAAAATAGAAATATAAAAAAAAATTATAAGTGAACAACATCATCTCCCATTATATTCTTCTTAATTATCCCCATATTATAATTATCACATGTAATGACTTTATTAAATAACTAGGAATGGAATCATAAGAAATAGTGAGCTTATATGCTCAGTATGGTTATTAAAGGGAGATGTTTGAGATCATATTATAATTATATGAGCATTAGGTTATCAAATCACGATCATAACATTCTAAAACCATCTTCAGTATATCAAATATCATTATCTTGATTCATTAAATAAAAACTTATAGTTCATTATACATGAATCATAAATGAATACTGATCATAAACCAAGAGATAATAACATTGTAATAAGAAATAAATTTCAAAAAAAAGACATAACTATATAAAATAATTTCATTATTTTCAAGGATCATTTCTAAGGGTATAATTTTGTATTTTTTACTCCCAATCCCATATCAGTAGTTATGGTTTACTCCCAATACAACATAATTAGAAAAAGTCTCTTACTAAACTAGGTTGAATCCCCATTCCATTCATGTTTATCAAATGATATATCTATCATTTACAAGTTAATTGTAGTTATATATAATTTTTATCCCAACTACCTCACAACGAAATCCAAAATATTTTTCTAATAGTATCCATAAACATTAATTATATCATTAGATGACAATTTGTGAAATTAAAACTTGTTTCATAAACATTCCAAAAATACAGCATAGTATAAACCGTGGTAAATAAATCAATTTCCTAAATAGTCATCATTAATAACCATAATAAATAAAAACAAATAATGAGGATGGTACCATTGGATAATATTCATAATAAATGATAAGCAACCAATTGGTTATTGTAGTTGACAAATAAATATTCTGTGGAATGATCATTAAAACATTACCAAGGAGAATAATCATTCAACCCAATAAAAAAATTTAGAAGTATAATAATTTCCTAAATATTAATTACAAATTTATTTATATATTGTTTCATATATTTAATATAATCTTTTTACCATTGAGTGGTCATGATGGTGGAAAATATCATTTATACAATACATGTTAAAAACATATTCCATTAATATTTTTAGTAAAAAGTGAAAAGACATATGTTTGGAAAATGAAAAGAAAATTCAGTTTTTAATTTTTTTTAAAAATTTAAACAATTTCAAAAATTATTTTTAACAAAATAATTGGGGAATTTTTGAAATAGTCATTAATTCGTTTTTTGAAAACATGTACGTGGAGGAGAATATTTTTTCAACTAAAGAGAGAATTGTTGTTGGTTTTTCTTTAAAACATTTATATAAAGCATGAGTATATAAAGAATCTAAAAAGAATGAAAATTATATAATTACAGTAATTAACCTAATGATAATAAATGTAACATGTTTCAATAGTGATAGATCACAATATTGAATCAGTAGAAACATAATCAAATACAATCTCGATAAATAATGATATTGCAAGATAAAACCTTTAGAACATTGGTATATCTAGATTAATAATACCATTGAAATATATAAAGTTATATGGATATGAATGAACTATTAAATTATAAAATAAAAATGAAAAAAATACATTCATTAGTAGTATATAAACCCCATCAAATAAAAAAGTGGTGAATATGGAATGTTCACCATAATAAAATTGTGATTGCAATAACATACCTCAAATATAGAAATTATTATGAAATGATATAACAAAATTTATAATAATTATATATTAATTAATGATTAATTACATTACCATAATTATAAATATCATACCATATATGTTTTACTTGTGACTTTTCATTACAAATTTCATAACAATTCTATGTCAAATCATGTTTCTGGTAGTAACTACTTCATTTTTCATGTGTGTAACAGTTTTGCATTATCATTACATTAACATTGATCATGTTTCAATAATTTAATGATTTTAAAACATTATATAAATAAAATATATATTTATTATAATTTTATTTAGTGTAATCTATATAAATTAGAAATATAAAATTAATTACACAGTTCACAAATATGGTAGGTCATATATAGGTACGAATGATGTTTCCATATTCTGGGTGGATGGAATGAATGAATGGTAAATATTAGATCATGTATTAAAAAACATATCTATATCATATATTTCATATATATTCTATTATTATTGCCTTATTACAATCCATTTAAAATACGAAGAAAAATTTATCAAATTGCTTTTTGGTGGTGGTAGTCCGCATATATGCATGACTGATGTTATTATTTCAGATCCCTCATTATATTCATCCATAATAGGTAGTAATGGAAAATAAATTACATATTTCTGTGAGGCGGTATCCTTCTGTACACAGAATCAAGGGTTTGGTTTTCCATTAAAGGGAAGAGATGGTGGATATATGTTATTACATTAACACAATAAAATATACTTATATTCTAGATAATCATTTTCAAATGTTATAATATTTTAATATGACTTTTAAGATGCGTAACAATTAATATAACAATATTGTTCGGTTAAGAATGTTACATAATTTTCACACAATTCCCTAAGGTTTTCAAAAACGTAATTCTTATGATTGTTTCAAAATAAAAATAAGGATTATAGAATGTTTTTAGGTATATAGGGAAGGAATATGTGTAGGTATTCACTAATCCCAGCAGTTTTCTAGGTGTGAATAGTATAGTAATGTGGTGATATTTTATTCACGGGGGAGAGGAGCCACATATAAATTCTGAAAATAAAAATTTATACCCACAATTTTCACATTTCAAAAGTATTATAAATTGATAATTATGGAAAATTAAATATAATAAGGATAATATAAGGATATTTAATATAAATAGGATAAGTTTATATGTCATTTTCTCCCTTACCTTTTTAAATTACCCATATAAACCCTATTTAAACATAATTGTGGTAATTAAATTATACTATTTTTACTATTACTTATGAACAAATATGGTTTTTATAATTTTCAATAATAATAATTAGAATGATTCCTAACATTGGATTAATTTTTAAAATTTCATTCATATTATTAGATGACTATAATTTAATACCAAACCCTCAAGCATGCTGAAATACTGGTTTCCCAAAATAAAATTATTTATAATAATATAAAATTTAAAGGTCAATTTTAAATATCAAACTGATTCTATTAACATGATTAGTTTAATAAATATAAAGTTAAAGTAATTTCACCTTATAAAAAATATTATTATATGGTTCCTGTAAATTCATTAAATGGAAATGTAGTTTTCTTTAAATAATTATTTTTACTATTCAACATAACATTTATTATTTCAAAAAATTCTTAAACATTCACAGTGAGATAATTTTGAAATTATAATTTTAAAAAATATTTATATTTTTTATAGTAAATTTTAAATATGTGGAGTAAAATTAATTTCATTATTTTTACATAGAAATTAATGAATATTTTTAAAAAAAACATTACTTTCAACAAAAATAATGGATACACTAGAACATATATATATATATATATTCCATTTGTATTAGTTATATGAAAAAAATCATGAATAATTTTAAAAATATTGTTATTCCTATTCATACATCCATACATAAAGGATCTATTATGATAATCAGTTTTTGACTAATTATATTAATTTTATAAAGATGTTACATAAAATTCAATGTTGTGTGCATCTTATGAATTTAAAAAATTAAATTTATTTGAAAAAAATATTTACTAAAATCTCATTGTGTTACATAATAGAACCATTAAAATGAAGTTTTCCCTAAACATTTCATAACAATAAATCAAAAAAATGAGTATGCATATTCCTCATTATATCCATAGGTTCTCATTTAGCTTCTCCATGTCTATGGCTTCACAAGAAAACATTTTCTAGGTGACTGGTAATGTTTCATAGAATATTCATTCTATGATCTAAAGGATCCAAAAGTTTTTATTCATTTTAAATATAATAATCTATAAGTATTTATATTGTGTTCATTACATGTGAATAACCAGGTATATACTTTATGATGAGATATGTGTGTAACACTTCATTAACTTGAAAGCCTTTTGAAGGAAGAAATAAGAGATAAGTAACCATATATACTCAATCAAGAATATGAAAATGAAAAATATAGACGGGTTCCAATATTCCATTTTTCCTAGATATAATAACCTACTTATTATGGTTAAATTCATAAGAAAACCTTCTCATCCACCTATTTATCCAGATCAACCTGATGATTTTAACATAACATTTCTGTTGAATATGAGCTTCCTCAATGGGTTGTTGAATGGATTTAACATTATATATCAATTTATCATCTATCTAAAGACTAAATAGATTTTATTCTCCAACATTATCAATAAAAATTGATTTGTAAACTTCTTATTATATATGGATGCATAAGGATACATTTTAATGAGTAATGAAATTTAATGTTGTAGGGAAACTATAATAGAATAAGTTTTTTGATATAAATCTCATTTAAAATCCATAGAAATTGATCTCAATATATGATATAGAGTTTTAATTGGTCTCTTATACTGAGTATCTTACTAAGGATGGTATTTATTTTTGAAACCCTACGTTTTATCAAGAGCCTGTTGGTGTCTTGTACAGACATTTGAGGAAAATCTCATTTCCCAATTAGATAAAAAAGAACTTATTAATCAATAAATCCATACCAAATCATTATATATATAATGGAAATATAATCTAGAGGTAAATCTTCACTAATATATATGATTTTCTATAACTGTTTATGTTGATCGACTATAACCCATATAGAATTATGGCTCTTAAATGATTTGACGTGCAAGATGAAAAAAAATTCCAAGGGACATTTTTCCATTTCAATTTTTATGGGGGCAATGTTTGTTTCACCAACTTACACTTCTAACTCTCAAACTTATCATACCCTTATACAAGTTAATGAGACAAAAAATATTCAATATATTCATACATTCCATTCCACCAGAAATAGTATTTCAAATCCATATACATTATTTTATAACCATGTTGAATATAGTACGAATATATATTATCCACGTATAATAGTTAATTATTCATATTTAGTACGGATAGAATATAAAAATGGTTTATAATCCTTATCATTCCGTCACTAGCAATGCTAAAAATAGAAACATTTCTCACATTTTTCTACAGCTCCTTATCACACTTTTGTGTCTCTTTTAGCCTCACATAGATAGATTATAGAACAATTGTTTGATAAAAGAAATATTTCTCCCATTACATCATGATTTTATGATCCATCATTTCAAATCCATAAATTTTGTATCTTTTTTTCCTATCATTAATAATTTAACATGATCCTTTTGAATCAATGATTCAGCCACCATGTTCACTTTTAATATGTTGTAATGTATTAATCAATTATAATCATTAATCAAATCCAATGATCATTTATGGTTCATATACAAATCCATCCATGTGAATATATAGTTTAATTTTTTTATCATAATAAATATTACAATTTTTACCATAAGGGTAATGCCTCCATATTATTAATAAAAAAATTACTTTAGCTAACTCCAAATCCCAAGTTGGGTAATATTTCATATGAACCATAATATTTCAATATGTATCAGCAAAAATAATATCATTCTATAGGATAATGAATCCCAATCCATTCACAGATGAGTCACTATATTTTAAATACCCTTCTCCATGATAATGCAATGTATGCATATGTGATCAGACAAGCCTTCCTTGTAGTTCCTTAAAATTTTCATCTCATTCATCTATCTAAATAAAATTTCCTCATTTATGAGCTATCATGGTCAGTGGATTGTATATCCAATATAAATTATCTTTCAAATGACGATAATGTCTCTTGAAATTAAGAAAACATCAGATCATAGACAAAGTAGTTTTTTGAGATACCATTAAATAAACTTCATCATTGATATATCCATATATATACAACCACTTAAGATTATATGACTTAAAAATGAAACCTTTTATAGCAAAAATTCATGAATTCTAATTTTTTCGAACATTTTATCAAATTCTTGGCTGTTCAGTAGATTTCTCAAATGATATTCATTATCTTAATTAATATTTTTTTATTTAAAAATAGAATCTCTTAATACTACCACAACCCAACATGATAGTCTCTAAAGATTAAATTCATTATATCCATGATGATATCGGGGGAATTAGTAAGACAAATAACATCACTATATATTCATATATTTTATACCATGTGTGGAATAATATCTTGGTTATATCATCCATATAAACTACCAAATGATTGTTTCTAGAACATTGGTCAATATTTGAATTGGTTTTAGAATAATGTATTTTATTGTAAAAATCCGGAATATGGGGTAGGAAAAATATTTCTTGTTTCAGATATTTTATAGATTTGTATAATAAATAAAAAGTTTCATAGATCCATATTTCTTCTTTTAAAGAATCTGTTCAACCCAATGTTACAAACATGGATAATTTAATTAATTATCTAGATTCTATTGGATTTTATTATTCAATTCATGTAACTAAATATTAGCGATCCTATATGGATTATTAGAAATAGTTATTCCACTATATATGTGTTCTATTGAGAAAAATAATTAAAAATTCAATGGAATATTAAGAGAATATTTAATAAATACATCAAGAAACTATCATTAAATTGGTATATTATGAATTTTAATTTCTCAACACATAGGTGAAAAATTCCACTTATGAATTGGAATCAAGTCACAGACCACATTGTTATTTTTGTTGGGGGTACATATTTATCATTGCAGTGATATAAGATCATAGGTTGGTTGAGAAATCACATGTAACATCCCTTACCCAGACGTCTCTATGCGATATATATAGATAATTCAAATCAATTAAAAAGATAACCAAAAATTAAATTATCTGAATAAACAAGATTTTTAAGAAGAATATTCTGAAAAACATCATCTATAGAAGAGTCGTAGACTTCGGATGTGATAATTTTACTATTATGTGTTTTCATGTATAAATAAACATATAATTAATTATTTTGAACATTCATACACTTATAAAATTTTACATTTATAAATGTGTGTGTAGATCCATAGTATAATAGAAAATTATCTCTTCATGATTGGATTGTAAGTATACCTTTCACCTTTACATTCTTAGACACTTTAGAATAAATTATGATTCCATGATATTAAACAACATACCTCAGATTAGAATAATTTTTAAGATTATCATCATCATTGACATATGTATTTGGAACTATTTACCATAATTAAAATAATTATTAATTTTGAAACAATATAGTGTGGCTGGTGCATTCTGTGGAGATTTCTTTATATTCTCATAATTAGCTAACTTATCACCATCACATCAGAATTCAATTTCAAAATAAAATTTTTTTTCCAAAAAAATTGATATTTTTTAATAAACTTATGAAAATTTCATTTTTTTGTTCCAAACATAATGTATAAGGGAAATCTCATCTTCTTTACTAAATAAAATTATAGAGTTCCCATTTTGTTAAATAATTTGTTTCTTTATAAAACCATGTGATTTGTGGATAACTCATATCTCCATTTACAACATGATTTCACATGAAATGATTTCCTCATATCTATTTAGGACTCTTATTTCCATATAACTTAGGATACAAAGTTTTGTTCCAGTAATGATCCAATCAATCTCTTAATCATATTGGATGATAATACTAGAAATTTACATTACATGTCATGTAAAAATCACATCATAGGTACCAAAAGATTCATCATCCTTCTAAATTATATCATTGAAATAATTCTCCATTTTTTTATGATGATTATCAGTAAAGTACTTATGGATTATTAAGATTATAAACACATCCCATTACAGTAATTCAATTTAATCTTGTTGAATCATATTCTCAATAAGTGTCCACCATTGATCATCTTCTTCATATAAATGATAGACCTCCAAAAGTAATTATACCAGATCATAATAGTGGAGACCAAAAAAATTACTTTTTGTTGTACTAATCCTTTATTAATTATATTGTGGATCATGGGAACATCTAAAATAAGGTTTAAATTACCTCATAAAGGACTCAAAAACATGTTTCTCTCTAGGTTGAATATATTTAATTTCAGTAATATTAATATATTGAGAAATTCTTATGAACATATCAATGATTTTTTTTACACTACCTCCCAAAACAACTAGTTTGTAAAGAAAAAAATCATTTAATTTTCAACAAATTTATCATTTATAATACTCCATTGGGATGAATCCATTGAATAAAAATAATAATAATATTGTTAGAAATTATAATAATAGTGGAAACCAAAATAATCCTAAAAAATATTTTATAGGATGTCTAAATCAAGACACCACCCTTTAGATGTATGACACCTTGATTTTAACCTAGATATTTCATGGCCATAATCAATTAGAATAATTCATTAATATAAATAAAGTGTTTATTAATTTGAAAATAATAACCCATGATATTGCTAAACTAGTTTTGTATAAATGTTCGATATTATGCTCCAAGTCATGATTGAGTTATGGAAAATGTTTCATTTTTGAGTGATTACCCAAATTACATATATTTTAGTCTGACATCAAACTTTAGAGTCTATATAGAGATACCATTTCATAAAAACCACTCACTATATTCTTTAGAGAAAATCCTTGATATTTTTCATAAATACACTTATCTTTATAGTTCTCACTAAATTATTCTCACCGTAGTTCCAATGATTAAAAAAATATCATATGAAACCTATTAATGAATCCCTAACATTTGATATATAGATAATAAATCATAACTGAGATTAGTCATTTCATTAAATAATTCTAGCCTAATGACTGTAAATATATTTTTTCTTTCAAATAAGGGTTCCATAAACAACCAGTTTATAAGGGAACCACAATATCTCCCACAATTTTTTTCAGAACTAGAACCCCTCTTAGACATTTCATACAGAATACCTTCGTTCATAAATAGTGTAAGGAAAACATAATAAAGGGTGAGCTCATTTTTTCATTATGGGTAACCATTGGAGATATCAATGATCTAATAATATTTATATTAGAATAATAGAATGAGAACATGAGGTTAACATTTAAAAATTATTAAATTTATTACAATTATTGTAATTTAGATCCATCGAAGAGATATTGGACGTTCATAAGGCTTGAATCATTAATGAATAAAATAATATAATCCATACGAGAATAAAAATGGATGAATAAATGGTTTTTTCATATATTATAATAATGGAGAATAATTTCCATATTAGTCCACTATAATTTCCATGGATGTTGTATTGTAATGGGTTTACTCTGCAAACCACAATATTAGTCATGGTTTTCTCCTAGGAGTTTTAATATAGGAAAATAACCTTTAAAAACATGGTGATATCCCCATTCCAATCGAATTCTTATTAGGAGACATGTACCATTATTTTATGAATTGTCTGGATATATTATTCTATAAAAACCATTATCATAAAGAAAACCATATATATGCTTGACATATGATCATTAAACATTCATTATATCATTATATCATAACCTTCAAAAAATTGAGTTTCACAAACCATTAATCAATCCATAGAAGCATAACCCATAGAAAGTAAATAAATTTCATAAACATATCATCATTTATAATCATTAAACATAAAAAGAAATAATTTTTATTGTACAATTAAATCATATTCCCTGTAATATATTTGAAATGAAAAATAATGTGGTCGTTAATGAATAGAAATTCGATATAAATATCATTAAAAGAATCATAATGGGAATTCCCTGCATAATTTCTAAATATAATTTCCGTATCTAAAAATTTTACAATTATTAATGAAAAAATTATTTAAAAATATCTTACAATTAGTTTAAAATAATCTTTAAATGAATTGATATTCATGGTGGAATTTTGTACCATTCAGGATAAAAAAATTAAAGCAATGATTTGTTTCTAATTTTTCGTAGAAAGTGAAAAGTAATATGTATTGAATATCCCTAAAATATTACATTAAAAATTATTAAAATAGAGTTAAAGAAACAGTAAAAAATGACATTAAAAAACATTACATAATGTAAAATACATTATTTAAATATTTTTTCTAAAAAATGAGCTTATAAGCGAAAGGATATTCAAAAGAAACGAGAAGTAATATCAATTTTCATTAAAATAAACTTTCTGAATTTTACGTAAATAAATAGTGGGAATGAAATTGAAATCATTTATTTTATAGAAATAATAATAGGATAAGAAATATAATTTGTTTCTTTAGTGATATATCATAATATTTTATCATCATTAGCTTATTGACAATAATTCCAATTAAACAGTCAGATTGTAATATCAATCCATTATATCCTTTGTAATATTTTAATCATAAGACCAATGGAAAAATTAAGCTCAAATGTATATATATATCCCCACTAATCTAATAATAATAATATTAATGAACATTTATGGGTACAAGATACTCCACATAAAAGAAATAAGTGTTAAATATGGCATGTATCTTAGAGAAATAATAGTCAGAAACCAATACTTTACCTAAAGTCTATACATTCTACACACATGGTTGATCCTCATATATAATAAATATAAATTAATTATAAATTAATTCCAAAACCATATTCATATATATCATACTATAAAACATTTACATATGAAATTTTATTACCAATTTATTAACAAGTCCATGTAAAAATTACATTTTGGTTAATAACTACCCCACTTTTCATATATGTTTTCATTTGGTAGTTTTAGTCAACTATTTTAATCACTATTTTATATTCTACATAATTTTAACCATGATATAAATATCATATATATTAATTATACATATTTTTTAATTAGTAAATGCAAGACATAGAAAATGAATTACAGTGTTTATGAACTTTGTAGTCTGTATGTACACATGAATGTTGTTTCCTTCACTCGATGAGTGAAATGAATGAAAGGTAGATAATAATTCAGCATTACAGAATAATATGTATATTTTATTTATTAATTTATAAAATTTTGATTATCATCCATGTCATTACAAAATAAAAAATATATTACATTACATTGTAATGGCGGTATGCCCCAATTACGAATGAGTGGCGATATCATTTTCCAAAGATTTATAAAAAATGATGGTAGATGTGATATTTTAATTCCTGATTTATAAAATTATAAAAAAAACTCACATAAATATTTTAAATCAATCATTATATCTAGTAATGAGAGGTTATGATGGAAAGATATTTACATTAGTTTACAAGGTGACAGTTCATCATACAGACGATTGATAGTTTATTATCCAATTTGATATAAGAGGAAACCAATATAGGTTATGAATTTAAAATAATAAAATCTCTTGATATAAATTATAGATAATTTGTTATATAATCAATCATTAAAAATATATTATATTGTTTGATGATCAAATAAATCAAAAATTCATGGCTAAAAACATTACATCTTCTTTAGACAACCTCCATAGTTTTCCACCTAAATCGTTCATCTAAGGATTTAATAATACAACTATGGAATCTAGTACATGATGATGGAAGTAATAATGGGTTTATGGAGGTTATGGTTAACCAAAAAACATTCAATGTGTTAAGTGGAAAATAAAGGGGGTGTCCCTCTTTATTCGGGGAAGAGAGAAACCATGTAATTTTTTAAAAGAAAAGGTCATACCCACATTTTCCATATCTAAAAAATATATATGATGATTAATTATAGAACCATATAGGAGATAGATTCCATATCGTTCCTTAAAATATGTATTGGATATATTTATAGGTAATTTGAAGACTTTTATGTTTTGTTTCACCCGAATTCAAATAAATTTAAACATTAAACATGCTAATTATTTTTTACTATTCTTCCAAATAATTATGAATAGATATTTATTTTAACTTATTTTATAGTTTCACTTAAGATTATTTAGAATGTGGAATAAAATTTTACAAATTTAATTCATGATTTTTTATAATTTTATTTAAAATTAATCCCAATGATGGGATAAAAAATAGTTTTCACAAAGAAAATGTTTTCCTATGTTTAGAGTGTTTTAATATAAAAAATAAATATCAAATTAATTATAATGCCCTACATTGGTTCAAGATATATATATTTTAATTAGTGTTTCATTTAAATTGATAATAAAATTAAATGTTTCTTTCAAATTTATTAAACAAAAAGATAGTTTTTAATAATATTTAATTATTCTTACTATTCAATAAAAAATTCATCTTTTTAGAAAATCCACCAAAATTATTTATAATATTATTTTTACATAGAAAATTAAAAAATTATTTTTTATTGTTAAATTGTTAAAAAATAATAGTTAATATTTTTTCAATCAAATAAATGGATATGTTTTTGTAAAAAAAGATATTTTCAAAACATATATAGGATTTACTAAATATTATGTACTTTTTACGCATAGGGATTCTATATATCCAAACCAAAATTTTTAATAGTTATTTTGTATACCTATTGATATAAAATATTTTAATGGATTGGTTAGAATGGTCAAGTGATTAATAATAAAAATTAATACTTTGTCACGGGTCCTAATAATTCATTGTTGCGTCTGTCATATGTTATCATAGAAATTAAAGTGTTTTCAATAAAATATATTTCATAAAATCATAGGTTGTTACAAAGTGTACCATTAGTGAGTAATTATTTGGGATCTGGTACTATGATGATTCTGGATAATAATTTTTAAGTAAATATTTAATTATAAATTAGATATATTTTACTATACTAAAAATAATCTTATATCTATTTCCCACATTGGACACCCATCTCCCCTCACATTATCATTATTCATATTCATCCTTTAATCATGGATCTTCATCATTTTTGTTCATAGTATAGTTTTATCTACCACAAGATATCACTATGATTAATGCTAAAGCTCATCATCCTTAAAATCTTATTTTCCAAAACTATTTTCCACTAATCATTATTTATGCCCAAAAATATTGTGTTTCCATATTTATTAATGTCTGACATTTGATGCATATTTTCAATGTATTTTTTGATGAATTTTTATAAATTTGATAGACTTTTTTCCTATAATGTTTTACATACATGGAATGTGTCATATCCAATGACAGATATGAAACTTTCTGTGCATGTTAAGGAAATTTAATTGTATTTAATTATTCATTATATGTAACATAAATTGGAACTAATAGTATTATTATAGATTCTATAATGTAAAAGTATCAACATCAAGGTTGAAATTTATCATTGTACTTGTGGAATTTGTTTGGTAACATTCACATTAATCCTAAGAAGCGATATCTACGCTTGATTCATAAACCTATGAGACTTATGTGGTTCATATGTATATTCCATTGTAACGATCATCTTATAAAAGAACATAGGTAGGGATGATCTAGCCTAGGTAAAAGATTTTAATATATTTAATGAACTCATACCATGTCCCATTATGTGTTAAATAAATAAAAATTTACAATATTGGTCTTAAGTGAAATTTTTTTCATCTAGATAGCTTACTTTTTTAGTGGTGCCTCTTTATCAAATATAAAAATTGTGGTACTGTTTCATCAAAACAGTTCATATATCTGGTATCTCAATAACCTAATGTTATTTGATTATCCATTATTCAATTTTTGGTAGTTTAAATAGTAGATCCTAATCTACTATGATGATATATATTTATGGTACATTGGCTACCTATGAGAGTTTGCATAATAGTGAATCCTCTACATAAAACATGTATGTGTGATTATAATCATCGAAACCACAAATTTTTTATATAAAATTATTGTATTTAATGTTTTATTTTTCATACATTTTCCACCAAGACAATTATTGTGGTAGAATATAATCCACTTACATAAGTTTTCCCGAATGTGTATTGTCCAAAGAGAGTCTTTTATATATAGTATATCATCTGTATAAAAAGTGATATTGGTTGTACATAATTATACTAGTGAGAGTTCTCAGTTCTGAATAATTCATAAAGAAACATGATTTAATTGAATATCATTCACCTAGAGTTTATACTTCATAATTCACCATTAAATGTATCAACCCCCTTTGTATTTGATTGGTGATGAATTATTCACATTTCATTCAGAATGATTGTGATGAATAATTTACCAAATATATGTGATTATTATAAATCATTCACCATTAATATGATAGGATGAGTTAGATATAGTTTATCAATGAGGTGTGTTCATACCATGGGTATATACTCGCAATCTAGAATATGAATGATCACACATGGTCTAGTAGTTGAGCATTCCATATTTTAAAGGTTTATTTAATTTTTTTAATATATTATAATTTTATATTGTGAATTCAATGGTATTTAATATTATTTATAGAGAAAACACTAATGATGGACCAATTTTATGTACTGACACCCTTTTTGGTGACCCTCACACCCTAGAAAATTTTATGCTTAATGACCTTGGTTGGGGAATTGTCTTATTCGTTATGGGTAGTTAAGCTAGTGTATCTTAGATGGAAAGGGGTGATGGGACACGCTATGAAAGGGGATATATTTTGTGGATATCATTATTTTTGTTTATGTTTTGAATACATTGGGTATAATATGACCACAAGAGATATTATATATGCTAGTATGGCTCATTAAACTTGTATGGTTATTAGTTTTTATAAAATATGATATTCATTATGACTATTGGACCCAAGAAATTTATATACCCAAAGGGGGTGATTGAAGGTATTTCTATTTTATATAACATATCATCTCAAAATATCATGTTCCATACTTAGTATTTACTTCTCTCTCCCATACAACGACTATTAATCAATAATGAATATAATGATACACACAACTAATTTTGATTGGTTCACAATGCAGCTTGCCAATAAGTAGAGTATATAATAAAAATTACCTCATGTACTAGAATTATTATTTAAACTAATTTTCCCAATTTTATAAGTAGACTCATAATCCCCACTTGATTACAAATAATTAGAATTGATAACTCACTACTCTCTAAACTTAAGTGAACACATTGATCATATAGAAGAATGTTTTGGTGACATAAGTATTTTAAAAAAATTATAGAAACTGAAACTGATATGAGTGAAGTTATTTTTTATTAGATATATGAGCTCCCCTTATTCTATAAGATTTTATTTTTGAAAATCCCCCAATGTATAAGATATATTTTATGCAAAACTCTCTAGGTAAATCTATCTAGCCATAGTCAATTAAGAACTACCTACCTTTATGAATTTCATTCCATTATAAATTTCCAATATTCATAAATTTTTTTCCAATTTGAATCATTTTTTTATTTTATAAATTAATCATGAATACCAACATTCGATACAATTTCTTTACAAAATACACTTTAATCGATGATGTAATTTATTCCCTTTTTTATAATCTCAAATTCATTTTCACTTAAAAATGAAATGATTTCGTCACTTTTCAATGGATGATGGATATAAGAAATATGATTCGAAAATTATTATGTTTATTCCCTTAAAAATCTTCCTTATATAAGTATTAATTTTTTCCCCTAAAAATCATCACATTTATTGACAAAATCTTAATTCCACCACATGATTAATTTTCAATACCAATTTATGGGAACCTGAATCAATCACAAAATCATTACATTGTAAAATATATCATACATATAAAAGATTACCTTCTATGAATTATCTTATAAACAAAACAAATATTATAGGATTATTCTTTATTAAATTATTGTGTGAAATAATTTAATTTTTGGAAAAATTATTCATTCAAAAACATTTTCCCTTTCCAAAATTGTTTAGATTTAAAATAATTCGCAATAGTAACAAAACTAATTCTATACCATTATAAAAACAATTTCATTAGGAATTCATTATGATTTTTCAAATTCAAAACACACTCAATGAATGTTTTTTGAATAAAAAAACCCAAAATTATTTAAATATAACCTTGATAGATTTCTCAAAAAATCTTCCCCTTCTGGATTATAGAATAAAATAAATCTCCTTGGACATCTTGTTGACAAGACACCAATATTTACTTCCATAAACACTATATGACCTATGTAAATCTATATAGTGATCAAATACACACCCAAAACTTACACTAAGCCAGTATGAGTCATGATTTTCTATAGAATCCATAGTGACATAAAATAATAATTATTGAATCACATAATATAGATGTCAAGATCCACCTATATATTTTTTTTTTCAAGAATAAAAAAACATAATCAATAAATCATTATTGAGTACTTATGTTATGTGAAAAAATGAATATTTTAATTAAAAATCATTTTATTAGTGATTTAAAGAATTTATGTGTAGGTAAAATAATTATTAACACATTGGAATATTCATTGTAGTATTTTTGGTGTCCGACATTGAGTTTTATGGTATTTAAATGTCACATGGATCCTCGGTATTATTCTAATAGAAATATTAAATATGTTACATTACAAGGGAAACATTTTCCAAAAAATAGATATCTTCGAAATAGTTCCTCGTATGAGAAATCTGGGACCATAATTACATCAGTTATGGAGGGTTTACCATATGTATGAAATAATAATTATCTGAATCCAATGTATTCTTTCATCAAATGTAAGGGTAATTTATATAATATTTTTATTATATATACTCAAAAAATAGGAAATATCACTGAAATAGTGTATTATATGATAAATATGATATGATAATTAGTTCTTAAATATATGGCTTACTCTAGCAATGGCATAAGCTTGTTTGGTGGTGGGTGTTTGGATACATATCAAGAAAGGGTAATCATATAGTATTATTATTATTATTATTATTATTATTACAGTAACAATGTTATAAGTTACATTTGTAAATAAAATTTCATAATTAAGGAATGTCATTTCACCACGGGTGAATATGTATTTATTGAGAGGTTATATAATAACAGTGATATTAATTTTTTATACTAAACAAATGAGTTTATACATTAAATATTAATTGAATAATTGTTATAGGAATTTAATGGATGTGTAATATAAATTTATAATGGTAGAAATGATGTAAGATATTTCATAATAATAATAAATATTTTTTTATTATAGTTATTATTAAATTTGAAATAATAATTGTGTGTGGAAAATTAAATTGTGTATGTATATATATGAGAAAAATTTATATGTATATATATACATGTGAGCATGTATATATGGACATGTACGTATATATATGACTTGCATGTTTTGGCTATATATATATTTATTTATTTATATAAAAATATATTTGTGTGTGTGTTAATGTATATATATATATATATTTGAACAACATATGCACACATATAATTGATCTTCATTATAAATATTTAATAAAGGTCTAATAACTCTAAATTAAGATGTGAATTTAGAAAAAATTAATATTGGAGGTTTTCAGTACGTGTCCAAACTTTATGAAAGAAGAATAAATTAATTTTTGTAAGTAATAAAATAATAAATTTAATAAAGTAAATATAATATAAAAAATGTTAATAAAAGGGGTGGAGCATGAAGGGGTCACGCCCCTCTCCATACTCTCCCATGCCTCCATATTTTGATCTCTCCATATCTCTCTATCCCTCTCTATTTTAATATTTTTTAATATTTTATATTATTATTTCTTCCAAATAGCCCAATTCCGTTAAATATATAATACTAATTGTATAGAAGAATCATTAATGTTGTTTTGTTTGTCTTACTGAGTAAAAGTTATATCAATTTTGAAGAAGAAAAAAGTGTTTTCAAACAAAATTTTCACATTTTAAATTTGACAACTTAAAATAAATTATCATAATATAAATATAAAAAGGAAATTTATATGAAATTATAATATGATTATTAATATAGAAAAATTTAAATAAAAATATAATTAAAAAATTACTATTGAAGTGAAAATCTGTAATGAATGGTTTGGCCAAAAATGATAATTTGGAAATTATCTCGGAGAAATAAAGTATTATCTCATGGAATTTGTTTTTCATTAGAATTAAAATAGATGTTTTTGTTTTTAGGATACCTTCTCATTCTGTCAATTTCTTCTAGTACGTCTCATTAAATTTATCAGGTGTAGCAACCATCGATGAACTAGCCATTGATTTCAATGACATTTACATAGTAACTTCCATACCCAAATGGGTATTGTATATATGATTTTATCATGATATAACTTTTATTTTGGACTACATAATTCTTGTTCTGTGGTGTATATTGGTATTTGGGTAACCATGGGATATATTTACTTAGTGTGATTTTCATTACATTGGTCTTGGTGTTTCTAATCATTATTTTCAATGACATGTACTATCTGTTTTTCTCATACCTAGTGGAATTGTGTTACATGAGTAATGATAAAGGGTAGGAGACATGAGGTTGGGAGTTATTTTATTATAACATTAATACAGGTGAATGTGGGTACCCCTGTAGTTTTAAAAGCATATGTGTCTAGTATCCCAACATAATTTAGTAAAAAAACATACATAAAATAGAGTGTGGATACCCCTATAGTGTGGAAGGCATACTCTCTATTTGGTACGAAATTTCATACTATTGTGGATCCCTACATAAGGTATTTATGATTTTGACATGACTTTAAAGGTGGTATTTTTTGCCTATATAAATTGGAATGCATCTTCGGGCAGTTACCCAACATTATTGAGATGTAAAATCCTCAATAGAGGGTGCAAATGAATCTTTTTAGGGGAAATGATAATTTATTTTTGGAAGATAACAATCATGGATTCCAATGGAAATCAAACATGGGTGATTAAAATAATAACAACCTCACATATCGACTTGATAGACTATGTATAATTCTAATAAAACCCACCATATGGGTGGATATTCTTTTAACATATGGGGATGTTCTCTTTTCATGAAAAAATTCAACCAGCTATGTGGGGTGATATTGGTTTCAATAATAGAGTTACCAAGATTCTTTAAATCCTTACCGATAAAGATCCAATGTAGGTGGGGTTTGGGTTCCTGGTATCTTGGAGACACATGATGAATTGTCCCATTTTTTTAGTTGATAATTATAAATTTCATGAAATATAATGTTATATAAATTATAAACATATGACAAGGACACATTTGTTGTGTCTTATTTAGTCTTGTACTCAATCACTACACAATTATTTTAGTGAAATTTTAGATTCATGTCTAGAGATCCAATGATAATCATGGTTCCTACCTTGGATAACTGAGTGGTGGACCATGGAGTTGTAGCACAGTTAGATAGACTCTGGTGCAGGAATTTTTTTATTTTATATACTATTAATTTCTATCTTCTCATTTTTAAACTGAATAGGATTTACCCTTTGGGATACATTTGTTTGTATGTCATGAATTGTTTTCACTTTCTACATGTACTATGATTGTATTTATTAAATTAATTATTATTATACATTGGTTATTTATTTCTCCAGTTTACTCTGACGAAGGGTTTAGTATCCTTGTGGTCCCACTGGATACCATTTCTACTAATTAACAACCTCTTGTCCATTTTAAGGTGCACATGAGGTCACGTGGCGTTCCAGTTCACACCTAGTGGTTCATGATAGGATGTTTCAAAATGGTATCATAGGATCCAAAATCAATAAATTTTTTAATCCTTAACTTGTGTTGGGGAAAACTAGATTGGATATATAATGTTTGGTAACCAAGAAAAGGAACTATGATTGTCTCTTTCCACCACTTTATAATGAAACTCCAAGTTACCATAAAATTGGTATTTATTTCATGATATTACAGTTGACTAAAATCACCATGGGTGATAAACATGATGTTGATTTGTGTTTTATGAGGTTTACTATAAGCCCATTCAATATGAAAAGGAACATAGATTCACATTTTATCTATAGAACTATTTTCATGATACATAGTGGCTCATTAATTAAATTCCTTGTTAAGTACTATCTTATTGGGATAATTTCCTTTTCTGATATATCTATTGTGATATTTCATGACATATCATTATTGGACTTATATAGCTAAAATGGGAATCCAATGTTTCTATTGTACATATGATGAATGTGAATAACACGAAGAGATTAAGACAACATTAATATTTGTGGGGGGTATACCAGAGATTATGAATAGTCACTAAGGAGAACATTGTCTGATATTATTATAATGGTTAAGGTGTTTTATTCCCCAAATCTTTCTCATGTTACTAATACATGAGTTTTGGAGACAAATGATGAAACCTAGTGGTGTGAGTTGTTAATAAAACCCCTATAGAGATTCATCTCATGTATAAAAACTTTATAGGGTGGGAGAATTTTATCAACCTCAATTATTTATCGAAAATTAAACAATCATTATAATAATTGAATCATTATTTTATTATGTGAATAAATTTTAATGTTTAACAAAAATCATATAATAATTTACTTGAAAGAAATATGTATGTGTAAATTTTATGTTGACACTATGGTGTATTCAATGGAATATTTTCTAATTCAGGTGTTTGGTTAGCAAGAAATTCCATTGTTTGTAGAGGCATTTTATAGTTTTAATAAAATTATAAAATATAAAATACAAATTGTATCATATATTGAAAAAAATTAAATTTCTCCCAAACAGTTCCTTTTTTGAGAAATCCAAGGACACATTTATGCCTATGATGAGGGTTTTACTAAAGGTGGGAAATAAAATCTTTGTTATTTGGGCATTTGCTAACATTTCACATTATGGTAATAATTATTTATTTTTATTTTATATATTGCTAAAATAATGAAATATATCCCATATAGTGTATAATAAGAGAAATAAGAGACCACCATTACGTTCGGAATAAAGGGTCTACCCTGGGCATGTCGTAATATTTATGACTGTCAGGTGTCTGGATATTCAACGTAAGGATAATAATAATAATATTATTATATTTATTTATGTTTTAAAAAAGGAAATTACATGTTTAATTAAATTTTCTAAAATAATGTGTTCCCATTCACAATGTATAAATGTTTACTTATTTGGAAGTTATATAATAAGTGTGATATTTTTACCATGTTCTAAGTAAATGGAAATGTGTGGTTAATATTAATTGATAATTAATTATTGAAATTTAATTAAAATCATATATAAAAATTTTATGGTGGAAATGATGTGATATGTTTTTTAATAAAATTAATTTCTATAATTATTTTATTTTTTATTATTAAATTTAAAATGATATTTCATTGGGAAAAATTATAATGTGTATATATTTAGGGTAAATATATATGTATATATAAACATGTGTGGGTGTATAATTAGACATGTATTTAGAAATATTAAAAGTATATTTTTATTATTTGTACATATATATTTTGGTATGTGTGTGCTTGTGTGTGTATAGACACTTGCCTCTACACATATAATTACATTAATTTAATCATAAATATCCATCAAATTAAATCCAATGATCAAAATATATACTATCTTTGGAAGAATAGATACATAATTATAATACAAGAATCATTAATATAACATATTTTTATTAGTCACCATATTGAGTTCCTAACTCCATTTGAGTTTTTAAAACATCATAAGAGAACCTGTAAAATTCAGAGATAAAAAGGGATGAGTTAAAAATTACCATTAGTGAATAAAAATACAATAGAGTCATATAAAATGTGTTAAATTGATTTACTGAATATCATAAATGGAACATCTTTTTAAAAAACATATAAATGATTAATATATAGAACATTTAATCATATTACAATGTAAATAAATGGATTTGTAAGAAAAAAATACCATGACACAAACATGAGTCATGGTTAACTACCAAGACAATATCACATGTTGGAAAAATTCTTATAATGGATTAGGATTACTCCATAGACACAAGAATAATGTTTAATGAGACTATAACATTACCCAAGTAATTGGAACAGGTTCTTTTAACACCCATAATATCCTATACATGCATATAAATTCTACACAAAGAAATCAAACATAACAAGTAAACATATCGGTTACACATGGAATGAAATTTGTTTCTAAATCATCTCATAATAAATAATGACGGGGTGTATCCTAATGGTTACAATGAAATAATGGATTAAAATATTCATGGAAATTAATAATGATAAAAAAATCTAATAGATGATGAATTATAATGTTTTCAACTAATGTGAATACAATAAAGCACTACATCAGCTACTTTTGATGTGTTACACTATAGTGCGGTAGTAGGGAACATATTAAAATTTTTATAAAGAGTATAACGTAATAATTACTTACATAAAATCATAAATTAATGTAAATAGTTTTTAATGATAAGATGATTGTTTTTATAAAATATGTATTTCTAAAAGTAGTTTATGTGTACATAAAATAGCATATGAAATAAATAATTTCCCCTTATTTGGGTTTTCTTGTTAAGAGTTATTGATATGAGAAGATTTTAATAAATGTATTTAAATATAAAAAAAGATTTAATGATATATATTTGTGTGTGTGTGTCTAAAATACTTACATAATATAGATGTAACACCCTAACACCAATCTCCCAGATTTGGTGCATTATTTTATAATATAGGCAAGATCTAATGAAAATCAAATCCCAATGGACAGATCAATTTAGTATCCTTGATAAAACTAGACACAAAAAATAAGTTTTACATTACTTATTGAATTAAGAAACAACATAGTGTCACTTTAGTAACATTCACATTCCTTATACTATACATGCAAAACAATAAATATATAACTCTTCACATCCGAGGGAAAAGTGAAACCGAAGAAAGGGGTCAGCCCAGATGCTCTGTAAAGATAATCAATATAGAAGAAGCCATAAAAATTAGACAGAAAATTTTAAGGCAACATATAAAACTAAATAAAAATCCGCATAAACCTAATATTTAGTAAAATAGGAAATAAAAAATCAATTAATTACATTTAATTTTTCACATGGATATTATACTGGTCAAATAATCATATGAAATATTAATAACTAACCTCATAATGAAGAAATATGTAATACTAGACAGCATAGCCATACTATCAAGAACTCATGCCAAGACCATTACCATACTATAAAGGACTTGTTCTATGATAGTAGTTTGTATCAAGAGACCTATTGATGCATTGTGTTCTATAGCGGGCATTGATCATAACTTACAAAGTCTAATACATTCCTCTTATGAAAAGGGTGCAACATAACATAAAAAATCATATTAATACAAGAATACTAAATATTAATACTTTAACCATTAAACATGAATGGTATAAAAATATAAAACCCATATTCAAACATATCATAGAACCGTAAATACAATATGGAATATTCTATCATAACAAATGAACCACAATTAGGCATAAAATCAAACAATTTATATTGACATAGATGAAAATAATCTAATAAATTCATTAAAACACATTGAGTGAAATATTTCTTTCAATTTGTTTTTTTTTAAAATTTGTACATTTATAAAATAGTATATTTCAATTAAAAATAGCTTCATAAGACTGTATGGGAAGCATCAAAATTTAAAGGCATCATAAAATTGGAAAATAGTAGCTCGCACCGTATAAGGTAAAAAAACAATATATCCTTAATTTGTTGAAATGATCATAAAGTACATCATTTGGGAGGAGATGAAAATATTCCATAGAAAATGATTTATAAAAATTAAAAAATGGGTAAAATATTCCTTAAGCATATGTGAATAATACTTTTATATACATTTAATGAAACATTGACATGCATGATAAGGTTGTTTGAGTAGATACTTATGTATAAAAAATATCCGATAATAGATATATTGTGAAATTAACCATTTAGTAAATACTATAAAAGATTGAATTTTGAAAAAAAATTAATAAAAATAAAAATATATATAAATTTTCCATTTTTTTTATATCCATATTAATATTTATGTAAAATAATATCAACAATACTGAATTGGAGAAATAATAATTGTTTGATCATTAAAAACGTGCCAAACCACATTGATCATTCAAATCATAAGTATGAAATAATTATATGAATCTCTAAATACCATGAATAAAATTTTTTCATGACAATAAATATAATACGGAAAACACTTACTCCACACTCAACAAATAGGCAGTGGACATGGCTTATATCTCATGAAAATTAAATGTGAGATGAAATTCTTGTACCTTTGGTCTGATACTCTCCTAAAATGTCATAAAGTCATGTATAATCGTTTTAAACATATTATTAACTTCTAATAGAATCATAATAATATTTATGATATCATATACGATTCATGTATGACTTTTTGTTACCCATTAATTAATAATTCCCAATGTTAAAAGTAATATTTTGGGTAATAATCGCTTTGTTTATCGCATTTGTTTTGACTTGTTACTCATGATCCTGTTACTTAGATCATAATTTACATACTTACAAAATGTATAATTTTATTTTAAATATAATATATATATATTAAACATAAATATATATAATATATAGATAAATGAAATGGAATACACCATTCGTGGATACGGTAGGTCGTACATTCGCATGGACATTGTTTTCATTTTATTAACGTATAAAATGGAAGTATGTTTTTGACATATATGTACATAAATATATATGTATTTTTATAGTATAATTATAATGTAATATATTTCATACTTATTCATAATATATATATTTTTAATCATTCTATTATGGTGAATATTGAAGATGAATCTCATCGCCTCATGGAGATGGTTGGCCATACCTACACATGTGAGATGGTATCATTCCATTGATGGTAAAATGGTATATAATTGGATTTTATATTAATTAAACATATTCATTATCATGCTATATTAATTATTAATAACAATTATGGTCACCATTATACCCATTTAAATAAAATTAGCATTGAATAACAAA
The DNA here is from genome assembly GCA_963277665.1 of Viscum album. Taxonomy (NCBI): domain Eukaryota; kingdom Viridiplantae; phylum Streptophyta; class Magnoliopsida; order Santalales; family Viscaceae; genus Viscum; species Viscum album. Next base: position 1,208,472,641 of record OY728163.1, on the reverse strand, counting down.
TTAATCCATGGCGTGGAGACAGTTAGTCGTACGTACACACACATGGTAATATTGATATTAATATGATTGATAAAATGAGAAAAATGGTTTTCCCATGATTATAATAACATATTAGTATATGGATGATACTAGATTTTTTATTTTGAAATGGAAATAATATTGAATGTCTATGTATAAGAATAAATGAACGTTGAAAGGGGTGATAAAATAATTTCCTTTTCTTCGGGTGTTTCCTATTGATTGGAACAAAGGGGTTCCTTGTGATAGATTTATACCCAAATTTTAGCCTCTACGTTGAATTGAGTAATTTTGGGTAGGTAAATGGGCATGGTTTGGATGAACCAAATGGCTTTATAAGTGTGAGTTAAATAGAAAGGGAGGTGCACTTTTATAAGATAGGTGAGGGGCACCTTAGGAAAAATCAGGAAATATTAATTTATTATAAAATTCCTTTTGTCTTATAATAGCTAAATATTTATTTATTTATGTTATATGAAGAGTTTGGGTTGATATATTATCAACCAATTTGTTTTAGACATGTTTAGGGCATAAAATTAACCTTATCTTTTACTTTTAACCAACTGTTAAATAGTTAACTCTTACCATGTCTTCTTAAATTTTTTTACTCCAGGATTAATATAGTTACAATAAATTTCCAAACAAACATAAAGTGGATAAATTATGACATTTTTATCACTATAAATGTTAGTTTTACAATCCTTAGAATTTTATGACTTTTAAATCATTTAATAAAATAAAAATTAATTTTAGAATATCTTTTATGTCAATTTTGTTACTATTCAATATTTTCATTTTTGAAAATAGAAAACCAACATGAAAAATTATAAAGAATACCTCAAATGTGTCAATAATATGTTTAATTATCTATAAAATTAGTGTATGTAATTAATTAATTCAGACTATTCTTATTTTAATATTATTAATATAATTTATTTGATTCCTTATTTAATAAATCAATTACTACATCATCATTGAGTAAAAATTTAATTTAATTATATAATGTATGAAAATTATAAAAATATCATAATGTAGATAATTTTTTTATATTTCAAATGAATATTTATAGTCTAATTTATCTTTTGTAATAATCTATATTAAAAATGTATTAGTTGTTAAAATTTCAATATGAAATTTTTTACTCTTCATTAAATAAAATAAAATAAATTTCATAGTCCATCAAAAGTGGCATAAAAAGGATCAAATTTTTTACATAAGTTTTATTTTCATCTATAGAGACTTATACAATAGAATTAGGACAAGTGTTAGGGTAATTTTATATTATTATAATATTACATTATCCTTTAATTGTCCAACTTAACATTAACTATAGTAATTAGAATTCAAAAGTTACTATTCACCAAAATATTTTTTGATCCTTTTAGACAAACTTTTCACCATGATTAAAACCATGTATGTCATATTTTTTTAACTAAATTCACAGAAGTGGTAAAATTATGTTTAGTTATAATTTTCAAATGTGTCTAGAGGTTTGGTAAAAGATATGTTTAAAAGTTCGTTAAGATTTTATATATCTAATTATAATATAAAATAACCCTAATGACTAACATAGGACTAATATATGTGTTATGTATATATTTTTACATTTAAATAAAGTTATAATAATATAATAATTTAAATAAAAAAGACGGTTTGTTAATGTCAATTTAGTCTTTTTAACTATTCATCGAAAATTTAAACATTACCAAAATTTCACCCGAAGATAAATTTGATATTTTTTATTAATAAATGAATTCTATTTTGAAAAATAAAAATTATAAAATTAAAAAATGTGGTAAATTCTTTTCATAAGAATTTCTTAAAAAGATTGTTTGAAATGTCAAGGTGTGCTCGAACTCGATGTTTCGTGAAGTGTAATCTATTAAATTATTTAAGAGGAAGAAAACTTTGGAAGATTGTGGTATAACAGTAGGAAAATAATATATGAATAATGAAGAGATAAATTGAGAAAAACTGAGATAAAGTGATACTAATGAAATATTTGGGTTTGGATTGATATTATACCTTATGATTAAATGCATTCTACAATTTCACATAATATAGTATATAATAAAATTAGATTCATTAATTATTAACTTTATAACCTACTTAACTTTTATTTTATTTACTATATTTTGAATAAATTGATTTGTGGAAATTTTCAAAGAGTTATAGGGGACAATTTTGTTGATTTATAAGTAATCATTTCATGGTATCTTGGTCCTTTAACTTGTGTATAATAATGGATTTTAATTTAAATTTTAATTATATTCCCTATGTGAAATGAGTTGGTATTAAAAACCTACATAAGTATAAATTGTACCATATCACATTTATTTCTAAAATCATGGTGGTTCATTTATGAATAATGTTATCTTTATATAATGAGTTAATTATTGTGGTTATACTAACCATCAAGAACTAGTTTAATTTTATTTAATATTATGTTCATATATTAGTAACAAATTGTGAATTGTGTTCGTATATAAATATTAAAATAATATTTTAGAACATTAATATTGTTATTATTATCCTTGAATGTTTTAATTGAAATTGAATACTTATTATCCATGGAGATGGTTAACCTTAATAATTTTTAAAATGAATTCGTTTCATTGAAATAGAGGAGATTATAAAAGTGCTGGATAAAATATATTGCATTAGAAATGAAAACATATGGTATAAAAATTATATTTTTGTTATAATTATTTGATGGACGAAGGAGGTGAAGATAAGGTAGAATAAAAAAATAAATTAAAAGCGGTCGTTTGATTATAACAACTCTTTAATATCACCTCATTGAATGACCCATTGATAAACTTTATATGGGCTATTTTGGTGAGGAAATAATCAAATCGACATGGGGAGAGTGGGTATGAAAGGTTTTGGTATCATTTTTCAAATATTTAAAGCCTACTAGGTTTTAGTAGAAGGGTGGTATTTATAAGGTGAAAAAATGGTGTTTCATATTAATATATTCATTTGATTATTATTTTACATCAAGAATCTAAATATAATTTTATTTTTGTAACTATATTCTATAAATGTGGAAATTGAGTTTGAAATAATGGATTCTAAAGTCATCAATGACTCAAAAATTCATATATTTTTCTTCTAATGTTAAATATCCCAAATTATCATGTTTCAATATTCACTAAAAAATAAATTATTTTAGAAAAATATCCAAAATTCATCCAAAATAGTTTTATATACATTGATTTCAAAAATGGAATCCATTTTATGAAAATAATTTTATAAATATAATAATTTTTATTCTAGAATAATTTATTCATTCATTTTATATATGAAATTATAAATAATACTGTTGATTTTATATAAATTTGTAAAATTACTTATGGGATCATAAAATTTTATTAGAATTATAATACAACTTTATTTTTTTATGAATCCATTTTATGAAAATCATTTTTGTATCATTATATTTTTATAAAATCATTAATAAATTTTTTAGGTTTTATATGAATAAATTACACTTATTATATCATTTTAAGGATTTATTTACTTTAACCATTATATAAACATATCATATATTAATTTTATTAGATACTTATATGTTACATTACATTTCTATACATTATATTCTTTTTTTAATGGTCAGATTACTATTACATCACTTAGACAACTATTCTTCTGGTAAGATTTATAATTGGAATATATATTTACTAAATCCTAATAATACATCTTATTCCATTTATTCTTCATTAAAATGAAATATCTTTCACTTTTTATATATTATCATCTTAAAAGAGAATATTTTATTATTATCATTTTTATTTATAAATATATTTTTCTAAGTGCATCCATTATGGTTCATTTAGAAGACCCAACTTTTCAAATTATTATCCACTTATTTTATATTTATTATACTTGTATAATATTTAACATTATTATAGTTTTCATTAGTAAATAATTATGCATCCTTCATCGACCAGAATAATGTTTTTTTGGTTTCCCTATGTAATTTTTGTTCTTTATAAATACATGACATAATTATAAGAAGGTAAATTTATCTAATAGAATACATTTATGTGACATTTTGTGTGTGTGTTTGAGTATATATATATATATATATATAATGTGTATATGTAAACATAAAATTTAACTTTAATATACATATATAATAATGGTGGATTAAATGTGATTTCACAGGGGAATTTTGATATTAATTATTTGTGGTTGTGGGTATGGTTAATTAATTCAGTAGAGAAGAAAATAATAATTTATTTTATAAATTAATGAATAATTTTTTTGATTTAAATGTAGAATGAATAATGATAATAAAACAATTATAAAATGAAGTGTTGATTCCTCTATCCCCCTCTCACACGCCTCCCCCAAGTTCAATCTCTCCCTATCCCATCATATCTCTTATATTATTTTTTAATATTTTACATTATTTTTTCCAAAATTTTCTCATTGATCATTTATAAAATAAAAATATGATTTGGGAACCATTGGTGTAGTTGGATTCCTCCTAACTAGTAGAATAAAAAATCATTTGTTGGGGTACTGAGGTATTTTCAATGTATTTTTTAAAATTGTTAAATGGATGTTTACAATAACAAATGAAAGTAAAATTAGATAATTATAATTTATTATAAATTTTCTTAATAAAATTATAAATGGATAATTCATATAAAATTATGAAATTATAATTTTTCTAGGTTGGAAATTTTATAACACTTGTATCTAAAAAATGATAATTTGGAAATTACCACAAGGAGTGAATGTATTATCACATTTAATGATTTATGTTTCATGATATAAAATTCTTGGTTTTAGTTTTTAGGCACCTTTTGTGTGATAGTCTTTTTATGGTTGGCGTGTTAACACATTTCGAGTCATAACACCTTATACAGACTAGGAATTGATGTCGATTAAATTGAGGTAGGAATCTCCAAACCCATCTAGGAATTTTATAAATGATGTTATCATGATATGATTATTCTGAGGGACTATACCATTCTTGTTCTGATATGTATGTGGATGTGTTAGTTTCTATGGGATTCGTTTGTTTTTGTGTGATTATCCTAACATTGAACTTCATGTGTCTTGTCATGATGTTTTATGACTTGTGTTGTTTTTGGGTTACATAATAAGTTAAATGTTGCTATAGATACAGATACAAAGTGCCGAAAACATTATTATGGGAGTAATAAAGGTCCAATTTCCTTAAATGTGGGTCTAGATATGCCTATAGTGGTGAAATAATTAGTTTCTAGTTACACAACATTAAGCATTCTAAACTTTCGTAAAGAAGGGTGTGGCTACCCGTGCTGAGGGGAAAAATATTGGATAGATTATGTCACTATGATAAGGTTTTTGATCCTTGAGGTTAAGTGTTATAAGGTTCTAATATCCTTAAATGTTTGTGTGTCAATCCATGTTTAGGGGAAACAATCAGTGCCTAGGTACCCAATATGTGGGAGTTAGAATATCATTAAAGGTGCGTGAAACTACCCATATTGAGGGGAAATCATCACTGGATTTCAGGAATACACCAATAATGGAATAAAATGTACTTTTAACATGGGTGATCAAATGGTTAAGAGGGATAGGTATCATTGTAATGGAACCTATGGTGTTCCCATGAAAACCACCTAAAAGGTTTGGTGAGATTTTCACATTACTGATTCGGTGGAGTTCCAACGATAACCACTCGGTGGGTGCGGTGAACATGGTTACCTTGATAGAGTTACATGACTTCTCAACATCCTTTCCGTTGATGATCATAAACAAATGGGATAATGGTTTTTGGTGGCTAGGTCATTTATTGATGAATTGGAACATGTTGGTTTTTTGAGAAATATTTATGTCCTGATATACACTATTATATACCTGTGTTTACGTATGGTTGGGAAACATTGATGGTTTCCTAATTAGCCTTTTCCTAAAAATTAATAGGGGTATTTCAGTGTGATTTTGTTTTCATTTCATGAGATACAATTAAGGGAAATGAACTAATGGTGGAATATCGAGTAGTCGGGAAAGGAGATACGGAGGACTGACACATATACTATGGGAGCCACTATTTTTTGTTCTCTCATTCACTATAATTTCTTATATTATTCACTGTAAATTGAACATGCTTTCATCATTGGGGTATGAATATTTTTATTTCATTTTATTTTCAATTTCCACATTCACTATGATTATGTTTATTATATTTCTTTATTATAATTTTTTTATTTATTTATAATTTTAACTCTAATGGACTGTATTGTCTCCCCATATTTCCAATTGATACCCTTGATTCTAGTCAAAAAATTCTTTCATATGGAGAGGCACACAGGTGGTCATGTGACATTGTAGATCAGAATCTGTCATTTGGGTTGGGAAGGTACAACCATGTCGTCCATATCAACCAACTTGTATTTAAAATTATATTAATTATATTTACTACCTAACTGATAACATTAATCATTATCATGATTTACTCTTTATCCCATCATAATAATTAAAAATAATTCTATGAACAATTTAATTACTCCCCTAGATTTAACATTTATAGATTCTTCCATTTATCATTATTCCATATTCTCGTAAAGAGTATGAGAAATATACCCCCGTCATGAATGTTATCACTCCTATATTTAAAAATGGATTCAATTTTATGGGTTATAAGTGATGAAAAATAAGTTTCAACAACTATGTAAATATACCGAATAACATAGGGATTGTGGGTCCCATTTCCACACTACCTATGTATATTGGGTTGACTAAACTCTAAGATACATTTGATTCATTTTAAAAAAAACCCATTGTATACTTCCATTTTTCTAATATCTTTGAGTTGGTGATTTTTAGTAAACATACTCCAATTTCACTAACCCATGAGTAAAATTATCCATTATAATGTGACATTTAAATTAAATTGTAGCCTTGTTTGTATGATAAATGTTAATTTTATTATGATTATTGGTATTAAAATTATCAGAATTTATTCTACTATGATACTTGATGTCAATATCCATATTGTTATGTTGTAACATAATCTATAATAGTTTTGTGATATCTTGAGTAGCCACTTAATATTTAATTTCTATAATTCATAGGTAAATGAAGTCATATTTCTTAAAAATGAACAAAATACATAACCCCCATTACAAAATTCACAACCTGATAGTAGATTTCAACCATCTATTGAATCGGCTAATCCAAAATCTACTTAGACAAATCACTACATTTATTGTGATTCAATATATTGAAAATATAAAAGAAATGTGAATATAATTTAACATATTATTCTCTTTGAAACTCGTTGGTGGATTTACTTAGGAATACTATTATATAGTGTATTATAAAAATGGAAAACACAGTGTCTGTTTTAATTTTTGATAAGTACAGAACGTTTTAATTGATATAAACATATTCTTTGACATTGAATTTCTTTCAATCTCCATCCCTTGTCAACATAACCTTCGTAGCAACCATTGATTTCATTTCCTTGAAATCCACCTTTAAAAAATCTTAGAATCATCATAGAATATTTATATAGACAGATTAATGATGGATTCATTTCTTGTGTTACTTATGAATAAAAAAAGTAAACTATTTAGTCATTGATATTTCAAACTCCTACCCCATGGATTATGAAAAATTCTTTTATTTTCATTCCCTTTATCCTCCAAATAGTAATTCAACAACATTTACCTGTAGAATTATCAAACGATCACGTTCATTCTTGATATAGTAATTATAATGAACTAATACACACTATAATCCTATATTATTCATTTTTTTGAGATAATAAAGAGTACCATAATCTTTGGTATTCCATTATCACTTACAATTCCTTATTCATTTAGTAGTATTTATTTTCATCTTCATGAATAATGATTCATTTTGGTTGTTTGATATATAACTCTTCATTGAGTATTCCACTAAGAAACGCATACTTGATACCCATATAGAATACCCAGAATATCAATAAAATTACAATGTCAATGAATAATAAAATTCAATCCCTTCTACATGTAGGAGAAAAAATTTCATCTACCTATATCACCATGATCTAGGAGTATCCTCTACATAAAACTCTTACGTTATATTAAATCACCATGTCATCTTCATTGCAATTTTTTTTGAAAGACTATTATTTCTTCACGATGTTCTTATATTTTGGTATTAAATTTTTTTACCTTGTACGATTCTTCTTATCTTTTTTATGATATGTATACATCTCTTGGATCCAATTAATATATTTTGTATATTCTTTAAAAAACATTATATCCATCTAAGATAATACTGATATCTTCTATAGGCACATCATATACCTCATTTAAAAAGGTAATTTCTATCCGCATAAAATATTATTCTTATAATTTATGGATCATTGATTTTGTTTTTGAGTAACTAATGTATTATCATACATCATATCATCATCCTTATCTTTCTGAAAATCAATATTATCCTATTATACTCCAAATGAGATAATCAATTCCACATCACTATCTCATAGAATATAAACTCATTTTTTATGAAAAATATATTTATTTTCCTCAGAAGTTAATTAATTACTTTTTACATTCCATGACACACATTGAAGGACATATATTCTATACAATTGGATGAGTAGTCAATGAAAATTCATACATCATAATGATTTATAAGAATCATATTTCACTCTTATTTCATAATAAAACTCTTATATTCAAATATTATAAATTTTATTTGTGTTTCCTTCTTTCCGTGTCACATATATTATATATATGTTTCCTGTATCAAATGAAATTAGTATCTTTTTGAAATATAGATAAATTCAATGATTACTTCTATAAAATAATTCTCGTATTGGTCATCAATAATCATTTGAGACATATTATTTATGATTGTTTTATCCTCCCAAGTACATAATCTTTTAGGAGTTAACAAGTTTTAGACTTGGTTTCTTATCCCATTCCTCAATATATTATCATCTACAAAATTATTCATGTACTCTATACCTTCTTTTTCTTAGGATTTCAGAATATTATACCAATTAATCTATTTAGGATTCCTTAGAAAAAGAGTAATGAAAATGAACCCATCAAAAATGTGGGTGTAGAAAATATAGCATGATTTCCTACTATAATATTAAATAAATGACACCTAATATAAATTGATATCAATTGATCCTACAAATATCAATTCATACACATAAACATGATCAAATTTGAGAACTTCTATTGACTTTTAACCATTCAAATTAAATAGAATTCAAATTATACTCACTTTTTAAGGACATTACAATTCATGCATAATCATGTGATTGTTTACAGATATGATGATCCTTTTAAATATTCACAAAACCATACAAGAATAATTTGATCAAGTGACCAAGACTTTTATGACAGACCTTATTTATTTTTCCAAAAATAAAAATCTTTTATATTTTACTCTCAAAAAAAGGTAGAGATTCACATTTATTTTTTCCCATTTCAAAAAATTTATACCATTAATCACATTTATGAATCAATATTTATTGATGAAATTCATTCTGTGTCCAATGTCACAAAAATTATTTACACTAATAATGTTATGAGATATATATTAAATAATAAACACATCCTCACATATAAAATCAATTCCCATAAAAGTTTCATTCCCCAAGATAATAATCACATTTCCATCATCATTTCCAATTTGATTAATCCTATATTTTCATAAATTATGTGTGTGAATATGAATGTATTTAATATTAGTTAATTATTTTTTCTATTTTGATGATCTAACCTCTAGATTTATCTTTTAAATTCATGAATATATCCATATCTTTAACCCCTTATTGTATTTTTTTAATCCATAACATTGACATCACACTAGGTGTTTCTTGGTATGCCTGATATTTATTAAAATGTTATGGAATGACTTCATATAGAAAGTATACAAATTTATTAGTCAATTTTCCAACTTATTGTTTCTTTTTTCCTTTTTTTATGACCTCTATGAGTCCCTAAAAGAATAGTCTTCCACCTCATTAATGAGTCATAACTAAATATATTTAAATTTATATGACACTAAACAAGTTTACATTGAAGGTATACAATTTATATTGATCTCTGAATGGATTATTTTATTTACCTTATTGTTTCCTCACAGATTTCGGGGATGACCTCCTGGACGGGAGATTCAAACGTTCTGATCAGTTTCTAGCGGGTTTGTTCGTAGAACCGGAAACATCCAATGATTCCACATCCATTTGGACCTACTTTCCAAAGGTAGGCGCTCATTAGCTTGTGGACTGATGAGGCTTAGGAATTTGCATTGGTTGAGAGGATGCGATGTCGGACTCATCACACCTTTTTGAGGGGAATTATTGTCTATTCCGGGACTCTCTTTATAGATTTAAGTTATGTTCGTGAATCCTTATTACATTACCAAGTATAAAATGTGCTTTCCTTTAGTTTTAACAATCAATGATTAAATATGCAAGAAATTTAGAGAATCTTTTATATGTATTCGAGGTTCTTCATCAATAGAGAATCATCTATATCTGTTTAGAGATTCTTGGTCAATGGTATCCTTCAAAACATTTATATAAAAGTCTCTTGGTCATTATGATGACCAGGCTAGTTTTAAAGCCACTCAGTGGGGTACTTGAAGTTTATCGTCATTCAGAAGGACATGGATTATTTCAATGTTGGGATCGAACCCAAAAAATGGGCTACCTATGTATCCTTTGTTTTGGAAAAGGAATCAGATTCCACGTAGTTCGAGTAATGGAGTATTATGTTTATGATTGATGGCTCAAAGAATAATGTCATAATTACGTTTACACTCTAAGCTCACGTGAGTCATGCTCGGTGTGAGAAACAAGAGTTATTGGTAAAAATTAGACAATTGTGCCATGAAAGATGCAATCATAAGAATTTGTTTGGGGCTTATGTATGTATGACTGCCCAAATAGATGAAGGTTTAGGATTTACTTTTAGAGAGAAAATCCATGAACAATGTCCATAAAGGTATATGTGCTTTATGGAGATTTTAATACTCTAATCTTGGGGCTTACTCCTAAGGAGGATGCCCAAGTTAGGAGGGGACTTTATGATTTGGGTTTTATTCCTGAAAAGGAAACCCAAATCAAAGGTAAATTATGACTGGTTAAGAGAATTTTAAGGGGGCTTGAGGTTTACTCCTAAAAAGGAAACCCAAGATTATGACTGGGACTTACTCCTAAAAAAGGGAGGCCCAGGTTATGAATGAGTCTTATTCCTAAAAAGGAGACCCAGGTTAGGGGACTTGGGGCTTACTCTTGAAAAGGAAGCCCAAGATTATGAATGAGTCTTATTCCTGAAAAGGAGACCTAGGTTAGGGGACTTCGGGCTTTAAGAATTTGGGGCTTACTCCTGAGGAAGATGCCCAGATTAAAAGATTTATAACTGGGGATTATTCCTGAAAAGGAGAACCAGGTTAGGATTCTCTCATTTTAAAGGATTAGGTTGAATGAATGAACTCTCCATATTTAGTGACATAAGGATGTATAAATCACTAGGTTTTGAGAGATATTCCACCGAATTCCTTTCAGATAAAGAAGTCAAATCAAGAAATCATGCCATAAATGGCTTTGAAGAGTGTCTTGAAGACTGAATCTTGAATAGGAAAGGTGAAATGGCTTAAGAGGGGTAAAATGGAAAAGATGGGCACCCAAAAAGATAGGGGCGCGCAAGTCTTGAAAGGCGCGCAAGTCTTCCGTGGGCGCGTAAGTATTGGTCGCGCAGGTATACCTGCGCGACAAATGGTGTACTTTCGTGATTTTTAACCAGCATTGAAATATTTTAGCGACTCTTTTTTAAACCCTTTAGAATCCTCTTGAGGTTCTTCCAGAAAAGGGATGCGCAAGTTAAATTGAAGGAAATAAGTCGACGCGCAAGTGTTGATAAGTTTCAACACTTAGGCCTTCCTGCTTCTCTTTAGATCTTCCATTGTAGGTAAGAAATTACCTTAGAAGTGTTCCGGAAGCTTTGAGAAGAGACTTGGGCGTCGGGAGCTTGAATCCGAGTTTCTGGAAAAAGATCCTCCCGAATGGGGGGCCCACATGGTCTATTTATAGGCAGGAGAAGACCCCGGGCGGTTACCAGGCGGTTATCACTTAGGTCGCGCAAGTCACTTGCACGACCATAAGGCGTTGCGCAAGTAGACTTGCACGACCACTAGGTAGCGCGCAAGTACTTGCACGACCACTAGGCGGCACACAAGTGTACTTGCACAACCATGAGGGAACTTGCGCAACCTATGGGAAATGTTCTCCTTGTTCATCCCTTTGTCGATTTTTTATGTTTCTTCAAAGTATGAATCACATTGGACTAAGATATTCCCCTTTTTCCGATATTTAGATTCTGTGACGAAAGGAGTGTCAACAAAAGTCCCCCCTCAGAGTTGGATCCGGAAAGAAATGAGGATTTGACTCTGAGGAAATTGAATACATTCAAAGGAAAATGGGGCGCGCAAATCTTCAGGGCACAGAGGGCAGCACGCAAGTGTGCTAGAACTTGACTTTTATTCAGAGTTCCTTTGTCTTTTATGGGCAGTTTAAAGTCATGCATGCTGGACATAATGGGGCTAATGTTTAAGGTCGAAATAGCTTTGACCGAAATGGATTAAAATTGAATCAATTCCTTGACATTTTATCTGAAAAAAAATTACCAAACACAAGTATGAGAGAAAATATGTAAACTATGTCTTAAGAATATTTGAATCTGAGGAATGATATGAAAAAGAGCTAAAAGGCATTAGAAGAAGTAGTTTCCAAGAATGAAGTTACTATTATTTAACAAAACCCGTTAGGGGGTTGAAATATGTAGGGACACCTATGGGAATTGGCTGCATGGTCAAATAAATAGTATCTTTCGGCTGACAAGTCTGTTATGTGGACTGTTTATGCAAGGCCAGCTATGGTCACGTGTTGCATAGTCAGGAAAAAGAACTCCCAAAAATTTACTTTCCTAGTGCTAAAAGCCAATAAAGGTTTATGGAGATTCAAATTTTCTAAAGTATAGAGTTTGTTGTATGGAAAGAGGTACTTGAATATAGAGAAGATATTTCCGAACAAGAATATCGAAGAACTGGATGAATATCACTCCTACGAAGGTCTGACCCAAACGTAGGGAAGAAGAATAAACCATAGACTTGAATACTTTCAGATCATGAAAAAGGATATGGGACAAATATGTTAAGGATTGCTATTTTTTTGTGGATCCCTACATACTGTCGTTTATGACAAATAAGGACAAAAGAGGCATTCTTCCCAAGAATGAAGTTACCATTATTTAACAAAACCCGTTAGGGGGTTGAAATATGCAGCGCCACCTATGGGCATTGGCTGCATGGTCAAATAAATAGTATCTTTCGGCTGACAAGTCTTTTATGTGGACTGTTTATGCAAAGCCACCTATGGGCACGTGCTGCACAGTCAGGCAAAAGAATTCTTAGAAGTTTGACATTTTTGTGACTAGAAGCCATGAAAAGGGTTATGAAGATCTGAAAATATTTAAGTTTAGGATTATAAGACATAAAGATGGGTATTGTCCAATGTATATAGAGATACATAGGTCAATGATAACCATAATCATGTTGTGGCTGGGTCCTGAATTGAAATTTTGGACTTCACTACGTATCTCATAAGAATGAGAATCAAGCCATACATAGTTCTTGAAATGTAGTTTAACGTCGTGCAGGACGAATGTATGAGTGATCTTAGTTTAGGGTCATAGAATTCAGACCATAACAATGAATACACAGTGTGTGTTTTCATGAGGACTTTTCAGCCAAGGGACTGAAAGTGAAATTTGGGGTTAGTCCCAAAAGACTTGGGGCTGGAATCGAGGGATACTCGAACGTTCCTACGTATCCCATAAGGATGGGAATCAAGCCCACGTAGTTCTAGAACTACCCTTTGTACAAATTTGGTTTGTACATGTGAAGGGTGAAAGGGGACTTTAGTGCAATGATGGTTTAACCCGAGATAAAATGTTCAGGCATTACCATGTATGCACGTAGTCTTTTGAAAATGAAAACCATGATTGAAAAATCAATGTCAATAATAGTTCTCTCTCAAATGAGGAAATCAAAGAATATTGTAGTTTATTGTCGTACCGGACAAAAGTGTTGCATAGTTTAACGTCATATAACAAGGAAGAAAGTGAATCAATGTAAAGATATTGATTCCAGGGGCGGTTTCACATATGAACATCATATGAGATGGTGGTGAACCGATGTGAAGAGATTGTTTTTGGTCTTGATCCTTGGGAAGCTGTCTACATACCCAGCCTGGAGGGAAAGGATCAAAGTCTGTGTAGTTCAATTAAAGAATGAATTAATGATCAAGTTGTTCTTGGGGACAATGATCTAATAAAAAATGTTGTTGGGACTTACACATGGTTAGTGGCCCAAAGGGAGTGTTATGGTTGATGTTCGATCTAAGCTCACGTGAGTCATACTCGGTGTGAGAAACAAGAGGTAATAACAACCTTAACGATACAAAGTTTAATGTCATGTATGACATAAAAAATGGACTATGCAGTTTAAAGTCTTGCAGTTAGGACTATTGGTGCTGCACAGTTTAGTGTCATGTAGAAGGGACAAAATAACAGTTTAATGTCATGTAGAACATATCAAGGACTTTCTGTACAGTTTAGCGTCATGTAGTTAGGACGATGGGGACAATACAGTTTAACGTCATATTGGACGAAAGGTGGATTGTGCAGTTTATTGTCATGCAGTAAGGACAAAAGAGTGTACCATTTTAACATCATGTCGGACGAAAGTACGAATAGTTTAAGGTCATATGCATGGACCGTGAATGGTGTAGTTTAATGTCATACTGGACCTTTGAGATTATATATTTTAACATCTTTCCGGACGTAAGGGACTTTTATACAGTTTATCGTCATGTAGTTAGGACGTCACAGTTTAACGTCTTGCTGGACATAAGGGATTTACAAATAGTTTATGGTCATATACATGGACCAGGGATGATGCAGTTTAAGGTCATGCTGGAAGGTTTACGGAATATTTTCACAGTTTAATGTCATTTGGGACGAAGTTGTAGTTTAAAGTCATACCGGACCATTGCAGTATAGTTTAACGACATATAGCAAGGACGAACTGGTGCTGTACAGTTTAAAGTCATGTAGCTAGGAATAAGGTGAACCAATATGAGGATATCAGTTCTGGGGACTTTTTACAGTTTATCGTCATGCTGCACGTTGGAAGTGCCACACAGTTTAATGTCATGTTGCTAGGACACAATATAGTTTAATGTCATCTCGGACAAAATATAGTTTAATGTCATCTCAGACAAAATATAGTAACCAATGTTACAGTTTAACATCATGTTGGACGATAAGGGAACTGACACAGTTTAACGTCATGTTGGACGATGAAAGTGCCAGACAGTTTAATGTCATGTTGCTAGGACACAATATAGTTTAATGTCATCTTGTACAAATAAGGAACTTCTGTACAGTTTAATGTCATGTAGATAAGACAAAATACAGTTTAGTGTCATGTAGGACATAATACAGTTTAGTGTCATGTAGGACATAAGATGAACCAATGTGACTGTTTTGGCTCTGGGAACAATATTTTGTGTTTATAAAAAATACTTCCTCAGAAATATGGCATTATTTGGAGTCGTGATGTGTTCTCCATCCATTGAGATTAGAGAATACGCTCCATTGGAGTAGACCTTATGTATTGAATAAGGTCCTTCCCATTTTTGTTCAAGCTTGGGATGCTTCTTTCCTGGTATCATTGGTGCTCTGAGAACCAATACCAATTCTCCCTGAATCTCTAGAACCTCCTCGGATTCCCTTATTTGATACAGGGAATTCAGGATCATCAAGACTGAAATATGGATCTGTTAATTGAATCATATTAACATAACCAAAGATTAACTCTTCGTCTGATAAAAACTCTGCCTGGTTAGCCTGTTTAGGTTGTGCCGTTTGGTGGGACGGTGCCCGTGGCTTTGAAGTAGATGGCATGAAATCTGCCATAGTTAAAGACAATTTAGGCTTTGATACATACTCATCTTCTCCCGATTCCTCTTTCTTCTTTGAAATGCGCTTCCCTTTTGAGGATTTGTCTTTTGATGGAGGCTTTACTGCAGCTTTTTTTGGAGACACAATTGGCTTCTTCAATTGTGTTCGCAAAATGGAATGGGTCCGATTGATTGTCTTTCTGACCATCCAATCATCATATTTTTTGGTAGTTATGCTTTTGACTTCCTGCCACTCGCCTCCTTCCTCTGGATCTGTAGCAGTAATACACGCTACATGAGCTGAAGAACCCTTCAATTTGACTTGTCCCAAGTCGACCATCTTTTGCAGGAGGTCTTTAAAAACAAAACACTCCTGGATGGGATGCCCCAACATTTGATGAAAGGGACAATAATTTGGACGGTCTTCATCTCCTTCCTTGTTTGGCCTTTTGGGCACTGGTAATTGAACCAAATTATTTTCCAGAGCTGAAATGAAGTAACCAGGAACTTGCTCACTTCGGAAAGAGTATGTTTTACTCTTCATATCCTAAAATTGTTTTCATCGTTGATCTTTTTGATCATTTGGACGAAACAAACTTGGTTGTTGGCGTTCAGGAGGTGGAGCCCTTCGAGAAGATGAAGGGTTTGAAGCATAAATAGGTACAGGTGCTTGTTTAAGCATAACTGTAGCAGTTTCCGCTTTACCCATTCTCGTTCCTGGAGCTGATGGAATTATACGAGATTTAACCTTAGCCTGTATAAGGGAATCTTCAATCTATTGAGTGATTGAAGTAAGGTCTCGAAACCCTCCTGTGTATTTCACAGGGATCAATGGCGTGCGTAATTCGTCAGGCAAATTTTCCACATAGATTGGCAACAATTCCTCCTGAGGGAGTGCTAAACTCAGGGAATACGTTAATCCCTTCCAACGAGCAATGAAATCAGAGACTCTTTCATTCTCCCTTTGCTTGCAGTTTGTAAGATCGAAAACTGTCGTTTTTGGCAAAGTTGAGCTAAAATGAAGGTGGAATTTTTGACAAAGATCCTCCCATCCGATGACTGACCGGGATTGCAAGCTTGTATACCAGACAAAAGCTGGTCCTTGCAAGGTTCGCACGAAGCATCTGAGTTTCACTGCTTCTTGTTACTCTGGAGTTCCCATCATAGGATCACAACAAGACACGTAATGCGTCAAATGTTGTTCAGGATTGCCTGATCCATTGAAAGTAGGAAAAACAGGGTTTCCAAAACTGGATGGAGGAGAAATTGAATCTACCCATTCGGGGTATACTTTCTTTTTAGGTTGAACTTGCACCTGTTTCCCTTCTATAGTTTCTAACCGAGCTGTTAATGACTCAATAGTAGTTATTAACTTTTGAGAAACATCAGGTTGAACTTTGTTTTGGGTAGGTGTAATGAATGGAGCTTGGACAGACATGGTGGTTGGTGCTGCAACTGATGGTAGTGCTGCCAACCGTTGTTGTGTTTGACCCGTAGGATTAGACCTCTGAGGGTGTACTGATAAAGGAGGATATTCCTGATCCATCTCAGTAGTTACAACAAATTTCTTCGGCTGTCGGACTTCAACATTCTTAAGAAGAAGACTACTCTGAAGTAGTTCTGCATTCAACTTTCTTAATTCTTTCATTTCTTCCTCATGTTGTGAAAACCTTTGCTCTAATGAGAGCGATTGACCTCCTTCAGAGGAAGGGTGAGAAGTAACCTGATTCTTTCCATTCCCCTTATTGGATCCTTTTCGGAGAGGGGGAAGTGGGTTACTTGAAGGAATACTCAGATTTTGGGTAAGCCTTTGATTACGTGTGCACACACATTCTTCATTTAGGTCTGTGTGAACAACTTCTTGAGCAGGAACCTCTTCGTCTGATCCCTCTGATTGAGCCTCATCTGGTGAATCAGCAGCAACGGCATTGATGACATTAATGGATGCATATTACATGGAATCATTTCTATCAGCATTTCTGTGATATTGTCTTCTTCCATGTCCATGATGAGACGTGGCATTCCGTTGACTTGATCCCTCAGGAACTTCTTGGAGAACCATCACTTGGAGAGAATCTCCTAATAGCTTGGCTCTTCATTCCTCTTGAGGCTTATTTCCTAATCGAGAGAATACTGATTTTCTCTGAGGGAGAGATTGAGGATTTGAAAAAGTCCCCAGTCCGGTGGACTGGGGATGTTCCTGCTGCTTCCGCTCAACTCCTTGAATCCCATTTGTTGACTCTTAGGGTTGGGTTAGAGAAGTCCCCAGTCTGACAAGCTGGGGTGTCTCTTGACATGATATGTCTGAGATCTTCTTAAAATCTCTCTTGATCTTGCGAATCTTAGTTCGGAAATTAGCTGGATGCATTAACCTGTATCCACTTTTATCGCCTGGTTCAATAGACCATTGGATGATTTCCGAAACTTCTGTCATTTGATGACGTGTTTTCTCCAGACGAGAGGCTTGTGCAATATTCTCGCCTGCTTGATGTAGGATAAATTCAACAACTTGTTCTCTATATACTTGATTTTGAGAGGAACTAGTTTAAGCCTGTTCTTGAGCATGCTTTTGATTATGAAAAAAGCCCGTTGACTATGGCTGGCCATGGGCAATAACATTGCATGAGACCATTTTCGGCGGGCTTTGGTGACTGGAAAGCACTGTGAAATGTAGTGCTCCGTGAACACCCCATCCTCTGATATGAACATCAGATGGAGCATTGGAAATTAACTGATGCAATTTTCTTAGTGCACCAAGGCATGAACGTTGAAGGGTTCTTTGTTTCTTTTCAGCCTTCAGATACCGAGAGACTGATAGAGATGCCAAATCAATCTGGCGTTGTAACCCTTCTATTATCTTAATATGATTTTCATAATCACCGTAAGATAATACTTTCTTCTTCAATTGACAAACAGTCTTCCATATGTTGAGACTAATATCATGGATTCCATCATCCACCAACATCTTTGGAATGTCGTACTGGGAGTCAGCCAAAGGCCAAAACATGACAGGTATTTCACCTTTTGCCAGTTTTTTTCTCATGCTCATCATTTCCTCTTTATCATTAAATGAAGATTCTTCTACCTGTTTGGACCAGAGTTGGTGTTTCCTTGTTGCTTCATCGGATTCAACAAGATTGGTAGAGAGATCACTATTCATGCTGGAAGATGAATGACCCAGGGATGGTTCGGAGAATAACCTGAACCGCAGGCTATCTTCTGACGGAGAAAGAGTTTCACCTGCCGATAGTAAAGCATCAGACATGACTGGTTTTACGTTTTCAAGTGCCTCGAGATAGGAGGGATTTCTCGTCACTACATTTCCTTCTGAAGAATTTTTGAGACAACGTGAATCACTACTGCGGAGAGGACTTTCGCAGCGAAGTTCATCACCATGAGGAGGACCATCATGATGGGTTACAACAAAAGATGAAATCTCTTTCTCCTTGGTCTTCTGACCACACAGAGGGTTCCTGTGGCTCTCATCTGAAGAAGAAACTTCAAGATTGACCGAAGTTTCATGAAGCAAGCCTCCATGAGGAAGTGTCTGTTGAAGACCTTCAAAATTAATGTTCCCGTTATTGAGAACTGAGGGAGTAGAATCTTGAATTCCGACAGATAAATGTATGAGGGCTTCAAGAACTCCAGCCTCGAGGAAGGCCTTGTTGTAGATTGGCCTTTGATCTCCTGACTGTGCTGGGCAGATCTTTTTCTTAGATGCCTTCTTACTCACTTTAGAAACCACTTGTTGACGAAAGTGGTTACTCTGAGCAGGTGTATGTGCCTGATCAGGAAAGATGGTCAGGTTAGGCTGACGATCTCCACTCAAATCAGGTGTATGTGTCTGACTTGGTTGTCCGTATGATATGGGGGAGTATGACCCATAACCCTCTTGGACTGCAACAGATGTGTGTGTCTGTTCCAGAGTGAATTGTTGATGTGTCACTCCACTGCTAGGGATAGATTTATGTGTCTATCCCTAAGATTATGCTGAAGCTGTTATGATATCCTTGCAAGCATCCAGAATATGAGAAGGAATTTGCTTATGCTCTTTCACCATTGAAAAAATATGTTTGGTGACTTCAGCCACCGGAATGGGGATATACGTCCATTCCGGGCTTGGATTAGGTGTATGTGCCCGCTCCTGTCCTCCTTTTCCTGTCAGTGAATCCTGACAGTACTCATGTGTGGAGGTAGAGAGTTGATTCTGCCTCCTGTTTGTCGTCGGGGCTTTCCGACTAACTTCTCTGTGCGCTACCAAGCGAGACTGTTGGTAGGCTTGATTATTATTAGTAGGTGTATGTGCCTGGTGATTACACTTCGCAAAACGTGGTTGACGAGATCCATCATATGTAGTCAGACGAGCCTGCTGACTAACTGGTGATGTATAAGCAGGTGTATGTTCCTGCCTATAGTACTCCACCGGAATTGCCTGGCGGGATTGGCTTGATGCTGCCAGACGAGTCTGCTGGACAGTGGAATTAAAACGGACAGGTGTGTGTGCCTGTTCGTTGTTTTCCACCAAGTTAGGTTGGTGGACTTCTCCGGAGATGGCAGGGATGACAACCTGCCCATTGTTCACTGGATTCTGTCTCTGGCGGTTCATCTTGCCTGATCGGGTTCGAGGAACCAGAGCTGAATGCCTGGAGTCGGTACCCTCATCATGTTGACGGCGCACTACCGCACGAGTCTGGCGGTGATTGTTGATGGGAGCCCTTGAGAAGGACTCCTGTCTTTTTGAATTAAGGTCCTGCGGGACCTGGTCATTCACTTCCTCAGAGTAAGGGAGTGAATGGAAATTTAGTTCTGGGGATAACGACCCGAAACGGTTGGAGACGGTAGTCAGCACCGCCTGCTTCTTGATCGCTGGCCACCATTGTCCGGACGACCAGGTAGAGTTGTTAACTTGGAGGGCTTGACGAGCGGCCTCCAGAGTTGGGATAGTACCGTTGCGACGGTATTCCTTAACCAGTGCATTAGAAACCCGACGTTGAAGACGCTGAGTTGGTGATGTCATCCTCAGAGCGGACGACGTTCCAGCAGGAGTAGTAGCATTGGTTTTCACAGCAGCAGACCTCACAGTAGAGGTGTTCACAGCAGCAGTATTCACAGGGGTGAATTTAAGGAAATCCATTTTGCAGAAGATCTTGAGAAAAGAGTGCCATTTTCATATAACAGACATAATCAAGATGAATCCGGCCACTGCATATTTTGGATGAGCACATGTCAATGATTGCTTTGTTGGCCCAAGGGGCCTAACAAATAAGAAGAATATCACTTTAACTTGGTTAAGGATTCACGTCGGGTTCACCATTTTTTTTCCTCACGGATTTCGGGGATGACCTCCTGGACGGGAGATTCAAACGTTCCGATCGGTTTCTAGCGAGTTTGTTCGTAGAACCGGAAACATCCAATGATTCCACATCTGTTTGGACCTACTTTCCAAAGGTAGGCGCTCATTAGCTTGTGGACTGATGAGGCTTAGGAATTTGCATTAGTTGAGAGGATGGGAGGTCGGACTCATCACACCTTTTTGAGGGGAATTATTATCTATTCTAGGACACTCTTTATAGATTTAAGTTATGTTCGTGAATCCTTATTACATTACCAAGTATAAAATGTGCTTTCCTTTAGTTTTAACAATCAATAATTAAATATGCAAGAAATTTAGAGAATCTTTTATATGTATTCGAGGTTCTTCATCAATAGAGAATAATCTATATCTGTTTAGAGATTCTTGGTCAATGGTATCCTTCAAAACATTTATATAAAAGTCTCTTGGTCATTATGATGACCAAGATAGTTTTAAAGCCACTCATTGGGGCACTTGAAGTTTATCGTCATTCAGAAGGACAGGGATTATTTCAAAGTTGGGATCGAACCCAAAAAATGGGCTACCTACGTATCCTTTGTTTTGGAAAAGGAAACAGAACCCACGTAGTTCGAGTAATGGAGTATGATGTTTATGATTGATGGATCAAAGAAGAATGTCATAATTCCTTTTACACTCTAAGCTCACGTGAGTCATGCTCGGTGTGAGAAACAAGAGGTATTGGTAAAAATTAGACAATTGTGCCATGAATTATGCATTCATAAGAATTTGTTTGGGGCATATGTATGTATGACTGCCCAAATAGATGAAGGTTTAGGATTTACTTTTAGAGAGAAAATCCAGGAACAGGGTCCATAAAGGTATATGTGCTTTATGGAGATTTGAATACTCTAATCTTGGGGCTTACTCCTAAGGAGGATGCCCAAGTTAGGAGGGGACTTTATGATTTGGGTTTTATTCCTGAAAAGGAAACCCAAATCAATGGTAAATTATGACTGGTTAAGAGAATTTTAAGGGGGCATGAGGTTTACTCCTAAAAAGGAAACCCAAGATTATGACTGGGAATTACTCCTAAAAAAGGGAGGCCCAGGTTATGACTGAGTCTTATTCCTAAAAAGGAGACATAGGTTAGGGGACTTGGGGCTTACTCCTGAAAAGGAAGCCCAAGATTATGACTGAGTCTTATTCCTGAAAAGGAGGCCCAGGTTAGGGGACTTGGGGCTTTAAGAATTTGGGGCTTACTCCTGAGGAAGATGCCCAGATTAAAAGATTTATAACTGGGGATTATTCCTGAAAAGGAGACCCAGGTTAGGATTCTCTCATTTTAAAGGATGAGGTTGAATGAATTAACTCTCCATATTTAGTGACATAAGGATGTATAAA
Organism: Viscum album; assembly: GCA_963277665.1. Taxonomy (NCBI): domain Eukaryota; kingdom Viridiplantae; phylum Streptophyta; class Magnoliopsida; order Santalales; family Viscaceae; genus Viscum; species Viscum album. Next base: position 1,208,449,926 of record OY728163.1, on the reverse strand, counting down.
TCACTAGGTTTTGAGAGATATTCCACCTAATTCCTTTCAGATAAGGAAGTCAAATAAAGAAATCATGCCATAAATGGATTTGAAGAGTGTCTTGAAGACTGAATCTTGAATAGGAAAGGTGAAATGGCTTAAGAGGGGTAAAATGGGCAAGATGGGCACCCAAAAAGATAGGGGCGCGCAAGTCTTGAAAGGCGCGCAAGTCTTCCGTGGGTGCGCAAGTATTGGTCGCGCAGGTATACCTGCGCGACACATGGTGTACTTGCGCGATTTTCAACCATCATTGAAATATTTGAGCGACTCTTTTTTAACCCCTTTAGAATCCTCTTGAGGTTCTTCCAGAAAAGGGACGCGCAAGTTAAATTGAAGGAAATAAGTCGGCGCGCAAGTGTTGATAAGTTTCAACACTTAGGCCTTCCTTCTTCTCTTTAGATCTTCCATTCTATGTAAGAAATTACCTTAGAAGTGTTCTGGAAGCTTTGAGAAGAGACTTGGGCGTCGGGAGCTTCAATCCGAGTTTCTGGAAAAAGATCCTCCCGAATGGGGGGCCCACAGGGTCTATTTATAGGCAGGAGAAGACCCCGGGCGGTTATCACTTAGGTCACGCAAGTCACTTGCATGACCATAAGGCGTCGCGCAAGTAGAATTGCACGACCACTAGGTAGCGCGCAAGTACTTGCACGACCACTAGGCGGCGCGCAAGTGTACTTGCATGACTATGAGGGAACTTGCGCGACCTATGGGAAATGTTCTCCATGTTCATCCCTTTGTCGATTTTTGATGTTTCTTCAAAGGATGAATCACATTAGACTCAGATATTCCCCTTTTTCCGATCTTTAGATTCTGTGACGAAAGGAGCGTCAACACTTATTCACTTGAGTACGTAATTAATATGGATATTTAATTTTGAGAGTCACCCAATATCCAACAATAATATGGTTTTTTTCATATACTCATATTTTTCATTTCTAGATCATTCATGTTATTTTGAGTTATTTGAGTTTTCTATTACTAAGTCACACCAAAATAAATATTCAACATATGAGGGGATATTAATGGATTGGAATCAACCATCACTACCCTCAAATTTTGATCGATCCTCATACTATAGTTTTTTTATTCTGATGGTACATTTGATTTTGTATAAAACCTATTAATATTTAATTGAATACCTATGAATATCCTTTAATATTTATACAACCTATCTTATCCAAACTCTTGATTTCATATCAAGAGTAAAGAGTTTCTTATAGACTTATATTTATCATTATAAACTAAAAACATATCCTTGAAGGAGTTCAATAAATTTGAATCAAAATTTCATTATTATTTTCATTCAATTTATTATCTATGTATACTCTTTTTCCTTGTTTTGTTACTCAAAACCCATATATAAAAATTATTTGTTTTTACAAAAGATCTTCTCAGTTTCTACCTTCACCCCAACCAACATTTCTTTCTACCACATCAAAATGATTTTGGAATCAATAAAAACTCTATTGGATATCTATATTTTCACCATCCAAATATTTCTCTCATTAAGATGAGCCTCTAATAATTATTGGATACTAAATCCACATTCAAATTTATTTTTTTATCGTCGTTTCCGTACCTTTTCTACTAATTTTTAATATAATCCATAAGAAAATATAATTTTATGTATTTATATTTCTTTATTTATTCTACTTTATTTCATTTTTTTCTAGTATCTTCATAAAAATCATTGTTTTTTTCTTGAATAAATTATGTTTAATAATTATCCTTGCATTAAAATTAGCTGAAAATTTCTTATTCGTATCATAAAAAACCTTCTCATAATCTTGAACCTTTCATGGACACATTATAATATTGTTCCTAGAAACTACACATTAAAATAGTGCTAGTGGATGTTTCCAATTAATCATTCCTAGTTCCCTTTTCATATTTAAAGAATATAATGGCATACTATCATTATCCACTCTCTCTCTCTCTTATTGTTCAGCCTTCATATTTATAATCTTCAATATCATTATTATAATCTCCTTGGAACTTCCATTTTCTACATCCTAATTATTATCATTCATCTTTTCCAATAAAAATAGAATATTTTGAGAACTGTCTATAGTAAACACACCTTTAGATAATTATCATAGAGAACAATTTTTTTTCAAATAATGTATGTTCAAATGTTATCAATATGCACTTTATGATCTTATAAACATTAAGGATTTATCTATATCAAAGTAAACTCTCCTTATTATAATTTAAACAATCAAATAATACATCAACATATCCAATTTAGGACATCCTCAAGTCTTCATATATGTTTAATATAATCTAATATTTTTATCCTCATACCTTTCAGTCAACTTAATTTCTATTAGAAATATTTTAAAACATAGTTTTAGATGATTTACATGAAATATCCATAATTTAGATTATATTATATAAATACACCATATTGAATTGATGCATTTGGTATTGGGATGAAACTCTTTATTGTTTTTTATTTATATATCTATATTATCTATATATATATAGAAAGTAAATGTATATTATTTTTAAACACATCCCTCCCAAAGGATAACAAATCATGGAATGTCCAATTCATCAATATTTGGTATTTATTTCTATAAAAGTCCAAAATCTCATTGTGAATAATTTTTACCATTGATTCCATTTAGTGATATGTTTCATGAAAATGATCATTTATCTATATAACCCATTATTATCGTTAAAAATAATAAATATCCTATATGGTGTGGTGAACATTAGTATTTATATATCTTTTAAATGGTTAGATTTATTTTTATTATCCCACTTTTAGATGGAATACCTTTCTCCCTAAAAATAATTATGCCATGATAATGAAACAATATAGGATAAAACACAACTTTAAATCATTCACCATTACAAGTATAGTCCATGGACATTACAATGATATTTCTATATAATATACCAAAATGCATAATAAAAATATTTTTTATAATGTTTTTTATTGAATTAAAATCTTGTGGATTAAAATAGATTATAATTGTGAAAATTCAACTCTCTCAATTAAATTGAACAATATCACCAATAGATGAATATTTAGATGAGATAAATTCTCAAAAAAATTGATTCGAATTACCACAAGTGTGTCATGAATAAATGTTTTCATCAATAGGTGGAATTTCTCTTTACTAAGAATTATTTTATATTTCAAAATCCACTATCAAATGTAATAATTTTAATATGATTATGAGTGCATAAATTTGTGGTGAAATGATACTTCACAAAGTAAATTCCTTCATGAATTACCTTCCATTTTAAACTTCATTCCATCATTAATGGAATAGAATTGTGAACAACCTACTTTTTTGAACATGTCCTCCCCGCATATACTATTTCATAAAGTGTAAGTTATTCTATACTAGAATATTTCTATACAATTCATTACAGAATACTCATTCATAAATAAAATAAATTATTACCTTTAATATCTTCTCTAAATATAATTCCTTGAATAATGAAATTATTATTTTATTTGTATTAATAAATGATAAAGAAAATACCCCAATTAAAGGGTAAAATTTTCACCCAATTTATATTCCTTATTTTAATTGGATCCCGCATTTTTAACCCTTTAAAATTAGAATATTTCATTCCCAAAAAAACTTATACCATGTGATTCCCTTGAGAATCATCTGTGTGTGATTATTTCACACTAATGGAATCCTTACATTGCATGAACTATTAATTTTGTTTATTAATTTACATTATGGATGTTATATTTCCAAAAAAAATTCCATTTTTAAAGTATCATACTTTATGTAATTATTTTAAAAAATAACATCAATTATGTGATTTTTCTAACCAAAAAACATTTACATTTGATAACCATTAATATATAGGCCAATTCTTTGGAAATTTCACAAAACTAACTCAAATAAAATATATCTAACATCTATTAATGACTACATCAGTATTATTACATTTTAGGAAAATTTAACAATTCCATGTCTATAATTAAATACAATAAATCCTAAAAAAACCATTGAAATATATTTTCTAATATTTTTTTAATATAATATAACTAATAATATATATTATTATTTTTCATATATTTTTATGAATAGTTCATTATAGTTTTTTCTTAAGAAATAGTATATTTATTTTTACCTATGGGTATAGTCTCCCCACATCCTTATTTTTAACTTCTATTTCCCTTGAATTTTGACTGGTATATGGTATTCTCCAGGACTTAAGAGGCATGATTCTCAACAAATATAATGATTCATATATTATTTCATTACGTGTTATCACATTGGGTTCACTGTCATTGTTACTTGTCCTGAGGATTAATTTTTTTTGGGGGGGGGGGGTTCAAGTATGGTTGAAACCCCATTCACATCATGTTTACCATTTCCATGTTTCATCGAAACACCCAAGGGTTCCCATATCCCTAACTAGGTAAAGACATTTCATCCTATGGTAGGAATACATTTTGGATTTTAAACCCAATATTTATTAGGAACTGTAATTGGATGATATATTGGGAAGTTAGGCTTATCACACACATTATGGGAGAATTATTTTATAATCTATGTATCTATTATATATCTAATACATGTTTGTGAATATCTTCCAAGTCCTGATAGAGGACTGATTACCATAATAAAATTATTAGGTGTTAAATCCTTTTATGTGTAGAAGTTGGTAAAATTATGGATTTAATCTATATATATCTGATGATCAAAAAATGCTTAACAATATTGCATTAAAATGTGAAGATATTTTTATTTTGATGTTATATAAGTAGGAACTCTGGAGTTTTATTTTGTACAGGGAGGTGATTATTATTTCAAGGATAAAATTGAACCTTCTTGAGGAATACTATATATCTTATTTACATCAAGAATCATAAAAAAAAAGTTGTCATTAATTATACGTATTTTAGTTTAACACTCTATGGAAAGGAAATTTATGAGTGAACATATGCACCAGGTTTGATGATTGATAATTAAGAAGTCATCATATGTATCTTTCTTATAAAATGAATTGGAGTCATAATAGGATGATATAACATCAACCCAATGATGTGTGGTGAAAGATAATTATGGATCATGGGGGGGGGGTATTTTCCCATGGTTTTCTAGTATTGGAATGACATCATGAATGAAACCAAGGTGGATTCCCATTGTATGAGGATGTTATATCATTTCACTAAATGAAGAAGACATAATATGTATTCTTAGTTAGGGTAATGTAATGATGCATGTAATACAATCATTTAAACTAACTAATCATATATGAGTTATGAATGATGTCAGAAATAAGGGATATTATTTAATCGAACTCATCATATATTTATTTGGGAATTAAGTGTTTGATACTGGGTTCGGGATGTAAGTATGAATCATATGTATCCAACATATAATAGGAATTAGTGTTCTCTTAGTCCAATTAGTTCCTAAACTGCTGATGTCATTAATGTTCATGAAGGAATTGATGGGATTTACATGTGAAGGGATACCACTATATGATCCCACTAACCGTATACTGATGGAATAGGAAGGATAGTAACATTATGGGATAATTGAGTCCCTTGATATAAGAATTTTCAATATATTGAGGGAAATATAATAGGGTTGATTCCCATTGGAGCTCAGTTCATAGGAATTCATCCTTTGTATCATATTTGGATATGAATTAGTGTTCTTGTAGTTTAGTTTTGGGAATGTATGAATATGTTCTATTGAAAATGTCATTATATCCCTAAGGGACTTCCTAAAATGATTGAAATTTCATAGGTTATATGATTTTAATTTAGTAAAAATATGTCTGACAAGCACTGAGTTTCTGCAAAACTTGACTATATTTTCCTCTTGGAATGTATCCATTTTCTGTTTGATAAGGCTGAATTTTTACATGGTTCACTGCATATATGAAGAAGACATGTTGGAGGTATGTCGCATGATCTGATCAAAATTTCTATAGTCATTTCCCATGGTTCGATTGAAAACTTCATGAGTCTTCACATGGTCAAAAAATACATTCCCAATAGTTTTATGTGATCAAGGATTACATCTACGGATTCGATTAAGTGAACTATATATCAAGTCCAAAGGACATCACAATACATTAATGGAATGTTTGGAGGGATTCACAGGACCATTATAATATGACTAGATGACATCATTGGACATGTATTAAATCTCTATTGGACTTAATAATATATTCCTAAAAGGTATGGGTAACTTCATGAGTCTTGTATTTCTTGTATGAAGCTTACCTTGTGCATTTAATTACATGTGCAGAGGAATTTTCAAGACATGTATAATATATCCAGAGTGTTTCTCACAACTTTTCTACCATTTACAAAGGATGTCAGATGACATGGACGACATGTCTGAAGAGTACCATGCGACTTGTTGAACTGTTAGGAATACATTTCATGTCATTGCTTACATATTCTTGTGTTTATGTCGGATCTTGGTAGTTCATGAAATGCGTATTATGAATTCACATGAATGTGAACATATCCATTTTTTCTTAAGTCTTCCATATTTTTCTTCCATTACTTCATAAATTCCATAATGTTTTTCAATAATTGTCTTGTTAAGGGATAATGTGGCTATTTAAACACATAGTAGTTCCATTGCATATTCTAGTCAGTGCCCAAATGATACTTTATGTGATCTATATGGTCAGCATGTAAAGTGGTTATTCATGTTGCATAACCCCTTAGGTTGTTACATGTGTTTACCTAATAGGATACCTTTTCTCTTTCATGAATTTCTACTCTTATAATTATTCTATGATAAACAATCTTATAATGTGGAATTAGTTGTTTTTTTGTGATGAGGTGAGAAATTTATAGGCCTCACCGACCTATTAATATGAAACCTTGTGCAGTGAGTATGTCACAGATATGGTCTTGTATGGATTGAGGGTGTATCCCATTATGCACTTCACATAACCTTTTGAGGGTTCATCCATGCCGTTGTTTGATAAACAGTGACCATGAGGACACTCCACCATTAGTATATTTATTATACCAATATCCTTTCAATTGGATTTTATATAATCATGTTGAAATTTCAATGATCCATTGAAAGATTATCCTCATATGTCTAAGATCCTTCGTGAGATAATAATTCACGTCCAAGAGGATTATGTACGAGAATATGAGACTTTTGTGGGGCCCTTTAGGAGATAAATTAGGCTTGTTAGAGGCCCTTCGTGAGACCATGATGTCATGTCGAGGGGGTGTCATGAGATTATTTTGACATATCAATGGGAATTTTATTGATCAATGGTGACCACACAAGGTTCATAACCATTTCACATGATGATTATGTTATCATTATTTCATTAAAGGATTAATTATTTCCAGAATATATTCTATATTTAATAATTATATTAGCAATGGACAAATATTTCATGGGGGCATCACATGATCAGTATATGATCTCAAAAAATCACGTGAGAATTATAATGTATATTCTTCTTGCATCTCATTGATTCATCCCATAATGAAGTATACATATAAAAGGACCTCTAGAATAAAAGGTTTACCTATATTGGACTCATCAATATATTTTTTCTGCTATTTAATTTCCTTTCTCATGATCAAGGAATACTTGTCTTTGACTCGTTACAATATCAAAATGACATATGGGATATCCTTTCTATGATCAAGATGGAATTAGAAATACCAATATGTGATCAATATTAATAACTGATGGCACATAAAACCTTCAATTTATAAACATAATAAATTTCCCAACCTGAATCTTCCATCTTATCAAAATTTATTTCTTTATTTTCAAAGGTAATTCAAGTGATTTTCAAGAATATATTTTCTGATATGTGCCATAATAGGTGGATTTCATTGAGAATCCTTAGAATGATTACAATAACATTTATGGGTTCCTTATCATGAAGTGGATGACTTCTTAGAGGGTATTCTATGATCCTGGACAGGCCATGTGAGGTGAATGAATCCTTCCCATATACATTCCAGGATCATATCATTAGATGTATTATTGGGATCATCTGATCTATGTGATTGAGTTACATGGTACCCGAATAGACATTCTACTCCTTCTTTTCCTTAAAGTGAAAAAATACCCATTATTCTGTATGTTATTCGATACCATAATTTTCTTTTCTCATTTGGTTGAAACAAATAAATGACCCCCTTGGAGTGATATTTGTAGGGAGAAGGACTTTGTTTGTAGGATATTAATTGTGTACTTTTGTCCTTATGTATTCCACTGATCAATGTCCCAATCTTCATTTAGTCTTCCAGGTGACCTTTTATATTCCACATGGAATCCTATAAATAGTGGAGGGAGGAAGATTCTTAATCTACTGCTGACTCAAACTCCCTATGATCTTTTGATTTATTCGGTCACATGATTCCTTCAAAATACCTCACTAGAAGAATCACTTTTCATGAACCACTTCATATGACCAGTTCTTGGGATTCAATAATGTGATCTCATAATTATTTCTCAATGGTTGAATTATTTTCTCATCAATTGTATGTATGAACACAATACTAACATATGTTAATTTGTTTGAACATTAACACATGTCTGAGTTTCATGAAAGTCGCATGGGATTATCATGGTCTATAGGGTATATCACTTGATATATTGATCATTATGCAGTTCAAATGATATCCACATGTTACAAATATCTCATGTCATTAAATGGGTCTTTTGGTCGTGATATTATCCGTGGATTATGTGATTCATGAGACCCATAGTGGATCATGAGATCATGAATCTTTATGTGGTTTATGTGGTATTCCTAAAACTATCCATGACATACACCAATTTTGGAAGGGTAAGTCACTCATCTAACATGAGATTATTGTTTTTTAATATGGATTTCACCTCCTTGAAAAAATTTAATACATCGGGCATATGGGAAATGATTTATGAGAATCAATATTTTGACCATTGCTACCCTGTTCTATCTGATAACAATTCCTTGAAAGGACACACCCTACCTGATCATCGACCTATCCTCAAACACAATAAATACCATTACAAAGAAAAAACCTTTTAGTTAATACCGTTTTTCAATTTCCTGATAAAAATATTCCATATAATTGGTTATCATATTCCCTTGAATATATTGAAACAACAATATCTAAATATAGTCAATTTGTCATCTCACTAATCCATTATAATATCATATGTTGTCTAACTCCACTAGGGGTCTAGATTGTTGAGAAATATTTAATCATCCAATTAATCATTGTTAATCCATAATACTCATCTCATATATGAATTATACAATAAGTGGTTAGAGATCAATGTTGAACTTGGAGAATTTTGTTGCACTTTTCTAATTAATGGGAAGGTCTTCTTTGGGTCATGGAGAGATTCATAGAATTATCAAACTAGATACATGATATTAATCATTATTTTGTGACATGGACTTGTTATATCATAATGCACCATTATGTAGAACCCCCCAATGATCTGATTATCCATGGGTGTACAAGAACTAAATCCATCCATCTGTCCCATAAAGAATTAAGGATCAACCATTGTGGTAATTAAAAACTATGATAGATACCACCTATTAGGGAGTAGTTTGAAATTTTTTTATCTGTAACAGACACTTATGATGACCCATATAGTCTATTACCATAGAAATGAAAATTCTCACCATGATGAAGAAGAAGTTGAGGAATGAGACGAATCTATGCAAACACCTTCATTTAAATGATTGTATCAATATCTTCCTATACTATAGAGTGAATCAAAAAACCATTATACCACATCATTATTTCCATTCATTAGTCATTTGAAACAACACATGATCTTATTCGGAAATACATAATTTTGGGTATATGGAACATGAGACTACTGGGTGATACTATAGGTATCCCCAAGACTTAGACAATAGGGTTTTAAACTTTTTTTGATTGGTTTTATTTTTCCATATAAGGGTGATGGATTTGAAATTTAAACAGGCATGTTGGGGATGGTATATTTATTTGTAAACTGGATCCATCATTATATAGTCGTGTAGAATCATCTTTAAAATTATGAACTCTTCATTCATATGAAACACTGAATCAACACTATCTAAATTGGAATCTACTTCTAGTTATTATGTTCATGGATATAAAATCATTTACATTGTTAAAAATTTCATAACAATACTAGAATCTATACTGATTCATTATACCTAGGATACTAAATGTTTTTGTGTTGAGTCATTTTCACTAGGTCCCAATGAGGTTATTCAAATTTTGAGACAACTTGATCTTTTTAGATTCATGACATATTCAGTAAATATTTGTGTAATTGTTGATAATATCAATGTCTCTCTCAATTTTAAGTCAAATAAAATATCACTCTAGGATGGGGTTATTGTATCCGATTTAGATACGAGACTTATTTATTATACTTATATCCCCTATTGGGTAACTCTATTTTTTCTATATGAAATGGATTAACCCTCCTCCCTTAGATTTATTGTTTTGTGAGAAACATCTGGGAAATATCCTTTATTTTTGTATTATATTTCCCATTGATGAAAAAAATTATGAGACTATTATTCTGCCTATCAATTCCCTTATCATAATATCTTAGGACTTTTCCCAGGATTGGGTGGTGGCTTAACCAATTGATGCATTGAACTCATCAACCCATTAGATGGAATCAAATTTTTCTTCTCCAAACCATTTATTTGTGGAATTAATGGATATTATTATTGGATTTGGGGATACTATAAGGAAGACCACTCATCATAGTGAGAAACATCTCATTGGTGGGATAATGTTTATTGAGGATTTTATTCCTTAGATATAATTAATAGTCAACGCACCTATTCACAAGGGACCACATGAAACTTCTTCCGAAACATCTTCATTGTCACCAACAAATAATTCATCAATATATTAAATGTTAAAATAAACATTATCAAAAACTCTACCATTTTATGTACCCACTCTAATGGTTCTATAAAACTATGTAACATGAAGGATAGTATGGAAACTATTTTGTACCCAGATAACTAATCCTCTCTTGGAGGAGTTTCACGAGCTAGATGAATGCCTCTATCGATTCGTTCAGTATTTGTGTGGAAATTGGTTTTTATTTTTATCTATTATATGATATAATGATAATAAATTTACATTTCTTGAAAAAACTATCCAACAGCGAGAATGAACTGTGCAGCATTGATGAAAAAAGTTCTATTACACAGTCAATAATGGAGGCTATAAAAATGGATGAGTTGAGATATCCCACAATTTTTGAACAATGTGCTCAAATGGATGTCTTTAAACCAGAAATATCAGAATAAAAAACATGGAAATATAATGAAGGATTCCATCAACTAGAATCATAATCAATATTAGTGACTAATCATAAAATATTTAACTATCCATCATCGTTAAATGATATATTATATCCTTAGGAAATTATAGATGAGGTGATGTGGGCGACACATTAGGGCTCAATTTTTACCATTCATTAGACATTAGCTAATTTGTAAAACATATATGACTATATTTTATTATAAAAAAGATAGATGTGTATATGGTTGTATTTAATTCTCTTTTGATTTGAAATTTTAGAAGATACATCTGACTGTATAGGTGCCTCCTTTTTCTCTTTATCAAGGAGTAATTCTTTTAATATTGAAATTTCATTTTCTAAAAATATTTCATTCATTGTTTGTATTACATTTCATGAAACAGATATCATGTCTATCATAAAGGATATTCATCATTTGTATTGAACAATGTTTACTAAAATTCTAATATTTTAATTCATACATTAAAATAGATATCTCTTGTGAATTGATCATGATTATCTTCCACATGATATTACTTGTTGTTTTTTTTGTTATAGTCATCTTAGGATCACCTTGTTTAACTTTGGTAATATGTGTGAATTTATCCCTCACAGAAAACCACACTAATTTCTTCATATTTTAGTGAACTTAAAGAGAAAATAGTGATTTTATCTAAGGTAAAATAATTATCCAAATATGGTTTTTATCTTTTTTTATTTCCATATATTTTTCATGAATTATATATAGGGAAAACATAAAGATCATGGATATTGTTGTTTCATAGGATTGCCTTTATGTATTTTCAAAATCATGTGTTTTATATAACATACATTATATAATTACTCAATATTATGTGGATCAAACAATGTGTATGTTCAATATGAAGTGACACATTTTTCTCAAGGATCCCCTAGTTATGTTTTCAATTGGGAGAGAATTTTGTATCTTTCAATTGTATATTTTATGGTATTGTATACTAGAAATTTCTTATGATGTTGTTCATGGTCTTTAATCTAGAAGCATCTATTTAGGGACATGTTCCATTAGACATGTAATGTTCTCCATTGAATTTATTGTCATTGGTAGAGATTTATTCAATGCCATTTAACTTCATGAGATAAGAAAATAGAATAATTTAGAGTTTAGTATATTTATTTCAGGACATTAGTAGAGTAAGGGAATGGTGAAGACATGATGGGGATGACCCAAAACACCCTAAGGTGATGATTTATCCAATGGTGTTTTTAGGGATTTCAAGTGCATTGGGGAAGATACTCCAAGGAAGAACCAAAACACCCTATGTTTTTGAGTTCATACATGGCATTTATTGGGATAATGAATAGAGTGGGGATGAAATAACTTGGATATCCCAAAACATTATAAGGTGTGGAGTTCCTATACAGTTTCATAGGGGCTTATAAGGATAATAATTCATTTCATAAAAGGAATAGATTCCACTATTTGGAGGTTTCGAGGCCCTTTTTTGAAGAACCGTAGAGAATAGTTTAATTTTCATGTAAAGGAGATCGGCACTACATTCCTAGTTCCATGTGTAATTTTATGGTGATCGTATTAGTTAATGGTAAAATATTAGGGAAGATAATTCAACATGGATATATAGAATATGGTTAATGTAAATTTAAACCCAAATGATTAAATCAATGAATATTGAATGGGGAAGACATTGAGAGGATCGGTCAAACCACCTTAAGGATTATAGTTTTTTCATGGTTTGACTAGGTCTATTAAGGATTGTATATTATTTACTACAAAGAGGAGATGCATCTAGTAAGTAGGTAAGAGGCCCATACACATGGCCTTATAAGGATTACATTTATTTTCAAGTAAAGGGGACCTCCTATATTTTCCAAGGTTAATGAATGATTTTTAAGACTCTAATATCTATATGATGATTTTGTATTTGGAATGAAAGCCATAAATGGTTGTCTCTTTCATCTGAGGATATTTTATATATTAATTGGGATATTGAGGCCCAATGTCATGTGTTTTTGAGTAATGTGGTGTGTTACATAAGAACATAGAAACAAGGGTCTCCCATGATATGATTCATGGATGGGAAAAGAATACTTCTTCCGAAATTAATAGGATACAAGTTATTTATTAGAAATCATGGGCAATAAACTACTCACACTACTACAACCTAGAAAGCATGTTATGTTCAACCACATTAACCGCCATGATTTCTATCATTTTTTATGAATAATTTTTCATAATATCAATAACTATTCCATATAAAATGTCTTACTTCTATAAATGTTCAATTTTGGATAGGTGGTGTTATATAAATCCAAAGATAAGGTGGCTTGTATAACTGATTCCTAGTCAGAAGTAGAAGGTGATTATAAGAAAGTCTCGTCCAGACATGCATAGAAGTTTGACATTTCGATGACTCAGAAAATAACTTATTGAGGTCATTAGAATATATGATTATAGTTATTCAGACCCAAAATAGCTCCACCAAATAATAAGGATGTGTTAAATATACCGCCCTAAGGTGGGAGATACCATAATTAGTGTGAAGAAACAGAAGGTTAAGAGTCCTATTATACTCCAATAGAAGCTCTAACTCTTACAGATTTTTTCCATAAAACACTTGGATCATGGGAACCACCCCATAAATTTTAATCATCATCCTATAAAGGTAAAATCATTGGGTATATAAAATATACAAACAGATTACCCCTCTATGATGATGAATATGTCGCATAATAAGGGTTTTCCACACATAACTGAGGAAGGATAGGAAACATTCGTAGCAGCCAATGATTTATGGGAAAAAAACATGCCCACAAAAAACCATTATTTCATCCATATCCCTATAGTGGATATAGATGTAGCTGATAATGATGGGAACATTCTCCAAAAGTCTCAAAAGTGGAATAAAGGAATCACAAGACCCTTTGATTGTCATCCACACTGAATTTTCTTGCATGATCACCATGAAATGATTCCATTATCCAATCAAAACAGTCATAGGGGAAGGAAAACAGGACATAAATCACAAGAAGATGATACTTCATCGAACTCTACAAAATTAAAATGTTTTTCACCTACAATTCCTCTTCTTCAAAGCCACAAGTTCAATATAAACTCCACATTGTGATGCATCGAACACTGGTTCAAATGTTTGATGTTCAGAAATAGATGGTGGTTTTCCTTGAAACAATCCTCCTCTTCTATGTGCTCTATATTTTGAAATAACTCAAATAGGAACCTACTAAAGCCCTCCAAATTCGATAGGAATTTGGGAAACAAGTCATTATAGTATAGGATTATTATATTGAGATTATATCCACATAATTTTGTGTTTCCATCCCCTTTTCTAGCACAGAACATGAAGAGATCCTTCAAAGGTATATCCAACCCCTCTATGTTTTGGAATGAATTTATAATTTCAACATCTAGAGGGACCCAATTAATAATCAATCTTGGATTAACCTCATCCTGTTTTGAACCCTACAATCATTGGAATATTGTAAATATGATTATCCTCACATAAATCTAACAATTCAAGTGTATGATAAATGTGTGAAATGACCTCTCAGGAAAATAAATCTTGAATATTAGTTTGGGGAACTCACATAGGACAATTATTTTATTATAATCTAGAATGTCACCATATATAATATCCTTCATAGAAGGCCCTGACTCTATAGCCACTTGTTGGTACATTGAAAATTTCATCAGTGTCTGCAAATCATCAATGGAAAGGTTGAAATACTGCATGATGATAATAACCCCTTGGAATATTTTAGAGCCACATATCTTAAATCATATTTTAATATGATTTGAGGAAAATAATTAATAATTGATGTTGATATAGTCTTTTATCCCACCAATGGCTTGGGGAATTCCACTAAAAATCCATATTTTATGTTCAGTGATGTCTATGTTCTCACCATAAATATTTTTGAGGTTATATACTTGATACAAGTGGACCAATCCCCTTAAGTCCCCATTGAAATGACAAAAGACAATTTATATCTAGAAACACTATACAATGAATCATGTAGTATGGATGATAATGTCTCCTCATATGGCCTCCCACACCCAAATAGTGATGAAGAAGACCGAATATATCCATTATTGTCTAAAATTGTGTCCTCATACATAGAATCCAAGGAATATGAGGATGACCCCAGAATTCCCAATCTGGGTTTCTTAAAGGTATCTTTTCCACCATAAAAAAAACTTCAAAAGATAAATATGGAGGTTGATGAAGGCATGCTACCAACAGTGATTTGTTCCTCCATATCCTAGGAAGCGTAAATGATGTATATTGAATTTATTAAGTATCATTGATATGTGTTCACATGGAACTTCAAAAAAATTACAAGAATTAATCCAAATATGGATACACATGATTTCATCTAGCCTGATGTGAATCCATGATTCAAGCAGGATGCCATTAAGATGCACCCCTCTCTTTTCACCAATGTAGAGGAGGAATTTAAAAAATTGATTGAATCCAACATTTTAAAGTATTTTAAATACCTAATATTCATTACCAATATCATCCATGTAAATAAAAATTATTAGAAATTTTTGTAATATATTAATTTTAGAGTCCCTAATCAGCATTTCCTTAAACGATGGTTTCACATTTCCAATCATAGAACTTTTTATCCATGTGACTTCTTTCATACAATACATATCCTTGATGGATGTGTTTTCTGGTTTCATGAAAATTAATATGGTCTCTATTGATAAAGAAGACACCACCTTCAGAGTGACTCAATGGATCTTTTTCTATCATGCCATTCTATTTGGATTGAAAAAAGATTGACCCACATATCGAAACACCATGCATCATATATTAATGACATTAATGGGAAAGATAGACAAATGTTATGTAAATGAAATGAATGTCAATCCCGGATAGTGAAAATCACTTCACAGAACTCCCAAAATTCTTTAACAAGATACAAGAGTACTATCTAAAGACGAATGCACATAAATGTTCCTTCAAGGTAGCATCATGGAGGATCATTAAAATGTTAGTATGAAAAAATGGCACTGAGTATGAACTAGAGTAGAATACTAATATTATAGAAATTTCACCCCAAAAATATCAATGAATAGTGGGGACTTAAAAAGAACCATTCCGAGATTCGGTGATTCAAATCCAAATTAAATAAAAAAATCTATCCCCTTCTCCGGGATAATGGAGAAGGAAATTTAATTCATGTGGGATGATGACTTTCAAGAAGCTGACAAATGTCTGAAGTAGTTTCTCCTTCAGCCATCAGTCTTAATTCCTACAGTAGAATAAAGGACAATTAACATATATGCAGATACCATGAAACACTTTATATGATCCATCTTTGCATAGAATAATGGTGTGGGGAATGAGAAAAATGTATACATCCTAATTTAGATTATCATAGGTACTGAGACTTGATAATATGAGGATGATAAGAACTTCCTGACACACATCTCCATAGTGCAAAAGCTGAGTCATGAATTTAATGAACCATAAAGTCAATTTACTCTATCATACCAATCTTATCAAAGACATCCTTGTTCATTCCATGTTGAACAAGTGGTTGGCATGATGGGAGGTAATTCTACAACAATAATAATTTCACTTCATATCTCAGAAGTCAATTAATGGGAATGCACTGGATGATTTCCAAACAGAAAATCCTTTACTGCCAAATACACCAGTGGACACCAAAAATCAATATGAGGTGGCATTTTATACCCATATAATTTTCTAGACATGTGAGATGTAATTTGATGGAACCTCTCGAAGTACTGATTATAAAAGGATGGAAACCCCAAATCTCAATTGGTTTGGATTAGGGATTATATATGTCTCTCGAGAAAATAAATTTTTTTGTACTCATTCTTACTATCTTACAAATGAAAAAATAATGAGGAAGAATATCATTCCCTAAATTCTAACATGGAACACTCCCTATTGCAATCCATATCACTCCTGAATATCATTGGGTATTCAAACCTAGTGATAGAGAATATCAATGTTTAATATACCATCAAAAAGAAAGAACTGCACCCCCACACAGGCTATGTCGATGGTCTGATGAAATTGTTACCAATTAAGCATATATTAGATCGTCTTACCTGATCACAGAATGCCTTCATTGATGCATTAGCTAATTCATCCATCGTTCGGGCCAATCGTAATTTTAAGGAAGCAATCTTCCATATCACACATTGACGAATGGCCTCGTCGAACAACATATAAG
Organism: Viscum album; assembly: GCA_963277665.1. NCBI lineage: Eukaryota > Viridiplantae > Streptophyta > Magnoliopsida > Santalales > Viscaceae > Viscum > Viscum album. Next base: position 1,208,432,404 of record OY728163.1, on the reverse strand, counting down.
ACATGGACTGGAACAACATGGTCAATATTTCCCAAAAACATGTTGAACCAATGTTTACCCCTGGAAGGATGGATCCCATAGATGGTTGTATCTAAAATTATACTATCTCAATAGATCGAGCCATAATTGAATTTGTCCAATTCCATGCAGCAAAAATCACATTACAGGATGGTCAAAATGACCAAAAGTCTTCTACAAGAAAGTATTTTATGGAATCATACTCATATTCATAGAATAAGGAGATATTTTTACTAACATTAAGGAAGTAATTGTAATAATTTTTAGTTCCCATAAATATGGATCAAGGGTGACCACCAAATCAGGTGGTTCAGGTATTTCTGTGAAACAATGACACATGAATATGTGTAATTCACTATTAAATTACAAGAATTCACGAACCATGAGAAATTCATCCATCAACCACCAGAACTATTTCATATAGATAAATATATGTTGGAAATGGATGTTATGGCGCTATATCTCACTTTAATAACTAAGTGGTTCATGTAAAAACTTCTTACTACTGACTTATTTTCCTAATGTGATTAAGTATTACCCCTCAAGGATGTCTGGGTGGAGAACATCATTGACTCTATAAATTCTAATATCATCACTAGGTTCAGAGTACTTCACAATATACTGAATGAAAAAAACACAAAAATATATTCAATAGAGTTGAAGATAATATAAATGAGTGAAATGTCAGATGTAATCACTCTTCTTGCTATCATTCAATGGAATAATCACAGATAGATGCCTTCAAAAATTCATTGTCAGAGAAAATCTAAAGAATGGTGAACAAGGATAATAATTTATTGTTAAGAAATATCCTCTATGAATTATGGACCTATGATACCACCATTTTTACTACTACACATGCATCACCATTCTCATTGGTGTACAATACTGAGGTAGTTTTTCCCATAGGGGTTTAGTTACCTTCACTCCAAATAGCCATTTGTGGATAGATCTCGGATGATGAGTAATCTCAAAAGTGGAAGGAAGATTTGGAGTTGGTGAAGGAGGAATGATTTTTCTCACTAAAAATACATGAGGTCCATAGATTCAGATCACACATGCATTCAATATAAATGATCAAAATTAGTCAGTCCTCCAATGATAAAATATGGTTGATCATAGGACCCTAATGATACTGAGGAAGAAGACTCCAAAGTAGGATCCCAAATGGGAAGGTCCATTGATCATTCATAAGTTTTATAAACATGAGGATTACTCATTGGATTAAATGGATGGGGAGTGTGTTACACACACACCAATGTGATATTTCTTAATAAATACCTTATAAATCCACTGTCAGAATGGAAAACAGATCAATGTGAGTCTTGTCATGTTTTCCGGCTTAACTGATGTTAAACCGTACTAGTTAATCCCAGTTACACGAAATAAAACCATATGAGAGCCTCCTAATTTGATGAAGATAAACTATATTATCTCATCATGGCATCATGATGATAAACTATGAAGCACCTGAAGTCATTAAAGAAATAGATTAAACTACATGGTACCTCACTTCCATACATCATGATGTTAAACTTCACAGTTGAATTCCTCAACACATGAAAATTACCTTAATGGAAAGAACCATATCACTAATAAATCCCCACATTCATGCCAGATGTATGTGATGGAAGGTTGATATACCCCAATCTGCATTAGAGATTCATCTCCACATAAAGATGTTTTCCATTAAAAAACCACATATGGCTTGATACCGTCTAGTGATGGATATATAGTCACAATTAAACCTCATGTTTTTAGTCCATACACAACTTTCTCTTTCCTTCACGTCAAATAATTCATGCCATTTCTGCATTATATTAAACAACACTCATTTTCTAGAACTACGTACATATTAATTCTCATTTTCAATGATATACGTAGGGATTCCTCAATCCTATATCTTGTTCAGGACAATACATGATAAAAAATAGTCATATCCTATCATTAATTGTCCATTGAATTTCAGTGGATCCATTTTCATTCCTTTTATATCACACAAGCATAGATCATGTGAACATAGGAAATTTAGTGATGGTTTACCCATGAAGAAAAGGCATGGATGATAGAGATAGGCCCATCATGGTCCGGAATTAATGACTGTAAAATTAATACGATGATTCCTCCCCAAATTATGTTAAAATACAAGGATGATGTCCCTTACATAGCTTAAAACAGAACATTCCTATAGACCTCACCCAATATGACCACATTTGTTGGTGTTGGAATACTACCAAATCTACACTCCTGAAATGTGTGTGACAGTATTTCTCACATCACATGAAATGTTTCTATGCATAGATATTTAATAATGGTTCCAGTCATGACAAATATAAAATTTGCACATACTGTCATAAAGTTTTGACTTTCACAGATAGGTTATTAATTAAGAACTACATGTTTCTTGATTATCATTTTCTTGTGGTACATCATGATTCACATACCTCCACCCATGGGCCCAACTGTGACAATATGTCCTTTCACATTGGCACATATTAATCCTTACCACATGATATTAAATTGCACAACCACTCTTGTACTACATGTGGATTGATTCCTATCATCATAAGATATGTAGTTTCACTGGTATCTCCAATTATGGGCCCAAATAAAACCATGAAAGTAAAATGACCACCTCTTCATAAGGTTCATAACTACAAAGAGAGTTCTCATTAAATAAATATGTGTGGATTTATTCTTGTCATTACAGTATATTTTGTGATATCCAGGTCTCTATTATTCAACCTAGCTACAAAAAATGAACATAATTGAGTCCCAATAATATAAGGACTAAGTCACCTAGGGTCATTTTTAATACAAACGACCCAAATATAAATATGGCGTGACATTGCATGTAGTATATTGTGCACACAAATTTCACATAATTTCCCACATCCTTACAATGTAAAATATAAATGAACAGAAAATGTCCTTACCACATGATGTTAAACTACATAAAAAACTTTCTTACCACATGAAATTAAAATACACAGAAAATATACTTATGACATGATGTTAAACTGTATGAAAAATTTCCTTAACACACGATGATAAAATTCTTGGAAAATTTCCATTACACTTTCCAATAAACTACATCTAATAAATCCCTATGAAATGAAAATTAAATTGGCAAACTAAAATGAATTTTTCATCCACATTCACGGGACCTAAAGACCCTTTTCCCAGTCAACCAAAGTATGCAGTGTCTCCATCACCTTTTAAGATCCACCATCCATGCATCATACTTCATGTATCAGGCCTATAAAGATTCTATAAAACATTCATAACCCTTATAAAATTTAACCAAAATAAAAGGAACCTTTTCTTGACTATGAATTTATACCAATGGATCCTTCATATGTTCATATGGTCATAAAACCATTGTAGCACATTAAAAAATGGAACTTTTATTCATTTTGAGCCCCAACATCACCAAAAAATTACTCAACACCTCAGTGTCATTTTAACTACTCCCTCCATGACTGTACTATATCATTACTCATGAACGGAATGACTTCATCGATTATATACAATATTCTTATCCCTACTCAGACGGATGATTAGAAACATTTATCCTAGTGTGTCATAACTTTTCTTATGTGTACAATCCATTTTATTAGTTCCATGTGTGTCATGACCTTCAAATGACTGTATTTTGGCCAAATATGCAAGACTATAAACTCCAGCCTAGAATGATATAAATTTCAAGGCATTAAACAGATAGTGAATGAGACACAAAAAGATGTCAGGTTAAAAACATACAATGCGAGTCCAGATAAAATTTCATTTCTTCGCTTGCTAAACTCTTCATGTAAAAGGTTTACACAAAGACTAGGGTACAAATAAATATGGAATAATGCTCATATGGTCTACATAATAGCTCTCGAAAAATCCAATCTATGCTTGCTAGACCCTCTAGTCTCATAAAATTTTATAGTAATGATTTATCAAGTCTCCTCACTATGAGAATTTTTTTTCATGGTGGTGACGTATTTTTTTTTGTATTTGAACCCTTCATGGATATTACAATTTTTGAAAATAAAAACTTGCATTTTGGGTGCATGGGATCACTAAAAATGATCCATGTCACTTGAAAAGGATATCTAGAATTAGGGTACCCTTTTTTACTATGCGTACATTCATATAGACCCTGCATATGCATCAGTGGTCCTAATCAAAATAAATCACTCTACAAAAAGGATATTCCAATCAATATATTCCCTAAAATCACACTGAAAAACTAAACACCTCAGTGTTTCGAAACTAATCTCGATATGATGGTCTCATATCATCCTCCAAATATGATCACTTTAGACCATGAATTATAGTATACATACTGAACTTTCTGAGTGAGTTCCACATCCTCAATGTTTTTTCACTATGTTTTGTACAAATTAACAAAGTTATAATGTGACACTTCATTACAAAAACATTAATGGCCCACACATCATAATTTGAAACAATAGGTCCTAGAGATTGAGCTTCATGATCTAGTGTTTAATTACCCTAGAGTTCTCAAACACATCCTAGATAGCTTTCTTCTCATGCGCATCACCATCTTCTGATCATTTGAGTCTTATTAAATCTTTCATTACACCATGAAATGAGTAAATATTATGTATTTCTTTACCATGTTATTGATGCATAAGGGCCCAGACCCACCATCTAATGGAATCTCCCCCATTTTAGAAAGTAGAATCAATATGTTTTCACATTGAAAACACTATGGAGGAACGGGGAATTTTTTAATGTCATGGGACATACCTGGTATGTCTGCCCCATCCCATATTTACAAAGCCAAACATTGTGATTATGACTTGGATCACCCATATTCCTACAATAAAGAAATATCTACTATATCTAGCTTTTTTATACATAATAGATATTACCTCAATAAATCTTCCATTTCTATTGGAAAATATTCTAAGATTTAAGAGACCCTTTGATTGACTATTCATGTATGCCTATGGCTACTAAAAATGCACCCATAGTCGTCATCCAAATTATTTACTCCGAAAAAATGGATTTCAAATCATTACTATCCTTTGAAACACCACAAGAGAACACAACACCCCTGAGTGTTTTGGTTATTCCTAGCACATTGTTAACATATTCAATGACTATTAATAAGGTATGTGCTAATAGACCAAAAACTGTGGCAATAGAAGGTTCATGGTAAATGACCATAAACTCCAATTACATATGGTCTATGCTAAAAGTCCCTAAACTATAGCAATGGGAAGTCCAAGAAAAAAGTCCATAACTTCACAAATAAACAGTTTGGGCTAAAATACCCTAAACTAAAACAATAGGAGGTTCGAGCAAAAAATAACTAAACTAGAGTAATATAAGGGCTAAGTTAAAAGTCCCTAAACTATAACTATAGAATTTCTGAGCTAATTAAACCCAAACAACAACAACAACAGTTTTGATCTAAAAAAACATAAACTATATTAAAGTGGAATTATATCCAATAATATATTGTAAGTTCCACCTTATGTCCATAGTGGAAATAATTCTTCTCCCTACAAGACTATTAACATTTGTAAAAGATGGAACACTCTCTCTCTGGGACATATATCCTGCCATATTGTCCTTTTATGAATCAGGTAATTTTAGGGTAGATGGAATAGATATACCAATGAAGAATATCATGGGTGTGGTCAATCATACAAATCTATCTATATAAATTTGTTATCATTTAATACTAATTTCTAAGAATTCATTTTACTTGATATCATACAATGGATGGGTATTGTTAATGATTCTCATAATATCAGGTCAATGAGAAGTGTCATACACATCATGAATGATGGAAAATTGTATAATGGATATATATTTCAACAAATCCATTCAGTGATACCATGTGTTAGGGGGAATCTCTAAATTTTGGAGTCTCTAATTTGTTTTAAAAAAATGGGGTGTGTATTAACAATGGAGTTAGAAAAATATTTAATCAAATGAACTTTTTTAATTAGTATAAACCTAGTGTGAGGAATGAAATGAATTCTAATGTGCCTCTAATCCATCCCCTTCCTATTCTACTCTAAGATGTATAGTCATGAATAATTTAATCAGTTCTTAATGATTCTTTTTAGAATATTACTAAAGGGAATATGATGTTGAAAGGTTAGACTCCCATAGATGTATGATTTCCTCCCATCTCCGCATTTTTGATGTCTAAAAATTAATATAGGAATGAAATATGAATATAAACGAGAATCCCTACTACAATACCTTTAAAACCACCTTCATATGTTCTGAAAGGGGATCATTTTCCATAAAATCATGGATGCCACTTTCATAAATGGGAAAATATTTTTGAACCCGTGTGATCTACGTCATGACTTCACGTAATGGTTGGTAGTCAAACCCAACCAACACTATCTCATCAAAAATTTTGTGAAGGGTCTCATGTTGATCATTGAACACTTCTATATGAGTCTCATTAATCAATCCATGAATCCATTTCCATACTAGTGTATGATGAGTTTTTCCCTCTATGTCCAATGGATCAGGTGTAGAAGGAGAACAAATAACTAGTTGAGCTAGTAAGGATGTTGGTGAAGAAGACTCATATGTGCTAATCTTGATGGTAATATCACAATTATCTAGTGATTGAGGGATAAATTACGCAATAGATTCTCTTTCTCCATTAGTGTAGTGACCACTAGAATGAGGTCACTTCTCTAATTTATCACCCAAATCTTTGATGAAATGCATCATCAACACTAACAGTGGGGCTGGTATGGAAAAAAGGACTATCTGCATGATATAACAACTGGCTTATCACACCATCTAGATAAGATACTACTTATTGCTAGGGAATTATCATAGTTATAGAAGTAGGGACCATCAGCAGGAAGATGTATGATCATAGACTTAGTAAATTTACGCTCTACCATCATCTGAAATTAAATGATGACTCCAGGATGTCACTCTATTAAAACACCCTAAAACAAGGAAGTGGGGAGAAGCTATAGATGCATCCAAACCGATGAGAAAATTGATAGGGTGTGTAAGGATCATAGATAATTAGATCTTCCCCCATCGCTATAATAATCCCATCCTGAATGAGATCATATATGATCTTTTATCCAGGGAATTATTGTCATTATCAATAATCTACCCTATCAGTGCACGAAATTGGGTAAAATCAATGTTATGTGGTTAACTCAGAGCATTGTTATCCCAGAAGAGGTTTAGTGAAATGGTTTCAACCATTTATTTTTTCAATATTATGTGATGGGATAAGGCATATGTGATTCAGGTGGAATTATAATATTCATAAAAATGGAAATCATCCATTATTCAACCAAATTAGAACAGAAGAGGACCAATAATCTTATAAAGGGTGATGCCTTCAGAATATGGCCCATGATTTGATAATGATGTGCAAGGATCGATGCTTCCAAATTAAGGCATTTTCTATCAACAAACCACAATATATTCACCAATGTGATTATAATGATCCTTGAGATCACATTCCCAATCCATAAAATCAATCGATGGAAAAATATGGCTTTAAATCCTTCCATAATTAGGTTTGGAGATTCCTTTAAATTCACTCTATAGACCAATGAGGTATAGTCCCCAGCTTCCAAGATAGACCAATATGAGCATGCACTAAAAAAGACATGATGAGAAGGGTACCTGTGGGGGCGTATAGAAGCTGGAATGATCCCTCTATAAAAAAGGAAAATATTGATCCAATCCATGAATTAAATGAGTGAATACATCATTAGTTCATTCCTCAATTTATGATTCAAAATATTAAGCATCTCCTTCGCCAAAATTGGATTCTAAAAGGGATCATAAAAACTGTATTATGAATGAATTCATCATACATCTCTCCAAGATGGGGAATCCAATATTGTTGAAAGACGTCCCATAAGATGATACTTTCTTCACCATGGGACAAGTGTTATGTTTTGGTGCCATGGAACCAACAACTGATCATCTCTTAAAGGAGCTCCTACCGGTGGTAAATTATTAGTTGGGAAATACACACTACTTTATAAATATGATCCATGTATAATTAATTTGCAAAAACAATGAAAAATTTCATGACCCAGTAGGCCCATGCCTATTCATCAATGAAATTTACATCAGGATAAATATATATTTTCAGGTTCTACTTATCATATTGATTGTTCAAAGAGATATCAAATATACTTGAAAAGTTTTGAGAAATTGGATAATGATTGAAAACATAACCATACATTCCCAATGTATAGTTTACCAATATATGAGACAAAATATTGGGTGGAACAAAAACCATCTGGACCTCCTTTTAAATTTTAATTTTGAGGCATAGAGAAGAAGTTGACACCGTGTGAAGTGGCAGATTGATGCTCGATGGAGGGATGAAACCATTTCCTAGTAAACTAACCCTGTATAGAATTTTTTTTTTGCGATAAAGGATAGTAAAAATGGTCAAATAGTGGAACCCCTTTAAAACATTTTATCATTATACAAACAATATCAAGGGACAATGTAATAAATTTTTTCCATTCTAGGACCTTTTATTGGTTGTATCTAGGGAAGATCGACAAGAATCAAAATGAACCAGAATAAAAGTTTGTTTTATATAATAGATATATGAAATAAATCATTACAAAGGAATTATACGATACAAAATAAAATTCATTTTCATCGAACAAATCAAAAATGGAATTCAAAAATTATCTGACCCCTAAATTTCTCACATATCACATAACCCCATAGGGAAAAACACAATCGCATGACCCCTTGGAGACTAGTGATCATGTGACATAGACATTGTCATGTGAGTATCATGATAACTAATTTATCATATAATTATATTCTCAAAACCCCTCAAATCCATAATAAAATTACAATTCTTATAGATAAAGTTCAAATAATTACTAAAATGTTGTCTGTAGTTGGTTTGAAAAGGCGCAAGAGGAGAGGCAGCCTTTCAAAATAGTTATCATAAAAGTAGGGATCATTATGGGGCCTTGATATCAGGTCTTCGAAAAGGGTCTCATGATAATGTAAAGTGATGAAGATGAGGCAATATTACTCTAGAGAATAATTAGATAGTCATCTAAATGTATATCCACCCCTTTTTCGGGCAAATTGAGAAATACCAAATTTCGCCTAACATACCATGTGTTTCCCTAGAAACTAATTCAAAACAACCCCAAAGACTTGGAAAGTCATTTAAATTCTTTATAATAGAGACCCTATCTATAATAACTTCTACTATTGAATATGGGAAATATCATCCCACAAAACAAAAGGAAAGAAAAGGTTTCTTAGACTTTTGGATCATACCTGACTATAAGTGATACATGATTGTGTGACTATCATAAGGTCACGTGAAGAAATATGTGTAGCACATACCCCAAAAAAGATCACATAGATCCCCATATGAATATCCATTTTCTCTTCCAAAAAATCACACAAAACAACCAGTGGTCATGTTGAGGTAGCTTTATAATTTCACCCCATCCAGAGAGATCATCTATCGGTGGATGCATGATTAAACCATTAGAAAGTCCATTGAAATTAGGAGGAAAATGTCCCAAAGGAGGTGGCCACTTAGAGTGATGAAACTCATACAATATTTCTCCAATGAGAGATACGTTTTTTTCATTGAAAAATTCATATAAAATCATGAGAAACCTAAGAAATAGTAAAATAAAAACAAGGAAATAAATGTGTTGGTGGAGGGAGCCTCTCACAATTATAATGGTCATGTGATGCAACCATGGTGATAAAAAAGACAATACGAGACCCTGGGGACATCTTCACCTCATCTCATGAGAGAATGAGAACATTTCATCCTCATCACAAAAAATTAAAATGGCACGTTCAACAAACATTTCATCTCCCCCTTGGATCCCTATGGAAACAAATATGGAGGAATCCATGAAATGATCAAAGACCTCCACATGGTTATTTTTTGTCACATGATGATTCAATGAAAATAAGGGTAGTTTTTTTATGACACCCAAGACACCTCGAAAAATCCAAAAACATTGTGAAATAATCAATGGATATGAAATGGAGATGGATGAGGAAGCCAATCATATTCATAAAACTCTTCTGACATGACAATGATGCCCTGACCATGATCTCGCAGAAGCCCTTAGAAAATGCATCCACTGTCACGTGAACACCTCTCAGTATGAATCCGAGTATCCCAAAGGCTATTAGACATGTCAATATTATAATATGGAAATCCTTCATCATAATCATATGATTCAAAAATTCCCCATTAATTTTTCAAAAGCACTTAAATGAGTCATTGTTGGTAGGGACTCATGGTTGCTAAAAATCATTCGACACCCTCAGAGAGATCCATGATAGAGGCCCACAAAGATGTGTGATACTGAATCCCTTAGACGAATCTAGTCTAGGATCTTGTGATATGTTCCTTGCAAAACAGTGAACAACCATGATGGGGATTCAAATAAATCCCTCAACCAACATGAAAAATAGTCCACAACTAGTACCGCCTATGCATAGAGATACCGACCGCAATCAGAAATCTTCATGTTAGGTAAGATACTTAAGGATAGATAAAGCTATCATGCCATGTGAATATTCACCACACAAGGTCACCATTAGATCACGTGAAGGACTTTTATCCAGGAAGGTGAGGAACATCCCTCACTCGTGATAGATATCACAAGACATAAAATAAAATATCACAAAAATAATTCTATGGAAATCAAAATATAAAGGCTATAACAAAGAACAATTGTGGAAGTCTAAAGTGAGTAACATGCACGTTGACCGTCAGGTGATTCATGTGTTGCACGTGGGACACAAGAAAGTACTAGGACATGTCCCCCAAATATCAGGATTCTCCTTAATTATACTATTTAGGATATTTGTATTATTCGAGTCATGTTAAATAAGTCACAAAGTTCCCTTCGACCATGCCACTATTGTCTTGAAAACCACTGGAATTTCTCCATTAAAATATCATGATGGCGTTGAGACATGTTTCATAAATCATACAACGTCACTCATTCATGTCAACTGAGTCTCAAATTAGCACCTAATCATGTAAAATGGATCCTGTGACACCCACTGGGTAGACCAACCATGCCTCATGGTGCACTCTAGACATGTATTCTGATACATGAGAGACCCTTCAAATTATGTAACATCGAATCTCGTGACACCCTAAATATATGTTAGATAGCTGTTGTGATGAAACATGGTAAATTCAACTAGATCATGAGACACCCTATGGATAGGTCATCCAGTTCATGTGATGTATTTTATGGACAAACTTAAAGGTCACATGACATTCTACAGGTAGGTAGGTCAGGTCATTTGGGAATCCTTGGGCTGGATAACATTGTTCAGTCTTGGTGTGTGATCCTTAAACCCAATTAAATGTTACTGTGTAAGCCCTGATCATGTGAAATATAATGACTCTAATTCTTTCAATAATCAGGATACATATGATTCATATCTAAAGCATGATCTCCAAATTATTCATCCAATGGATTGTCTTAGTATATAAGTCCCACAACCATAAGCAATGAGACTTATCATTTTTTATCATGTGTTTCTCCATCCAATCATTGATCACATGAGATTTGGTAGTTACAAAGATAATATCATCTATATTAAATCCTCCAAAATCATCTGAGAATCCTTAATTTGTTGTCCTTGACCAATGCCATAATGTGATCTGTCCCAATTATAGGGAAATGTTAGTGAGTATGCCCCGATCTACTGAATAATGAGAACTCTAATTCCTGCAACTACCTAGATAGGTTGTATTACTTCCTAAGGCCTGATCTAAAATAGGAATTCATCTTGATGGAATGCCCATGTCTAAGGAAAATAAAGCATCGAGACACAATCACTCCAATTGCTTCATCATCCTAACTAATCACTCAATAGATTGAGGAATCAACTGAACTATGATGTCTATAGTTCCTGCCATAATCAAGATATGTAGGATGCCTATCCTTAAAATGTGACCTATATTGAACATCCCATGGAATATCCCACCATATAATCCCCAAATCAATATGAAATCACATTGATTACTTGTTATCCCTTGTTTCACACACTAAGGATAACTCACATGGGATTAGGGAATTATAACAGTCATATCAGTCACATCCCAAAACCACTATAAGCCATTGAAATCATAGTATATATTCCTGAATGAGTTTTATGATTTAAAAAAATCTACAAATATGGGAATCCACCGTAGTTACAGTTCAAATGGAAATATTAAACTATGATAACTCTTATTCTTACCATAACCATGATACATTGGATGTTTCCTCGAGTCTCGAGCTCAAACACCCAATGAATCAACTCTTTCATGTATTTCCACTGCACATTACATTAAAATTAAACAATTTATTGAACAAGATTTTTATTTATTACAAAAAAAAGAGGAAATATAGGACACCTCATAATTCTGGAATCCTCTCCTTGGAATATTAACTACCTCCCTATATGTCATCAGATCCTGACATTAATCAATTTTATGTCTTCATCATATAGAGAAACTATCCAATATACAGAAATGGAAGAATAAACACAAATTCTAATATATGATTCAATATAGTTACCCCCTTTCTTTTATTCATCATTGAGATAACCATTATTGTATATACAATGAGTACTAACCAATAATATTTTTATAATGGTAACCAGTCTTATATCATGATAAGGAAGATATTCACAAACATGTATTGATTCTATATGAGAGTAATGGTGTAGGAATCAATTCACCCCAAAATGGTATGTTGAACAGAACCACCCATCCTATCAAACAATGTGAGTCTCTTAGAGTGATTGGGTTTTAAACCCCAATTGGACACCAAGAATTTGAAAATATGTTTGTACCCTATTATGGATGAGGGACTATTTTCCATTTCCATGAAGATTGATAATGCATACATGGTGTTAATTATTGTGGAAGAAATGAAAAAATCAAAGTTAACCATTTGGGCTAACTGGTCCCACCTTAGTGATGGTTTCCCCAATAATCTCTTCCCCATCGAAAAAAGATTACTTGGTTTTTTAAGATTATGAGGAGGTAAAATTTACAAAATTTCAATAGTAGTTTTTGGTTTGAACTCAATTCCATAATGGAATAAAAAAGGAATGTATTTTCCCTAACAATACCCCAAATGAAAACTTGAGATGATTCACCTTCAAAACCTGTTTCCAAAAATTCATAAGATTGTTTGTAGATCCATGAGGTGATCACATTGATGTCTAGAATTAACTAACAGGTCATTAACAAAAAATTATACTATTTAACCCATTATGATATTTAATATATGATCAATGGATCATTGGTAGGTAGAAATAGGGTAATTTAATCCAATTTGAATTAGCATATATAAAAATGTCCCTTGGGGTTCTCAAAATGGAGTGGTGTATGTGACTTTAGGGTCCTTATTTATCTTATTATAACCTAAAGGCACATCCATAATGTAATGAGATTAAAATAGATATGTTCCATCATTAAAATGACTGGTGATCAGAAAAGGGAAATCATACACGAGGAAGTGTTTATTATGGTCACTAAAATCGATGTAGATCCTAATCATCCAATTATTTAATTGATATAGATGTCATTGGTGATCCGTTAGGGGTACTGCACTTCCTCAAAAAAATATTTGATCAAATTTTCAACATAATAATCTACATAAATATATATAGTGGTGTGGATCCTCCTGGATTCCAACATGAAACCACGATGGTCATCAAGTAAGTCTATCTGGTGCATAGATACCTCAGGTTTTGATTGAGGCATTTCTGTATAATTTCAGGATAATGGATATCTATGTTTCTTTAGAAATGAAATATTAATCTTTTTATCATCAATTGGAAGGTAAGAATTAATCCATGTAGGATGCAGATCATATTCTATTCTGAGATTCTGATTACTGAGCATATCAATGGTGATGGATACACCAAAATTAGATGTGCTAGGGGAATTCTTGATATAATCCTCTTCATCTTTAATATCTAAGTCTGTTGATGCATTTATTGTCATGGTTGGTTGTCCAATGGTATATCTATCCATGTCATGGTAAGAGGGTCCATGGAAATAGCCATTGATACTGCGAACATCTATTGTCATCATAGAAAAATTATAGGGATGATTGCATTATTTTATGCATTATCTAGAGGAAGGAGGATCTTGGACATCTGGGATTAAGTCCATTGTATCAATATGCGTTATGGGTATCACCTAATCTCCATTCATAATAATATAGGGATTGGAATGACCATCCACGAAGCCAATGGGGGATGCAACCAACACATTGTCATCCAAAATAGGTTGTTATCATTTTCTTTTATAGAAACCTATATCAGTATATTTGTCTTCACAATATTAAAAGAGATAACTCTCACTAGGTAGTATGTAGACCTGCCCACCGATGGTTTATTTCATCCATTAATGAAATTTTGACGATAAAATCATTTGTATATGAAGAGTTTTCTTCCATGAATGATATATTTTTTTGTTTCTTTCAGAATAACCATGGAATCCATGATGGATGTGAGACCCCTAAACTGAGTCTTGTGTTTTATATTCCAAATTGGTCTTTTCTTTCTATTATCATACACTTGAATTTTACTATTTTTCAAACATATGTCTCCCTCACTATATCTCATATTCTAGTGGTCTAAATCAAGATGTGGTTGATCCCGAAAGCATTTTTAGCCATATTTCATTGAGTTTTTAACTTGAAAAGTATACATGAAACTTATAGAGGTCTGATATTTCACTAGATAATTACTTTCATATGAAATTATTTGAATGAGATGATGGGAATGAATTTTGATGATATATTCACCATAGAATAAAACTCAACTATAGTGACTTTTTTCTCAATATCCTAGGTGATGTAGAGGGCCTCGATAAGTTCCCCACTATTTTATTTTGACATATGGAGAGATTAATATATTTGGAGTTTGGGTGGGATGACCACCAACTATTTTATAATGTCATACTTTTACTATAGAGACTTATGTTTCCCAAGTGGGGATTCTCCATATAATGTGACTCCAAATTATAGGATTTTTATGGGGACATGATGGTTTATTTAGTATATTTTATAGGATCATTTATTTCGAAAGGTGTTGGTTGCATCAAAATTCCGCATTAGATAGGCTGATCAAACAACGACAGACCAACTAATTGGTCATGTAAGACGACTTGTCCTGGATAACCTTTGGAGGGATCTGAGGATGCTCTATGTTTCTATTTGGCATGATGGAGTTCTCGAACATGGTTATTAACTTCATATATGTCCTTTTGGGGTTTTTGAACCATCCCCTGATGTAAAAGGATGTATACCACATGAACACTAAGTTGATATTATCATGTTTTCTATGTTGTGATATTTATAGTTGGTTATTATCCATGGATACAAGGAATTAATGGATGAATTTATCATTTCATATGGATTATTCATTATTTATACATTCATCAATTCATTGGAGACTCTAATATTTTTTTCTTCTTATCATGGTATATTTCGTTTATGGTTTGGATCGACCGGAGTGGCTGAGAAATTTGGGTCCCGGCTGGGTCCTTGAATGGGAGTTGATATTGGGTTGAGGGTAATAATAAAAGTCTCTTCATTAACAATACGTTTTCCCTCTATGGAGGGAATTTGGAAGCAAATTAGCTTAGTTACTCTGGATAAAATTTCCTAGGAGTTGTTCCTTTTCTGCAAAAACATTGATTTATTATGGAATTTTTACCTGGATAAAAACTCATTCTAGCTAATTCTGAACATTTTCATCACAATGTTCCATTAATTGATCATGTTTGAGATGGATGTTGACTGAATTTGTTAATCAATTTTATATGATTATATTGTCTGAATCACTCTCGTTTTAATGTTTTTTGATGACTGTGATGTCAAAAATTGTTTTATTCATCACTGTGGATCTAAACTAATTAAGGAATAAATGGATTTGGTATTCCCATCACACATCACATAATAATATAATATTGTAGTACCAATCATAGGTTGTACATATAATAGTTGGTACAAAACATCTCAATATTTCTCATCCTGCTATTCTATATGGCCCATCATGAAGAGACATTAGGTAACAAAGTGTGAGAGATGTTTATATGGATGTCCCTTGAATCTTTTTCCTGAGAAATTAGGACTAATTTGTGATATTGATTGTTTTGGTTTTTCAAAGGTCCACACTATTCTTCAATGGATTCCATTCTAGTAGGCAGCGATTCAATGAAATTGAGGAGTTTGGAATGTATTTAATTATGGGACACCTCATATCTATAGGTAGTGGGTGAGTCTTGATGAGGTGGAGATTGTTTCATATGTCGTGGATTCTCTATTAATTATATGATTGAATTATCACCATTCTATGGGAGTGTCATTATCCATAATAGATGAAATTCATGATCAATGAGAACCTCCACATTTTTATAGACCATTTCTTTAGATAATGATCGAGTATAATGGCCATATTCCACACTTTAAGGTTGATTATCTATATCCTGGTTTTTGGGGGGATGGAAATTCATCTCTTTCTAATTATGATACATAGACAAAATGTTTCTCATGAGTAATTCCTCATTGGAATCTCTGAGATTTTGAATATAAATCTTATATTATTCCATCCTCAACATTATGGAGGTGAATTCATATACTCTGGGTGTTGAGTGAATTTTAGCCACGAATATTCATTTATCCATTATTGTATCCTCTATATTGGTGGATGTTTTATAATTATGGGTTCTTGGTTCTTTCCCCTTATCTGAAAATGTTTAAATGATGCCTTGGTAGGTGTATTCATATCACCATCCTCTTGAGATATATTTTCTTCATTTCATACCTCTATGTGTGACTCTTGATCCAAATCATATATTCTATTGATTTTAAGGAATTAAATATATATATATATATATATATATCGTACAATGGTATTTCTCCCATTACTATCAATGAAATAGGGTGAATCTATACCACATTCCCCCCATTAAAAGACCAAATTAGTGTAATTTTACTAAACCCTTAAAATTTTGGACCATTTTTGACACTCAATAACATCAAAGATCCTAAAAAATGACAAATGAAATCCCCTTGGAATGAAAATTGGAAAATACATGACAAAAATCAATATTTTCATAGGCAAGAATTTGGAAATAGCGTTTGTCAAGACAAAACATCGGAGGCTCTCAGTCTACTTGTGTGCCTCCATATGTCACGCAGTCTACATGCGTTCCCCAATTTGGAACACAAGTCATTTGCACTCCCAAAAAAATTTCTCCCATGGTCATTTATTTTCCTATAAATAGACCCTTGGGGACCCTATTTTTAGGGATTAATTCCTTTGAATCCTGATTGCTACTCCAGTCGCCCTTGTACTTCACCCCAGTCTTCCTAAAATTTTAAGGTTGTTCGTCAACACCCTGATCAGAGGATTTCAGAGAGGATAGTTGGACATTAGTCCTTTTAGTGTTTTAAAATCATAACACTTGCATGCATATAGTTCCCAGCCTCACCATGTCAGAAATACTTTTGTGCCACCCATTCCTCTCACAGGAACATGAGTGCCCCACTTCTTGGATCTCAAATTAATACTCTTTAAGGCATGAGAAAGGTCTCTCCCATGTATTACCATACAAGTTTTTCCTCTCTTAAGTGAACATCAGGTATCCCATGTGTACTTGTGAACCCATACTTTTGTGCCCTTCTCTACATGGGAGCCCCTCTTTGATTCACATATTCTCATCACTCTCTATAGTCAGCAAGCCATCATGCCTTCCTCAAAGCCATTAATGGAAAGGCATTTTCTTTATTGGCTACCTTGTCTTGATGGGATTATTTTGAGACCACCACCAAAACCTCCTGAATTATTAAACCATTGGGAAAGTCACATCATCTTTTCTCTTATTTGGTTTCATATTTCCACAGTCAAAGGTTTCCCACATTTTATTCACAATGGGGTTTGGATTCATGGAGTGTTTGTGAGTTTGTATGTCCATAGTCACATGGACCTTTCTATATGAAATATTGTTGGGATGTTCCCAGTTCTGAGAATAAGGGTTTTGGCATTATCCTCACCCTTGTTTAAGAGCTATAAATCTCAAATTCTGGTAGGGAAGGTATGGTTGACACCTTCTTTTCTTCCTTTTAAATAAAGGATAATTCTATCTCTCCTACTAGGATCATTTTCAAAGAGACCATCCTAGAATAAGCCCCTCACCTTTATCCCTTCATTGTTATATTGGATCCCTGACCAATGTAAATAGAATATAGTTATGGCTCTTCGTCTCACCCTTTTCCATGGTCAATGTGCCCTCTTCCATCTGCAAAGGTGGAAAAGTGTGAAGTGTCATTTTTGAATATTTCACATCCCCTTGTTTCTCACACAGAGAATGACTCGTGTGGTCTTAGAGATATATGATGGTTAAAACATGTTCACAAACACACATTTGAATTAACTATGAGACCATTGATTCCCACCATAACTGGGATAGGAAGGAGGCCTTATCATGGCCCGAGCTCACTAGAATGAACTAAAAGAACTCTGATTCCCACCATAACTGGGATACGTAGGAACCTTCTCAAGGCCCGATCTCACTATATGATCTCTTCAAGAATCCAACCATAATTCCCTTAATTTTGGGCATCCTTCTTTGGAATCACCCCCAAATTAAATCCTCAAATAACCAAATGATCCTTTTCAGGAATTAATCCGAAACATATCTCTCTAAAATAACTATACTCTCTTATAGGTTTTATCGAACTACGTGGGCATTGATTCCCATCCATATGGGATACGTAGGAAGCCTCCTTGAGCTTCAAACACAACACATCAAATCAACCATGTTATCCTTGGATTGTATTTCCAATAGGGTCTGATCATACTTGGAAACCCATATCATTTCCCAGTTCCTTAGGCTTTTTCAGCATACGTCCCACATTTTTTTTGACCAAGAACCTTTCGCTTAGAGGTCCTTATAACATGAAATTAAATGGTATGATGTGTCCAATTAAGTGGCACTGAACTACGAGGCTTCTAATTCCGTTCACATGGATATGTAGGTATCCCATTTTATGTTCATGATCCTAAGTTCAAACCAAACCTTTGTATTCTAGGATGAAAATAAATTCTATAGTTCCCCATTGAGTTTCTTGAAAACTAGTATCATTACTAATGATGATTAAAACAATCTATAATATGTATATTAGAGGATACCATTGATGAAAAAACTCGAATACATATGGGTTTTTCCATTAATGAAGAAAATTTAACACAAACTGATGATTTTTAAATTTCACAAATGTTAAATAGTGATTGTAAATTCAAGGGGAAAAATATGATATACTTGGTGAATTAATAAAGTTTCATGATTTTTTTAAATTTACAAAGAGATTCCTAGAGTATAAAATTATTCCCCCTAAAGGGTTATGATGAGTCCGACCTTCCATCCTCTCGACCAATTCACATTATTAAGTATTATAAAGTACATACTTAATGAACGCTTGCCTTTGGAAAGCAGGCCCCCTTTGGATAAATTATTGGTGGATGTGTCCAATTCCATGAATAATTCCAATGGAGACCTACTAGAACTAGTAATTCCTAAAACTATAACACATGACTCAAGGTAATACGAAACAATAATAGTGAACTCGACGTTAATCCTTAACCAATTTAATAATGTTACCCACTTGTTAGGCCCCTATCAATTGATAACATAAGGCTAGACTAAGGAATAAATCATGAATGTATCCATATAAAATGATGTTTCTTTAATGGAGTTTTTTGTTTTATTTCATGTTTTTTCTTCATAGAATTCCCTTCATTCCAAAAATGGATTTCTCCAAGATAACATATGTGAACTTCCCAACTGATTCCCAAGATGGATCTCCATCCACGAGATGGACGTCATCACTAACCCATCATCTTCAACACTGGGTCTCTAATGTGTTGGTAAAAGAATATTGCTAGCATGATACAATCCCAAATTTGGGGTCTGCTTGATAGGCCCTCCAGGTCAACAAAAATCCTTTATCTTATGGCTAATGACGACCAATGATTGAGAAGAAAGCACTACCAACAACCCTCTCCAACTATTTTAGGTCTTTTTCCATAGAATGAAACAATAAATCCCTTCCGTACTATAGGATGGTGGATCAAGATGTTACTCAAAACCATACTTAGTTCAAGAATGCAGAAGTCATTCCTATGGACTCCCACTAGTAGTCACCGCCAGAATCATGTGGTAGTGTACCACTAATATGATGGGGGTGTTTCCTCTGAAATTTTAGACCAGGTATCTCAGACTCGGGAGGGCGAGACGAATAACCATGGACAACATCCGGTCAACATGGAGTATCTTCTCACATCTACCTCCTCTGGAGAAGTCCATCAATTTAACCTGATGGAAAACAACGAGCGGGAACATACACTAGTCTGTTGTAATTATGCTGCTCATCTGAATCGTTTTATAGCAACCCAAAAATCCCAACAGATAAACCCAGTGGAGAATCATGAATAATAATATACACCTACTTACAAGTCATCATCGAGCCATTAGGCTCGTGTAACTGCATTTAATGAAGACCAACAATCTAATGTGGTGGTAACTAGAAAACCGAAAAATACACCTGTTTACAATCACCAATTCTGTTAGCAGTCTCGTCTTCCAGTATTGAAGGAAGTCCATCAACCACGTTTGATGAAAAAAAACCCAGTAGGTACACACAACTGCCAATGTTCATCAATCTTTCCAACATTCTCATTTGGTAGCATTTGGAGATGTCAGTTGGAAAGCTCTGTTGACAAATTTTGGGTAGACCCAACTCTCTGCCTCCATGCATGAGTACTATCAATATTCATTGATAGGAAAAGGTGGAAATGAGCAGGCACACACACCTACTCCAGATACGGAATGGAAGTATATTCCCATTCGTGTCACTAAAGTCACCAAACACGTCTTATCAATGTTGAAAGGGCAGACGCATATCCCTTCCCATATTCTGGAAGCATGCCATGATATTTGAACAATTATTTCAGCAGTATCAGGGGAGCAGACACATAAATCTATCCCTACACATGGGATGACACATCATCATGGAATCCCAGAGAAAATACATACCTCTCATCCAGTTCAGGAGGGTCATGTTGCATATTCCCCCATATCATATGGACAATGATATCGGGAAGATACACCATTTCCAATTTGAGGTAATCGGTTCATTCCAGTAACCAATCAAAGGCATGCACATACACTTAACCATGATTACCACATTTCCGAGCATGTTGTCCCAACTAAGAATATGAGAACATCCAGAAAGAAGTCTCTCCCAACACTGTTGGAAAATTAAGAGTCAAAATGCGATTTGGATCCTCTTAATGCTGGTGTTATTGAATCCCTTAGACATTTATCTGTTGCAGGACAAGATCCAACACTATCAATACCAAATTATGGGATTAGTAGTTGTAATTTTTATGTTCCTTGTCAGAAACTTCATCAGTAATGCTTGCATCATGAAAATTCAGTCAATCTATAGTGCCTATCTTTGGATGATATCCACATCAACCCTCTGTGTGGCTAGAAGACCAAGTAGCAAGAAGATTAATCCCCTAATGTAATCCATCATGGTGATCATCCCCATGAGGGAATTCACTGCAAAAGTCCTCTCTGTAGTAGTATTTCGCATTGTCAAGTAAATTACATAATTCACAATGTAGCAATGATAAATACCTTCTTTCTTGAGGCATTTGGAAACACAAGGCAAATCATGTATGATTCCATGTCATTTACCAGTGTAACACTTTCTCAACCAGAAGCAATCTTAAGGGAACGATAATTCTTCACACCTCCCTTGGGTTTTTTTTCTTCTAATTCAAATCACCCAGTCTGGTGAGACCTCGTGGAGAAATATCTAGTGAATGATGATAATGATGTGTAAAACATGAAGAAGAAATTAGCTAAAGGAGAAATACGAGTCATGTTCTGGCCTTTGGAAAATTCTCTGTATAACATTCCAGAATTGATTATAGAAGATTACATTCATGGAATCCACCTCAACATATTGAAAACTCTTCATAATTTTAAAAACAATGTATTACCATATGATGAATATCAAAATTATGTAAAGGTAATATAAGTGTTCAAACATAAAATTTACATTGCTTCTCTCTCAGTTTCCCATCATCCAATGGTTGAAAAAAATAGAGAATAATTTAGCGTGAATGTCTCGATGATATGAAGAGACTAAAATAGTTAATTTCTAATTACTCATCTATTGTTCGTATCAGAGGATGGGGTGAATATGGATCATTACATTTCACTATGAGAACCCTGCTTTTTATTACAACATAAACATGATTTATTACATAAAACATCACTTGATACAACAATGAAGATCGATAGGTTTAGTGTCTTTGGGGCTTAGGATCATTACATAAAAAATTAAAACATTAAATACAACATCTTTATTGAAAACTTCATTTACATGACCACTACATTCTGTCGTAATTAGACATTCATGGGATAACCTGAGCACATGCATAAGAAAAGGGTGAGCTATAAAGACCAGTAAGGGAGTACACATGGAATAAAATGAGGAGTACTATACATGTTATACAATAGGAATATCAATAGATAATAATAAAAACATGAAGTTAAAGGCATGATAAACCATGATAATCATAACATGGAAATGTGGCAACAACACTTAACATGGAATTAGCATGAGCCACGGCTCATTGCACATGTAGCCTGAGTAAATCCTCATTGCACATTAAGAACAATTAAACCCTCATTTCACTTGAATTAGAATGAGTCAACACTCATTTCACCTGAATTATCATGATACTATACTTTACCAAATGCATTGGAGCGCTATAAGGGAGCACCCTTCTTAAACATTTCATTTCATACATAAGTGTGCCACATGGATCATAAAACATGGATTCCTAAAACATAATAATTTATTCCACGATAAAGGAATGTGGAATTCATACATGAAAATTTAAAATCAATATGTAAATGTGCATAAAGGTGAATACCCTTGATGGAGAAATGGGCATGGTATTCACTATACAATGACATTGGCTTAGAAAATCGGTGTGATTTTGGCAGCGTAACAGCATGACATAAGAATTCATAAAAATGGTTGATGAGAGAGAAATGGGTTTCTCATAATATTTAAATGTAATGGTATGTAAGGAGGTCATATAGATACAAGTCCTAAAAATTGTAATGGATTTAAGATTCATGATACAAAACTATTTCTAGAATGTAAAAGAGGAGAGAGAGGTTCCTTTCGGAATTTCGGCATAGTAACGGGTGTACATGGGAGGAATTTAATGAGAGATAAAGGGTATCCCATAATTCAAACATAAATAGGGAAGTATGAGGGAGGTTAGAAACCATACCCAAAAATTTATAATTGGAGTTAAAAGGGCAAAACAACTTAAAGAAAATTGGACAAAAATGAGAAAGGAAGAAAAAACCCTTACTTGGAAGTGTGCTTCCAAAGGTTAGAGAGAGGCTTGTGAGAGGCTTCTTGGGAGCTTGGATCACCTTGGGAGGATTCTATAAAGAGTATGTCAGAGGTTGGACGAACTCCAAAGGCTTTGAGTTTGGAGGACATGGGAGCATGGGTGGGTTATATAGGAAAGGTGAGGGAATTCTTTATTATATATGTTTGGAACCCCATATATTAAATTAATCCAAACCACAAACCATCCCATGGATTTTGACCGTGGTTTTTGGCATAGGGAAGAGGAAAATTATATTTTATTAGGCCATGGTCCGAACTTCTTAAAATATTAGGGTTGATAATGTGGAGGTGAGTCACACTCCCATGGAAATTAATTTAAAAAGACAAGGTGTTTAATAAGTCTTGAGGGGTCCATCAATCCTCTCAAAAGTAGCCAAAAAATCCAAAATCACATTATTTTAATGTAGAAACATATATTGGCCGAAAATAAATATTATAGTATTTTATTACATCACTATTGGGTCATTATGATGTCATAAAACACATTATATATTTAAATAGTATTTAATTTTTACTCAAAAATTTGACTGTCTCAGAAAATTATGACAAATTCACCGTTGGATAATTTCGACGTCTTGATTCCAAAAATAACATTTATTTTATCTAAATAATTTTATAAATATGTAAATTTTCACTTTTAAAATAAAAACCGACATTTATAAAAAATTCATAGGTTTTGACAAAAATGGATTTCAAACCATAATAAACATTATAATTGCATTCATAAAATTACATGATAATTTATATATAATAAAATTAATCTAATAATAATAATAATAATATTTTATTAAAATATTATTTAATTCAAAAAATCTCTTAATTTAATAAAAAATATTTCTTAATTATGTAATAACTAAAAACACCATTTGTACATTAAAAACTATTTACAATGTATCAATAATGAAAATAAATTATATTCATTATTATATACAAAAATAATGTTTATGAACATAGTACTATCAATTAGTTACATAACCCCTTAAAACAGCCACATAAGACCTAAGGTTAAGATGTGCGATGGTGAGAGACTCTTGGTGTGGCTCGGATGACATTGCTCGAGTGGTAATTTTTATCAACTTCCACATCTACCATAGAAGGTCCTGTTCGAGCTTGACATGGTGAAGCTCAGCTTGGGCTTGGTCAAGAGCGAAGCCCAAGGACGCCACCTCTTTTCCGAGCTCTGATAAATGGGCTTCGTATGGGGCAATTATACAGGATGAGGCCATCACTTCCTTTGTCTAAGTAAAATTGGATGTGTTAAAGCCATATATTTATACTAATCATGTGATCAATGTTCAATGTCTATAAAATTAACGGTCAAAATTCTTATCATAAAACCAATGAAGTTGACATTTTATAAAAAGAGACATTTAATAGGATCAAGATGGATTTTCCATTAATGAAACTTTTCATCATCACAATATTCCCCCCATAAGAAATTTCGCCCTCGAAATTTTCCTTTTACCACACTAAAACAGATGTGGGTAACCCAGCTTCATCACTTCCTCCAATTCCCAAGTTGCTTCTTCAAACTTGTGGTTTCTCCACAACACCTTGACTAGGGGCATTGTCTTATTCTGTAGAACTTTTTCTATACGATCTAAGATCTTCCCTGGTTGCTTCTTATAAGGTAGATCGTCTTCCAATTGTACCACCTCAGAGGAGAGTACATGTGAAGGGTCCGGTATGTACTTCCTTAAGGGGGATACATGAAAGACATCATGTACTTTGGCCATAGTAGGCGGAAGTGGTATTCGATAGGCCACATCCCTGATACGATCAAGAATCTCGAAGGGGCCGATGTACCTTGGACTTAAATTCCCCTTTCTTTTCAAAACTCATGACCTTCTTCCAGGGATATATGTGAAAAAAAACATGTCTCCAACATTAAACTCAAGGTCTCGTCAGCAATTATCTGCAAAACTATTCTATCGACTCTAGGGTACCTTGATATGCTGCTGAATGGTTTTCAACTTCTCCACCATTTTCTCGACCATTTCTGGTCCAAGCAGCTTACGTTCACCAACCTCATCCCAACATGCTGGTGTTCTGCGCCTTTTCCCACATAGGGCTTCATATGGTGCCATTTGGATACTCATGTGGAAACTTTTATTATAAGAGAACTCAACCGGAGGAAGATGTTGATCCCATCCTCCTTTGATGTCCATTGAGCATGCTCTCAACATATCCTCATGTGTATGGATAGTCCTCTCAGATTGGCCATCAGTTTGAGGATGATAGTCCATACTAATGTTCAGTTCAGTATTCAGAGCATGTTTAAGACTCTTCAAAAACATAGAGGTGAATATTGGATCTCGGTCAAACAAAATATATATTGTTACTCCTTGCAACCTTACCAGTTCCCTGATATATATTTGTGCCAGTTGATCTATTGAGAAATCCTCCCGAATAGAAATGAATTATGCGGTCTTTGTGAGATGATCCACAACATCCCATATTACATTTTTTTCCTTTGGATGTCCTCGGATGTCCGGTGACAAAGTCCATGGTGATGTTTTCCCATTTCTATTCGGGTATGGGCAATTGTTGCATCATCCCCTTAGACTTCTACCTCTTTGCCTTCACATGCTGACCCACCAGGCACTTTGATGTATATTCAGCAATCTCTTTCTTCATATTATCCCACCAAAAGTTTTCTCGGAGATCTCGATACATCTTTGTGCTCCCTGGGTTAATAGAGAAATTTGAACTGTGTGCATCATCCAAAATTTATTTCTTTATCTCCAGGCATGATGGAACACATAGTCTTTTCCCAAACCGCACAATTCCTTCTTCATTAACATTAATCTCCAAGGATTTCCCTTTTTCGATAGCTCCCACTTTTCTTGAATTCCCACACTATCCTTTTGAGCATCCTTTAACATTTCAAAAAGAGATGGTTGAGAAATCATTTGTGAAAGGATTGATGATGTTCCCTTCTCTATGATTTCCATGTCCATCTTCATCAAGTCTAAGAAGATTGGATCCTTATCAATTCTCATCATTGATAGAATCACTGTATCCTTTCTACTTAGGGCATCTGCCACATTGTTCGCTTTACCAGGGTGGTAATGGATTGAACAGTCATAATCCATGATGAGCTCTATCCATCTTCTCTGGCGCATATCAAACTCTTTCTGTGTGAATATATATTTAAGACTCTTGTGGTCAGTATATATCTCACATTTCTCTCTATATAGATAATGCCACCAGATTTTCAAGGCAAATATCACCGCCGCCAACTCCAGATCATGCGTTGGATAGTTTAGCTCATGGATTTTCAACTATTGTGAGACATATGACGTCACTTTATCATTCTGCATCAGCACACATCCTAAGCCCTTATTCTAAGCATCACTTAATACCACAAAAAGCTCCCCACTTGTGGGTAAACTAAGCATGGGTGTAGTGATAAGACTCATTTTCAACACTGTAAAAGCATTCTTCCCATTCATCACTCCACCAAAACTTTACTCCCTTTTGAGTTAGCATGGTAAGTGGGTTGGAAAATCGTGAGAAATTTATCACAAATCGTCGATAATATCCAGCTAACCCGAAGAAGCTATGGATATCTATTTCCGATGTTGGCCTCCACCATCCCTTAATTGTATCTATTTTGGAGGTATCCACAGATATCCCATTGCTTGTGATGATATGGCCCAAGAATGAGGCCTTCTTCAACCAGAACTCACACTTGTTGTACTTTTCATAGAGCTTCTCCTTGCGCAATGTCTCTAGTATAGTTCTTAAATGCTCCCCATGATCCTCCATGGTTTTGGAGTATAGTAGAATATCATCTATAAAGGCTACCAAAAATTTGTCTAGGAAATATCCAAAGACTCTATTCATTATGTCCATGAATATTGCTGGATAATTGGTGAGTCTGAAAGGCATTACTATGAATTCATAGTGCCCATATCTTTTACGAAAAGCAGTCTTGGGGACATCTTCCTTCTTCACCCTTACATGATAATATCCCGATAGAAAATCTACCTTGAAGAAGAATTGTTCTCCACACATCTGATCGAACAATTCATCAATTCTTGGGAGAGGATACTTGTTATTTATCATGATTTTGATAAGTTCACGATAATCGATGCAAAGCCACATTGACCCATCCTTCTTCTTGATGAAGAGGAATGGTGCACCTCATGGTGAATCACTTGGGTGTATAAACCCTTTATCCAAATTCTCTTGTAGTTGTTTATTCAGCTCTTCAATATCTAGAACATCCATTCTATATGGAGTCATGGATATTGGTAAAGCCTCGGGTATAAGTTCAATTGAGAATTCAACATACCTTCTAAGAGGAAGACCAGACAGTTCCTCGTGAAACACATCAGCGAATTCCCTCACAATAGGCATTTCTTCAAAGAATGTTTCTTTCTTGGACTCAATCATATGATCTAGATATGTCTGTTCATAAGGAAGTAATATCCACGCTTGAGATGATGGAGCTAAAGGAGATTAATCTTCCTCCTTACACTTATAAAAAATCGGGGGTCATTTTTCCATATAGAGTGTGATTTCCCTCTCCCAAGAATTTATGTTGGCTCTATATAAGGAAAGTCAATCCATGCCATGAATTCCATCAAATTCCACCAGAGGGAGTATGATGAGGTTCACCGGGAAATTAAATCCACAGATTATAACAGGGGAGGACTTATATTCATGGGATGCAATGATTGCCCCATTTTCTGTACTCACCGACATCTTCACTGCCATGATTTGTGGTGGTGCTGGGATTGTTCTACTAACTTTCAAGATATAAAAGAATAGGTAGAACACGAATCAAAAAGTATGTTCTCTATTATTGAATGAATAACTAGCATACCAATCACCACTTTGTTGTCGAGGTTCACTTCGGCAGAAGTGATGGAAAAAGCTCTTCCTCACTGCCTTGGAGGTTGTTGGTTGTCTCCCAAAGCCCTTGGATTAGGGCACTGATTTGCAAAATGACCCGGTTCTTTGAATTTGTAGCATTGAACAACACCATGAGGTTTTAATGGAGTGTTCCTCTCCTCTGTCGCAGCCGTGGGTCTTTCTTTCCGATAGTTAACAGCTAGGGGACCTTCTCTTCCACACCTGAAGCATTTCCTCGTCCCCTTAAGGCAATTTCCAGCGTGCTTCTTTCCACACTTTTGGAAAGTGGGGTGCTAGATATTCTTAGCACCGTTGGATTTATCCATCGGCCCACCAGAATTGAAGTCCACCATACGCTTATTATCCCCATGATACCCTTGTGATTCTCTGATCTCCATTTCTTCCATGAGGGCACATCGGAAAATTTCCTCATAGCTGTCGAAGTCAGAGATCGCTAATGCTTTCCACAGGCTAGGCTTCATCCCACCAAAGAAGCGGTCAACCTTGCATTTTGGGGTAACGAAAAAGTTGGAAGTGTATCGTGCAAGCCTTGTGATGTTTTCCTCGTACACTCCAATAGATTATTCATCTTTTTTTCTTGAGGGAAAAGAAGTACCTTTCCATCTTAAGCCAAAGGGTGTGCAGAAAACATTTATCAAAAAACATCTTCTGAAAATCCTCCCATTCCAACGCCTCGATCTCCTCCTCAGTGTTTGTATTTTTTATCAACGTCCACCGTTGATCAGCTTCACCTTCCATAAGATAAGCTTCCAGGAGAGCCTTCCTTTGTTCAGAACATTAAATGATGGAGAAGATCATTTCAATGGAGTTGATCCATTGTTCAGCGATCGTGGGATCGGATGATCCACTAAAAGTAGGAGGAATTTGTCTCATGAAGCTCTCAATAGTGGATTGTTCTTTATTAGGGTGGTTTACACATTCCTCTTGACCAATGTTTCTATTCAATGCTTGAGTTAGGTGAGAGAGAAGCATGACAAAGTTCAAGATTCCCGATCCCATTGGATTGGGCATCTCATTAGTACAGTCATCACACTGATCTTCACATCGGTTGTTAGCCCGAGTCCTCCTATTATCAGCCATTGGCTGGAATAAAATGAATGTTATGGGTAATACATAAAAGGTATTCCAATGACAAAAATTGATGACTTATAAATAAACTTTCATTTCCTTAACTAATGAGTCTATAGGCTTTAATCAAGGCTTTTCATGATCTACCTTCTAACATATATTATTAGGGGATTTTTTTTAATTCCCTTAATAAGGGTTCATTATAAGCTTGTGAATTTACCAAAGCATATCCCCCAGGAGTGTCGTAACCCAGAGTGCAGCAAGGCCCATTGTCATGCACCAGTTCCCTTTCGAGTCTATCTTAATGTGGTGTTTTCAGGTTTTACCCCTAGGATACATCTGTTCCAGAGGCGCCTCTACCTGCCCGTATCCAGACAGGGATGTATTTTCTTGATAACACACTTAATCAATACTCACCAAAACATAGGGATGTTTTTTTTCTACTTAGTCTTGTATCTAAGGCTTTACTAGGGTTTTCTAATCCAAATCCCAAAAATAACCAAACATATCCTTTGATACCATCTATGAAAAACCTTCTATTTATTACAACTTAGACATGATTTATTACATAAATCATCACATGATACAACAAAGAAGATCGATAGGTTTAGTGTATTTTGGGATTAGGATCATTACATATAAACTTAAAACAGGAAATACAACATCTTTATTGAAAACCTCCATTACATGACCACTACATTCCTTCGTACTTAGCATTTCATGGGATAACCTAAGGACATGCATAAAAAAAGGGTGAGCTATAAAGCCCAGTAAGGGAGTACACATGGAGTAACATGAGGAGTACAAAAGATGTTAGAAAATAGGAATATCAATAGATCATAAGAAAAACATGAACATAAAGGCATGATAAATCATGACAATCATAACATGGAAATGTGGAAACAACACTTAACCTGGAATTAGCTTGAGCCAAGGCTCATTGCACATGGATAATGAGTAAATCCTCATTGTACATAAATCACGATTAAACCCTTATTTCACTTGAATTATCATGAGTCAATACTCATTTCACATGATGTATCATGATACTATACATTACCCAATGCATTGGAGCGCTATAAGGGTGCACCCTTCTTAAACATTTCATATCATGCATAAGTGTGCCACATGGATTCATTAAACATAATCATTTATTCCACGATAAAGGAATGTGGAATTAATATATGAAAGTTTACAATCAATAAGTAAATTTTATTAATGGTTAATACCCATGATGGAGAAATGGACATGGTATTCAATACAGAATGACATTGGCTTAGGAAATCGGTGCGATTTCAGTAGTGTAACGACGTGACATAAGAATTCATAAAAATGGTTGATGAGAGAAAAAGGGGTTCCTCAAAATATATACATGTAATGGACAGTAAGTAGGTCATATAGATGCATTTCGCAACAATTTTAATGGAATTTAGATTCATGATACAAAAGTATTGCTTGAATGTAAAAGAGGAGAGAGATGTTCATTTCAGAATTTCGGCATAGTAACGGGTTTACATGGGAGGCATTTAATGAGAGAGAAAGGGTATCCCATCATTAAAACATAAAGAGGTAAGTATGATGGAGGTACAAAACCATACCCCAACATTTATAATTTAAATTAAAAGGGAAATACAACTTAAAGAAAATTGGAAAAAAATGAGAAAGGAAGAAAAAACCCTAACTTGGATGTGTGCATCCAAAGTCTAGAGAGAGGCTTGTGAGAGGCGTCTTGGGAGCTTGGGGCACCTTGGGAGGATTCTAGGGAGAGTATGGAAGTGGTTGGATGAACTCCAAAGTCATTGAGTGAGGAGTAAGTGGGATCTTGGATGTGTTTATATAGGAAAGGTGAGGGAATTCTTTATTATTTAGGTTTGGGACACCTTATATTAAATTAATCCAAACCACAAACCATACCATGGTTTTTGCACATGGTTTTTGGAAAAGGGAAGAGGAAAATAATATTTTATAAGGCCAAGTTCCTAACTTCTTAAAATATTAGTGTGGCATATGTGGAGGTGAGTCACACTCCCATGAAAATTAATTCAAAAAGACAAGGTGTTTAATAAGTCATGAGGGGTCCATTAATGTTGTGAAAAGTAATCCAATAAAACCCAAAATCAAAATATTTTAATGGTAAAACATATATTTGCCGAAAATAATGATTATAGTATTTTATTACATCACTATTGGGTCATTATGGTTCCATAAAACACATTGTATATTTAAAGAGTATTTAATTTTTACTCAAAAATATGACTGTCTCAGAAAATTATGAAAAATTCACCGTTGGATAATTTCAAAATCCTGATTCCAAAAATAACATTTATTTTATCAAAATAAGTTTCTATATATGTAAATTTTCACTTTTTTAAAAAAATCCTACATTTATAAAAAATTCACGGGTTTTGACAAAAATGGCTTTCATACCTTAATAAAAATTATAATTGCATTCATACAAGTACATGGTCATTTCTATATAATAGAATTTATCTAATAATAATAATAATAATATTTTATTAAAATATTATTTATTTCAAAAAATCCCTTAATTTAATAAAATATATTTTTTAATTAAATAATAACTAAAAACACCATTAGTACTTTAAAAACTATTTATAATGTATCAATAATGACAAGAAATTATATTCATTATTATATACAAAAATAATGTACATGAACATAGTACTATAGATTAGTTACATAACCCCTTAAAACAGCCGCATAAGACCTAAGGGTAAGGTGTGTGATGGTGACATACTCTTGGGGTGGCTTGGATAACATCGATCGAGTGGTAATTTCTATCAACATCCACTTCTCCCATAGACGGTCCCGTTCGAGATTGATATGGTCAAGCTCAGCTTGGGCTTGGTTAAGAGCGAATCCCCATGATGCCACCTGTTTTCTGAGCTCTGATAAATGGGCTTCGTATGGGGAAATTCTACTGGATAAGGTCATCGCTTCCTTTGTCTAAGTAAAATTGGATGTGTAAAAGTCCTATATTTATACTAGTCATGTGATCAATATTCAACGGCTATAAAAGTAACGGTCACAATTCTTATCATAAAACCAAAGAATTTGACATTTTATAAAAACATTTCATATAAAGAGACATTTAATAGGATCAAGAGGGATTTTCCACTAATGAAACATTGGGTCGTTACATTCACTGCACTCCAAAATCAAAAAAAGTCTACCAAAAGTAGTTTCATGCAATTTTATGTCTCATAGTGGGCCACAATCAATGGATTTTTTTATAGTCAGATGTATGCTCAAGAACAGGGCTCAAAAATTTCTGATCAGAATCAGGTCCATAGAATAGAAGTTGTTGAGTTTCATTTACATCAAGCATCCGAGAATCTTGAGAAGACATCCCTCTTAGAGGATGTATGGAATCAAAGAATGAAAATGTCTGGAATAGCACAATGATCATCCCAAATAGGTGATTTAAATGGATGTTAAATGATACACCCAACTAATTTTCGAACCAAAATCCATAAAATCATAAGAGTAGTTGCAAAAATTTCAGCCATAGTAGTTCATGAATCACCCCAGCTTGTAAGGTTGGGGGATCATTTAATACAACCTTTATGTTCATTCTACAATGTTCAATGACTTGGAGAAGAAGTACAGAAACATCCCTAGCCTACAGGGCTGGCGGTTTTTCACATCTACAATACTCTCTTCAACAGAAGTCGGTTTTCTCCCGATTAGGGAAAAATCCACAATGAAATCATACAACTGAACTATCTGAGGATTCCCTTTAGGTTACTGTTTACCAAACTGTTCAAAGGAATTCTTCATATGGGAGAACGACATATCATGAAGGAAAGAAACGTACAAATAATCACAAAAATACTAGAAGAATTCCATCAATACATTACATGTCAGTAAATGTCTATAACATCATTACTGATGATCCTCCAAAAAATAATTTGAGTTTAGGGGAATCATAAGATGACGTTTTTGTCCATAATATAGAATATACTGAGGAAAATGAAGATTATTTGTACACCCAAAAGTAGAGGCTTACCCAGAATCTAGCTTTTCCTTTAAATAACCAAACCCCCCTCAACAAAAGTCATATAATAAAGGTAAAGGAAAAAATTCAGATTGCATCTCACTTTTCCATTGGAGAAGGTCAATCTCATTCAATAGAAGAGAGATTTTCACAGGAAAAAAATGATGGAGTTGAATAGACTCAATACAGAGTTACATCAAAACAACATTTCCGCTAAATGTACTCCCCAGACAGGTCCTCAACATTCAAATCATGTTTGTGCTCCTCATAAAAGAGGATTTTTAGTAAATATAGATGTAGATAATGAATTCTCTCCAATGGGTACACAATCAAGGCATGATCAAACACATCCTTATAGGCCTATTCCGATGGGATATTCAAGGATGATATCAGCGCCACCATCAGTGGCTTTGCCTGTAGTTTCACTTGCTCAATCTCCAGTTGTTATACCTACAAAAGTTCCAACTCATCTGGGTGTTACCCAAATTATTATGAACATAATTGAGGCAATAACAACTCGATTGAAAGCTATGGTGGAACGTCTTTCACAAGTTAAACTGAAAAATAGACCATACCCTGAATGGGTGGATAAAATTCCTCCACCACCAAATTTTTTAAATACCACATTCCCAATCAATAATTGTTTGGGATATCCTGAAAAACACATAACACATTTTTTGTCATTGTGATCCCATGATGGGAACGTCTCAACAATCAGAATCTGCTAAGCTTAGGTGTTTTTGGAATTCATTACAAGGACCATATTTTGTCTGGTATACAAGTTTAAAATCTCAATCATTTACTGGATGAGAAGATCTTCATCAGAAATACCTTCCCCAGATTAACTCAATTCTACCAAAGACAATAGTTTTTGATCATAACAATTGTAAAAAAGGGAGAATGAAAGTGTTTAAGATTTCATTACACGATGGAAAGGATTAACATATTCCTTCAGTCTAGAACTCCCTCAAGAATATTTGTTGCC
The DNA here is from genome assembly GCA_963277665.1 of Viscum album. Taxonomy (NCBI): domain Eukaryota; kingdom Viridiplantae; phylum Streptophyta; class Magnoliopsida; order Santalales; family Viscaceae; genus Viscum; species Viscum album. The sequence goes on along the minus strand of OY728163.1, from coordinate 1,208,397,891 downwards.
AATTTGTGTGGAAAATCTTCTTGATGAATTACATACACCATTGATCCCTGTGAAATGCACAAGAGGGTTTTGAGACCTTACTTAAATCACTCAACAGATAGAAGACTCTATTATAGAAACTATGTCTAAAACTCGTGCAATTATTTTACCTCCATATAGGAAGATAGAAAAAGAAGAATCTCCTATAGTCACACTCAAATAGGAACTTGTACCTGCTTCCACTTCAAGACCTTCATCATACCGAATGGCTCCACCTCCTGAGCATCTATAGCAATGATCGTCTCTTCAAGATAATCAAAGAGATAAAAGACAGAAACAGTTTGAGGAATTTTGGAATAAATTATATTCTTTCTGGAATGTAAATGTTTTTGGCTAACAGATATCGTCCTTAGAAAACAATTTAGTTAAGTTACCAAGGCCAAAGAATCCAAATAAGGATGGAGATGAAGATGTTCTGAATTATTATCCCCTTCATCAGATATTGGGACACCCCATTCAGGATTTATTTGTTTTCAAAGATCTTCGGCAAAAATGGTAGACTTTGGAAAAGTGAAACTGAAATGTTCATAAGCTCATGTAACTTGTATTACTACTATCGATCCAGAGGACTAGGGAAAATGGAAAAAAGTCAAATGTAATAATGTGAAGAAATATGATAATTGTTTGATCATAAAAATGATCAACCGAACCCATGGCATTTTACAAACATAGTTGAAACAACCAATGTTTCTTCTGTCACTTCTTCCATAGAGAAACCACCTTCATCAAATGGTCATTCCTCAATAAAGTGAAGTGATCATAAAGAAAAAGAGCAGTAAGATGAATATGAGATTGTGTCATGGTCAAATTTATCTGTGACCCTATAATATTTTATGCCATCTGTTTCAAAATCACGGGCATCACCCCTCCAAACAGAACAACCAGAATTAACCTATCATGAAAAATATTCATCAGATTAAGAATCGATCTTTTTTAATTATCTCCATTTAATTGATCATTATTAAAATGGTGATTCTGATTATAATGAGCCATAATTCCTTGTATCTAATTGTGGAATAAGAGGAATAATACAAGATTGAGGATATAGGGGAAGACATGGGAATTCTAGAAACCACCCTTTTAACTCTACCCCTACTCGAACCATATATGCTGCAGAAACTGGTGGAAGAGCCCTTCAGTGGGTTCAATAAGAACATGAAGTCTCTTCCCTTAAAGATAGGTTCGGTTCTAACAGGTTTATTTAGGAATATCATTTAGAATTCACACCATCTTCTTCCCAGCAAATTAATAGACCTAGTTATTCTATTATACCAAGACAGGAGTATTTCTGGCTTTTCTTTGACACAGAGTATGTCTAAATCTGAAGTATCATCTTCCAATGCACCTGAAAAACCACCTCTCCATACTAGGGAAACACGTAACATTGGACCAAAAGTATGTTGTATTGAAACAATTGGCCCATGTACCATTCATGTTTTCAATACTGGATGCTTTGAATCTGTCAAAAGTTCTTCGAGATGCACTCATTGATGTTTTGATAAGTCCTCAAGAGTTTGAAACCAAAGTTTCTGTTTCTGAGGTCTTACATATAATGAATGACCTGGTAGAATGTCATGTAGTCATATCTTTTAAATATGAATATATAGATGATTTCATTCATGGGCATATCAGACCCTTGTATTTTTTGGGCATAGTCAATTATGTAGACATCTGATGAGCCTTCATTGATAATGGCTATGGAGTCAACCTCATTCCTATTCGTACACTTTTTCAGTTGGTCCTGACTGAATATGACTTATCTCCATCAACATTAATTTTTCAAGCATATTATAAGAATTAACAAGATCCTATGGGATAGATTACACTCATATCTCTATTTAAAGATCTTGTGTCTAATATAGATTTCATGGTTGTTCGTCTGGACAGAGCCTTTAGTATTCTACATGGAAGGCCTTGGCTCCATCAACATGTATCCATACCTTCATCATACCACCAATGTCTTAAGTATTTATTCAATGGTAAAATTGGAACATTGTATGGTGACAAGGCTCCATTCGAAACATGTGAATCTCAATACATTGAGGCAGAGTTTTATCCCCCAAAAGGATCAAAGCCTAAGAAAAAGGAAATAACCAGCTTTAATTCTCCAAATGGAATAGGAAAGATCCCATCAAATCCATTTATGCATATGTGTTTGGATTATGTGTTTCCCATAAACGAAATTGAAAAGGTAAACCCACATCTAGGAACTTGTATATTAACTTTCATAGTGTCAATTACGACAATTGTGCTAGAAAAACTAGGAGAAATTGTTGATCCACCATGAAATGATGAATGCTTAAGTGTAGATGTTTTCATTTCATCCATTGAACCGCAACAAGCCTCTACTTCGTCAAACAATGTAGAAGAGATTTTAGGATTTCCAGGTAAAGACAATGATGTTGATTCTCAATCCATAAACCCCTCTTGGTACCACAGGAGGACCCTTCGTCATCCGTAGGGTAAGATATGGTGTTTCTTTTTCTGGATGTTCAAAAAATAATTTCCCCTCTATCTCTGGGAATTTTTCCGCTCCATCTACTAGGAAAATGAATAAAAAATAAATAACACATGATGAAAAAGGAGTGTAAGATCTTGGGGATGATCCTCCAACCTTTGAGGAAGTTTTCTCTACCACTGTGGATGAGCTATGAGAAATTAATCTTGGTACATAAGAAGATCAACTCCCCACTCTAATTATTTTGGTCATGACCTTTGAAGAGAAAGAAGTGTATAATTAAGTCCTGAAGCAACATCGATATATATTTACTTAGATTTATACAGAAATTCCATGTCTTAATCCGGATGTAGCCACCCATAATTTGGGATTTCTAGTAGAACATTGTGGATTCAATAAAGCATCATGATGAAAACACTCTACTCATGCCTCTAAAATTGAATCTGAAGTTGATAAGATTATAAAGGAAAACATATTCAGAGATGTTCAATATACCAAATGGCTGGATATGAGGCTCTTTTATTCATATATGGCTACTATAGGTATAATAAAAGTCATATGGACCGAGTGGATGAAGAATATACAGCCATCAGAGCCCATCATGGTGTGTTTTGCTCTCGGGTAATGCCCTTTGTCTTATTGAATGCAGGTGAAAAATACCAACGTGTCATGCACCATATCTTTAAACCCTTCTTAGGGAATTTTTTTGAATGATATGTGAATGATTTGGTGGTCAAATCCAAACAATCTTCCAATCACTTGGCAGATTTGGAAACAATATTCAATAAAATGCAGCAACATATTCTGAAGATAAACCCATTAAAATGTGGTTTCAGGGTAACCTTAGGAAATTTCCTTGGCTTCGGTGTACGACATCATGGTATCGAAGTTGATCCGGATAAAAACAATCTATCCTTCGTCTATCACATCCTCGAAATTTGAGAAAATTAAGAGGAATCCAAGGACACATGGCCTAAATTCGGTGCTTTATTGCCAATTTGGAAGTCCAGTTATTCCCTTCAACAAATTAATGAAATTGGGAGTCACCTACCACTGGAATGAATACTTCCAAGAAGCATTTGATACCATAAATAAATATATCTTGAGTCTACAAGTATTAATTACACATGTTGAAGAAATATCACTTATTCTCTATGTGACAGCTTTAGAGCGATCACCAGGTCCCTTCCCTACCCAAAATAAGGATGATGGGAAAGAAAACATCCTTTACTAGCTCTGTCGAACTATTCTTGATGTGGAAACTCTATATTCAGGTATTTAAATGTGATTCATAGAATTAATCATTGTTGTTCATAAATTGAGGCACTACCTACAACATCATGAGGTCCTATTAGTATCTCCCAACAACCTACTCAAATTTATCCTCATTCATCCTATGGTCACGGGGTGTCTAGCACGGTGGGAAGTTATTTTACAATATTTTGATATCCAATTTGTGACTTAAATGGAGATAAAAGTACAATATCAAGATGAATTTATTGCTAAGCATCCATCTACGGAAGATACATCATTTATTGCTGAACATCCTGATGAAAAGGTCTTCTCTATTCAAGATAATTCCTAGACATGGGAAATGTATTCTTATGGTGCATCTATAATTCTTATAGGGAAAAGAATGGAAAACCCAATAAAAAAAAGTTGTGTTAGAAATAGTTCTTATTTCCTCAGAAAAGGTAGTATTTATTTATTCTTTCTTGTTTTCTGAAGGTGGTACCAAAAATGAGGCAGAATATCAAGATCTCATCATAGGTTTGGAATTGGCCTTCAGGTACAAATGAATCATTTAATGGTCAAAGGTGATTTAGAGTTAGTAATAAAAAATCAATGGGGGAATATTCTATCAGAAAAGAAGAGTTATTTCCTTGGTGTGATTACTTTATAAGGTTATTGGCAGAATTTCCCTCAGATTCGACACTGTCTTATGTCCCGCGATCATAAAATTCCCAAGCATATTCACAGGATAATGTAACTATAGCCTTGGAATATCCAAATAAGGATGAGACAGTCATTAGAATAGCTCATATTCATGTGGTCTCAGCTTTTGTTCAAACTATAATCAAGGAAATTAATTAAATTTATCATATCTCTGAACCTTATGCTCATACCATAGGGTGGAGAACATCCATCATGGAATATCTTCAAAATGGGGTACTTCCATTAGATATAGAAGAAAACTAATAGATCCGACGATGATAAACTAATTTTACTCTTTATAATAGTCCAGATCACTAAAAGATCCTCTACATGTGATGCTTTGATAGAATTATTTTCAGATGTATTGATGAAGAAGAGACTACAACATTCCTGAAAGAAGTACATTTGGGAGTTTGTGGTGCCCACCAGTATGGGTATAGACTCTCTAATCGGATCTGAAGTCTTGGATAATTTTGGACTTCAATGAAGCAGGATTGTATAGATTTTACTAAAAAAATGACATTCCTTAAAAGTACATGAAAACTTCATTCATCAACCCCTAGAGTTTCTACATTCAACTAAATTCTCATAGCCCTTTTCCACATGGGGAATAAATGTAATTGGACCTTCTCCTCTAGCCATGGCTAAGCAGTTCAAGTATATTCTCACTGCTACTGACTTCTTCTCTAAATAGGATAAGGCAATACCTCTCCAGGAAGTCAGTGCTAAAAGAATTGTTAGTTTTGTCAAAAATAATATCATCACCAGATTTGGTGTCCCTCATACAATTTTTATCGATAATGGCACCAATATTTGTTTTTCTAGAGTAAAAAATTTATATATGGGACATAACATCAAGTCCAACAATTCATCTCTCTATCATACGGTAGCCAATGGACAGATAAATGCCTTCAAGAAGATCTAGTCAAATTTACTCCAAAATATGGTTGATAAAGATATCAAATCATGGCCTGATAATCTTTTGATGTATTTATGGGATTACTAGGAAACTACCTATACTGCTACCCAAGAAACTCCTTATTCATTGGTATATGGAACTAAAGCAGTATTTTTTCAATTGAGATGCAATTTCCATCACTTAGAATTGCAATCTTTGATAAGTTTTCTATAGATGAAAGGTCTCAAAAACCATACAATGAGTTGTAATGATTTGATGAGAGAAGATTTCATACATTGCCTTATATATAAGTCTATCAGGACAGAATATCTCGAGATTTTAATAAGAAAGTTCTCTTTAGTTCATTTCTTTATGTAGAATAGGTATTGGTCCTTACGACTCCAATGATACCAGGAAAGAAACCTCCAAAACATGATAAAAAGTGGGAAGTACCATATTCCATATATTAGGTCTATTAAAATGGAGCTTATTCCTTAATCACATTAGATGGAGAGCCCATTACAACTGTAAAAAATACAAAATTCTTGAAGAAATAGTTTTTTTTATTATACTATATCATCCTCACTATAAGACTTTAAACTGCATTGTACAATGTCCCTGATGAAAGACAAAAAACTGCAGATCTCCCATGTCCTAGTTATAAGACATTAAACTATATAAAAACCATAACTGTCCATGCAACATGAAGATAAACTACGTATCATCTTCGTCTTTTTCGCATGATGTTAAACTGCATGACAATATTTTTACAACTAAATCTCTCTCTATTTTATGTTAAAAGAATAAATAAGAAAATTTCATTGAAATCATCACTACACCTTAGTAGTACATGAGTCCCTTACTTTCCTATGTCTGTGTCAGATCTGCATAGAGACCTAATTTCATGAACTACACATGAATTGATTATTATATTTAATGAGATACGTAGATATGCCTAAATTTCAAATTTTGGGCCCACCCACGTTCAAAAAATCATCTTATTTTCTTTTATCTTCTTGTTTATGGATGATATCCATACAAAGTCTTTCCGTAAGATATATGACTTTTTCCTTATACCATTTTATGTCTTAAATGTTACTGTTCTCTCAGAACGTGTCAAAATCTCCCATTCCTCACGTCAAACATGATTAATGTAAGGAATAATTGTTTAATAAACTATGTAAGAATTGATTCTCATCTATTTTGAGATACGTAGAGATGCCTAGATCTCTAATCATTGGGCAAGCCAAGATAATGAAAACCTTTATTTCTTTTAGAAGAATAAGATCTGCATAGAGAATGTTTGAAGAACAATGTATGAGTTGATTCTTTATCCAGCAAGACATTTTGTGACACTTGGGTTTTATCCCTTAATATAGTTACAATATTTCGTTCCTTTCATATCATTTCATAGTCATCCTTAAAACATGATGTTATATGGTATGGAAATCTGATACCCCATTCACTATTTGTGTCACCTTTGTATTATCAAAGAGACCCTTACTGCTCCTTGTTTCTCAAACCGAGCATAGACTATGTGAGAATAGGAATTGGATAAGGTGATTCTTTGTATATGTAAGGTATTTCAATTCCCCATGTGTGTGAAAAGTTCCTCATTTCATGACTTTAAACTGCACATCATAATTTTAATTCAGAGGAAAGACATAAAGTATCCATTTTATATATGTGTCAGATCTATGTAAACGATGTCAAACACATGGCCAATATTGGTTCTTATATTTCTTATCATCATTGAACATAAACCATTACATATTTCATACTCTTAATATTGACTATTTTCATATCTTCATATTCTTTATAACAATTTCTCGTTATAGGGATTATAATATCTGAGAGCTCTTTTTCTTGACTATGTAGCATGTGCCCTTTGGTGGCCATGCATAAGATGCCTACATAGTAGGCCTGTCAGTAAAAAGATGTCTCTATTTGGAAATGCAGCATATTCCCTAGCTGGCCCTACATAAAACAGCCTGCATAAAGGGTTTTTAAAATAATGGTAACATCGTTCTTGGTTATAGTATCATTTTCCCTTTAATATTTGATAACAATATATGAGAATCATTATTTTAAAATAGTCATTCAAGTATACATGTCCCATTATCATTATCTCATTCTTAAATTCCCCAAGACCATAGTTTACACATTTCCCTCACCATGTGTTCGATTCACTATGAAATAAATTTGAAATCACTTGGCCACATATTATAAATTGTTTCCATTTATGGTCCTAATTGTATAAAACTATAGACACCATTTATTTTATGTTTGGTTCAGATATTCATAAAAGTCCTATTCCTCCAATTCTATGGACATCATGGTTAGAAATACCATCTCCATTTTAAGGAACCTTTCTCCATAAACCAAACTATATGATTCAGAAAAATGTAATATAAATAAAATATCTTCGACATTTAGAAATAACACATCAACCATATGAGAGCTCTATTGCCTAAATATAGAGAACATTCACTTATGATGCCTCCCATAAGTTTCCTACATAATAGGCATGTCAGTCAATAGATTCTACTATTTGGCTATGCATCATGTTCCCCATTTAGCCCCGCATAAGCAACCACAATAATAGGTTTTTCAAATAATGGTATCTTCGTTCTGGGAAGAGATTTACTCTAATTCTTTTAGCCCTTTTCCCATAGTATTCCTTAGTTCTATAAATTCTGAAATCATAGTTTATAATTTTCCCTTCTATACATGAATATGACAGTATATTTCCAAACAAATTATCAAGAAACTGAGAGAGTTTTCTCATACCTTTGGTCAGAGATAAAGACCATAAATTAATGCCACCAAATTCCTCACTACATGACATAAAACTACACATTACAATGTCCTCACTTCATGTCATAAAACTACAAAGTACCAAAAACCTCAATACATGACTTAAAAATGCACATTATAATGTCCTCACTATATGACTTAAAATTGTGTTGTACCAATGTCCTCACTACCTAACTTTAAACTGCACAATATGATATCATAAATTTCCCTATCTGATAAATTTTAACTGTTACTCATACATAAAATTTGTATCGAAATGGTTTTCCTATTCATGACTTATGCCTGTCTAAAATAACCCTTTTTCATTTTTTAAAATTCCGTTCCTTGTTAAAGCCAAGAACTATGGTCTGGAGTCACCAAAATCTTATTTACCCTATTTACCAACAGTAAAATGTTAAACAACAAAGAGTTCTTTTTCCTGAATGTGAAGTACGATCCCTTAGGCGGACATTCATAAGTTTCCTAGATAATTAGCTTATTAGACAAAAGATTCCACTGTTTCTTTATGTAGCATATTCCCTAATTGGCCCAGCATAACAAAGCCCCCATAAAAGATTTGTCAAATAATGGTAATTTTTTTCTGGGAAAAGAAACCCCTTATGTTGATATAGGTTTTAAATTTTGTGATCATAAAAATCATTTCTCGTGATTTACCTTTGAAATATTTAATGAATATTAAATCAATTCGTAACCACAGTGTGTTTTTTGGAATCTAATTTAAAATTTATGGTCAAAGATATTTGACAATAAATATTAGTCCACTATAGTCCAACATGAATGAATCTGAACTACCAAACAACAAAAGACTTGGTACTCATTAAATTGAGAACCTGCAAAGGGAACTTCGAACAAAATTCGAGTCCTAGATCACTAAACATGAATGTTATATAGTTTAGGTAATATTGAGAAATAAAAAATTCAAGAAATATAATTTTTGTGGGGTTGTCTATATAAACCTTTATAAAGAAATACCATCCTTACATGGTCCAATGGCCTAGGTAATACAAATGTAACTAATGAAATTGATGACATAATTGATTAAATACAAAATACTTGTCATTTATGAAAATTTTCACAGAGGAGCATCCATAAATCAGAGATTCTCTCAAACATTACAAAAGTCTTTCTACATAATTACACATTTCTTAGACAAAGTCTTGAGCCCCTTCCATTTCTTGTTGGAGTTTGTCTATCTGACCAGCCTCTCTCTCTTCAGCATGATGATGTTCTTCTTTAGAATCTACAAAGGATTTAATACCTTCCTTCCGAACATCTCCTAATGAGATATGCAGCAGGTCCGGCTCTCCTGTAATGACATCTAACTCATTTTTATTGTGCAGTTGCTGAAAAATCTTTTCTTTAATAGTCTACTTCAGTCCCTTCAACTTCAGATTATTATCAGCCTCATCTCGGGACAGTGCTACTTGGATGTCATCAATATTAATAGAAATTTGGGCTTTTATCAGTTCTTGTTGACATTTTTTTTCTTGTTCCCTCCACTAGATAATCTCTTTCACTGCAGTATGAATTTCATGGTATTCAAAACCACCAAATCCTTGCGTGATTAACAAAGATGAAAGTTAAGGAATTCTTCAAGGTATTTCCGCAAGTGTCATCTCAGATATTATAATCCAAATACTTTCCATGCTTTACGATGATCAAGATGAAGAGACATTGAATGTTTGGGTCCCATTCATAGTCACTATCAAAAGGAGGAATATATTCTAGGATTAATGCACATAAATAAGTGACATGTTCTGTTCCTTCATGAACAATGGTTGCTCCACCTCCCAATATTATTTGGGCTGATTTAGAAGCTTCACCTCTAGTCATAACCATTGAATTTGATAACCCTATATTGTAAATCAAAAATAATGGTTATAGTCAAGAAATAACAAATTGAATTTGATCACAATATCTATATCTCTTACCTAGTACTAGGTCAACATCTTGAGATTAATCCCCCCAATGTTCTCATTTTCAACAATTTTGTTCAATGTCCTTGGATGAGCAGTGCTATCTTTAATATGCTCAAGATATTTAGAGTGAATAACAGAAAAAACAACTATCTGAAGATTCACTTTATCCAATGTCTCTTTAATGGTGGGGTTAATGTTAATATCAAAAAATCCTTCAAGTACCATTGGAGTAGAAATTTTTGTATATGGAACTGTAGATTTCAATCAACCATGATTAGAAAGTTATTCGTAAGAAGATTAATAGGAAGAATATTAAAAACTCCCATCCAGATGATTTTATATATGGAACTCCAAAATCTTCTAACGAATTTGATATTTTAACATGTTCTAATAGTTCTTCAAATGTCATTCCAAGGATCAACATTTCATCCAATGATATCCTAGATCCCATGTTAGTCTAACCCATGGGAGAACATGGCATGTTTGCTTCACAACCTTCCACCGAAAACATGTGACCCTACATAGATTTCTGAACAAAAGATGTGGGGTTTGTGTCTGATGTTTCTAGATGTTCTAGTGCATGTGATGAACCTAAATGTATCACCGAATTGAAGTTAGATATTGTTGCATTTGATGCTTTATAAACTATTATTGATTTATCTGAAGCTTACTCTCATTTGATAGAGAAAATCAGAGCAGTGTTGGGAACATATTTGGGTTTTATTGGCTTCAATGCCTCATTAGGAACCACTAGATTTATAGGAATTGGTTTTTCCTCAGCAGCACCTTCTACAGATCCTTGAATCTTATCACTGGTTTCTTTCAAAGAAGAAACAGATGAATCCCCTGTAATCCTAAAAAGAATATACATATTTCTCATGAATAAAAGACTAAAATTCATGATTATCAGAGATACTAACCACTGATGAGTAAGCATTTAAACATGGTGTTCATTCTATGATGCTTTTACATCTTCTTCTTTTTAGGACATATTGTATCATCAATTATAAAGGTAGTTACCAGAGATCCCAGTTCCCTTTATCTTTCTACCTCCATGGCCTATCGGTCTGGAAGAATTTCTCCTGATTCACAGGGTGATCCAGTAGCTCCAAGGGCAGTGCCTCCAAGTCTATATTGTGGTGAAGGAACATCAGTTGTCTTTCCTTTACCAAACTGTAATTTAAGGCTATATTTCTCTTATGTAACAATGTTTTGATTAAAATTTATATATAAAAATTGATGAAGATGCAAAAAAGGAAACTTACATCCTCATCATCTATGAAGCCTTTCCATTGTTTATCTAAAGAAGGATTAATCCCTTTGGTAGTACCATGATCTATCATTTCCATCAACTGCTTCAAGGTAGGAATTGAGTCATCAATGTAATATATGATAATTTCTATCTCTCGAATGTTGTTCCTTGCCTCATTTGGAATATCCTTAAAAAGAATATTAGAAGATGCCTGTAAATCCCCTACTCCTAGAATATGTTGTCCTTCGCACAGATCCATCAACATGGTCTCAGCATCACAGTACAAACATTTCCATGTTCAAAAAGCCTTTTTTCATATATATTATGATTATATGTCTGAGGTTTGTGATAAGGATCCAATATCCTTGTACTTGAGTTTCTTTCTTGCACCATCAGTCACTGATGAAGTATAAGAAAATGGGACTCAGTGCTCTTAATAATGACAGCGACAAGATCGACATGATACGACTTCATCAGGTATTGATGGAGTGGATATTTTAATTATAATAGTAGGATTATACCCATCACAAGGTCTCTTAGGTGAATTTGGAGCATCATCACTTCCATCCTCTGATTATTGAAATTCGTCCCCTCATGATGAAGAATTACCTTCCCAATGATGAGGATCCTTCCTGCTACTTTTCTTTATCTCCACTCGATAGAAGGCATGATTTAATACCACATTGGGGTAATATGTAACCCAATTTTCAACATACCAGATGGTTAATCTGCTTACTACATAAGCAACAAGTAAATTAAATACTGCCCCAGTCTTCTCTGCAGATGTCCACAACGATAGTTTTTGGGAAACCATTGGTTGTTTCTCTAACCTAACATGCACAAGAGGTGATGAAGTACTCTATTGTAAACATTTGAATGGATGCGCAAATCTATAAGGATAATAGGCCTCGCATATGATTTTTCCATAGATTCTGGTGGCCAACGCGCCATCTCTACATGCTAGCATATATTCCGTCAGATCCAAACTGGAAGTACCATCATCAAATAATCACTTTATAGGGAGATTACCATAAGGAATGAAATTAAATTCCTTATGGATTCCAAATATAACCTTGTTGTCATAAGCATTCAAAAACAGGGGTGAAATACTGTAAAAGTCCTAAATAGATGGCCGAAAATAACATCCAAAAACTTTTACTCCACATTGTACAGCATACGGTCAAAAGTGAGTAGCAATTCATCCCCACAACACTTGGAATGGTCCCAATATTATAAATGGATATTTCTATTTTTAAATATGTATTAAAATCTTATGAATCATGTCCAAAACATGAGTAGTAATCCCTATCATCTGTTTCTCTGCTAACTTAGCTGTAATAACAAAGGTCCCCGACATCGCACCTCCGTTGGAGTCTTAGACAGGTAAGAAATACATGCTGAGACACATGGATAAGAAGCCTACGAAACATTTCTTTGTAAGAATATTTTGGTTGATATCATATCCCCCTTTATCAAATTCTCCTTTCTCCAATATTGGCCAAAAGGTGTCAGGAGTTCCTCTCTTCTCTGGACTTGGATAGCTAGTCAGATGGGTGTAAGTAGGACCCTTTTCCTTTTTCTTTATTAAAAATATTTTTTCCCTTCATACGGATGAAAATATCAACCGGTACAAGTTTTTGGGTCATTGAATTCTTAAGTTTGTTTAATATTTTCATCATCTCATGAGCCAAATATGTTTCCTTCTCTAAGTCATTCCATGTCACCTTGGGAGAAATAAACTCGTCAAACATGTCTCTAAGTATAGGAGCTCCATAATTTTTTTATACATCCCACAATCTGATACCTACCTATCCATGTGTCAAATAGAAGGAATTCGTCTCTGGACTCCACCAACTAAATAATTCTAGAACTAAGATGTCATTCATATACAAAAAGCTTTTCCCAACACAGACAGCCTCATAAATCCTGACTATTCTCAAATCATCTGCAAATTCTACACATGTCTTTCACACCTAGTATGCCTACATCCATGCAGGTTTCACACCTCCTCTTTGGTGGGAATCCAAAATTTTCATCCAACCCTTGGACCGATCTATCCAAGAATCTCGAAAGATAGACGAGTAGAAGATGCATAATATGGGCATTCTCTACTATCCCAGCATTGGCAACTGAGCCCCCAACTGAAACATTGGCCGACGAGAAGTTTATATAATCATGAAACTAAGAATGTGGGACATAGATCTTTGGATATTGAATGATAGCATCCTAAAAATGTCCATATCTATAAAAAGGAAGAAAGATGCTCTGAGGAAAGTAGAAATGATACTTCTTCATGTATTTTGCTAATTATAACAGAGCGGTTTCACAGACATCAAAGTAATCATGACCAACGACATTCCTCAAGCAATCAATCCTCTTACTCGCGTGATCATCAGCAGTTTCAATTCTCTTGAGATCCATTTAATTACTAAATAAAGATAGAGATGTTGGTATAATCAATCCATGCATAATATGGGAATTTTCTACTATCCCAGCGTTGGAAACTGATCACCCAACTAAAACATTGGTCGACGAGAAGTTGGTATAATCAGGAAACTAAGAATGTGGGAGATAGTTCTTTGGATTTGGAATGTTAGCATCCTACAAATGGCCATATCTATACAAAGGTATAAAGATGCTCTGAGGAAAGTAGAAATGATAATTCTTCAAGTATTTTTCTAATTATAGAAGAGAGGTATCATAGACATCAAAGTAATCATGACCAACGACATTCATCAAGGCATCAATCCTCTTACTGGCATGCTCATTAGCAGTTTCAATTCCTTTAGGATCCTTTGAACCAGAAAATAAAGATAGAGATCTTCGTTTAAAATTATGTTCATTTTTTGTGTTTTAAAAAAAATGGAAAAGACATTATATCATGCAAGTATAAAGTCAGTGTGCAAGTATGGAACCCCACTTATGGAATGCAGCTCAAAACGTACAGAAGGAGCACAATGAAATAGTAGCGTCTGAATATAAGATGACATGCTTGCCGAGAGATTAAAATTTGGAAGTCGTAATAATTTTCGTGGAAGTGAAGCTGATATTTATAAGAGACGCATGTCACCCTACGTGCCAAAAATCATACACACTGAAAACTTGTTCGCATATGTCTACTTAAGCACAAATACTTGTGCCCCCTAGTTCCCATATATTTCTCTTTCATTTATATACCTCAGTATAAGATCCTCTTTTCATTTCGAATCCAATTCTGATGGGGGGAATTTGTTAACACACCATTCTATCAAAGAGGAAAAAAATGAAAAAGGAAATCCCTTCGAATGAAAATTGCAAAATACAAGAATAAAATAAAGATTTGCCAATGCATGAACTTTTAAATCACCTTAGTCAAGTCAAATCATCGATGTCACATAGCCTACATGCGTGCCCTCATATGACGCGCCGTCTACATGTGCGGCCCAATTTAGTGTACAAGTCACTTGCGCCCAAACACATTTCCCCTAAGTTCATAAATAGACCCGTATGGACCTCGTTTGTATGGAAAAATTTATTTTAATCCTGATTGCTGCTCTGGTCACCCTAGAACATTTCCCCAGTCTTCCGAAACATTCAAGGTTGCTATTCAACACCTTGAGAGGAGGATTTATGGGAGGATAATTGTATTTAAGTTCTTTTAGTGTTTGAAAACATTAACACTTGCATGCCTATAACATCCAACCCCACCAAGTCATAAATACTTCCGAGCCGCCCATTCCTATCACATGAACATGAGCACCCCACTTCATGGATCACCTGTGAATACATTTGAAGGCATGGGCAAGGTCCCACACAAGTATTACCATATAAGTTCTTCATCGCATAAGTAAATATCAGGCCGCCCAAGTGTACTTGCACACCCATACTTTCACTCCCTTCCCTACTTGGGAACCCCTCTTTGATTCACTTATTCTCTTCACTCTCTTTAGTATACAACCCATCAAGCATTCCTCAAAGTAATTCATAGAAGGAATTATTATTTATTGGATCCCTTGTCTAAAAGGGATTCTGTGAAGACCTCCACCAAAATCTCCTAACTTATCAAACCATTGGGAAAGGACCATCAATGTTTCTCCTATTTGGGTTTGAATTTCAATAATCATATGTTTCCCACATTTGTTTCAGAATGGGATTTGGATACATGGAGTGTATATGAGATTCTATATCCATCGTCGCATGGACCATTCTCCCAGAAATTGTGTTGGGAAGTTCCCAGTTCTATGAATAATGGTTTGGGCATCGGCCTCGCCCTTCATAAAGAGCTCGAAACTTCAAATTCTAGTAGGGAAGGTATTTTTCACACATACTTTTCATCCTTTTAAATAAAAGTGAATTCTTTCTATCGTAACAAGATCAATTTCAAGGCATCCATCCTGGAATAATCCCCTCACCATCATTCCTTCCTCCTTACTTTGGATCCTTGTTCAATGTAAATAGAACAGAGCGAAGGCTCATCGCCTCGCCCTCCTAAATGGTCAATGTGCCCTCTTCCATCAGCGAAGGAGAAAATGTGTGAAGTGTCATTGATGAATCATTTCCATTCACTTTTTCCCCTACCAAGCTTGACTCACACGGTCTTACAGATACATGATGGTTACAACATGTGCAAAAACAATAATTTGAATGAACTACAAGAACTCTAATTCCCACCATAACTAGGATACGTAGGAAGCTTTCTCAATGAACGAGGTCACTAGAAAGAACAATATGAACTATGATTCCCCACCATAACCAGGTCACACAAGATGTCATCTCAAGGAAAGAGCTCACTTGATGTTCTCTTCATGAATCCAACCATAATTACCCTAATTTGGGCGTCTTCATTAAGAATAATCCCCAAATTCAATCCTCAAATCACCAAGGCATCCTTTTCAGGAAGTAAGCTCAAAGTCATATCTCTCAAAGGACTATAATATATTATGGGATTTATTGAACTATGTGGGATTTTATTCCAATCCATATGGGATACATAGGAAGCCTCCTTGAGGTTCAAACCCAACACTTCAAATCAACCCTGTTCTCCTGGGGCAATATTCCCAATTGGATCTGATTTTACTTGGAAGCCGAAATCCTTTCCATGTTCCTTGGGCTACTTTAGCGTAATTCCCACACTATGTTTTGACCAAGCACCATTCTCCTAGATTTCATTATCGCATGTCCTTAAAATGTATGATCTGTCTTATTAAGCGGCACCAAACTATAAGGGTTATGATTCCTTTCACATGGATATGTAGGAAGCCCATTTTATGGTCATGATCCGAAGATCAAAATAAAACTTCATCTCCCTAGATGATACTAAATTCCAATGTTCCTCATAGAGTTTCTTAAAAACTAGTATCAACACAAAAAATAATTAAAACAATATGTAATCATTATATTATAGGATTTCATTGATGGA
The DNA here is from genome assembly GCA_963277665.1 of Viscum album. Taxonomy (NCBI): domain Eukaryota; kingdom Viridiplantae; phylum Streptophyta; class Magnoliopsida; order Santalales; family Viscaceae; genus Viscum; species Viscum album. Next base: position 1,208,381,175 of record OY728163.1, on the reverse strand, counting down.
AAACATATAATACATACGAGTGTTTCCATTAATGAAGAATCTTGAATACATACTGATGACTTTAAATTCAACAATGATAAATAGTTATTGTAAATTCGAAGGGATACTTATGATATACATGGTGAATTAATTAGGATTCATGAAAATATTTTAAATTTACAAAGAGAGTCCTAGAGTAGACAAAAATTCCCCCCAAAATGGTGTGATGATTCTAACCTCACATCCCCTCGACCAATGAACGTTCTTAAGAATCGAAAAGATCAATCATAATGAATTTTTGACTTTGGAAAGAAAGTCACCTTTAGATAAATAACTATTGGATATTTATGGTTCCATGAACTTATCCAATAAAAACTACCTGGAAACAGTGATACCTAAAACTAGAACACATGTTTTAGGAAACTAAGAAACTAGCATTTGATAAAATTAACCATATGTGGTCTGATTTCATTTCTTGTACGTGCCTCCAGTATCTCTATGAGAATAATAAAATTAATGGAGTTTCTTATTGTGTTTAATAAATTGTATTGAAATAGTAATGGTTTATATTATAGTGTAAGGAATGAATGGGATACTGATAGTTAATATTTACCTACCAACCAAGAGAATATTGATTCCTTATAGGGTAATTATAATGATAAAAATCCACCATCCATAGAGGATGGGGACAATCTGGTGCCACTATTTCAACTTGTTAATCTTGTTGTTTAGGATTTTATAATTCCATTCGAGGATTTGATGACTCTTGAGATTGAAATTGAGAAATAACTTCTCATATCCCAACGTGGAGGGGTATATAAGAATCCTCAAATAAATGACCTAGGACCCTATAAATGTTTAATGAACCAAGAGATAGAGATTGATATATAAATTCCCTAATAACTATGGTTTTTTGTTTGTTCTAAAACTATCATAATTATTTCCTAGATCCTATCATGATTTGATGATTTTTGGGGTGGAGGTGGGGGTAATAATTTCACTAGAACTATATTATGGGTTTTTTCTAGGAAGAACTCTATTGTATCTATTATTGTGATAAAATTTTTTGGCATAATTGTGGTTGTCTATAAGCTGGGTGAAATGGAAGCCCATGAAGGGAGTCATTTTCTAAAGGATGTTTTATGGTTGGACACAACATCGACTTCCATGTTTCAATTGTATTACCATTTTTAGGAGGGGAACATTTTATGATTATTTTGGTAGCCTTAAACCATAATTTTTTATATCTATGCATATTTCTGGTTGGTTGTTTCATTGTATTAACCAATTCGGTCATACATTACCTAGGAACATGAATTATCATATGGCTATGAAATTAAATGATGTTGTATCTCAGGGGATTTTCTATTATATATACGTAGTGATGTCCAAAGCTACATAATTTTCCCATTCTAGGATACATATGTCTGATGGGGATTTAGTGACTATTCGATAGAGATTTGTTATGATAGAGAGAAAAATAATATATATGGGTTTTTCATTCCCTTCCATCCCTGGGTTTTAGACCTTGGAGAATATGTTCAGGTCCAATTGACAACAATGTGTATTTATGATATAAATACGTTTTTCATATTCATGATAAGAACTATTTAAAAACATGATTTTAATAGTGCTAGCATTTATCAATGTTAAAACAGTCTCTAAAAAAGGGTACCTTTTATGATCGTTTTTTTAGCGATGAGAAAAGGAAGTCTTCAATAGTCCTGTATTATTAGATCTATAAAGGATTCCCATTATCAATTATTTATTTTTAGTGTTGATTATTGGCACCCTTTTCAAAAATTAATTTTTCATGCCCATAAAGGATTCTTTTATCAGCTCATTTTAATCACTGGTAAAGGTCCTAGTGAAATGAAATAATTCTGTAAATGAAAATTAAGAATGAGATTATTAAAAAGATATTAAAATTTTAATTAATTAAATAGTTTTTGAAAAAAATTATTAACTTGATTATAATATATATAAATTAAAATACAAATAAATATTATATTTTAGATATATAGATACTTGTAAAATGAATATTAAATAACTAAAATCTAAAAATAAGTAAATTTGGTACATTATTAAACATTTCATTAATTAGATTTACACTGAAAATCTTAATAAATTATATATATAATATATATATATATATGATTGTATATAAAATTGATTTATATAACATAATTTTTTCATTCTTTCATTAAAAAGTAATATATTTAGTAAATAATGTTTTATAATTATAAAAAATTATGATTTAACAAGACTACCTCATTTCATCGAGTAATGGATATAATTGAATGTCATTAAATTTATCAAATTATCATAGATATAACTTTTGTTTTATTGATTTCTCATATATGTAATAATTGTATTTTTATAGAAAATGATCACACAAAAATGATTTTTTAAATGAATTTAATCAATTTATATTATATATATATATATATTTACTTTTTTTAATATGTTCAATATGTTTTCATCTTTATTTCAATATATATCCATTTTTTCAATATTGTTAAAAGGTACTCATTTTTAATTATTTGAATTCACTAATTTTTAACAAATGAACATAACAGTAAACATTCATTTACGTTGCTAAAAAATTTGTAATCAAATATTTAAAGTTTTATATATTATAAAAATATATTTTCTATTTTTATACCATCATATATTTATAATTGTATATAAATGAATAATTTTTTTAAAAAAATAATTCACATAATTATAATTAAATAATTATAGATTTACAATAAATTTTATAAAAAATGAATTCATTATATTTATATTAATATGTATTTATTAAATATATATGTATAATTATATAAATATATAAAATGATATTACTTTTTTTCAGGTATTTATATAATTATAAATAAATATTTATAAAGTTCTAATGAATATATTTAGATAAATATTATATTTACTATAATAATACTTATATATTTTTATGAAATATATATAATTATATAAATATATTTAAAAAACTTTTTATATAAAAATATTTTTATAAATATTTTAATTTAGATAATTAAATTACGATTTCAAATGGGATCACTATCAATGAAATTTTTAAGCACTGATAGAAGTGTCTCGGTATATTCAAATTACCTTAATTAGTTGCAAACATATCGTGATACCGAAGGAGTCCACAAAATCCCCCCTATTTCAATGATACTCCTCTGTGAATCCTTGATCGAATCATTGATCAAATTCGAGGATGAAATTATTCAATGATCAAAAATTTTATTCGTCTACGTTGTCTCAAATGATTTAAAGATATAATCTATGGAATCATATTTTATCCAAATCCTCCACACATATTGATTTATTGTCAATAATATTAAATTTGTGTTTTTCATCACTATTATTTATTTACTATTGGAATATTCCTATTGTCATAAATTTTTATTTGGTATGTTTGGTTGAAAGGACATAAGGCTATCTTTCCTTGAACTCTTGCACCCTCAACACTTACTAATTCTATGCATCCTACTCACCCCAATTCCACAATCCACTACTTCTAAAGATCAATGAACCAATTTTTTTACATAATTTTTAAGCATTAGGAATATCATATTCACGGTTCCCTCCATCAGCTAATGACCACCTTCCACCATAATGTGCTCTCTCCTACCAACACAAGTGACCATCATCGTCCTTCTTCAAACAAACAACACAAATCATGAAATAATCTTTTTCCTAAACTCAACCATATGGTCTATGGAATGAAAGCTACCGGTATTCCCACCTCCCTTGGTAGATATCAATATTAATATATATATATATATATATATAATGGTAAATTTATTACACAATTATATTTACAAACATACATAGAACCACACAAAAGATTATAAATACATTTATATTTATATTTTTATATTTTTTTATTAAATGGATTTAGAAAATTCATTTAAAAATATATTAAATAATTATATATTTATAAGTATAAATTTGAAAAAAATACAAATATATAAAGTATAAAAATATATAATTTTATTATATATTATACATTTATATATTCTACACATATATATATATACACAAAAACATGTATGTTTTAAACAATATATATATATATATAATTTATAGATTTATATTATATGAATAAAAATAAATATTTAAATATACAAATATATATTATAAAAATATATAACAAAAATATATTATAACAATATATTACGAAAAATATACTATATAAATATTTTATATAATTTTATTATATATATATATTATAAAGAAGTTATATATTACACAAATTTATAAATATACACATAAAAAATACATATTTTTTATGAAGATTCATATCACTTCAATACTATATTTTTAAGATCGAGTCATCTCCCATTTATGAAAAAACCCTTATATCTCCCTTAATTACTATAATTTATTTCATTATTAGTAATATTTTATACTACGTGTCTTGAATCACAATTAAACCCATAATAACCATGAAAATAAAATTTTCATACAAAGCATTCTCTTCATCTTCTTGAAAATCAATTTAGTTTAACATTTATTGGTTCTACCCCATGGAACTATAGATTACTATACATATATATGGAATAAATATTTATTAATTAAAATGTTTCATCAAAACATATTTTATATCTTCTAGTTAGTCAAATGATAGTTTTTTATTCATGTTAATCGTATTTGGATTTCTTATTACTCCTCAATAGTCCATATTATATTTTTATTTATTTTGGGAATTTATGAAAGGCATGATGGTTCATTTTAATACATGTATAACTAGTATTAGTTATTAGATTAAATATATTAAATGTGAGGTTTCTCTTAAAAATATAGAATTCATAGAGGCCCAAAAGATTTACATATCATAACATGTACCCACTGAGAATCCTTGAATTAAAAACAAGAGTGTTTATGACCCTCAATTATCAAATTCAATGTGAATCAAGTAAACGAATAGTACCAAGGGTATAATTATAACTAATGTTAGGAATTAACACTTTTATACAACATAATGCAATATAATTTTCATCGTCATCAATATCATCTCCCAAACAATTATTATTGAATTATGTTTCATTGGGACTCACCCCCATATCTTTTATAAATCTTGTGCTACATTGAGAAATATTTTTTAAATAGATTACTAAAACTTAGAGTATTTTTTGAAACATAGGTGAATATGAAAAAGAGATATATGATGTGTATGAAATAACAACATGTAGTGATAAATGTTCCGGAGATAAACTGATTAGGGTGAATGTTTTCTATAACATTCACCATTGATTTAATTATAATCTAGGATATCCCATTCATTGGTATATCACAGTCAATTCATGTTGGTCCCAATTAAGAAGTGTCTTGTATGTTAAATGGGACCATTAAGAGGATTTTTATATTCTATATTAGGGAAATTAATCACTAGAACCATGAAAAAATATAGAGAGTTCAATGAGAGGTATTTTTTATAAACATACTATTTTACCTCTTAATATTATTTCTTCTCTACTACATTATCATTATACAAATTATTTGTTTGTCCAGTCATCCAGAAAATTTATTCATCAAATGATGATGTAACCAATCCATCAAAAGAATAAACTACTATAAAAGAAATCGTTGACCTCATACTTTTAATTATAAACAAAATCACGATTTTAAAAATTTTGATTCATTTCATGGTAATATATAAGAAATTTGTATTTTATTAATATGTGATAAATTTGTCTAAGTGTGAGACCCTATTGGTTGTGGCCATCATAAACATAAAAATTATCATTTTATTAGATACCATCAGTACTTCACATTGTTGGACTAAATATTTCACAAAGCGTTAGACACTGTTGATCTACATAACACAATATGTTATATCATTAGACTCATAATATTGAAAAATAAATTTTTTATGAAGTGTGTGACACTATTGGAGATCTCACTATTGAATCATACACCGTTAGTAGTGACACTACCCTTGTCACATTACTATCCTTTTGGAAATTTGGATAAGTAGGACTCATCTCCAAATAAGACATTGTTGGTGTCACACATTTAGTTCAGATTCTTCAAGTGAAACATACAATTTGAATCATACTTCATGGATAAGAAACACTGCCCTAGAAGCATTTGGATAGAACATGATACACCGCTAGAGAACAAGTCATAGTCTTTGTTTTTTTTATTTTTTTATTTTTTAATTATATCCATCAAATGGATATATTTTTTGAAGTTCATTTTATTTAATGATTTTAATGATTATGCCTTAAATTCATGGTAGAGTTGATATCAAAAAGTATAGTATAAAGTATTACCGAATGTTCCTAATACTGATAAAAAGGGGCCAGGCTTCATCTTAAGAAGATGAAAATGAATAAAAGAGATAATACATAGGATAGAAGATCAATCCTCAAAATACATATAAAAATAAACTTGTTTGAAATAATGAGTATGTTACATTAGGAAAGAAATCAAATAAGAAGAAAGAACTACATCATCACATTCCACTATCTGAAAAACAAGAGTGTACAACAATCAGTTTTCCAAATTATTTTAAGAGGCCTCGACGCATACCCCACTATTGAAACAATTCAAGAGCCGAACTAAACATTAAAATAGACTGAGCCATTCTAAACACTAAACTCATAGATTGATCATTTATTTCCAAATTTTTAATGCGCACAAGAATTAGGTACTACACTCTATTTTTATATATGAACACTCTCTCCTGTGAAAAATAGTAAGATACACGATATCTTGTAATGTTTCCTTCTTATCAGTTTCTCCAATGAATAAGTGTGTATATTCCATTATGTGACATGTGTTTTTCCTTAATCCCATGAATAATTGTAGAAGAGGTCATTCATGACTTGAATATTGCTATCTATTGTAAAACCCAAACCAGATTGTGGATAAGTTTCTTATTTTATGTAAACTACTTGGAGGTGGGTGATCACAAACTGGAGAGGACTACGTCTCAACATGTGACTAAACCTATTGGTTAATTTCCTCTATGTTATTTCAAATATAGTTTTATATATTTATATTTATTTAAATTAGATAAATGGGCATTAATTTGACAGTTAATTTTTATAGTGTTTATATTAGCATTTGATTTAGTGGATTGATTTAAAATGTGAAACTAGCATTCCCTATTTTCTTATCTTATCCCCAATCACTCTTTTATAAAGCATCTAAAATATCAAAACATTTATAAATCTACTACTTTGAGTAACTGGGACACATTGGATTTCAATTTTGGGGAACATTTTAATTTTTATTTTATGGAGAAATTTTATAGGAATACAATTCACCCCCTCTTGAGTGTCCTTATCCCACCGACATTTGGTAGCAGAGGATCTTCATATTATTTTTAATGTAATATATTGACTATGATTTTAGTTTAAAATTAAATAGATTAAAATTTATGATATTTTTAATTTTTCAATTTTAAATATATATATATATATATTATAAGTCATGTAGTATGCATAATCATCAATAATGTTATACTACCAACAAACCTCCTTTATTAAATTGGAAAAATTATTCACCATGAAAAATAAACATGAAAATTCATATTGAGATTTTCTGATTTGAGATTATTAATTACATTGTAGATGAGTATGAAATTCCTAGCACTACTAGAAATAATTAGCATGATGCAACCAAGACTTCTTATTATAAAAATTGGGAATCAGTGAATTCCTTACACAGTGACTTCAGAGATGAAGTGTTTAACAACATTCGGGTATGTAAAATGGCTTTTGAAATTTGAGACACTCTAGGTTTCTCACAAGAAGTAACTAAAATTTATCATTCAAGAAGGTGATGAACCTAAAAAGAAGTTGGTTTCTTTAAAAACCACTACATACAAACAGAAATAAAATTCAAGGTCATGATGAATGTTCTCGTAGTGAAGATGAAACATGTTTGAAATGTCTCTCCTAGGTTGAATATTCCAAATGGTGTAAAATAATAAGAAGGTTTTGAAATAAAAATTACAGGTGAGTATATGAAAAAATAGAGAATTCTAATAAAATGGATAATGACTCAATGAAGGTTTTTTACTATGAATGAAAATGTAATGGTCTTATAAAATCTGAAAGACCTATGTTGAAATACAAGACGGAATGTGAATATAATGAGAGAATATATAAAAACGTAATGAAATCCACATTTATTGCCTCTAAATAGTGTTCAAGTGACATAGATTCTCCGCCTAATGACAAGGATGATAGGTAAAATATGGGCATTTTGACTAAAGGTTCTGTTGGATCTACTTTACCATCTATTATTGATAATTTACCAGTGCATGAGTTTGATGAATCATATAAGTTTGATAATGAAAATCATAATGATGAAAATATTAAAAATGAGGTTTAATTTGACTACATTTATATTGTAGAATACACTTATAATGAGTTAATGGATAAATACAAAATATTGAAAAGATAGTATGCCCTAACTGTAAACATTATGTCTAAATTGTTCATTGAAAAAGATTAGAGTATTCAACTGCTCAAGGAAAATAATGAACATAAACATTCAAATGGGAAACTGAAGAAGGATCATGAGAAATTTAATAATTATATAGAATCCTCAACATATTATTTGGGAAATAATTTAGCAGCCAAATATCCTACTAGAATTGAATATGACCCTAAAAAAAGAAGGATATCTAAAATTACCTTTTTTAAAAATCATAACATGAATCTTCGACTCCCAAAAAAATTCCAAAAGGACCCTATTAAGAATTAATTTATAAGAGTCTTTAATATATTTAAAATTTACCCATAAGACAAATCTGGGTTCCCTAATCCTTTAAAAATATCATTTTTCGAGCCATGTTTATTTGGGTACCAAAATTATTTATTAATTAGAACATATATTTTATGAAAATTAGTTTATGATATCATGGTGAATTATATGGTACATGGATAGTGGATGTTTAATACAAAATATAGGAGACTATTTTGTTTCAAGAGTCTCATAAATATTTGTGGTGTACATTCCACCTTTAGTAATAATGTGAAATGAAAAAATCAATGGCCTAAGCTAGATTGGTAATAAAAATTAAGTTTTAATTTCCAATGTTTAGTGTGTTGATAGGGTAAAATATAATTTTATCATCATATCCCAGTTGTGTGATGATAGGTTCAATGTTATTTTTTAGAATGCGTCTTGTAATATTTTTAATTCTAAAAATTATTTAATATTTACTACCTTATGAAATGACAATGTGAATTCTGTTGATTTAAAATCAATAATTTATTATAATGTTTCAATATTAAATGTCTTTAAAAAATAATATTGGAAATGGAATATGACACTTTTCCATTTAAATATTCACTTACATAGAAAGCTAAATAGAAAAGGGTTAGTGAGAGATCTACCAAAGAATGAGTTCCCACATGATAAATTGTGTAACCCCTCTCAAATTAGGAAATAACAGAAAATATATTTCAATCCAATGGAATAAGTGTCCATATATCAAGATCTTTATTTGGTTCACATGAATTTTCTTGGACCTTATAGATTCTATAGTTTTAATGGGGAGCACTATATTTATATTCTTATAGATGAATTCTATATTTATACTTGGGTATGTTTTATATCTAACAATTGTGAAGCATGTTTCATCATTAATATGTTTTCTATGTCTATAGAAAATATCCATGTGTATAGGATTTATTGTTTAAGAAGTGATCATGGTCATGATTTTGAAATCCATGATTTTGAATCTTTTTACTCAGAAAATGGATACATACGTAACTTTTGTTCTCATAGGACTCCTAAGAAAAATTGAGTTATTGAAAGGAGAAAGGAAACCTTACAATACAGAACCCAAACTAAATTAAATGGGTATGAAATTACGATATATTTTGGGTTGAAGTTATTAATACACCATGCTACATCATAAATAGTGTTTTAATTAGAGATATTATTTATAAGACTACTTACAAGTTACGGTATAATTGTAAACCTATGTTTAATTACTTCAGTGACTGTAGTTTCGATGAAACCATCCTATATAAAAATGATAATATTAAAAATTGTCCTCTAAGGGTGAAAAGGTAATTTACCTAGGTTATTAAATCCCTATTAAATCCTATAGGTTTATATATAAGATAACCAAGTGTGTGGACGAATATGTGCATGTGATATTTGATGAAACAGATCCACAAGAGTCCAAAACATACCTAGAAGATTTTAGAGGATAATCTATCATGTTAAGACATAAATCCTAATCCTTATGATTTTGTTATTAAAAAAGATGGAATCCTCGATTGTGAAAACTCTCTAGATTCTAAAAATAAACACAAATCTGAAGATGAACCCGATGTGACAATCCCTTCATTCCATATACCTATTAGAACACCTAAAATCCATATTTCGGATGATGTAGTTGGAGACTAAGACAATAGAACAAGGAGTAAAGCTTCTATGAGAAATTATGTTTTAAATCATGCATTCTTGTATCATCATGAATATATGAAAATAATTGATGCAATTTATGATGAATTCTAGGTGATTTTGATCCACGAAGAACAAAATAAATTTATGAGTAACAAAGTGTGGGAACTTATAGGTAGACCCAATAACACATTGAATATTGGAACAAAATGGGGTTTTAAGAATAAAGGTGAATATTTTTGTAATATATTATGAATCATAGCTAGATTAGTTATACTAGGTTTTAGTCAAGAAGAAGTAATTGACTATGGGGAAACCTGTTCACATGTAAGTAGACATTAGTCCATAATATTTATTTTATATTTTATAGACCATCTATATTTTAGACATTATAAAATGGATGTCATGAGTGAATTCTTAAATGGTTTAAATATTGAGGATGTGTTTATAGTACAACACACTGGTATTCAAAATCCTATCTTTTCAGATCAGTTTTTTAAATTAACTAATGCTTTGTATGGATTAAAGAAAGGTCATAGACCTTGGTATTAAAGGCTCCATAATTTTATTATTTACACTGGTTTTCAAAATGAATATTTGATACAACTATTTTCATAAAATGAACTTCAAAATATGTACTTGTATTAGAATTCTACATTGATGATATTATATTTGGATCTTTAAAAAATCTATTAACACTGATTTTTCAAAAAAAAAATTATATTCTAAATGTGATTTATGGGTGAACTAAGGATCTTTCATGGAATTTATATTTTTCAAAACAAATAAAGAATTATTTTATGTTAAATTTATTATACTAAAAATAATGTAAAATGTTTTAATATAGATATAACTAAATGTATTGATGGTCTAACGAGTACCGTTTTTAAATTGGATATTGATGAAACTATGAAAATTCATGATTAAACTAGTTATTGAGGTATGATGGGAATTCATCTCTACTCAAATGCTAGCTGACCAGACATTAATTTTAGTGTGTTTATGTGGGTTCATTTTCATGAAAATTAAAGAGTCTAACTTACTCACCATTATTATAATTATCAAAAACCTCAAATATTAAAGCAATTATATATTGTTTTACAATAGTGGATAAGAATTTTATTTAGTATGTTATTATGATGCTAATTTTGGTGGATTCAAGTTAGATAAGAGAAGAACATTGGGAACATGTCACATTTTGGGAAAGTCTCTAATTTCATGGTGCAGAAAAATAAAATTTTCTTTGCATTATCTAATGTTGAAGCTTAATAAATAGCTACTTGTAGTAGTTCTGCACAAATTTTGTGGATGAGAAACACTATATTAGAATATGGATATCAATTTCAATACATCCCTATAAAAAGTGATAATACATGTGGGATGAAAATTTAAAAAAAAATTGACTCTCATTCCCAAACAAAACATATTGATATATAGAATCACATTTTAAGAGGCCATTTTCCAAAAAGAGACATTACTCTTGAATTTATTGGAACAGAATATCATTTAGATGATATATTTACACATCCCTTAAATTATGAGAGAATGAGTTATATCAGACATGAGTTAAGAATGATTAGTTTTAGATAAAGTCATTTTGTTTAAGGAAATACTATTTATTTTCATATCATTTAATTGTAAATTGTTTGTTGTAATACCAATTAGTGAAATAACATTGGTAGTCATACTGTTGGATTTCGTATAGTTGGATATTTGAATTTATCAAAATTCATTGTTTCTTGAGTTCACAAACCACAAGTTTATTTTCCAGTTCATTGCTTTTAATAAAAATCGATGTTTGTTATATCTTGGTGCCGATTTTGATTTCACATATAATTTCAGTTTTTATTGATTTTATACCTAATTTCCATAAATGATAATAACGAGGATGGGAGTTTTCGAACAAGTCTTTAGCCCCGCACTATATTTGAGCATCTTTATCACTCGAACTAGGTACATATATTTGTCTTCTCTCTTTTTTCAGACCCTCACCTTACAATCGACCCATTTTTTCATGCTGATCTTAATGATTAAGAATGAAGTGACCTCTAGTATCTTATCCATTCAAATAAATAGATTCAAAGAAGTGAAATAAGGAATCAAATGACCCGTCTCTGATTACTCCTGTCGACCTTGTGTTTTCCAATCATTTTATGATTCATAAAAAAGTGGTATATTCAAAGTGGCTTATATAAAGTAAGTCTTTTGTTCTTATGGTTCTCCAAGACTAGGGGTTGTTGTAGAAGTTCTCATTAAATTAGAGACCATTTTATTTGAAGTTGGTGTATGATTTCTATTATACCGTGTCGTTTTATTCCTATCAGGATGGTGTAGATTTGTTGAGAATCTGTGTAAGAGGAAAAGTTTGTGGTTCTATTCATTAAAATGGGTTAATATTTTAAATGAACATCATAAATCAGTCTTTGATGTCCATCAAGGTATAATTCGTGAACCAAGTGATCTGTTAAATTATGAGGAATCACCATCTATACGAATAGGAGATGCTTCTTCAAGAAGTACCATTTATTCTAATCATTGTGGAGAGTGCATGATGCTTTTCATGTTCGTGTATCATATGTTGCATCTATGGAACTGATATTTTTCTACATTAAAGTACTAAGATGTGTATCTGTTGTCCCTCATGAATCAAGAAAAAAAGATTAATCCTTGTATGTATTTAATGATACATATGTGGGATATAACCAAATAATAATCTAGATCTAATTTCGTAATCAATTTGATTATGTTCTTTGATTTTTTTATGTCTAAGGGACTAGTTCTTGATGATGAGGAAACTATTATTGACCATGGTAGTTTCTGTATAACAAGTGTTATTTGTTCTAGAATGAGGATTAGTTGGAATCAATGGAAGGGTAAATGTGTTGGTGATTATGAAATTTTAAATATATATAACAATCTATTTGATCATCCAGGAATACCCCAGGGGGAATTTGATCCTTATTTACAACCTTATGAGGTTGTGTTCTACTCTCATGAGGAGAATGGTGAAGTTTCTTTTTAGGAATAAATTGAATAATCAATTGATGATGTAACATACCTTTATCTATCCCTAATTACATATCCCATGACATATGGTGGTTCCAATCCTCCTATGAAGTTTCCTATGATAGAAAAGAATTTAAAAATTGATAAAGAAAAAATCAAAGAGTCTAGAGAAGATCAATTAAAAATCACATGATCAACGGATGATGACGATGATGTTCAGGATGATGAAAAGTAATTAAATAATGGTAATAAAAGTTAAAGTTCATATACTAAATGTAACTCAAAATCAGGTAGTGATAATAGAAAAATCATGAAGAACGATGTTGATATGCCTTCATTTCTAGAAGGATAATATATTGTGTGTGATAATTCCCCATCTCTAGAGATTTTGTATTAGACTCCAGCTAGTAATTTTTCCAAGGGCCATTCTAATTTAGTTTCTCAAGATGTTTTAGATTATATTGTGGCTAAATAGTATAGTGTTATATCTTCTATTGAATAGCATGTTGCTAATTAATAAGAAAAGGGTTTATAGAAGTTGAAAATGGGGATAAAAAATGGGTAATGTTTAACTCTCTCCTTGGAAATGAAATGAAGATTTTATGTCCATTGTTTTTTTTCCTCAAATAAATGTTAAAAAATCACCCACTATACATATACATATATAAATTGAACCTAAAAGTATTGAACCTTATAGGTCTTATCCATTTTTAGAAAATCAGAGAAATCAAGAGGTGGAAATTTCCTCAATTAGTGTGGTGTCTTCTACTACAATTGTTTCTATCTTGGAAAATTGTTGGATCCTATGGAAAAGGAATGGGAAAAATTAACTACCATTTTGTTAATCCCTCCGAGATTTGATAGACCTGATTATAGTATAGAAGGTGATCATAAATGTTTCCTAATTTCTCTTGTTGATCATAATGGTATACTAGAGAAATTGTGTTCAGTGCAACCTACAGTCTTATAATCTTCTCATGTTTTTCATTTGTATGATGTCACCCCACATGATTTGAATACTTTTGGAGAGAATTTTATGGATGGGTTTAGAAAATTATTTTTTTAATCAAACTCCTACTTTGAAAAATCATAGTAAATTTGATGTAAGATATTTATTTGAGATGGTTATTCAGAAAGTCCAACAATAAAAAATTCATCCTATTCGTGAAGTTTAAATAAAAATAAGTAGATTATGGATGAGCTATATTTTTTATAATTAATGGTTGTGGAAATGAAATATGAGTTTCACATTTCTATCTATAGTTTTCTTAATTACCTTGGGGATACCTCCTCATACACTTCAGTTTTTGTTCCTACTCCTTTAGGGATTGATGCTTTTGGCATCCCTTCAGTAGTTAGTGATGATTTTGTAGCTTCCTTAAGTTGTCCCTCTATTGGTGACGCTATAATTCCCTTAGAGATTCCATGTAAATTTGAAAATTTTAATGATCGTGAACACATGATGATCATAAAATATTTCAAGGATATGAAGGATGAAAAAGAGACAATTTCTTAGTCTATAATTATTTACCTTTTGTGGATATATACCAAACATGTTATTGATGGACATTTAAAATACATGTTTTAGAATCTAAGAATCCCTCCAATGAGTCAAGCCTTCCAATAGAATATTAGGAAACTCAAAGAGTATACTCCATCCATTAATATATTCTTGGAGAATAAGGATGATTTCACCAAGGCTATGAAAAAAGGAGGTAAAATCATTATGGACTTTATCAATATTCTCAAGCCCTATATTCATGATCATATAGCTTCTTTTGTAGTTACCAAAGATTTTCGTACTACTTCAACCTCTGTTGGACTTACAATTGGACCATTGTACACTTCACCTCGTTGAAACGGCTTCTCTATCATGATAACCAATCCATTTTTACCATTTCCTCCATGTATTCCATAGTTCCCATTGACATATTTTGATTATCTCATAAAACGTGGGATAGTTTTAATTTCTAGAGTCTAGTCTCGAACATTTGATGGACCTTCTTATGGGGTCCCATCTATTATGCCTCGTGCTACTAAACTCGTATTGGATTAAAAAAAGTGTGATCATATGATAAAGGAAAATAACCATTGCATCTTTCTCCAGCCGCATAATTTTTTTATAAGACTCAAATGTATATATGGCTTCATCCATTTAATACATTTTTGACAATCCTTAAAGAGGGGGGGGGATTTAATGGAATCATTGTTTCTATGGAACTTTATATCTCTTATTTATTTTTTATTTGTTTCTAGGGATTTATTTGATATTCTATAAATGCCATGATTTTTGATCATCAAAATGGGGGATATTGTTGACCGCCTAGTTTTAATGATAAAAAATAATGAATCTACCAATTTTGATATATATTGTGTTTTCATGTAAGTAATCAATATTCAATTAACATGTGATAAATTTTTATAATTCTGATACGCTATGGGTTGTGGTACATCGTCAGCCCATGATTTCTCTAAGTATGAGATATCGATTGAATGTCACACCGATAAAAGAAATATTTCACTAGGTTTTAGACACGGTTGATCTACATATCACCAGATGTAACACCTTCAGACTCATAAAGTTGAAAATGAATATTTTTATCATGTCTAAGACACCATTGGACCTCACACATCTGAATAATATATAGTTTGTTATGATGCCACAAGGGTCGCAAAAACAGATTTTTTGAAAATTTCGATAAGTCTAAACATCACCAGTTGAGACAATGTTGGCATCACAATATCATTTAATCTACTGCTAGTGAATCATACCACTATAATCATACTTCCAAAATATGACACACTGCCAGAGAAACAAACATGTATAACATGAGTCACCACCAGAGCACATGGAACCATCAATGTCTTTAATAATTTATCTATAATTTTAATTATATACTTCTAAACGGTAAACATATTTTTGTTACTACTAATTACTATTTTTAATGATTATGCCTTAAATGTTCGACCTAGAGTATGTAAAAAAATGTAGTACGAGGTATTTATGAATTTTCCTACTACTCATAAAAATTAATGCACACATCATTATAAGAAGATGAATATAGTGATGAAAATGAATAATAGATAGAATATATAGTAAAGAATATCAGAACTCAAAATACATATCATGCTGAACTTGTTTGAAATAACTAAGCGCTCTCTTAATAAAATCACTCAACTAAGATGTAATAACAACATCATCACTTTCCTCGTTTAAAAAAACTCTAAGACACTATTTTAATGTTGATTTCCAGGGTACATAACATAGACCCTACCACCAAACCAAATCAGGAGCCAAACGGTTCACTGAATCAAAATGAGCCATTTTAAAATATGAACTCATATCTTTCTTATCTGTATTATTAGTTTTGTTACACTAGGTATGTGTGTTCATACTCTATTTTTATATATTCACACTATTTCCTGAGCTAAACTAGATGATGCAAGATATCATCTCATGTTTTATTCTTTTTTTCTCCCATATGTAAGAGTTGTTGATGTTCTTCTATAACAGATCTTTTTCATTAATTCCATAGATAAGAGTGGAAGTGTTTTTTGGCGTCCGGAATAGTGTTATATATTGTAAAATCTGGTAAATTTTGTTGATCAACTATTTATTTTATATAAACTGATTGGTGGTGGGTCATCAACACGTTGAGAGGCCAATGTCTCGACTTAATACTGAATCGATCGTTTTATTTATGTTGTGTAATTTCAAATGTAGTTTTCTCTTTTTATCATTATTTTAATCAGAAAAATGGGCTTTACATTTATAGATAATCCTACATAGTTTTTATATTCAAATTTTATTTATTAGATTGATTTCCATAGTAAAACTAATATTCTATATTTTCTTACCTGAGAACTAATCACTATTTGAGAAATCTTTTAAAAGGTAAAAACCTTCATCAATTTTCTAATATAGTTAACTAGGTCACTCTGGATTTCATAATTGCGGAATGTTTTAATAATGGTTTTAGAAATAAATTTTTAAAGGAAATCAATTCACCTCCATTTTGAGTGTCCTACTCAAACCAATAGAAACAATTTGGGAAGCCTTAAAGCTATTGTTTAGATATACTACCTCTATTTTACAAAAATCAATTATATAATGAAACATTGATTGAATTTTCATTATTTCGTGAAGGGTTCATTAATTTTATAATATTTCTGTCCATCAATCATGCCTTTTTATACTATAACATCTATAGAATTATTCAACTTAAAATCCATTTCACCCCCTTAGTTTTTAATTTATCAAATTCCTTCATGTTCCTTCCAATGCCTATGTATGAAGAGAAACAATGCTGAATCTTCTCAATAACAACTTTAATATAAGTGTTTTTATAGTAGAATCATTTTCCATATAATTAATGTATTGTTACATATTTATATTTAATTTATTTCTTTTTAGTATAACTTATACAATAATTTTTTTCTTATACATGTGGATTATTTTGATCGAGTTGTGGTGGTGTGCTCAATGATTCTCTTGATCATGGTAGATTTGGATCCTTTTCTATGAATGGTACAATGAAAATAGGTAAATTCATTAAGAATCCATACAACAATCATGAAAACGTGAATTAAACTACTTTTTTAATTTATTTTGACTTCATTTTTTCTATTATTTATAAGTATATTTTTTTATCATTGTAATATAATTAATTTTTTGTTTTTTCATATTTATTTTTGGAAGTCATATTTTTCATTCAAATGTCTATAACAGTCCAAAAAATAGATAAAATGATTCTTCCCTACAATGTTACCATGATTTGTATTTACATTTCCTTCATTTTTGAACTTCAAACACTGCATAAAGAGTTTTTGTTCTCAGCAAAAAAAATCATTCTCATTGATGAAATCCAGAAGAGTATAAGAAGGTCATGTACCCAGTATGAAGACTTCTCATGATATAGTATACTAATCTTATTCCTAGGCAGTCCTAGATTTCTACAATAAAAATGGTTTTACATATATGAATACAAGATCAATTTTCATTGTTAGAATTTATACAATTAAAGTTAAAGAAAATCCTTATAAATTTATAATTTAGTATTGTTTTGAGACTTTAGAATTTAAAGGAATCATCTTCACCTCAATCAGATATACTGTGTGATCAGTATGAATCTAAGTAATTATTTTTTAAATTAACGTTAGTTTTTTTTAAATTACAATTGACATACTCAAAACATGAAAACATATTCCAATTGTATTGATATTTTAATAAAATGATCTCTATGTACCTTTTTGACATGTAGGAATTTACCACATATCAATCAGGTATAATATGTGCCCTGTATGACTCAAAGTATCAATTATTAGTTTAAAATCAACATTTTAAATCAAAATGTTTAAATATATTCAAACTATGACAAACAATTTTATTATATTAATAATTTATTACATCAAATAAAGTAAATAATTTTTTTAGGAATTTTTATATCATCAAACCGACATATGATATGATATGTATGAGTCAATGTATGTGTTTTAGATTTAAAATAATATTTTAGTAAAAAAGTCAAGTGACATACTCAAAAATGATAAAAAGCATTTTGATTGTATTAATAATTTATGAAAATTATCAATAAGTCATTTGAGACAAGTATTAATATGTCGCACATCATCCTAACATGCAATGTGACTTGTATAAATCAAAGTGATTCTTTTAATTTTGAATTGACATTAATTTTAGTAAAACTGTCAAATAGGAAACTCAAAACTATGAAACAAATATTCTGAATATTTTGATATTTGGGAAAAGATCCATAAGCCATTTCATATTTTAGGAATCACCCACACCTCATTCCAAATAATGGTGTCACTTATATGAATCCGAGTGAATATTTTTATTTGAAATTGATATTAATTATAATAAAAAGGGAAACTGACCAACATAAAATATAGAATATATTTTTGTTGTTTTGATACTATAGGGAATCAATCCATATGTCATTTTTTTACATTTATGAATCATCATAACCTCAATATCATACACAATATGCCTGGTACGACTCAACATGTCCATTATTAGTGTAAACTTGATAGTTTAGTGAAAAAAGTTTCAATCACTAAAAATAATTAAAACATGCTCAAATTTTAATGATAATTTTGGTAATCTATTATTAATTCATTATATACATGTGAGAGTTATTCTCATATCTATCAAATAAATGATGTGATCATAAATATTCAATCTGTGCATTTAACGTTTTAAACAACAATTTAATAAAAATGATAGGTGACTTACTCATAAAAAATTTAATGCATTAATATTGTTTTGATATATTGGGAAAATGGTCCATAAATAATTGGAGGCATGTACGATTCAGACTCAAATCAATCTGACAAACAGTTTGACCGGTATGACTCCATGTACATATTTTTATTTAAAATTGATATAATATTTGCAAAAAGTGAAATTGTTCTACTAAAAATAAATAAAACACATTCTTATTGTTTTTAAAATGTTAATAAAATGATACATAAATAATTTTTTTTTGTTTTGTAATCAACCACACCTTAATATGATAAACGATGTTCCTGATATTATTGAATATTTCAGTTATCAGTTTAAAATAAATATTTTATTTTGAAAAGTGTCACTCAATGAAAAATGTTAAAATAGTCTTGCATTGTATAGATAATTTATAAAAATAAATCATATATATTTTCTAATATTATGAAGCAGTATCATGTCCATCCAATACATGATGTGATCTATATAAGGCCATCTGTGGGTTTCTTGTTTAAAATAACATTTTAGTCATAGAGAGATGTGACATACTCAAAACCAAGAAAAACATTTGGATTATTTTGAAAGATTTATAACATTATCAATAAGAAATTTGAGACTTTTAGGAATGTGTTTCACTTCAATCCAACACACAGTGAGATTGATAACAATCTAAGTGAATATTTTTATTAAAAATTGACATCAAATTTAGTAAAAAGGACATCTAATCTATTGTAAACTGAGTAAAACATATATAAATTTTTTTACTCATTATGAAAATGACCCATATATCATTTCATATGGGTATAAATCATCCATACATCAATTTCATACACAATGTTCCCAGTATGACTCAATGTGATTGTTTTCAATTTAAAAACATCATTTTTTTCAAAACATGTCACCCACATGAAACCAAGAAAACATGATTGTATTGTATTGTTAATTTAAGACAATGATTAAAATGTCATTTTTAATGGTATGATTCAAAGTGCACGTTTCTAGTTTAAAATTTCCTTTTAGTAAAAATCCATATGATATAATCAAAACTAGGAAAATGATTTTAGATTCATTTGATACTTTAGGAAAAATATCCTTAAGTCATTTGAGAGTTGTTGGAATCAAATGCACCTCAATCTGATGCATAGTGTGAATGTTATCAATAAACGATAGTATTTTTGATATTAAGTGTCATTTTAGGTTAAGAAATACATCACATCACCGAAACTAAGAATACAAGGATATATTGTTTCACCATAATTCAATATGCTATTATTTAATTAATTTCCTTATCAAATTTTATCAATTAATTATTCATTAATTTATATACATATATATAATGATTTGATTTGAGAAATAAATTGTGTGACATTCAAGAATCAACCACAACTCAATCTAATACACAATGTTCTTGTTATGACTCAATGTTTATTTTTATAATAACACTCTCTGTTAATTAATTTCTATACATTATGAATAATATTATAATATTTATCATATACATGTGTGTATTTTTCTAATGTAGGGGTTAGGATAAAAAGAAAAATGAACACAAATGTTTTTTAATATACATAATTATTTATACTTATGTAATTCTATAAACCTAGGTATAAGTTGTCTCTAATATAGGTTTTTATTATTTTACATAGGTTGTAATTTACTTCAGTTAAATTTTGTATTGGTACTTTATATTTATGAATTTTTTATGTTTTTTATTCTATGGAGTTCTGTTACAGCACACTGTACTAGTGTTTTAGTGTGCTGTTACAACACACTTTATCATGCCTCTTTATCAACACTTCAACATGTTCAAAAAAGGGGTACATTATGACTTATTTTTTAGCACGGATAAATGACTAGGTATTTTAATCTTTCTCTTTAGTCAGTGCTTCTCTAACATGAACAACGACCTTGTATATCATCATTCAATTACTATTTTTTAGTAGTGATGGGAGATGTTTAGAATTCAACTATTCAGGAGTTAGCCAAATTTTTTTGGAGTATTTACGGCCTACCCTTATTATCATGAACATTTATAATCACATAGTCAGATGTTGTGTTGGGCCCAAACATTACTAGGAGATCGTTTCTAGATTGGTCTATCCATATATCAATGTTTGACACTTATCCATTAGAATTATACTCTTTTACATGTAATATTACATAGATCACTTCTCTTTGTCACCTACTATCTGTGGTGAAGTGCTGATGATAGATGATTGGATAATATATATGGGTTACCCTGGTTTTTGATCCCCAATATATTCTTAGATATCTGAGTTTTTAGTATATATATATATATATGTCTAAGAAATGGGATTATTTATTTATCCACGAGATATATCACCATGGGGAGGTTGGACATAAGGATGATCTAGATAGAGTCCATCCAATCAATATATGAAATACAAAATGGAGGACTACTGAGGTAATGATTGTGGTCTTCTTTAGTTTTAGAGTTATCAGAGACTTGAGCTGTTATAGAAATGTATCAAAAATACCACATGGAAACTGGAATTGAGTGGATTAGTGATATGATCCTTATTCTACATCATGGTCATAATATGATGAATTTAATTTTGGGTATGAGTATAGATATGAGCCTACAAAATGTCTCATGCATAAATATTTTGATAAACATCCATTGATTTATGAATATCTTCCTGGTACAGAGAAGCTACATGATTATGCTGGTGAGATTCTATTTTATTAGTATAAATATGAGCATCCATATGGATGGTTTCTGGAATATGCCTTCAAATCCATCAAGACGTTGGGATATGATCATAGTTCAAATATGAATTCCCCATATAAATATATTAATGAAACATTATAATTGGAAAAGGGATACGAATCCAGTCCTCTATATCAATCCATTAATTATAGTTAAATATTTCTTCAATGGAAGTAGGTATGTGATCCTGGAATCTGTGAGCTGGTAGAATTTTCTATGTAGATTCATTGGTGGGGATATGAGCATGCAGTCATGAGGAAAAAAAGGAACATGGTCACATATTATTGCATCATCACATTTATGAAAAATTATTTATCATCTATTTATAGGTAAATAAAATTGTCCTTTCTTGTTCCATGTTTTTTCTTTTTAGTCACATTGTTTTTAAAGAGTGGGAATTGATATATTTAATGGGGAAATCAATAATAAATGAGTTCACATTAGGCCAACCATTTTTCGTTTATTAGGAGATTAAAAAAAATGGTTTGATTCAGGGCCGACCAATCGTTTTTATTATTTTTGGAGATTCACATTAGGTTCACGAGTATTTCCATAGAAGATGACATGTGTATGGTTATCCTTGAGGTTTATGAGACATAATTCATAGAGTCTATAATGATTTATTTATCCAATGGATACAATATTTCATATAGGGATCTCCATATTTGTTTCATGCTTAAAGTTTTTATTGTATTTGATTTTATCATGGTTTTAAAGTCATTGACATTAGGTTTTATATTTCCATCATTCATAGAAACTCCCATTTGATCAAAAATCCATATCAATATATATACCTTATTTCCAAAATAATGTGGTCATTTAGGGTATTATACCCATCTACTATTAGAACATTGGTTGAGATGGTGGGACGTCGAGCTCATAAACCATTTATGGGAGAATTATTTTCGATTCTTGGAATCTATTATAGATTTATGTTATCTTTGGGAATCCCAACCAATTCTTAATATACGAATGGTTACCCTGATTAAATGATCATTTATTTATTAATTTTTATGTATAGGGGGTCATATTAATGGAAATATCTATATATATGATATATTATTCATCTTTTTCCCATTATATATTAAAAATTGTAGCTTAAAATATTTTTAATATATACAACAATGAAATCTGTAGTTTACTACCATTTTGTGAGCTGATTTGTGTTTTGAGGATGGGATTGAACCTTCATGAAGAATTCTAAATTTCATTTTTTTGTAATAGCAATCAAAACCCATGTAGTAAATTTATTACTATGTTACGCAATTTAACATAATGTGGAAGGAACATATATAGGGGAACATAGTCACATGGTGTGGATCTCATGAATTATGAAGGCTTCCTACATATTCTAATTATTAATGGAGTTATAATCTGTATAGATCAGTCATTCCATAACCCTCAAATTGGAGTTGGAAAATAATTAAGGCCCATATATGGCAGTTATTCCCCAAGGGTATAAAAATACGAGAATTCCATTAGAACATACAATGTGGTGGATGCCCAATGTATGATGAAAATCATTTTTTGTCACTAAATGGGGTGTAAACCTACTGTTTTCCTTCGATGGTGAAATTTATTATTCGAGTGATATGATCATTAAAAATACCAAATCCCATGCCATTCATTTTCAGTGTTAGATACATGAGATTGTTTGTAGTCAGACTCATCACATATTGGTTTAGGACTTTTTTATTTGATAAATATATAGGGCCTCTAGATGGTTTCAATATTATATTACTTATATAGCAAATAAAAGACCTCATACTTCAGTTTGATCCTAACCCTCCACCAATCATTGAGGTACACAAGGTAATGACTAGTGATTTCAATGGATGATATTATTATGTATGCTCCCACTTTATATCCATTGATGGATGAGAATGGATAGTATACTATTGGGAGAATCTAGACCATAGATTTGATAATAGTTTAGCTATAATTGGACTTATTCTATGGTGGATTCCCATTAGATCTCGGACCATTGTAACACATCCTCGGTATACTATTTAGATAAGAATCAGAATCCTCATAGTTCATTTTTTCAAATTGAAAATTTTTTCTATTAAACATGGTCATTATATCCCTGGTGGTCATCCTGAAATTCTTGAAATGTTATAGTGTCTTTTCCTCACATTTCCAAAGTGTTTTTTTGACATTTTCTAAGTGCATGTCCAACATGTCCTGATTATCTTCTGGACATGTCTGAATTTTTTTCATGATAAGGTAGACATTTCCCATGGTGCATCATATGGTTGGAGTAGAGATGTTATATATATTTCTCACGATCTTACTATCATGTGTAGAAGATTATAAAATGGCTCAAATGAAACATTCTATGGTATTCATGTGATTAAAACATACATGTCTTATTGTGATTCATCATATTGGATGACATTTTTGGATGCCATTTCATGACATAATTGGAATGTTTGTAGGACATCATATGAAAAGGATATCATATACAGTAGACATCACATGATATAGTACATGTTTCTAGAAGACTTTTGAGGACATCTCTTTCATGTTTGAAGTAAATTGAATGATGTGTCTATCATGTCTATTGGACTTATGAATACATTCATTGAAGGCCTATAGTATACGATGTTTCTTGGGTGAATTGTCTATAGGAATTCTCAGGGCATGGACGATATGTTTGGAGGGTGTCATGTGTATTGGATGACATGTATGGCGGAATTCACATTTCATGGATTACATGATTTGCTGTTGTTTCATGATTTGATTATATGATGAGAAGTACATAATTCCTTTGATTTAAAACCAAAATACACATACATTCTTAAGACTTATTTATTTTTTCGACATTATTTCATATTTGCTTCAATGTCTCTCAATAAATATCTTAATAATGATTAATGTGACTAATTTGAAACATGGAATATTCTTCACATAATTTGGATGGTTTGCTGAAGTACCATTGCATGATCAATAGGGTGATCACATAAACCAGTGATTCATTTTGCCTAATAAATTAGGTTATTCATTGGGTTTAGTTGGTGTATAAATAGTACGATTGAATGGTTTATTCAATTTGTAAGTTCTTCACTACAATAATCCCATTACATGTGTAATCATGCATTTTTTTGATGAGGTGGAGGAATTTATATGACTCACAGCTCTGGTTCGATGCAACCATGTATTGTTTGTATATCATTGATATGGTGTTTTTATGGTGGAGAGTGTATCACATCTGTATCTTTGCATGCCCTTTCCATGGGTCATCCATGTGATGACATGAAAAACAAAAACTGTAAGAACAATCAATAATATTTATAATTATTAGAACCATGTCCTATCAAAGGAATTTTGAATGATCATTTCAAAATGGAGAAGTGACTTCCATGATCAGGATGACATTTTTAAGAGCCTTTGTGATATCAAGAGTCTTATCAAAGAGAACTTCACAAGACCAAGGGTAAATTGTCCATCACCCTTCTTGGGATTATTTTTCTTTGCCCGTGTCCATTTTTCAATGCCAAACTTGCTTGTCGTGGGGGAGTATGTGATATCAACCCAACATGTCAAATGGCCATCACATGATCAATAGTGATAACACAAGGTTCATAAACCCATCGGAATGAAAATTACTATATCTTTCCTTGGAGATAGTATTATTAACAATCAATCATTTATTAATTTTTTTCAAGGCTTTGCACATATTCCCACTGGTTGTCCATCAAGGAATCACATGATCAATTGACTATATTACGATGTACTATCAGAATTATAATAGATAGCTAATCTATGTGACTGTGATGATGGGACCATGTTGGATGGAGAAATAATTTTTAAGTGATTGATTTAAAAGTAAGTGATTGATTTTGTAGCGTGGTGTATTTTTTGGTCAAAGAGGAGAGATAAATTCACTTTGTAAAAGCCTTGAAAAAGTTAGATGATTCTTTGTTGATTTATATTTCACAAATATCATAAGATAAAAGATATTATGATTCATTCCATATGAATTAAAGGGGGAGTATAAATGATTCCAGTCATATACATTTTTGATTGGAAGGAAATATGTTTATGTAAGACATGTAAGTTATAGTGCTTTACAAGAAAACTATGATGATGATAAAACTGATCAATTAAAGGATATATAACACGATTGTAGATTTTTTTTGATGAAATAAGAAGCGTTTTTTAAAATTGGGAAAGACATGGAATGTGCTAGAAATTGGGAAAAGTGCATGAAAAATGAGGTTGGGTGAAAGATGGATTTTTCACGCAATACGGATCACTGTCTACAATTTTGTGTGCGAAGGGTATTTTGAGGTCAGAATGGTGAAAAATGGAAAAGGCATGAAGTGGAAAAAAACTCATGAATGTGAGTGAAATATGATGTTGTGTGAATTAATATTTACTTCCATGGATATTGTATTATTTACGGGTTAGTGTTTTTTGGTAGGGTGAAAAATGCATATAAATATGAGGTGACACCCTATCATTTTTAAATAATCAACAATTAATGAAATAATTTTCTATGAGGTGTGTAACATTATACTATTTGTGAGTTGCATGAAAAGAAATTGGTTTGCTTGGAAAAGGGATGTCGTGCCAAAATGTGTAAAGATGAATGAAAAAAAGATGTTGTGAAAAAATAGGTTTAACACACCAATAGTTTATGTTTCTATTGAAGGAATTTTAATTTCACAAAATATTCCCTTAATGTTGTGAAAAAAAATTGCAGCCTATGAACATATTCAGTTTTGCATAATGGATGTCCTACGAACATCTTGGTAGGAAAGTGAAGAATTGTTTTGAAATATTTGATTTGGTAAAATTAATCAAGCAGTAGAGAAACATTATTTTACCCTTTTTGTGCTAAGAGGGAGAAAATAAAATATTGGATTGTTTACAAATGGAATCAAGAGTGTAATGGAATTTCTTACAAATTGTATACCACATCAAAGAATTGTTTTCAAGTGGATTGTAAGGTACTAGATTGTTTATATACCATAACAAGGATGTAGCTAAATTTTTTGAGTAGTGAACCTTGTAAATCACGTGTTCTTGTGGTTATCTATGTTCAGTAGGTAATATACTATTTAACATGATGTGAAGGTTGTTTAAAAAAGATGGAAAAATAAAAATAAAAAGGATATCACAGATTCACCCACTCCCCCACTCAATGATACTTTGATCCTGATTGGGACCTTTATGTGATGCATCTCATGATTAAATTTACATTTTAAAGGTCCACCACATGATTTAGAGGACATGTATTGGAGTCTTTATGTGACCATGTTTCCTACTGAAAAGGGTTTCTCATCATCAAAGTAGACCTGTTGGGGAACCTTTGAGTGATCAGATAGTATTTTTAGAGTACCATAATGAGATCCCAATGGCATGAAAAATTAACACATAGTGATTAATAGAGTACAAATGAAGAACAAATCATCTTCACATGAAAATTGTGTAAATTTTAGCATATGAAGATTCACCCTTTTCTAACATTATATCATTATTTAACTAGGGTATTCTAGTGATTATCTGGAATTGGTATCTTGATATGTCACAAGATTAAAGGAGTCATCAGGAAGAAACCACATGATTATCAGTACAATCATGGGTTCCTTCATAAGAACTGCCATAATTATTAGAGGGTTTATTCATGTTCATGAAAAAATCATCTGTAACACATTACCTATTTACATGATATTCCTAGGGTTATGTAGTCCCATGTCTACTTACTGGTGACACAATCCATGAGACCTAGCCACTTAATCTATATATAGCCAGTATACTACCACTTTTTCTTAAATAAAAAATAATAGACATTATTAATATTTTTCTTTGGTACTATAATTATTAGTTTTCATTTTCCATGCATAAGCTCCCACATTGTTAGTTATTCATCTCTAGAGAACAAAGAGAATTTTAAGATGTTGTCTGGAACCCTGTTCCTACATAACAAATGTGAATTAAATTAGGGACGTTAAATAGAAGTAAAAGATCCTTATATTTTCATTGAAGTTGTTTTTAGAATATGTTACATAAAATATTTTTACATTATTAATGCTTTCTATGGATCATGTACATGAGATTATCTAACACATTTTTTAGGTATTTCAATGTTTCTTGAGATGAGACTGATGATTATTATGTTCACTATAAACATGGATTTTTTTAAATATGATGAATATATAATTGATTTATGGAAACTACATTACTTTTTGTCTAGGGTGATATGAGAGAGTGAATTAATACATAATATTTAGCACGCAGGGGTCTCATTAAATTCATATTATTTCATATGATTGATATTCTTGTTTTTAATAATGTTGTGGTTAGTTAATGTACCCAAAAAACATTTAAAGTGTTATCCAAAAAAAACAATTTTTTTAAGACTAGATGAAAGAAATATAATTACTCGTTAGTATTATTGATAAAATATTAATTGTATATGATCCTACATGATATTACACCATTTCATAGAGAGTTTAGGTTTTCCTATAACACATACAATATGTATAAACCTAATATTATATGTTCTACATATATGGTAGAGTAGAATGTGTCTAGTATTGCTTACCCCAAACTCTGATATCTAGAATATTGTTAGATTCATAATATAACTCATGTTCTTAGAATTATATTTACATTACACCTTAGTGATATATTTTTGAGATAAGGGAGGGTAAGGATGTTAATTATCTACTGATTATGGTGTTGGATCTGTATGTTGCACCTTTTTCTCTAACCAATCCATAGATCTAAGAGAATCCCTTTTAGGATTTTCATAACCATTTTGTTATATTCCAATATATTTTATGAATAATTTTTTTATTGTAACATATGAGAAGTATCTTAATGTTTTTAGAGTAAATAAAATTGCATAGTGATTTGAGGAGTCATGGAAGTTCCATGTTCAAAACAACAACTAATTGAAATAATTCAAACTATAACTAGAGTTTGAATATGAAAAATACTGCAATTTTATAATTTCTAAAATTTTATTTTGTTTTAAAATAATGGTTTCTTATGTACCATGGAATAATATAATATACCAATCTAAAGTATTCATTTTTGTCAAAAAAAAATGGTGGAAACACCATTATATCCACCATAGGCGCAATGGGAAAATTTTAAGTACACTAAAGCTCAATATGGTTCAAATAATTAGAGTATTTATGAATAAATAAGCCATAGTAGCTTGAAAATAAGTGATAGGTGAACCATCATTCAATGTGGCTCCATTTTATAGTCTTTATTGTGTGGAGAATTAGCATTTGAGTTTTTTGATCCATGGATGATGCATTGTGGTTAATATATTGAACCAAAACCAATCAAAATCTAAATAATGGATACAATTGATCTAGGTAATGAAACAGGATAGGACGATATGACAAAAACATAAATGATATTTATTTTATCTAATTATTTGTAAAATTCTACACCATGGTGGTTAATCCATGCCACATAAAAAGAATGATATAGATTGAATCCTTTTCAAGTAGGATGATTCAAGATTTTTTTTGGAAATTTGCATGCCTTAATAAGTGTTATAATTCATAATATAGAGATGTAAATTTCATTACATGTATACTATGTTTCATAGAATTGATGAGTAAATTTCTATTGCATGGAATATTTTGGTACCTCAATGTTATATACAAACTGATGGTGTCAAACTCCATCCGGGAATTTTTGAAGGCAAAACGAAAGAAATATTTACTCAACTATGAGGTTAATTTATAAGAAATATTATTGTAATTAATTTTTCAAAATCTATTGGAGTACATGTTTTGGAGAAATAAATCACACTATAGTTGGTTATTATATATTGAATACTGGAGATACATGCATAATTTATTAGGATAATTAAAAGGATTTTTTTATGCCAGAAACATTTTATCATATAAAATGTAAGAAAATTTTATTTGTTAATGTATAAAATTAAATAATAAATTTGTTTTCGAGAATAACACACCATAAGAAGGGTTTTTGTGCCCTAGAAAAAGTTGGACCGAGTAATTATAATGGTCTGAATTTATTTATAATTTCATGTGAGTTCGAATTATAATGGGCAGATAAATGATGATTTATGTACCATTAACTAGATACTAGTTTAGGATTTATGAAACATATTTCCACAAAAATTAGTCCCTAATTTGAAAATGGTAATTAGAAATGTGAATAATTGGGAAGTAAATATATATTTTTTTTTTTGAAAAAATGTATACACAAAAGAACAAAATTGTAGATTAGGATTTAGAGAAGGAATTTGTTGAAAAATTGGAACAACAATTGGTGATATCCAATTATTATTTTGATAAACTATTATATGGGATCATCATATCAAATTTTATTTGAATTCATTTTCTCAATGAAATGAGAAAATATATAACAATAGGTGTTTCTCATAGATAAATATTATTGCATTCCAAATCATTTATAAAAAAATAATGTCTATAATATTACATCCCATATATAAAGACAAAAAATGATAATATTTTCCATGTACATATCTTATAGTTAAAAAAATTAAATCAATATGTTCTCACATTAGTTTGTACCTTTATATATCAATTTTTTGTGTGATGTTTCACATGATAATAGTTTTAATTATATCTTGGAAAAAGGACAAAAAGTGCAGAATGAAGAGTGGAAAACACTAATTCCACTCTTAAGGTGTATAGGTCATGTTGGTAAAAAAGTAGTATCAGAGCAACTATAATGTTATACAATGAATTTTTTTTATTATGGATAATATTGTCAATAATTGGTTACAGTATATAGAGAATCTGTTGATTTTATTTTCCATTAAATTCATCTTTATAACTACTCTAAAGATCTCATTATATGATAAATTTTCTTTATATTATTTTTCAAACATACTATAATCATAGGAAAATTGTAATGGTAGATAGAAAATATGAGGTTCCACTACAAAATAGATTCTATATTTTTTAGGAATAAGGATATTATTTATATATTTTATGATAAATGTGAGAAAATTATAGCCTGTATCACTACTACAACATGTATTTCATAGTCAGAGCTAAAGAAATCTAAAAAATTAATCTCATTAGAGATTTCTATAATGAAAAAAGAACAAGGTTATACATATTGGTTTATCTTTGAAAATTAACCAAAAATATAAATTTATTAATATCATTTGAAGATAGTTGTTGATGGAGTGGAGATTTATTGAAATGCGATAAATATAAAAAAACGATATGAGAAAAATCATGAATATAGATGAATAAATGAATAGAGTTTCACATTATGTGTAAGGTAAGGTATAATACTCTCCACAATAGTGAACTTTATAACTCTTTAATATAAGTCATCTATCACCAATAGTTTAACTCTATCGAAGGAATACTATATATTATTTTCTAGAATGTTCGATAACCATTATAAATTGCAAAAATGAATATTTGAAATAGAAAAACACATGTTTATTTTGGGGGAGGAAGAGAATATCCTTTTCAGTCAAACTATTGGTAGTGTCAATAAATAAAGCAAGTATAACAAGAATAAAATTAAGGGTATAACTGACATATAAAATCAAAATTAGATTGGTTGAAGTCATGTAATGCTTTTATGAGAGATAAATTTTTGAGAAGTCCTTGTTGAATAACTAATAGCCCAGTTCTAAACCAATGTTCTCTGATCCACACCAATTTATTTTGTTTAATAAATATTCCCAGAACATATAGGAAGAAGTACTGCATCTTATCCATATATCATTATAATGGGAATAAGTGTATGTAAAGACTAGGAACCCAATATCCTAGTGTTAGTGGTCACTTTTATACATTGTCATATGATAAAATCATTAACATCCTAAAACACATGAATGGTTAGTAGTGTTTGTAAATAAGATAAGGACATAAATATGACATTATATTTGAAGGAATAAACATAAAACATAGTTAATGTAATTAATATTTTCCTATGACCCATTCTAAAGATTCATTATTCATATCATTGGGAATGAAAAAATTTGGGGATGATCTCAACTATTTAGAAAGTGTTACTTACAGTCGATGATATCATGAACAAATAAGGAATAATCAAACTGGAATGGTAGATAACTAAATACACATTCCATTTAATCAATATCATGAGGATAAAGAATAAAATGTCTATAATGAATGCTGAAAAATAATTAAATATAATAATTATATGAAATTTAATATTATCCATGTATATCATAAATATTCAAATAATCACCTGGATATCAATAAAAATTCTCTGAAGGATGTAATCCATAATTCAAAACACCATAAAATTATCATGGTGTATACATTCAAAGATATAATTTATGAATTTTTCAGGTATCAGAAAAATATCCAAATTAGTTTATCTTATTTTACCTACCGATTCAACAGGAGTATATAAAATGCCATTCCTATACCATACAATATACAATTCAATCGTTACATGAAAGGACAAAATAAAAATTAACTACTTAATAAAAATAAACATATATATTGAAAAAAATGATTATGAATTTTTAATATATTTTGAGGAAAAATAATCTGAAACAATCTATAGAGAGAATAATGATAGTAACTTTAAAAAATATCCCTATTTGAATATATTAAAAATAAAGAGTTGTTTTCATTGATTAATAAAGATACAATAAAATATCCTTAAAACATTCTTCAGTAAAAAATCCCTTTCATTTTGGAAAGCAAAATTAAAAAAATAAATGTTCTGAGAATATTAAAAAAATCCATTAAAATAATCACTGTAAAATGTAAAATAATAATAAAATATAATATTTTTAACCATGGAAGTATGTTTCTATTCAGGCCAAATATGTAAATTACAATATTACTTTAAAATTCTTGATAAAAATTAAAAAAATACCATGTTCAAGAAATGGAAAAAATATTACTCATAAATATTTTCTAAAAAATCATAACATGTGTAAAAATGTTTTTAAAAAATATTTAGATAATATTGAATGTGTTATTTAAAATATATATATAATTTATATTTTGAATAAAATATTCAATACCGAGTTAAAAACATGTTGATTTACCTAAAAATATTTTTGTATCTTGAGTTCCTAAATAGGCGAAAATCAAAGGAAAACATTTAAATCATAGAAAATGTAGAGGATAATAAAATATACTAGGTTTAAGATATAAATAACAAATATTCCCCCAGTAAAGACTTAAATATAATAAATTCTTAAAAATTATGAGATTGTGAAAAAGACACTTACCACATTCGAATCATTCAAATCATAATCCCAAAAATGAAATAATGTAAAATTAAGCAATAATAACAAAGAATCACAAATAAGTCATCATTTAACATATCCAATGGGTAGTTTAGTCACTAAATAATAATAATATGGTACATACAAAATACATCTCAATGAATTAGAATTTTTGATGAAATATATTACAAATATCATACCATTAATGTGAAAATTAATCAATGAATTTATTATGTGTACAAACATTATACATAAATAAAATAATGAAAAATAAAAAATTAAATAATAAAAAATAATTAGAAATATAATCTAATAATATTAATGAAAAATTTGAATTAATATAATACAATGAAAAAAAATATAGTTACAAAACCAATTTCCACTTGGTATCATTCAAGTCAAAAACCATTGGATATTATAATTCGAATTGAAACATATAATTAAATGATGTTAGAAAGATTAAATATATACAATTTTATGGTATAAACATATACACCATTTAAAATACATTAGTTTAATAATATTAAAAAATTCCTTAGTGAAAGGAAATTGAGTCTAAATGTCGTATCTCTAGTCAAAATTATCAGGTCTGTTAATTATCTTCTAGAAGAAAAAATTTATGAAAATTATTTACATTCATAGGAATATATTTTGTAATTTTATATTCCCATTTAATTTATCTATTACCATTTTATATTTTTTTACAATATCATATTTTTTCCCCTTTGACATTTTTATGACATTCATTTCATTTGTCGAAAATGACTACCGTATGTTAATAATGGTAAAAGGGGAAATTGATCCATCATGGACAGAATAATAATAACTAAATATTTATAATATTTATAAAACAAATTCAATTTTAATATAAAATATATTTGATGGATGCAAAAAATGGACTATGATACGATCATGGTGATGTTAAGTCGTATGTATGCATGAGTGACATTTTCATTTTTCAAAATTTGTGATAGAAGGAAATTAATCCTTATTTTATATTAAAAAAATATAATTATAGTATATATATAATATTATTTATTTAATTATACATATAAATATCATCTAAGTTGGATGGTAATAAAAACATATTCACACCACTTCGTGTAGGTGGTAATCCACAAGCACACATGTTGGACATTACCATCATTCGATGAATGTAATGGTAAGAAGATGTTTTTGATAATATTTCTCTAGAATGATAGGTCTTTAATTATTTTCATATATATAAATTCAATACATCATTATAATTTTCCATAATATCCTATGATATAAAATGAATTACATCAGTTCATGAGGCCATATATTTTATAACACACAAACGATGGTTTAGTTTCTTATTTAATGGAATATGATAATCATTTAGCTTATTAAATTAATATTATAATATATAATTAAATTTGATATTACATTGTTATGATATCATCATGTTTGAATATGATTTTAAGGAGGTGAAGATGAAATAATAATGCTTGGTTAAACACGATAACTCTTCTTCAGACAACTACTTTAAGTTTAAAAAAGCCATCCTAAGATGTTTTCCTAATCAATAAAATTGAACTACAAATAGGAATGTAATTACAGAATATATATGTATAGGGAGTATATTGACTACAATAATTTTGTATTGTGAAAAAATTAGTTGACGAGGTTCCCATTTACAAATTATGGGAGGTGCACTTTTTTGGAAATTTCATAAAATATTAAATCCATATAAATTAATTTTTATTTCCAAATAGATAAAAAATGATATAATTAGTTGATATATTTAGGACTAAATATTTTTGATAATAGTAGTGAAAATGATGTTTTTTACTCATTAGGGGATCATATAAATTATAGAAAAGGAAAATTGGACCATATAATATATTTTAAAACTTATAAAAATCACATGGAATAATAATGGGTTTTTAGGAATTTTAAATCTTTTAATAAATAATAAATTATTATAAAAAAACATTATTGACCATATTTAGGCTATTAATTTAATTAGACATTAAATACATCTAGAAAATGTGGGAATTAGAAGACATAAATTTAACACAAAAATAATATGATATAGTATTCCATACAAGATATATAAAATTACAACTAACTAAATTAAAATTACTCTTAATATTTTCATAATCATTTATATTATATTTCTATTTATTAATGTAATATTTCGTTAGCATTGGAGAATAATTAATTTTAATTATATAATAAATAAAAATAATAAATAAATTACCATTATAAAAATAATTTAATTATGATCAAAATAATAATTAATATTTGATTAGAATATTATTTTTCCTTTGTGTGAACACAAAAGAGGTATTTAAAAAGTAATAATGTGAAATTTTGTATTTTCTTTTCATAAAATATTATATTGCTCAGATTCATAGACAAGGGTCCCATTAAAGATATATATAGAGAGTTATATGATAGATATATAAATATGTTCATAAAATAAGATTGAAGATTGAAATTGGGGGCACTATCACTTAGTTTTTTCCAAAGTTATCCCAATTTATCCATTAACTTGGTGTTATTTGTTTAATATTTTTACAATTCAATATAAAAAAAATTAATTTGTCCTAGATAAATTATATTAATAATTATGGTTCAAAATATAGAATCTATTCCACTATACTTGATCTCTATAAGTGGTTGAAATCAATTATATTAGTATCCAAGTGAATTTGAAGTAAATCAATATAATTTAAAAAATGGGGTTTTAATTAAAAAAGTAATTTTATACCAAGATCCCATATAATGTTAATTTATATTTAAATAAATTTATAATTTTTAAATAAATGATTATTATATTAATTTAGTATAACATTACGAGTTTTATCAAGATTTAGAACTGAATTGAAAATGTGTTATCCAAAAAATGATATTTTTAACTATTCACCAATAAATAAATATTTTACAAAAAAAACAAGAACTAATTCACCTTGTTATATTTCCAAAAAGATTATTTTTTTTAATTTTTACATTAAAATTTATAAAATTGGATAAAATTAATTATAACAATTTAAAAAATATTCAATAATGAAATTTTTTTAAACAATATATTTTTTGAAGCATGTTAATAAATTAAGAAAAAATGAATATTTATTCAACAATTTCATATATTTATCTAAAACATTATTTGATATTTTAATTTTTTTTATTCATATTAATAATGAAAAGTTTAATGGTTGTGTTATAATAATCAAATTTAAATATTTTAATAGTATATCATGGTTGTTTTCAACTTAGCATTTGATGTAACATGAGATTTCTAAGTTATCAAATTTATATAAAGATAACTATATTCTTAAATATGAAGGTTTTGGGTTATAATACCTTAAAATAATTATCCCCTCACAACTCTATTTTTTCATCAATGGTCCACCCTTTTTGAAACATCAGATTGTACATAGGGATACATAAACATATTTTACAATAGAAAGTTAAATTCATTATTATTTTTGAAAATATCACATATTACATTTCTTATATAAGGAAGTATTTGTTCTATATGTTTAGATTGAAGCATGTAATATAATAATAACATCTAGGGAATAATATAGTGAGATAGAGAATATGTTCTTGATAATGTAAATGAAAAAAATCTATAAAGCAGTGATGGGTGAAAAGGCTATCCATTCTTAGAAAAATGTATGTAATAGGTTAAGTTTTTTGTTTCAAGGTTCCTTTCCTATAGTTTGAGAATTACTTTACCACTAAGACTAATATCGTCATTAATTATAATTATTGAAATGTAGAATTTATTCCTTTCGTCAATTCTCTTTCTAATAACATCTTTTACTCAAAGTGATTTTTATCCAAGGTTGTTATTTTCCCGAAGCCCAAAAATCAACTTCTAACCAATCACATAATCCAAAAAAGAATTACATACTATTCCAAAAATTCGTAAAAATCATATAAGTATTGTATATATATGATAATAACCAAAACGAATAAATGTTCATATGTATAAAAAACATCAATTTTACAAATTCAACAGTAAATCAAAATGTTTAACATAAATCATTACCTATTTAAATAACCCTCTAGAAAATAACATCAATAAAAAAACATTAAAGAAGGTTCTGACCTCAATGTTCTTACCATACCCTGTATCTTACATATCAATGAAAAATATCATTCATTCCAAATAATCATATATATTAATCTTAAAGATTATATATAACTCAAAAAAATAATATGTCCGCTGAAATATAATTAATCTCCATAAAATAATAAAATATTTTTCAAAATTTAATCTTTTAAATGTTTTTGAAAAAAAAATTTCTTGCAAACTAATTATGTAAAAACAATTTCACACTAATGATGACATCATATAGGACAATGAATGGAATTTACACATATTACCCATCAGTTGTGGGTTTAAGCTATGTAACCCAACTGGAGGCAATGAGTTGCCACCCAACACAATTGATGTCCTTTTTATTAAACTATATTAATATAATTCCTATAATTTTTACAAAAATTAGATGAACCTTTTAAAAATACCAATAATCATCAAATCGTATTTTTTACTACTTTTCTCTATAAAATGTATTCTATTCTTCAATAAAATAATCTTAATTGGATATAATTTCCTTAACATCAATGATCATATTTCCAGATAGGATATCATTACCTTTAATATTATGTTTATAATATAAATAATATTAACCTTAAAATAACTTTCTAGTAAAATATTTACATAACAAAGTGGTATTATTCCTATAAATGACTCCAAAAGATCATTATTAATTTCAATTCCCATAAAATAAAATCCAAGAAGGTTTTTCTACGCATTTAAACATATACATAGCCTTTGAATTATCATATCATGGCACCTAAGGTTTATCCCAACTCAAAATGGTATGTCTTATGATTTGATAGGTTATATTTTTAGAATCGACATTATGCTTCATAGAGAAAATTTGAATTAAAACATGCATTACTACAAGGAGTATCGAACTAGGTTCATAGTAAGGGAACACTATCATGTACTATAATGATATAAAATATTTACTAAAATTATTTGTTGATTTATTAAACCTATATGGATCTATTCCAAAACCACATCTACATTTCATATCCCAATAGATATCTATTTTAAGGATAAATTCATAATTTTTCACTTTATAATAATTGTATGAATTTATCCTATAATTTGATAAGTACATAGAGTTTGATACATGGTTATGTTCATTGATAAATGTTTTACTAAATATTGTTCTTAAGAATTTTGTTAAAAATACTATTATACTAATGGTAAATCCCTAAACGCCATTATCCCATAGCTGATGGTCACATTATTATAATGGAATAAGATATAATTTATCACATCGTAAATGTCCCTATATTTAATTAGTTTTGATAAATTATATACATAATTGAATTTCACGGGATATTTGAATCCATAAAAATAAAACATAATGAATGTAAATAGTTTTTATCCTGGAACCATTCAACGATTGATTCTTCAAAGGTTTCATAATGGAAACCAGATAATGGCTGAGCTCAAATTCTCATTAGGGTTACATATAGTATAATATACCATTATTAAATAAGGAATAATCAATATTTCTTTTTAGAGAATTGAGAAAAAAATAATAAATTACATGATAATGAAAAATAAAATGGCATGATAAAATTACAATCACATAAAAACATATAAAGTTCCACACGAAAATGAAAATTATCCATGTATATCATAACTATAATAATAATAACATGGAAAAAATAACTATTCTCCTAATAACGGAACACATAATTTTTTACATCATAAACATACCATTAAGGATTTGTATTATGTCTTGTTATATAAATGATTATAACCTCTTAAATACCCAAAAAATTGAATAATGGGACTTACTGATGCATTGAGTGATTATAGAGAACCCCAACAATAACATTCTAAGTAAAAGACATTAATTATATAAATTTTTACAATAATAATTATATATATATTTAATTGAAACGTTACTATTTAAAAATTAACATGAAATATTCATAATTCTTTATTCAAACTAATCATAAAACATCAAGAGAAACCATATGGTCAGTATCATTGCAACTTAAATCTATTAGAGTGTATTAAAATAAATATATTATATCATTTATGATGTTAAGAATCATAAAAACATCAATAAAAACAATCATAGTGAATATAACATTTCCATTTTCAAGTCAAATTTAAGAATTTTTTTTGAGAATATTATTAAAATCGTTTTCTTTTTAATGAATCATTAAATGTTGTAAAAGAAGACCACCAAATGAGTTCTCATGACGACTGTAAAATTACATTAATGTTGACTAAGTTCAAATAATGATTCCTTTCACATATTTGGTTAAAATTTAAAAAGTCAAATTCCTCAAAAATGATAAGAATATTCCATTTAATTGATTTTATAAAAATTAAAACATTTGTAAAATTATCAGGACTAAAAAATTTTATAATATTAAAAATATTATGTGATAAATTTTAAGATAAATATGATTATAGAATAATAATATTCTAGAACAAATTGAAAAAATGCATGATTAATATCAAAATTATTTTAATATATTTA
Source organism: Viscum album (assembly GCA_963277665.1). Classification (NCBI taxonomy): domain Eukaryota; kingdom Viridiplantae; phylum Streptophyta; class Magnoliopsida; order Santalales; family Viscaceae; genus Viscum; species Viscum album. The sequence continues at coordinate 1,208,341,072 of OY728163.1, read as the reverse complement.
GTACTAAGAGAGAGGAAAATGAAATGAAAACGATAAATTTCATTAAATAAAAATAGAAGAAGAAAAATATTAGGTGTAATATATAAATATACATTATATCCCATAGATGTGACTTAAGTATAAAAATCCAGAATAATGATGACATTGTGAACTAAACCCTTAGAGCATTGGTAAAATTCGAATCATAAACCAATTAAAAAAATTAACATCAAATGAAAAAATGACCACCAATTATATAAACAAGATCATGATATATAATATGTAAGGTGTAGTTGATACACCTCATAAAAATAAATATGGGAATAATATAAAATTTGTTTCCATTTAATAAAGTTTTAGATAATCATACTGTTGATGTGAGAATTAGTAATTGAATTTAATAAGCCTATAATATGTAAATAAACAAACAAAATTGTAAATAAAACATAATGAAATAAAATTGTATGACACATATAATCTTATAACATCAATGAACATTATGAAGTACTATAATCAATTGAAAAAAATTGACGTGTGAAACCCCTTACACTTGGTATCTTCTTAGAATAATCCACTAGTATTAAATAATTTTAATTGGATCATAAAATAAAATAAATTTAGAAGGATTGATGATATTATATTTAAAAATAAAAACCAATAAACGTTAAAAATAAAATTTGTTCGATATTATTAAATTATACTTATATGAAATAAAAGTTTGATCAAATAAATCACCATAGGTCCAACTAATCACACACATTCATTTTCTCCAAAAATGATAATCCTATGATTATTATATAATTTCATAATAACATTTTAAATGTTTATTATTTCCTTCTTTTATTTATTAACTTTTTTTATTTATTTACTTAAAGAATTTATTTCTCATAATTCATTTTGACAATATTCAGTTCATATTTCGAAAATAAACTGGATCAGTTGATTACGGTAAAATAAAATATTAATAAATTTTATACTATGTAATAATTAAATAATAATAATAATTATATATATATAATGTAATTTTTTAATCCAACCATGAATAATGGTTTTGAAAAATTAAAAACATTACAACTACAGAGATGGTAAGTCATACATACGCATGCGTAACGTTTCCATTTTTCAAATATCATGATGGAAAAAGTATGGGTTTTTCCATTAATTAATGTTAATTATATCATAAATATAATATTATATTTTTATTATAATTTTATATAACATGAATGTGATGTAGTAAAAAAACTAAATCTCATCGCTTCTAGTAGGTGGTAATCCACACATACGCATGGGCGAGTTTATCATCTTTTAATGAATGGAATTTAATAAAATATCTGATATATTACCCCTGAAATAATGATTTATATTTAAATAATATTATATATAAAAATTAAATCAATCAGAAAAAACTTCCATGAGTGGATATGAGGGAAAAATATTTACGTTGGCTCACAATGCAGTATCCTCTCAAGCACTAGAATAATTATTTTATTTCCCATTTCATCGAAGAAGATAAGGATGATGTTTATCTGATTTAAATAATAAAAATATTATTATCTGTTGGATACTTATTTTATTTTTTTACCATTTTTGAACAATTATTTAAGGAGGTTCAATGAGAAATAAAACAAAATCTAACAATTTAGAATGACCAAACATCATCAGTCAATCTCTTTATTTTTTCATAAAAATCAATTTTTGGAGTTTATTGTAATTTAAAAAGTCTCTTTGAAGTGATAATGTATTTAAGGAAGGTATTTTGGAATTCAATATAAAATTAAAACACTTTTTTACTCTAGATAAAAGCAGAGAGTCGGTTCCATTTAATAAGTTAGGGGAAGTTCACTTTTGAAATTTCAAAAATTATTTTAATATTACAAATTAATTTTCATCTTAAAATTTAAAAAAACTACTATAATTATATTTTTTTGATGAATATAAGATTATATAATATCATAAAATAAAATACATATTCATTTAGATGAGGTTTTTACACATATATCATTATTTTAAGCAATTTTAACTCATTTTGACATTTAGCACGACAACAATATTTTTACTCTATTGGGTCAATATTGGTACTATAAAAGGATTATTATGTTTGAAATAAAAAATATATAGGATAATTTTAATCATTAAACAATCACCTAACCAATGATACTATTTCTAGAAATTTTAAATAACTTAAAAAATTATTATTTTTTATAAAATAAAATGATTATCATTTTTAAAAATATTCATATATATTTTCAAAAAATACATAGATAAATAGTTTTAATTAGAATATACACATTTAAAATAATAATAATAATATATATGAATTTATAAAAAACATAGAACTAAATTACACAAATTATATTAGTTATAATATATTAAAAATCATTTATATTAGTATACAATTAATTAATGAAATACTATTTTGGAATTATGTAAGAATTTATAATAATTATATAATTAGTAAAAACTATAAATATATTATCATCGTTAAAATAAATTCATTTTTTTATAATAATAATTAATATTTCTTCATAGTGTGTTTTCTGCATTTTTGAACACAATATGATTTTTAAATAGATGAATATGATATTTTGTTTATTATTATTTAATTAAAATTTTATAATTATCAAATTTTTTGGAAATTACCCCATAAAAATAAATATTGAGAAAATAAAGATATGGGTAAAAATACATTAATCTTACAAACATGATGATTAAAAATGGTGTCATTATAAATTTGTTGTATCCTAGGTTAAACAAATATACGCGTTTACCATGCATATTAAATTTTAATATTTCACTATTCCTTAAAAAGAAAACGATATTGACACTATATATAACATAAATTATGTTTATTACAATTATGAATTCTCATTAAAAAAATTTAACCTCAATATATTGTAAAAATTCAATTTATAAATATTTTGAAAAGCATGATGAAAAATATTTTTTAAAAAAACATTACATTTTTACTATAAATGTATTTCTAAACCAAGATATTATATAATTTTAATTCATATTTAATTAATTATATTATTCTAAACTAAATGATATTTATATAAATTTTGGGTAAAATTCTAACCATTTTGTGGATTTATCAGTAATATGAAATGATTATTTTACAAAAATCATTTTTTATCCTTATTCAATGAAAACCCAATAATAAAATTGAAATCCACAAAATCTAACAGTTAATAGTTTTCAATTAATGATTCCAAAATAAATATGTTAAATATTTATAATATATTTTCAATATTTGGTTAAATTAATTATATAATATTTTCACAAATATAAATAACAAATTCTTGAGGACAAATATATTTTTTGAATCATGTAAAGCTTTATTAAAAATTGAATACATATTTAAAAATATTTTTTATATTTTAATTAACAAAAATAGTTATCAAGAAATTTTTATTCTGATCCATATTAGCAACATTATTTCTTTGATTATATCAGTTAGCAATTAATATTTTAGCAGTGTGTAACAATTCATTTGAACTCAGTTTTTCGTGTAACAAAATATATCTTAGAAATAATATCATTAATAATAAATATTATATGAAATATAAAATTGTATCATTGTATCCCATTTATATATGAAAATATTAAACTAAATGAATGTATTCAGTGAATTCATATCATGTTCATGAACAAAAAAAGAATAATAATCAAGATTATTTGATCTCATAATAACATGGAATATACATATCATGATGTTGAAAACTACTTTGAGAAGCCTAGGAAAAATCATTATGTTTAATCATTGAGAACACAAAAACCCATTGGGGTTGTGGTAAGTATAAATCAAATGGTTACCTCTATAGAAATATTCCTTCTCATTAATAGCGTCGTCTCTCACTAATAATATGTCTAAGAAATGTGATTTTCTATTTAGATACAAAATCTATTTTTATAATGAGTTTTAATAATGAAACACCATTCATGATATACCATATATTAAAAAAATACTGAAACACTTTGTATTGTTCAAAAGAAAATATCACAATCAAAATAAGAAAAATACATAGGAAATATATTGACTTTTTACTAATTGAGGGATATTTTTTGAAAACTCCTTTAATTGTAATGCCAATATATGGATCCAAAAGAACATGCACTATAATTTGAAATATAAAAACATAGGGATTATTATTCATTAGGATTTACATATATGTATAATTTTATATCTGATTGTGTTCACTGATTAAGAAGAGCAACCTATGATAAATCATAGGAGCACATACAATGTTATATCTGAGGATGATTAATAAGATAAATCATTTTAAAAGAACCTATAGAGAGTAGTAAATAGATTACTTGATAAAAAATACTAATATATTATTTCATTGAATTAATAATTATTGATGTTAAAACTATAGTTCTATAAACATGGTGGTGATATCTATTAATAATGAAAATCAATTGTCTCATGTGAAGAGAACATAATTCAATGAAGAAGTAATGAATTAGTCATGGGTCAAGGCCATGAACAATGAGATAGATCAAATTGAGAATATTCATACATATTATCTCCTTGAGCGGCTGTGTTATCACAATGATATAATAAAAAATGGATTATCAAGAATAATCATGATGGTCCTTGAATAATGAAATGAAACAAATATGGCTTTTAGTAAAAGGGTTATGAATAGGATTAAGTAGTTGATTTTTATGATACATTCACACTAATAAGAATAGTAGACCTCTTAATGTTTCATACATGTTATGGTAAACCAAATGAAAATTAGAATCTATCAAATGCATTTTAAAGTCTAACTCCTAAATTGAATTCCTATAAAAATGGTTTTATAGAATAACCAAAGGGTTTTTCTATTAGTTTTAATTAATAACAAGTATTTATATTGAAGATGGAACTTTATGTTTTTGAATAACCACAAAAGAGATATTATTCATGGTTGAATACTATCATTAAGAATCAATAATTCATATTTGGACGAGTTAATCCGAATTTCAACATGAAGTCACCATATTAAGAATAGATTATGGTTATTTTCTATATTAATGATTTAGTTTTTTGAGGAATAATATTGGATTTAGTTGAAGTGTTTGAGATGCTCATGATAATTTTTTTTGAAATTTATATGAATATGGTACTCTAGTTCTCCTCATGATATATTTTTTCCAAAATATCACTTATAATTTTGTTTCTTGAGAAATATAATATGCCGTATGTAATGATATATAAGACGTAGTATTGAAATGTTTTTTCAACAGTAATTTGTTTTTTAGAACTAATATAAGAAATAATATGGAAGAAAAATCTATTGATCAATTCCATTGCATCAAAAAGATTATAAATCCAAAGTACTTTATGGAAATGAGAATGGATATTTTTCATTAAACATGACTAGTTTATCACTATCAATGTTTCCCCAAATAGATATACCTCCTGGTTGAGGATTTAATCATGAGTTAAATTCAGCGTAATCGTGGATATAGTAAAAGTTATTTTATATTATTTGAATAATAATTTTATTCCTAATTTGATGTGTAGTGGTTTCATAAATTTTCCCTAAAAAATAAGTTGATAATTTTTCATCCCAAAAATTTGTATTGGATGCATTGATATAAAAATATGTATGAACTTCTCATATTAAAGTGGATGAAAAATACATTTCATCCCAAATGGCTTGTAAAAAATTATCTATAATTAAATTATAATTAATGTATTTTGGAGAGGAGGTCAAGCTACCCATATTTTCCCATCATGTAACCACAATGATATATAGTTATCAATTAATATGGTAAATCACATATAAATGAATCATATTTAATTTTGGTGAAATTTTATTTAATAAAAATTAAATAATTGAATAATCAATTTGTATAATGTGGTTAAAAACAACATGGGATTCATATATTAATAAAAGAATTTGGGAAAAAATGTTTCTAATGGAATTAGTAAAACCTCAAAGATCAAATACCTACATTTTTATGGAATGGTTTTGAATTCATCATCTATCTATTATACGAAAAGATATATATTGGAATTGGGTCCATTTTATGTGTATTTGTTGTATTTTGTGTTAGGGAAAAGGTAAGGATTTATCTTTGATACTTTCTATACTTGATTATAATGGACTAAAAATAATATATAGTAATGCGTAAATTGGTACATTCTGTTTTTTCCACACTTATCACTAACTCAAGAAAAATCAGATTAATTACTAATAGTGATTAGTATAATTAATTTTAATTATTTTTAAAATGTTTCAGAGTGATATAATAATAATCATTGGGTTGAGATTAAATTAATAAAACATCGGTATAGTGATGTCTCTAGTGGGAGTCACAAATAAGAGATGTCTAATGTAGTATGAACAAATGTGAGAATTCAAAAAAGGGGATAGTATTGATTGCTCTATATTTTAATGACAGAATTGTTATTAATTGATATTTTATTGAATAAAATGAGATTTATATTGATGTTGGCTGCATAAACATGGATTAAATAATTATAAATGAGTTTTAGATGTTGTAGGATTAAAAATATAGTGAAAGGTAATAAACTATTTCATTATTATAGTTTAAATATTTCAAATTAAAATGATTCTCAGTGTCAGAGACAAATTTTTTTAAAAATATTAATATTGTATATGATCCAAATTATAGAATAATAGGCTAACCCCTTTTTTAAGATTCAAAAGAATTGGGATATAACACATGAAGCATAACAGGAGTATAACATTCACATTATTTAACCCCATGATCATCCTAAATGACAAGTGTCTTTTTCTTGATGATGAAAGGGATCAGATATGATCCTAGATATTTGTGGGGAAATACACAACATAGGAGAATTCCATTGAAGATTGGTCATATTGGAGGGTGGAACCATAAAATATTTTGAGTTGTAGAAACTATAATATGAAAAATATAGGGATTAGAAAATTATTAAAATAATGATGTGTGATTAAATTTTTATATGTGATACCACAACTCAAGATTCTATAATGTAATTATAGATTTAATTATATTTTTTTTGGAAATTTATATGTTTTCATTACATATAGGATATTCTATGAAATATAGAAATCTTGAGGATGTTTGGTGCCTCAAACATTCTAAAGAGGTTTATATTCAATATAATAATCCAGTCCTTAATATCGTTAGAATCATAAGCCTTGAGATGACCACACCATGATATAATCGCTACATCAAAAAATATGGATAACTAAATTTTAATTTTTTTATGCTTTGGGACCTCTAAGATGTGGAGGAAGCCATTATTCTATAACCCCTAAATATATTTTGGAATACCATGTCCTAATGTATAATCTATTCCATGAGATATGTATGAATAAAAAATTAAAATTAGTTTTATTTTTAAATCTGCAAGACTATATGTCAGGGAGTAGTAAATCACACCATATGAGGTTATGATTTTACGAATGTTGAAGATCCATAATGAATTTTTTTAATTAAAATGAAGTCATTATAACTTTTAATGATATTTTTATATGCATTAAATTACCTCATTGTGTATAATATCATTCCATAATATGGTTGTTTTTGATATGTCCATGTTATATGAGGGATGTAGTTCCATTAATGATGTTTTCAAATGAAAATATAGAAGTATAGATTTATTTTTTGTTTCATGGGCTTAGGATAAATTAATGATAAGTAAATGGATTATATAAGTCTTATAAATTAGATGTACGTTGTGGTTTGATGGGTGGTATCCAATTAGTAATAATTATCTCATTTAAAAAATTTATTTGAGGAAGGTAAAAAAAGAAAAATAAATGATATCAAAAAAAGTATAAAAATTATATTATAGAGAAGAAACTCATTAGTGATCATCATTTGGAGAATTATTTGGAATAAAAATTAGGAAATCATTATCTGTGTGATGTTATTGTTCTATTGAACTATTTTTTGAAATCACTATATTTTTTTTATATTACTTATATTAATAGGGTGAGTAATTATAAAAATGATTTTCTTCCCCTTTATGAATATCATTCCTTCCCCAAACAAATTCACATTCAATTTGTATACTATTAGTCCCTTTTTACCTTTACAAAATGTCAAAAAAATGTTACATGGACAAGAACTTATGGGGGATTATGTAAAATTTGTGAGTTATCACGTTAATTTTGACACCTTGATGTTACTCATGTGATTAATTCTTTATAATATGAATTTCTTGTCACTAATAACATATCATGAATAATTTTATTGGTTACCAAAGTGGAAAATATAATCTCATTTCCCTCATAGTGTTTATTGGTAATGTGGGTAAAATAGTTTTAGTTCATGTGGTATGGGGCTTCGTGGGATAAAACGGTAATGTCAAATATTAATATTGATTTATATCAATTGAATACAAATATTAATATAGGTCAGGGTGGGACATAGGATGTCAAGCCATGTATTGAGTTGATTAAGACTATATTTTATCACCTCTTGACTCCCCTTAAGAGTTGGTTGATGATTTCTTCCTATAGATGTTATGGACTAGTTAAGCCCAATTGGGACATTTTTGTCTCGTATGAATATGAAGAAGAAATAACCTATATGTATTTACATAATATATTTTCTTATAATTTCATTCATCGAAAAATATGGGTTTATCTGAATGGATATTTCATACACATAGAAAAAGGGGCCATTTGGGTTTTTTATTATTTCCATCATTTTAAAATATTTCTATTCCTTTCACCTTTGATTATAGGTTAAAAGACTATAAGGATCAAGAGATAATTGTATTTTGTTAGGATTTCATTTTTATAAGAGGTAAATATAATTCAATTAACATCAATCCATGTGGTTGTGAATTAGAAAATTCTATCATAGAAGAACATGATATTAGTTATACAATATGTAATTTATTGTCCTTAAGCTATGCCAAATACCGGGATTTCATGTAGTATAATTTTACGTCTTGAGGATCCTCACAATGGTGAAGAAATTAATGTTAGTAAGGTAAAGGGTTCATTAATTCCCCCAATAAAGAGGGCCCTAGTCGTGTTCCCTCAATGGGTGAATTCCAGAAATATTTAGAATAATTTTGATTGAATAATGATATTATTCATCTTTTGTATGGATATATGGAACATAATGATGTTTTATTGAATAATAACATGATTGGATTGAGGGAATATATTGGTTAGAATCTTGGATCCAGAGCATGACCAAGAAATTAGTGGCACTTTTTTCATTTTGGAGTTAATTAGCAATTTGGGTGATGGTTGATGACATGTTTTCCATGGTTATGGTCAAAAAATCCATTATAGTGACACCCCTCAAAGTATTCTTGCGTTTAAGGCTTAGTAATGGGGTTCATACCAGTATCACATCATTGAGAGGATTCAATTTTATCATAGCTAAAGGAAATTCATAATGTAATGTGTTTTTTTTGGGTCATCGACCCTAGATTCTATTTTCATTAATGGGTAGTATTACATTCACTCATAACATATCAGTTGGTTTGTGCTTTTGATTTAGTAGGGAGTTACCCATATAGGGTAATTTAAATTAATAAATTATTATGTGTAAAATTAGAGGGATTCTATATATATAGAGAGTTAACTATATTTATTTTTGTGTAATAACATATTTGGAATTTCAATTCATTAGAGATTTATATTATTTGTGTTTTCCATGGAATGAGGGTGACTGTTAAACCATTTATTACAAAAAAAATTCACATATAACACTAGTTTAAAACCATTTTATAACCCTGAAAACAATTGTGATATGCTATCCCAACAGTTTTAGGAATCGTTGGCATGTCAGTTTTCGTAATTTCCCAATACCGACATATTCGAATAAAAAAATGGAATATGTTGTCTAATATTAATATATTCAAATAGTTTCAATGAAATTGTTAAGATATATGTATACCAATTGTACTAGAACAATGCTATACATACTGTCTGGAATAACTGTATAACAATAGTATACAGAACCATTTTTATACACTCTTCTCCACATAACATCTTTCCTTACCACGTTCCAATTGTTCTTTAAACTATTGCTATATCCTCCTATCGTAATCAATGAAAATAGGTCCATAATTCACTTATTCTGGTCCTCAAGAACCTATAAACAATAAAAAACTAGAAAACATGAAATATTTGAATCTGAGTGCCTATCAAAACTGGATTCCATTCATTAAAAAAGACATGTGAAATGACATTTAAGGGATAAAAGATGTATTTTGTGAATAAAACCAACCATTAAATTGAAAAGCTTATATATTACAGGAAATTTCATAAAATGCAGTTATTTTCCAATCTATTTCTGGAATTAAATAATGAGGATGGGTTCATACATATAACAAGTGTTCTAGTGTTTTTTAGGTGAGGTATGTGAGAAACCAGGTTAGGCTTGTTATTATAAAATGTGTGAAATGTTACAATATGAATATTCAAAGGAGGTGGTACTAAAGCATATAAAATGGTGGGGGTAAGATGAATATTATGGTGTGGAGAACCATAAGCATGATAGGTGTTATTTAATGACACCAGCAATGTTTATATATATATATATGCTCTATTAAGAAACATATTAGTGTTTCAATTATGAGAACATGCATTGGAAATGGTTTTTTTTCATAGATCCTTAAATTATTGGTTATTATTTCAATGAATTTTTAATGGTTGGGAGTTGAATAAGGTTGTTTAGCTTTAAGATATTAATAGACACGGTTCAGAAAATTTAAATGGATTTTTCACTGAGACATCTTTGGATTGAAAATAATTATAGTGGGGATACATTGAAACAATGTGTTCATACAGGCATTTAGGATTTGAGGAAAAGTTTTATTTTCCAATTACTAGAGGGATATTTTTTCAATAGTTGTAGGATTTATATTAACAAGGGATAGAACCAATCAAAAAATGAATTTTGGACATCATAATAAGGATTTAAATTTAACCTCAGATCTCATGGGAGCATTAAGCAGGGGCATATGCGGCTGCTGAAAAACTACAATAGACTAATTCATAACTAGTGGTCTGTTTTATGGGAAGAGTTCCCACATTTCCCCCTCTGGAATTTGAATTGGGAGGACCCCTTTTACTTATCCATTTTTTAAAACAAATGGAATCCACCTATCCCCCCCCCCTTAGGAACCTTTGATCTAGGGGTGGTTATGTGCCATTTCTTTGTAAATTAAGGGTTACTTCTCCCCTATGATATCTATTTTCAACAAAACTACCACAACTTTTATATCATTATTATTGCTTATATTTATTTTTGGAATTATATTTATGGATTTTAATCAATTTTTTGTTCTATTATATTATGTATCTATTGTAATAACCATAACCACTAGAATATAATAATCAGACCTCCCACTCTAAAACTCTCTAGGGCTCTGATTAGACCAATTATTCAGACCCCATGTAGTTTTATTCCTTTCATTGATCTATCATTGATACCAATTTCTCCCCATAAGTTTTGTACCTCATTGTATTTAACCATGTCAAGGGTCCTCCCACTATTCTCCTTACCAATTCATAATTATCGAAAGCATAAACCCTCCTCTATTCTCTCTTTTTGATTAGTTTGGCGACCACCACCCCATGATCAAGACTATTAACAAGGCCATCAATTGTTTTAGTGGGATTCATATTTCACACAATGGTGGTACTAATTGACTATTGGAAAATTCTCATCGATTTAATCAAATATTATAGGATGATTAAATCATTGTATCTCACCCATCGTTATTTCAATTATATACATTTATAATATCACTGATGGTTTGCCGAATATCTTTTGGGGGATTATTATTCCATTAAATGGTTTGGGTTATCTTCATATCCTAACACGCCCTTTTCAAAAAATTCCCTCTGTAGGGTGATTGGAAAATAGATAGGGAATTATCAGGTTTTAGACTATAAAACATAATATTTATGTAATCATACATACTTTTTTTCCAGAAGATTGAAATATTAAAACCAACATTATATTCTTCCTAGGATTCAATTTAAGGATACAAATTTTATTATCAAGATGTTAGCTTCTAGTGTTCATTATAATTTTTAAAACTCTAAGACCACTAATGGAATTTTCTAAAATGTGCCGCTGGAATTAGAAATTCCTTTTGGATAGAAATGATGAGGGAAAATTAAGGGATCTAATGTTATACTTGATTTTCTCTCTAACTAGACTGTGGTATAATGTAGTATATCTTTTTATGGTCTTTATTTAGTAACAATTGATTTTTCATCCAAAACCCCATCCCAATGTGTTTCATGTCTTATTATTTTATAGAGTAAATCTCATAGATATAGTGTTTTAACAAATTTGGAATAACTTATTCCCCTTTATCCGAGTAAGAATGAAAGTATGTAAATATTATAAGGGGAGTCAAATTATGATGAATTTGTGATATGTATGTCTCTAAAAATTTACATGCATATTTTCTAAGAATCTAAGGTCAATAAATAGAATATATAGAATGTTTGTATTTATCTAGATAATGGTTTCATGCAGTTGGAACAACTAGTAATATGTAAAGTGTTTAAGTAAAAGTTATAATGTAATTATTAAATGTAAAAGGAATATAAAAAGTGTAATTCGTGAATTTTTTAGTAGTTCTAAGGTCTAATAGAAATGACCACAAGGTCTTGCGTAGGAAAATATAATTATGATAACTAAAATGGATGATGTTTGTTACCTAGATTCCATTGATTCTAAATTAATAGGTTGTATCTGTATGATATCCATCAAGGTAAAAAATTGAAGGAAATGAGATATTGAAATAGAAGGATAACTGATCAATAAGGTAAAAACAAGATAATTAAAACAGCTATTAAAATTTACCATGGCCAATAATTTGTAGATCGGATGGTGAAGCTACCTACTAAAGGATCCCACATATGACACCTAGAAAAGGGGAATCTAGAATAATAGGTAATTTTTATCCTCCTAAATATGTTGTAAAATAGAAGGAAAGGATGTTATTATAGATGTTATAGCTATTAATCCTAAAAATAACATCACTAAAGAGGGAGATTTGGAAGCTTATGAGGTTTTTGCTGAACATATATACAGTAAATTGAAACTGGATGAAGAAAAAGACTCCTCATATCAAGTGAAAAAGTAGGTGAGACTGAAAGGACCTCTAGATTTTTTTACATAAGAGAGTCATTAGATATGGCATTGACATTATGTGTGCATATACTAATTTATTGAATGGTTGAAGAGTCCTGAGGAGAATTAGAAATAAAATTAATTTTTGATTTCCCCCCCGATTTTCTCAGATAAAAAAATTATATTTATAATAAATTTTCCATTTTTTCTTTGGGGTGACATGAAGAGGCTAAGAAACGTATTTATGAATAGTCACTGGAGGAGAGGGACATGATTACATGGTTGAGGATCCTTATTGATAGTGTAAGGAAAAAATCCTTTTTTGTCCCCAAAATTGTATTGGCCCAATAAGGAAATGAATGTTTTCCTATGATGATATTCCTAAGATAATTAAATGTATTTTCAAAATATTAGAATACCTTAAATGTCTCTCTTGAAACTAGGATATTAAATACATTTCATTGAAATTAAATTTTGTTCAAAGAGTTATTTTTAGTGGTGGAAAATCATATTTTATTAGTTTCTCTCTTTCTTGGTACATGATACATCTATATTTATCTTTCTATTTGTTCGTAATATTTGTAATTGTTTGTAATAAGAAACTAAAATCTCTTGATCCTTATTAAGAAAAAAATATTTTATTATCCACATTATTGATATATTTTTGAATATAAATATAATATATTGAATGGTTGAATATTGATTTATATTATAATATAATATGTTGAATTAAAATATGTGAAAGGTTATGTATAGATGAAATGTCTCAAATAATTTTATTTGATACCTCAACACTTATTGTTATATCTCATTTTATAAAAGAAAATCATCGTGTGTTTTCTTAAATGAAATTGAGGATGTGACAATTTTGGTAATTTTTTTAAGACGATGTGTGGATTTATGTACATTGAGGTATTTTTTTAGAAAATTATATTCATTTTTATTATACATTTAGAGTATATAAATTCTAAAATATAAAATCTTGAAAATATTTTTGGACGAAAATTTATTCTTGAGAAAAGAAAATATGGATTCCTATGGTCTAAGAATACATAAAATGTGAATAATTGGATATAAAATAGGAGATGATTCATTAATTAGATTTAGTTTATGATTCCTTAATCCTAGGAGTGTGCCTTTTTGGTCTTCATTGATAGTATTTGTAAACCAGACTATTAGAGGTGTAAAATTGTGAATATGTACCCAATACCACCCCTATTATTCCGTATTTTATAGGTCCTCCCATGGTACATACATCGTAATTACCTAGTTAGACTCTTTAATGAGAATGAATAGGAAGGAGAAATATTGCTCAGATAAACCCATGGTCTAGAATAGGCATTCGAACATCATGTAATCACCACTTGGGAACAATTTCACCCATACACAATTAATTAAAACAATAGAGAAAAATAAATAAAATTTCCTTATAATACATACATACATCAAATGTAAACATAATAAACATGGTAAAAATACATTAAAAAATTAAACACAATAATTAATCCCTATACTACTGTGATCTCCCTCCCCTTCAAAGAAAACCTTATAGACACCTTGACTTCCCTTCTACCCCCTTCATAGAAAATAACATCCCTCCATCCATATAAATAAGAAAAAGGGCTATGTTGATGATGCAATAATGAAAATTAAATTTATAACAAACTAAATCATACATATCTATTATGACTATACAAGTCACCTCCCAACATATAAGAACAACAACTCCCAAAGGGTCAAATAATGTTCCTGCAAGAAAGGTGGAATATATCCATGTTTCGAAATTATAATTCGAAAAAGGACATTACTATTAATTAAAAATTAATATTACTTTTAATTATATATAATCATACAATACTGAATTTTGGTTTAGTTTGTTTTTGTTCAATATACGTTTTCATGGTACATTTTCATTATATTTAGTTTTTTTTTTGTTTTTTTTTTATTCTCTTGGAAAATTTCATTCATTTGGGTTCTAATTGATCCATTTTGATTATATTTTTCTTATATCTATTTGTTTTAGTTATATTTTGGTCATATTGTATAGAATTCATTATATTTGGTCTAATTTGATTCATAATTGTTATTAACAAATTATTTTATTTAAGATTACATTGACTTGGTCTAATTTAGTTTCATTCATTTTTTTATTTGATTTATTTTTGATTGATTGTGATCATTCTAAATCAATTTTGGATGACCAAATTTACATTTAAACAAGAATGGTCTGGTTAGTTTGTGATTGTTTTTTAATATATCTCATTCTATTTTTATTTGGTTTTATTCTATCTATTGTGGGGATGTATGGTGAAACATTATTTAGTATAACTCATTTTGGTTTTACTATTCATAATCATATTTGTTTTGGTTTCCTGTTATTCATCTCAATTCGTTATGTTTGATGCAATCATATTTTTGGTAGGTTAGGAATGTTCTAACTAGATTATAATAATTATTTATGATTATCTTGGAAAAAACATGATATTATTATTTTTAGATTTTTTAGATCTAATTTATTTTTTCGTTATAGGCTAATTTAATTTATTATAGAATAAATTTGGAATTTACATTTTTACTCTTTATAGGTTAATAAAATTAAGATTATTTTTTTGACAATTTGTATTATTTCCTATATCATTTTATTTAGTTTCAATGAGTTCATGTCTATTTCATTAAATTTGGTTCATTTTGATTTGATTCAGGTTAGGTTGATTTGATTTGATTCAATTCAATAAACATTTCATTTCAAATAAAAAAAGTAACTTTAAAAATATATATCATTTTTAAATACAAAAAATGGTTGCAAATACAAGAAACCAATAATTCATTAAATATAAAGTCCAATGGATAAGGGAACCTACTTCAATCTCAAAGAGATAGCCATATGAAGATGAAAACTCGAATCATCCATTTTCCACCAGGATGCGTATTCACATTTACATATATATAAGGACACCATTCCACTATGTACATTTTTTCTTAACCAAATATATATAATGGGATCTTTACATATATTATTATACATGCATATACCACTTTACCTTACACACGTATTCATTTTTCATATATATAAATACATATTTTTACCATGCCCAAATATATTTATTTATAGGGCCATGAGTTAATAAATATATATGGGGGAACATATTTATGTTTATTACTACCAATTCATAGAGATACAAGTCGTTTTGGAAATGGAAACCTAAAACTACTTCATTGAGGACCAAAATACTCCGGCAAAACAAAAAAAAATCAATACCCCAAAAACCGAAAATATTTTTTTAAAAAGAAAAATATGGTAATGGAATAAAACATACATGAAACCAAAAGTGAATGTTTAGTTTATTAAGAAAATAATAATAGTATATGGTCAAAAATATTGATAGATATTAATGAGTCTACATAACAATCAAATGGAATGAATTTTCTTTTCAATCAATAGACAATACAAAAAAGAATGATGAGGTAAAATCAAATGGATTTGATTAGGAAAAGTGGAAGATTTGACATATTTAATGTATTTGGAATTGAATATTTCAAGTATTGTTGAGTATATACTTTTATTAATAACGATCAACAAAGAAATGAACAGTTGAGTGGAAACAAAAAATATCACATAATCTATTTCTGATAACTACTAACAAGAAACTACTACCACATCATAACAAAACATCACCTTATGAACTGTTTCATCCTTGATGCTAAGATAAATACATTTAATATGTTATTTAGAATCATTAATGGGTCACCCATACATTGAAAATCCATGAAAAAGAAATAAACCAAAGAAAAAAATGATTAAAAACCAAGTAATATTAATATAATTAATATCAATTCAAAATTAAATAATTAGTCATAAAAATAAGACTCAATGAAAGTAGAATCTGACATACACTAAGTCGAGTTAGGAGATATTCATGCACATACAAAAACAGAATAATGAAATCAATTATACCCAAATATCCAATGTAAACTATCATATTTCTCACCTCATCCCCAATCAAAAGTAGATAAAAACATCAAAAAATTATACAAAAGTATGATTCCTGAACTTATTCAAATAATAAGATCTCCAAACATAGAAAAAGATATACAGGATGTTATATCATAGGTCTAGTAGGATTCCACCATGGTGTCTTTATAATTTCTCTTTTGTGGAAATTCATGAACACTAATTGGAAATACAGTTATAAATTAGTTTAATTTCAAATATACACCATGGAAATCCAATATCATGTCTATGAAAATTTTATAAAGACGTTATTTTTTTATTAAATGTTAAATCACCTAAAATCTTGTTCCATGGACATAGAATTTTTTTCGTAAAAACCATTTCTAAACAAAATTTAAAACAAAAAATGAGTACCTTTAATTTAAAATGATTTCAACAAACATATTTAAAAATATTTAATATGAATCAATCCACACACATGTAAAATGCATAAAAATAGAAAGGAACCATCCTTCATGTGGTAAATAAATGTAATGAAGATAATTATACCACAATAATATATTAATGTGGAAAAAAAATTTACCATAAGATAATAATACCTTATTCAATCCACAATTTAATAATCATGTTCCACAGGATCTAACCTAGATAATAATTAGTAATATTGATAATTTAACAAACCAATGTAGGAATAATTGGTGGCCAATGATTGATCTACCAAATACAAGACAATCAAAAATCCCAACCTAACATTATTGTGATAACCCCTACCATGACTCATATCATGGGATATGATATAGTTGAGGCCAACAAACTAACTAATGTGAAAATAAATATTAAAATCCCACCTTGTTATTTGTGTTCCATGGACAAAAAAGTGGGGGTGATTGAATATGCAATGGATTATTGAGGAACCAAGAACAAAAAATAACTCACCCTCTCATCTAACACGCACTAAGAAGAAAAACCTTTCCAACAACACATATCAATCACAGATAAATAATATAACCACTACTGTGATAAAAACATTGTTAAATCTATTTGGACCCCTAATAGAACAACCATATAACCCAAGATGTTCCAAATATTCCTACAAGATTAAACACAAAATTTATATATCAAGAAACCCCTTTTAAATCATGTATTTACCAATTTAAAATTAAAACAAAGATAAAATCCTATAATTTATATCAATAACACCTTTTCAATTACAGTATACGTTTTTAAAAGGGTTTATGAATATCTGGATATTTGTTTCAAAGTGTTATTTGTGATTCATAAATGAGTTGATCTATGTTATGACATAAAATTCAATTATCAATTTAGTTACACCACATTATATCACATGTAGTAATAATTTCACCAATTATGAATTTATAAGACTCATCCACTCTTTGAATTATATAATGAAGAAATTTCAATGAAACTTGGACCTCAAAAACAATAATATTGAGTGGATAAATCCATAAAAATTTATATTTAGTAGTGATGACCCAATGGTGGAAGAATATGAAATCCATGATCTCTAAACATCAATATCCTGAATATTCGGTCCACTATATACCGAATAATATCAATAAATCACTATTATATTTTGTATGAAAAGTGAAAAACAAGAGAAAGGAGTGATGGATATAGATAATATTATATTATAAGAGATTACCATTGATCGTTAATGGGGAGGTCAGAAGACAAATCTATAATTATAGAAATGGAAGTACATAGTGTATTGAGGACGAGTTTCAACTTTTAGTGGGATGATTTTGATCAATGATAGTGGAATCCAAGGTGAATTGGGTGGTTGTGGGAGAGGAGAGCATTCACGTTATGGATGATCATGACCAATAATTTAGGGAGTGTGTTTAATGGGGAGATGCAGGTTTGTGATGGAGAGTAGATTTTTTGGGGGAGAGACATGCGAGGATGAGACCTATGGAACTAAAATACGAGGGATGATATATGTATTTAAAACTATTAGGATAGCTATACCTATAAAATCAATCCCAATGGGGTTTTAAACCATCGGTATAAATTTGTGGGTATAGACCCATTTTCTATTAGTCAATATCTAAAATCATGATTTTTATTCTATCCATCCAAAAAATATTTAGATGAAACCAAGGGTGATCTCTTCTATGATAGATGAAACCACTCTCATTGGGAATATTATTTTGTTTCCCTCTGGAATTGGGGATGACCTCATTGATTGAAGGTTCAAACATTCCAATAGGTTTCTAAGAGGTTTGTTCATAGAAGCGGAAGCATCCAATTATTCCATATCCTTTTGGACCTACTTTCCAAAGTTAGGTGCTCATTAGTTGCGGACTGATGAGGATTAGGAATTTACATTGGTCGATAGGATGGGAGGTCAGACTAATCACATCTTTTTTAGGGGAATTATTGTCTACTCCAGGACACTCTTTATAGATTTAAGTTATGTTTGTGAATCCTTATTACATTACCAGGTATAAAATGTGCTTTCCTTTAAATCTGACAATCAATGATTGATATGATGGAAATTTAGAGAATCTTTTATATGTATTCGAGGTTCTTCATTGATAGAGAATAATTTGTATTCGTTAGAGAATATTAGTTGATGGTATCCTTAAATACATAAAAATATCTTGGTCATTATGTTGACCATACTGGTTTTAAAGCCACTCAGTGGGGCAGTTGATGTTTATTTGTCATTCAGGAGGGCATGGATTATTTCAGAGTTAGGATCATACCCGCTGATGGGATATGTAAAACCCCAGGTAAATAAAGAATATGTCATCTTTATAATTATCCATATTTGTGAATAAAATATTAATATTACTTTAAATGGTATGCTATGCTCGATGCCGTACCCAACACGCAACAACGAGTTTCTTGGGAATCTTACGTTGCACTCTAATAATAAAATAATATTATTTTAAATTGTAGTTAACATGTAGCTGTTGTATTGGCGGGAATGGAAATAAATAAGTAAAATATGATTATATATGTTTTTAAATATTTTACATTTACCCAATAAAAGATAAAGGCTTAAAATATGAAAAGAGTTCAATTTTAGGTATTTATACCCTAATTTTCACTAAAGGTTCACTTATCGCCTTTTGATGGCGAACTGTCATTAAATATAGTTTTTATCACTCTTATACATTATTTTGGACCAAATAAAACTCTTCTTTAGAATCGGAACATCAAAATTTACTTTGGGTGAATTTTTGGTGTCTTTCCGATAAAGTTCATTTTTTAATGAATAGTGTAAAATGTTGTATTTTAATTCAAAAATTCTTTTAATCTAATTTATTTATATGATTAGATTATCTTTTGAATTGGTTTTAAAGTGAAATTAGAAAATATTTTTACCATTAAATCCAATAGTGGTTGTTGGAATTAATTTCACTTTGAAATCGGACTTAAACTAGTGTCAATCTTTTGATACTTATTGTTTCATAAAAACACGCTATTTGCTCTGACAGCGGGAATTAATTATTAAATTAATTAATGTGACTTATATGTTTTGAATTTTGTAAAATAGACTTCATTTTTGAATTCGTAATACCAAATATAGCTTAGGGTGAATTTTTGGTAATTTTCTGAAAAACTTCAATTTTTGATGAATAGTGAAACCACTAAGTGGTACTTATAAAGACTGATTTTCCGTTTAAATGAAATTTTGCAATCATTGTGTTTTTAATTTCAAAAATCTGACATACATGGTTGTCATTAAGAAGTAAAATGTGGTTCAATGGGATTAAAATAATTTTTTGGTGAATAGTAACTTATTATGTTCTTAATCGCGATTAGTGGTAATTAGTGTAGTTTAAGGTAAAAATAATGCTTTAATAAAATAAGATGAGCTTGACACAAGTCCTACCCTCATTGGTTGTGTAATGGCCGACCAAGAAAAGCCATGGGTCAACTTGGGGACCCCATGGAGACACTTTGGTTGGGAAATGACATAAATAAATTTTTATTTAATGTAAAAGTAAAAATGACACAAACATGATATGTTTTACAAAAACAATTTTTACATGGGGTTATAAAGATCATATTTTTGATTATAAATAGTCATTGGAAATCTAAAAAGATTTCCTACATCATAGTATTTTTTTATAATTTTTAGACATTAAATAAATTAAATTATTGATAACATAATAATGATGCAGCGATGACATCATTATTTGACGATTTAAATAAAATGGAAAGATAACGTAAAATATATGAACTACACATGTCCAAAACATATTGGATGTGTGGATTTCGAACCATTATCACCTTATCCACGAATTATATCAATTTGGGACCTTTTAAAACCGAAAAACATTTTCAAATAAAGTAATATTTCTTTACTTTCCAAAAGTGCCCCTCCTCTCCTCTTATAAAAGGCCCCCACCTCTACCTCATTTCACACAATCCTCAAGCGTTTGGCTCGGCCAACCCCTGCCCATTTACTCTCTCCACATTCCTCTCCTCATCCTAGATGATTCCCTTTGGGCAGAATCCTTTCAAAGGAAGCCTTTAGGCTCAAATCAAAAGGAGTTACACTTTTAAAGGTAATTCATTCTTTCTTGTTCATTTGTTTTATTTTTCTTCTCCAACCCTCTAAACTCTTTTCATTTAATTCTTTTGTAACAAAACCAGTATCCTCAATATACTAGGATGTTTTTATAAGATTTATTCGAGCTACACTCTCACACAACTACATCAAATGGTTAAAGAACATACGGTTTCCGTGGATGGCGAAATTCTGCCTCCCGAAACGATGATTGTTCAATACTCATTTAACACCATCAAAGGTGGCCATTATGATGTCACTATTTTTATATATGATATATAATATGTTTATTGGTTTAAAGCTTCTGTATTTTTCATTTTGGGAATACCTTTATGGTTTCCATCATGGGTAAACACGATATCTTCATTTAAGGAAGTGCGGACTACCGCCCCCTCAAAGTGATGTGATTCATTAATGCCATATGTGGTATGTGTAAAGGATGGATTTAATGTTATTATATGATGTTATAATAGAATTATAATATACCTCTATATCATTATTATTTCTTTCCATTAAAGTATGAGATAGAAATGAAATTAGCGTTCATGCGTACGTACGACTTACCATCTCCATGAACGGTGCATTTCATTTCTTATCCCCAAATGTAATGTACTATTAAAAGTATATGTATATAATGGATATATATAATTAATGATACATATAATTGATGAATATAATTCTGGAATTAAAATATACATACCTCTCATTTAATTTTAATTCCATTAATATGAGAAAGAAATGAAAGTAGCATTCATGCGTACGAACGGCTTACCGTCTCCATGAATGGTAAATTTCATTTCTTACCTCAAAATGATTATGTGATATTATAAATACATGTATATTCTGGATATATATGATATATATGATATCCAAATCAGGAATGTAATTCTGGAGATAAAGAACCTTTGACCACATGAACAACATGTAATTGTAAGAAGTCCACTTTCGACTTAAGAACCAAATATCGACAAAACAAACATTATTAACTTAACTGGTTACATAATGTTTATAACATAGAAATAAGTGATATAAAAGGAATAATGAACTCTAAAAAGGTTCTTAATCAAGTATAAATTATCTCAAGTTTATAATTTAGGACGTTAAAGAATGATCGAGTCAAGTCGGACCTGAGGTAAGGGACTTCGTCTCAATCTCCTTTCATTGAGGAATATTTCGTTTTATACACAACTTTCTTTTATACGGTGTATAAACCCCTTTGACTTTTACTTTTATACAAAAGGAATCTTTTTCTACGAAGCGTTTTACTAAACGACAAAAAGAATGTTTTTTTAACGTACGCGGTGACAACGACCTTTTCCGCCGCCACGAGTATTATTTGGTCTTTGGCTTTCTCAACAAGCCGTAATGTTTTTAGAATAAAATAAATACCATATACTCTTTTATGTATATTGGTATTGAAAATGGTTTTGAAAAATTATTCTATTATGTCAATATATTTATGATATATTGTGATTGAAATGTGGAAATGTTATTATTCCTTTTTATTGGTTTTATGTTTTATGATTTTATATTGGTACTTGGACATTTTAACGGGTGGTTACGTTATAAACCATATGACGGGTGGTGCCGTGAATACCAGGACGGGTGGTTACGTTATAACCTCCAATGCATTGGGTATGGAAGTCGGTCGTATGGCTATTCCATTAAGTATGTATGGAAATTGGCCGTATGGCTATTCCATTAAGTGATATGTGTGGAAGTCGACCGTATGGTAATTCCACTTAAGTATGTTTATATCCCAAGTTACCTTTATATATGTTATGTGTTCTTTATATGGGTTTTATGGTAATACATTGGTTACAAAAAGGTAAGTAATGATATATATTTCATGAATAGTTTTTACTACTTCATAAAGGTGAAACGTATTACCTTGATAAAGTATACATGGTTTACTTTTTGTTTTGATAAACTAACAGTTTTTATTCTTTGTGTATCCCTTACTGAGTTTTTATTCTCATCACAAGTTTTTGAAATGTTGTTCACAGGACTTGGCATGGAATAGGGTCAAGGATGGGATCATGGGAAAGTAATGCTACATAAACCATGAAACTAGACATGTTTCTTTTTAAGAATTTTTATTTTATGGAAATTTAGTAGAAGAAACTACTTTGTAATCTGTTGAGATGTAATAGTTATGTCCTAATTCTCTAAAACTCTAAACCTGAAAAGATCCTCAATGTGAATTATTCTTTTAATTCAATATTAAATAGGGTTTAAGGCTGGGGCCTTATAGTTGGTATCAGAGGTCGGTTTAGAAAACTTTTGGGATTAGGAGTTCTTGTGAGACACATGATTAGTCCCTATATCTATTATTTCAGTTAAATCCTTGTTTTAAAACTTTTTTTCAGGTCAAGTAAAGTCGGTTACGAATGGAAGGAGAAGGATCTCAAACGACATTCCTATCTCTTCCTGATGACATGCTTGCAATAATTATTGCAAAGTCATCTTCGGATGATTGTGAAACTTTTTCTAGCATACAACTCACATGAAAGCAGTTGTTTGAGATATCAAACACCTCCACTATACCTCGTTATCGTCGTGGATCATGGGTTGTTTTTAGACAAATACTCTTTTCACAATATTCTCATATTTTCAAGAAAGGTAAATATTATCAAGGTATTTTCAAATATTTTACCTTATCACAAGAATTTGAAGCATATTATGATTTTAAAAAGGGTTCTAAAGAAGGAAACCCTTGCGCAACCTATTTATATTTTCTTTAACAATATAGTCTCACATCACATACTTATGCTATTTTAAAAGGACCAATAATAGAAAGTTTCAACTCAATTTCGGTCCGACTATTTTATAGAAATCATGTTTTATCAGATGTTTTGGAATTATATGTCATACATGATTATTTTCCAAAACTGTTTTTCTGTAAACACCCATATGACCCATGTTGTACGAGGTGTATTTGGATGGAGGAAGCAAATGATTTTGAAGGATCTCTAAATCATTGTTGTAATGCATGGGACTTCTACCTACGTAAACAAGATGACGATGAAACCGAGTGGACGCCATGATCAAGGTATGCAATTATGAGTTTGTGTAAGAAACCTAGAAAGTGTTCAAAGTCAACATGACAAGTAAGTATGTTTCCTTAAGATCAAAAATAAATTCCTCAATAAAAAGTAACTTAAAACAAAAATGTTGTCTATTAACTTTTCCTACTGGGGAATCGAATACCGTTTAACCCATCACAAGTTCGTGATTCTCTCATGGTTAACTTTCTCCTAAACATGTTTTCTATCACTCTCCATGAGAACATGAACCTATTTTTTCTCCTCCATATCCATGTTTTCATACTTGGAATCCTAGAATGGGTTAACTCGGGTGACCTTTGTACTTATCTTTCTTTATTTTAAAGTGATTGTTTTACCGATCCTTGTTCCGATGTGGGACTTTCAAGGATGTTTCCAAGCCCAATTTTAAAATTATGAGGACGCAATTCCCAAAAGGGGGGAAGGATGTAACACCCCAGGTAAATAAAGAATATGTCATATTTATATTTATCCATATTTGTGAATCAATTATTAATATTACTTTAAAGGTGATGCTATGCTCGATGGCGTACCCAACACGCAACAACAAGTTTCTTGGAAATCTTACGTTGCACTCTAATAATAAAATAATATTATTTTAAATGGTAGTTAACATGTAGCCGTTGTATTGGCGGGAATGGATATAAATAACTAAAATATTATTATATATTTTTTTAAATGTTTTTACATTTACCCAATAAAAGATACAGGCTTAAAATACGAAAAGAGTTCAATTTTAGGTATTTATACCCTAATTTTCACTAAAGGTTCACTTATCACCTTTTGATGGAGAACTGTCATTAAATATAGTTTTGATCACTCTTATACATTCTTTTGGACCAAATAAAACTCTTCTTTAGAATCATGACATCAAAATTTACTTTGGGTGAATTTTTGGTATCTTTCCGATAAAGTTCATTTTTTAATGAATAGTGTAAAATGTTGTATTTTAATTCAAAACCACTTTTAATCTAATTTATTTATATGATTAGATTATCTTTTGAATTGGTTTTAAAGTGAAATTAGAAAATATTTTTACCATTAAATCCAATAGTGGTCGTTGGAATTAATTTCACATTGAAATCAGACTTAAACTACTGTCAATCTATTGATACTTATTGTTTCAAAAAAAAGATACTATTTTCTCTTACAGCGGGAATTAATTATTAAATTAATTAATGTGACTTATATTTTTTGAATATTGTAAAATAGACTTCATTTTTGAATTCGTAATATCAAATATAGCTTAGGGTGAATTTTTGGTAATTTTCTGAAAAAGTTCAATTTTTGATGAATAGTGAAACCACTAAGTGGTACTTATAAAGACTGATTTTCCGTTTAAATGAAATTTTTCCATCATTGGGTTTTGAATTTCAAAAATCTGACATACATGGTTGTCATTAAGAAGTAAAATGTGGTTCAATGGGATTAAAATAATTTTTTGGTGAATAGTAACTTATTAAGTTCTTAATCGCGGTTAGTGGTAATTAGTGTAGTTTAAGGTAAAAATAATGCTTTAATAAAATAAGATGAGCTTGAAACATGTCCTACCCTCATTGGTTGTGTCATGGCCGACCAAGACAAGTCATGGGTCAACTTGGGGACCCCATGGAGACACTTTGGTTGGGAAATGACATAAATAACTTTTTATTTAATGTAAAAGTAAAAATGACACAAACATGATATGTTTTAGGAAAACAATTTTTACATGGGGTTATAAAGATCAGATTTTTGATTATAAATAGTCATTGGAAAGATAAAAAGATTTCCTACATCATAGTAGTTTTTTTATAATTTTTAGACATTAAATAAATTAAATTATTTATGACATAATAATGATGCAGCGATGACATCATTATTTGACGATTTAAATAAAATGGAAAGATAATGTAAAATATATGAACTACACATGTCCAAAACTTATTGGATGGGTGTATTTCGAACCCTTATCACCGAATCCACGAATTATATCAATGTGGGACCTTTTAAAACCGAAAAACATTTTCAAATAAAGTAATATTTCTTTACTTTCCAAAAGTGCCGCTCCTCTCCTCTTATAAAAGGCCCCCACCTCTACCTCATTTCACACACTCCTCAAGCCTTTGGCTCGGCCAACCCCTGCCCATTTACTCTCTCCACATCCCTCTCCTCATCCTAGAGGATTCCCTTTGGGCAGAATCAATTCAAAGGAAGCCTTTAGGCTCAAATCAAAAGGAGTTACACTTCTAAAGGTAATTCATTCTCTCTTGTTCATTTGTTTTATTTTGCTTCTCCAACCCAAAAAACTCTTTTTATTTACTTCTTTTGTAACAACACCAGTATCTTAAATATACTAGGATGTTGTTATAAGATTTATTCGAGCTACACTATCACACAACTACATCAAATGGTTAAAGAACATACGGTTTCCGTTGATGGTGAAATTCTGCCTCCCGAAACGATGATTGTTCAATACTCATTTAACACCTTCAAAGGTGGCCATTATGATGTCACTATTTTTATATATGATATATAATTTGTTTATTTTTTTAAGCTTCTGTATTTTTCAATTTGGTAATACCTTTTTGGTTTCCATTATTGGTAAACACGATATCTTCATTTAAGGAAGTGTGGACTACCGCCCCCTCAAAGTGATGTGATTCGTTAATGCCATATGTGGGACGTGTAAAGGATGGATTTAAAGTTATTATATGATGTTATACTAGAATTATAATATACCTCTATATCATTATTATTTCTTTCCATTAAATTATGAGATAGAAATGAAAGTAGCGTTCATGCGTACGTACGGCTTACCGTCTACATGAACGGTGCATTTCATTTCTTATCCCCAAATGTAATGTACTATTAAAAGTATATGTATATAATGGATATATATAATGAATGATACATCTAATTGATGAATATAATTCTAGAATTAAAATATACATACCTCTCATTTAATTTTAATTCCATTAATATGAGAAAGAAATGAAAGTAGTGTTCATGCGTACGAACGGCTTACCGTCTCCATGAACGGTGCATTTCATTTCGTACCTCTAAATGATTATGTGATATTATAAATACATTTATATGCTGGATATATATGATATATATGATATCCAAATCAGGAATGTCATTCTGGATATAAAGAACCTTTGACCACACGAACAACATGTAATTGTAAGAAGTCCACTTTCGACTTAAGAACCAAATATCGACAAAACAAACATTATTAACTTTACTGGTTACATAATGTTTATAAGATGGAGATAAGTGATATAAAAAGAATAATGAACTCTAAAAAGGTTCTTCATCAAGTATAAATTAACTCAAGTTTATTATTTAGGACATTAAAGAACGATCGAGTCAAGTCGGACCTGAGGTAAGGGACTTCATCTCAATCTCCTTTCATTGAGGCATATTTCGTTTTATACACAACATTCTTTTATACGGTGTATAAACCCATTTGACTTTTACTTTTATATAAAAGGAATCTTTTTCATCGAAGCGTTTTACTAAACGACAAAAAGGAATGTTTTTTTAACATACGCAGTGACAACGACCTTTTCTGCCGCCGCGAGTATTATTTGGTCTTTGGCTTTCTCAAAAAGCCGTAATTTTTTTAGAATAAAATAAATACCATATACTCTTTTATGTATTTTGGTATTGAAAATGGTTTTGAAAAAGGATTCTATTATGTCAATATATTTATGATATATTGTGATTGAAATGTGGAAATGTTATCATTCCTTTATATTGGTTTTATGTTTTATGATTTTATATTGTTACTTGGACATTTTAACGGGTGGTTACGTTATAAACCATATGACGGGTGGTGCCGTGAATACCAGGACGGGTGGTTACGTTATAACCTCCAATGCATTGGGTATGGAAGTCGGCCGTATGGCTATTCCATTAAGTATGTATGGAAATTGGCCGTATGGCTATTCCATTAAGTGATATGTGTGGAAGTCGACCGTATGGTTATTCCACTTAAGTATGTTTATATCCCAAGTTACCTTTATATATGTTATGTGTTCTTTATGTGGGTTTTATGGTAATACTTTGGTTACAAAAAGGTAAGTAATGATATATATTTCATGAATAGTTTTTACTACTTCATAAAGGTGAAAAGTATTACCTTGATAAAGTATACATGGTTTACTTTTTGTTTTGATAAACTAACAGTTTTTATTCTTTGTGTATCCCTTACTGAGTTTTTATGCTCATCCCAAGTTTTTGAAATGTTTTTCACAGGACTTGGCATGGAATAGGGTCAAGGATGGGATCAAGGGAAAGTCATGCTACCTAAAACATGAAACTAGACATGTTTCTTTTTAAGATTTTTTATTTTATGGAAATTTAGTAGAAGAGACTACTTTGTAATCTGTTGAGATGTAATAGTTATGTCCTAATTCTCTAAAACTCTAAACCTGAAAAGATCCTCAATGTGAATTATTCTTTTAATTCAATATTAAGTAAGGTTTAAGGATGGGGCCTTATAGGATACCTACATATCATTTGTTTTGGAAAAGGAATCAGAACCCATGTAGTTCGAGTAAGGTAGTATGATGATTATGCCTGATTGATGGCTCAATGAAAAGATGTCATGATTACTTTTACACTCTATGCTCACGTGAGTTATGCTCTAAGTGAGAAACAATAGGTATTAGTGAAACCAAAAAATTTCACCATGCAATAATGTGGGGCTTATGTATGTATTACTGACCAAATAGATGAGGATTAAGATTTAATTCAGGAAATAAATCCATGAATAGGGTCCAAAAAGGTATATATGCGTCATGGTGATTTGGATACTCTAATCCTGGGGATTACTCCTAAGGAAGATGCCCAAGTTAATAGGGGACTTATGATTAGGTTTTACTCTTGAGAAGGAAGCCCAGATCAAAAAGGAATTATGACTGGTTAAAGAAATTAAGACTGGTGCTTATTCCTAAGGAGGAGGCCAAGGTGAAAGGGATTTGAAAATTAAGGGACTTGGGGCTTACTCTTAATGAGGATGCCCATATTTGAGACTAGGGATTATTCCTGAGAAGGAGGACCAGGTTAGGGGCTTGGGGCTTACTCTTAAGAAGGAGGCCCAAATTAATGAGGATTTGGGGCTTATTCCTAAGGAGGATGCCCAAATTAATAAGGATTTGGACTCGGGATTACACATGAAAATGAGGCCCAGGTTAAGTATTCTCTCTTCTTAAAGGATGAGTATTGAATGAATGATCTCTCTAACATTAGTGACATAAAGATGTGAAAATCACTATGTTTTGAGAGATGTTTCATGGAGATCCTTTCAGATAAAGAAGTAAATCAAGAAAACATGCCATAAATGGCTTTGAATAGTGTCTTGAAGACTGAATCTTGAATAGAAGAGGTGGAATGTCACCAGAGGGGTTAAATGGGCAGGAAAGGCACCCAAAAAGAGAGGGACGTGCAAGTCCTGGAAGGCGCGCAGGTACTACATGGGCGCGCAAGTATTGGTCGTGCAGGTATGCATGTGCGACACATGGGTACCTGTGTGATCCTTGAACTGTAGAGTAATACTTGGGAGATTCTTGACCAAAGCCTTTAGAATCATCCTGAGGAACTTCCAGAAGAATGGCGCGCAAGTTTCAATGAATAGGTAAGGAGGTGCACAAGTGTGTTCATTTCCCTTAAGAGCAAAACATTTAGGCATGCAAGTGTTAGTGATTTCTAACACTTAGTCCTTATTCCTCTTGTTTAGACCTTCGATTATAGATAAATAATTACCTTATAAGTGTTCGGAAGACTTGAAGAAGAGACTTGGGCGTTCAGAGCTCTATATCCGAATTCTGGAAAAAATTCCTCCCAAATGGGGGGCCCACTGGGGGTATTTATAGGCTCGAGAAGACCCTGGGTGGTTTTCAAAGAGGGTTCTAAAGTCACTTTCACGACCATTAGGCGGCGCGCAAGTGTACTTATGCGATAGCGAGGGAACTTGCGGGACCCAAAGGGAAAAGAACCCTTGTTCATGCATTTTTCAATTTTTGATGTTTTCATCAAAGGATGAGTCAATTTGGGTTCAAGGTATTTCCCTTTTCAATTCGTTAGACTCTGTGACAGAAAGGAGCGTCAACAAAATTCCCCACTCAGAGTTGGATCTGGAATGAAAAGAGGATTTGACTCTGAGGAATAAAGAGAAACTAGCGGCCTTTTTGGTTATTGGCAGTTTAATGACATGCATGTCGGACATAAAAAAGGCTAATGTTTAAGGTCAAAATAGCTTTGACCTAATGAATTAGAATTGACTCAATTCCTTGAATAATTATCTGAAAATATTTTACCACACTCAAGTATGAGGGAAAATATGTATACTATGTCTTAAGAAAATTCGAATCTGAGGAATGATATGAAAAAGAGCAAAAAAGGAATTAGAAAAAGTAGTTCCCAAGAATGAAATTACCGTTATTTAACAAACCCGTTAGGGGGTTGAATTATGTATGGCAAGCTAAGGGCATTGGCTGCATAGTCAAATAAATAGCATCTTTTGGCTGACAGGTCCATTATGTAGACTACATATGCAAGGCCGCCTAAGTGCACATGCTACATAGTCAGACAAAACAACTCTCAAAAATTTAATTTTCTACTTCTAAGAAGCCAGTGAAAGTTTTTAGGGGTTCATGTTTTCCAAATTATAGAGTTTGATGTATAAAGAGAGGTACATGAATATGGAGAAGATATTTCCAAATAGGTTTGTCTAAGAATTGGATGAATGTTACTCCTACGAAGGTCTGACCCAAACTTAGGGAAGGAAAATATAAACCATATTCTTGAATACTTTCAAATCATGAAAACGAACATTAAATAAATATGTTAAGGATAACTATTTTTTTTTTGCAGATCCATACATATTTTTTGATAAGACCAATAAGGAAAAAGAGGATTTCTTCCCAAGAATGAAGTTACATGTATCTGACTAACCCGTGAGGGGGTTGAATTATGCAGGGCCACCTAAGGGAATTGGATGAATAGTTAAATAATAGCATCTTTTGGCTGACACATCTGTTTAGTAGACTGTTTATGCAAGGCTGCCTAAGGGCACGTGCAGCATGGTCATGTAAAAGAATTCTTAGAAATTGGAAATTTTGTGACCAGAATTCAACAAAATGGTTATGAATATCTATAAGTTTTCAAGATTAGGATTATGACAGATAAAGATGGGTATTTCCCAAAATATGAAGAGATATCCGGATCAATGATAACCACAATCATGTTGTGGCTGGATCCTTAATTGAAATGTTCAACTTCACTACGTATCCTATAAGGATGGGAATCAAGCCATACAGAGTTCTTAAACTACAGTTTAACATCATGTGGGATGAAAATATAGGAGATCATTGTTTAGGGTAATAGATCTTGGACCATTTATAAGTAATACATAGTATGTGTTTTCATGGGGACTTTTCAGCCACGTGGATGAAAGTGGAATTTGGGGTCTGGCCCAAAAGATTTGGGTCTAGATTTGAGGGATACTCAATTGTTCCTACATATCCCATAAGGATGGGAATCAAGCCTACGTAGTTCTATAAATACCCTCTATACAAATTTTGTTCTTACATGTGATGGGTGAAAGGGGACTTTAGTGGAATGATGGATTAACCCAAGATAAAAGGTTCAGGCATTTCCATGTATGCACGTAGTTTTTGGAATGAAACATGATTGAAAAATCAATGTAAATAATTATTCCCTCTCATGTGATGGTATCAAAGAATATTGTAGTTTATTGTCATATAGGACAAAAAATGTTGTACATTTTAACATCATATAGCAAGGGCGAAACTGAACAAATGTAAAGATATTGATTTTGGGGACGGTTTCACGAATCAACATCATATGAGATGGAGGTGAACCGATGTGAAAAGATTGGTTTTGGGCTTGATCCTTGGGAGGCTTCCTACGTACCTAGCCTGTGAGGCAAGGATAAAAGCCTGCATAGTTCAATTAATGAATGAATTAATGATCAATTTGTTCTTGGGGTCAACGACCTAAAAAATCATGTTGGGAATTACACGTGGTTAGCGGCCCAGAGAGGGTGTTATGGTTAAAATTTTCTCTAAGATCACGTGATTCATACTCGGTGTGAGAAACAAGAGGTAACAACAACCTTAAGAATTCATAGTTTAATGTCATGTAGGACATATAAAGGGACTATGTAGTTTAAAGTATTGCTGTTAAGACTATTGGTGCTGCATAGTTTAGTGTAATGTAGCGGGGACAAAGTAAAGTTTAATGTCATGTAGTTAGGACGTCACTGTTTAACGTCGTGTGGGACGAATGTAATTCAAATAGTTTAAGATCACTCGTATGGACCGTTGATTATGTAGTATAACATCGTACTGGATGTAAGGGACTTTTATACAGTTTAGCATCATGTAGTTAGGACGTCATAGTTTAACGTCGTGTGGGACGAAAGTAATACAAATATTTTAAGGTCATATGTATAGATTGTTGATTATGCAGTTTAACGTCGTACTGGACGTAAGGGACTTTTATATAGTTTAGTTTCATTTAGTTAGGATGTCACATTTTAACGTCATGGGGGAAGAATGTAATAGAAATAGTTTAATGTCATATGTATGAACCGTTGATTAGGCATTTTGTGTTTGTACAAAATACTTATTTAGAAATCTGGCATTGGTTGGAGTAGTGAAGAGTTCTCCATCAATTGAGATTAAAGAATAATCTCGATTGGAATAGACCTTATGTACTTAATAAGGTCCTTCCCATTTTGGCTGAAGCCTGGGAGTTTTCTTTCCTGGTATCATTAGAGTTCTGAGAACTAATACCAATTCTCCGTAAACGAATGAATGAAGGCAAAGATTTTTTTGAAAGCTCGTGCTATTCGATTCTGGTAGACTTCCAAGTGGTGAAGAGTGAACAATCTTTTCTCATCTAACTGTTCCAATTCATCCAATCACTTTTGAGAGTGTTCATCTGTAGATGATTGATCACAAATGGCTACTTTGAGCGAAGTTAATTGAACTTCAATGGGAAATACTGCTTCCATTTCATATACCAATGAATATGGAGTTGACTGCGTTACAATGCGAGTGGTGGTCCAATAAGCCCATAAAACATGAAAGAGTTTATCAAGCCATGACTTTTTATCTTTATCCACCAAATTTTGTAATATATTTGATAGAGTCTTGTTGAAAGATTCTATCTGGCCATTGGCTGCTGCATGATATCGAGTTAAATGATTGGATTTGATGTTGTATTCTTGATACAACTTCATCACTTGGATGAACAGAAGATGGTGACATTGTCTGTCAATATGGAATGAGGGACACCAAATATGATAATGATGTTATACTTGATGAAGCTAACAATGCTTTTAGAACTAACTTCCTGGATAGGTACTGCCTCTTCCCATTTGGAAAATAAATCAGTAGCAGTAAGAATATACTTAAACTTCTTGGTCGTAGCTGAAGGGTAAGGTCCCACCACATCCATTACCCATGTGGAAAATGGCCATGGGTATTTAGCTATATTAAGTAACTCTGGAGGTTGATGGATGAAGTTGGAATGTACTTGTCATGAATGATACATCTTTGTGAAATCAACACAATATTGTATCCTTGAAGGCCAAAAGTATCCAAGCCTTCGAATCTGATCAGACAGTCTATTTCTAGACTGGTGGGCACCACAGAATCCTGCATGCACTTCTTTCATGAAAGCCATTGTATTTTCACCATCAATGCATTTGAAGAGAACTATATCAAAACCACACTTTTAAAAAAAATTATCTAGCTGATCTAGGCCATCATAAAGAGTAAAGTTGATCACACGTTGTCAGATTTGTTCTTTCCTGGCTCTATCAGGAGGAAGTATTCCATTTTGAAGGTATTCTATGATAGGTTCCATACATCCTGTAGTGTGACCATATGGTTTAGAGATGGGACTAATTTAATTGATTTCCACTATTCTAGCTCAATCATAAGGTGAAATTGTATGACAGTGTCCAATACTGATGGTTGTCTCATCCCGATTTAGATCTGCCAGAGCTGTGGCTATATTAGCCAGTTCATCATCTTGGGAATTTTTTGATCTTGGGACATAAGAAAATGTCATTTCTGAAGGAAACTCTGCCATTATCTCTTTGACGTAATCATGCAATGGGATTCGTTCTTCTTTTCTGATTGCATAATCCCCATTGATTTTTTTGATTACTAGGTCTGAATCACCTTTCACCATTAAGTGATTCACTCGTGCTTCAAGCGCCAACTCCAAGCCTGCGATGAGAGCATGGTATTCGTCTTCATTATTGGTACCACCTTCCCACAATAATAAGGAATAAGGTAGCACTGCCTTTTCTAGAGAAATGAGTATAATCCCAAATCTAACTTTATTTAATTTAGGATTTTACATTTTCCTCCCTGTTAGACTTATGGAAGCACCATCAATGTACATTTCCCATTATTGAAGGATTTCTTGAATAGAGGAAACTTACTCATCAGGGAGTTCAATATCTGAAGATGTGTCTTCCACTGAAGGGTGTTCAGCAAAGTAATCATCCAGATCATGGCCCTTTATCGCCTTTTGAGACACATATTGAATATCAAATTGCTGCAAGATTACTGCTCACCTTGCTTGATGTCCTATAAGCATCATACGACTATGGATGAATTTGAGCGGGTTATTGTGAGATACCAATTGGACCTCATTATGTTGCAGGTAGTGTATCAACTCTTGAATAGCAAATATTAATGCCAGGAAACACTTATCAATACTTTAATATTGGGTTTCTTCTTCACGCATAGTCCGACTGAGATAGTAGAGGCTATTTTCATTCCCAGCTTCATTCTTCTGAGCAAGAAAGGCACCCAATGATCGCTCTAGAGCTATCACATAAATGATAAGCGGTCTTCCTTCAACAGGTGGCATATGTACCATTGGACTCAATAAATATTTCTTGAGAATATCGAATGCTTCTTGACATTCTTCAGTCGACTGGTAAGTGACTCCCTTATTCGTCAATTTGGTGAAGGGTAAGATTTTTCCTGCCAAAATGGTGATGAAACGCCGAATATAGGCTATGTGTCCTTGAAGTCCTGTCAATTTTCTTAAATTTCGAGGAGGTGACATGCCATGGATTGACATTATATTCTCGGGATCGAACTCGATACCACGATGCCATACGATGATGTCCTGAAATTTCCCTGAGGTTACCCCAAAAGCACATTTTAAGGGGTTTATCATCAAATTATGTTGTGGAAGCTTGCGGAATATGACTTCTAAATCAGCCAAGTGATTAGAAAATTGTTTGGATTTTACTCCCAAATCATCCACATAACATTCACCAAACATTCCCCGAAAGGGTTTGAAGATACGACGCATGGCACACTGATATGTTGCGCCTGCATTCGTTAGGCTGAAAGAAATTTCACAATAGAAAACCACACCCTGAGGGGATCTGAAGGCTGTAGATTCTTCATCTTCTGAAGCCATATAGATTTAATTAGATCGATAATATCCATCCATGAAGGAAAGCGCTTCATAGCCCGCTATCGCATCAATCAATAGTTCAGTAATTGGAACTGGAAAATCATCCTTATGACAATGCCGATTAAAATCTCTGAAATCAATGAAAATTCTAATTTTCCCATTCTTCATTTTCACTGGGACAATATTAGACAAACACTTGCTATATTGAACTTCTCTAACGAAGTTATATTTGATGAGCTTATCCACTTCAGCCTCAATTTTGGAAGCATAGGTTGGGAGTGTTCTTCTAGCAGCTTGTTTGAATCCTCAATGTTCTTCTAGGAAACCCAAACAATGAGTGGAAACATCAGGATCAAGCCCTGGAATCTCTATATAGTTCCATGAAATTATATCTCGGTTTTTCTTTAAAAAGGAAATATACATCTCTTGCTCTTGAAGAGTCATGGCCGCACTGATTAAAGTGGGGCGTGGATCTTCTTTTGTACCCAGATTGATTTCTCTGATTTCATCCACAATAGTAGAGATACCCTCTTCAAATGATGGAGGAGAATCCTTGAGAACTTTCTCATCTTCTTCAACATGTTGTATTTCCTCTTTTTCCACTTTCATAGTAGATTATGATGCATAATTTTCATGATCAGAAGAGATGTCAAAATTTACACATCTGGAAGAAGAAGCTTCCATTTTTGACCCGATTGATGATGAAGGTTCTTCTTTGGGTAATAAAGAGGAGATGATGGATTGAAAATAGAAATAATTTTTTACCTCTGAAATTGCTGTAACTTACCCTGGCATAATTAGCAATGTATAGACTTTCTGGATTTCAGCAGATGAAATGAAGACATCTCCATTTGAGCTTTCATCATTGCTTGGTGGATCACCAATTTCTCACATGTTGTCTGGATCGATTGTCATAATTGACAATATGGATCTTTCCATAAGAGTATTTTTATTTGGGTCTATCCTGTCAATTTGATTGATAGGAAACACATAATATGTACTCACATGTGCTAATGGGTTTACTGGAGTTTTTTCCAAACCATACAAATCATTAACTTTGGTAATCTCCTTTGTTGTAGATTCCTCTCTTCCATTCATTTGGTATAATTCTGCATCAATGTATTGAGATTCAGATGTCTTGAACGGGGACTTATCACCATATAATGTCCCAAATTGACCATCGATACAATACTTGAGACATTGATTGTATGATGAAGGGATAGCCGCATGCCGATGTAGCCAGGGTATTCCAAGAAAGATGTTGAAGGATGAGTCTTGATCAACAACCATGAAATCTGAATTGGACACAAGATCTCTAAACTAAGTTTTGAGTGTAATCTAACAGAGTGGTTATTGTTCATTTATATCATATCCTTGTAACATCAAAGTAGAAGGAGATAAATCATATTCTGTGAGGCCCAATCGACGAAGTCTACGAATGGGTAGGAGGTTGACTCCTGAACCATTATCAATGAAAACTCTTCAGATGTATACATTATTGACCTTTCCAAATAAGTAAAAAGGTCTAATATGTCCATGAACGACAACAAATTCATCAGTAAAAGATATTACTACATGGCATTCTGCAGGATTATTCTCTACATGGTAGGCTTTAACTGCAGCTATTTCGGTTTCAAACACATAAGGACTTGACAAAGCCTCAATGAGTGTCTCCCGAAGATCTGTTGATAAATCCAAGGGATCCAGAATTGGTATCATGGATGGTACGTGGGCCAGGTGTTTCAATATATCATACTTTTGTCCAAAGGACTGTGTTTCCCAACCGGATCATGTGGTTTAGCAGGTTCCTTGAAAGATGATGCCTGGGAATTTGATGCATCTTGTACCGGGATAGGAGTTGGTAATACTCCTGGCTTTGGAAGATTAGACCGAGTAGGTCTATTTTCTTTCTGAGAGGAAAAATATGGAACCTTCAACCAATCATTTATAATAATTGTGCTAGGACTGAGTCTGCCTTGTGTGGAAGAACATTCTTGTTCTTGTTGAGCTCGTTGAAGGGCTCTACCATGAGTTTTTGCCGCATACACAGTTCTGGCAGGGGTAGAATTTGAATAGTGGCTTCTGAAAGATCCATATCTTCCCCTATGTCCTGAGCCTCTAGAAATTCCTCTGATTTCTCTATTTGATATAGGGAATTTGGGCTCATCAAAATCGATTTTGTGACTTGAATATGGGTCTGTTAATTGAATCATATTAATTGAACCGAAAACCAACTCTTCATTCGATGAAGACTCTTCCTAATGAGCCTGTTTACGTTGTGCCGTTTGGTGGGTCGGTGCCCGTGAATTTGAAGTAGATGGCATGATGTCTGCCAGAGTCAAAGAAAACATAGGCTCTGACACATACTCATCTTCTTTTGATTATTTTTATTTCTTTGAATCATGTATTTTCGTTGAGAATTTTCCCTCTAATGAAGAAGGTTTTTCTACGACATTCATGGTAGAAGTCACAACTGGTTTCATCAATTTTGATCGCAAAATAGAATGAGTTTGGTTGATTGTCTTTCTGACCATCCAATAATCATATTTTTGTTAATTTTTGTTCTTAACTTCTTGCCACTGACCTTCCTCCTCTGGATCTGTAGTAGTAACACATGCTACCTGAGCTGAAAAACCATTTAATTTGATTTTTCCTGAGTCGACCATCATTTCAAAGAGGTATTTGAAGACCAAACAGTCTTGGATGGGATTCCCCAACATTTGATGAAAGGGGAAATAGTTGGGATGATCTTTATCTCCTTCCTCATTTGGCATTTTGGTCCTTGGCAACTGAACCAAAGTATTTTCCAAAGTCGAAATGAAGTAACTAGAAACTTCCTCATTTTAGAAAGAGTAAACATTGCATTTCAAATCCTCAAATTGTTTTTCACTTTGATCTCTTTGATCATCTTGACAAAACAGCCTTTATTGTTGGCGCTTAGGAGGTGGAGCCCTTCGAGAAGATGAAGGTTTTGAAGTAGAAGCAGGTACAGGTGCTTTTTTAAGAATAAATATAGCAGTCTCCACATTACCCATTCTCCTTCCTGGAGCTGATGTAATTCTACGAGCCTTATCCTTAGACTTTATAATAGAATCTTCAATATATTGAGCAATTGAAGTAAGGTCTCGAAACCCTCCTGTATATTTCACAGGGATCAACGGTGTGCATAATTTGTCATGCAGATTTTACACACAGATAAGAAACATTTCTTCCTAAGAGAGTGCTAAGCGTAGGGAGTATGTTAACCCTTTCTAGCAAGCAATGAAATCTGAGACCCTTTGATTCTTCCTTTGATTATAGTTTGTAAGATCAAAAACTGTGATCTTTTTCATCATTGAGATGAACTGAAGAAGGAATTTTTGGCGAAGATTTTCCCTCCCGGTAATTGACCGAGATTTCAAGCTTGTGTACCAAAAAAAATCTAGTCCTTGAAATGTTCACACGAAGCAACTGAGTTTCACTGCTTCTTGTTTTTTCAGTGATCCCATCACACGATCGCAACAAGACACGTAATCAATAAAATGTTGTTCCAGATCGCATGATCCATTGAAAATACAGAATTACAGGCTTCCCAAAACATGATGGGGGAAGGATTGAATCTACCCATTCCGAGTAAGCTCTCTTTTCTGGTTGAACATGTGCACGCTTTACTTCCATAGTCTCTAACCGAGCTATTAATAACTCAATGGTAGTTATTAACTTTTGAGAAACATCTGGTTGAACATGGACTTGGGAAGGTGCAATAACTGGAGCTGGTATAGATGTGGTGGTTGGTACTGCAAATTGATGGTAGCACCGCCAATTGTTGTTGCACATGACCCATAAGATTAGACCTGTGAGGGTGTACTGATAGAGGAGGATATTCTTGATCAATCTCAGTAACTGCAACAAACTCCCATGGCTGACTAAATCCAGCACACTTAGGAGGAAGACTACCTTGAAGTAATTCTGTATTCATCCTCCCCAATTCCTTCATTTCATCCTATTGTTGTGCAAATCATTTCTCTAGTGAGAGTTATTGGCCTTGTCCAGAGGAAGGGTATGTAACTTGATTCTTTCCTTTCCCCTTGTTATCTCACTTTCAGAGAGGGGGAAGTGGTTTACTTGAAGGATTACCTATTTTCTGAGTAATACTTTGATTTCCTGTACACACACCTTCTTCATTTTTGTCTATGCGTACAACTTTTGGAGCATGAACCTCTTCATTTGAGTCACCTAAGTGAGCCACGTATTCAATAGGATCAGGAACAACAGCATCATCGACATTAATTGATGCATAATGCATCATATCCCTTCTATCAGCATTTCTGTGATATTGTCTTCTACCATGCAACTGATGATACATTACCTTTTGTTGATTTGATCCCTCAGGAACTTCTTGGAGAATCGTAATTTGGAGAGAATATCCTAATAATTTGGCCTTTTGTTCTTCTCATGGCTTCTTCCCCAATCGAGAGAAGACCGAATTTTGCTGAGGAGGGGATTGATGATTTGAAAAAGTCCCCAGTCCGGTGGACTGGGGCTGTTCCTGTGGTCTTTCATCAACTCCTCAAATCCTATTTGTTGATTCTGAGTGTTGGGTTAAAAGAGTCCCCAGTCTGGAAAGCTGGGATGGCTCTTGACATTCTATGTCTGAGACTTTCTTAAAAGCTCTCCTGATCTTGTGGAGCTTATTCTGGAAATTAGCTGGATGTATCAATCGATATCCACTTTTATCACCCGGTTCAAAAGAACGTTGGATGATTTCTGACATTTCTGTCACTTGATAATGTGCTTGCTCCATACGATAGGCATGTTAAGTATTCTTTTTAACCTGATGCAGGAATAATTCAACAACTTGTTCTCTGTATTCTTGATTTTGAGAGGAACTAGTTGAAGCCTGTTCTTGGGCAAGTTTTTGATTACAAACAAAACCCATTGACAATGGCCGGCTATGGGAATAACATTAAATGAGACCATTTTCGGTGAGCTTTGCTGACTGGAGAGTATAGTGAAATGTAGTGCTCCATGAACACCCCATCCACTAACATGAATACTAACTGGGGCATTGAAATTAACTGGCGCAATATTCTTAGTGCTCCAAGGCATAAACATTGAAGGGCTCTCTGCTGCTTTTCAGCCTAAGGATATCGAGAGACTGATAGAGATTCCAAATCAATCTAACGTTGTAACCCTTCTATTATCTTAAGATTATTTTCATATTAATCATAAGATAATACTTTTTTTTTAATTGAAAAAGATGTTTCCATATGTTAAGATGAATATCATGAATTCCATCTTCCGTCAACATCTCTGGAATGTCATACAGAGAGTCAGCCAGAGGCCAAAACATAACTGGCACTTCACCCTTTTCTAGTTTTCCTCTCATGTTCATCATTTCCTCTTTATCATTCAATGAATATTATTCTACCTGATTTGACCAGAGCTGGTGTTTCATTGTTGCTTTGTCAGATTCAACAATATTGGTAGTGAAATAACTGATCAAACTAGAAGATGCGTGACTTAGGGGTGGTTCGAAGAATGACCTATACCCTGGGCTATCTTCTAGTTGAGAAAGGATTTCACCTGCTACCGATGAAGCATTATACATGACAGGTTTCTCATTTTCAAGTGCCTTAAGATAAGAGGGATTTCTCGGCACTACATTTTCCACTGGAGGATTTTTCGGGCAATGTGCATCACTACTACGGGGAGGACTTCTCATCACCATGGGGGGGGACCACTATGGCGGGTTACAACAAAAGATGAGAGCTCATGCTCCTTGGTCTTTTGGATACACAAAGGGTTATTGTAGCTCTCATCTAAAGATGAAACATCATGATCGGCCGACCTGTAATGAAGCAAGCCTTCATTAGGAAGTGTCTGTTGAAGACCTTCTAAATTAATGTTCCCACTATTGGGAAATGAGGGAGTAGAATCTTTGATTCCAATAGATATTTGTCCGAGGGCTTCAAGAACTCCAGCATAAAGAAAGGAATTGTTACAGATTGGATCTTGATCTCTTGACTATGCAGGGCAGGTCTTCTTCTTAGACATCTTCTTACACTCCTTGGAAACCACTTGTTGACGAATGTTGCTACTCTAAGCAGGTGTACGTGGCTGATCAGGAGAGATGGCCAGATTAGGCTAACAATCTCTACTCAAATAAAGTGTATGTGCCTGACTTGGTGGTCTGTATGATATGGGGGAATACACCCCAAAACCATCTTGTACTGAAATAGATGTGTGTGTCTATATCGGAGTGAAATGTTGATTTGTCACTCCACTGGTAGGGATAGGTTTATGTGTCATTCCCTAAGATGCTGCTGAAGATGTTATAATATCCTAGATAGCATTCAGAATATGACCAAGGATTTTTTTCTACACTTTCACCATTGATAGAATATGTTTGCTAACTTTAGCTGCCGGAACGGGGATATATTTCCATTCCTTGATTTGAGTAGGTGTGTGTGCCTGATCTTGTCATCCTTTTTCTGTCAGTGAATCCTAAAAGTACTCATGTGTGGGGGTAGAGAGTTGAGTATGCCTCCTATTTGTTGCCGGAGCTTTCCGACTGACTTCTCCGAGTGCTACCAAACGAGACTGTTGGTAGGCTTGATCAATACTAGCAGGAGTATGTGCCTGCTGATTTTACTTTGCCGAATATGGTTGACGAGATCCATCATATGTAGTCAAACGAGCCTGCTAACTAGATGATGACGTATAAAAAGGTGTATGTTCTTGCCTACATTACTCCACCGTATTTTCTTGGCGGGATTGGTGTGATGCTACCAGATGATTCTGCTGGACAGAGGAATTAAAACGGATGAGCGTATGTGCCCTCTCGTTTCTTACCACCATGTTAGGTTGGTGGACTTTTCTAAAGATAGCAGAGATGAGAACCTGCTCACTGTTGACCGGAT
The DNA here is from genome assembly GCA_963277665.1 of Viscum album. NCBI lineage: Eukaryota > Viridiplantae > Streptophyta > Magnoliopsida > Santalales > Viscaceae > Viscum > Viscum album. Next base: position 1,208,298,094 of record OY728163.1, on the reverse strand, counting down.
TTCTCCTCTGGCGATTCGGCTTGCCTACTCGGGTTCGAGGAACCTGAGCCGAATTCCTGGAGTTGATACCCTCATCCTGTTGAGGGTGCGATGCTGCATGAGTTTGGAGGAGATTGTTGATTGGAGCCCAAGGGAAGGACTCCTGTCTCCTTGAATTAAGGCCCTGAGGGGCCTGCTCATTCACCTAATCAGAATATAAGAGTGAATAGTGATTGCATTCCAGGGATAACGACCCGAAACTGTTAGAGAGGGTGGTTAGCACCGCCTGCTTCTTGATCAATGGTCGTCACTGTCTGGATGACCAGGTTGAATTATTTACTTGGAGGGCTTGTCGAACGGCCTCCAGAGTAAGAATAGTATAGTTTTGAAAGTACTCCTTAACCAGCACATTTGATACCCAGCGTTGAAGATGCTGAGTAGGTGATGTAGTCCTCAGAGCGGACAATGATCCAACAGATGTAGCAGTAGTGTCATTCGCAGAAGAGGTTTTCACGGCAGACATATTCACATATGTGAACTTAAGAGAAGCCATTCTGAAAATTCATAAGATCTTGGAAAAGAGTTCATGTTTGATATAATAGGCATAATCAAGATAAGTCTGGACACCACATATTTGGGATGAGAAAATATGTCACTGATTACATTGTTGTCCCTCTCATTGAGTTTAAATAGGGGCCTAACAAGTAAGCAAAGCATCATTTTAAATTGGTTAAGGATTCACATCGGGTTCATCATTTTTTTCATCTGGAATTGAGGATGACCATGTTGATTAAAGGTTCAAACATTCTAATCGGTTTCTAATGGGTTTGTTCGTAGAACTAGAAACATCCAATGATTCCCTATACATTTGGACCTACATTCAGAAGGTATGTGCTCATTAGTTGTGGACTCATGAGGCTTAGGAATTTGCATTGGTCAAGAGGATGGGAGGTCGGACTCATCACACCTTTTTGAGGGGAATTATTGTCTACTCTGGGACTCTCTTTATAGATTTATATTATGTTCGTGAATCCATATTATATTACCAGGTATAAAATGTGATTTCCTTTAAATATGACAATCAATGATTGATATGAAGGAAATTTTTAGAATCTTATATATGTATTCAAGGTTCATCATTGATAGATAATCATTTATATTTGTTAGAGATTCTTAGTTGATGGTATCCTTAAATACATAAAAGTTTCTTGGTCATTATGATGAACATACTAGTTTTAAAGCCACTCAGGGGGCACTTGAAGTTTATTGTAATTCCGGAGGACATGTATTATTTCAGATTTGGGATTGTACCCACTGATGGGATAACTACGTATCCTTTGTTTTGGAAAAGGAATCAGAACCCACGTAGTTCGAGTAATGGAGTATGATGTTTATGCATGATTGATGGATCAAAGAAAAGATGGCATGTTTTCTTTTACACTCTAAGCTCATGTGAGTCACGCTTGGTGTGAGAAACAAGAGGTATTAGTGAAACCACACAGTTGTGATAGGAAATGATGTGGGGCTTATATATGTACGACTGCCCAAATAGATGAGGAATAAGATTTACTTCAGGGAAGAAATCAATGAACATGGTTAATAAACGTATTTGTGATTCATGGAGATTTGGATACTCTAATATTGGGGCTTACTCCTAAGGAAGATGCCCAAGTTAGGAGGGGACTTATGATTGGGTTTTACTCCTGAGAAAGAAGACCATATCAAGAAGGAATTATGACTGGTCAAGAGAAATTAAGACTGGGGCTTATTCCTAAGGAGGAGGCCCAGGCTAAAGGGATTTGAAAATTAAGGGACATGGGGCTTACTCCTAAAGAGGATGCCCATATTTGAGACTCTGGCTTATTCCTGAAAAGGAGGCCCAGGTTAGGGGACTTAGGGCTTACTCCTAAGGAGGATGCCAAATTAATGAGGATTTGGGGCTTAATCCTAAAGAGGATGCCCATATTAATGAAGATTTAGACTGGTGCAGACTCTTGAAAAGGTGGCCTAGGTTAAGGATTCTCTCATCTTAAAGGATGAGTATTGAGTGAATGAACACTCTATCTTTAGTGACATAAAGATGTGAAAATCACCTCGTTTTGAGAGATGTTCCACAGAGCTGCTTTTAGATAAGGAAGTCAATCAAGAAAACTTTCCATAAATGGATTTGAAGAGTGTCTTGAAGACTGAATCTTGAATTGGAGAGGTGTAATGGAATAAGAGGGGTTAAATGGGAAGAAAATTCACCCAAAAAGAGAAGGGCATGCAAGTCCTGGGAGGCGCGCAGGTACTGCAGGGGCGCGCAGGTATTCCTGCGCCACACATGGGTACTTGCATAATCCTTGAATTGTAGAGGAATACTTGGGAAATTCGTGAAGAAAGCCTTTAGAATCCTCCTGAGGAACATCCAGAAGAGTGGTGTATAAGATTCATTTAATAGGTAAGGAGGCACACATGTGTGTTCATTTCCCTTAAGAGAAAAACATTTAGGCGCGCAAGTGTTAGTGATTTATAACACTTAGACCCTATTCCACTTGTTTAGAACATCCATTCTAGGTAAATAATTACCTTAGAAGTGTTCAGAAGACTTGAAGAAGAGACTTGGGCGTTCAGAGCTTTATATCTGAATTATGGAAAAAATTCCTCCCAAATGGGGGGCCCACCGGAGGTATTTATAGACTGGAGAAGTCCCTGGGCGGTTTTGAAAGAGGGTGCGCAAGTCATTTGAGCCACCATTAGGCGGTGCGCAAGTGTACTTGAGAGAAAGTGAGGGAACTTGCACGACCCAAAGGAAAACGAACCCTTGTTCATGCCTTTTTCAATTTTTGATCTTTTCTTCAAAGGATGAATCAATTTGGGTTCAATGTATTTCTCTTTTAAATTCATTAGACTCTGTGATGGAATGGAGTTTCAACATATTTATTGGTTAGTATTTTTTCTACTCATTAATCAATTCTAATATATCGTTCCTGGTAATTTTTCAGGATTTGTATTTGAGAGTTAATTCATGTTTCTGAAATAACATATTCTTTGCATGAACAAAGTATCAATTCTATTATATTGGATAGGTTCTGTATAGATTTTTTAGTTGATAGATAAACTATAAAAATCAATTTATAGATATATAATACATCATTTTAAAATAATATTCATTACATCTCATAGTTACTAACACCATACAGCCTATAGTTTTATTTTCAATGGAGGATATATGCCTAAGAAACTTATTTTATTATAGTTTCATCTTCTCCCATAGATTGTATTCTCACATGATATCCATTTTGAAATAACACACATAATTATATTCAATATATCCTATGTAAAATTGACTTAATAATGTATGACATTAGATTATCAATAAGGGAACATATCATAGAAATTGGTCCAAGAGCATAGTTGAATAAATGATCAGAAAATATATGCTAGAGTATATTCAGGGATCCTGGTAATTACATAATATAATCATACAAAATAAAACATTGATCATATATCACAATTCTTGTTTTATGGCTTTGGAACAACATAATACAAGGGTAAAATGATTTGTAAGACATGAGTTGATAGTCATGACATATAAAAACATAACATATGCAAAAGAACCTAGTAAACACCTAATCATATAAATAAAGGCATAAGTCCAGGAAAACCACTATGATATTCATTCCATAATTGACTAGGATTACCACATTCCCAAAACAATTAGGCTTTTCCTAGGGACCCATGTCCAAAAAGGTCCATAACTAGAATAATCACCCATGTCTTACCCTAATACCATTCCATATAAAGCATTAACCTATGAATTAGAGGGATATAACATACACACATATCCAAAAATCATAAGCCATACATATGTATTATACATAAAAATGAAAACATTATTAATTCAATCATACTTAAACTAAACCATGGGAATGAAATTCACTATAGGAAATATTACATAAGGCATTACCATATTCCATATAATCAATTAGGGTTTATAGTGTCATTAGGAAATATTTAAAAATTAAGAATAATTTTTTTTGATGAACAATGCCAAAAGGGACCACCTGGACGGTGGCTAACCGAGTTTGAAGTCTCCAATCCATCCTCCAATAGGACATGGGATGAAGACATGCACCGTTAAGGAGTTAAAGAAATGGGATTCCATAACATATACACCCATACACACACCCATAAACATCTCCACCAAAAGATTCCCAAAAATACTATAACATCATATAAAAAACCATGCATGAAAAAACCTCTAGTGGATAAATTATAGTAGGATAGTATTACCCAAATCATGATGGTGAAACTAAACTCCAAACAAGAAATGATTTCCCAACCAAACATCAACTTCTAGAGAAAGATTTGTAAATATATCCTATCTTCTAATATCCATCTCTGGCCATAGAATGTGGTTAATAAACCTATGTATCACTGAGATCCACCTATTTCACTAATAATATTCCCATCACCTACCTAAGAAACAACACATGTGGGAATTTATCATGTCAGTGAGATTATATACATAAAATGTAGGATTCTATTAAAACCAAAAAAGGTGCAATATTATGATACAATAAAAGTTATCTCAACCTGATGCAAGAGTGAATGAGACCCCAAAATATAAATATTTTCTTAAAGAAACCCATTCTCGATATAAAGTGGATATCTATCTCTACATCCTATCAATGATTAATGAGTTTTAATATAACTCTAATAAACCATATCTAATTCTTATCATCATTCAAAACCACACTTGAATATGTGTAGAGGGGTCTACACCTCATAGTTATACTCCATAGCTATGGGAGCAGCAACCTGAGTGGAGGACTTGGTCCCATCCAGATCATGATGATGGTGTTGTGAAACTACATAGATAAAATACCTACGTTGTTCTATTGTATTATGGTGTATTGACTCTACCAATCTAATGAGAGAAGGGGTCATGTTCCCTAGTTCAATAAGGGAGTACCAACCCTAAAATCTCTCTTATGATCATTCTCTGATGTATTCCATCATCAAGAATCTTCTACAGAAGTTTCATTCTTATAACACCTCATATACTCTATCATACACCGCAAGAAATAGATGAAATGACTTCCTAAATAAAAAACACAAAATATATGATACATTATTTAAATAATTTAAGGATTGAAGAAGTAGATAAGTATGCTATAAGTTCATGGGTGAATAATATTATGTGTTCTTGGGGTAACATGACATGTGATCTCACCTCGTTACATAGTTATGTTATCCAGTAGGCATATATTCAGAAGACATGTAGCTCCACATGGTGTGTACTAGTTGATAATGATCAATCATTTCCACCCATTTTCTACCCATTTAATTCTATTCCATGATGAATACCAAATTATGTGTAACACCCCAAGATTCCATGGTACACTCCTCTTAGAATAATACAGCAGCGTGTGTTGTACACAACATCGAGTTCTAACACACCACAACAAATCAAAATAGAAATTATGACTAGTAATACCAACTATTTGAAATTTAATAAATTTTATCTTTCAAAATGGACTTCATTTTTGTATTGGGAAGATCGAATTTATCTTAGGGTGAATTTTTTGTAAATTTCTGAAAACATTCAATTTTTGATGAATAGTGAAAAACACTGAGTTATTGTTTGAAACCAAATTTTTATTTAAATAATTATTTATTTTATTTAAAAATATTTTATTTAAAAATAGATAAATAATAGCTATACAATTTCAATTTAATTAATTAAATTTAATTTATAATAATTTTAGATATATAAAAATTTTATTGAACTTTTCACCGTCTTTTACCCATCTCCTATTAGAATTTGAAAATTCACAAAAAACGTAATTTTACAGCTTCTGTGACTGTAGTTTCAAAAATTAAAGAGACATGGTAGATATCCGTAAGAATAATTTGGTTCAATAAGATAAAAATAATTTTTGGTGAATAATAACTTTTTACTTTTATTTACCACAGTTAAAAGTAATTACGTTAATTAAGGGTAAAAATGATATTATTATTACCCTAACACATGTCCTAATTCAATTGGATAAGTGTAATTAGACCAAAAACAACCTTAGGAATAAAATATTATCCATTAGGTCAACTAGGATTAGATTTGGACATATATTATTATTTAATACAAATAATAGTTAAGAGTTAAAATAAAAGTTTAATAACTGAAACATTTTTAATATAGGGTCACACATAAGATAAATTAAACTATAAATAGTTATTAGAATGATAAAAATATTACATACATAATGGTATTTTACTTATATATTTTAGACATTAAATATGTTAAATTATTTATGACATAGCGAGGATCAGTAATTACCTAATTAATGAAATATTAAAATAATTGATATTACAAATATCCATATAATATTAATTTGAGACTTTTTATGAATTAAAATATTTTTATAAGATAATATGACATATTATGGTTGGGTAGATGAATTGTTTTGTAAGTAATAAGGATGTTATGAATATAGAAAAAATACCAAATATGGTCATAATTGACATAAAATATTTTTTAAAACAAATATTATATTTTTAATTGATATTCTATTCCTAAAAATCAAATGTTAGGCCACAAGAATTATATAATTTTATGTGTGCCATTAATGAACCACTTGGGGTTCTCTTGGAAGTATATTTTATGTTTATTAACCATATAATATAAAAATACAAAGTGACCTGGTAAATGTAAAACAATTTAACTAAATGTTAAATCTAAAAGATAAGTTAATATATTTACCCAAACGTATCTAAAACAGATTGGTTGAGTGGTTTTCGACCCATACCCAACATATCCTTTAAATAATTTATTTTGGAGCCATTAGAAACCGAAAATGATTTTATAATAAAATAATATTTTTAGTTTTTCCTACGGTTCCCCTCACCCCTCTTATAAAAGGGAACTCCCCCTTCTCTCTAATTAACACCATAAAAGCCATTTTTCATGGACATCCCTGGACCAAATACCCTCTCAAATATCCTACCTTCATCCTAGAGGCTTTCCTTTAGTCATAAATCCATCTTAAGGATCTCCTTTGATCAAATCAGAAGGAAGAACCCGAAGAAGAGGTAAATATCTCACCACCTCTTTCAAGTTCCTTTTTTCTTCCACTTCCTTTTTCTTTTTTGCATACATTATAAAATAATAATTCCAGTAACTTATATATATTTTTATTTTATTATAAATATGGTACAACCAAATTAATTATTCTATAAATCCTTTGGATGACTTGTCATTATACGTGCATATGTATGGCTTACCGTCTCCACATCGTTGTGTAATTGTTATTCAATACATTATTATTTGGATGGGTATAATAATGATATGAATTTTATGTAAATAATAAATATAACAAGATGATGATTCTTTATATATTATATAACATCCAATTATATATTATTTTAATATCAATATAATGATATTGTCACTTGTTGGTACGTACGGATTACCGTCTCCATGAATGCGATGAGTTTCATTCCACATCGTATCCATTCAACACTAATTTTCATTAGATGATTAAAAATAATTTTTAAATACTTAATATAATTCTGAATATTACTAAGATACATCTTATCAATAAAAAACATTACTTACATAACAAAGCATATAAAGTAAAACGAATCAGTTAACACCCAAAATGATGATAATACTAAGATATTATTAACAAAGAAATGTCAAACAATCGAATATGATATCATATTAATGTATATGATTCTTGTATAATTTAATATCAATCATATCACCATTATACATGAGTTTAACCTACCATCTACCAAGGAAATGTACAAGTTAAGGGTTAATTTCACAATCTCTTCATTATCCGAGGTTGTTTATAGATAATTATCTATTGGGACCTGTTTATCATCAACATCCTTATTTCTAAAAAAATGTTTTTTGAAAACATTATTAATATTTTATAGACTATGGTTTAAAGTCATTTATAAATTTTTTTGGCTTTTATGATATGTTTATAAATGATTCTTTCGGTCATTTTCCAAACAAGGCACTTTTTGACCATTTCAAAAAATTTATGGTAAGAATGTTTTTTTAACTTATACGGAGGGTGCGGCTATTTTCCACCATTATAACATTGTCGAATATTCCCATCCAAGCTTATAAGAATATTTTCAAATATAAATTTTTTAATAATTATGTGAACTTTTATTGATTTCAAAATAGAAAGAGATATTTCTCTAAAATGGTTTTGATTTCATCTATGTCAACATCCTTTGATAGATTTTAAGTTTGTTTGAAGTTGATTAATTTTGATTCAAAACATCCTTATTGTATTGAATGTTTTGTGATATGTTTTACTGTGGATGTTTAATTTCATACCATTCATAGTTTATGTATAATGTATTGAAATTTCGTATTCCAGTTTTAATACGAATGTTAATGTATGTTTAAAACTTTTCATATGAGGAATGCATTGGACTTAGTAAGTTACAGGTGGAGCCCACTATAACTCCTCGATGCATCGGTAGGTCTCATTAGACAAACTAGTGTGTTCACACAAGGCCTTAACAAAATATTTTTTGTATTCTTGGCAGAAGCCTTTGACTATGTGGTTATGAAGGTCTGGCATTATGTATTCTATCATAATGAAAGAGGCTATTGATATTGCATGTGATTATTCTACTAATAGAATATCCATGTGAGTAAGTAAATGGAATTATTTTGATTTATATTTTCCATGTTAGGATGAAGTTTATGTTGAAAAGGCATTTTTTATTTTTATACATTGCCTTAAATGTTTATTGCTTAATTATGAATGCTTTCACTATATTTCTATCCTTACAGATCATATGAGCTCACCACTTTTTATTTTTTATTTTTCCTAGGATGAAAAGAAGTATTTTATGAATGACTTACACAGATAGTCTGAGGGGATATGAGTGTTTCCAATGGAAACAATGTTGTTGTAGTTTTTCATTTTATTATATAATGTAAACCTTATGAATATATCTAGTACTTCCAAGTCTACTAAATTAATCGGTCATTCAAGACAAGATCTTTTGTGATCATACCAATGTTATGTAATAATGCACTGAATCTGGGTAACTGGGGTCGGGACGTTATAGTATGGGCATTGTAAAAGAGATTATCACTTTTCTAATGTCATTTGTGGTCTAGAATTCCATAATAATTTCCTGAACCTTTTTATCACTTCATGATATATCCAAAAATAAACAATTCATACACAATTTATAAAACTCTATGAATCTAGTGGTTCAATCATGCTCAATCCCACCTAGGAAAATTCAAACCACAACATCACGAGCTAATGATGAAGAACAAAAAGAATAATTTATAGAAAGAAGAGAAAAATAGTTAATAATCAAAATTTTCCATTATTTTCCCACCCAATGATGACAAATTGATGGATCAAGGGTGATAACATTGTATATCATGATAAATTGGCTTAAAATATTCAATTTATAAAATTGGATCACACAAATGGACATAATAGAATATTAATAAAAATAATATACGAAATCAAAAACTCATTTATAAATTAGTAAATAAATTTAAAATAATTATACATAAATCATTGAGAGATTGATCATTTCTTGAGACCACATTTTATCGAAATTTATAATATACACTGATATTACTGCTTCCAAATTCACTTTGAGCCCCTCATCATTTGGTCAATGGTCATAATCTACCATTGTAGAAGTGTTATATAATTTGAATTCCTCCTAGGGATATCTGGATAATCCCAATGAATGAACATAAAAATTTATTTACAGAAGGAGGGTTGGGTAATGGTTATTAAATTAAAATTAATAAATAATATAATAATTTTCTTTAGTGCTCTCTTCTATAGCTACCTTGACTGAATGTCTGGAATTCACCATCCATAAAAATAACCTAGGGAAACCCCCACATTCCAAAATAATCCATGGACTGAAATTTCAAATACGAGTTCATAAATATTGGAAAAACATTTTTAACTAACAAAATGAGCTCTAACCCATTAAAATGTCCTAATATTTGTAATATAATAATTTTGGTTTCATTAGACACACAAAAATTATGACGACACCCATGAAAATTGTCACGACCCGCCCTCGGGGTCCGTGCCGTGACTACCCCAAGCCCACCTTCCATAGGCCAGGGGCTGGCGACTAGCACCAAGGCGTAAATCCCAGTAAAAAGGGAAGGCATTGCCTTTGTAAAGTAAACAAACTCCACAGAGTAAACAAGCGGAAAGTAAACACTAAACAAAAGCAGAGTACAACTGAAAGTGCGGAAAAGTAAATGGGCCAGTATATAAACCCAAACTGAAAGTAAAGTACAACTCGAAAGGGAAAACAGCAACTGAAAAGTAAAAGCCGCTACTCCGAGCTGTCCACTGGAAATCCCACCTGAAGGGTGGGTACAGATAGCTCCTCTGCTCCACGGGTCCCGCCGTCTGCTCCGAGCACGTCCCACCCAGTGGTCCACCTCCGGGTACCGTCCCGCTCTGCAAGCCTCAGCTAAGGTCAACACTGTCCGTCGTCTGCAACCAACACAACGTAGTGCGGGAAAACCCCGTGCAGGGGTGAGTATAAGCTACTCAGTAGGGACCCCGAGACCCCTGAAGGTCTCTCAAATCCACAAAGGATAAACCACGAAGAAAAGTAACAATCACGAAGTAATAACTGACACTGCTTAGGTATATGCCCATACATATACCTAAGTCATCAATTCAAATACGCTCCAACCTCCGAGCCCAAGTACAACTCAGTCCACACAGGAAAGTAAACGTATTCCACACAGGAAAGCAAAACGTAATCCACACAGGATTGCACAACACAATCCACACAGGAAAGCAATTGGATTTAGCTCACACAGGTATACTTCTTCAAGGACGACAAAGATGATCACTGATCCATCTAAGTCGTCGGACCCACGAAGGATCGATAGGTAACTAACCCCCGCAAAGACCACACAGGATCGGGCCCACACAGGACCTGTAGGCGCTGGCTCACACAGAACCGCTGAGCGCGGATCCACACAGGATCGGACCCACACAGGATCGGGCCCACACAGGACCTGTAGCACTGATCCACGTAGGATCGCTGAGTGTTGTAGTCGTCGTCGTCGAATCCACACAGGATCTCTGTACTGTCGTCGTCGCAGTCACAGTAGCAGTCGTAGTCGTAGCAGTCGCAGTAACAGTCGTAGCCAGCACTAGGGTTCCCGCACACAGCAAGCTCGTTCGGAGGGTCCGCTCCACGAGCCGAGAGGCTGATACATCAACTGTCACAAAGACCATAGTTGATGTATCCAAAAGTTCTGTATCGTCAACAGGAACTCAACGCAACAGATGGCGCGTCGATCGGACGCCCGGTTTGAGAGTTATTGGCATTTTCGTCTCCGGGGCCCGGTTGGTTTTTAAGGAAAAACCAACCCGACCGTACTCCACCTGCATCCAAACCTCGGGCAGAGTATGCCAAAAGATCCGTCTCGTAAAGAGGAACACAACACGGCTGACGGCACGTCAATCGGACGTCCGTAGCTCAAGATATGAGCGTTTCCGCTCCGAAGGCCCGGTTGGTTTCGTGAACGAACCAACCCGGCCGAACTCAAAGTAAACCAAAACCTTGAGTGCGATATACCGAAACGACCGTCTCGATCCAAGGATCGCGTTTCCGTAGACAGTTCGTCATTCGGAGGTCCGAGGCTCAAGATATGGCCAAAAGACCGGAACTGGTTCGAAACGGGGGGGACCGGGTCCGGGCCGACCCGGCCCGACCCCCCCCCCTAGGCGGCCCGGCCGGCCAGCAGGCCGGCGGCGCGGCGGCGCGGGGGCCGCGGCGGCTTGTCGCCGCGGGGTGGCTGCACGCGGGGGCTAAGCCCCCGCTGATTGAAAAGGCGGCGCGGCCTTTATGCCGCGCCATTTGCAAGGAACGGCCCCCGCACGTGGGGGCCGGCTGGGAATAAAAACGGGGGGCTGCTGCCCCCCCCCCCTTTATATGAAAACCGCCCCCCTTTAAGAGGGGGGTTTTTATGCGCTGGCCGGGGGATTAATTCCCCCGGTTTAACGTTATCCGGCCGGCCAGCTGGCCGGCCGGTTTTCTCCAACGGGACCGGAAATTCTGGTCCCCTCTTCGGCTTCCGACGCCGGCGGCCCGGCCGCCGGTCTTCTCTTCCCGCCGCGGCCCGGAACCGGCCGCGGTCTCCTCATCCCGCCGCGGCCCGGAACCGGCCGCGGTGTTCGTCGTCCGGCGCGGTGCGACAGCACCGCGCCCTTTCGCCGTGCCTTGATTCCTTTCAACGCGGCGCGACGGCGTCGCGTTCTTGAAGATTCTTCTTCGGCGTCGCGCGACGGCGCCGCGTAAAATAATTGCACGATTATCCGCGTGGTGCGACGGCACCACGCCACTTTGCTTCCACCCGCAAGAATAAACAACAAGAACGATGGAGGGGGTTCGGCCGTGTTCATGCGGTCCGGCCCCCTCACGTTAAGCAATAACGCATCTTTAAATAATCCAAAGCCACACGTTAGACTTGCTAAAATTCATGATCAAAAATAGAATAACTAAACAATAATCAACAACCCCTACCTCGGGTATAAGGTTCGAAGATTTTCAACGTTCTGCGGAAGTCGACGTCGCGGAGGTCGGGCGTCGCGGTAGCCGTTCGTCAAATCCGATGACGAAGGGGGTGCGTCCGAAGAGACACGTCGTTGGCGAATACTTGTAAGCTGACGAAGGTTGTCCGAGGAAGAAGTGGTGTCCCCTTTCGTTGACACGGTAAACGAAGAAGGAAGGTGCGGCGTTCTTCGTCGGAGCTTGAGCGTTCTTCGAGTTCTTCGTCAGAGAAGAAGAAGGAAAAGCTCTCCACCTCTCAAGAAGACAAACAATTAACCCAAAATAAAATAAGACTCTATCTTATTTTATTAACACATAACACACTAGAATTTCAAATGTTTGAAATTCAAAAGGATTAACTCCCATAATTAAAAAGGTAACTCAAGTCATTTAATGAGGCGTTAAGGGAGTTGGGAGAATATTAAAGGTTTAGGGGTTCGTGTGGGCCCCACCACACTTAATCCTCCCAAGGGAGGTTAAGTGGGTGTGGGTCCCACTTCCAACCCCCTTTGGTAGGTTTTATCAAGTTATAATAAAATTTGTTCTTCACAAATTTTATTAAACTCAAACTAAAAACCCCAAAACTAACTTTCAACCCGCAACAAACGCAACTTCCGAAAAGGTCTCTTTAAGCGAATATCGGTGCTGCGAGTTTATCGGTGCCCTCAGATTTCAATTCCGAGCAACGAATCAAAAGTTAGGAAAACCCACTCGTTCGTTCACTGAACGTACCCGAGCCAAACTTCAGAAATTGATTCAGGGCACTCCGGGCCTCGGAATCAGGTGCAGTCTGAAACCGCGCTCTTGTAAAATTCTAAAGAAAATTAAGAAAAACTTTTCCTTGAATTTTACGGGTCTTTACATTACTCCCACCTCAGGGCTTTACGTCCCCGTAAAGATACATCAAAAACTAGGGAAACAAATGGGGGTACTGAGCACGCATCTGAGCCTCCCGCTCCCATGTGCTCTCCTGGAGATTCCCGTGCTGCCATCTGATGCGCACAAGAGGAATCGATCGCCCACGCAGGACCCGCTCCTGTCGATCCTCTATCTCCACCGGAACCTCCGTGAAAGTCGCCCCATCGTCAACGTCAAGCTCCCCATGGTCAATGATGTGCGTCGGGTCGTGCACGTATCTCCTCAGCTGGGATACGTGGAAGACGTCGTGTACCCGGTGCAACTGAGGTGGTAGAGCCAGGCGATAAGCCACCTCACCAATCCTGCTGAGAATCTGGAAGGGTCCGATGAAGCGCGGAGATAACTTGCCGCCTCGGCCAAATCTCCGTATACCACGTCGAGGTGATACCTGCAAGAAGACGTGGTCGCCATCCTCGAACTCCAGTGGCCTCCGACTCCTGTCAGCATATGACTTCTGCCGGCTCTGAGCTGTCCTCATCCGCTCCTGGATGACCTGGACCTTCTCTGTCGTGGCCTGGACCATTTCTGGTCCCACGAGTGCTGACTCTCCAGGGTCTGTCCAGCACAAAGGAGATCTACAAGGTCGGCCGTACAACGCCTCGTACGGTGCCATCCCGATGGTGGAGTGGTAGCTGTTGTTGTACGCAAACTCCACCAAGGGTAGGTGGTCCTCCCAGCTACGACCAAAGTCGAGGACACATGCGCAGAGCATGCCCTCGAGTGTCTGAATGGTCCTCTCTGTCTGACCATCCGTCTGAGGGTGAAAAGCGGTGCTAAGACGTAGCTGCGTCCCGAACGCCTCCTGTAACCCCTTCCAAAGCCGGGAAGTAAAGCGAGCATCTCGATCGGAGACGATAGATGATGGCACGCCGTGGAGACGCACAATCTCCTGAACGTAGAGACGTCCCAAGCTCTATATTGAGCCCTTCTCTCTGATGGGTAAGAAGTGTGCCGACTTGGTGAGTCGGTCAACAATCACCCAGATGGAGTTGTGACCTTTGGAAGTGCGTGAAAGTCCAGTCACGAAGTCCATAGATATGCCGTCCCACTTCCACTCCAGAACCTCCAAGGGTTGTACCAAGCCCGCTGGTACCTGATGCTCAGCCTTCACCTGCTGGCAGGTGAGGCATCGAGAAACGAACTCTGCTACTGCCTTCTTCATGCCCGGCCACCAGTGCTGTCGTCTGAGGTCCTGGTACATCTTCGCCACTCCAGGATGTACCGCCAAAGGAGAAGTGTGAAATTACCTCAGCACTTCCTCTCGCAAAGCGACTGGTACCATGGTACGTCCTCTGAAAAGGATGTCGTGCTCTGCTCCAAGGGAGAAACCATCAGGTGCCTATCCCGAGGACATCTGTGCACGCCGTGTCTCACAGTCAGCGTCCCCGCGCTGTGCCTCCCTGACTCGCTGAAGTAGTGGAGGAGTGACTGTGAGAGACTGAAGAAAGGCTGCTCCATCTCTATCCACGAAGGATATCTGCAAAGAGGCTAGCTGCTCTGTCGCCTCCTCAAGTAGCTGAATGCCCGTCCTCCTGCTGGGGGCATCGGCTACTACGTTCCCCTTCCCAAGAGTATAGACTATCTCAAAGTCATAGTCCTGGAGGAACTCGAGCCATCGCCGCTGTCTCAGGTTCAGGTCCTTCTGCGAGAAGATATACCTGAGACTCTGATGATCGGAAAAGACTGTAAAGCGCTCGCCCATCAGATAGTGTCGCCATGTCTTCAGAGCGAAGACCACTGCTGCTAACTCCAGGTCATGGGTAGCGTAGTTCTGCTCATGCGGCCTCAACTGACGTGATCCATAGGCGATCACGGCCCGCTCCTGCATCAGAACACATCCGAGTCCGGTCCCTGATGCATCGCAGTAGACTACGTACCCTACTCCCTCCTCAGGCCACCTCAAGATAGGTGCGCTAGTGAATCTCTGTCTCAGCTCCTGGAAGCTCTGCTGACATCTGTCAGACCACACGAAGGGTTTCCCCTTCTTCGTCAAAGCTGTGAGTGGTGCCGCAAATCTAGAGAAGTCTGGCACGAATCTCCGATAGTGTCCAGCTAGTCCCAAGAAACTCCGAACCTCAGTCACGCTCCTGGGTGGCTCCCAAGCTAACACAGCCTCAATCTTCGCGGGATCCACTGCAACTCCCGCCTCAGAGATAACGTGTCCCAAAAAGTGGACCTCACGTATCCAGAACTGGAACTTCGAGAGCTTACCATAAAGCTAGTGCTCTCGGAGTGTGTCAAGAACAACTCGCAAGTGATAGGCGTGCTCCTCCTCTGTCGTAGAGTAAATCAGAATGTCATCGATGAAGACCACGACAAACCGATCGAGGTATGGCTGAAAGATCCTGTTCATGAGAGCCATGAACACTGCTGGAGCATTGGTTACACCGAAAGGCATAACCAAGAACTCATAGTGGCCATACCGACATCTGAAGGTCGTCTTCTGCACATCCTCGTCTCTGACTCTGAGCTGATGATAGCCTGACCTGAGGTCTATCTTCGAGAACCACCGTGCTCCCTTGAGCTGATCAATGAGGTCATCAATCCTCGGTAGCGGATACTTGTTCCTCACTGTCACCTGGTTCATGCGACGATAGTCAACACAAAGTCGCAAGCTCCCGTCCGCCTTCTTGGCGAACAATATCGGGGAAGCCCAGGGTGAAACACTGGGTCGAATGAACCCCTTGCCCTGCAAGTCCTCCATCTGTACCCGTAGCTCTCGAAGCTCGGCGGGGGCCATCCGATATCCTGGAGGGGATATCGGGGCTGTCCCGGGGTACAAGTCAATATAAAAGTCTACCTCTCTGCGAGGAGGTAGCCCTCGAACGTCGTCGGGAAAAACATCCGCAAACTGATCCACCACTGCAGGAAAACCAGGACTCCGCACGTCAACTGCTCCAAGGATGAGGCTAGCCAACTGATGAGTGATGGGCTATCCTCTCCTCCGCGGAAGTCCATCCTGTGCTGCTAAGGCTCCCTTCTCGCCGGTGAAGGTGAACCTGCTCCCGTCGGTGCGTACACATCGCACCTTGCGCCTAAAACAGTCAATCTGTGCATGGACCGTAGATAGCCAATCCATGCCCAAGATGACGTCGTAAGGCCTCGACACTGCTACAAGAAGATCCCAGCCGAAGCTCTCGCCTCCTAGAGTAAGCTCACACTGCCGGCACCAGTGCGTAATCGTCGAGTCTGCTCCCGTAGGAGTCTCTAGCCGTAAGGATCGAGCCAACGGCTCTGTCGGAATCTCCGAGGTCCGATCAAGGGCAGCGGCTATGAAAGAGTGACTCGCTCCTGTGTCTATAAGAACTGCAGCAAGGGTGGAATAGACACAGATAGTACCTCGAATCATCTCGGGTGCGCCGTGGTCGTAGGCCTCTGCTTCCTGGAGCTGTGCCTGTCGCTGCCCGCCAGCTCCCTGTGGTCGGGGTGGACCTCCTGGTGGTGGTGGTGGCAGAGCCTCAAAGCGTCGCACACCACCGGCTGCTCGTCCAGCTCCTCTGCCTCATCCGCCACCTCCCTGCGGACCGCCACGGTCGACCCTCTGCCTCTTCCTCGGTGGTCCCTCAACCGTCTGCTGCTCCTCGGCACGGCGGTTCGGGCAGTCACGAGCCATGTGGCCCTGCCCGCCGCACGAGTAGCACTGTCTGCCTCTCGTAAGACCGGCTCCGCGCTGTGTACCCCGCACTGCTGAGCCAGTGTCCTGAGGTCGTCTGCCCGAAGGTCTGGTCTGTCTGGACCCCTGAGTCATCCGTCGACTGCCTGCTGCAGATGTCTCTGCCACGTGCCGCCCTGCGGTGGGTCGCTGTGCTGGTGTAGACTCAGCAAGGAAGCTCTCGATCAGAAGGGCCCGCTCCAGTACTCCTGTCTGAGTCGGTATGATGAGGGAGATCAGCGATGCCCTGATCTCGTGTCTCAAACCCTGCTCGAAGGTCCGGGCCTGGAATAATGGGTTCCGTACCATGTCGGTCGAGTAGCGCGAGAGATCGGTAAATCTCGCCGAGTACTGAGCGACTGTCATGCTGCCCTGCCGCAGTTGTAGAAGCTCCTGGATACGCACCGCACGAAGGGTGGCTGGGACGAACTCCGAGCGGAAGAGGATCTCAAAGTCCGTCCAAAGTAGAGATGCCTCATCGTGCACCTGGAGCATCAAGCTCCACCATCGTCCTGCTGCTGCGTATAGTAGGCTCGCAGCGAGGATCACCATGAGGTCTGCTGGTGTCCTCACTAGCCTAAACACTCGAACCACTACCTCCAGCCAGTCCTCTGCTGCCTGGGGATCCGTCTCCCCGCGAAACCTGGGCGGTCGATGGCGCTGAAACTCATGCAGTGCGCTGAGGCGACGTGCATCGTCAGTGGCTGCTGCTGGAAGCATCGGGGGCTCGGCGGGTAAAGCTACCGCCGGTGCCACTACTGGCAAAGGGCCCTGCACCGAGGCCTCGTCGCTCGGTGGGCTGTCGTCTCGCTCGACTCTCGGAACCCTATCTGGATGTCGTCGTGGGACCATCCTGAAAAGGAAACAGGTGCGCCACGGTTAGAACAGTATACCTGGTGAGCTGATATAAGTAATCACAAAGAAAACTTTGAAACACACACGCAATCAATGTTTTCGTGCATTAAGTCGGAAATCAGAAGTCAGGGTCCTGGTGTACGGATACGTCGGCCGCCGCACCAACACTGGACTCCCTGGACTGATAACCACACACAATATGCTAAACATTATTGCTTCACATAGAAAGATCAGAGTTCGCGGTAGAACCGAACTCCTCTGATACCAATTTGTCACGACCCGCCCTCGGGGTCCGTGCCGTGACTACCCCAAGCCCGCCTTCCATAGGCCAGGGGCTGGCGACTAGCACCAAGGCGTAAATCCCAGTAAAAAGGGAAGGCATTGCCTTTGTAAAGTAAACAAACTCCACAGAGTAAACAAGCGGAAAGTAAACACTAAACAAAAGCAGAGTACAACTGAAAGTGCGGAAAAGTAAATGGGCCAGTATACAAACCCAAACTGAAAGTAAAGTACAACTCGAAAGGGAAAACAGCAACTGAAAAGTAAAAGCCGCTACTCCGAGCTGTCCACTGGAAATCCCACCTGAAGGGTGGGTACAGATAGCTTCTCTGCTCCATGGGTCCCGCCGTCTGCTCCGAGCACGTCCCGCCCAGTGGTCCACCTCCGGGTACCGTCCCGCTCTGCAAGCCTCAGCTAAGGTCAACGCTGTCCGTCGTCTGCAACCAACACAACGTAGTGCGGGAAAACCCCGTGCAGGGGTGAGTATAAGCTACTCAGTAGGGACCCCGAGACCCCTGAAGGTCTCTCAAATCCACAAAGGATAAACCACGAAGAAAAGTAACAATCACGAAGTAATAACTGACACTGCTTAGGTATATGCCCATACATATATACCTAAGTCATCAATTCAAATACGCTCCAACCTCCGAGCCCAAGTACAACTCAGTCCACACAGGAAAGTAAACGTATTCCACACAGGAAAGCAAAACGTAATCCACACAGGATTTCACAACACAATCCACACAGGAAAGCAATTGGATTTAGCTCACACAGGTATACTTCTTCAAGGACGATAAAGATGATCACTGATCCATCTATGTCGTCGGACCCACGAAGGATCGATAGGTAACTAACCCCCGCAAAGACCACACAGGATCGGGCCCACACAGGACCTGTAGCACTGATCCACGTAGGATCACTGAGTGTTGTAGTCGTCGTCGTCGAATCCACACAGGATCTCTGTACTGTCGTCGTCACAGTCACAGTAGCAGTCGTAGTCGTAGCAGTCGCAGTAACAGTCGCAGCCGGCACTAGGGTTCCCGCACACAGCAAGCTCGTTCGGAGGGTCCGCTCCACGAGCCGAGAGGCTGATACATCAACTGTCACAAAGACCAGAGTTGATGTATCCAAAAGTTCCGTATCGTCAACAGGAACTCAACTCAACAGACGGCGCGTCGATCGGACGCCCAGTTTGAGAGTTATTGGCATTTTCGTCTCTGGGGCCCGGTTGGTTTTTAAGGCAAAACCAACCCGACCGTACTCCACCTGCGTCCAAACCTCAGGCAGTGTATGTCAAAAGATCTGTCTCGTAAAGAGGAACACAACACGGCTGACGGCACGTCAATCAGACGTCCGTAGCTCAAGATATGAGCGTTTCCGCTCCGAAGGCCCGGTTGGTTTCGTGAACGAACCAACCCGGCTGAACTCAAATTAAACCGAAACCTTGAGTGCGATATACCGAAACGACCGTCTCGATCCAAGGATCGCGTTTCCGCAGACGGTTCGTCATTCGGAGGTCCGAGGCTCAAGATATGGCAAAAAGACCGGAACTGGTTCGAAACGGGGGGGTCCGGGTCCGGGCCGACCCGGCCCGACCCCCCCTTGGGCGGGCCGGCCGGCCGGCGGCGCGGCGGCACGGGGGCCGCAGCGGCTTGTCGCCGCGGGGTGGCTGCATGCGGGGGCTAAGCCCCCGCTGATTGAAAAGGCGGCGCGGCCTTTGTGCCGCGCGATTTGCAAGGAACGGCCCCCGCACGTGGGGGCCGGCTGGGAATAAAACCGGGGGGCTGCTGCCCCCCCTTTGTATGAAAACCGCCCCACTTTAAGAGGGGGGTTTTTATGCGCTGGCCGGGGGATTAATTCCCCCGGTTTAACGTTATCCGGCCGGCCAGTTGGCCGGCCGGTTTTCTCCAACGGGACCGGAAATTCCGGTCCCCTCTTCGGCTTCCGACGCCGGCGGCCCGGCCGCCGGTCTTCTCTTCCCGCCGCGGCCCGGAACCGGCCGCGGTCTCCTCGTCCCGCCGCGGCCCGGAACCGGCCGCGGTGTTCGTCGTCCGGTGCGGTGCGACGGCACCGCGCCCTTTCGCCGTGCCTTGATTCCTTTCAACGCGGCGCGACGGCGTCGCGTTCTTGAAGATTCTTCCTCGGCGTGGCGCGACGGCGCTGCGTAAAATAATTGCACGATTATCTGCGTGGTGCGACGGCACCACGCCACTTTGCTTCCACCCGCAGGAATAAACAACAAGAACGATGTAGGGGGTTCGGCCGTGTTCATGCGGTCCGGCCCCCTCACGTTAAGCAATAACGCATCTTTAAATAATCCAAAGACACACGTTAGACTTGCTAAAATTCATGATCAAAAATAGAATAACTAAACAATAATCAACAACCCCTACCTCGGGTATAAGGTTCGAAGATTGTCAACGTTCCGCGGAAGTCGACGTCGCGGAGGTCGGGCGTCGCGGTAGCCGTTCGTCAAATCCGATGACGAAGGGGGTGCGTCCGAAGAGACACGTCGTTGGCGAATACTTGTACGCCGACGAAGGTTGTCCGAGAAAGAAGTGGTGTCCCCTTTCGTTGACACGGTAAACGAAGAAGGAAGGTGCGGCGTTCTTCGTCGGAGCTTGAGCGTTCTTCGAGTTTTTCGTCAGAGAAGAAGAAGGAAAAGCTCTCCACCTCTCAAGAAGACAAACAATTAACCCAAAATAAAATAAGACTCTATCTTATTTTATTAACACATAACACACTAGAATTTCAAATGTTTGAAATTCAAAAGGATTAACTCCCATAATTAAAAAGGTAACTCAAGTCATTTAATGAGGCGTTAAGGGAGTTGGGAGAATATGAAAGGTTTAGGGGTTCGTGTGGGCCCCACCACACTTAATCCTCCCAAGGGAGGTTAAGTGGGTGTGGGTCCCACTTCCAACCCCCTTTGGTAGGTTTTATCAAGTTATAATAAAATTTGTTCTTCACAAATTTTATTAAACTCAAACTAAAAACCCCAAAACTAACTTTCAACCCGCAACAAACGCAACTTCCGAAAAGGTCTCTTTAAGCGAATATCGGTGCTGCGAGTTCATCGGTGCCCTCAGATTTAAATTCCGAGCACCGAATCAAAAGTTAGGAAAACCCACTCGTTCGTTCACTGAACGTACCCGAGCCAAACTTCAGAAATTGATTCCGGGCACTCCGGGCCTCGGAATCAGGTGTCGTCTGAAACCGCGCTCTTGTAAAATTCTAAAGAAAATTAAAAAAAATTCCTTGAATTTTACGGGTCATTAAAAAAAATTTAGATTTAAACAAAGAAATATTAAAATAAATAATCCATAAAAACAATAGTCATTAAAATCTCTCATCCATCAAATATATTCACCATTAAAAGAACAAGATACAAAAATAGTTATTGATATTGAGACCACGTCTTACTCTCAAGCTCCCATGAGCACTCATGCACACTTAATTACTACCATGTCCCACGAACAAAATGGACGGTCCATTCTTGATGATTCACTCTTTCCAATCCTTGATAACCACTAGCTACTCAATAATGGTGGGACCGTCATTGATAATAAAACTCACCATAATCAATATCGTGAGTGATTTCATGAACGTTTCTCCCCATTTTTAATAAATAGATGACATCAGGAACATGGTAACACTATGGAGATAGCGATAAGGGGTATCGGTCCTCACTATCCCCCAAAGGATCATTAACGACATGATGAACATTCGGGAAACCATTCTTCCCCTTCCAGATATCAACAAACCTTTTCATGGGGAGGTTTCTAAGAAGATATCACCCCTACCTAAGTCCATTTTACTAAAAAATCAGTCTTCATAATATTTATATCTGAAGAAGGCTATCCTCACAAGCTAAACAGATCACATGAACTATCTCCTTCATCTCTTACACCATATTTCCCCAATAAGATATGTCTTTTTAATCTCTATTGATCATAATGGTGATGAATAGGGACTCCCATATAGGGCCACGAATGGTTTCATTCCGATAATAAAGTGGTATATGTTATCAAAATAAGACTCCATCAAGGGAATGTGATCCACCATAATTTGTATGAAGACCATTATATATTACCTTATTATATCCTCAAACACCTTTTTTGTACACATTGACTAAATTTTTTTTTAATGAAATTCCATGATCATCTGCATCTAGGTCCATTGTCCCCTTACAAGAATATATTTTACTTTGACATAAATTGAGCATCACTATCAATGAATATCATTAAGCCCCCCCCGGTCATTCGATGAACTGCCACAGCTAAAAATTTACCAGACTTTCAACCGTACCTCACTCTCGGAAGTCTTGAATGTGTGTCACCATAAAAAATCAATCAAAAGTAAACTGAATATTAGTATGAACTATTTATTTATGTGGATTTCCTCTCAAAATGAATATTGATATTCAATCCCATTTACAATATAGGGTATCAATAGGTTGTACCAAACACATGATAAACATTTTCTTAGCCTTCAATGATAACATGTGAGACACCGAAGGACAAACTCAATGACACTCTACCTCATTCTAGTATACCAATTCTACAAATTATGGTTGTTTACGTCTTCACCAAAATGAATATTCCATCTAAGGGGAAGTGTGAAACCTACTATGCATAACAAATGAAATGTGATTGGAAGTAGAATTTGTCCATGAAAATTCATGATGTGCTCCCCTCCTTCAAAAAAAACATCTAATGCATCTCCACATGATATACAGTCATATAGAACCTCAGACTCAATGTTTCCCCATAGGGCCTCTCACACATGAAGATGATGTGGAGGAGTAACCACCATCAATTAATGAAAAAACTAAACCCCTTCTCCACTATGGTCAGATACAATGAATTCAAAATCGTAGACACCACATCTACCAACATAGAATGGGACATCCCTCATAGGGAATTGACCACGACATTTACCATCATATATGTTTTTAATATCATGAATTCATAGTCGTACAGGAACTCCAACCAACATTTATATATTTGTTTAATATCATTCTGAGTGAAGATATATAAGAGAATCTGATGGTTTGAAAAAACAACAAAATTCTCACCCAGAGGACAGTGCCCTCCATATATTTAGAGTGGATACTACATCTAACAACTATAGGCCATGAGTCACCTTGTTCTACTTTTGGGGTGTCAACTACCTCAACCCATATGTCGATGATTCCTATATCTTCATAAAAAAATCTGTCCTACCATTAGATGAATCAAAACAATTAAAATTTCCACTTTATCCTCTAGTTGAGTAAAAACATGATAATAGGTAATATATGGGCCCACCTACTTGAGGGTTCCTTGGAACAACTTTTTCCAAGTAAAAAGATTCCCTTTCGGTTCAAGATTATGAAAAGGGGTTCTAATCATGGATATGTCTTTCATAGACCCAATGTTGTATCCCTCCAATCCAATAGTACTTTTCACCTACCATAAGATATTAGGTGGTTTCAATGGAATTTCTTCACCAATCACCGCCATGTATATAGTTAATCCATGATATGAGATGACATGTCCTATAAATGGACCATGTGGTTAAAAAACATGGACTTTGAGATATTTACATTAAAATTGACCTCTAAGATTAGGTATATTACCATCCTTAGATCATCTATATCCCACTCCACTGAAAAAGAGTAAACTAGTATTCCATCCAGAGAATTTAACCAAAAAGGGGTCCAATTATGTAAAAATTATCAAATTAATAAGAACTAAAATCATAGAAGTGGAATTTATCCCACCAAATGGAATCATTGGAAACTCACAGTGATTTCTAAGGCATCAAGATGTCATCCTCAGAATATAATCCCTATGAAAACTCAAATAATTGTATCTAATCATTATATCGATCTATGAGAACCATCTTGTAGACAAAAAATAGTAAAATAGTTTATCAATCCTTTTAATTGGATACATGTTCACTATCATTACCTAGTCCAGGTGTGGATAATCATCAAAATGTCGTAGGACCCTAAACATTTATGTCAATATAATAACTGATTCAACCTATATTGCACACACCATTTTATGAATCCCTACATTTGATGGTTTTACAAATGAACACTCAACTCTCATATCTCAATCAGGTACAACGGATATACTTGAATATGATAATGGTGATGTCTCGAGGAGTACGTAAAATAATAAATCCATCTCCAACCTATAAGGAATTCATAGAACATCCTTATAAATTGGTCTATTTAGTCATAAAAATCTTAATAAAGTCAGGTTGTTGAATAAAAAACTATACCAAATAATGAGATCACCAAAAAAGGTGTGATGGGTTGTAGATTTTTTGTTATAAGACACACTAACTCAGTAATGAGATATATCAAACCCAAATATGTGAATCTCATACCATATATTATAATTAATATTATTTGTTTGTAATAATACTAAATAAAACACAAATGATGGAATACTAGTCCATATGTAATTTCCCGACCCATGTTACACAGATTTGTTGCATTATTACATAACATTGACATGATCACAAGGGATCAAATCTCGAAAGACAGATTTGTTTAGTAGCCTTGGATGTACTTGAAACATTCATAAGTTATACATTACAATATAAAACGAAAAAAGACAAAAACTATCCCCATTGACGACATTCATATTCTTTAGACTAATCCTACAGGTCAGTCAAAATATAATTATTCTCATCCTGGGAAAATTAATGCATAAGAAGTGGTGCACTCAGATGCTCAGTAAGGATAATAATATAGCATAAAATTTCATAAATAAGAATATACATTTAAGGAAACTTATAAGACTAAAACAGAAGCCTTTCAAACATAAACACATATATAATGTGGCAAATATATATCAAATAATTCAATTTACTTATTCACATTTTAATTAAACTAGTCGAATAATCACAATCAATATCAATAGCCAATTTCATAATGATTGAATGCATAATGCTAGACTTCATAACCACATAGTCAAGGCCTTGTTCCAAGACTAGAAATAATATTTTTTCAAGGCCTTAGGCCAAGAAACCAGTTTTCTCATTTGACATACCAATGCATTGAAGAGCTATAGTGGGCTCCACCCATCACTATGTCCAATGCAATCCTCATATGAAATGGATTAAACATAACATAAACATTAGTTTTAAATATAGAATACCAAATGTTAATATTTTATCCATAAACCATAAATGGTATAAAAATAACACATCCATGGTCAAATATATTATAAAACCTTCAATAAAATGTGGAAAATTTGTATCAAAATAAATCAACTTCAATCAAGTTTAAAATATATCAAAGGATGTAGAAATAAATGAAATCAATTTTTTTGAGAGAAATATCTCTTTCTATTTTGAAATCATTTATAAGTCATGTAATTATAAATGAAAATTTTTATTTTGAAAATATTATTATAATATTCCAGGGAAATCATTAAAGGTTTTTTAAAGGGAGAAAATAGTCACACCCGCTGTATAAGTTAAAAAACATTCTTTCCTAAATTTTTCTGAAAAAGTGGTAAAGGACCTTGTTTGGAAAATGACGAAAATATTCCTTTTTAAAATTTTTATAAAATGTTAAAAAGGGTATAAATGACTTTAAACCATAGTCTAGAAAATAGTGAAAATGTTTTGAAATATATTTTTTAGAAACACAGATGTGGATGATAAAGTGGTCCTGATAGATACTCATGTATAAACAATCTCGGATAATGAAGAGATTATGGAATTAACCCTTACCTTGTACTTTTCCATTGTCTATGGTATGTTAACATCCTGTATAATAGTTAAAACATTTTTATTAAATTACAAAAAAAATTATATGCATAAAAAATATATCATATATGATCCTTAAATATAGCATTGTTAATAATATTTTAGTAGTATCATCATTTAGGGTGTTAACTGGTTCATTTTCCTTTATATGATTGGTTACGTAAGCCATGTTTGTTATGGGTAGGATGTATTTGATTCATATAAAAAATGATATTATGTTAATAAAAATTATTTGTGTTCATAAAATGAATATTATTATTGAATGATTATGATGCAAAATGAATATCATCGCATTCGTAGAGACGTTAATTAATATGTACGCATGAGCGAAAATATCATTATTTTGATGAGGAAATCATATTTAATTGGATGTTATATCATTTATATATAATAATTATATTGTTATATTTATTATTTGCATCAGTTATACTCATTATTATTCCCATCCAAATAATGAACTATTTGAGTAACAAACTACACTACGACGTGTAGACGGTAAGCCGTACGTACGCACGTATGGTGATTTTTTCATTAATTGGAGGGATAGAATAACGAATATGGTTGTACCATATTTATAATAATATCTAAGTATATAAAATGTATTGTAGTTATTATTTTCATATAGAAACAACAATTAAATAGGATGTGGAAGATGAAAATAACTTGAAAGAGGGTGGTAAAATTATTACCTCTTCTTCTAGTGTTTCCTTTTGAGTTAATCAAAATGGCTCCGTAGGTTGGCTTTCTGATCAATGTAAGGACTCTAGGTTGATGCCAGGGATATTGGGAGGATATTTGGGACAATTTTGTTGGAGCCAAATTGTAGAGACCCTAATCTTGATTTACATGTATATTACATTACTTTTGCGGAATACTTAATACATAACAAAAAAATGACCAAAGGCGATATTAGTTTAGTGACTTTGGAAACTCGGAACAAAATATTCTAATCATGGTGAAATATCATCAACATCCCCCATAATTTTCTTCCCCTTTTTGTTTTACCTAACACATTTATTTATATCCAAGGGAACAGAAAACCTAAAAAGGGTGAGCTCAGATTCATAATAAGGGTAAACATGGAGAACATAAAACAATCTATAAAAATTTGAATGTAAAAACATGAGAATAAAATCTAAACTTCAAAATCTTGAGAAATCACATAAAACATGCTAGTACATAAGTCATAGATATAAAAGTAACATTAATCATGATTAAATATCATGGGAATAGAACATGTAATTGTGGCATCCATTATGAACATGATATGATTTCCATAGTAGCTAAGGCATTGCTGCCAAGATGATCTTAGTGGACAAAGTCCCTTACTGAATCGAGTTCACTCCTCGTTCTAGTCCTGTATCACTGAACTGGATTGACATGCCATTCCAGCAATGTCTATATCATGCGATATAAATATTTTTACCCATTTCATTGGAGGGAGATATAGGTCCCTCCCATCTCATAATGAAATCATTCTTTCATGTGCCGCAAATAAACATAAATCATTCATCATAATCAAAATAATAATATGGGTTTCATAAACATCATCCTATCATAAAATAATCCATATAGAATAAATTTATATCATTTCATCATAAAAAAACGAAACCACGTAAAGCATAGAGACGTTATAATTGAAACATAAAGATTTTAAATAATGTCACCTTAGATGGAAAATAGTTTTGATAAAACACTTCAAATGAATTCTTGTGGAAAATAACCTTTCTTCTTAAAAATCATTTTATTTTATCAAAATTCCAAGACATTTTAAAAGAAAAGTACATTGTTGAAAATAATAATGAAATTTTGTAGAAGAATATTAATGTAAATAAGGCATTATGAAACCGTAAAAATCCATTCATTCTGTATAAGTTAAAAAAACCTTATACTCGTACTTTTAACAGAAAAGTCAAAAAGTACAATATATGGTCAACAAAATCAAGATTCCTCCCATAACACAAAGTAAATGTCAAGAGGGGTAAAAATGACTTTAAAAATTCATGTAAGAATATTAAACACTTTATAATTTCATTTTTATGGACATGGATGAAAAATATAACCCCAGTAAATATGTACGAATAAACAATCTCAGATTACAATGAGATTGGAATAATTATCCCTTACCTTAGGCCCAATTTCTTTTGTACATGTCTGAAACACCTGTATATTGGTTTTAAATGTATTATTAACTTGTAATAAAACCATTATAATATTTATGATATCATATATGATTCACATATTACATTATATTACCCGTTCTTTTTGTCAATTCCATGGTAAAGCAGCCTTTTGGGTAAAATTGTTTCATTTATCGTACGTGTTTGGACATGTTGTTCTTGATATTATTTTTTATATCCTGATTTACATAATTAAATAATTTAAAACATTATTTATATAACATATATATTGAGCCTATAAATATATATGATATATCAATAAATTTAATGAAATACACCATTCATGGAGACGGTAGGTCGTACGTACGCATGAACGCTGTATTTGTTTCCTTATTGAATTTAATAGAATTATGTAAATGAAACATATAGGTACATAAATCAAGATTAATTATTATGTAATATATTTCATTATTATTTATTATATTTTCTTTATAATCATTCTTTAATGGTTAACATGGAGAATGAATCTCATCGCGTCGTGGAGATGGTAATCCATACGTACGCACGAGCATTGATATCGTTCCTGTAAAGACCCGTAAAATTCAAGGGAAATTTTTTCTTAATTTTCTTTGAAATTTTACAAGAACGCAGTTTCTGACGGCACCTGATTCCGAGGCCCGGAGTGCCCGGAATCAATTTCCGAAGTTTGGCTCGGGTACGTTCAGTGAACGAACGAGCGGGAATTTCTAACTTTTGATTCGGTGCTCGGAACTGAAATCTGAGGGCACCGATGAACTCGCAGCGCCGTTTTTCTCTTAAGGAGACCTTTTCCGAGGTTGCGTTTTATGTGGGACGAAAGTTAGTTTTGGGAGAAATTATAAGAAGTTAAATAAAAATGTGGAAACACTTTTTATTTTTATTTTGTTGGTTAACTTCCCCCAAAGGGAGTTAAAGGTGGGACCCACATCCACTTAACCTCCCTTAGGAGGATTAAGTGTGGTGGGGCCCACACGAACCCCAACTCCTCATCTTCTCTCAAAACTCCCCTATAACCCCCTTTAATTAATCTTTGACAACTTGGTTTAATTAATTAAGGTGGGTTGAATTGAATTTCAAACCGTTGAAATTCAAGTTGAGGTTTGTGTAAATAAAATAAGCCTTATCTTATTTTATTTTGTTTAGCCATCTTGAGAGGATTTGGGAGCTCCTTCTTCTTCTTCAACTTTGACGAAGAACGCGAAGAACCTTAGAGCTCCGACGAAGAACGCCGCTCCTCTCTTCTTCGTAGCCGGTTGTTTCCGAAGATCGACGATGCCTTCCATGTCAATGAAAGGGAACACCGCTTCCTCCTCAGACTTACTTCGTCGGCTTACGAAGATTCACCAACGACGTACCTCTTCGGACTTACCTCTTCATCAACGGAATTGACGAACTTTTACCGTGATGCCCGATCTCCGCGACGTTGTCTTCCGCGGGTCTTTGACGATCATCGATCTTGAAACTGAGGTAGGGGTTTAATTATTGCTTTGGTTCATGATTTAAACCCGAGAATTTTTCTTCGTGAAATTTATCCAATTGTTAGCAATTAACGCGAGGGGGCCGGACCGTACGAACACGGCCGACCCTCCTCCTTTTCATATTGATTTTGTTGTGGATTGAGACGGGAGAGGCGCGGTGCCGTCGCACCGCGCAGGATTTTACGACAAGAAATACGCGGCGCCGTCGCGCCGCGTTGTAAATTAATGCAAGGACGCGACGCCGTCACGCCGCGTCGAAGAGAGTTGAAGGCGTCGCGGTCGGAGCGGGGCCGCGGCGGTGGGGCACGGTGCCGTCGCAGCGCGCCGAACGAAGAAGGCCAGGGCCGGTTCCGGGCGGCGGCGGGGCGAGAAGACCGGCGGCTCGCCGGGCCGCCGGTGTCGGAAGCCGGAAGGGGACCAGCTTTGCCGGTCCGTTGAAGAAGAACCGGCCGGCCTGGTTGGGCCGACCGGAAGGGGAAAGACCGGGGGAATTAAATTCCCCCGGCCAGGTTAATTTTCCCCCCATTATGAGGGGGGGGGGGGTTTCATAAAGGGGGGCAGGCGGCCCCCCGTTTTCCTCAAAGGCAGGCCCCCCAAAGGGGGGGCCGGTTTCTCCAAAGGCGCGGCTTTTTTCCGCGCCGCCAGCTATGAAGAAGCGGGGGCCTTGCCCCCCGCACGTGGCCTCGAGCGGCGCCCAGGCCGCGCCGCCGCCGGCCGGGCCGACCCAAGGGGGGGTCGGGCTGGGTCGGCCCGGACCCGGACCCCCCGTTTTCGAAACGACTTCGGTCTTTTGGCCATAACTTGAGCCACAGACCTCCGATTGACGAACCGTCAGCAGATATGCGATCCTTGGATCGAGATGGTCGATTCGGTATATCGCACTGAAAGTTTCGGAATACTTTGAGTTCGGCCGGGTTGGTTCGTTCACGAAACCAACCGGGCCTTCGGAGCAGAAACGCTCATATCTTGAGCTACGGACGTCCGATTGACGTTCCGTTAGCTTTGTTGTGTTCCTCTTAGTGATACAGAGCTTTTGGAATACTCCAACCGAGGTTTGGACGCAGGTGGAGTACGGTCGGGTTGGTTTTACCTTAAAACCAACCGGGCCCCTAGGACGAAAAAACCAATAACTCTCAGACCGGGCGTCCGATCGATGCGCCGTCTGTTGCGTTGAGTTCCTGTTGGCGATACGGAACTTTTGGATACATCAACTCTGGTCTTTGTGACAGTTGATGTATCAGCCTCTCTGCTCGTGGAGCGGACCCTCATGAACGAGCTTGCTGTGTGCGGGAACCCTAGTGCTGGCTGCGACTATGACTTCTACTGCTATTGCTACTGCTACTGCTACTGTGACTGCGATGACGACAGTACAGAGATCCTGTGTGGATTCGACGACGACTACAACACTCAGTGATCCTACGTGGATCAGTGCTACAGGTCCTGTGTGGGCCCGAGCCTGTGTGGGTCAGATCCTGTGGGGGTCCTTGGGCTCAGCGGTCCTGTGTGAACCAACGCCTACAGGTCCTGTGTGGGCCCGATCCTGTGTGGGTCTTTTTGGGGGTTAGTTACCTATCGATCCTTCGTGGGTCCGATGACTTAGATGGATCAGAGATCATCTTTATCGTCTTTCGAAGAAGTAAACGTGTGTGAGTTGAATCCTGTTGCTATCCTGTGTGGATTGTGTTGTGCTATCCTGTGTGGATTTCGTTTTTCTTTCCTGTGTGGAATACGTATACTTTCCTGTGTGGACTGAGTTGTACTTGGGCTCGGTGGTTGGAGCGTATTGGAATTGATGACATAGGTATATGTATGGGCATATACCTAAGCAGTGTCGGTTGTTACTTCGTGTTTGTATCTCACCTTTGTGGTTTATCCTTTGTGGATTTTGGGAGACCTTCAGGGGTCTCGGGGTCCCTACTGAGTAGCTTATACTCACCCCTGCACGGGCTATGCCCGCACTACTTTCTGTTGGTTGCAGAAGACGGACAGCGTTGATCGTGGTTGAGGCTTGCAGAGCAGGACGGTACCTGGAGGTGGACCACTGGGCGGGACGTACTCGGAGCGGACGGTGGGACCCGTGGAGCAGTGGAGCTATCTGTACCCACCCTTCAGGTGGGATTTCCAGTGGACAGCTCGGTGTAGCGGCTTTTACTTTACAGTTGTTGTTTTCCTTTTCGAGTTGTACTTTACTTTCAGTTTGGGTTTGTATATTGGCCCATTTACTTTTCCGCACTTTCAGTTGTACTCTGTTTTTACTTAGTGTGTACTTTTCCGCTTTCTTACTCTGTGGTGTTTGTTTACTTACAATGGCAAAGCCTTCCCTTTTTACCGGGATTTACGCCTTGGTGCTAGTCGCCAGCCCCTGGCCTATGGAAGGTGGGCTTGGGGTAGTCACGGCACGGACCCCGAGGGCGGGTCGTGACAAATTGGTATCAGAGGAGTTCGGTTCTACTGCGAACTCTGATCTTTTCTATGTGAAGCAATAATGTTTAGCATATTGAGTGTGGTTATCAGTCCAGGGAGTCCAGTGTTGGTGCGGCGGCCGACGTATCCGTACACCAGGACCCTAACTTCTGATTTCCAACTTAATGCACGAAAACATTGATTGCGTGTGTGTTTCAAAGTTTTCTTTGTGATTACTTTGTGTCAGCTCACCAGGTATACTGTTTGACCGTGGCGCACCTGTTCCTTTTCAGGATGGCCCCACGACGGCAGCCAGCTAGGGTTCCGAGAGTCGAGTTTGATGACAGCCCACCAAGAGACGAGGCCTCGGTGCAGGGCCCTTTGTCAGCAGTGGCACTGGTGGTAGCTCTACCCGTCGAGCCACCGATGCTTCCAGCACCAGTCACTGACGATGCACGTCGCATCAGCACACTGCATGAGTTTCAGCGCCAGCGACCACCTAGGTTCCGTGGGGAGACGGACCCCCAGGCAGCAGAGGACTGGCTGGAGGCAGCGGTACGAGTTTTCAGGCTAGTGAGGACACCAGCAGACCTCATGGTGATCCTCGTTGCGAGCCTACTGCACGCAGCAGCGGGCCGATGGTGGATCTTGATGCTCCAGGTGCACGATGAGGCATCTCTACTTTGGACGGACTTTGAGAGCCTCTTCCGCTCGGAGTTCATCCCAGCCACCCTTCGTGCGGTGCGTATCCAGGAGCTTCTCCAGCTGCGGCAGGGCAGCATGACGGTCGCTCAGTACTCGGCGAGATTTACTGATCTCTCGCGCTTCTCGACCGACATGGTACGGGACCCATTCTTCCGGGCCCGGACCCTCGAGAAGGGTTTGAGACACGAGATCAGAGCATCGGTGATCTCCCTCAGCATACCGACTCAGACGGGAGTACTGGAGCGAGCCCTTTTGATCGAGAGCTTCCTTGCTGAGTCTACACCAGCTCTGAGACCCACCGCAAGGTGGAACGTAGCAGAGTCATCTGCAGCAGGCAGTCGACGGATGACTCAGGGGTCCAGGCAGACCAGACCTTCAGGCAGACGACCTCAGGACACTGGCTCAGCAGTGCGGGGCACACAGCGCGGAGCCAGTCTTTTGAGAGGCAGACAGTGCTACTCGTACGTCGGGCTGGGCCACATGCCTCATGACTGCCCGACCCGCCATGCAGAGGAGCAGCAGACGGTTGAGGAACCACCTAGGCAGAGGCAGAGGTTCGACCATGGCGGTCCGCAGGGAGGAGGCGGACGAGGCAGAGGAGCTGGCCGAGCAGCAGGTGGTGGGCGACGCTTTGAGGCTCTACCACCACCACCACCAGGAGGTCCACCCCGACCTCAGGGGATAGCACAGCTTCAGGTAGCTGATGTTTTTGATCATGGAGCACTGGAAGCAGGTGGACTAGTTCGGGACTAGCTCCAGGCATAGAGGCCTTTGCCCATAATGCCTCTAGCTTCGTAGTTTGTGTTTCCTTGTGACCTTGTACTTTAAGTTGAAGTAATAAAAGATACTTTCCTTGGTGACTATTGTTTTCTTGTCTTTTGTTTGTTTTTACTAAGAGGTTCCGGTTAAAAAAAACTGTTGACTTGACCCTCACTTGCGAGATTCTTACTGGAGGAAACCCAGTGACCACACACTGATGCCGACAGTGTGACTCAACCCTTGGAGGCGAGAGTAACGGTTGGATCTCTTGGTAGCAGCGTCGAGGCCTTACGACGTCATCCATGCCATGAATTAACTAATCATGACGGGATTGACTGTATTAGGCAAGGAACGTGATTCATCCAGGGGATGAGATCAGATTTCACTTTTCGGAAAAGGAGAAATCTTTGCAGCTTTTCCGTATGTTAAGAAGGATGGGGAAACCCTTCGTGTGGTCAGACAGATGTCAGCAGAGCTTCCAGGAGCTGAGATAGAGGTTGACCAGCGCACCTATCTTGAGGTTTCCTGAGGAGGGAGTTGGATACGTAGTTTACTGCGATGCATCAAGCACCGGACTCGGTTGCGTCCTGATGCAGGAGCGGGCAGTGATCGCCTATGGATCACGACAGTTGAGGCCGCATGAGAAGAACTACGCTACCCATGACCTGGAGTTAGCAGCAGTGGTCTTCGCTCTGAAGACATGGAGACATTACCTGATGGGCGAGAGTTTTACAGTCTTTTCTGATCATCAGAGTCTCAGGTATATATTCTCGCAGAAGGACCTGAACCTGAGACAGCGGCGATGGCTTGAGTTCCTCCAGGACTATGACTTTGAGATAGTCTATACTCCTGGGAAGGGGAACGTAGTAGCCGATGCCCTCAGCAGGAGGATGGGTATTCAGCTACTTGAGGAGGCGACGGAGCAACTAGCCTCTTTGTAGATATCCTTCGTGGATAGAGATGGAGCAGCCTTCCTTCAGTCTCTCACAGTCACCCCTCCACTACTGCAGCGGGTCAGAGAGGCACAACGTGAGGACGCTGACTGTGAGACACGGCATGCACAGATATCCTTGGGACAGGCACCTGATGGTTTCTCCCTTGGAGAAGAGCACGGCATCCTTTTCAGAGGACGTACCATGGTACCAGTCGCTTTGCGAGAGGAGGTGCTGAGAGAGTTTCACACTTCTCCTTTGGCGGTACATCCTGGAGTGGCGAAGATGTACCAGGATCTCAGATGACAGCACGGGTGGCCGGGCATGAAGAAGGCTATGGCAGAGTTCGTTTCTCGATGCCTCACCTGCCAGCAGGTGAAGGCAGAGCATCAGGTACCAGCAGGCTTGGTACAACCCTTGGAGGTCCCGGAGTGGAAGTGGGACGGGATATCTATGGACTTCGTGACTGGACTTCCACGCACTTCCAGAGGTCATGACTCCATCTGGGTGATTGTTGACCGACTCACCAAGTCGGCACACTTCTTACCCATCAGAGAGCAGGGCTCAGTAGAGAGCTTGGCACGTCTCTACATTCAGGAGATTGTGCGGCTCCACGACGTTCCGTCATCTATCGTCTCCGATCGAGATTCTTGCTTTACTTCCCGGCTTTGGAAGGGGTTACAGGAGGCGTTCGGGACACAGCTACGTCTGAGCACAGCTTTTCACCCTCAGACGGATGGTCAGACGGAGAGGACCATCCAGACTCTCGAGGACATGCTCCGCGCATGTGTCCTCGACTTTGGTCGTAGCTGGGAGGACCACCTACCCTTTGTGGAGTTTGCGTACAACAACAACTACCACTCCACCATCGGGATGGCACCGTACGAGGCGTTGTACGGCTGACCTTGTAGATATCCTTTGTGCTGGACAGACCCTGGGGAGTCAGCACTTGTGGGACAGGAGATGGTCCAGGCCACGACAGAGAAGGTCCAGGTCATCCAGGAGCGGATGAGGATAGCTCAGAGCTGGCAGAAGTCATACGCTGACAGGAGGCGGAGGCCACTAGAGTTCGAGGATGGCGACCACGTCTTCTTGAGGGTCTCACCTCGACGTGGTATTCGGAGATTTGGCCGAGGCGGCAAGTTATCTCCGTGCTTCATCGGACCCTTCCAGGTCCTCAGCAGGATTGGCGAGGTGGCTTATCGCCTGGCTCTACCACCTCAGTTGCACCGGGTGCACGACGTCTTCCACGTATCTCAGCTGAGGAGATATGTGCACGACACGACGCACATCATTGACCATGGGGAGCTTGACATCGATTACGGGGCGACTTTTATGGAGGTGCCGGTGGAGATAGAGGATCGACAGGAGTGGGTCCTACGTGGACGGTCGATTCCTCTTGTGCGCATCAGATGGCAGCACGGGAACCTCCAGGAGTGCACTTGGGAGCGGGAGGCTCAGATGCGTGCTCAGTACCCTCATTTGTTTCCCTAGTTTTTGATGTATCTTTACGGGGATGTAAAGCCCTGAGGTGGGAGTAATGTAAAGACCCGTAAAATTCAAGGGAAATTTTTTATTAATTTTCTTTGGAATTTTACAAGAACGCGGTTTCTGACGGCACCTGATTCCGAGGCCCGGAGTGCCCAGAATCAATTTCCGAAGTTTGGCTCTGGTACGTTCAGTGAACGAACGAGCGGGAATTTCTAACTTTTGATCCGGTGCTCGGAACAGAAATCCGAGGGCACCGATGAACTCGCAGCGCCGTTTTTCACTTAAGGAGACCTTTTCCGAGGTTGCATTCTATGTGGGACGAAAGTTAGTTTTGGGAGAAATTATAAGAAGTTAAATAAAAATGTGGAAACACTTTTTATTTTTATTTTGTTGGTTAACTTCTCCCAAAGGGAGTTAAAGGTGGGACCCACATCCACTTAACCTCCCTTAGGAGGATTAAGTGTGGTGGGGCCCACATGAACCCCAAATCCTCATCTTCTCTCAAAACTCCCCTATAACCCCATTTAATTAATGTTTGACAACTTGGTTTAATTAATTAAGGTGGGTTGAATTGAATTTCAAACCTTTGAAATTCAAGTTGAGGTTTGTGTAAATAAAATAAGCCTTAGCTTATTTTATTTTGTTTAGCCATCTTGAGAGGATTTGGGAGCTCCTTCTTCTTCATCAACTTTAACGAAGAATGCGAAGAACCTTCAAGCTCCGACGAAGAACGCCGCTCCTCTCTTCTTCGTAGCCGGTTGTTTCCGAAGATCGACGACGCCTTCCATGTCAATGAAAGGGAACGCCGCTTCCTCCTCAGACTTACTTCGTCGGATTACGAAGATTCACCAACGACGTACCTCTTCGGACGTACCTCTTCGTCAACGGAATTTACGAACGTTTACCGCGATGCCCGATCTCCGCGACGTTATCTTCCGCGGGTCTTTGACGATCATCGATCCTGAAACCGAGGTAGGGGTTTAATTATTTCTTTGGTTCATGATTTAAACCCGAGAATTTTTCTTCGTGAAATTTATCCAATTGTTAGCAATTAACGCGAGGGGGCCGGACCGTACGAACACGGCCGACCCTCCTCCTTTTCATATTGATTTTGTTGTGGATTGAGACGGGAGAGGCGCGGTGCCGTCGCACCGCGCAGGATCGTACGACAAGAAATACGCGGCGCCGTCGCGCCGCGTTGTAAATTAATGGAAGGACGCGACGCCGTTGCGCCGTGTCGAAGAGAGTTGATGGCGTCGCGGTCGGAGCGGGACCGCGGCGGTGGGGCACGGTGCCGTCCCAGCGCGCCGAACGACGAAGGCCGCGGTCGGTTCCGGGCCGCGGCGGGACGAGAAGACCGGAGGCTCGCCGGGCCGCCGGTGTCGGAAGCCGGAAGGGGACCGGCTTTGCCGGTCCGTTGAAGAAGAACCGGCCGGCCAGGTCGGGCCGGCCGGAAGGGGAAAGACCGGGGGAATTAAATTCCCCCGGCCAGGTTAATTTCCCCCCCATTATGAGGGGGGGGGGGGGAGGGGCGGTTTCATAAAGGGGGGCAGGCGGCCCCCCGTTTTCCTCAAAGGCAGGGCCCCCAAAGGGGGGGGGGGGGTTTCTCCAAAGGCGCGGCTTCTTTCCGCGCCGCCAGCTAAGAAGAAGCGGGGGCCTTGCCCCCCGCACATGGCCCCGAGCGGCGCCCAGGCCGCGCCGCCACCGGCCGGGCTGCACCGCCGCGCCGGACCGCGCTGCCACGCCGGGCCGACCCAAGGGGGGGTCGGGCCGGGTCGGCCCGGACCCAGACCCCCCGTTTTCGAAACGACTTCGGTCTTTTGGCCATAACTTGAGACACGGACCTCCGATTGACGAACCGTCAGCGGAGATGCGATCCTTGGATTGAGACGGTCGATTCGGTATATCGCACTCAAAGTTTTGGAATACTTTGAGTTCGGCCGGGTTGGTTTGTTCACGAAACCAACCGGGCCTTCGGAGCGGAAACGCTCATATCTTGAGCTACGGACGTCCGATTGACGTGCCGTCACCTTTGTTGTGTTCCTCTTAGTGAGAAGGAGCTTTTGGAATACTCCGCCTGAGGTTTGGACGCAGGTGGAGTACGGTCGGGTTGGTTTTACCTTAAAAACCAACCGGGCCCCTGGGACGAAAAAACAAATAACTCTCAGACCGGGCGTCCGATCGATGTGCCATCTGTTGCGTTGAGTTCCTGTTGGCGATACGGAACTTTTGGATACATCAACTCTGGTATTTGTGACAGTTGATGTATCAGCCTCTCGGCTCGTGGAGCGGACCCTCCTGAACGAGCTTGCTGTGTGCGGGAACCCTAGTGCTGGCTGCGACTGTGACTACTACTGCTACTGCTACTACTACTGCTACTGTGACTGCGACGATGACAGTACAGAGATCCTGTGTGGATTCGACGATGACTACAACACTCAGCAATCCTACGTGGATCAGTGCTACAGGTCCTGTGTGGGCCCGATCCTGTGTGGGTCAGATCCTGTGTGGGTCCTTGCGCTCAGCGGTCCTGTGTGAACCAGCGCCTACAGGTCCTGTGTGGGCCCGATCCTGTGTGGGTCTTTTTGGGGGTTAGTTACCTATCGATCCTTCGTGGGTCCGACGACTTAGATGGATCAGAGATCATCTTTATCGTCTTTCGAAGAAGTATACCTGTGTGAGCTGAATCTTGTTGCTATCTTGTGTGGATTGTGTTGTGCTATCCTGTGTGGATTTCGTTTTGCTTTCCTGTGTGGAATACGTATACTTTCCTGTGTGGACTGAGTTGTACTTGGGCTCGGAGGTTGGAGCGTATTGGAATTGATGACTTAGGTATATGTATGGGCATATACCTAAGGAGTGTCGGTTGTTACTTCGTGTTTGTATCTCACCTTTGTGGTTTATCCTTTGTGGATTTTGGGAGACCTTCAGGGGTCTCGGGGTCCCTACTGAGTAGCTTATACTCACCCCTGCACGGGCTATGCCCGCACTACGCTGTGTTGGTTACAGACGACGGACATCGTTGATCGTGGTTGAGGCTTGCAGAGCAGGACGGTACCTGGAGGTGGACCACTGGGCGGGACGTACTCGGAGCGGACGGTGGGACCCGTGGAGCAGTGGAGCTATCTGTACCCACCCTTCAGGTGGGATTTCCAGTGGACAGCTCGGTGTAGCGGATTTTACTTTACAGTTGTTGTTTTCTTTTTCGAGTTGTACTTTACTTTCAGTTTGGGTTTGTATATTGGCCCATTTACTTTTCCGCACTTTCAGTTGTACTCTGTTTTTACTTAGTGTGTACTTTTCCGCTTGCTTACTCTGTGGTGTTTGTTTACTTACAATGGCAATGCCTTCCCTTTTTACCGGGATTTACGCCTTGGTGCTAGTCGCCAGCCCCTGGCCTATGGAAGGTGGGCTTGGGGTAGTCACGGCACGAACCCCGAGGGCGGGTCGTGACAGTTCCCATAATTATTGAATGGAATTGGAGTGGATGATATAATATTTGAGAATCAACATGATGTTATAATAACAATATATAGTTATTCGTTACACCATTATGCCCATCTATGTAAGGTGGTGGTGGAAAAACAGATTACACCACGGTGTGGAGACAGTATTCTGTACGTACGCACGCATGGTGATTTCATTTTCCATAGGATGGATAGAAGGCGAAATAGGGTTTTTTTATATTTATAATAACATATCAGTATATGAGTGATAATTATGTTATTACTTTATAATGAAAAAAATAAAAAGAGGATGTAGAAGAAGAAAGAAACAAGAAAGAATCGGTATAAGAGATTACCTCTTCCTCGACGTGCCTCTTTTAAACATCCTCTTAGGGAACTTGAGTTGGTCTTTTGAGAAGACCAGTACCTCTATGATATAACTAGAGATGTTGAGAAGTGGAATGGGTAGGGGTTGGATGAGATTTAAGGATCCAAATTGTGTGTGGAGGAGAGGGAGAAGGTGCCCTTTTATAATGGAGGAGAGGGGAACCTTTGGAAACATAAGAAATAATAATTTATAATAAATTCCAACCCCACTTAAAAACCACCAAAAATGACTCAATTCTGAGATGATATGAGACAGGATTGTAATATAATCAACCTGTAAAATTTAGACATGTTGTGAATTTATTTTAAACCTTATCAAATTGATTTATCCTTATTTTATCTATTTAATTTTATTTGTGGTAATAATATTCTAAATTTTAAATTGTTATAAATAATTACTTATGTGTTGTTAATTGTACATAATTGGATAATTTATGAAATTTAA
Source organism: Viscum album (assembly GCA_963277665.1). Classification (NCBI taxonomy): domain Eukaryota; kingdom Viridiplantae; phylum Streptophyta; class Magnoliopsida; order Santalales; family Viscaceae; genus Viscum; species Viscum album. The sequence goes on along the minus strand of OY728163.1, from coordinate 1,208,257,845 downwards.
GACAATATAAATATAAATTTATAATTTTTAAATATTTTTGTGATTTTTAAACAATTTTATAATATGTTATATTTATAAAATAACAATAGTGTCAATTTTGACACTATTCATTTAATTGAATTTGAATAAAATATAAAAGAGTATATATTCAAAAAAATATTTAATAGATTACTAATATGTCATATTCATCTAGAAAATTCACTTATCATATTAAATAGTTCCTATAAAATTTATTTTAATATTTGTAAAACAATTTATTTGATATTTCAATCAAAAAAATAATTTCAACATCACTATTATGTCATCATTAATGATAGTTATTTAATCCCTAAAAAATCTGAATAAATTCACATGATGTAGATAATATTATTATCTTTCTTGAGACTATTCATGTTTGATGTTTTATGAAGTTTATCACTAAATTAAAATTACTACAATTATCAAATTTTAGAGAGTAACATGTTGTCACATTATTGGGTTTTAGTTTTAATTATATCATTTTCATGTACAATTGTAAGGACACGTTTTTTGAACCAGATTAAAAAAGTAAGGTAATTTGATCTTTTCATTTGTTGAACCAGTCATTTTGAAGACTGGGCTTCAGAACATGGTTCTGAAGGTTGGAACCCTTCCTTTTAATGTTATTGGGCGGGGGCGAAGGCTCGTTAAGTTTCTCGGGTATCCCGAGAGGTTGCGGAAGTGCCAGGCCCTTGTTTGTAAAAGAGATGCAGAGGGCGCACAGTTGGTTAACGGTTTGGCTAACCGTGCAGCCCAAACCATGTGGCCTTATTAAAGGAGGAAGTGGCTTGCACACAGGTTGCACACGGTTTCCCAAACCGTGCGCCTAGCCCGTGCGACGGATGTCTTGGAGGCAGAAGACTTTGCACGGTTTGCACCCGGTTTGGCAAACCATGCTGGTCAAACCATGCGGTTGGGTGTGATTTAGGTTTTTAATTAAAATTAAAATAAAAATTGAATAAAATAAAATAAAAATAATATCTAGTCTCTCCCTCACCCTCACTCTACCCGCATGAAGCCAAGGGGGATCTCCCCTTTGAGCCGCGAGACGCCCCTCTCTTGGCCCCCTCTCATTCAAGCTTCCTCCTCTGATTTCCGGCCATTTCTTCGTCAGATCATCACGGTAAGATCCCCTATATATCCTCCTCTCTCTTCTTGGCTTTGTTCCGACCTATTCGTCACCTGGTGAGAATTGGCCGAACACCCTAGGGTTTTGGGTGATGCGTTTTTGGTTTTCATTTGATTCTAGTTTATGCAGAAGGTCTATTAGGACTCCATGGTTCGCGTTCCGGCAAACGCCGATGAAGGAAAAGCGGTTTGATTGGTTTTAGATCGACAGGTTGGTTTCGAGGTAGGGTTTTGACCTCTTTCTTGGTTTCACACTTCTCAAAATTGGGGCTTTTGATTCTTTTGAGTTCCTAGCACTATGTTTATAGTGCGGTCAAGGTTTTTGGGGTGGTTTCAAGTCACCGAAGACTAGGATACTCGCCTGCGACTCTTAGTTAGAAATCACCAATAGCCAGAGTGGACAGATGGATCCACCTTGAGTCATGGTCCCTCTCCTTGCCTTTAATTTAAGTAAAGTAAAATTGAATTTAATACTGCACTACCTTAGCATTTTAATTCATCATGTTTAGTTCCAGTTAAATGTTGCTGTGCAAATCTTTTGAATTCCAAGGATAAGATAAAAGACGTATTTTGGTCACTAAACTAATGATATAATAATAAAACCCCTCAATCAGAGGTGCGTTGCCTTCAAGATAAAAAGTAGCGATAGAATTTTTATGCTTTCCTGCTTAATTATTGTGGTGCCTTGTTCTACCTTGTTTGTGAACATTCTTTATTGAGACAAAGAGAATGAAAATGATGTGATACCTGTGTTTGAGTCAATTTTCCATGGTAAGCCAATTGAGTAAGATGGTAACCTTAGTGGGATGACCTAAGACTATGTGACATGTTTCCTCTAGAAGGTATCAAAGGTTTAGAGAATGATAAAAACATATTCCATAAAATTAAATCGATAAATTAGAGTGAATGGACTACGGTGGTATGACCACGCCTTGGGATAACATAATGGGCATGACTCATGTTAGTGAAATGAATATGTGAGTTTTTTTATTTATATACTTAAGATGGGTTGCCTTAACTATGAACATGAATGTGTTCACCAATGTGTATGTGGTATGATTCTTGAATGCTTATGTGGTAATGCCATAAGTAGTATACTATATATATGTTTGTATTTTGTGTGTGCACATGTTGATGCCACACCATGAATGATTGATTGTGAATGTGGAATGTTTACTTGAAATGCATAAGAGGTACTTCCTTATGCATTGTATTATAATGATGATAATGAATGTGTATGATTATGGATGAGAGGCACTTATACCCCATGCTAGTGTGACAGTAGGTGTATGGAATGGAGGTATTCTTACCCCTTTCCAATTCATTTAGGGACGAGAGACCTTCTTACCTCGTGCCCACTATTTTCAATACGTGTATGGAAGAGAGGAATTATTACCCCTTTCCAGTTTATTTAGGGACAAGAGGCATTCTTAACTCATGCCCACTATTTCAATACGTGTATGGAAGGGAGGCATTCTTACCCCATTACAGTTGATTTCTGTTGATGATTACATGTCTGGATGGGAGACAGTTATACCCCATGCTAGTATAATGAATGTGATGGAAGGGAGGCATTCTTACCCCTTTCCAATTGGCCTATAGGGATGAGAGGCATTCATACCTCGTGCCCGCTAATCACGACTTATGGTGGGAGGCATTCTTACCCCACTCCACCTATGATATAAATGTTTCTATATATATATACATATGGTGACATGTTCATGTTACTTTTCCCGCAACGAGCCGAAGCATGTACAACTGTCAGGAGTCCCATGGGAACCTGGACATGTGTTATTGACTTATGGAATTCTGTTTACTTACTTCTCCATACCTGCTCAGTGTTTAATTATAATACACTGTCTGGATTGAGTTAGACACTAGTTGTTACGGCCTACTGAGATTCATATCTCACACCCTACTCAGGCCGCCATTGCACTGGGTTACCCGAGTAGACCTTCTTACTTTCAAGACCTGGGTTATGTACTGTGTTGGTTCTACCTGAGGAGTTAGGAGCAGTGGACCAAGCGGGATCTTGGGATGCTCAAGATATTTGACATCTGGACTTGCTGTATTTTATTTTCGTATTGTTGTAAATCATGCTGTAATGTTTCCTTCTTTCATATGTGGGTCATCATTTGTACATCCATGAATTGTAACTAGCGTTTTCCACCTTTTATAAAATGGATATTATTCTGTCTATCACTAATGTCCTTCAATTGTTTACTGCTTACGCTACTAAATATTATTTACTCTGATAATACCAATGCGTTACTCTGATATGAGGGTATAGTCTCCCCACTATCACCTCCCGAGTCCTTTGCTGCTAGTCTACAGCCTCTGGCGTACGGGGAAATGCACTTGAGGCCATCTGACCCATCGGTTCGGCCACCGGTTCGATGGTAAGCCGGGCCGGGACATTACAAAGTGGTATCATAGATTGTTTCTTTTATTTTTCACTTACTATTTTGAGTCTGTAGACATGATATTTGGAAAGTGTCGGTGCATGGCTAATAGTCGTGCTTGGGACTGATCAACCCACGTATGAGAAATGGCCAAGTGTCTAGGGCTGGGAATTGTTGTTCATGTCATTTTATATTACCGTTGAGATGATTTCCCCTTGATTGATTGTTGTATTTTCTGCTTCTTATGGTTTATGAAATCCCTTGAGTTTTACCCTTGGCCTGATATGGCATGGAAACTGCATTTCATGCATTATATTGGGCACATAGGGATTAACATTCCATACATAGTGCCATGCCATGTAGTTACATTTTAGGTTTCATGTTGATTCAGATTGTTTGCCTTGATTACATGCCATACCTTCTATTTACTATCATGACTATTTAGATACCATGTTTCGGTGATAATATTCAATGCTGCATGTCTTGCTTATGTGTTGTGATTCATTATTGTAACATTCCTCAGTGTTGGATTCTTGTAGTGACATACTTTTTTTTATACATGAAATTGATGGAATGAGTAATATCATTTGGTTTCGATTATGAAAATAGATAGTTTTCAGTTGTAAGGTGTAAGGGCGACTTATAACTGGGAAAAGGTAACTTGTGTATTCGAACTACTGAAAAAGGCTATTATGTTTAAAATGCTAATGTAATTTTGGTTTTGGTTAAAAAGGGGAGCCATGTGCCAATTTATAAAGTGCAAGGCCACTTTATAGGTTGGTATATGGCCACCCATATACTTGGTCCATTGTATGTGAGCATGTTAAATTATGGGTTGGAATATGGTTTTGATAAAAAGGGGAGTCAATTTTCAATCCATGAATTGCATGGGAACTTCATGAATTGGGAAATGGTAACTCGTATTAAATGTAAGGGCTTGTTGTATTATAAAATGACTAAATGGAAAATGATGCCTAATTTCAAAATTTAATGGTTTTGGCTAACTGTTAAATGTGAAACTGGACATGAGTAGTTCAGTTGGAAAATGATGTATGAGATAACCCGGTTTGGGAATTTGAAATTTGAAATTTTTTTGAATAACTTCTTTGGGGTTGCTTTTTGGAAGAACCGGAGAAGGATAAAATGTGACCATCGTAGGTCACCCTTTTGAGTAGATGGTTTTGTTTTTCTTTTTTGATTGATAAAGAAGAGATGTCTTTGGATGTGAATGTATTTAAAAGATCGTTTTTTTGAAACATTGTTTTTTACCTTGTTGTGCAGTTGGAAATTTTAAATGGTTAATGTTTAAGCAAGATGAAATGTTAAGGGCTTGGTAATGGAACCCGTAGTGGTGTGTTGAAACCCTAGTGTAAGGGGTAGTTTCAAGTTCCTCTTTGAGTTTCCTTGGAATGAGTCCGTCGGTGTTTCCCATGGGTGTTGTTTCTTTAGCAGTGTTTTGATGACTGACTTTTGAGCCTAGCGACTTTATTTCGCTTGACCCGACGTTAGGGTTGATTTTTTTCATAATGTGCTAACCCGTGGTTGGTAGCCCCCATAGAATTTTAATTCCTTGCTTGTACAATGGGTTTTCTGATGTGATGTGTTTATCAGGTGCGAATGTCCCTTATTGGACTATTGTTTTTCTAATGACACCCTTGTTCAGATGGGTGGTCATTGGGCTTTGACTTTCGTTGCGGCTTGGGGTCATCTCCTCAGTAGAGTGGCCCGGTGCTGAGGAATTTTTTCGTCCCAATGTTTAGAATGGCTTTAGAATTAATCATGTGTTGTGACATGCTGGTTTCCTTATTTTGGATCTTATTCGTTTGTTTGGTGATGTGATTGTGGCAGAGGAGCGTCACATGATCGTTTGCGGTGTTTGTGTACTAGAGCATTTGTGCTCGGCTAGTTTATCTTCTTTCCCTTCGACGACTAGGACTATCTTAATGATGGGAGCTCTTTTCATTGAATCTGGTAAATTTTTCCTTCCATGTAGAACAGACAGTGCCTGGAATGCCTTCTAAAAATGGGTTGATCGTGTTTGAATGCATGTGAGGAATGCGAGTTTAAAACGTGTGGATGTGTCTACTGGTGAAGCCGAGTTTCTTCGATGAAGTCGACCAGTTGAGGTTTGACTGTTCTTCCATATAGTATTTTGGTATGATTAACTAGAATCCGTTCAAACCTCTTAGTGTATTTTGTTTAACGACGAGCATGTCCCCTACACAGTCCTCATGCAAGATTCACTAAGAGAGCGTTGGTCTTATCCGCACTAATTCTTTTATGCCTTTGGGCTTGATCAGATGGTTCTCTTTCGGCTTTTCACGTGGATTGAATGGTTTCTTGTATGTTTTGATCTTGGAAACGTCATCGTAAGTCGGGTGTTGTCTTCGGTGAATGTGCTTTTTCTAAACGCAAGGTTCCTTAGAAGAAGGTATTGTGGTTTTGCTCGAAATACGCCGTCCATCTAAGACGGGCATCACTCTAATGGTCAGTTGTTGAGGCTTGACTCTTTTCCTGCTTGGTTTCAATGAACACTATTGGTGGAGAACTATTTTAAGGCACATCGTCAGATAAGTATGACTGCAGTTTGTGTCGGCCGGTGCCTTATATGAACAACCAGTTGCACTTGGGCCTTGAGGTCGATGGGGAACTGACCGAGTGATCGGTTTCAAATCACGCTAGGAGCATCGTGGGATTTCTTGGGGTGTGCTTTAAAATTAAACTCCATTGGTGGTCTGAACTGTAGTTTGGATTTGGTCATTTAACGTTAAAATCTAAGGTGGGAAGTACCTGTAGATGGATGCTTGGTGAGGCGATGAAGGGTTCATGTCCTTGGGTAGATGGGATCGGGATGAGCTGTCACTGTGTTTGGATGGGAAACTAGCGTTTTCTCAAGTTGTGGTAGCTTAAGAACCTTATGGTTTAATGGATGCTTAATGGTGTGTTGGACGTTTTTGAATGCAATGTGACCATTGGAATGAAGCTTCATGACACTTGTAGGTTGAGTGATGTGTACGTTGTTTCTGAAGGATTCTCAAGGATGAGATGTTCTAAGGTGTGAAGGTTATAAGGACCCGTGTTTTGTACCGGATTAAAAAAGAAATGGAATTTGATCTTTTCATTTACTGAACTGGTTGTTTTGAAGACTGGGCTTCAGGAAAAGCTTCTAAATGTTGTAACCCTTCCTTTTAATGTTTTTGGGCATGGGTGAAGGCCCGTTAATTTTCTCGGGTGGCCAGAGAGGTTTCGAAAGTGCCAGACCCTTGTTTTTAAAACAGCTGCAGAGGGTGAACGGTTGGCACACAGTTTGGCTAACTGTGTGGCCCAAACCGTGAGGCCATATTAAAGGAGCCAGTGGCTTGCGCACGGGCTACGCATGGTTTCCCAAACCATGTTCCAAGCCCCTGTGACAGATGTCTTGGAGGCAGGAGACTCCACACGGTTTGCGCGCGGTTTGGAAAACCGTGTGGGTCAAACCATGAGGTCAGGTGTGTTTTAGTTTTTTAATAAAAATAAATATAAAAAGAGATTAAATAGAATAATACCCTAATCAAATCTCTCCCTCACCCTAACTCAACCCGCACGAATCCACGGGGCTCTCCCCTGTGAGCTGCGTGACACCCCTCTCTCGGCCTCCTCACAGTCGAGCTTCCTCCTCTGATATCCAGACGTCTCTTCTTTGGATCATCACGGTAAAATCCACTCTATCTCCTCCTATATCTTCTTAGAATTGTTTCGACCTATTCTTCACCCGGTGAGAATTGGCTGAACTCCCTAGTGTTTAGGGTGATGCATTTTTGGTATTCCGTTGATTCTAGGATATGCGGAAGGTCCTTTGAGACTCATTGGTGCACGTTCTGGCAACCACTGCTGAAGGTGAAGCAGTTCATGTGGTTTCGGATCATCGGGTTGGTTTTGAGGTAAGTTTTTCACCTCTTTCTTTGTTTCGTAGTTGTAAAATTGGGGGCTTTTGATTTTTATGAGTTCCTAGCACATTGTTTATAGTGCGTTCATGGTTTTGGCATGGTTTAGAGTCGCCAAAGACTAGGCGACTCACCTGCGACTCTTAGTTAGAATGCACCAAGAGCCGGAGTAGACGGATGGATCCACCTTGAGGTAGGGTCCCTCTCCTTGCCTTTAATTTAAGTAAAGTAAAAGTGAATTTAATACGGCACTGCCTTAGCATTTTAATTCTGCAATTTTAGTTCTGATTAAATGCTACTGTGAAAATCATGTGAAATGACGGGATAAGATAAAAGAGGTTGATTGGCCACTAATCTAACGATTTAATAATAAAACCCCTCAATCAGAGGTGCGATGCCTTCAAGATAAAAAGTTTTGATAGAATTTTTATGGTTTCCTGCTTAATTGTTGTGGTTCCTTGTTATGCCTTGTATGTGAACTTGCTTTGTTGAGACAAATGGAATGAAAATGTTGTGATACGTGTATTTGGGTCAATTTTCCATGTTAGGGAAATTGAGTAACATGGTAACCTTATTGGGATGACCTAAGACTAAGTGACATGTTTCCTCTAGAAGGTATCAAAGGGTTAGAGAATGATAAAAACATATTTCTTAAAATGAAATGGCTAAATTAGAATCAATGGACTAGGGTGGAACGACCACGCCTTGGGATAACGTAATGAGCACGACTCATGTTAGTGATATGAATATGTGAGTGTTTCAATTTAGATACGTAAGATGGGTTGACTTATGTATGAACGGGAATGTGTTCTCCTAGGTGTATGTTGTATGAATTTGGAATGCTTATGAGGTAATCCCATAAGTAGTATACTATAAATATATTTGTATTGTGAGTGCACACAAGATGATGCCACACCATGAATGATTGATTGTAAATGTGGAATGTTTACTTGATATGCATAAGAGGTACTACATTATACATTGTATTATAATGCTTATAATGAATGTGTATGATTATGGATGGGAGGAAGTTATACCCCATGCCAGAGTGACAATACGTGTATGGAAGGGAGGCATTCTTACCCCTTGCCAGTTTATTTAGGGATAAAAGGAATTCTTACCTCGTGCCCACTATTGCAATACGTGTAAGGAAGGGAGGCATTCTTACCTCTGGCCAGTTTATTTCTGTTGATGATTACATGTCTGGATTGGAGGAAGTTATACCCATGCCAGTAGAATGAATGTGATGGAAGGGAGGCATTCTAACCCCTTACCAGTTGACCTTTATGGATGAGAGGAATTCTTAACTCGTGCCCGCTAATCATGACTAATGGGTGGGAGGAATTCTTACCACACACCTCCTATGATATAAATGTTTATATATATATATACATATGGTGACATGTTCAGGTTACCTTACTGGCAATGATCCGAAGTAGGTATAACCTTCAGGTGTCCCTTGGGAAACTGGACAGGTTATATTGACTTATAGAATTCTGTTTACTTACTTCTGCATACCTGCTCACTATTTAATTATTAAATGCTGTCTGGATTGGGTTAGACACTGGTGGTGCTGGCCTACTGATATTCATATCTCACACCCTACTTGAGCCTCCATTGCACTGGGGTACGCATGTAGACCAGCCTATTTATAGGACCCAGGTTGTGTACTGTACTGGTTGTACCTGAGGAGTTAGGAGTAGAGGACTAAGTGGGAACTTGGGATGCTCAGGAGTTTTGACATATGGATTTTCTGTCTTTTCTTTTCATATTGTTGTAAAGCATGATGTAATGTTTCCTTCTTTTATAAGTGTAGCATCATTTGTACATCCATGCATTGTAACTGGCGTTTTCCACCTTTTATTAAATGGATATTATTCTGTCTATCACTGCTGTCCTTCAATTGTTTGCCGCTTCCTCTACTGAATATTATTTACAATGATAATACCATTGTGTTAATATGATATGAGGGTATAGTCTCCCAAATATCATCTACCGAGACCCTCGCTACTATTCGGCTGCCTCTGGCGTACTGGGAGATTCCCCTGAGGCCATGTGACCCACCGGTCCGGCCACCGGTTCGATGGTATGCAGGGCCGGGATGTTACAAAAATAGTCCATGAAACGAATCTATTCTAACCCTTATGTGATAAGGGTCGAGTTTTATTCATCCAATCAAATTTTGGCAGGTGTTAGAGTAATTTTATAATCTTATTTTTACCCTTAATTACCTGATATACCTTTAATTGAAGTAAATAAAAATTACTATAGTTACTATTCATAATGTCAAAAATATAAAAGTAACCTATTAATAGAATTTGGACCCACTGAATCCAAATATGGAATCCCCTTTTCAAAATTAAAAACACATAAGTGGTATTAACTAATTTAAAATTAATCTCTTTTTTTAAAAAATGGGTTTTAAAAGTTAAAACTTGTCAAAGAATGAAATGTTTTAACCTATGAATTCAATATAAAATTAATGGTAATGACATGAATTATATTAAATAGTAAAAATATATTCCATTTATAATTTAAAACAATTAAATATTATAATTTATCCAAAAAAATTATTACGATTAAAAAATTTGTTTTTAATTAAAATATAGCGTGTTTTTACTATTCATTAAAATATGAATTTTATCAAAATAATATGAAAAATTTATCCAAAGTAAATTTTTATATCCTGATTCCAAATAAGAATTTTATTTGGTCCAATTTAACTTATTAACACGTAAAAAACTATATTTAATTTCGGTGCAGCATCAAAAGGCGACAAAACAATATTTAAAAAAAACTTATTTTACCTGAAAATTTTATTTTTTTTCACATACCTTGTTCTAGAAAATGTGTAAGATGAATAATAAAGTTATAAAATTCAGAATTTAGTTAATAATATTCATAACGGCTAGTTCATTATAATATTATAACAATATATCGTTGTTTAGTGAAACCCGGTATTGAGTACTACACAAGCTATCGAGGAAGGTCACGATTGTGTGTAATGCAAGCCAAGTCAAGAATGCGTGTAGTGGAATATCCCTTTGGTGTTGTGTATAACATAATCAAAACTTATTTCATTTATACATTAAACAAAATCTATACTTAATGTTGCGTGGAATAATTACTACAAAACAAACATGAAATTGTGTGGGACACGAGCCAATAATAGTGTTGCATATACTGTAAACTAATACGGTGTTGCGTATAGAACAAGATAATCATGGTGTAGTGTAAAATAGAAGACATCAATAAAATTAAAAATAATATATCTCATAAAATCTCAGGGTGATACATTATACACCCCTTAAAATAAATTTCTCCCTCGAAATTCATCGGCATTATTAATCATTTACTACATGAAAGTATCATTCATAGAAACCCACATTGTATAAAGGAATACTAAATCATTATTTTAGAAAAAGTACGTTAGAATCATAATGGATACCCAATGTAACTCATAATTGGGTTTCCACATCAGAGAATATAGGTGAAAATATGGATATAGAAGAGAAATCTAACCATCAACTTTTGATGGAGAGTTGTAGAGGAAATGGCTAAAAAAAATCCAACAATCAGAAATCCATAAATTTGTGATGGTCTAAGGTACCATCTGATTCATCAGATATGAGGGTACTGGGACAACATTTTTGGTTTTCAGGATCATTTCCCTAATGTTGAATAATTAAAAGAAATACTTACTAGATTTTGGTACAATCTCATATTGTTTATGCCTTGAACAATTTCCACTGCATATATTAAATAAATAATGTTGAATTTGTCTTCCGTGAAGTGTTAGAAGATCATGTGATACAATGATAGGTCATTCCATATGTCTCAAACATAATTTTAGAAAATGTTATATATATAAGTCCATATTATGATGAGATTAACCGTATATGATTCCAAAAATAGACTTATACTTCATCTATCATAATACCTAATAAAATAAAACTATTTTCTACTAACCAGGGAATTTCTGTAGGCAAGTGGTAGGAGATAAAGGACCATCACACTTCATTTAAGGGTTTGATTCCAACATCGTTGTCCGACACGACAGGTTGTCACCCATCTTACGGGTTTCCTTTTTCTATAACTATACTATTACAACATTCGAGAAATAATATAAAAATTTTCTAGACATATACAATACTATCTAATGTCCAACAAAATGAATTCCAACCTTTAGGCTTATTGGAAATACTTATGTCCAGTCTCATAGTATACAGAAAATGACAACTAGAAAGTTTATCTACCAAGCGTGTGAATACCATCCTTTATGCCCCATATATCATAAGATATATCTTATTGGTCACATTCAAAACATTTGAATTCCTTAATCATTTATTCTCTTGAAAAATGAATTCTCATTGATCCTTAGTGAAAACATGAATTATGTCAATAGTTAACTCTTTCCACATATCAAAATCCCAAAAATTTTCAATACTCAAACCATGATATCACTTTTTCTTTATATCAGTCATGAACTCATTAATAATATCAAAAATATTATTTTCTCCTTATCAATTCATTATTCACATATCATCTTCTTTCAAAAATATCTGAATAAGCATTCATGGTTACCTGTACCATTAAACATATAAATTCAAATAATTTATGAAAAACAATAGTGTAAGAATACTTATATGTTTATTTATTCCATAGTACCATAAACATAAATCTTGGTAAACATACAATCATTCCACTACCTTATTAAAACATTGACCAACCTTTAACATTTTATTCCTCAAAACATCTTTAATCTCATATATCATTTGTAGTTTCTTCATCATCATCAACATATATACTACTCATACGACCATGATGATTCTCTTCAAGAGATTATCCCTTAGTGAATTGGTTTTCATAATACCCATAAATTCCACATTTAAAACATTTAATCATTATTGATGTCGTAGTAATACCATTATCCTTTTCCATGGTGTGAACTGAACCTTTTTCTTTACACTTACTCGCTTTGTTTCCTTCTTTTCCACACCCAAAGCATCTTCCAGTTTCTTTGAAACATTCTCCTTGATTCCTCTTCCCACTTGACTTACATGAGGGAAATTGAACTTTCTTTCCACTATGATCATCATGATGCTCCATATTTCTATTATTAGCCGAGTCAGGAAACTTACCAAAGATGATATTGTTGATCATATTATGAGATTTATGATTAGGCTTAATAACGTTGTTTCCCCTTCCAAATCCCATTTCATTTGGATTATTAGTAATATTTTCATTCCATTGTCCATAATATTCTCCATTAACATGAATATTCCTCTTTCTATCCATTCTCTAAAACCCAAAAAGAATAGTGTGAGAGTCAAAAATAGTGTTAGGAAAACAAAATAATAACGGGGAGTACTTTCAAACTCTAACATCTTAGTTTTAATCCTAGGTTATTCATGATTTTTATCATAATTCTATGACTGTAACCTATACTTATACATACCCTTAGGGACATCCCTATACATACCTTAGAAATATCTCTAGAGATCTCAATAATGTTTTTTCATCCTAGTTTCCAAAGGTTAACTAATCCATTTCTCTGATACTAACTGTAGAGACCCAAATCTTGACGTACTTGGATATTACATTACATTCTTGGAAAACTTAATACATAACAAAAAACGCCCTATGAACATATGAGTTTAGTGTCACTCAGAACAAAATCTTCAAATCATGGTGAAATATCTTCAAAATCTCACATAATGTTCTTCCACTTTTTTTACCTAAAACATCTATTTCTATCCCAGGGAAAAGAAAACATAAAAAGGGTGAGCTCAAATGCTCAGTGAGGGTAAAAATTGAGAACATAAAACAATACATAAACATTTTAATGTAAAAACATGAGCATAAAATCTAAAAATAAAAATCTTGAGCAATGCCATAAAACATGGACGTACATAAGGGATAAATAATAAAGGAACATTAATCATGATAAAATATCATGTGAATAAAACATGTAATTTTGGAATCCATTAAGCACATGATATGATTTCTATAGCAGTGAAGGCATTGCTGCCAAGACTGTCATAATGGAAAAAGTCCCTTACTGAATCGAGTTCAATCCTTATTCCAGTCCTGTATCACTGAACCAGATTAACTTGTCATTCCATCCATGTGTATCTAATGAGATATAAATCATTACCCAATGCATTTGAGGGAAATATAGGTCCCACCCATTTCATAATGAAATCATTATTTCGTGTGGCATAAATAAACATAAATCATTCATCATAACCCAAAGAATAATATGGGTTTCATAAATATCATCCCATCATAACATAATCTATATAGAATAAATGAATATCATTTCATCATAAAAAAATGAAACCGTGTAAATCATAGAGACATTATACATGAAACATAAACATTTTAAATAATGTCACCTTAGATGGAAAAAAGTTTTGTTAAAACACTTGAAATTAATTTTTGAGTAATATATCCTTTCTTCTTCAAAATCATTTCCTTTTCTCAAAATTCAATGAAATTTTAAAAGAAAAGTATTTTTTTGAAAATAATAATGAAATTTTTTAGAGGAAGTTTCATATAAATAAGGCATTATGAAACCGTAAAAATCCATTCATTCCATATAAGTTTAAAAAACATTCTCCTTGTACTTTTAACGGAAAAGTCAAAAAGTATCACATATGGAAAACAAAAGCAAGATTCCTTCCATAACACAAAGTAAAAGTCAATAGGGGAAAACATGAATTTAAACACACATGGAAGAATATTAAACAGTTTATGAAATCATTTTTATGGACATGGATGAAACAAATTACCCCAGTAAATACTTATGAATAAACAATATCGGATAAGAATGAGTTTAGAAAAATTATCCCTTACCATAGGTCCATTTTCTTATGTAAATGTCTGAAACTCTTGTATACTTGTTTTTAATATATTATTAACTAATAAAAAACCATTATAATATTTATGGTATAATATATTATTCACATATAACTTTATATTACTCGTTCTTTTGTTAATTCCATGTTATAGCAAGATTTTGGGTAAAATAGTTTCATTTATCGTACGTGTTAGGACTTGTTGTTCTTGATATTATTTATTATATCCTGATTTACATAATTATAGAATTTAAAACATTATTTATATGGCATATATATATTCAGAAAATAAATATATATGATAGATCAATAAATGGAATGATATACAGCATTCATAGAGACGGTAGGGTGTACGTACGCATGAACCATGTATTGATTTCCTTATTGAACTGAATGGAATTAAGTAAATGAAACATATATATACATAAATAAATTAACATTATTATGTCATATCATTCAAGATTATTTATTATATATACTTTATAATCATTCTTCAATGGTTAACTTTGAGAATGAATCTCATCGTGTTGTGGAGACGGTAATCCGTACGTATGCACGAGCAATGATATCGTTCCCATAATTAATGAATGTAATTGTATTGGATGATATTATATCTCAGAATTTTTATGATTTTATATTAAAAATATATAGGTATTCTTTTCTCCATTATACTCTTACAACTAAGGTGGTGGCAGAAAAACAGATTACACCATGGAGTGGAGACGATATTTTGTACGTACGCACGCGCGGTGATTTCGTTTTACGTTTGATGGATAGAAAGTGAAATAGGGTAGTTTCGTATTTATAAGAACATATCAGTATATTAGTGATACTGAATTTATTAATTCATATTGAAAAAAATAAATAAGAGGATGTAGAAGAAGAATGAAACTTGAAAGAATCGGTAGAAGAGATTACCTCTTTCTCGACATGCCTCTTTTAAACATGAATCATAGGGCACAATATTTGGCCTTTTGAGAAGACCATAAACTCTATGATATAACTCGATATGTTGAGAGGATAAATTGGAAAGGTTTTTCCAAGATTGAAGGCTCAAAACTGTGTGTGGAGGAGAGGGAGGAGGTGCCCTTTTATAAGGGAGGAGGGGGGCACCTTAGGAATCATAAGAAATATTAATTTATAATAAATTCCAACCCCACATAAAAACCTCCAAATATGACTCAATTAGAATATGATATGAGATAGGGTTGTAATATAATCAACCAATTAAATTTATACTTGTTGTGAATTTATTTTAAACCTTATCAAATTGATTTACTGTTATTTAATCTATTAAATTTTATTTGTTGTAATAATATTATAAAATTTAATTGTTATAAATAATTACTTATGTTTTGTGAATTTTTAATAATTGGATATTTAATGATATTTTAAACCATATAAATTTAAATTAATAATTTTTAAATATTTTTGTGATTTTTAAAATGTTTTATAATATGTTATTTTTAAAAAAGTACAATAGTGACAATTTTGACACTATTCATTTATTTGAATTTAAATAAAATCTACACAAAAGATATATTCAAACCAAAATATTTATTAGATTTATAATATGTCATATTCATCTATAAAATTATTTTATCACATTAAATAATTCATATAATATTTATTTTAATATTTTTAAAACCAGTTACTTGATATTTCAATCAATAAAATAATTTCAACATCAATATTGTGTCATCATTAATGATAATTATTTAACCCTAAATTTTTTTAATAAATACATATGATTTATATAATTTTTTTGGACTTCTGGAGACTATTAATTTTCAATGTTTTATGAAGTTTACCACTAAATTAAAATTATTACACTTATAAGATATAAGAGAGTGACATGTTCTCACTTTCTTTGGATTGATTATAATTATATTATTTTCATTGTAAATAGTACATGAAACGAATCTATTCCAACCCTTAAGTGATATGTGTCTACTTTTATTCATCCAATATAATTTTTTCAGGTGTTATGTTAATTTTATAATCTTCTTTTTACCCTTAATTACTCGATTTACCTTTAACTGATGTAAATAAAAATTACTATTGTTACAATTCATAATGTCAAAAAAATAAAACAACCCTATAAAAATAATTTGGACCCACTGAATCCAAATATGGAATCCATTTTTTGAAATTAAAAACATATAATTTGTAGTAATTTATTGAAAACTAATCATGTTGTTAAGAAAATGGGATTTAAAAGTTAAAACATTGTCAAAGATTGAAATGTTTTTACCTATGAATTCAATATAAAATTAATGGTAATGAAATTTATTATATTAAATGGTAAAAATATATTCCATTTATACTTTAAACCATTCAATATTATAATTTAATCATATAAATTATTATGATGAAAAAAGATGGTTTTAATTAAAATATTTCCTGTTTTTACTATTCATTAAAATATGAAATTTATCAGAATAATATGAAAAATTTATCGAAAGTAAATTTTTATATCCTGATTCCAAAGAAGAATTTTATTTTGTTTAATTCAACTTATAAACATGTAAAAAATATAATTAATGTGGGTATTCCATCAAAAGGCGACAAAACTGCATTTTTTGAAAAAAAAACGTATTTTTACCAAAAAATTTTATTTTGTTCTCATACCATGTTCAATAAAATATGTAAGATTAATAGTAATGTTATAAAATTTAAAATTTTGTTAATATTATTCATAACATAAATTTCATAATAATATTATAACAATATATCATTATTTAGAGAAACCCGGTATTGCGTACTACACGCGCTATCGAGGAAGGTCACGATTGCATGTAATGCAAGCCAAGTCAGGGATTCCTATAGTGGAAGCTCCAATTGGTGTTGCTTATAACATAATCAAAACTTATTTCATTTATACATTAAACAAAATCAATAATTAATGTTGCGTAGAATAATTTCTACAAAACGAACATGAAATTGTGTGTAACACGAGCCAAGAATGGTGTTCTGTATACTGCAAGCTAATTCAGTGTTGAATATAATACAAGCTAATCATGGTGTATTATACAATAGAATACATAAAATAAATTAAAAATAATATATCTTATAAAATCTCAGTGTGTTACACAAATGGCTTTGGAGGTGTGAAACTAAGAAAAGGGGAAGTACCCTTTTATAATAGAGGTGAGGGCCACTTTAGGAAGATCATGAAATATTATTTTATAATAAAATCATTTTTGGTTCCTAATTGCTCCAAAATGATTTATTAAGAGTTCAAAGTAGGGATGGGTATAAAACCTCTCCACCAATTGGTTTTATATAGTTTTATGTCTCCATATTAACATTATCTTTTAGATTTAACTCTTAGTTTAAAAGATAGGCATTTACCATGTCTCTTTGTATTTTTATATTATATAGTAAATAAACGTACTATAAAATTACAAGAGAACACAAAGTGGTTCATTATTAATATATACAACCTTATCTACATGCTTCGGAGGAACCTTATAATTTTAGGAATATTATATCAATTACTAATTTAGTATTTGTTTTAAAAACTCAATTATGTCAATTTTGACACTATTTAGTATTTCATTTTTGTTGAAAGCCATAAAAATTGTATCACTTCGAATATAATTTATACAATCAACCCTAAAATTTCATATTAACCTATAAAATTAGTATAATTCATCATAAGTCTCAATTTACATTTATTTGGATATTTATAATGTCATTTATTTTAATATATCATTAATAAGGTAATTACTACATCATCATTGTCTAATAAATAAATTAAATTATTTAATACCTAAAAATTATAAATAAAATAAAAATATTATTAAAATCATATTATATTTCTATGGAATATTTATAGTCAAATTTATATTGTGTGCATCCCAATATTAAAAATGGTTTAGTCATTAAAAATTGAATTTAACAATTTTAACTCTTCTTTAAATAAAATAATAATAAATGTTATAATCTAATCTTAGTTGATAAAAATGATCATATTTAATTCATAAGGTAATTTTTTATCAAATTAAACTTATCAAATAGAATTAGAACATGTGTTTGGATAATTATAAAATCAGTTTTACCAATAATTACCCTATTTACTTTTAACCGTGGTAAATAAAATTCAAAATTACTATTCACAAAAAAAAATTCATCTTATTGAACCAAATTTTACATATTTATACTAACCATGTCTCTTATATTTTTGAAATTCAACTCATATAATGGGTAAAATTAAATTTTATTCAAATTTTTAAATGCTCCTAGAAGGAGGGTAAAAGATAGTAAAACATTCAATAATCATTTATATATGAAAACTTATTATAAAATGACACTAATGAATTAAATAAAACATATATAGGTATTATGTATCTATTTTTTCATGAAATAAATTAAAATATAATAACTAATTTTTTAAATTATATTCGGTTTCAAACAATAACGTAGTGTTTTTCACTATTCATAAAAATTGATAGTTTTCAGAAAATACCAAAATTTCACCCAATGTTAATTTTGATATTCCAAATCCAAAAAATAAGCCCATTTTGAAAAAAAATTAAAATTTCAAAAAGTGGGTATTACTATTCATAACGACTAGATTTACTGGTCATGGTGTGTTAAAACTCCAAGTTGCATGCAACGCAAGCTACAAAATTATTCGAAGAGAAAAATATCGTGGAAGCTTAGGGTGTTACATTCTCCCCTCATTAAAATAATTTTGTCCTCGATATTTCTAGAATATTACTGCATAAATAGATCTGGGTGGTTCTTCATCATAGGATCCTCAGGTTCCCATGTTGCCTCTTCCATCTTATGGTTTCCCCAAAGAACTTTTACTAGATGGGTCATCCGGTTTCTCAGCACTTGTTCTATTTATCATGAATTTGGATAGGATATTGACAATAAGATAGACCATGATCTAGTTCAATTTCTTCATAGCTGAGTACATTTATTGGTTCAGTCATGTATTTTCTCAATAGTGATACGTGGAACACATCATGATCGTTGGAGAGACATGGAGGCATTTCCAAACAATAATATACATATCCAATTCATTCTAGAATTTCTAAAGGTATGATGTACCTGGGACTCAATTTACTATTCTTACCAAAACATATAACACCCTTCCATGGATATACCTTCAATTAAACATGGTCTCCTACTTGAAATTCCAAATACTTCCTTCAGTTACCGGCATAGCTCTTTTCCTTACATTGTGCTGATTTGATGTGGGTTTGTATAATCTTCAATTTTTACATTGTTTCCTCAACATGTTATGGGCCTACAAGTTTAATTTCACCAACATCATCCCAACAAGTTGTTGTGTGACATCTCTTTCCATATAATACTTCATACGGTGACATCTGAATACTTGAATGGAAGCTATTGTTATAGGAAAATTCTACCATATGTAATTATTGATCCAAAAAACCTTGAAAGTCATGTGAGAAAGATCTCAACATGTCTTTTTAGGTTTGAATAGTATGTTCTGATTGTCCGTCAGTTTTAGGGTGTTAGGTAGTGCTAAAACAAAGTATAGTTTCCAAGGCATTCTAAATACTTTTCTACAATGTTGATGTAAAATGGGTTTCGCAATACGAAAAAATCGATAGGGGTACACCATAGAGACTTATAACATCATTAATATATATTCTTGTGAGATGTTCATGTGGTAAATCTTCTATTATAGAAAGTAAATGTGCTGACTTGGTAAGATGATCAACAATGACCCATATTTTATCATTCCTTCAAGGAGTCTTCGGTGGCCCCATGATAAAGTTCATCTTAATATTATACCATTTCCACTTAGGTATGAGAAGAGGTTGCAAGACTCCTCTAGGTTATTTCCTTCCAGCTTTCACTTGTTGAAAAACCATACATCTTGCCACAAAATCTGTAATCTCCCTCTTCATGTTGTCCCACAAAAAATGTTCCTTCAAATCTCTATACATTATGGTGCTCCCAGGGTGTATAGAGAAAATAGAGCAATAAGCATCATCCAACAATTTCCTTTTTATATCAGGTATGTTGGGAACACAAAATCGCTTCCAAAATTTCCAAATTCCATATTCATATATGAAGTCATTCAATCTCCCATCATTCAATGCATTAATATTCTTTCATCATCAGTCTAAGAACTATTAATCCTTTCTATTAAGTATTGTTTAGAAACCATTTGAATTAGTATTGATGTTTCACCTTCCATGGTTATTTTCATATCCATATTTACTCTATCTATAAAAATTGGATCCTTTTCAAATATTATATTTTTTAAGACTCCATGATCCTTTTTGATCAAAGCATATTCCACCTTATTTTCCTTTCACGGGTGGTAGTGTATAGTGAAATCATAATCCTTGAGTAGTTAAAGTCATTTTCATTGCCTCATGTTGAGTTATTTATGTGAGAAAATATACATCAACTCTGGTTATTAGTATATATCTCACATTTTTCACCATAGAGATAGTGTCTCCATATCCTCAAAGAAATGATTATAGTTGCTAACTCAAGATCATGAGTGGGATAGTTCTGTTCATTAATTTATAGCTGTCCTGATGCTTTGGAAATAACTCTATCATTCTGCATAAGGACACAAACAAGTCTATTCTCTAAAGCATTACTATAATTAACAAACCCATCATTCCTTGATAGTATAGTCAATATTGGATCATTGACTAATATTATCTCCAGTTCTTTAAAATATTCTTAACACTCAATTTTTCAAAAACAATTAACCCCTTTACATGTTAGCTTGATTAATGAGTTTTCCAATAAGGAAAAATTCTGGAAGAAATGTTGATAATAACCCGCTAAACTAATAAAACTGCATACCTCAGTTATAATCATAATTGTTATCCATTCATGGATTGCCTTGGTCTTCGAAGGATCAAAAAAGATTCCATTCTTAGAAACCATATGACCATGAAAAGAAATCTGTTGAAACTAGAATTCACACTTGCTAAACTTCCCATATAATTAATTTCTTCTGATGGTTGTCAAAATATTGCCTAGGTGATATTCTTGATCTTTATATCATTTTGAGAATACCAAGATATCATCAAAAAATACAACTAAAAAGTTATCCATATATCAATTGAAAACTCTATTCATTAGATTCATGAAGACATTGGGTGCATTTCTCAATCCAAAATGAATTATTATAAACTCGTAATGCTCATACTTGGTTCGAAATATTGTTTTCAGAATGTCTTTCTTCATCACACAAAACTGATGATATCTAGATCGAAGGTCAATCATTGAAAAATATTGAACTCCATAATGTTACACTAATAAATCATCAATGTGAGGTAGGGTATACTGGTTCTTTATTGTCATAGAATTGATCGCCCTGTAGTAAATGCACATCCTCATAGATATGTCTTTCTTCTTAACAAAAAGGACAGGTTCTCCCCTTGGAGAAATACTAGGCCGAATAAATATTATTACTCAATTCCTCTTTTTGTTTCATTAGTTACACTAAATCCAATGTGGCCATTCTATAAGGGGTCTTAGATATGGGCCTTGAACCAGTAATTAAATCAATGGAATACCCAATTTCTCATTCTGGAGGATATTCATATAAATCCTCTGGAAACACATCAACATATTCTTGACCAAAAGGTAAATCCTCAATTAGAACATTATTTTCCTCACCCATAGTCATTTCATTCTCTTCTTCCCTCAATAATTGAATACAGTAGAGCTACTTGGGGTGGATCTAGATAAGAATCATGTGGCGATGTTTCTTCTCTAATGATAATGTACTACTTATCATCATCGAAAATTGTAACCTCCTTATTCTTATAATAATTTTTTTCATCATGGTCCGAAATCCAATCTATTGTGAGGGTTATATCAAATTCAATCATTGGTATGATGATGAGATCAGTAGATAAGAAATATTTATATGCCCTAATGTGAACTGATTCAGAAAGATTTTTTGTAATGATACTCCCCTTAGGTTTTTTGCAGATAACTCCCTTGTTAAGTGAAATTGAAAATATCTAATTTTATTTGCAAACTAGGATGATATGAAACAATGTGATGATCCAAAATCAAATATTGCATTTGTTAAACATGAGGAAACCGTTAAATTACTTTCCACCACATCTTTTGGAGCTTCAACCTCATCAGTAGTGATCTCATATGATTGGACATGCTCCCATAGAATATTTTAATTAAAGTTCCCTTGGTGATTAGGAAATTAATTTTCATAATTCCTCTTTTCTCTACATTTGTAGAATTCAATATTGACAACCACTTTCATCCCCTTTCGATCACAAGCATGGTGTCCTTTTTCACCACACCTGTAATAGATTCACATTCCCTTCAGGAAAGTAACGGGGTGTTTCTTTTCACATTTACCAATGTATATATATTAAAAATTTCCATTATTCCCCTTATTTTAATTTCCAAAGTGTTCAATATATCTCATTTTCTTTTTATTTTCTATGAATCCATTAGAAAAAAATAATTCCTTTTTTGTCTTGACAGCACACAAGAGAATATCTTTGTACGATGAGAAGTATTGTGAGACTAATGCTCATATTGAAATTGTTTTAACCCATCAAAGAATCTATAAATCATACTTCTTGAGTTACATATATAATTTGTTTCATGCCTTGCTAACCTTGTAAAGTTAGCCCCGTTCATTGTAACATTCTCATTCTCCTTTTTCCTCAGACTCATAAATTGTCTTTCCATATGAGCTTGATGTTCATAAGGAATGAATTTTTCTAAGAAAATACCTTTAAAATATCTCTATTCCATGTTTTATACTTCTTCATCTTCCTTTGTGTTTTACATTAATGACCACCATTGATCTACATCTCCCATGAGGCGATAAACTTCCATGACAACTTTTTCACTTTTTCTATTCCCCAAAGCAAGAAATATTTTCTCTATGGAACCTATACATTGCTTAGAAACCAATGTATTTTTACTCCCATTGAATATTGGGGATTGTTTTCTCATGAAGCAGTCAAACATTGAGCCTCTGCATTTTTGATCAGGGTGCTCCATATGGGTAATGTTATTATTCATAACCTGAGTGAGTTGTCCCATTATGGAGATAATCTGATCATCACTAGTAGAATCACCAACCACACTATAATTATCTTGAGTAGGAGGGTAATCCATACATGGAATGAGTTCATTGATACAGTTCCATTCCTTCAACTAGGTGCCATTTTTAAATAATGGCATAGAGTAGATTAGTTTATGAATCACAATAAATAATTCCAAACTCATAAAATACTTAACATAAATTGAATTGTTTATGGATATAATTCATAATCATAAAAAAAATTATTTGAGGAGGTATATACTCATAAATCATTCATAATGGTTTTTAAAGAAAATGTAAATTATCCAATGAATATCCCCTGGGAGTGTCGTAACCAAGAGTGCAGCAAAACTCATTGTCATGCACCAGTTCCCATTCAAGTCATACTGAAAGTGGTGTTTTCAGGTTTTAAGACTAGGTACATATGGGCCAGAGCCGCCTCTACCTGCTCATATCTAGAAATAGATTTATTTCTTGGAAAACTCACAAAATCTCTACATTACGAAAATTCTTGAAAGTTGTTCTATACTAATCCACAAAGTCTATCTTAATAAAATGTTCTATAATCAGAGTGTTTCTAAATCTATCTTCCATGCTTTGTAATAAACTTCTTATGATACCAAATATAACCCTCTGACCCTATTTTCCTAGATTTGGTGCATTATTACATAACATTAGCATGATCACAAGGGATTAAATTGAAAAAGACTGACCAGTTTAGTATCCAAGGAAGTACTATATACATTTATAAGTATTAAATTACATTATAAAATGAAAAACAACAAAAACATTGTCTCCTTTGACCACATTCATATCACTTAGTATATCCATGCATGTGAGTAAAAATATTCTTCTTCACATCTTGGGGAAAATAAAACATAGAAATGGGTGAGATCAGATGCTCAGTAGGGATAACAATATAGCGGAAACTTTATTAAATAAGAATAAACATTTAAGGAACTGTATAAGACTAAAACACAAGCCTTTTGAACATAAAATTATACATAATATGGCCAATATAAATCAAATAATTCCATTTACATATTAATATGGATATATTACTAGTCATATAATCACATTCAATATCAATTTCCAATTTTATAATGATGGAATGCATAATGCCAGACTTCATAACCACATATTCAAGGCCTTATGCAAAGACTACAAATATTATTTGGACAAGGCCTTGTGCCAAGACACTACTTTGTCTGATGAGACCTACCAATGCATCAAGAATCTATAGTGGGCTCCACCCATAACTTTCTATGTTAAATGCATTCCTCATATTTAATGGTTTAAACATAACATAAACATTCATATTAAAAATAGCTTACGAAATGTCAATACATTATCCATAAATAAAGAACTGTATAAAAATAATAAATCCATATTCAAATATATCAAAAAACCCTCCATATTATATGGAAGACTTGTATCATAATAAATCAACTTTAAACTAGTTTAAAATCCATCAAAGATGTTGATATAGATGAAATAAAAACGTTTTTAGGGAAATATCTATTTATATTTAGAAATCATTTAGAAGTCACGTAATTATAAAACCAAACATCAATATTGAAAATTTTCATATAATATTGTATGGGAATATTAGAATGTATTATAACGTTGGAAAATATCCACACCCTCCGTATAAGTAAAAAAACATTCTTTCCTTAATTTTGTCAAAAAGTTTGTAAATGTCCTTGTTTGGAAAACGACAGAATGATTCCTTTATAAAAATTTTATTAAAAGTCATAAAATAGTATAAAAGACATTAACCCATATTCTAGTAAATAGTAAAAATGTTTTGAAATATATTTTTAAGAAACACGATTGTGGATGATAATGAGGTCCTAGGAGATACTCACTTATAAACAACCTCAAATAATGAAGAGATTGTGGAATTAACCATTTCCTTGTACTTTTCCTTAATTGATGGTATGTTAACCTCATGTAAAATAGTTAAAATATTGTTATTAAATTATACATGATCTATATACATAAATATTATATCATATATGATCCTCTAATATTACTTCGTTAATAATATTTCAGTAGTATCGTCGTTTCGGGTGTAAACTGATACATTTTTCTTTATATGATTGGTTACGTAAGACATGTTCTTTATAGGTCAGATTTAAATGATTAATTTATAGAATGATATTATGTTCATAAACGTAATTTTTAATCTTAAAATTAAGATAAGTCTACAATGATTATGATGGGGAATTAATCTCATCGTGTTCGTGGAGACGATAATCCGTATGTACAATTGAGCAAAAATATCATTATATTGATGGTGAAATCGTATATAATTGGGTAGTATATAATATATACAGAATAATTAACATGTTTTATTTATTATTTACATCATGTATTCTAAATATTAAACCCATCCAAATAATGAAGTTTTTGAAGAACAAACTACACCACGACGTGGAGACGGTAAACCATACGTATGCACATATGGTGACTTAGTCATTTATATGATGGATATCATAAAGAATATTGTTGTACCATTTTAATAATAACAACATAGCACGTATATGTTTCTAGAGTAATTATTTTGGTATTCTAACAACAAAAAATGAGTAAGTGGAATAACAAGGGAACTTGATAGAGGTTGGTGAAATTATTACCTCTTCTTCGTCTGTTTCATTTTGAGTTGATCAAAAGGGATCCTTAGGTTGGATTTCCGTTCAATTTATGGAATCTAGGATGGTTTTAGGATAGTTGGCAGGATAATTTGAAGGGGTTTTTATCCAAATTTCTTTTTTAGGTGTGAAATTAAGAGAAGGGGAAGTACCTTTTTATAAGAGAAGCGGGGGTCACTTTATGAAAAGATAGAAATATTATTTTATAATAAAATCATTTTCCATTTCTAATTTCTCAAAATGATTGATTTCTAGTAATAATGTGGGGATGGGTCTAAAACCTATCAACCAATAGGTTTTAGATAGTTATATGTCACCATATTAACTTTTTTCATTAGATTTAACGCTCAGTTAAATAGTTTCATATTTACCATGTCTCTTGGGATTTTTATATTATATGGTTTATAAACATACTATAAATGTCCAAGAGAATCCCCAAGTGGTTTAGTATTAATATATATAACTTTATATAAGTCCTTTGGCCAATCCATATATTTTTAGTAATATTATATCAATTAATAATATAGTATTTTTCTTAAAAACTCAATTATGTCAATTATGACACTATTTAGTATATTATTTTTTTGAACACCACAAAAACATTATCAATTAGAATAAAATTTATTTAATCAACCCTAAAATTAAATATTAACCTAGAAAATTTGTGTAATTAACTATAAGTATCAATTTACATTTATATGGATATTCATAATATCATTTACATTAATATTTCATTAAAAAGGTAATTACTGCATCATCATTATGTCATAAATAAATTAATTTATTAAACCTCTAAAAATTATAAATAAAATAAATTTTTTTAAGAAATATATTTAAATTTCTAATGAAAATTTATAGTCAAATTTATATTTTGTTTAACCCTATATTAAAGATGGTTTAGTAATTAAACATTTAATTTAACACTTTTAACTCTTGTTTAAATAAAATGATATTAAATGTCAAAATCTAATCCAAGTGGACCAAAAGGATCATATCTTATTACTAATGTTGTTTTTGGTCTAATTACACTTATCCAATAGAATTAGGACATGTGTTAGTGTAATTATAATATCATTTTTACTTTTAATTACCCAATTTACTTTTAGCAGTGGTAAATAATATTCAAAAGTTACTATTCACCATAAATTATTTTCATATTATTGAACCACATTTTACAGACTTATATTGACTCTACCTTTCAAAATTTTGAAATTAAACTCACCAAAGCGGTAAAATTAATTTTTCTGCATATTTTCAAATGCTCCTAGAACGTGGGTAAAAGATAGAAAATAGTTCAATAAAAAGTTATATATTTAAAATTATTATTAAACGGCCTCAATGAATTACATTGAACATATATAGGTATCATGTATCTATTTTGACATAAAATAAAATAAATTAAAATAACTAATTATTTAAATAAAATTCTGTTTTAAACAACAACGTAGTGTTTTTAACTATTCATAAAAAATTGAATGTATTCAAGTAAATACCAAAAATTACCCAAAGCTAATTTTGATATTATAAATCCAAAAATGAGGTCCATTTTGAAAAATAAATTATAAAATTTCAAAAAGTGGGTATTACAATTCATAACCTCTATTTTTATTGGTTGTGGTGTGTTAAAACTCAAAGTTGCGTACAATGCAAGCTATGACATTATTCAAAAAGATACATACCACAGAATCTTAGGGTGTTACATCTTACACATGAGAGAATTATAGGAATTTATTGTGATGACCCTTGGGTCACAAAGAAATCTCTCTATACTAGTCGTTGTCTAACACTACTAGAAGATAAGTGATATCAAATAATCGAACTGAGTGAATAACTATACCCATAACAGTTGGGATAATTTCTAAATAGAGAGCCACTTATATAAAATAAGGGGTATAAATATTAATTAATGAATCAATCCACTATCTAAAAGTGGTGCAGAATGTGTATTAACATCATAGATCCTACCATGGATCAATTATGGGATGTCTGGTCATATCCCGACATAGGCTGTAGTATCCTATGGAATCAACATCCATATATCTATGATGATAGTGTTAAAAATATTTTTGGAAGTGGCTGTATCCCATAAAATCACCCTTTAGTAGAAAATACTTATTTTGAAACCCCACCTACTACTCTATCATCACCCCGTCCTTGGGGTGCCTTTACCATGCTTGGAGGATCCCTAATCTATGTGTTTCATCTATTATGGTTGACCATGGAATGTATTCATATCATTATCAACATAAAATGTCGAAAACTAATGTACCATGTCATACCTCAATTTACAAGAATAACATTATCCATCGCATTGGTGACTGTATCCTCTACATGATCCCTGACCAATTGATCCACTAGTTTTGGTCCAAGTATGAGCATGTATCATCTACAAACACATCGACATATGAAAATATATAGATATTGGATATTACTCATATAAATGGATTCCAATAATGTGTCCTTCAGATTATCATCCCACTACTAGAAATATATTGATAAGAAGGGCCTCCTCTATTTATCAAATCTTTGTTTTATGCCCAAGGAGACCATGCTGGAATGGATTTCTTTTTCTAGACCATACTCAAATGTCCACTCCCTGAATAATCCATATGTTATCATATTGATTGATTAATGTGTGCGGTTTATTATTTTCATGGTAAACTCCACAAATACTATATCACCATTATAGAAATATATAATGTCCTAATTCCATAAAGGGCAGAAGACTAAAGGGAAGTACTCATCGTAAAATTGATTCTGGATATCTAACCATGAGGGTGTCATATTATCATGGATCCAAACCATATGACTCCACATACTCCATGTTTAAATTGAACAAATGTTGTCCAAAAGCACAACAATTTAATTTTAATGGATCTGTAAATGTCTAAAGACACAAATCACTAACTTAAGATAATCCTCTATAGTATGGGGATCTAAATTTACATTGAACATCAGAAATATATAATAATAGAACAAATGAATAGTGTTTGATCATATTGGATTACTAGTATTTTCTATTTTTATAGATAAATGAGCTTCTCCATATTCACCTTGTAGAAACACCTCATGATGTTGACTCTGAACCACAAAATCATTACCCAATGACCCTTTATCATAATATCATATTGGCAACCCGAGTTGCAATCATCTCAGATTCATCCAGAAATTTATCAATAAAATGATGTATATATGATCATATATATGGGGAGTTGACTCAATATGGTAGTTAAAATTAATCATTCCTTGGTGATTCTTGTACCATTCTTCCCATATACTAGTGTCTCAGTATGATTTTTTGATATATAGGTAGTGCATGTCTTGGTTAATAGTTATTTTAGCCACTACACCAACACTTGAATCCCCAGCCTAAAATCCGAAAATGTGACACTTCAAAACTACCTCCCATAGTTTTAATAAATTTCTCACTATAGTTCTAAATCCAACACCTAGTTCAGTACGATCCACCTTTGGTTACACTTTGTCACAGCCCAACCAATCAGGCCCAACCTTGGTAGTTTGAAGTTAGTTAGGATGAAAACAAGCTTGATTAATATAGGGAAGAGGATGGTGAAAATCATTGAGAAATAATAATTGAAATGGAATGACTTATCATACATTCCTTTATTTACACAAACAACTATATCCAATAATATTTTATGATTACTAATAAATGAAAGTGACATCTATAGTAAAAGTATGCATATAATAACTACCGGGGAATACCATAGATCATGAATGTATAAACCAAATACTAGAGGAGAAAATTATCCCCCAACCAAAAATTAATTCCCTAAAAAATATGGAAATGAAAAAAACATTAGGGGATCTTGACTCCTAATCTCGATGTCCAACCACCAAATACAGTCAATACTCCCAAGTATCACTAAGGTCCATTAATTTCATTGTTGATCTTCCTATCATTCATAAGAAAAAATACATGAATTAAAATACCATGTAGGTGTTATTATATACATAAAATGTATATATCCAGAAAAATAAAAAATGGAGCAATATAATAGAAAAATATATTTCATATCATCCAAATGATGAAGGGGAAAAAACATAATTTATATGCTCATAAATAATCATAGATTAGAGTGAATGGGGATACCCATATCTATAGTCAGGAAATGGATCATGAGTATTACTGTAGCTCCAATTGTCTATATATAATGCCTAATGAATTGAAAAACCTCAAAAGTATTCATATATAGGGGCCCACACCATGATTTTCTGCTCTATTATTGGAGTAGGTGAAACCCAAATGGGTGAACCACCAACACAAGAGATCTGATATAAGAGAGTACCACTACATAGATTTTTGACAAGTTCTGTTCAATAATATGTGGTAGTACTGACTCTACCTATGTAAAGTGGATGGGGACCCATGCCATTGTGAGATAATGGAATACTAACCCTCATATCCCTCTGATGATCCTTCCCTAATCCCTTACATATTCATGTATATCCTAAAGAAGTGTTATAATTAGAACTCCTCACATCATATATAATATACAAAAAAAATGAATCCAAAACATTCTAATAGAAAAACCCTAGGATAGGTTACCCTCATAATAAAATACTAATGCTTAATTATGTGATAAGGAAGGATGATGTTCCTAGATGATGTACATGGAGTGTATATGGTGTCACATGACAAGTTAACACACATCATTTTATGGCCAGGTCTTCTGGTTGACATATATTGGGAACCCATTCCACCCTAGATGGCTTGTAAATTTAGAGCACGTCGCGTATCACCCACCTAGGTTGTACCCATACTCTTCTAGTAATTGCCCAGGTACATCATCCCAATCCCTTATACATTGATTTTTTTTGTATCCCAGCCATTTCTTAGTATATGACTGTTCCAACATACTCAAGTAGTTCCCCTATAACTGGCCATGTATGTTCTCATGTACTACCTGAGTACACACGGGTGTTCTAGTTCATGGTTATATGGTATGAAAATTTTGAATCCAATGTGTGATATTTGTCCCCACCCAAAACCATATCCACCAATTCTGGCGGACTACACTGTGTATGTTCATCCAGACTACATGATGTTGATATATGTTTTTCATAAGGCATTGGTTTCTATATAGATTATAGATCCTCCCTATCCAAATTTAATCCTACCATTTTACTATCCAATTTAAATTGTAGAGTCTTCCTGGCATTGATTCCTAGCATCTAGTTTCTAGAAATTCGAATATGGTCATTTTTATGCTAGTTCATCATGTTTATTCCACCTTTAGAGGACCCAAAACTTATAGCTGTCACACATAACCTATAATACCATTATTATTCATTATAAAATCACCAATAAGTCCATCATAAAAGAAAAAACAATGAATATAGATGTTCGATCATGCTTAAACATACCCCATTAAAGTGGAACAACAAACCTATAGTATAATAATGATGATAGCGATGGATAATGAGTTATATGTAAACAAAATAATGTAATGATAGTCATTTTCCAAACATATCCAAGAAAATGATCATAAAAATTAGTATCAATTGTTATATAATTTCATAACAAGATAAAATGTGTTCAAAATTCATACTTACTTTAGAATTTCATTCGAGGGGTAGTAATAAAGGATTAATAAATAGAAGACATTAAAATCAATGCTCATTAACAAAATATGGTGGAAACCAAAAAAAATTGCTTAACCATATTTAGGGATTTATCATTGATGAACAATTTGTTTTCCAGTAATGATGATGATCCACTATGTTCACTACCTTTTAATATACAACAATTTAATAGTTTTCAGTGCTTGAGTTCTAATCCTACAATGAAGAAATATTCTCTCAAAACAAGTCCTTTTATGGTAATGAAATTATCACAATAGAATCTTCATATTGAAATGTTTTTTAGGTGGAGGGTTATGTTGGGTTATTAAATTGAAAATAAAAAATTATTATATTTTAATAAATTCACCTGCCAACTCATGCCTCGACTAGACATCTGATTATGGTCCAACATACTTC
Organism: Viscum album; assembly: GCA_963277665.1. Taxonomy (NCBI): domain Eukaryota; kingdom Viridiplantae; phylum Streptophyta; class Magnoliopsida; order Santalales; family Viscaceae; genus Viscum; species Viscum album. The sequence continues at coordinate 1,208,225,811 of OY728163.1, read as the reverse complement.
ACTCATTGGGAAAACTAGATGTTTTGAAATCAAATTTTGTATTGGATTTCCCATATATGATACCAAATAATTGATATTCCATTTAAAACAAAATTATTCTAGAACATTAGATAAAATATATTATTATTTTTAATATCTTAATTATGGGTTTGGAGATACCCCAAAACCACACTGAATTTGGGGATTAATTATGATTTTTAAATAGAAATACTCAATGGACTAATCCACAAATACCATTGTGAGTAATTTTTTAAAAAATTTGTTGAATAATGTGAATTAAATATTATTATTGTGTAAAAATTAACTATAATATTGATGAATAAAAAAATATTACATTTTAGATATATTTTATTATGAAAAAATGATTTATAAAAAGGTAATAGAAAAATATATTAAAAACAAATAAAAATATGGGGGATGTCTCCAAAATGAAAACCAAAAAATATGGAGAGATAACACATTAGTATGGATAACATTCCATTACAAAAATTTAATGAATGTAAATGATTATGGATACCAAACATATGAAAAATTTAAAAATAGATTTATTTTGTAATGAAGTTATTGGAAAATGAAAAATTCAATATGATACCATATAAGTATAGATAAAGAAATTTTATTTAAAATTAATGAATATATACATGGATACAAATTAATGAAGATTGAAAAAATATATATGTGTAGCTCCACCTGAAAATGTCATTTAAGTTGAATTTTGAACTAACTAAAAATAAAATGATAAGAATATAAGTGAACTATATGAATAAAAAATAAGATAAAATTATAATATTTTTAAAGAGAGTAATATATAATTTCCTTATAATTATGTTCAAACACAAAAATTATCAATTTAAAAAATTAGATTGGGAAATGAACTTCTAACTTTTAATCTAAACATTCAAAAATAATATTAAACTATAATATTATAAAATTAATAATAAAATTATTTATTTCATAAATACATTAATACATATTAATATTTATACATTTCATTTTTAATTATTAATTAATAATGTTTTGTTTAGTTTGTTATTATTTCCATTACCAGATGTTCTTAGTAGTGATATTTTCATATATGTTTCGTAATAGGGAAATAGGTCCCCATTTATCAAGAAAAAATTCATAATTTTCATATTTTTTGTGTTGGTGTAATTATTTTTTTCAATTATTTTTGTATTCCAATTTTCATTTGACAAAATTTATATGTAATGTTTTTTAGAATGGTGTCTATGATGAACATGCTTTGGGTAATTAACAGAAAAATCATATGATACATTATAATGCTCATTAAATTTTATAAAATCATTAAAGAACTATATTACTGAAATAAATTACCTCCATTATATGATATATTACTATTATTAATTTATTTATTCTTACTTATAATGAAATTGATGATTTTAGAATAGTGTCGTTCAGGTAGGTGGCTGAACTGTCCCTCACAAGAACCTGTTATACTAATGAATGATTATGAGTTTAGATTATTTTAATAGTAATAATATTTAAAAAAATAATGTTAATATAATGTTATTAAATAAGACTATGAAATTTATTATGATCAGATATTAGAAGGGAATTTAAGAAGTAAGAGACCTACTTAGATTGTCACTTGATGATTTCAGTACTTCTCGATGTGGGTTCATTTAGAATGAATAAAGAATTCATCATTGTCGAAATACAAATCTATTAAATCTCCATAAATTATTATAGAGAGGAATAATGTTTAGGTATTCAATTGAGAAGATAATTGATTTAGTGTTTTGGGAGGGGTATTGGAGGGTTCCTTTTGTAGGTGAGTATTATATAGAATTTATGTTAATACACATATCAAAATTTGCAAGGAATATGATCAATATAAGGTGGAAAAATTATGGAGTTGTGATAGTTCATTTTATAGAATTACCTCATCCATTGAATTAGAGAAAAAATTGATATTTTTTCATTAACACATAGTTATACTAATTTTAACTCATTTTTTATTTTCTATGGTAACTCATTTTTTTAAGTCAAGAAATTATTTATATTAATAAATATTAAATTTAAATTTTTTTCTAATTTGAAAATGGTTATTATGATCTCATAATCCCATTAATCTAATTAAAATGTCAAATCTATAAAATTTATCTAATTAATGAAATCAAAAAAAAATTTAATAAAAAAATTCCACAGAAAAAGTTTCTTATTAAATGGTAACTATTATAAATATTATTTAATATTAATTGTAAACTAAATATCTCTGAAAATAATTTTTAGGTATTAAATTATTTAAATGACATTTTTTATTCATAAGTTTTCAATTTTAATTTTTATTATAAAAATAAATAAAAACTTTTTTGAAGAATTTCATTTTTAAAAATAAATATATTTTTCAATGACCAATTTTATATAAAAATTAATCATTTAATGAATAAATTTTATAAATAAATCAATATTATTATATTTCATTGAATCAATTTATAAATAAATTCATTCAATAATAACAGTAAAAATTATAATAATATTTAAATCTTATAAATATATTATTTTAATAATATAGTTTAATTTAAATTTATCCTTCAATTTCATTCCAAATATTTAATATTATAAATATTTTATTAAATTTTATTCAATATAAAAATACCTATTGGATACATTCGTACCCAAAAAATACAAATCCAATGACCTTTTTATCAATTGAAATATGTCAAATATTATTTTTGCAACTATTGTATATAAAACAATGAAATTTAATTTCCATGTATAGCTCTACATAAAAGAATGAAATATTGAATTCTATTTATTTAGATCTCTCTAATAATGTCTATTATATCTCTTAATATTTTCCTTATTTTCACATGTGTACTTGATATTATGATCCTTATGTGAATCACTAGGGATAATCATATTTTTTAATTTTAAAATTTTTACAAGTAAATTTACAAATCATTTTATTTTCAGAAAGATGATTCAAAACACATTTTGGATATTTATTATTTTTTATATTTTAGTATAATATATAATTTAAATCAAAAGATTCCCTAGCCTATTTATGCTTATCATTTATTTTTAAAATAATTAGTTCAAAATAGTATATTTTTTAAAGTAAGATATATAGTAATATCAAGGGGTGATACGTTATTCCATTCTAAATGAATTTTACCACAGACCATTAATTAATCTATTGAAAATAAATACGGGAAATTATACCTAATATAATCATTTTCTTCTAATAATGATTCTCAAAACATATTAATTCCCTAGAATACAATAACACTTGTATTTCATATTATTTGTTGAACTTTATATATTTGATACAAGATATATAGTAATTTCATCTTACTAGAATGATCTTATTCTACTTATACAACCTCTAATATGATAAAATGATAATGGTAATGTATTTAAATCATAACGAAGAGATAAATATAACACAATAAAAGAATTGGAAAAATTTAGTGGAAGTGAATTAAGAAAAGATAGTATCCCCTATTGATCAAGGAATTTAATGGGTCCAATGATTCTAGTGTTCATCTACCCATTCTTCCTGAATCTCATAACAGCCTCTCATATAGATATTATAAGTAATGTATTACCTATATAATTAAATTACAAATACTTTATATGGTTATTAGTAAAACTCTACTATTAACTTTGTGTATATCTAATGTGTCTTTGAATGTTTTGATTCATTCTTGGAATCTTTTCAAAAATATATCATCACTAAATTTTATGGTCATCGCCAACATCCAAACATGTTAGTGTCTTATACCAATACTCATTTATAGCATCATATGGATTATATTTTTTAATATAATGTAAAGTATTTTTATATAGTCACACCATATTAGGAATTTTTTAATCCCAACCTCCATTAAAATTATATGGTCATATCAGAGAATACAATTCATTGATTGAATGATATATTAGTATTGTAAATCGACATTTGGAAAATAAGAGTGTTTCAAAAACAAATTTTTAGTTGATCATTTGATGAATACTTTCCTTGATATTTGATGTAAACCTCATATATCATTGGGTTATAACTAATATTAGTACCCCATTTAGAGTTAACACTGCTTTTATGTATATATTATTTGTGTTATCTAGTGGGAAATAATCTCAAGTGGTAATGAGATGAAGTAACATTATTAAGAGATCATAGAAAACCAAAATTTAATTATAACCATTATAAGTCTTGCGATTTCCTAAAATTAAATTCATGGCTACGTTCTCCCATTTAAATATAGGTATGTTTAACAATATCATCATCCACTTTGAATTGTTTCATTGTTACTTAACATGATGGAATACAAACAATAATGATACATATTCTACAATATCACTATTATTTTTGTCCCATTATAAATTAATCTTCTTGTAACTCCTTAAATTTTTTTTAATAATATTATGCTTTATTTCGTTCACAACACAAATCAGTATGATTTATTTGAACTTCGATGTGCTTTAATTTTTTTTTAAAAATTTGACACTTATCAACTATAAAATAAATTGGAAGCTATGAATAAGGATTACCAAATAATTAAATAATGTTTAAAAATAAATATATAAATATTTTTTTATTAATATATAATTAGTATCTACTCAATTTGTAGTAACATCATTTTATACATCAAAAAAGTACTATCCTCAAATTTTCAAATAGTTTTTAAGAAAATATTATAATTAATATCCTCATGTTTTATAAATTATTAAAAATAACAACTATATCATTTTGTAATAATATTTTCAAATTTACCATAGGATTAAATTTTGTTATTTTTCAAAAAATATTAATTTTCAATGAATAGAGAAAATAACGACATTTGTAAAACATTCATATATTTTCATTGAATAGAAAAATTATGCATTTTCTAATTGTAAATTATCATAAGGCTAATATATTTATAAATAATCTATAATTTTATATATGAACTATACTTATTCTTCATTTTCATATATGTTCATTTTTTGGAGTAGAAACACATTTTTATCAAATTGAGTAGTGTTTGTGTTTTACAAATATATATTAACGGTGATTTTTAACACTTCTAGAAATTTAATATTGTAAAATTGAATAAATATTTTTAAATATGATGTAATATTTTTTAAATGCTCTACTTTTTTTAATTATGAATAATATACATTGAAAATATTTTTCACCTCGGTTAGGATAAAACATGTAATATAATTATTAGTCTATAAAATATGACATTAAAAAAATACTAAAAGATGACTATAAATTAGCTTATGAGAAATTTTGTTCCATATTTATGAAATAATTAAATTATTGAAAAATATATCAAAATTTATTTGACTATGACTTATATATTTTTTAAGTAATAATTTAAAAATAATGTCCATCACATTTTTACAAAACATATAATATTTTTGAAGATGATAAAAAAGGTTATGATTATTTATAAAAGTCTATATTAAGGGTTAAAAAAATATTTTTGCCATATTAATTTATTTATAATTTTAATTTATGGTTTAGTTACACCAAATGCTTATGTAACTCTCACACAGTGCATGTGGAAGTATTTCAAAAAGTTTCTATGTAATTTTAATAATATATCAACTTATAGTTTTTGGTGAATTAGTTTTCTAGGTGATTTTTATAATAATAGAATATATTAGTGATGTGTCAATTTTTAATATTCTAATCCAATTACCATTTTGACGACATTAATATCTATGTATGAGAATACTCATGAAAATAACAATAATGTTATATTATATAAACAATTGTCTAATGATTTCATATCCATAAAAGTATTAATTTTATTCATTTGAATGGTATATGGTGGTGATTTTACCCATTTTAAATTTAATAGTAACCTTTAATTTAGCATTACATTCCTTGAATTATAGAGACTAAAAATCATTGTCATCATAATTTTATTAAAAAGGGTTAACCTGTGTTAAATATTAGAAAAACGTGTGAAAAATTCACCTAAACGTTCCCAAATTCTGTTATATGGTTGGATTTCTAATAATACTAATTATATCATTTATATAAATCAATTCATTACTCATGAACCTGTTAATTAATTTATATTCATTTAATATTTTGAGTAAATCCTTGATACCCCTCTACTCACTTATAAAAGTGAACCTCCAATCCTCCCTTACTCACACCAATTTATGAAATTGGTTCAGAAAATACCTATATAATCATCATCCAGAAAATCATCTGGAAAATCTATGTTCTACAGTATCATCAATGATCCATTCTATAATCCATAATTTTAAATCCAAATGTTAATTTGACAAGAAGAGGTATAATCCTAAGTCGATCATTTTATGCTTTATTTCTTCTTCTTCAACAACGTCAATTATTAGGAAAACCAAGATGAAATAATAACATGAGTAAACACATATATTTTATTATTAATTTTGTCAAAAACAAAATAATATCCATTTCTATCCTATGGGGTATATAAAACCATTCATGCCTATGTGTGGTTTACCACATCCACCATGAGATTTTTTTTATTTACAATTACTATCTCTAATATAATTTTATAATGATTGTTTTTGTATATATATTTATTTTATTAATTAAAAATTTATTATTATAAAAATATAATATATAATCAAATTATTACCCCACTATTTGATAAATGATGATAATGTCACTCTTGAGTACATGTGAGATACCACATCCCCAATTTGTTTTCATTTTTGAAATCCAAATTTCATGTATTATTCTAATTTTTTTATTCTTTAAAGTTTATAACTATTTGAAGATAAATAAAATATATATTTTGTAATAATTTCCACATTAACCATGTTCAATACACCATTATTTCTTTTTTGATTATGAACTAAATGTGCTAAAAACCAACAACATGAAGTTAACCTACTTAGAAGATACAAAATATATGGTAATAAAAAATGTATAATAATAAATATATACACCTGGAAAATGTTTCCAAAAATTATATATTTAATATATTTTTATTATTAGTGTATAAAATATGTATGTGGTGAGTTGGACTTGAGGTAGGTGATTTTTTTTAAAATGTTATTATAAATGTTTTAAGGTTTTTCTATAATTTTTAAACATATACATTTTAATTGAAAAATTTCACATGTGTTATTAATATGTGTTTATATATTTTAAATTTCTTTTTATACATTTTAAATTTATTTATGAATTTTTTATTAATATTTCTTTTTAATTTTTTTTAAAAAAGATGTGTTTTTTAATTTTTTTTAAAAATGTGAATGGTGTAAATTGTTTACCTCAATCACCATAATTTTAATTTCATATCATCATTAAAATTATTCATTAAGAATATTACTCATATATTGTTAATTGTTTTTAAAATAATATCATATTTACCTTTATTATATAGTTTTAAAGTAGTTTTTGAATAAAAATATTTTTTAATAATTTTTTTTTGAATCCCGAAAGTTTGAATGTACAAATGTTAAATAGAATAATTAATGAAATTTTATAACTAAAATGAAATATTATATGTATTATATTTCTATTATGGTCAATGTATTTTGTTCATGATAATGGGTGACACTGATATAGTTCTCTAATTTATTGGGTAATAATATACTTCTCTCCATAATTATATTAGTGTTAACCAAGAAGGACATTCAATTTGTAAGAGTGATTGTGTGATTGTTTTTAACATTGTTATTATTATGATGCACCTAGGTACCTACAATTTTTTATCTGATTTAAATTTTTTTTCAATGGAATCATTTTATTTCATAAATTAATCCAACGATATTATGGTTAACAGAATGTTTATTATAATTTTGTGGGTGATGGAACTTTTTTCTATAAAAATTAATTCATTTGTATCAATATTATATAAGAAAACCTCATAATAATTATTTTTTACATTTAATATTATAAATTAATAAAATATAATATTATTTAATGAGTATTAATATGAGTATTAGATATCAATTTTTACTATTGGAGAAGGAAAAATTTTGTTATGGTATTACATTATTTTAAAAATAACCCAAATTGATTCCTTCTTTTTGTATCCCCGACTGATATTATTGAATTCATTTCATATTTTGAAATATTTTTACAAGTTTCAATTGTGATAAAATTTAATTAATATTCCATGATAAATGTGTTGGATATTATTTCGGAGGAGAAATTTTATTTGAATATAATGGTTTATTGTTTTTGAAAAAAATTTAATGTGTGGGAATGAATTTTTTTTCAAAGGGTTTCATAATAATGTGACATTCCTACTTTTATAAAACTCTAAATTAAATGATCTTTGAAATATAATAAATTTCATCCCTTCTAATCTTCTATGTAATGATGTTTTCTTAATGTTATACTGTGTTATAGTTGATATCAAAGGAAATGATTAGAGAAATTTAGACATTGAAATTATAAAACATTGATGATAACATTGGTTATAAATATTTGATAATGATAACATTATTTTTTTTGTAAAGAAGTGATTATGTTGTATCATATAAATTAAATACTGGTGAATATACTAGAAGGTTGATGTGGGCATTCAATAAATAAACCTATTATTAAAACTCTAAATTTGGGTTGAATGAATACTATATTAACAATAAATAGTTCATATTGTTTGGTCTTAAGAATATAAAAACGAAAAAAAACTCATTGTGGATAATAATTTGTTTATCTAAAATTATTTTTATATACCATCCTGAAAAAAGAGAAGACAAAACCAATTGAAACATATGATAAAAAAAATTTATTCTTGGATAAGCATAAAATGTCATAGGTTGATAAATTTAAGGATGACCATATTTATTCAGGCATAGATACACCTTTTGATATTTTATGTTATGGGTGTAAATTTGGATACATTAATTGAGTTTTCATAGTTTTATTATATGTAACCATTTTCATTAAATTATTTTGTACCAGAAAAATAATTTTTGGAATAATGCTTTAATATAATGTGGATATAAGATGAATGGTAATAATAATGATTATAGTTACGGTTATCACTTAAGATAATGTAATAATGTTACATTTAGAGAAAATGGTTATTATACTTTGGGAAAAGAGGTTTTATCATATTGATTATAATGTTATTGAAATTTGATTTTATTTCTACGTGATTAATGTTTTTTGTAGACGTTCACTATTTTGTGAACATTATATGATTATGGTGATTGAAAATTATTTTGACAAATATTTGATATTATTTGAAGTATATAGGTGGAATTATCTTTTGTATGTATATATGATTTTATTTAGAATATATGGTTTTTATGTTGTTCGTGGAAAATATTACCATATTTTGGGAATTATTTGAATCATAATTATATATTATTATTTATATGAATGTATGAGTGATGAATGTAATTTGGTGATGAAATTTAAATATTTTATGAAGAACTTATTATAAAATCCCTCTATTTATTTGGTTTTAAATGTGGTTAGGAATATATTGATTAGTTTTAAGGATAATTATTTATGTAGTTATGATGTTTAAAAATGGTTTTATTATTGATTCTTTTTAAGATTAATGTATTTTTTCTTCATATTGGAAATTATTTTAACTTTTTGTACACATTTAGATGTTTCATAATGTATTAAGGTAATAGTAATAATTTTTTATTCATTTATGGGACTTCTAATCCATTTAAATATTATTTTACAGCTTCAATAATTAAAAATTCATGTTGATTTTTTTATTAGTGAATGAAATAAGATATAAGTGTAAATTGAATAAAGAACTTCCCAAGATGAAAATATACTTTGGGAATATAAGGAAATTATATAAGTATAAATTGTTATATTCTCAATCTTGAAATTTAAAAATTCATCAACAATTGGAAAATGATATTAATATAAAACTGTAATCATACTATGTTTATTTTAATGAATCTTTTGTATTCATTATCCCCACAATATATATGGTTTGTATTCATTTTCCATCGAGGGACCAAATTCTCTAACACTCTATATTATTCCTCATATGTTTTTTTATCTTCCACATCGATATTTTCACTTAATGTTAATGGTCTCATCATTTAGAAACCTGATTATATGGAATATCATGTGACCTTGTTATTAAAATTTTCCACTTTTCAAAACAATGTTTTATTATCAATTTTTATGATTAGGTTTTTCAACTAACATATTTTGAAATGTTAAAAAGGTTTTACTTTCATGATCATTTGTATTATTTAAACTCTTTGGAATTAATTCTAAAAATAATTTTAAAAAATTAAATTGGGAAGGATATAAACATTTCAGGATGAAATTACATTACGATTGTGAAATGTAAAAACCTAAAACTTTTGATTAAAATAATAGTATTATCTACATATTTCTTAACATGAAACACCAATCATTATGCAAACATATATGTGATATGAAAATAATATTATTTAAATGTGTCCATTATAACTTATCCATTACGTTGGAGGGCGTGAATTGGAATAATCAAATTAACAAAATATTTTAAAAAATTATATAAATAATATTTAATGACTTCTGTATAATAAATATGTTCTAAATTTCATGTAATGACCTTTTATGCTTCAACATTTCTTTTCTTCAAAATTGAATTTACTTTATTTTTTAATCCTATAATAGAATCAATTTGATCTTATTTTATAAATTTTTTAATATAAATTATATAATTTTATTAATAGTAATAAAAATATTTTCCTTTCTGTCAATTTTAATATATTGATAAAAAAATTGATTTCTTGATAAATTTGAACGAGATACTTATTTTCCAAAAACCATAATTCAATTTTATTGAAAATTTTCATTATGCATTTAATTTGATTATAAATGAAAATAATTTTAATTAATCTATAAATAATTTTATTAACCTATCAAATTGTTTTTTTTCGATAATCATCATCTATGATTCATATTTATGATCTTTTTTATATTTTTCTTTGATAATGACTTATATAATTTGATAAGTACTGAAAAATACAAAATGTTACAATCTTTTAATTTAGAATCTAAATATATTTTCATGTGGATAAAATAGGTAATACTATTTATAAATGATTATATTCAATATAAACATAACAAAATTGATATTAATTTTTTTTATTTCTAGTGGTGGTATAATCATCTTAAATAATTATGCAACAATAAAACTATGCTTTTGAAAGAAGTATGAAAATTTTATAAATAATATAATAAGAAATTAACTAATTTTTTTTGATTCATTATTCTATTCGATGGATATTATATATAAATATATAATTATATTATTAATTTTTAATGTTTTATATTATAATTCCATTTCGATCATGGCGCCATTAATGTAAAATAATATGAATAGTTTTGAAAATATCATTAATAGTATATTATGTAACATTATATCTTATTTAGTGAATAAACCATCATAAATCCATATAATTATCCAAAGGAATAGAATATGTTCATTAATATCAACCATTTTCTTCTTATTCTTACCTTTTCAATTTATTGTTACATTCTTGAATCTAACAGTTTAAACAACATTTATATTATGTTAATCATCAAAAGGGTTATCAGGTATTAAAACTAATAGATATGTTTCATTAAATCAACTAAACTTGTTATAATTCTATTAGATGAGATATTTTAGAAAAATAAACATCTTATACCATACATATGTAAATTTTTTTCCATAAGAACTTCATATTTATTATATATGTTTTAAATTTTCTGTGTAATTCCATGGGCTCACCTCCGCTCATATTAAAAAAGGGAATCTCCTCTCCTCTATCCCTCACACCATTTGAGCACTCTCGTATTCACAATACCAACCAAAAACATTATAATATTATATCCCCATGAAATAGTTGCTCTTTTCTAATGAATGAAGAAACATAGAAGGATTAAGGTTTCTACCCAAGGTGGTTTTCCATTGAAGTGGTATACCTTTTTAATTATTATTTTCACTTGGTTTCCTCTTCAATATCTCAAAAATATTTTCAACCATTATTAAATATTAATATCTGGGTCTTATAAAGAACTAATAATTATTATTTTTATATTAAAATTCTTTTTCATATTGTTTTATACTCTTTGTGAAACGAAAACATCATTCGTGTGTACTTTTGGACAACCACCTCCACAATGCAATTTGTTTTTCTTTAGATCACTACCTATCATGGGTTCTAATATTGATTGAATTAATATATATATATATTTTAAAATAAATAATTATCATTTTGGAAAGATAATATATCATATATTCTCTTAACCTTCCATTATTAAAAATTTATATCACCCCCCATGTGTATGTGATAAATTCCTTCTCGATGAAGCAATGTAATTTTTTTTTACATCTTGAATTATATATTTTTTATAAAATTTTATTTATTGTATTAAACTGATAATTATTTAATTAATATTTTTTAAAATGATGTAAATTTTATCCCTTTAACCTTGTTCAACTAATTTATGTTATTTTCTGATTATGAATATAAAATACACAATATTTTAGACATGAATTTAACAAATTTACTTGTTGTACAATGTATGATATTAAATAAAATAAAATGTATAATGATAATTCAATGAAACTGGAATAAGATTTATAATAATTATTCAATTAATATATGTGTATTATATATGACAATGATTACAGAATTGGCATGTCTAACTCGAGGTAATGAAATTTTCTTTATAACCTTATTTTAAATGTTTTGACGTTTTTGTATCATTGTCCCGAAATATCCATACTCATTAAAATAATTCAAATATTTTTATTCAAATAACTAAATTTATGTTAAAATAAATTTCTAACCATGTTTTATTTTCAATATGATGGTCTTAAAATAATAATTTTATAATATTTCCAAATATTGTATTTATGATGTAATAAAAAAAGTGTGAAAAGAATATTTTTAATTAATATGAGATAAAGTGAACCGACTTACATCATGGATGTTTTTCATTAAAAATATTCTTTTAAAATTTTAAAATATTTACAAAAAAACATCTTATTTAAAATTATTCAAGTAATTTTTATGATTTTTCAATGAATTGTTTGTATCCTTATTTATACACGATCCCCAATATTTATTCAATATATGATTTAATAATATTTTAATGAACATCAAAAATATATATGTTTTTTGTATTCATAGGTATGTGTAAATTTTTATTATTATTTGTGATCCTAATATTTCTCTCTAATTCAATGGATAATGTTAATTTTCACCCATGAATTATGATGGAATTAACTAAAGAGGATATAAATTTATAAGACTATATGTAAGGGTTATTATAAGATTGAAATGAATATTTTTCCCCAAGATATGTATTTAAATTCATCATTCATTCAAAATAATTTTCCATGTATTACATTTTGATTTCATATTATAATCTAATGATCATCGGTTTGAGGTAATGTTTATTCCCCATTTCTGTGTGAAAGGTATGTTTTAAAGGTAATTATTATACCATAAACCCATATATAACAATAATTCCTCATAATTATGATTTAACCATTAATATTTTTAGTATTTTTTAAATATTATTTCATGAATATGAAAATACAATTTGGGATCTATGTTTACTATGTGAAAATAGAAATTTTTCTTATTGGATTAGATGATAATGAAAAAGAACTAATTAATTATATTCAATTATTATAACTTATTATGATTTTTGTATTCATCCCATGATTTAAAATATTTTTTATTAGGATTAAGGATTATTTAGAATAAATTAAAAATAATGTTATATGTCATGATTTTGTTATAAGTTGAAAAAATGTTTCATTTTGAATGTTTCATATAGTGGTAAAATTGAAGCTAAATGGGAGTTTCAATATGTAATTGTAAGGGTTTGATATACAAAATTATATACAAATTCTATAAAAATATAAACCAAAAATATTAAAAACTATTAGATAGTGAAACCCAATATATAAGGCATATAATCAAGGATTTTAATGATATAAGGTGTTATATATGATATCTATATACATATTTGTACTTACCGGATAAATATAGAATGAAGAATTACATGCATCATCCAAAAAATACATCCTCAATTTGGTTATGGATGTACCACATATTTGATTACTGATTTATCTAATTCCATCATTTTCAAAAACTAACAAAAAAATATTTGATTCTTTTTTTGGAGTCGTATCCTTTATCCATACACCCATGATTATATCATGGATGTATATTTGAGAATTAATTTTGGGAGGATAGGATTTATCCCTCACCAAATAATTTTGAGGAATATAATTTATAAATAAATTTGTATTAGGATTCATTTAATCCTCACCAGGGATAGGGTATCACAATCTATCATACAGATAGCTTCATCAACATTTTTTACATTCCATGGGTCATTGTATCGAGTTGTCATGTTCCTTGGCCAACCCCAACCATCTATTTTGGAGTATATTAAAATCCTTCTATTTGAATATATAATTTAAGCGCCATTTATGAAGATATATTACACACATTTCATCATTTTGATAATTTCACTATATATTGATTAATTTTTTTCCCTTCCCCTCTCTAAATCATTCATTGAGTAATTATTCCAATTAATATTTAATTATAATTTGACATAAGAAACATCCATGACATTATAAATGATGATACATCCTTATCCTATATTTTATGCATCACTATATGGTAAAATATCTTCTTCACTAAAGGTTAATATGAGAACTGGGTCAATTTATATCATTATCTTTACCTCCTTGAATTTTTCATCACATTAAAATATCTATAGGAAATTTACTCACTTCAATGTCAATATGGTTAATGGATTTTATTTTCATGGGAAGTTTATCACCACATGTTTTGATTATTAAACCAATATAAGAAAAAATATATAACGTCATTATAGTGGCCTCTCTAGGTCATTATTCAATCACCTCAATTATTGATGAAAAATAGATATACTATCATGTGTGACTACATGTCCAAGTAATGACTCTTTCTATATCCAAAATTCACACTTTCTAAATTTTTAGTATTTATTATCCTTTATGAAGTTATTTTTTACAATCCTAAAATTGTCTAAACATTATTCTTTAACATTTGAATATATAATTATATTATCTATAAATAATTCATTAATATTTTGGAGGTATTTTCTTAATATTTTATTTATCAATGTCCACAAAGAAATCATTGTAAATTATATGTTTTAATGGAATCCAATTTAATGAATATAACTTTTTTTCTTTGATATATACATAATTCATTACAATAAATTAATAATATCTTGACTTAAGATAATTCTTATAGAATTATCTATCCCACAATACTAATCAAACTATACATCAATTCATGTTAAGGGATACATTCCCGTTATCTTGATATTATTAATTTCATAGTAATTGAGGTCCACACTCAATAACACAATTTATTTTCCATAATAATTAATGATGAAACCCATGGTAATGAAATGAGTTGTATAAAACCATTATCTACATTCTATTAGATATTCTACATTAATTCCAAAAATCCAATAGAGGTTTTATTATATAATATATTTTTCATTGGTATAGATCTTGGTATGTGTTCACTTGAGTACTCATCTTCATGATCAAGTGGTAGAC
This sequence comes from Viscum album, assembly GCA_963277665.1. NCBI lineage: Eukaryota > Viridiplantae > Streptophyta > Magnoliopsida > Santalales > Viscaceae > Viscum > Viscum album. The sequence goes on along the minus strand of OY728163.1, from coordinate 1,208,210,299 downwards.
CATGAAAATTTTATTGAAATATTATCCAATATTTATATCTGCAATATCAATATTTTACCAAACCATTTTAGAGAAATACCCAGCATGAATTAGATATTATGGTCTCAAATGAACCAATAGATGATATTGGGATGATTCTGGATATGAAATTAGACTTTACTTTCACAGAATTTGTTTTTTCCACTATATATGGAGAGAGAATCGATTCCCATAATCACATAAAATTAAAATAACTGGAGAATAATAATAATTTTGGGAATCCCATTCCACAAAAAATATATTATATTCGATTTATAATCATGGTTTGAAATAAACATACCAACTTATATTTTCAATAATAACTCAATATATAGATTCTAGAATGGTCATTTAATTCTCTAAAAAATTTCATCATATAAATGGTTGAGTTGAAAAATAATTATATATAAAATTATTACTTATTTTTGGAGTCATGTGTGTTCCTTTCAACCCTTTATTTTCCTGAATATATTCAATTGTTGTGATTTCATCAATTTTAGCATTATATCTTGGTTTTCTGGGATTAGGATGTTTGGTTTCATTATTAATCATCGGTTCAGTGAACTTGTTGGTGAAATATCTATACTACTTACAACATAATAATTTGTGTGTTGTATATTCATTTGGAATAGATTTCCCTCTATACATCTAAATATTCTTCACTTTCTTATCCCTTTGGAATTCATGTTCGTGGTGACATTCTCTTTCAATGTTGAAAATATTATATTAACTTTGAGATAATTACCTACATCATATTTCTTATAATTTATACTTTTAATAAGACTTATTTTCATTGTTTTAGTGTTTTTATAATTATAGATTCCTCCAAAATTATTTTTTCACATATTACCACCAAGTCTATGAGAATGATGAAAGACATCAACCATGATGTCAATATTGACAGCACATCGAAACATTTATTCAAATATAACAATGGGACATACAGAATTACCCTTTTATAGAAAAGGGTTTTTGTTACACAAAAAATAAATAATTTTCCATTTATGGTCAATAATAAAACCAGAATCATACACTGAAAATTAGGTGATGTTATTTCATATATACTAATGGATTCAACCTCCTTTTCTTTTAAATCCATATATTCTATCTCCATATTAACATAAATATTTCTTAGATTATTTTTTTAATAAATATTATCATAAAATCCTCAAATTACATAGCTATAACTACATCCTTCTATTTTATATTATTAATGATATTCCACCATTGACTTGCTTAATGCCTCACCTTCTTGATAATAAATATATAAATCAATCTTTTCCTTGTCAAGGAAAATGAGAAGGATGATTATCTTTATGATTGTTTATATCCATTACTCACAAATACATGGGATTGATGACCTAATAAAGGTGGGTTTATTTTTCTCCATATAGGAAAAAATATATAGTAATTATTTCCTTATCATGCAAGAGAGTTTAATATGATTAATGATATTATTCATACCTTGACCTCCTACGATGAACATAGACATATTATTTTTCAATCCAATTCAAATATTATTCATCTACCCACATGGGATGTCATTACACTATCCATAAAAACCATTTTTATCATTGATCATCAAGGTTCGATCAATTTGATAAGACTAAATATTAATTTTACTGACAAGAAATCATTATCAATGTATGAAATCATATGATAAATAATATCAGTCCGAATATGTACTAAATTATGAAACATTCATTTCAATGTATGAAATTTTAGGTTCATCCAATATATCTTTTGTATCATCACATGTTAGCTTATGATTTATCCATATATTTATAATATCTTATTCCCTAAGAAGAACTAAACCCTACACTGATACAAACTAGGGTAACCCCTGAAATTTCTATATACATGTTACATCATTTTTTATTATTATTTATTATATATCACCATAAAAGAACAACATAGAGCATAAATATTTAGTTCCCTTTGATATTATAAACCAAAATATTTATATAATTTTTATAATATATCATAATTAGTATTCTAATAGGATGTCCATTTAGTCTCTTACTCTTAGTAGCACGGATCCAAGCTCCTATACTAAAAAATCCCATGACACAAAGGGATAGACCATCCTTAGAGGATCTACAACTATAGAGCCTTGATCACTAATGGGGACTCTAGGAAGGCAGATTCATGCTTGATGTCAAGCTCTCCCGATTCAATATGGCACATCATTTCATGGACTTATCTCCTCAACTATTAAAAAATAATGATGTCAAGAAATTGGTTAAACTATGGGGTATGGATATAAGGTAGGTAACCTAAACCACACCACATATGATCCCAAATAGAATATTAACCTCTGGTTAACATTCTTCATCATCCAAATCCCAACAGTCTATGTTTTGAAAAGACTCTAAGGAAGATATGGTCTCCCTTATATAATTCCAATTGCTTACGATTTCAATATTAATAATATTTCAGTCTTCTCCAGGATATCCCCATATGGTTATAGATCTATTGAAAATTCTCCATTATATTGTTCAGTATTTTTGTCCTAAAAATAAATGTCTTTCCAATCTCCATCCAGCATGGAGGTGACCTATATGGCCTCCTATATAGGGAATAGGATTGTCTCATACTGATAATGAAGTGATATATGGAATTATATGAAAAACCCACCAATGGAATGTGATTTTACCAAATATATAAAAACTATGACACCTAGAACCTCAGTATATCTTCTAACACCAAGATATTTCACTCAGTCTGGCCATCAAGTAGGCCATAAAATGTTATGCACATCTACAACTGGGTCCCAAATGAGTCTTTTAATCCTATCCAGAATTCTTTCTTGAAAATTCTTTGACGTTTAATGGAAATTGGGGTGGGTTCCATGAATATGGATTATCACCCACTCATACAAATTCTCCTAACACACCCCCTGAGTTCTTCTCTAAGATGACCAGAATGTTTTTTTACTTCAAAATTTGGTCAATAATCACCCAAATAGCATTGTGTCATATCATTTTCTATGCAATACATATCATAATGTCTATGGATATTCCATCACATTTACACTCTAATGTATCATGTGTTTGTTTCAATCCACCTAGAATGTTTCTATCTTCCTTCACGTACTGACATGTGAAAAACCAAGAGGCAAACTCAGTGGAACTCTAACTTATGAAAACACAAACATTACACCACTTATGGACCATGAACATATATTCCACATCAGGATGTACAATCAAGGGAAAGGGTTAAACTCTCCTATCACCACATCATGCAATATAAATTAATGAACTATCTATTTTTGAAAAAAAAATTATATGATACCCTCGTTTAGAAGACCCTTCAGTTGTACACCCTTAGTAATTATAGTCATATAGAATCTTATATTAAATGTATCCCCATATTGACCCCTTTACATTATCATGAATCAGAAGAGTTATCCCCATCGAATAATGGACAATCGAACCCATGTCTTCCACTATTGTTAGATTTAGTGAAGATAACTTCCTAAAAACACCACTACCTACAGAGAGTATTACTCCTCATGTAGGACCTCACCCAACATATTCCCCTTCCAAGAAGTATTTTTTATCTTGAAGTCACATTCCATTAAGAAATCCAACGAATATATCAATATAATATTTATCTGTTTTTGAGTGGATATATACCTAAGACTATAGTTTCATGAGAAAAATAAGAACTCTCACCCTTAGGATACTGCATCCATATCATTAGGGTGGAGATAAACACTGCATACTCTTGGTCTGGATTCACATAGTTCTACTCATGGGGTATCAACTACCTAACACACATGTGATCACCTCATTCCACATCACAAGCAAAAAACCATTCCAATATCTATAGGCATCGAATATAATAATAGATTATCCTTAAAAACAACTGTCCATATCAAAAAAAGAGCACTATTCAATATCTACCTCACCTCATTGAATGATCTCTAAAAGTACTTCATTCAGGTAAATGGTACCATTAATAATTTTAAGAGTATCATGGGGATTAAATAATAGAGATTTATTTTACAATCCTTATGTATTATTCATCATTGCCAAGAAGAATTTGAACCTCCCACATGATCTTTCGTATTTTCCATGCAAGCACTTCATCAATATTCTTAAGGTAAATTTATATTCCTTGACTATAGATTAAATTACATAGAAAATGAAATTATTAAATCCAAAACTTAGATTTTGAGACCCTAACATAATTCTCGCTATCTTAGATCGGGTTTAGGGATATCCCTTGATTATCTATATTCACCTCCGCTAATGTTCATTATATTAATATTAAATCAAATAAGGTAAATAAAAATGAACAATGTATGTTTGAATCATCCGATTCATATGATCCATAATAATATTAGAGGAACAGATCACACCAAATCTAATTATTTGCATATTAATGTGTCTATTGCAACATCAAAATTTCATCTTCCTAATTTCAGCCTCATGAACCCTCAACTGGTGATATCGAATTCTTTTATTGATCTTTGGAAACTAAATTTGACATATATACTTGTCAAATGGGGCCTAAATACATGTATATGGGAACTTATTCATTATCATTATGAAGTCAATTATTCTATAATCAACATGAAGTATTATTCCCCTAACCGAATTTTGTATAATCAAAACATATGATACATATGGGGAAAAATTGGTCTTGTGATACCCTTCTATCGAAGATCTTCCACCTTCACCACATCACATATATTTTGGTAGGGGACATTTGATATGATACAGAGGATAATAGTTCAGCCTCAAGAAGATATTCAATTTATAATTATTTCTATTACCTGGTAGGTAGTCCTAGGACATCCTCATGGAATATGTAAATTTAGTACACTACCAATAATAAAATAATCGTTAATGTATAACATATTACATTATGTGATATGCTCCAAAAATGATGGGTGTTTGGTTGAAGCATCTTTTTTAAAATACCCAAATGTTCATCGATGATAAATATCTCACCAAGAAAATAATTATATCTTCCCATTTTTCTGGAGAAATATAATTTTCATTCTATAGTGAATATATTCTGAAATAGCGTACAACCATTCCATATCTACGATGGAATAATGTGGCTTAATCATGATGAAAATGAGGTGACATAATAATCACTATCCACAGAGTTTTATCTCACACTACCAATAGATAAGTGATATCAATGAAATTCACCCAATTGAATCCATTAACCATGGATACTAGGATATGGTCTCAATGGTGATCCTTATATCTAAATAGAAGGATACAAAGATGAAAGAATGACTAATACCATTTTTATATGATTTGAAACATGTTTTCAAAAGACATAGATCATTCCAATGATTGCCTCATGGGTTCCTAGTTATATTTTTTCATATCATACAACATACCATGGATTCAAACGTGATATATCTATTGCCAAATTAGTCTGCATAGTAATGGAGATGGAAGTACCTCATAGGGTCACCCTCCTCCTATAACTCTTCCTTCTATTATCTCAACTACTCCTCTATCAGGACCATATCTATGGGGTGTGTTGACCATTCTTGGGATATCTATAATATCTTTTGAGCCTCTGTTATGGTGGTCCATCCACTACCTACCTATCATACTCAGGATAATTGGTCAAGAAATCATGGTCCATATGTTTCCTCTTGTCATATGCTTAAAATGTTTCCACTCATTGTTTATTAGATCCTCTATGAGATCCATTATTTTTTGATTCACACATTGGAGTAATGGTTTGAGTATGAATCCTCTATTGAGACCTCTAAATCGGACACCAGCTAACTGTTATTGGTAACTCAGTCACTTGATGTACACTACTCGGTCCTACTACCAAACATTCCTACACTAGAAAACAACTAGAAAACTGGGCCAATTGTAGCAATTTAGTTTAAATTAGTATGCATAATGAATCAATACTGAGATTAATTTATCTGTGTAGACCAAACTCATACATCCATGCATGGAAGAATACATAACATTACATATCTAGGGAGTTACATTTGAGGTATACAAATCTCATGGAATAATCTAAAACATCCATGTCTACCTGATAGATATTTGGATCAACCCCCTAAGGTGACAAGGATGAAGTTAAATACATTTAATGAAATAGATTATATAAATATAACCATGAGAGAGTCATCTTATCATAGGTTTTCATGATCAAAATCCACCCACACCCTATTTCCATGAAAAAATGTATCCACAAATACAACTTTATGATTAGTTTGAGATTATAATGACTAAATACTCAAATTAATAACTAAAGGAAATCCTCTACATCCTAGGAATATAGATCAAAGTTTTTCATCAGTAGTCCTTGATGTTGAAACACTAGTTTCATGTATTATCGACCCACTAAACTGGTACTCTGTATTTATCTATAGTTAAATTAATGTTTCCATGTTCCCTAAGAGGAAACACCTCATGCTATGGAAACTTAAATGTTTCCCCACTACTAAATGGATAGTCATCATGATAATATATCTGCAACCTAGATGAGTATCATACTATATGAATCCAAATATTTGTTAATACAATCTAGTTTAATATGAAGATATATATATGGATTTGAATCAAGAAATAATGTCAAAGGATTAAATATTATATGATGTATGTACCAATGATTCATTACTACTAGTGTCTCTCTATCCTAAGTCCACATATTATTATTTTGACTCGTGGTTAATGGAATCATCACGTGCCACACAAAAACTACGTTCCCTATCCTAAAAAATCAAACTTCAGACCCTCTAACATCATCACCCTATGTTCCCAGCCATTTCTCACTATGGGTACCACTACCACATAAAGCTGAGGAAAATTCATAGTTAACCCCACAATATTATGACCCAAACCCCTCTATGAGGTGCCTGGCTGGAGGAAATCAAATTGTGATGACCACCTACCTCACTATGTTAGACTAGGGAATACTGAAAGGCATCAAGAAAGAATAAATAAAATATATTGCCTTATCCAATGTACCTCTATTAACGCACAACTATTTACATGAAAATGTGTAGAGGAATAATAAGAGATAGAGAGATCCAGAGTAAGACCCTGAATAAAATAACCATCATGGAATAAATCAATGTACAATAGTATAAAATAAATCCTAATGGTGAAAAATAGACACCCAACAACAAATGATCTCCCATTATGAGAATACTGAAAAATAAAGAATGTTGAAGAGATCCAAACTATTGATATTAATGTTAGACCATAGAATAGGGTTTTTACACCCATGTATTACTACACTCCACCTATGTCCCTACTAATCGTCATGTCATGAAGAAGAGACAATACATTTAGGAAAATACCTTGCATTGTTAATTATATACATACACAATTACATACCCCAATATAGGGAGAAATATTATGATAAGGTAGATATTAAATCAACCAAATAAAAAAGGAAACAACACCCAATATATATATATATATATGCTCTCACGCAATCCTAGAAAAAAGTGAAAAGGAAACTCTATACCCATTACCCATTCTAGGATGGCGTGTCCTCCTGTAGCTCTAATAGTTCATATATGATACCCTTCATTTTGAAAACACCAATATAATCTATATGAAGGCATGTGTAACTCACTGTTGTTCTCCCCAACTGAGGGATGTGAAACCCCATTATAGGACATGCCCCCACATAAGAATGAGGATGAGTTGTACCACTACAAAGAAAGGGTAATATCACCCCACTAAATTTTGTGGCCGTACCAAATATACATATGTAAATATTATTATGGAACCATACCCTAGTGTGACATGAGATTTCCATCCTCAAGATCTGCATTATGATCCTGCCAAGACAACTACAATTTTGAAGCATATCCAAAAGAAGGATCATACAAGGAAACCCTTAAAGGATATCTTATTAACCAAATTAAAGGATGCAATCACATTTTACATGAAAAATCATCAACATAGGTAAATAATGGGAATTGATATGTTTCCAAATGAAATATATACGTATTTTGAAAGGTAATGGGTGATGTACATGACATGTATATGGGGTAAAACGGTGTATTACCCCTCCACATCAACTAGCCCCATACTCTCCTACACATAATAGATGATCTCGCTTCACTATACATGGGTTTTAACTATATTACATGGTTTTTCTCAAGCATCAGGGTTCTTCCCATTCTCTTCAATCCATTGACCATGTGTATTGACTTATGCCCATGTACTTCGATTTTTTACAATCATCCAGGCTATGTTTGAGTACCGGATTGTGCCCGTGTACTCTGTCAGGACTCCAGTAACATTTATATGTGTTTTTAAATGTTTTACATGAGTAAACACTAAACATATAATACATGGTAACATGGTGTGTTAAGGGTCCATAAAATGTGTGATATTTATTTCTTCTAGAAACCATAGTATACAATTCTTGGATGTTCAACTATATGGATTCTTCCTGACTATGTGACATGTAGTTGAGTTTTTCTAAAAAAACTTGTTTTCTCATGCAGATAAAATTTAATCACATTAAAATTATAATCCCTCCATTTTCTTATCCAAAATAAATTGTGAAAACCTCTAGGAATAAATTACCAGCCTCTAGTGTTGAAAAAATCATTATGTGATCATTCAAGTTGTAGTATATCAAGCGTTTTCAACTATTTGATGTCCCATAAATTATCTCCATTAATTGAAACATATTATATTATATTGGTACTTCCCCAAATCGCAAATAAATACATCATTAATGAAAACACCCTAGGTCATGGGGTTTAATCACACTTGAACCCTTTCCAACAAAGTGGAACCACGACCCTATGGTCCAATAATGATTGAATAAATTAATAATGGGTGAAAAAATAAAATAAAATTGATAATAATCATTGGTTGTAGGAATATTATCTAGTGGACATAAATTTTGGGATCATGGTTCATATATATGTATATCAATATATATTCACTTTGTTAATAAAATTATATGACAATATCATGTGATGTGAAATAATATATTATTAATAAAAAGTATATTTAAAAATCAATTATCCTTAATAAAATAGTATGGAAACTAAAAATAATGAGACCAATCACATTTATGGATTGGTCATTTTGAGAGATATGGTTGTAGGTAATGATGAGAATTCATTGTCTTTTCTATCACTCGGTATTCATTGATCTTATAATGGATCATTCTTCAGTCATGATCTTCCAAAGAAGAATGATGGCCTCTTGCCAAATCCTAAAATGGAAATGCATTCGATCACTATGAAACATTCTAATAATGTATTTAAAGATATAATGATCGGTTAAGGTTTCTAAAATTATGTAAATTCATATGTTATTTATGTTAATAAACACTGTAAACCACAATTTCCTTAACTAATCATCTTATGTTGGCCACCCTCAGGTAACACATTGGGAAAAAAATAGTTTCCAAAATCAACTATGGTATTTGATTTACCATATAAGGTCCCAAAAGGGAAAATGAATATAAACCAAAATAATGCATGTATGTTTTTTAAATATATTAATATTATCAATATCTTAATTAATGGGGATTGGAGAAACCCTAGCACTATGATGAAAAAAATGAAAAATATTAATATTCATATAGAAATATTCAAAGGAGAAAACATCAAAAATATTTTAAAAACCATACAATTTTTTTTCTTAATCTGAAAAAATACTATTATTATTAAGTAAAAATTATCTTCGAGGGTGTTGAATAAAAAAAATTACATTTTTTATTTTTTTTATTTTAAAAAATAAAAAACATTAATGCTAATTTATATAAAAACCAATGATAATATAGAGCATATATCTCCAAAATAAAACCAAAAAATATTTATGGATAATTTATTATTATAGAAACCATTCAGAAAGGATATTATTTTCAAAATTTGTAATGAAGTAAAAATTTGGAGGAATCCAAAAACATAGAAAATATACAAATTAGATTAATTTTATAATGATGCTAATCTATAATAAAAAATAAATTATTAAATAATATTAATAGAGACACAAAAATTGGTAATGAAAAATAATGAATTTGGAAATGGAGGAAAATATTTCCTAATTGAAAAATGATTTGTTTAGACCCATTTACAAAAGAAATTTTGGTTTAATTATAAACCAAATAAAGGTAGAATTATAATAATACATGTAAAAATTGGAAATAATAATAGGGTAAAATTACTTTATTTTTAAAGATAATTATATATTATTTCCACATATACATTTACAGGCAAAAAAATCTCAATTTTACAAATTAAATTGGAAATGAAAGAATTTTATTTTAATCTAGAAATCCAAAATTCAAAAAATCCTCATATATATTAATGATAATAAAAATAATAAATTATTCAAAAACCTTTTTAATATGACATAAATTTTAAACACATCATTAATACTAATTGTATTAGTTTGCTATTTTTTATTTACATCATCAGATTTTAATAACATTGATAATTTAATGCATGTTTCTTAATGGGGTAATCAATCCCCATTCATTATTACCAAATTACACATTTTCAAAGTAGTAAAGGTATTTGAATAATTTTTTGTTTATTTTTTTATATTCCAATGTTTATATGATGGATAGTGTTGTTATGTTTTGTGAGACTCGAATCTATGATTAACATGTTTTCGGAAATTTACCATTAATCTACGAGTAACATTATAATGAACTTCCATTTTGATATCATCATTAATGTACTATATTCATGAAATATATAAATGTTCAAATACCATTTATTAATAATATTAATTTATTGATTCTTTTTATGCTGATAATAGTGATCTTGGTACAAATTTTTTCATGAATTTGGTTTAACCAACCAAAACTGGGTCATATTATACTATTGATTGAATTGGCGTTTAGATAAGTACAATAGTAATATATTTTTCAAAAAATAATTATAATGCTAATAAAATTTTATTACAGTTGATATATATATATATATATTGGATTTTAAAAGGTAATTGAAAATGTTAGATAATAATTGAGATACTCACTTGTTGAATTCACTGCTTATGATCACATGTTCCTTCAAAATTAAGTATTAACACTTCATTATTGGATGAAAAATATATCTAATGTCTACTAATTATTAGGTATAAGAATAATGGGTATGTATTTTAGTGATAACCAAATGGTTTTACTTTTGGGGGGGGGGGTAGAGAAGGGGTTTTTCTATAAGCGAGTTTTGAGTTGTATTTATTTTAAAAAAAGTTATTAATGTGCAAGGTTGTTATTGCATATGAAATTTAAAAATAATAGAGGTGATATTTTTATTTTATATATATAACTCATCCTATAATTTATGGACAACATGTTGTGATATTATATGTCTATATAATTATGTTTAACCACTTATACAACATTTTTCATTTCCCTTGGAAAAACAATTTTTACCTCATAATTTTATTTATTATATTACAAGAAAATATTAAAAATAATAATAATATAATTATAATTTAATAAACCATTTAATTTGAAAATTTTATAACGTATATAATTTTTAACGTCTCAAATAAATAAAAAAATATGTTTAAATCCAATTTTTAGAAAAAAAAATTAATTATTAAACATTACTATGATTAAGATTAGTTCATATAAATTATAAATTCAATAAATATTAACATCTTTTTAATGAAATGAGTCGTTAAATTATATTTATAATCTATAAGTTTTATATTTTATATACATAACAAATCATTTATTTTTATTTCTAGAAATAATTATAATTTTCAAGGGTTAAAAATTTATTCTTTAAATAATATTTTTTGATTTAAAACATTTCATCTATTTCGCACAAAATTTATAATATTTCATATATGTTAATAAAATTTTCACAACATAGGTATACCTATTCCATGCATGAATTCCCAATTTCTACAAATCCAATGAACATAATACCAATTACCATATTTAAAAAGATCACATCTCTTATAATAATGGATATAACAGTCATATATCATTAATATATATAACATTACATCATTACTAGAATAAAATATCATATTTATTTAAATCCCTCTCAATATTATCATTATATTTATAATTTTATTATTTTTTAAATATATTTAATTGGGGTTATTATATTTATGTCTTACCCCAAGGAAAAACTTTTAATGTTTATATTATTTTTAGTTACCCCTTATTTTCATCCACTTGTTATTTTCTTAATTATGTTACATTTTTCATTATTATAATGTAGTTCAATTTATTATTAATTATAATATTTTATCAAAATAAAATTAATCACTGTATTTTTTATTTTATTGTTTCAAGTTAAAAAATATATTAAACATGGTATTTATTTTAAATGAAAATACATTTTAATATCATATGGAGTCACACTCTTCCCTCATAAATAAATTTCGTCACTTAAAATTTGATACTATGATGAATAAATTAATGAAAATTCAAACCGTTTTCATTTTTCCATCCTATATTGATTCTTGATGGATATGATTATCAAAAGAACATTAACTGTGTGTGTTCTCAAATTTCATTGCACGTTATATTAATGATCAATGATTTCTCATAGATTCTCATCATTAGACATATCATATTCATGGTATAAACCCTCTATGAACAAAATATGATAATTATCATGATTGTACATATTGAAATGTGATACATGGATCACATCATGTTCCAAGAAGAGGTTTTATGAATGTGAAAGATGATAAGTCATTATCTCATAATGATAGAAGACTTCAATGGGAAAAATGTTCATAGGGATTATGTTTTCAATCTTCTAGAATCTCATAATCCAATTTCATATTTATATTCAATGGATGACATTACCACTATCAATAAATTATAAATAAATATAGTGACTATTAAAATATATCTACACTGACATTATGTTTTTAAATGTGTCTTTGAATGTTTTTATTATTCATTAGAATATATTGAGAATATATTTTCTCTGCATTTTCATTCCATTAAATTCATTCCATCATGTTTATATTTGTACCAATTCTCATACATAGATCATATGATGTAATTTGGTTATTATAATGATAATTGTTTTTTATAAAAGTAAATTAAAAGGGAAGTTTATGATCCCAATATTCTCTAAAATCAGTTGAACTGGTTCATAGAATATCCTTTGATGACATACTGGTCCTTTCAGATTGACCATCAATATGAGGATGATAACAAGGGATGCAACATTTCACTCCATCTAATGCTTGCAGATTAAATATCTAGAAAATTAATGTATACCTCAGATCATAATAAGATGTAATTGAGATTGTTACTACATTTATCATTTATAGATATTTTATTTATATATTAACATGATGATCTATTGAGAAATAATATCAAATAGAAATGAAATAAATTAACCTTATAAGGAGATAAACTCAAAATGAAAAGGAATCATTATATTTGGATAATGGGGTCATTACTAGAATTGTATTCATATAGATGTTCTCCAATTTACATTTAGGTTTGATTTATAGTATCATCTTCACCTTATAATTCACTCATTGTACATTAACATACTATAATACTAGAAATAATTATACATATACTATAATACCCTTGATAGTGTTGTCACATCATAAATGATTGTCAATATAACACCCTAAAAACTACTTCTCAAAGAATACTCCACTCGATTACATTCTTAACAAAAATCATTGTGCTTTATATGATCTTCAATGTACTGTGAAAATAATATTATTTATATGTGAAAAGGTTAACCGATCAGTTATATTGGATGCTAATAATAGGAATAAGATATTATGAAAATATATTTATTTACATTTTAAATAAGTAAAATTTATTGATCAATGTTTAATTATTATATGCTCAATTTTCATTGAAGACATTTTATACATTAAAAACATTTTACTCAAAAAAAGTTGTTAATTTTTTGTGAAAATTTTTAATAATTAATTTCATAATGTTTTAGAATATTTTTTCAAATAAAATTTTATTACTTATGTATTATTATATCAAAATTAACATATAATGATTTTTTTTATTCTTTAAAAAAAAATTATAATTGAATACTAAGAATATTAACTTCTAAAAAGCATTAATTTATTTTTGTGGAGTAGTATCGTCATGAATTTTTAAATTATTAAATATCCAAAGCCTCATTTAATTATAAAAAACCTATATAAATACCAAGGAATCATTTTTTGTCTTTTTTTAAATTAGTTCATTTTTGGGATTGAAAACATGTTTGTCTAAAATTTATTAAAGGGTTTTTATGATCTTCTGTTAAAATTTATTTCTAAAACATTATGAATTTGATATTTTGAAATTTTTTTGAATAACTAGAATTATGATGGAAAGAAGTCATTAAATTGGCTCCTTTTATTTTTTTGGATATGTAATTGAACCAATGGAAAATATTTGTAACCTAGATAAGGGGAAAAGGCGGAAATGATGGTTGAAACAGTGAAATAAGACATTAAAATAACCCCAAAGTATTCTTATAAACTAGTTTATGAGTTTTTTCATCAAAATTTATCCAATGTTAAAATTATGTATGTTATTTAAATTTTTCATTCAAAATGAGTCATATTTTTTTTACGTAAATAATAAAACAAAATAACACTATCTTTTCTTTTAAAAAATAGAATAATTTATCATGGGAATAAAATGAGTCTATGATCATTACTAAATTTTTATATCTATAAATACAAAGTCATTATTATGATGATGAGTTATTTATAATTTTTAATTATGGTATAATTACCATAAATTCTTATGTGAAAATGCCACAATGCTTGTAGAAGTAGTACAAATATTCCCTAATTACATTGAGAGCCACCAATCAACCCTCGAGCGACGATTTCTCTTCATCTGGGAGGCAACCCTAACGGCTATTTATCTTCACGAAAGTGGCAGATTCTTCCACAGTCTCCCTCAATAACGAGGGAGGGACTTTTACTGTCCAGGAGAGATGCATCTTCCCCTTTCATTCCATTCTCAAACACTTATTCGCTACCGGCATTACCTCAAATCCCGCTCAGCCTGACAGCCGTGGATTTACTCAATGGTTTCCCTAACCATTCTCTTTTGACATAAGAATTTTCAAAGTCTTCATACCTTTTTATGCACATTCTGATTGTGAGATTTATTCAGCGATGCCCTCGGTAGACTCATCTTATAGGAATGCCTTCAATGCTTGGGTTCTGTAAGAGAGGGAAACGGTGGGTCTTCTGGATAATCATTAAATAATATTCCATTTCACCTCGGAGAACGATCTCATCAAAGCCTGGTCAACTGCTCCAAGAAGATTCAATGGTTTCCAATTTTATCTTCTCCGGTGGTCCTTGAACTTGAAAATGAAACGTGATCCTCCATCAATGGAAATATGGGAATGTTTCCCCAACATTCCTCTACCGTTTCAAAATCCATCTATTCTCCTTATGTTAGGAAATTTGATAGGGAGATACATGTGTTCGGATAGCCTCACAAAGGCAATTTTTCATCTTGTGAATCCTAGAATCTTTGTTGAAATGGATGTATCATTGGTTCTTTTCGAGTATGTGTGGATTATGGTGGGAGAAGAATACTGCTGAAAACAATGTGTGGTTTTCGAATCCTGGACTGATTACTGCAATGAATGCAAGAGATTCGGTCATGTGCAAGAGGATTTCCGTAGGAAGTCTAAGTGGAATGCCATGAAGTCGAGTTATATCAGTGCTAGAGAAGGTGAAATTAATCATGAGGGAAAGATGAAATCCTCTAGGTTGACCGACCATCAAGAAGGTTTGTCCAGTCCTCCCAGGGTGTGCGATGTGTCAATAGATTTTTTACCTGAGCAGTCTCGACAGGTGTGTTCGCCGGTGATGAAAATATTGAAAAATCAGGTGAATCTGACAGTGGAGAATGTGTTTTAGAGGATGAGGAAGGATTTGGTTGGGCCATCCTCTAGCAGAAGTTCCCCATGCAATATTTGATGGAGGGGGATAGATTTGGTTTACCCAACTGCAACCAATGAAGGGAGAAGGGTGTCTGGGATTTCCCATGTACCAGAGTAACTGAGGGTTTATGTGGAGGAGATTACAATGTGAGTGGAGGGTTCCAAACAGAATGACCTGAGGAAGGGAAGGCTGGGTCTGGATATGGAGGTGGTCCCTTCAAACATTGTGGTTATACTAGGGGTCGATCATGCTGGTGATTCCTCTTTTGAGGAAGTGGTCAGTGGGATTCAGTACTCCGTACATGTTAGAAATCTATTTTATGGACACACTATGGAAGGGATGAACAATAATCAAGAAGAATCAGAATTTGAGAATGGGTAACGATTGGAGAATTCCATGGGAGAAAGTAAGAGTATCTCTACTAGAGAAACAAGCCTGAGGAGTAGAAGGAGTAATAGAAGGAGGAAGGGAAGGATTGACTACTCCTCCTTGCCACCTCCTTTGAATATTCGGCCTGCAAAAAAGAGAGTGGATGGGAGGGTGGCCTGTGAAGATTTATGTCAATCGGAACACCATTATCAACCTGGATCATGGGGTCTAATTCTGAGTTCAGGAGATGAGGTTAAAGAGTAGGAGTTGTATCTCAATGAATCGGAATAGGATTCATCCATGATGATGGGCCAAAATATTGAAATGATTCTTAATTTGGAACAATACACATGGGATGAAAAACAGGACTCGATTCTGGTTTGGGGATTCAACCAGACATTATTAAAGCTTGAGGAATACATAAAGGTACGAGATAAACTATCTGCTTCTTTAGAAGTCCTGATAATGGAAGATCCTCACACTCAGGTTATAGATATTTCATGGAAGCTGTTTAGGGATATGAACTTTAGAGGGTTTAAATTTTCTTTCAATGACTCTATTCTCTCATTTTCTGACGGATGTTCCATCTATCTATTTTCTTGAGTGTTTGATTATGAGGACTTAATTTCAGTCAATGTGCTTAAAGGTAAACTAGGGGTTTTGTTCCTTGCATTTTTATGGTTCTACTTCAGATGGGGTTCAGAGAATGAGTTCACCACTTCGGCATGACACTTGGATTGTGAGAGGGTATGGCCTGGCCATTGGTATTATGCCTGTGCATCTTTTCACGACACTTTATGAGTGCCCACGTCTTGGTGGGGGAACTTTACACGATGCAAATACTGGGGCGAGGTAGAACTTTTCTGTGTTTGGTAAATTTTATTAATTTAATTTGGTGTTGCTGGACACCACGGTTTCTCACTTTCCAGGAAAAGTGATTTTATAATCAAATAAAAATAATAATTTTTAGTTATCCAAATTACATTAAATACATTAAAATAAATATATTTTGAATATCTATATTTTTTATATGACTTTCTTATAATTATAAAGAATTTTGGTGTTGTTTTTCGGGTTTATATTTTAATTCAATTACTATATAGAATTTATAATATCGATGTATTTGAATAGTCTATAAACTTTTTTTAATAGAATATTATATGAAAAAAATTATTTATTTATTTAAAATTAACAGTAGTATTATATTAAACCATGTGAATGGTATATGGTTTGTAATATAATCTATGAACTAATTATTAATCCCCTTTCTTGTTTGTGATAACAATATTGAATTTAATATATTGAGAAACCCTAGCAACAAATTAATTGTAAAAATGGTTATTGAGGGTTAAAATTAAGAGATAAGGTTGAAGACAACATCTAATCATTCCAAAATTATATTATATGGTAGGATTTTGACACAAAATATTGTATCCTTAAAATATGTCAATATTTCAACACATTATCAAGAGAATTAATTTATACTATTTGAGTTATTTATGTAATTCCAAGGGTTACCTTCAAGTCACTTATAAAAGGGAATCACATCTCTTACCTTAGTCACACCATATGAGAAATATTGTTTGTAAAATACATAAGAAAAAAACATAAAAAACTTCCGATAAATTTACTAGGGTATATAGTCTTATCCAATGACCAACATAAAGGGATTATTTGTAATCCAATGTCCCCTTCCCATAAAAAGGTATAATTTTTAACTAAGATGTTTTTTGATACATTAATTATTTTCAATACTTTAAATATTAATTAACTATGATAAAATAAAATAATTATTTTAATAAATACAATGAAATTTTATTATGTTTGTGGTAAAATTATAACTTATATCCATTTTTTATCTTTTGGAGCACAGAAAACATTATTCATGCATAACTTTAGAAATCCACTTTGATGAAGTGATGTGTTTAATTCACCATATCTTCCCCTAATAGATGTTTATAACGATTTATGTAATATATTAATATATAAATCATTTATGACATAAATTTTATTCATAAAATATAATATATTATCAATTTTTTACCCCTACATTTATTCAAAAATAATATTGTCGGTCTTGTAACCACATACATAAATTATTTATTTTCATTATTCACATAAAAATTTCATTTGTTATTATAAAATAGTTTTAAATTTATAAAATTTATAATTATTTCCTGACTAATTATCTAGATATTAAGTAACAATAACCAACTTTATCATGTTAAATCCACTAATGTTTTTACGCATATAAATATAATTTCCTAAAAATATATTAAACGAAAAAACCTATTTAATAAATATATATGGTATGATAATAAATAAATTATAAAGAAAAAATACAGTGGAATAAACATGAAAATTTTTCTTCATATATTATTTACACTAAATAATTTTATTTTACATATTAGATATGTATGTGGTGAGTTAGAGAAGTGGTAAATAAATTTTCATTAAAAACTTATTTTAAATGATTTAATTTTTTTCTAAAATTTTCCATAATGTCTATGCTAATTAAAATTTATCACATATGTTAATAATATATTTAAATATATTTTCTTTTTAATTTTAGACCTTGTTTTTCCGTCAATTTAATTATTTAAAATAATGCATTTCAATGTTTTCAAGAAAATTTGTTTTTTATATTTTTCATAATGTTTGAAAAATATCATTTTTTAACATATTTATCATGAGTGCTATTTCCTTATTTCATATTGATTATTCTTTAAAAATCATAATCATATAGTATTATTGGTTATTTTAAAAGAGTATCATATTTCCCATTCATATAAGATTTTTTTAATGGGTTTTGGGTAAAAAAAAAATTTACAGTATTTTTAATGTGATTCCCAAAATCACTTCTGAATATGTGATAAATATAATAATATTTTTTCCCAAAATTTTTTTATATGCACACCCACAAGGGGGTAGGATTGAATAGTGTTTGGAAAAATTTTCATTATATAAAACATCCCTCTTTGAGATATATATATTCGTCTCATTTCATTAACACTAATAAGAAACTGAAATAAAAACATTAATGTAAGAGATCAACCATAAGAGGTTTATGGTCGTTAAGGGTAAAATAAACACTTTTTACACAACACCAACAATATAATCCATGACATTGGTGATTTTAAATATAAAAACCCTTTTACGAGGGGATCCTTGATGATTAAAACTGAAATTAACATAATACCAAGTTCCATGATATTTCAACAAGCCTCTCCAATTAAAAGACCCATTAATAGTCACTACACACACTATTAAAGTGAGTGTAAAAAATTATAGAACATATAACTATTTTAAAAGAATGACTTCAGTACATAGATTCATGAATAAACTAATAGAAGTGGATGATTCGTCCTGATAATATGATAGTCTTCATAGTGTATCTCTAGATGATAATTAGTGAATTTTATATACTTTTAGGCTTAGAATGAGCAGTTATAATGGATAATTTATATGTATATTAAACATTATTATTCATGTGAATGTGAATTTATGTCATTCTTCTCAACCATCTATATATTTTCTCATCAACGTTTTTTATGCAATTGAAAAATCCACCATTTATATGTCCTACTTAAATTTGAACTTATGTAGTGATATAATACTAACTATTGGGTTGATAATAATTTTATGGGATATGAAATTAATTACATTCATATATTCATTTATGATATGGACTATGATTCTACAACATCATTGTTATGGATCTTCTTCTTTATATATTTCTACTTCTAGTAAAGATATAATTCATAAAATATAATATTTAATAAAAAGTAAAATCATTTTTATGATGAATTCAAAATGAATGAAATCAGTTATCAAGAGATTAGTGAAATAATTATGAGATTTTTCATAAACAAAATTCATTGTATGATATTAATCTTGTAGTATGGTTCCCTATAGGATAAAAATTGGGAGACTACTTATGAAAAAATACCTCTTAATATTCTTTATATGATAAACTGTCTTCCATAATGCATTGGAAAAATATTTAGCAAAAGATAAATATGTTGAATCTACATGATATATATCTTTCAAAACATCTCAACCCCTCATAATATAACCTTTTATGAATATCATTTTAATAAGAAATAAATATACCATATATTTATTATGACTAATGTATAGGAAATTAGTATTTAGAAACTCAACAATTCTCTTATTAAGTTAAATTCTTATGTAGTTAGATAAACTTTTCACAAAAAATTCATCTGATTCATATCAGACGGAATATTTTCTTCGATTATGATAAGATAAAACACTTTTTCATATATCTAATACTTCACTTAACCTATGTAAAACTCACAAAACTATTTTTTGAATCACATAAGATTACATTGTTATAATTAAATTAGGGATTTTTTGCATCATCAAAAAACATGAAAACAGAGATATGATCGAACAACAAAATATGTCAAACAATCTCCACCGTTATAATGACTATAAAACCCATGAAATAGAAGAGAAAAAATTTCTAAAGGAATATGTTATCATTCATAAATTTTATACCATTGTCATAAAACATGTAATATAAATAATTCATTTTTATTTTACATATAGTTACAATTTTAATAATAGAAATGTTTTTCATTATCCCACATTGAAAAAAATTAAAAATAACTAAAATAATAATTTTAAAATTTTAAAATTTTAAAATTTTATATTCCCATTTTATTCTCATTTGTATTAAGAAGATTAATTTTTCATTTTCTCAATGTATAAAAATTTTATAACATTAATTTTTTTTATTCACTATTTCATCCAATACTTTTTGTTATATCAAAATAACATAAATTAAGAAATACAATTAATAATGAACAAAAAGATAGAAAATAGTTAGTTATTCTGATTATAAATTTAAGTTCTAATAGAGTTGATTCATAAAGTAGAATGTATCAATAATAAAATAAGTAAAGTCGCATTTGAATAGAAAATAGTTACTAAAACCTATGATTTATATTGATATATAGTTAAAACAATATAATGTAAAAATATAAGGAAGTGATAAGACCATATTAGTGAATAAATTCTAAATAGATTCCAATGATTAAATATTACATTAAACTAGGCTTCATTCAAATTTTTTTA
Source organism: Viscum album (assembly GCA_963277665.1). NCBI lineage: Eukaryota > Viridiplantae > Streptophyta > Magnoliopsida > Santalales > Viscaceae > Viscum > Viscum album. Next base: position 1,208,188,958 of record OY728163.1, on the reverse strand, counting down.
TAGATTCCATCCACCATGAATCAAATTATTCAAACTGAAGTGTGTATGTGTGTAAAATTTTGAATGTGAAATGGATATTTAGTATTGGATTATAAATAGATAATGACTATGTAATGGGTAATGATTTTTCAGGAATAGTGTCATTAACAATTTCACCAAAAACATTACCCAAAGTCAATAGAGACTATCCAATACCTGCTACATCTCTTCATGAAATCCTTATAATTATAGATTTGATGTTGAGATCATCCCAACGATATGTCACCAAATTGAATATACATGTTCTAGAAAAGAATAGTTGGGAAAATTAATTAGGAAAAGGTAAATATTCTTTCCTAAAAAACCATGTATTTTCCCATTGAATTATTTCCTCTTGATCAAATCTATTTTTCAACATTTTTATGTATGAAGCTTTGTGATCAATGATGTGAGGTCCAAGAACATGTTTTAATTTTATTTTAAAAAATTATTATTCATATGAATCAATCCATTTCTTCGTTTATTTTTTTAATATTCTAAATCATTTTAAAAACATTCCATATCCTCTGAGAAAAATTCCCAAGAATATTCTAAATGACCCCATCATAACACAAACCACTATTAACATCATTATTTAATAAAAATATTTCTCTTTCATACAGACTGAATGATCAACTAAATAAATATAATTACCTTTGATAGAGATTGAATACTATTAGGACTCAACAATGGAATCAATTCTATATTCATCGTCCTCATCATCAGATGATTCATGCATTATAGATTTTACAAATTTCTGTTTCTGATCTTCAAATCTCTTCTCTGTGACTTCAAAAATATTTACAAGAGATACAAACATTTTTTGTAATCCTATGGTAATTATTGATATAAATATTCTAAATTGTGACATTATAAATAAATATATATTTTTTATAATGTTGTTATTATTTCATTCTTTTTCAAATCAATTGATGTGATATAGTTAAGAGGAAATATAGCCATCCATTTTATTTCAGCTGTAATGTCTCATTGATGCTAATTAATTACATAATTGGGTATCATGTCACACTAAATTAAAAAAATGTGTAGAATTCACTGTGTCTATATCCATAATCACTTATTCAATCCATAAATAAACATCAAATTTTATATTCATATTCAAATATGGGTTCCATATAAAACACGTTAACCATTGACTATAATAACAACTTCACATCATTTAAATAATCACTAGATAATATATGATCTGGTATAATCCTATTTTCATTTATGGATTATAATAACTTAATATTTAATGATTCCACTTATATAATAAACTTTGAATAATTTTTTTTTCTCTTTTGTTAGTTGTGTCTAACTTAGTTGTAGGATTTAGTAATTGAGTATGTTGAGATCTGATATAAGAAATGTTTTTTGGATGGACTTCAGTTCATCATGTCCCATATTCGTGCTTATTTTTATCAATATTGGATTGAATGTAAAGCCATATATCTATATAATCAAATATTATTCATTTATTTCAATTAACTTGGGTACATTTTCTTCTTCTCAGTATTTATATTCCCAAGTAATAATTTAAATGGAAAAGTCAACCATCAATCTTATTCTTGCACTTATTTCAATGATCATAGATATCTCATTTAGTTACAGTGCAAAAAACACAATTCAAATTTTTTATTTACTAAAATATATTAATCATTTGAATTTAGGAATAAACTCTTTTCTTTTTTGAAGAAATTGGAGAAATATCAGATCTGACGGATATATGGGAAGGGGATTAATAGATCTCAGGTGAATATTATCATCTTGGTTGTACAACAAATCTTGCATGACTTATTCATTCCATTATATTAACATTATCTAAAACTTATCTTATATTTATAAATATAGTTTGCCACTATACTAATATAGGTGAAACTACATGATTATCAACATAACATGATTAACCTAATTAGGAAGACTCCCCCAACATCGATGCATGGTCGATTCAAATTTCATTTTTAGATTCTTCAATACTTTCTTCATCAAAATAGAATTACATGAAAGAAATATTATTCTCAAAATAATTTCTCTTAAAATTTTCATCCTCTAAAAATGAGTGGAAATAATATCATCTAAAAAATACATTTTATCGAGAGGATGAAAATTAATTAATCATTATAACAAAATGAATGAAATTACAGACTTGTCCATTACATGCCATATATACCTTATAAAATACCATGATATATAAATTGGATTTTTAATCATGAATTAGTGTAATAGATTAATCTCTTGAAACAAAGAAATTTCAAACATGCCACTACACTTTGAAATGGGGGATTAGATAAAAATGATGAGGGAATTCCTTTGTGGTTGTAGAACTATCATGGGCACATTCTCCATATTATATGATCTGACAAAATACTTCATAATCTAGAGAGTAATAAATTCATCTATGGAATTAAATGATTTACTGAAATCATAATAGCCTTCATAGGGGAACACGAAATCTTCATATACTTCAAAAAATGTCAATAAGAAACTCCTTTGATTCTATATTTTCGTGACCAAATCATCATTTTAACAAAAATCAAATACTAAATTATCATATAATTAATGAAATTCCCTTTCAAACATTACCTTGATTTGTCTTCATTCAAAGTCATATTCCCATAATTGCTAGTTTGTAACATTCATGGCCTATATATCTTTTCAAACAATCCAGTTAAGATTTACCACTCGACCACATTACAATTTCCCAGAAATTCATTGATGCTGGATTATACTTGATGTGGATGCATCTATTATCTATGTTTTCTCCATTTATGACATGATTTCGGTGATATAGTGTTAAGGAAAGAAGATTTTTAATAGAAGAGAGAAATAGGGGTCAAAATTCAATAATATTTTTTTGCTAAGAGCTGACACACTACATTTCATTTTGATTAATAGAGGGGTCACACAATGATGTAAAAATTAAATTATTACTAAAAATATACAGGGTGGCTTATTTTGTATGAGTAATTTTAAAAAAAAATTGGCATCTAAAATAAAAAAAAATTAAATATTTTAATTATATAAAATTAGAAAATTATTCTATATTAAAAATAACATTAAGGAAAATTAAAAAAAATTGTTATTATTTAATGAAATAAATTTTTTCATAAGAGAATGGGTCATTAAAAATTTATGATAATATAATTTTTTCTTCCCATAAATTCTTATGAGATATCAATTTTTGTGCCAGATCTCTTAAGAAATTATGCCTCAAAGAAATGTACTTTTTTCATTAAAGGTTTAGCATATTCATTGAACTATATATTAAACATGTGTTATAACATTTGATGGGAATTCAATTGAAATTAAAAAAAAATTAATGCCTGCTTCATCATCAAACTATTTCAACAAAAACATCTTATTTCAATATAATAATATTCTGTAGTTGATAGTTATATAGAGTTTCATTTCATTCATGCCCAAGATAATATGGCTTGTAAAGACCCATAAAAATAAAGGAATATTTTTTTTTCTAATTTTTTTTTGGATTTTACAAGAATGTAGTTTCTGACGGCCCCTGATTTCGAGGCCCGGTGTGCTCGGAATCAATTTCCGAAGTTTAGCCCCAGTACGTTTAGTGAATGAACGAGTGGGTTTTTCTAAATTTTAAACCGGTGCTCAGAATCGAATTCTGAGGGCACCAATGGAATCACAACATCGGTTTTTGCTTAGAAACACATTTTCCAGAGTTGCGTTTACTCAGGTGTGGTTTTTAATTTTTTGGGGTTAAGATAAGAAAGAAAATAAAACTTGTGCGACACTTTATTTTATTTAACATAAAGAGGCTTATCCTAAGATAAGAAGATAAGGTGGGACCCACCATATCCTACCCACTTGGTAGGATATTTGTGAGGTCCGTTTCTTTCCTTCTATGTAATTCACCCACAAACCCCTTTTTAATGAAACTCAAACCATACATTTTTTTGGTTAAGAAAGCCTCATAAAATTGGGCGGTTAAATCGTTACAATTAATTCATTGAATTAATTGTTCATTTCTTATCTGTTGAATTTCAAATTCTTATGTTGATAATAAAATATGGGATTGACTTATTTTGTTATGGTTGGGTTTGTGTTGTTTTAAGCTTTTGGGACAAAATAGATGATTCTTCGTTCTTCGATGAAGAAAGTGAAGAACTCACCACCGCCAACGAAGAATGCCAAACTCCGACGGTGGACGACGGCGAGAGACGCCTTCCTCGGAGATCACCTAATGCCAACGACGTTCCTTCCACGACAAACCTTTTCTTCGGTCGCGATCCTCTTCTTCCATGGCGATCGTCTCCTTCCGCGATGGTTAATTCCGCGACGAACGCTCATTCGACGACAACGTTGAGGTAGGGATTTATTTTATTTGTTAGTTCGTGAAATCTTCTGTCGCTTTCTCCTTTTCTTTGAACCGCCTGTTATCGTGATAACAGGAGGAGGTCGGACCGCACGAACATGGCCAACACACATCCCCTTTCTGGTTGTTGATATTGTTGCGGTGAGCAAGGAAACACGGTGTTGAAGCACCGCGCAGAATTTTGATAAGGAAATGGGGAGAAGTGAGGCGCTGTCGCGCCGTGCCGTTGAAGACGAACTGAAGACGCGGTGCCGTCACGCCGCGCCATTGAAAACGAACCAAAGACACGACGCCATCGCGTCGCACCGTAGAAATACTAAAGCACCACGGCCGGAGCGGGGCCATAGATAAGGGGCGCGACGCCGTCACACAGCGCCGGACGAAACAAGACCGTGGCTAGTTCAGGGCCGCGGCGGAGCAGCGGAACCGACGGCCAATACCGGGCTGCCGGTGTTAGAGCAAGGGGACCGGCCTAGCCATTCTAGTGGCTACAAATGCCGGCCGGCCGGAGCGGGCCGGCCAGACTGTGGATGAACCGGGGGTTCAAAACCCCCGGCCGTGCCGGACGTGAGTGGTCCTAGTAAGGGGCTACAGTTACTACACGTGGGGGCAGCGCCCCCCGCTTCCGAAACGGCTCGGTCGTTCGGCCGAGCCCCTGGCCACCGGGCGGCTGCCCTGGCCGGGCCGGGTGGCGCCAGCCGGGCTGGGCTGCACCCAAGCGGGCCAGACCCGAACCCAGTTCGGGTTGACCCGGTTCGGGCCGACCTTGGGGGTATCGGGTCGGGTCGGACCGGGCCAAAACCCCTTAATACTGAACGTATTCCGGTCGGTTTCCCATAACATGAGCTATGGGTCTCTGATCGACGCACCATCAGTTGAAATGCGATCCTTGGATTGAGACGGTCGTTTCAGTATATTGCACTCATGGTTTCAGAGAACTTTGTATCCGGTCGGGTTGGTTCGTACATGAAACCAACCGGGCCCTCGGAGCGGAAATGCTTATATCTTGAGCTCCAGATGTCCGATTGATGTGTTTTCGACTTTGTTGGATTCCATTGAGGAGACGGAACATTTGGAATACTTTTCCTGAGGAATGGATGCAGTTGGAGTATGGCCGGGTCGGATTGTACTCGAAATCCAACTGGGCCCCTGGAATGGAAAATCTGATATCATTCAGACCGGACGTCCGTTTGACGAATCATCAGTGGAGTTGCTGATCACATTGAGAAACGGTCCCTATGAGTATACCCTTTGAGAGTTCGGGGTACAGTTGAGATACAGCCGGCTTGGTTCGCATACGAAACCAACCGGGCCCCTGGGACGAAAAGGCTAGTAACTCATAGACCGGGCATCCGACTGATGCGCCTTCTGTTGCGTTGAGACACATATGACGAGGCAGTCCTTTGAGATACATCTTCTTGGGACATGTGAAACAGGGATTATCGACCTGTAGCTCGTGGAGCGAACCCTCTCGAAGACGAGCATACAGAGTACAGAGACCGTGTAGCTGGCTGTGACCGATGACTGCTTGTCCAATTCGATTCGGAGTGACTAGCATAGCCTAGTGGGGAGCACTACTTTGTGAGGTGGCAGGCCCATGGCAGAGGAGAACTACTTTGTGAGGTGGCAGACCCGTGGTACTCGACATGAGGAGTACCTCTGTACGCTATGAGGGGGAGCACTGTTGTGTGAGGTGGCAGACCCATAGCGGTGGAGAACTACTGTGTGAGGTGGAAGACCTGCGGTACTCGACAGGAGGAGTACCTCAGCAGTCTTATGTTAGTGAACATTACCTCGGAGTTGTGACAGGATCATTGTACACTCCAGAGACGGGCTCATCAGCAGTTAGAGTTTCGATAATGAAAATCCTGGTTTGAGCTGAGTCAATGACCTTTGTCTTTACCTCATGATTGAGATGGGTCACTTGATAACTTAGGTATATGTATGGGCATATACCTGGGTAGTGGTAATCTGTTGATTTCTTAATCTTTGTGTTTCCTCATGATTGAGATGGGTTACTTGATAACTTAGGTATATGTATGGGAATATACCTAAGTAGAGGTTATCTGTTGAGATCTTCTTTGTGGTTTTCCTTTTTGGATTTAGTGAGACCATGAGGGTCTCGGGATCTCTACTGAGTATCGTTATACTCACCCCTGCACGGGCTATGCCCGCACCTCGTTGTGTTGGTTGCAGATGACGGCCAGTGCTGACGGATACAGAGTGTTCGAGGACTGGATGGTACCCGGAGGTGGACCTCGCGACGAGTCAGTATCAGGAGGTGGACTTCACGGCGAGACGATACTCGGAGGAGGTTGACGGGCAAGAGCATTGTGGAGGATATCTATACCTACCCTTCAGGTAGGATCCGTGGTGGATCATCCAGGAGCTGCGCTATCTGTACCTACCCTTCAGGTAGGATCCGAGGAGGACGACCTTGGAGCTTCTTCCTTTCTTCCTGATTTTGTCTTTTTTGTTGTACATTCGTTCAGTTGTAGTTGTACTTTCAGTTGGGTTTGTATTCTGGCCCATTTACTTTTTAGCACTTTCTTTTCTACTTAGTCTTTTTCTTCCTCTTGTACCATGTGGTGTTTAGTTTACTTTTATAAAGGCAATGCCTCCCCAGTTATCGGGGTTTACGCCTTTGGTGCTAGTCTCCAGCCCCTGGCCTATAGAAGGCGGGCTTGGGGTAGTCACGGCATGGGCCCCTAGGTCGGGTCGTGAAAAATTGGTATCGGAGGAGTCGGTTCTACCACATAACTAATAACTCTGATATTTTTTCTTTATGTGAAGCGAAAATGTTAAGAGTACTGAGTGTGGTTTATAGTTCAGGGAGTCTAGTGATGGTGCGGGCGTCCGACGTATCCATACACCAGGACCCTGACAACTGATTTCCAACTTTGTGCATGATAACAATTCTTACGTGTGTGTTTACAGAAGTTTTTAAAAGTCATCTCAAACTAGGTCATCTCAATAGGTACAAATCGTTTGACCGTGTCATGTTTTTTTATTTCAGGATGCCTCCCCGCGGACGACAAGCTAGAGCCCCGAGAGTTGTTCGTACTGACAGCCCACCGAGTGACGTGGCCTCAGTACAGGGCCCTATCTCAGTTGAGGCACTAGCGGAGGAAGCAGCGGTACTACTACTCATTGGGCCACCAATGCCACCTTCCCTAGCAGCAGAGGGTGCATGTCTCTTGAGCACACTGCACGAGTTCCAGTGCTACAGGCCACCCAGGTTCAGGGGAGAGATGGACCCGCAGGCGGCAGAGGATTGGTTGGAGGCTGTGGTGAGAGTCTTCAGGATAGTGGGGACACCAGCAGACTTCATGGTGATCCTTGTTGCCAACCTTCTTCCAGAAGCAGCAGGAAGATGGTGGAGCCTGATGCTCTAGATGCATGACGAGGCGACACTTCTTTGGGAAGACTTCAAGATCCTGTTCCGGGTAGAGTTTGTACCATCCACCCTTCGAGCGGTGCGTATACATGATCTACTTCAGCTGCGGCAGGGCAGCATGACAGTGGCGCAGTATTCAGCGAGGTTCACAGACCTCTCGTGCTACTCCACAAATATGGTACGAGACCCTTTCTTCAGGGCCCGAACCTTCAAGCAGGGGCTCAGACGAGAGATTAGAGATTCTGTTGTTTCTAACAGTATTCTGACGCAGACATGGGTGTTGCAGAGATCCCTCTTAGTGGAGAGTTTCCTTGCTGAGCAGTCTCCATCAGAAGGACCCACCACCAGCCGGCATGCGGCATAGTCTTCTGTAGAAGGAAGTAGACAGATGACGCAGTGGTCCACGAGGACCAGACCTACAGGTGGTCGACCGCATGACTCAGGGGCGGTAGTGGGAGGAACCAAGGAGAATGACAGAGCCAGACCTTCCATGCAGTGTTACTATTGCGGCAGGATTGGTCACATGGCACGTGACTGTCCGACCCACCATGCAGATGACCAGCAGTTAAATGAAGAACCTCCGAGGAAGAGGCAAAGGTTCGATCAAGGAATACTGCTAGGAGCTGGCCATGCAGCTGGAGGTGGATGATGCTTCGAGGTGTTTCCACCACCACTACCAGGAGGTCGACCCCGACTGCAGGGAACAGGTGGACATGGGAGAGCTCAGCTTCAGGCAGCAGAATCATACGACTACGGAGCTCCGGAGGTGAGTGGACAGGAGCAGAACTGGTGGTTTCCTTTTATTATTTGTATATCTAGTTCCATGTTGTTGTTTTTGTAAAATCTGTGTCTTTGTACCATGATATGCAATAAAATAATGACACTTACCTTTGTGACATTTTCATCCTTCCTTTTTGAGTACTAAGAAGTTCTGGTTTAAACTGTTGACTTGACCCTCACTTTCGAGATTCCCACTGGAAGAGACCCAGTGACCACACGCTGATGCCGACAGTGTGACTCGACCCTTAGAGGTGAGAGTGATGGTTGGATATCTTGGTAGTAACGTCTAGGACTTACGACATCTTCTGTGGAATGAATACATCATTCATGTCCGGATTGATTGTATTAGGCAAAGAACGTGTTTCATCCAGGGGATGAGACCGGTTTTTTCTTATTAGAAAAGAAGAAATATTAGAAGCTCTTGTGGGACCAGAGATGGTCCAGGTCATCCAAGAGCAGATGAAGATAGCTCAGAGCTGACATAAGCCTTATGCTGACAGGAGGCAGAGACCATTAGAGTTCGAGGATGGCGCCCACATTTTCTTACGGGTCTCACCTCGACGTGGAATTATGGAGACGTGGACGAGGCATCATGTTATCTCCAAGGTTGAACGGACCTTTCTAGGCCCTCAGCAGGGTAGGCGAGGTGGTTTACCGCTTGACCCATCCACCTCAGTTGTACCGGGTGCAAGATGACTTCCATGTATCTCAAATGAGGAGATACGTGCTCGACCCTACGCATATCATTGACCATGGGAAGCTGGGCTTGGGTGATGGGGTGACTTTCTTGGAGGTTCCAGTGGGGACCGCAGATTGATAGGAGCAGATCCTACGAGAACGATTGATTCCTCGGGTGCACTTTCTTTGGTAGTATGTGATTCTCCAGGTAAGCACTTGGTAGAGGGAGGCTCAGATGCGTGCTCTGTACCTAATTTTTATTCCCTAGTTTTTGATGTATCTTTATGGGGACGTAAAGCACTGAGATGAGAGTGATTTAATGACCCATAAAATTCAAGGAAATTTTTTTTCTAGTTTTTTTTTTGGATTTTACAAAAACACAGTTTCTGACGGTGCCTAATTCTGAGGCCCCGTTTGCCCGGAATCAATTTCCGAAGTTTATCTCGGGTACGTTAAGTGAACGAACGAGCGGGTTTTTCTAAATTTTAAACCAGTGCTCAAAATCAAATTCTGAGGGCACCAGTGGAATCTAAGCGCAGGTATTTTCTTAGAAACACCTTTTTCGAAGTTGCGTTTACTCGGGTGCGGTTTTTAATTTTATGGGGTTAAGTTAAAACATAAAATCAAAGTGGTGCGACACTTTATTTTATTTTTACATAAAATGGCTTAACCTAAGTTAAGTGAATAAGGTGGGACCCACCATATCCTACCAACTTGGTAGGGTATTTGTGAGGTGGGGCCCGCACGAGCCCCGCCGTTTCTTTCCTTCTAAGTAACGCACCCACAACCCCCCTTTTTAATGAAAGTCAAACCTTACGTTTTTTTGGTTAAGAAACGCCTCATTAAATTGGGCGTGTAAATCGTCACAATTATTTCAATGAATTAATTTTTCGTTTCTTATATTTTGAATTTCAAATTCTTATGTTGATAATAAAAAAAGTGATGGACTTATTTTATTATGGTTGGGTTTGTGTTGTGTTAAGCTTTTTGGAGAAAAAGGGAAGATTCTTCGTTCTTCGACGAACAATGCGAAGAACGCACCACCGCCAACGAAGAACGCCAACCTCCGACGGCGGACGACGGTGAGAGACGCCTTCGTCGGAGATCACCTAACGCCAATGATGTTCCTTCTGCGGCGAACCTTTTCTTCTGTGGCGATCCTCTTCTTCTGCGGCGATCGTATCCTTCCACGATGGTTAATTTTGCGACGAACACTCGTTCGACGACAACGTTGAGGTTGGGATTTATTTTATTCGTTAGTTCGTGAAATCTTCAGTCGCTTTCTCCTTTTCTTTGAACCGCCTGTTATCATGATTACGGGAGGAGGTCAGACCACACGAACACGGCTGACACACCTCCCCTTTCTGGTTATTGATATTGTTGCGGCGAGCAAGGAAACACGGTGCCGAAGCACCGCACTAAATTTTGATAAGGAAAGGGGGAGAAGCGTGGCGCCATCGCGTCGCACTGTTGAAGACGAACCGAAGACGTAGCGTCATCACGTCGTGCCATTGAAAACGAACCAAAGATGTTGTGCCGTCACACCGCACCAGAGAACTACTAAAGCAACGTGGCAGGAGCGGGGCCACAGCGAAGGGGTGTGGCACCGTCGCGCGACGCCGGACGAACCAAGACCGCGGCCGGTTCTAGGTCGCTGCGTAGCAGCGGAACTGGCGGCCGATACTGGGCCGCCGGCGTCGGAGCGAGGGGACAGGCCTAGCCAGTCCCGTGGTGGCAGAAGCAGGTCGGCCAGAGTGGGCCAGCTGAACCATTGAAGAATAGGGGGTTTGAAACCCACGGCCGCGCCAGACGTGAGTGGCCCCATTAAGGGGCCGCAGTTGCTACATGTGGGTGCAGCGCCCCCCGCTTCGGAATAGCCTTGGCCGTTCGGCCGAGCCCCTGGCCAGCGCACCGGGCAGAAGCCCTGGCCGGTCCGCCAAACCAGACCGCCAGGCCAGGCCACGCGTCAGCGGGCCGGACCCGGACCCAGTTCGGGCCGACCATGCGGGTATCGGGCCGGGTCGGACCGGGCCCTTACCCCTTAATACCGAACCTATTCCGGTCGGTTGCCCATAAAGTGAGCTACGGGCCTCCAATCGATGCACCGTTAGTTGCGATGCGATCATGTGATCGAGACGATCGTTTCAGTATATCTGACTCAAGGTTTCAGAGAACTTTGTGTTCGGTCGGGTTGTTTCGTACATGAAACCAACCGGGCCCTCAGAGCGAAAACTCTTATATCTTGAGCTCCGGACGTCTGATTGACGTGACGTCGACTTAGTTGGATTTCTGTTGAGGAGACGGAACTTTTGGAATACTCCTCCCGCGGTTTGGACGCAGTTGGAGTATGGCTGGGTCAGATTGTACCCGATATCAAACCGGGGCCCTGGAACGGAAAAGCTGATATCATTCAGACCGGACGTCCGTTTGAAGAATCGGTAGCGGCATTGGTGATCACATTGAGAAATGGTTCCTATGAGTATACCCTTTGAGATTTCGGGTTACAGTTGAGATACGTTCGGGTTGGTTCGCACACAAAACCTACAGGGCCCCTAGGACAAAAAGGCTAATAACTCACAGACCGGGCATCTGATTGATGCGCCGTCTATTGCGTTGAGACCCCTATGACGAGACGGTCCTTTGAGATACTTTTTCATGGGACGTGTGATACTTGGAGTATCGACTTGTAGCTCGTGGAGAGGACCCTCCCGGAGATGAGCATACAGAGTACGGAGACCGTGTAGCTGGTTGTGACCGATGACTGCTTGTCCGATTCGATTCGGAGTGACTAGAATAGCCCAGTGGGGAGCACTACTTTGTGAGGTGACATAACCATGGCAGAGGAGAACTACTTTGTGAGGTGGCAGAATCACAGTACTCGATAGGAGGTGTACCTCTATAGGCTATGAGGAGAAGCACTACTGTGTGAGGTGGCAGACCCATAGCAGTGGAGCACTACTGTGTGAGGTGGAAGACCCACAGTACTCGACAGGAGGAGTAACTAAGTAGTCTTAGGTTACTGAGCAGTACATCGGAGTTGTGACATGATCACAGTACACTCCAGATACGGACTCATCAGAAGTTACAGTTTCGATAATGAAAATACCAGTTTGAGTTGAGTCTATGACCTTTGTGTTTACCTCATGATTGATATGGGTCACTTAATAACATAGGTATATGTATGGGCATATACCTGGGTAGTGGTTATCTGTAGATTTATTAATCTTTTTGTTTCCTCATGATTGAGATGGTTTACTTGATAACTTTGATATATTTATGGGCATATACCTTAGTAGAGGTTATCTATTAATATCTTCTTTGTGGTTATCCTTGTTGGATTTAGTGTGACCTTGAGGGTCTCAGGATCCCTATTAAGTATCGTTATACTCACCCCTGCACGAGCTATCCCCGATCCTCATGGTGTTTGTTGCAGACGACAGGCAGTGCTGACGGATGCCGATTGTTCGAGGACTGGATGGTACCCAGAGGTGGACCTCGCGACGAGTCAGTATCAGGAGGTGGACTTCTCGGCGAGACGACACTCGGAGGAGGTTGATGGGAAAGAGCGTTGTGGAGGCTATCTGTACCTACCCTTTAGATAGGATCCATGGTGGACGATCCAGGAGCTGCGCTATCTGTACCTAACCTTCAGGTAGGATCCGAGGAGGATAACCCAAGAGGTGCTTCCTTTCTTCCTGCTTTTGTCTTTTCTTTTGTACTTTCGTTCAGTTGTATTTGTACTTTCAGTTGGGTTTGTATTCTGGCACATTTACTTTTCAGCACTTTCTTTTTTACATAGTGTTTTACATTCGCTTGTACTCTATGGTGTTTAGTTTACTTTTATAAAGTCAATTCCTTCCCAGTTATCGGGATTTACGCCTTTGGAGCTAGTCGCCAGCCCCTGGCCTATGGAAGGCAGGTTTGGGGTAGTCATGGCACGGGCCCTGAGGACGGGTCGTGACATTGATTTTCTATTAAAATGATATTTTACTAGGGTTCTCTTGCTATATATTCCACATATAAAAAATTTAGTTTCAAAATATGATATAAAATTAATGTGATATATTTTTTAAAAATATGTTAAAGAGAAATAGTTTCTTTTTATGTATCATACCATTCTATTATTATCATTTAAATGATATGTTTCTTATACAATATCTATTTGTTATATAAAAATATATACGAAAAAAATAATATCTTATATACTTGCTTTAAGATATAACAAACTTCAATTATTCCTCCATAAAACATGTTGTCATCTTTTTTTCTAGTTTCATTCCTATGGATCATAACATTAGAGCTCATCAGAGTTTAGTAATATTTACTATTTTTGAGTCAACAATTATTTATTATATCGATTATGTATTTATTTAAGATATATAAAATTTTTTCTATAAATTTTAAATCCCAGAAAATAGTTTAACACTAACATCATACCCATTTCAAATTGTTTTTTCATGTGTTTTGAAAAATCATTGAACTATTTTTAAATTTTTAAACCGAAAATATCATCATCAACGTATATTTATAATAAAAAATAATCTAAGGATAATGCATTCATAAACAATATAGGATCTCCAATTCATATTATAAAACAATTTTATATAATAAAAGTTAATAAGCTTCCCAACAGTTCTCTTACAACTTGTTTAAGCCAATATAGTGAATCCGTATGATTATAAATATAATTAATAATGTTAGTGTCCAAAAAACTAAGAGGTTTTATAAATAAATAACCTCCATATAAAATATATTTAGAAAAAAAGTTTTAACATCCATCTAATACCATTTAAAATTCATAAAAAATGAACATTCAAGAAGGATTATAATATATTCTAACCCATCTACATGATAAATGATTTCATCATAATCAATTAATTTTTCATGATTATATATTTTATAAAACAAAATTGATTAATTTATATTTATTAATATATGATCATTTTTTTAATGTTTTTAAATTTTCTTTCCAATTATATGATATTCAGAGGGCCATTCAGATAATTCCAACACATTTTTTCGTTTAAATTCATAAAACTCTTATAATATATCTAAGAATCAAATTTCATCTCATGATCATTCTTCAAAATAATTTTGTTCTATTTGTGGAAAATGTAATAGAATGATAATAGGTTTCCAATGTTGGTTTTAGTTCTTAATCTGCATCTATGATTCCTGTAAGATTTTTTAGAGGATCATTTTTTATATTTCTTTGTATTGAAGTAAACACACAGTCTAGTAATCCAATATCAACATATACAATATTTTTTAAGGTAATAAAATCCCAAATCATCATTCTTGTTGTTTTTAATGTTTATTTATTGTATCATATTCATGAGTGAATCACATGTTTCATTAGTTTGCATTATTTTCTTATCCAAATGCTTACATTTATGAAAAATCACTTGAGATTATTTTTCATGAATCCTTTACCTTTATCTGGATACTCTATATGACTTGGAATTATTAGATTATCATTGGAAGATACCTTCGTCAACAATTAGACAATTTTTTTAACAATATCCATGGTATTCATGATATAAACCTTACATCGAAAAAAATTTAAGCATCCTAGCTTGTACTTTCTATCTTCCATAACTAATATGGTGTTTTCTTAAATATAGATATTATTAGACCATTATTAATGATATAACATGATCTTAAAATAGATTCTACAGAGAAATGAGAGGCCATGTTATATTCCAAAAACATATTCTTATAAACTTTTTAAAAATTATCTTTCTTTCAATTAACAACACCATTATATGGCATTTTCCTTTGAGAGAATAATTTTTGTTTAATTCCTTGTCTTGAGAAAGATAAATTAAATTCATTATTCTCAAATTTATATCAATGATCACTTCTCAATTTTACAATTTTTGAATCCTTTAACTTTTTCACAAGCATATATAGATTATTGAAAAATGGAAAATCATTAATCTTATGATTCAAAAGTTTAACCAATTTAAATTTCAAAAAATCATTGAGCACCACATAAAAATAATTTCCAGAAATAATTTTATTTTTATTATGTCCCAATAGATATATATGTATAAACTCAAGTGGTCTAGATGTAACAACCTATTTAATTAGTTTCAAATATGACATCTATTTCCTATCCATTTTAAAAGAATCACATAGTTTTTGTTTTTGAAATTTTTAGTTCAATAAATTCAAAACAAAATCATATTGTAATATTATAAAAATAATAAACATTTTACTATCTATGTGTTCAATTCACAATCCATGAATAATTAATTTTATCATTATTACAATTTAAATTTCCTCTATATAATGAAATGAGTTATAATGTGTAATAAATTTATGTTATAGGCTATTTAAGCAAAATAAATTTATATATAATCAATAAACATGAATTTTTAGAAAAATCAATAGAATATCCATCATAAAAATGTTCACATATTCTTAATTGGTTTTTAATTAATCTGCCAATGTAAAGAATTTTTTTTAAGGGAATATACTATGGATTCCCCATAATCTAATTCCAACTATTTTTTCATTTTATATTTATCCAAATGCAACATAATATCCATCAATATTAAATAATGAGTGAATTTTTAGAAATAAAAAATCATATAAATTGAAAACATGTTTTACATTTACCAATTTTTATTTGTTTTTATGAGGTGTGTTCACTATAAGGAGAAATAAAAAACAACATTTTTTGGTATCCAAACACATTGGAATAATGATATGTTATCTTTAAGAGACATAGGTATCCTTTTTTGTTTTCCAGAAAATAAAACAACATATTTTGGAAAATAATTTTTAAGATAGGTATTTTTCATTATAGACTCAAGAGTTAGAGGATATGATACCAATAATTGAATCAGATAATGGTTTTCTGAACACTCTATTGGGGGTGAATTGTGTTCTTATAAATATTCATTACAAAAAACCTCCTTCTTCAAGATATGAGAGTTCTGATCATTTCCCTAATATAGATAATTTTTTGAAATAAAAAAATAAAAAAATGAGATTGATCCATGATATTTATAGTGGTTCTTGGAAAATAAATTCCAAAGTCCAATCCATGAACACTCTACTTCAAGAGTTTGTTGATTTTCACTATAATATCCCTCTTACTAGGGGGATCTTCGCTCAATACAAGAATATTTCACTTTATTCAAAGGTCAAGGGGCATTAATATTGGATATCCCATAATAATAACGATCCAAGGTCTCAATACACACTATTATTCTATGTGTAAATAATAGAATGAATAATTTTATTGAATGAAAAATTACATCATATATCTAAAAGTAGTAACTAAAAAATATTTAATATTCATAATATGAATATGATAATGTTTAGAGTATACATCGAGATGATATTTTGTGTAGTTGAGAATCTTATAGGGTCTACATGAGTGGTTATGCGTGATCTTTTCTATGTACAAAAATTTAGAGTATTGATGTTCAAGTGTATTCTAGAAATTTATTCCATATATCTATTTATTTTATATTTATCTATTTTCTTCTAGTATCTAACTCTTCCTTTTATATGTCCTCTTTAAAATAGAAAATAATAAGTGAGATAATTATAATGATCAAGTTGATAATCTTTTGATGAGATTGAAAATTAATTAATTTCAACTACTCCTTCCAAATATGGAATTTGCTTCCATGGTAGTTCAGCCAGTGGACTTCTTCTACATATCGTTACACTTTGAGCAAGGAAACACCTTGTACAAGATGATAATTCCTTAAATGGATAGTCCTTCAACTTATCTATTCAAAATTAATGAAATTACTTTAAGAGATTATTAAAATAATATTTATATTATACATATGGATAATTCTTCATAAATTATTCACCTGGTAGTACTGTTTTACACAAGAAAAAATTCATTGAGAATTCATAATATGGAATATATCTTAATATTGATCAAATGATAAACTAACTTCTATACATAATATTATAGATATTCAGTATAATATATATATGTTTTGTACCTATTATATATTTATTTAATAGCATCATTTAATCATTGAAGAAAATATTTTATGAATATAATTTTCATAATATAATGTCTTTTTATATATTAATTTTGACTAATTCATCAGACAGAGCATTAATAAACTCAAATAATCTAATCAGAAGATAAATACATACATAGTTAGATAATCTTATAACATGTAATTTTTATGATTTCATGAATATGGTATATCTTATTCTATTATCAAATTAAAAACAAACTATTTCGTAGATTGAATACTTCACTCAATGTATGATAAAATCCCAAAAATATTATCTAAAAAACATAAAACAACTATGTTATAATAAAAGTTTATATTCATTCGGTAAAAAAAACAAGAAATAATTTAGTTGTGAAAGAAGAAAATAATATATCAAACATTAATTAATGATACATTATGATGCAAATAAAATATTGTATAACATATATTTTTATTTTATACTATGTCAATTGTTTGTGATGATGGGTTACTCGAATATAATTCTCCAGGGTATTCAATAATGGAAATGTTCCCAACAGATTCTTTTTTGAAAATTAACCTTACAAGTTTTTCAATTTGTAACAGTTGTTGTAAGGGTGATTTTAATAGTGATATAAGGATGATTTACCAATGAAACTACATGAATTTTATATATTTAAAAATTATTTATCGTGGAATACATATTATTTTATAAGGTAAGATAATGAGGATATGATTAAAAGAATTTTTATACTACTTTTTAAGATAAAAAATGTTTGCTATAAAAATTATTTAGTTTTACTATTGTAATATAAGAAACCCTCATGATTAATATTTTTCATTTAAAATATTAAATGACTTATCTTGGGAAATATTTCTAGAGTAAGAATATCAGTTTTTGATAAATTTGTTTATTGTTCGAAAAAAGAAAATTTCATGGGGGATTCTATGATTTTCAATTTAAGATGAAATGCTTCTTTCTTTTTGTATCCCTAACTAAAATTTTTCTGGTCATCCTACAGTTTAAAATGTTTTTCATAAGGTTTATATATTACCATTATTAATGATAATCCATGTGGAATGATATTAATATGTATAATTAAGCGTAAAATATGTTTTACATTAATGGTTTTATATTTTAAACAAATATTCATTAATTGGGGCTACAAACATTGTTTTGTAAGGGTTAATTTTTTTTCATAAATCTGTAACCCTATATGATCCTTAACATATATGAATATTAAACCAATGAAATAAATACCATAATTATAGGCTATTTAAGTAAGAGTTTGTTATTATTGGAGTCATATGAAATTTTTTCTTTGATATTGATATTGGTATTAGAAAAGACTAGTGAAAACATTGGGGAAAATATATGATACGGATATAATCCTCAGGTGTTTGTAAAGTAGAAATTGCGTAGAACCATAGAAATGAATAACCTATTTATATACTAGAAACTGGAAGTGGTTTGGTAATAGATGCATGTATGGTTAAGGAATCTGAAAGGGGTATATTGAGTATTGACTTAATCATCACTTGTGCATATTTGTTGGTCCAAAGACTACACACATAGACAAACACTCATTACGGTCAATTATTCGGTTGAATAAAATTCTCATAACAAATCATTATGATGAATGGGATGATAAAACCTATGGAAACTTATGATAATACATTTTATTTGAATATAAATATAAAATTTCCTGGATTGATATGTTTAAGGATGATCTAAAGTACAATGGAATAGATTACCTTATTGATATTTTATGTAATGGAAGTAAATTAGGTGTCATTTTTTTATGTATAATAATTTTATGAGGTAATTTAATCCTCATGATTAAATTTGGTTGTATTAAAATATATTTCATGAAGAATTATTTTATATTTTATGGAAAAAATAAGAATTTTATAGACAACCCTTACAGTTAAGGTGATATTTGACATTGAGGTAATTATTATTATTATTTGTGATATGGTTTTTATATTTTATGGTCATATGTTTTATATTTATATAACCATGGGATTGAAAACTCTTCTAGATAAAATGTGGTTAAATTTTTTATCAAATAAAATATATTGGGTGTATTATAAAATCAATTTAAATGACAATACTATTGGTTGAGATTAGACACTTTGTGAAGAATATGTGTGGAATTATCATTAGGATGTGTATATGATTTTATTTTTTAATTTTGTTTACTCGAGTTAATTTTGGAATATAATATAATATTTTATGAGTTATATGATTCAAACATATACATTTTTTTGTATCAAAATTTATGACAAGTGAATTTCATTTGCAGACCAAGGGAAAAATGATATTGAAAAAATATTATACTAAATCCATCTCATTTTTGGTTTTTAAACATGGTTAAGAATATTTTGATGATATTATGGTTAGATATTTATGGAATATTTTATGTTTCACTTGGGGTTTGATGTTGATACTTTTAGGATTAGTGTATTGTTTCATCATATTGGATGTTATATTAATTTATTCTACATATTTGGTTTTTGGGTTACTGTATAAATGTATAATGAATCTAAATTTATCATTTTTAGGTCTTAGGTTATATTAATAGATAATTTTAGTGAATCAAGAATGAAAAAATCATGTTGATTAATTTTTTATGGAGAATGATATAAGGTAGATTTGGAAATTGATCAAACCCATCCCAATGATTAAATTGTGCTTTTAAAATGTATGGAAATCAAGTATGTATATTTTTTCATGTTACCCATCATGGTAGTAAAAAAATAATAAATTATTGGAAATGGATATTAATATAAAAAATATTATCATATGATGTTTGGATTTAATTAATTGATGTTCTTAATTATACCTACACGATAGTTGTGTTTTTGGTCATTATATTTCACATGACTATATTCCCCATCACTGTATTTTATTCCAAGAAAATTATCTTTCTCGCCAATGTCACTAATTTAATTTCATCTAATTTATCTCTATATTTTGGAACTCGATATTGAGGTATTTCAGGTGACCTTCTTATTTTTATATCACTATTTTCAAAAGAATGTTTTAATATCAATTTTTATGATTTTTTTTCATCTAATGTATTTTTTATTTTTAATAAGGTTTTCATTTCATTATCATATATTTTATCTTCCAATTCTTCAATTTGTTTTGAAAAATATTTTAATGTATTTAAATTGGTAATTAAATAAAATTGTGATGGTGAAATTTCATAAAGGTGATATAATGTTAAAACCAAGAAATTCATATTAATATAATATTATTTCCAATAGATTTTGTTACAAAACACCATGATATGTAAAATAACATGGATGTGATAAAAAATATTTAAATGTAAACATTATAATTTATACATTACGTTGGAAGGTTTTGAATATGAATAACCTATCTATGAATACCTATGTATTATTTTTTAAAATAAATAAAATTTATTTATTAGTGTATAATAGAAAAGTACTAAATTTTATGAAAACTCATTTTACCTTACATAATAGGTTTTCTAAAAATATGGATTTAAAATCATTCTTTAATTTAATAAGAGATATAATATCATTAAATATTTAAATTTTTTATATTTTATAAGGATATAATTTTGTAAAATTAATATCAAAATTCTTATAGGTTTATATTTTGGGAAATTTAAGAAAATATTAATTTTTATTGAATATTAAAAAATACAATTTTGTTAAAACAATAATTTAATTTCATTGAAATGTCTCATTTCGCATTTATTTTTTTATATTCTTAATATACATTCCATTTAATTATATATAATCCCATTTCCCTCTTAAATTCTCTTTTTAAAATTATCACCATGATTCTTGCTAATAGGCTTTCTAATATTAGTAACAAAATTGTCTCCTAGAACCAATTTGGATTCAGTAAGGGTAGATCTATACAATATTTTATTTTCCTCGCCTCTGAATCCACCAATTTATTGAACATAAATACTAGAGTTGGGAACATTGCTCTTAAGATTGACATCAATAAGGCTTTCGATACGATTGACTGGACATTAATTTTTAAGGTCCTTTCCAGTTTTTGTTTCAATGACTCCTTTATTAATAAAATATAAATCATCTTCAACTCTGAAAACATATCTGTGCTTATTAATGGCTCACCTAGGGGTTATTTGAAATGATCTAAAGGTGTTAGGCAAGGTGATCCTCTTTCTGTGATCAATTTTTCTATCGCCGAAGATTATCTTAGTAGACTGCTCTCCCTCAATGTTGAGGAAGGAAAAATCAAACATATCATTGCTTCCAGGAATCTTCATGCTCCCTCTCACCAGCTATATGCCGATGATATTATCCTTTTACATCAGGGAGATAAAAGAAATTTCAATAACCTTATATCCATCATTTCTCAATACGAGGAGATTTCGGGTCAATGCATTAACTGGAAAAAATATTTCATTTACTTTGGTAAAATATTCCCCTCTAATAGGAAATTTCATATCACCAATGTTTTAGGGATAAAGGAAGGATACCTTCCTTTTACTTATCTTGGTGTTCCCCTGTTCTGGGGTCGGCCCAAAGCTTGTTATTTTCTTAGCCTTGTTGATCGAACTCTAAATCAATTTTCTTCATGGAAAGGTAAATCCCTTTCTATGGCTGGAAGAATTTTCCTTGTGAAATCCACTATTGTCTCTAAGCTTGTCTATTCCATTATGGTCTACAAATGGCCTTTGGGGATGATAAAAATAATTAATACAGCTATCAGGAATTTCATCTGGAGTGGAAGTACACTGGAAAAGAAATTAGTTACAGTTTCTTGGGCCACTTGTTGTAAACCTATTGAAAATAGAGGAATCGGTATTAAGAATCTTAAATTTTTTAATGAGGCTCTTCAAGCCAAACTCACATGGTCCTTCATTCATAATAACTCTCTCTCCATGAGATTCCTCAAAAGCCGCTTCCTTGATAAGCTTAAGTCTGGCTCTTATAATTATATGACTTCTTCTATCTGGCCTTCGATTAAAGCTTCTTTTCACTCTATCATGGAAAATTCTAGATGGCTTGTTAGTAAAAACTATTCATTAAATTTCTGGTTTGATAACTGGACTTGCTACCCTCTCATTACTGATATTCCTAATACCTTTTCTCATAATACTTCAAATTGCTCTATTATAGAGATAATCAATTCCCCTGATTCTCAACATCCGGATCCTATCAAGGGGATTGTGGATAATTATTATTTCACCTCCAATGAGGATCTCCTTGTTTGGGAACCTACTCATAATGTCCTGTTATATTCTAAAAAGTTTTATCGCTATCAATTCCCTAATAAGGATGAAAATTTTAATTGGGTTTCTAACCTCAATAAAGCTTGGATTAAGCCTTCTCGCCTTACCCTTATGTGGAATATTTCTCATCAAAAAATTCCAACTGATATCTGCCTGCAATCCTATGGCTTTAGCCTTTGCTCTAAATGTAGATTATGCAACCAACATCGAAAGGACATCAATCATCTTTTTTATCTTGTGATACTACTATGTCCCTTTGGCATTACATTTTTGACCTTTTTGATTGTAGATGGCTTTTAGATACAATTATTCTCTCTCAACTGAAAAGAACGTTGGAATTCCCAAGATCTCCTCAAATCAAGAATCTCTTTCTAACAGCTGTTACGGAGATTATGCATATTCTTTGGTATGGTAGAAATGATTCTGTTTTCAACAATAATTAATTTAATATTAATGCAGGTAAAATGCGGATTCTACTGGCTATGAGGGAAGCAGCTACAATACAAAAGGATTGTTGTGAAAATTCTGTCATAGATTTTGAAACCCTTCGCCGAATTGGCGTCAAAGGTATTTTCCCGAAACCTCGATACACTATTGAAGTTTTCTGGCAGGCACCTACTCCTGGATGGATTAAAGTAAATGTGGAAGGAGCTTTAAAGGGATATCCTGGTCTTGCTGGATGTGGGGGAATCTTTAGAGATCACCAAGACCGGATCCTTGGATGTTTCTTTGGAAGCTGTGGAACTGCTTCTGCGTTGTTGGCCGAGATGCTTTCTACCATTCATGCCGTCTCCTATGCAAATCGCTTCAACTGGAAGAATATCTCGATCGAGAGCGATTACACTACCATTGTGCAAGCCATCTGGAAGGGTGATATTCATCTGGCATGGCCTCTCACCCCCAGATGGATGAATTGCCTCGCTACGCTCAATGACCTCAATTTTATTGCCATACATACCTATCGGGAGGCTAATATGGTCGCGGATGGACTTGCCAACATGGGAGTCTCTCATGATATCACTTGGATGAATGAACTCCCGCCACAGTTTATTCCTGCTTTTATTAATTATTCTAGAAAATTGCCCTCTTTCCGTCTATTGTAACTTGTTTGTGACTTTCTCTTTTGAATAAATTTCTTAGATCTTGTCTTTTGACCAGAACCTACCTTTAAAAAAAATTAAGTTGTTATTTTCATTAAAACATGATTTTTAATAGCAATATTTCTTTCTGTGGAATGAGTTATTATTAAAATTGATTTAAATCTAATAGAAATTAAATTGTTTATTTTTTTAATATGTATAAAAAATTGGTAATTTTTAAAAATATTCACATTTTTTATAGTCATTATAAATTGTAACCTTGTTGAATATTTTCCACCTCATTAAGGATAAGCCATGTAAAATAAGGGTAAAACAAGGGAATAAGAGTTCAAAATAACAAAAAACAATATTATAATATAGATTATGTGATTTGTTTTAGACATCTTCATCCATGAATCTAATTTATTTAAATTATGAAAAATTATTATTTGATAATGACTTGTATATTATTATATTTAATGAAATGAATGCCACTCTTATTTTAGTTTTAAACTAAAATAACTTTTCTTATTTATAAACATATGTTATTGTTGGATATAATTTGTTATATTAAAAAAATTTATGAAATTAGAGTATTTGTAAATTTTTGTGTTGTAATAATTACCATAAATTCTTAGACGATGTCAATATAGTGCTTCTAGAAGCAATATAAAAATTTAGAAAATAATTTTGAAAAAATTTAAATAAATATTTTGTGTAAGAATTATATTGTTAAATTGATGTTATATATAAGTTATATTAATTATATTTTAAACGATTTTATAATAATTTCATTTATATAATTATTTAATTGTAGTCAAATGATGTTAATAGTTTCCAAAATATAATTCAGATTATATTATGTTTAATATAAAATTATTTAAATATCCATAAATCATAAAATTCTTGTAATTATCTAATAGAATGGAATACATTCATTCATATCACACATTTAAGATTTATGGACTACTTTTCCTTCTATATTTACAATTTTGACATCAATATTTTATAAAACATTGGAAGTGTGGCAATCATCATAATGGTTATCAAGTTTTAAAACTAAATGTATAATGTCCAAAAGATCCACTAAAAATATGGTAGTTATATTAGATAGTATAATTTTGAAAAATAACCATACAATATTCTATATTTGTAAATTTGGTTCCACATAAATAGGAGAAAAAATGTATATTAATTAAATACATTAAGA
Organism: Viscum album; assembly: GCA_963277665.1. Taxonomy (NCBI): domain Eukaryota; kingdom Viridiplantae; phylum Streptophyta; class Magnoliopsida; order Santalales; family Viscaceae; genus Viscum; species Viscum album. The sequence continues at coordinate 1,208,164,250 of OY728163.1, read as the reverse complement.
AATACCAAGGGTTCCCCCTCTACTTATCTACAAAAGGGCACCTCCACTACATTAATCTTCGTGCCTTTAGAGAACTCCAGTCCAAAAAATACTTACCAAAACATAATATTAACCTTTATCATCATGAATTAGAGGTTTTTTATTATCAATGGACTAACCTAAAAATATTAATGTGTTATACAAATTTGGTTTTCCATTTAAGAGATAAAACATTAAAATTAATGTTTTCATTTTATTTAATCTTCAATAACCATAAAATACATTTTATCGATGATAAAATAATAAAATAATAATATTAATTATACAAAAATGTTATTATTATTATATTATATTTTTTAATCATATATTGTGAAGTCCTATAGTGAACAAAAACATCATTCGTGTTTTCTTATGGACTACCAAATTCAAAATGATTTGTGTTCTATTTTCCATCACCATCCCTCATGGATGTAAGTTATTCAGGACTTAATATATATATATATATATATATATATTTTCATTTAATAAAAAATTCAAAAAAATGAATGATAATAAATCACCACTTTTAATAACCTTCTATTTGGTAAGAAATGATAACACCCCTCATGTGTACGTGTAGAATACAACCATGAAAAAGTGACGAGAATTGTTTTGCAAATCCTCATTTCATGTATTATTATATAATTGTATTTAATGAACTGATGGATAATTATTTAACTATAAGAATTTTTTAAAATGATACAAATATGATCCCTCTAAACAGGTCATCTAACTAATGCTTTTTTTAATATGAATTGATCAACCTTGAAATGTCTTACATGGACATATATGTCTTAATAACTATATAATTAATGTTAACAAGTAAAATAATATGGAAAATAATAATGAAATGAAACTATAAATATATTTTTATGAAATTTTTAAATTAATATATGATTATAATAAAATAAATAGAGTACATATTTTATATGTCTATATTGAGGTAATAAATTTTAAATAAAAACCTAATCATAATTTTTTAAAGTTTTCTATTTTATTTTCCAATAAAATACATGTTCTTTAATATGTTTAAAGAATTTTATTAATATAATTAAATTTATTTTCAAATATATTTTAATCCCTGTTTGAATTATTTTATGAAGGATTTAAAATAACAATTTTAAATCGTTCATAAAGTGGTTATTTTTGAATTTTTTTGAAGTGTGAAAGAAATTACTCTTAATGTATGAATCATGATATGAATTTACATACTCCATGGATGTTATTATTTAAGAACCATTCTAAAATTATTTTTCAAAATAACATCATATTTATCATTCTATAGGAATATTTGATTTAAGGGTTCTGGAGGAAAATTTATTTTTATCCTTATTTTCACCTGATTCTCAAAATCGATTCTATATGTGAGATTAATATAATAACAGAAGATACTATAAAATAAAAATATAAGATTTTTAAAAAAATTTATTGTCCATGGTAATTTTTCACGATGATGGATAATCCTGATACATCTCTCCAATAAAATGGATAATGATAATGTTTTACTGAGAATTATGTTTCAATTAAATGAGTAGTTTTTTTTTCATTTATATTTTTGTATATCAGGGTGATTATTAGGGCGATATGAATATGATGTGAGAAGGTATCTATTTTTCTTCATTTTACATGACATTATTTTATCATTAATTACTTTTCATTTCATATAGTAATCTAACTAGATTATAATTTATGGAATTCTAATTCCCCTTATATATTTGGAAAGTATGATTTCGAGAAAATTATTTTCTTGAGTCCCTATATTTAATAATAAAACTCATAATAATCTTTTGATAATTTATATTTCATACAATTTGGTTTAATGTTTCTTTCATGAGTTGAATAAACAATTTGAACTCTATGTATATTTTCTAAATAGGGAAAATTATATTCTTGGATTATATTATTTTACAAACAAACTAAAATGTTTCATTATAGTTTTATCACTTATTGAAAAATCTATTCCAAACCCATATTTTCAAATCTTTTTCACTGGGTTTTTGGATGTTTTTAAAAATAAGGAATAATTTTATAACTCATGTATTTGTTTATAAAATGAAAAAATGTTTCATTTTAACAAATTTATTTAAAGAACAAATGGATATGGATTGGGAGTTTCCACTTTTTATTGTAGGGGTTTGATAAATTTTTTATTCCCAAATTATATAAACATCTAAATTAAAAGGATCCTCAAAAGATATGATCGTGAATCCCTATTTATAAATCATGTAAAAATGGGTGTTTAGATTTTTGGGAGATATTCATTAGATATATATACATCATTGTAATTCCTAGATAGAAGGATCATGATGAGTTTCATGATTCATCCACCTATTCAATACTATATTCATGTATGGATGGAGAACCTCGTTTTTTACTGATTAATATAATTCCATAATTGTTAATTTTTAAGACAGAAATATTCCATTCCTTTTATATGGAATCCCATCCTCTGTCTATTCCTCCTTGTTCATTTAATGGGAAGATATTTTTGTAGACATTTGGCAAAAAGTGGATCCCCCCCCCTTAATTGATGATTTAACAAATCATCCTTTATAAATAAAATAGTATTAGTCCCCATTAAATCCGCAATATTTGTAAGGTATCGTGGTTACTAACTAAAAATAGATAAATAGTATTTTTTGAATTCTAAGGATCATAATTCATCGAGCTATCATTGTCCCTGAACATCTCATACCATGTTAATAAGTACATGTTAGAGTACTATAATTTTAAAATCGACTTTTGGATCTTGTGATTAGTTTAGATTTTACAAATTTTATAATTTTAATAATTTATCAATATATTTTTTAAAAATATTAACATTATTATATCTAAATCATGAATCATGTAATTTTTGCAATGAATCATTAATTTTCAGGAGACATTTGCTACCACCACAAAATTATACTAGAGGATTCATCATGATTCTATCATTAATGTGTCATTGTATAGTACAATCCCTTTTTTTGTGATGGGTAGTGTGAGTATTGGTGTAGTTTCATACATTCTATTGATATACATAATTATTTTTCACATTCAACAGTCTATAATAGCATGACTCCATATTATTTTAACATGGTTATTGGAATTGATATTCATGATAAATTTCCCCTAATGTATTTTTAATATGCAACCAATATATAAAAATATTGGATCATCATTACAGTGGTTCATCTATATAATTACTCAATCAACTATATCTCTGAAGGATCAACAGATACACCCTCATGTAATATTAAATTACCTAATATTGATATATTCTATGGAATAAATTCACCAATTATAAATTTGGAATAAATATTATCTATTATGAGGTTATTTAGAATAATATTAAAATTATCTAAATTAAATTATATCCTCATTAAATATAAAATGATTTCTTTTATAAATAATACCTTAAAATTAGTGTGGAAGCCTATCAATATACAATTCATCAGATCCATGATGACTATAGGGGAAATTTTCTTTTTGAAAGGAATCACTATTAAGTTTCAAATCTTATAATAAATTTTGTATTTGATATATATACAATATTTAGTATTAGTTAATAACATCTGCACATATGTTAAATCATTGATAATTATTGAAAACATTTTACTTGGTTGAACAAGTGTTCAATACATGTCAATGGATACTTTATATTGCTTTTGATATTAATAATTTCATGATAGCCATTGTCTACAAACATTGGTCATACATTCTTCTTCACAAAGAAGAATGATAATCCCCTTGGTAATGAAATTGGTTATATAATATTTGTATCTTCATTATCTTAGATTTTGTAATTCAATTCAACCAACTAAATCAAGGGTACATTTTAGAGTATTTGATATTGTTGTAGAACTAGGTGTGAGTTATATTGAGTACTCAATTTCAGAATCTACATGTAGACCAAATAAATATTATATAAATACCTCCCAAGGTCCATATATTTAATATAAATATTTCCCCTTACAAGTTAATCTATATACCTATCATAAATGAGATATGACGTTCTTCAATGAACCAATAAATGATCATGGTTCGTTTTAGGATAAAAAATTGGGCTTTTCATTCCATTAAATTCATATGTCCATTATATAGGGAGGAAATATACATGCCCAAAATATATCATGTTACAGTAATAGTATAATAATAAATCTTTTTCCATGAAAATTCCAACAAAATTATATTATATAATTTTTTTTAACAAGTTATGAAATTTACATTCCATGGTGATTTTTAACTTGTAACTCAATATCTAGATGATGGGGTGTTGATTTGAGGCCTTCAAAAAAAGTTATTGATAAAAATGAGCGGGAATAACCATTATAAAATAAGTAATTTTTAAAAGTATGAGTGATTCTTGTACATTTCACTAAATCATTTTAATGATTATCTTTAACTATTTTAATTTTATTGAATTTTGTATTCTCAGTTAGATTATTTGGTTACATATGTTTGTTGTGGTCATTAACCTTGGGTTTATTTTGGTTTTTGGTTTAAGTCAAATAATCCTTATAATTTAATTGTCAGATTATAGATAATGCGTTATGATGAGATTCCCCTCCATCCATGTGAATATTTTTCTTCTTTTTATTCATTTGGGATTCATATGATTGATGGAATTCACTTTCACAATTGAATCATTTAGTTTTTATTTTATATAATTTCATACATTTTTTAATATTAATTACATTTAGGAGAACTAATTATCAATAATTTATTGGTTTTTTTAATTAATATTCCATACCATTTAATTTTTCGCATATTATCTCCATAACAATGTGGATTATTGGAGTCTTCAATCAAATTCCCAATATTGAGTTCAAGTAAGGCAATTTATTGATAACTACAAATGTACCTTATATAAACCTCCTTTATGAAAAAAGGAATTATATAGAAAATATAAATAATCAATTTTTATTTCAGTTCCAATTATAAAACCTGAACAATTACTTTCCTATCATGTGAAAATTTCTTTTAAATTACCTATGGATTCATAGTTATTTTGTTTTAAATCCATCAATTCCCTTTCCATTTCTATATACTGATCTCAAAGAAAATATTTTGTAAATAATAATATCATAAAATATTGCAATTACATAGATCAACCTTCATTTTTTTGTTATATAGTTAATAATATTCCACAATTGATATGCCCCAGCGTTTATTGGGTAAAACAACATTTCATGCTATGGGAAATACAAAATGAATAATGTATTTTCAATTTATTAGAACAATTAATCATAAATATATTGTATAGAATATCCTATAAATATAGACTATTGTTTTTTCATAGTGGACTCAATATAGGGTTTTCTGTTATTGTTTTTTTAGAGTGTTAAGCATGATTAGTGTTATTATGAATACCTTAATAGGGTATGGTGGGAATGGATATGGTATTATTCAATCCAACTTATATCTTGTATTTTTACCCAAAGGAAATAATTACACTATCAACAATACTTAGTGTGATATTCAATCCTCCTAGTATTCTAAATTTATTAAGACCAATATTTTTTATTATGTAAATAATTAATAATCAAATTATGAAATCATATCACAAAGAAAATAAATCTAAATATTCCATAAATTTTTACAAGATTAATAAAATATATAACATTTTAGGTTATCCAATATAAATTTTCTTCATTTTATATTAATTTTAGATTTATCTATATATTAATAATATATTATTCCCAAATAATATCTAAACCATGTTATGATACTAAATATGGTGGTATAAATATTTCATACAAACATATTACATCATTTTTCATGATTGTTGATTACAAATCCCAATAAAATTATAAATTACCAAATATATTTTTAGTCCCTTTGGAGATTATAAAACAAAAAAATAATTTCAAATAATTTTTATGATATATCAAATTTATTTTTTAATATGATAACCTTTTACACACAGAACGTATAACACACTATTTCATAACATGTGTTTGTAAAATATAAAAACATTGAGAACATAGATGCTTAATATGTTTAATCAAAATAGATATCTATCAATGATATTATGTGAACATGATATAATCATGAAAGATTGAGAATATAGTTATGGTGAATTTTCATACCATAATAGAATCATAAAAAATATTAAATTGATCATAAATTTTGAGTAATGTAAAAAGGATATAGCATAATATAAGTAACGAAGAACCATAGTGTAAAAACATGATTCAATATTCGTTAGATATAAACAAGATAGGATTAATATTATGTAGTAAACATAATCATACAAATCCTAAATATTTCAAGGATAATTACTGTTAAATTTAAAATATAATTTTCTAGGAAAACCTCTTATGCTTAATATATTATTAATTTTCTATAATCTATTGTTAAAGGAACTTCTAGGATTTGGCTTAAACCGTAATTTCTCCTCTTAATCAAATGAGATATAAAACATTATATAACAAACTAAATATATATAACATACCCAACAATAACATAATGATAAATCATATAATTTTAATCCACATTAACATGAAATATTTCTTAATTCCATCAAATATTAGGTAACCCGTGGGAGGGAAATGTGATCCATAAATAATTACATAACAAAATATTATATATAATGTAGAGACATATTTTTTATTGTATCACTTGATCATATCCCCATTGAATAATAAGAATAATTAAAGGATATTTACCACGATGAAAAAAAATGTTATAAAGGAATTAAAAGTTTCATTAAGAAAGAAGAATAAATTGACTTACATATTCCATTATAATTCATTCAATAAAAAATATTTAACAAAAAATGGAATAAAAAATATATTGGGAATATAATGAAAACTAGATAGGAATATTATTAAAGAAAACTAATAATTAAATTGGGAAAATGAATCATATAGAAAACTTTTTAAAGGGGGATTAAATGCATACATTTTAAAGAATGCCAATTTTTGTAGAAAATCACCATACAATTTTTTTAAAACAGTATTACTTATCTAATGAAGATCAATTAATAGGAAAAAGACAAAAATAAATCATATAAGTATATATAAGAAAATTAATATAATAAAATATAGATTTTTTATAAAGGAAAAAGTTCCTTGACGGGAAAGAAGTGATAATGTTTTCTCCACAAACATGTAAATTTTTTGTTGAATTATAATAAAAGAATGGAAAATTGAAAACAATACAGGAAAAACCAAATAAAAAACTAATTTAAATGAAAAAATTGGTCTTTATTTGGAAGAATATATGATACACCATGATAGATATTGAACTAAATGTAATCTGGATATAAAAAATATAGTAGTAAAGAAACCCATTACCAATACTTCTAACAACCATAATTGTACTTTATACTCTGGTATAAAAAACATAATCATCATTATAATTTCTTTAAACCCTGTATTAATAAACACTAGCTTTTATAATATAACATTGTAACCATTTAGTAGATTATTTTGTTATTCATTGTTTATTTCCATCATTGGATGTTTTATGTTGATTATTATATTCTTGTTTCATAATAGAGATGTTAGTACCATTTTTTATACATATATTATAATAAATATATTATTCATGGAAGTGGAATAATTTTATGTCATTGATTTATATAATATTATGTTCAATTTTTCTAAATAATGGTTACATTTTAACAGATTGGAATAATTGAAAATCATTTTTTTACTAACTTACCAAAAACAATGACATCCATTATAAAGATAATAAACTTTTATTTCAACCATATAAACCATATTTGTAACAAATAATAATTTTCTGTTGAATATATTATTATTAATTTCATTATACTTATTCTTGTTGAAAATTGATATATTGGTGTATCATCAATTATGTCGATGGTTGTACTGTCCCAAAAAGAACATGTTATACGAATGAATGTATAACAGTTTAGAGTAATATAATAGTAATATTATTTTAATTTAATCATAATAATATTAGTATAACACCATTAAAATGAACTGTGTTATTTATAAATAGACTATATAATAAGGTTATTTAAATAGTTAGAGAATAATTTAGATACTCACCTAATGAATTCTATATTTCTTGACACACGTTCCTTCCAAATTAAATATATAGGATTCCGTATTAGAACACAAATATAACTAATTACTATACCATATTTGATCGACTAAAAAATGGAATTTGTTAAATAGATTACTGTCTATTTTGAGTGTTCTGTGATAGTTTCCATATGGGTCCTCTTATTAATTAATATTGTGACTCATTTCTGTATGTAATAATTTCTCAAGGTATAAATATGTTTTAGGATAAATGTTGATAAATAATATTGATGGAAAAAATTTTAATAATTAAAAGCCAAATCCACTTATTTTTTATAATATTTTATGATATTTTATGTCATTAAAACTAATATAACAAAACTTTTAACATATTTTACATTTACCAATGTTATAAATTTTTTTTCTTAGAAACATTATTGTATGAATAAAAATGAAATTGAACTTATTATAAATTTTATAGGTGCAGGTTATGATATCAGACTCTAGTTAATAATATATATTTTCCTAAATATATTAAATATTATTTTTAAATTATATCATAATTTTCTTTGAAAAAGAATTTTTAGATAAAAAATAACTTCATAAACATAAATGTTATTAATATTATTTTATATTTACTTATAATTTAATAATTGTTAAACTATTATTTATTATTTTAAAAATGAAATCATATTTGTATGTTAAAAGAGACCATTAATGTTTATTATGATAAACATTCATGATACATAAATTATAGTTCTTTGAATAATATCTTTCTTAACATTAAATAATTTCAACAATATATTATGAAATTTGATAATTCATATTGTAGATATTAAATTTTTTTTCAATTAATTTTGTATTTTTATTTTTATTTTATAAAAACATAATTTTTTTTTAAAAAAAATAATAGTAATGATAATTATAGGTAATTAAAAAAATATTTTTTCAAATATAGTTAATTTAAAAAATTATTTTCTATTTTTATAATTATAGTTCAATGTTATTATCAATTTATCATTAGAAATTATAGAAGTATTATATGAACATTTGTTTTAGGAATACATTTCAATTATATATCTATAGACTGTTTTTAAAATTTCCAATTATCGAATTAATATATATATATATATATTGGACAGATTTATTTCATATATATCACCATATATATATTATTAAAATAATTCATTCTATTCATTTAATTCCCCTTTAAAAAGTAAATTATATTTATAATTATTTTCCTCATTCAAATAGTTACAATGGGTTTATCAACATCTTTTCAAAAAATTAGGATACATATTATATTTTATTGTAGTTTAATTTACTAAATGATTTAATTCTTTTTTTCATAATGATTGTTAACATTTAATTTTCTTAATTTATTAATATTTCTCCTAATTATAATATTTTATATCACTAAATTTTATCATTGTTCACTTTTTTTTATATATTTATTTGTTATTAATGATATTAAATATAGTATTGTATTCTAATGAAAAATACACATTAAAATCATTTGGGGTTGAAGTGGATCATCTATGGGATACTGAGATTAAATGGTTTATTTTACAAAGGTGGTTACCTTTGAATTATCCAATATTTTTCTGAAACCATATGATGGATCACTACAGTTTAGAGTAGATTTCTAGAATTTGGATTGTATGATGTTAAAGAACTAGTATTAATTTTCATATATCTAGGACATTTTCAACTATTTAAAGAATGCCATGTGTTTCATTATGATCAATTTAAGGTTCAGTTATCACCAATTGTTGGAGAGGCCTTCTAATTTTCAATGTATAACCTTTTAAAACATATATGAACTATATGAGTACCTTCCAATGGAAATGGTTTAAAAAAGTCAATTTGTGTTAATGGACATGATGATTCTAGTCTTCCATATATATATATATATAGTTACATTATTGGTCAACTTTTTGATATTATAGTATACTCAATGTCAATAGAGGATCTATCTAGATATCTTGATATCAGTATGTGTATAGTGATAATTTTTTTCTATTTTAAATGGTCTCAAAAAGGAAATTATAGATAATAGAGTTGTTAATCTTGGGAACATGGTATATGAGGAATTAATATCAATTTATCCAAAAAAGGAAAAGGCTAATGTTTCATTATATTGAACCAAAAATGTATTCAAGATGTATAGTTTCTTATATTTCTCTACATTATAGTAATATTTTATTTAAGGCATCAATATATCGGTAACCCCAATGATGGGCCAAGAAATGATGTTAGTTTAATTCATATGGGAACACTATAAAAAGAGAGGCTTTAAAGATATGCTTGGGAGAATGATGTCTATAGTGAAACTGACCATTACTTATATGAGTATGAAGAATTTATTTTATTATGATACTTTATGAGTCTAGATTATAGAAAACTAGAATAGGATGGATGAGAAATCACTTATGGGTCCAAAAAATATAGAGATTCATTGGTGAAACTACATGACAAATCATCAATGTATTTAAATGGTGGTTTATTTGTTGAGATATTGGAATCTCTACCATATAGTGGAAGTGGTTATGATGTATATCAATGAAAAGAACCAAATATTATATATTATTGAATTAACACATGAATATATAGAATATGAGATGGGTTAACTATCTATAAGATACATATTTTGACATACAATACACTATTTTGAATGGTAATTTCATGGATACTACACTTCGAAGGAAACAATTAATCATTTTGTGCATATAACTACTATTGAATGGAATATTATTATCTTATTGACTGATATTCACCTTTATAACTAACAGTATCATGATAATGTGACCCATAAATCTAATAGAATTACTTATACTATCCATTATAGGATCATAGATAGTTAATTTCTGTAATTTTAATCTCTCATGATGAAGGATGTTTTAAATTGTTGAGAGAATCAGCCTAGTTGTTATCAAGATAAGGAAGAGGTTATTTAAATAGGGTGTATTTTTTTGTCCAAATGAGTGTTTTTGAAGAACATATAAAAGATTCTTGTTCCTCGAGACGGTATATTTACTGATATATTATTAAGATGTATTATTACTTTGGGATGATTTATTTTTGTTATGGGATGATAAATAGCATAGAGGAAATATTTAATGATACTTAATTTGATAAAGTATAAAATATTAATGTAAAAAACATTTTGCATATTTTGTTTTTTCCCATTCCCATGTCGTAGTGGGATTCAATAACCATAGAATTCATGTAGGCATAATGAAGTTCAACAATTGGCAGAAATTTGAAATAGATTATCATAGATTGATTAGTGAAAATCACTAATTTACTTATTAATAAGGATATTTATTTTATTAATTACAATGATAGGATATATTTTCACGAAATATTGTGTCCTCATAGGTTTCTAATGGGAATATTTCTATATTAGTATTATTGATTTATATTATACTCCATTCAATGAATATATTTTTTATATAAAGGTGAATTTCAGTATTTTATACCATCCTCATGGAAAATTGATGTATGGGGTAACCATCCATGTATTAGAGGAAATGTTGTAGGAATGTGTCATTGATTTCAATGGAAATGGAAGAGTAATACCAGTCATATAAATATCTCTTATGATTATGGTTTTTAATTATTTATCAGATAGAGCCAATAGATCATTCCGTAGGATGTAGTGACGATCAAATAAATGATGGTTATTGGCATAATATTCAGTAATTAATGGGATGAGTCTAATATATATGTTTTCAAAGGATATATATTTAATCAAGAATTTTTTGGTGAATTATCAGAAAAGTTGAATTTATTATGATTACCAAAAATGATCTCCTTTTCAATTTGAGGTCACTATCGAAATATCCCTGAGGGTGTTTCATGAGTTTTAGAATCTTCAAATTATGTGGTAGGGTATGATTAAACCACAGTTCATGGATGTAGACACCATTAAATGTGTTCCATGCAATTTTCCACCAAATTACCTCAACCGAGCTCAGAAAGTTCACGGTGCAACTATGCAGTGTTCTTGGGGGTGAGTGATAGTAGAAAAGGTATTAGGCCGAAGGGCTGGGACCACAAGATGGTAGTGAATAGAAGTAGGGGTGTTGGGGAACAACCCCCATGGTATGGAGAAATAAATTTGTCTATGTTCCCAAAGAGACACCCATGTTACCCGCATGCAGTCACCTGTGCACCACCCCGATGGAGCAGAATGAAGGTATTATTTTTTCTAGGTCCTCAAAGTGGCTCCCAATGTAGGCAAATCACCAACGGAGTGCATGTATAATTGGGCGCCACCTATCCAGCGGGCATCCACCTATGCACCACAATTCTTCCATGCAACCTACTTGTGTACCAAATTTAATTTCTCCTAGGGTCTTATTTTCCTATAAATAGACCCTTGGGGTCTTCATTTGTATGGATGAATTTCCCTAAAGCCCAATTTCTACTCTGGTTTCCCTAGTGTTTCACCCATGTTCTTTGAAACATTCAGGTTAGTTCATTAACACCTAAATAGAATGAATTTACGGAGGACCATAGGAATTAAGTTCTTTTAGTGTTTTAAATCCAAAACACATGTGTTCCTAAAGCACCGAACCATCCTAAAATGAAAAACCCATTCACTCCACCTTTTCCTTTTTCAATAACTTGAGATCCCCACTTCTGGGGTATACCTATGAATACTCTTGAAGTCTTGTGCAATGTCCCACCCAAGTACTAGCATACATTTTGTTCATTTATTTAGTGAATATTTTGTCACCCATGCCCTCTTTTGTTCCTTTATCTTTTTGGGTCCTCTATTTGATTCAAATACTCTCTTTAGTCTACAATCCATCAAGCCCTATCTAAATCCATCAATGGAAATTATTTTTCTTCATTGGATCCCTTTTTCTAAAGGTATTTTTTTGAGACCTCCACCAAAACCTCTTGGTTTATCAAAACATTGGGAAAGTCACATCAGCATGTCTCCAATTTGGGTATGTATATCCACAATTATAGTTTTCCCACATTTTTTTAAAAATAGATTTATTATTCATGGAATGTATGTGGTTTTGTATATCCACAGTCACATGGAACATTCTCCTAGGAACAGTTCTAGGAATTTCCTAGGTTTGAGGATAAGGTTTTTGATCATGACCACTCCCTTCTCAAAAAACCAGAACTACAGATCTATGGTAGGTAAGGAAGGTTTCGCGCTTGAATTTCCATTCAAGGAAAGGAAATGTCTCCCTCCCCTACAAGGATCAATATTTTTATCACCATCCCCGTGTATTCCCCTAACCTTCATCTCTTATTCCTTTCATTGGATCCTTGTCCAATGTAGTGCAAATAGTGTGAAGGCTTGTTTCCTCACCCTCATCCACCATCATTGCCATATGCATGCCCTCTTCCACCAATGGAGGTGGAAGAGTGTGGGTGACTTTGATGAATATTTTACATCCTCTTGTTTATCAAACCAAGAATTACTCAAGTGGTCTTATAGATTTTTCATGATCACAACATTTTAACAATGAATGAAATATAAGAATAGTAATTCCCACCATAAATGGGATACGTTGGAATCCTTCTTAGGGCCCGAGCTCACTGAACATCCTATTTATAAATCCAACCATAAACCCCATAATATAGACATACTACATTATGAATAATCCCCAAATTAATCCCCCATGTCACCAAGGAATCCATTGCAGGAAGTAGGCCCAAACACATTTCTCTCAAAAGACTATACTATATTGTGAGACTGGTTGAAGTATGTCTGATTTGATCCCCATCCACATGGGTTATGTTGGAAGCCTCCTTGAGGTTCAAATAAAACACTTCAAGTTAAGCATACTCTACCTAGTCTATATACCCAACTGGGTCAAATAATACTTGGAAACCCATGTTCTTTCCTTTTTCATTATGCTTATTTGGCATAAATCTCACACCAAACATTGAACAAGAACCCTTAGTTAAGATGCCCATAACACATGAAATTTAAATGTATGGATACATCCTCATCATATGACCATAAAAATTATGATGTGAGACATTACAGAAATAAAAAATATAAGGATTCTGTTACATTTTCCATGGATACTTAGGTAGACAATTTAATGGGTATGATCCCAATATCCAAAAAATCCTTCATATCCCTTGATGAGTATAAATTCTAGATTCCCCCCTGAGTGGCTTAAAAACTAGTATCATCATAAATATGATTACAATAAAATCTATATAGTATATTATTGTATACCATTTATGGAGATCCTTGAAAATATATGTGTATCTCCATTAATGAAGAACCATGAATACATACTGATGATTCAAAATTTTACACAAATTAATAAGTGATTGAAAACTCTAATTGAAACTTATATTATAGTTTGTGAATTATTAAGTATTCATGAAAATAACATAATATTACAATGAGAGTCCCAGTGTAAGAAATAATTCCCACCAAAATGGTGTGATGAGTCCATCCTCCCATCCTCTCGACCAATGCACATTCCTAAGTATCGTACAACTCAAACTTAATGAATGACTTCCTTTGGAAAGTAAACCATTTTTGGATAAAGAACTATTGGGTTGTTCTGGATCCATGAATAAGTAAAATGGAAATCTCCTGGAAGCTATGATTGTTAAAACAAAAAAAACATGTTTCAAGCAACTAGGAAAAAAAATTGTGTCTCCTATTTGGGATTGTATATCTAAAGTCAATGGTTTTCCAAATTTGTTTCACAAAGAGGGTTAGGATTCATGGAATTTGTGAGGGTTTTTATATCTGTAGTCACATGGACCTTTCACCAAGGAACTGTGTTGGGAAGTTCCCAATTTTGGGGATAAGGGTGTGGGTCCCGACCTCTCCTTTCTCAAAGAGCTAGAAACTCGGATCTCTGGTATGGAAGGTAAAGTTAACACTATATTTTCCATTAAATCAAAGAAAATGTCTCCCTGTCATACCAGTATCATTTTTAGGGTAGCCATCCCAGTGTAAGCCCCTAAAATTCATCCATTCTAGCTTTCTTTGGATCCATGTCCGATGTAATATTAAAATAGGGATGTTTTGGCACCTCTACCCCACCCACCTTTGTCGCTATAGGCACACCCTCTTCCACCAGTGGAGGAGGAAAATTGTAGGTTCTTTTGTTGAATATTTTACATCCTCTTGTTTCTCACACCAAGCATGACTCACAAGGGAGTAAATATTTTTCCTGATCTAAACATTTTCAGAATGAATAGTCTACGAGAACACTGATTCTCATTTTAATTGGGATACGTAGAAAGACTTGTTAGGGAACGAGTTCACTGAATATCCTCTTCAGGAATCCAGACCTAATTCCCATAATATGGGAAATATATTTTCTAATAGGCCACAAATTAAACCCTCCCCAATTCTCTAAAGAATCCTTTTTTAGATGTATTCCCAAATTCATTTCTCTCAATGGACTATATTCCCCTATGATACATATCTAACTATGTGGGATTTGATTCCCATCCACATGGGATATATAGGAAGCCTCCTTGAGGGTCAATCCCAATGATCAAATCAACTCTATTCTCCTTGGGAATTGTTAATAACAGTGTTTAATCATACTAAGAAACTCATATTCATTCCATGTTCCATGGGATTCTTAGGCATATGTCCCACACAAAATATTGACTAAGAGTCTTAAGCAATGATGTCCATACAACATGAAATTAAACTGTACGGCTAAGTCCTTATTAAATTAACATAAAAAGTATAATGTCTCCCATTAATTGGAACCAAACTACGAGGGTTTTGATTCATTTCACAAGGATATGTAGGTATCCCATTTTATGTGTACACTTCCAATATAATAATAAACCATCATCTCTCTAGAAAATAATACATTTCAGAGTGCCCCAAAGAGTGGATTAAAACCCAATATCATCATAAAAGTGATTAAAAGAGTATCTAAATAGTATATTAGAGGATACCATTTATGGTGAACCATGAATACTTATGGATATCTCCATTAATGAAGATCATTGAATACATACTGATGATTATAAATTTTACACATGTAAATAAATGATTGCAAATTCTAAGGGAAACTTTTTTATACAAGGTGAATTAATACTGATTTGTAAAAATGTCTTAAAAATATACTGAAAGTCCTAGAAAATACAATAATTCCCCCCATAAGGGTGTGATGAGTCCGAGATCCCATACTCTTGACCAATGCATGCTCCTATGTATCATATTTTTCAAACCTAATGAACAATAGCCTTTGGAATGAAATATAATTTTTGATAAATAATTGTTTGGGTTTTCTGGTTCCAAGAATACCTAAAATGTAAATTTCATGGAATAAGTGATTCTTAAATCTAAAACACATATTTACAAGAACCCTGAAAAAAATGGTGAACCTGATGTGAATCCTTAACCAATTTAATATTGTAACCCACTTGTGAAATTCTGGACCACTGCTCTAGCTGGATCCTCATCCATTGAAAGGATGCAATCACCCACCTAACATATTTAACCCTGGGTCTCCAACATGCTGGTAAAATTGTACTTTCATCATGGTATAATCCCAACAGTGAAAATTTCTCGATATGCTCTCCGGGTTAATAACAATACTTGATCGTCCAGCCAACAATGGCTAGTGATCATGAAGCATATGTTGCCGATAACCATTAACCATTTCTGGTCCGTATCCCCAATACACAAACACCAGTCCCTCTAGTACTATAGATAGGTGTATCAAGATGTCACATCGGGCCACAATTCAATGATGCAGGGATCGTTCCTGAGTACTGCATGCAAAAATTATCTCCAGTATAATAACATGGTAGTAAACCCCCAACCTGATGGGGGTGTTTCCTTCAGAGGTTCGACAAAGGCTCTCAGACCCAATCATGAAATATGAATATCTAGGTACAACTTCTGGCAAACATGTTTCATGTTCATACCTCTAACCCCTCTAGAGAAGTACATCAACCAATCTTGATGGTGAATACAAGTGGGAACATTCACCCATCTTTCCTAATTCTGCTGTCGAGCAGAGTCATTTGCAAAAAACCGACCAATAATGCTAGATAAATCGTGTGGATTATCCTTAATAGGCCCATACACCTATTTACATATAATCAGCCAGTCATAAGACTCGTCTGACTACATTTAAATAATCCCGCCAAAAAAGTGTGGTGTCAACCGGTAAATACAGACATAGACCTTCTTATAATTACCAATTCTTACATTAGTCTCTTCTTCCAGTATTGAAGGAATTTCATCAACCATACATGATGGTAAACATCCAGAAGCCACATACACCTTCCAGGGTTCATCAATCCTACCAACAGTCTCATTTGGAAACACCTGGAGAAGTCACTTAGAATGCTCCGATAAGGAATCTGGGGAAAATTCAACTCTCTGCCCCCACTATATGAGTACTGCCAATACCCATTGATAGGAAAAGGAGGAATGAAGATGTCCCATACACCAAATCCAGATAAAAATGGTTTTATATTGACGTTCCATCCATTGAAGTCACCAAAAGCATTTTTTCAATGGTGAAATGGCATACACAAATTCCTGCTCATATTCTAGAAGCATGCCAGGATATTATAAGAATAACTTCAGCAGTACCAGGGGAACAATCACATAAATTTTTCCCCACACATTGTATGACACATTGTCATACCATCCTATAGTAGATACACTCATCTATTCCAATCCAAGTGGGTCATGGGGCATACTCCCTATATCATACAAACAATAGGATCAGAAACATACTCCCCATCCAATTGGCAATATTTTGTCTGTTATGGTGACCCCTCCAAGGAAATAATGTACACCAACCCATGATAACATGTTGTCCCCATAATTGTTCCCAACTAAGTGTTAGAGAACATCCAAGAAACATTCTCGACAAACACGGTTGGAAAATCAAGATTCAAGATCCAAGTTATATCCACTTAATTAGGGAGATCATGAAGCCCACAGACATTTAGATATTATAGATCAAGATCCTACCCTTTAATTACCATATCATGGAATTAATAGTAGTAATTATGATGTTCCCCATTATACACTTCATCATGAAGTATTGCTTCATGAAAATTCGGGCAATAGAGAGAACCTATATCCAGATCTGAGCCATGGAATCCCTCCGTGTCCCTAGAGGAACAAGGGGAAAGAGGATTTCTCCCTTTCTATAATCCGACATAGTTGTCCTATACAGGATGGCATTCACTGTGAAAGTCCTTTCATTAGTAGTATTTCAAATTTTCAAGATAACTATATAATTGATAATTTATTGATGAGAAATAACTCTTATCTCAAGGCAGTTTCCTATATAAGGCCATTCATGTCTAATTCCTTCTCATTAATATGATAAATAATTTCTCTACACGAAGACATATTAAGGGGATGTTCAGTCTCCAAACCTCTATTGGGTCTATTTTCTTCTGATACAAAGTTTTCACTTTGGTCAGACCAAGTGTAGAAACCTCTAGTAAATGAAGATGAAGATATGTTAAACAAGAGAAAACAATTGGATAATGTTGAAATACCAGGTATGTTCTAGCCTATGAAAAAAAATAAATATAAAATTCTAGAGTTGATTTTAGAATATATAATTAATGATGTTCGCCTCAATATACAGAATACTATATGTCATTTGAAAACCAAATTATTATCGTATAATGAATATCAAAATCATCTAAAGGTAATAAAAGGGTTTCAATGCCAAATTTACATGGAATCTCTCTCAGTTTCCCATCATCCAATGGTTGAGAAGCTGTACAGAACCTTTCAATGTGCATGCATCAATTCTTCAAATAGGATACATCCGTTATTTTCTAACACCCCATCTGGTGTTCATATCTGAGGAATGGGTTCACATTGAGCATTGCATTTCACTGCACTCGAGAATTAGTAAATCCTTCCAAAAGTGGTCTTAAGAAACAATATTGTACAAGGATGGAAATAATAAATAGATTTGGTATGTAATCAAATGTACACTCATGAACAGGCCTCAACTAGATCTCATTAGAGTAATTTCCCAAGAAAACAAGTTATTGATTTACTTTTTCATTAAGCATATGAGAATCTTCAGCAGGCCTCCGGCTTAGAGGATTCTAGATGTCAGATAAAGAAAATGTCTAAAATAGAACAACAATTGTTGCAAATAGGTGATTTGAGTTGTTTTTGAATAATGCACTTATCTAATTCTAGAAAAAAAAATCACAGAATTGGAAGAGCTTCTGTTCGAATTTCATCCACAATAGTTCAAGAGCCACATAACATGTAGGGATGGGGAATTGTTTAATTCAACCATTAAATTCATTAAAAAAAGATAAAATATTTGAAGAATAAGAACATGAAATTCCCCAGCTTGCAAGGATGGGGGATTTTCACATTTAAAATATACTCATTAATAGAAGTCAGTTTTCTCCCCATTATGAAGAAGATACAAAGGGAGAATACAACTGAACTTTCCCATACTTTTCTTCAGGTAACTATCCTCCAAACAATTCCTAGGAGTTCATAATTTAGGAGAACATAGTCTCATGAATGATACATAAGGAAAAGATGTAACATAGATAAAGAAAGAATCCCATCAATGCATTATGAGTCAGTAAATACCATTAACACTGTTATGGAAGCTCCTCCAGAAAAAGAGTCTAGTTCATGGGAATCAGAAGACAAAGTTCTAATATATAATACAGTACACAATGAAGAAAATAATGAAATTGTGTGTACTAAAAATTGAATGCTTACCCAGAATCTTGGTATTCCCTCAAATAACCAACTCCCACCCCTCTAAATGGAATCTAATAAGGGGAAAGGTAAATGTAAGTTTTAATCTCACATTTACGCTTGATAAGGTAAATCTCCTTCACTTTAAGAGTTATTTTCATAGAAACAAGATGACATGAAAGAGTTTAAAAGACTAAATAAAAATTTGCTTCATTATAAATTTTCTACTAGATATACTCCTTAAGAATATCCTCAGTTTGCACATCCTATTAGATTTCCCCATCATAAAAGACTTGAGGTAACTATAAATGGGGATAATTATTTCCATCCATTTGGTACACTACTAATAAAGGATCAAACACATCCATATAGGCCTATTCTAGTGGGTTATCCAAGAAAAATACCAGCACCACCACCAGTGGTTCTGTCAGTCGTTTCACTAGATCATGATCTAGTTGGTGTACCTTTACAGGTCCCAGCTTTTTTGGATATTTCCCATCTGATTATAAACACAATTAAGGCATTAACAACTCGATTGGAGGGCATGGAAGAATGGTCTGTTGCAGTTCGGATGGGAAAAAATATTACATAGAATGTGTGGATCTGATTCCTCCACCACCAAATATTTTGAATACCACATTCCCAGTACAAAATGTTTCAACAAATATAGAACAATATTTAACTCATTTTGTTTCTTATTGTGATCCCAAGATTGTAACTCCTGAACAACCTTATATAGTATGACCTAGGTGTTTTGTGTAGTCATTATAGGGACTAGCTTTTGTATGGTACACAAGTTTACAATCTCGATATATTATTGGATGAGAAGATCACTGTCAGAAATTATTTATTCAATTCATCTCAACTCTAGCGAAGACAATAATTTTGTATCTTAAAAATTGAAAAGAAATAGAAAATAAAAGTGTTTCAGATTACATTTCTCGATGGAAATGATTATCATATTCCATAAATCTATAACACCCTCATGTAGAGTTGTTAATGATTTTTTTGGAAACTCTATGCGATCAATAACATACACCACTGATCCATTTGAAATACACAAGAGGTTTATGAGACCTACCCTCAATTTCTCAGCATATTGAAGATTCCATCATGAAAACTAAGGATAATACTCATGTAATTCCATCTTATCTAGGAAGGAGAATATGGAAAGTAGAGGTTGTGATAGTTACACTCAAGACAACACTTGTATGTGCTTCCACTTTCAGAGCATCACCATATCGAAGGGGACCACCTCCCAAGAAACCGCATCAACAATTTCCTTATCTATATGATAAGTGAGATCAAAGGAAGAAATAGTATAAAGAGTTTTAGAACAATTTTTTTTCTTTCTGGAATGAATAGTTTCCTAGTTACTTTATCTCATCTTTGGAAAATAATTTGGTTTAGTTTACAAGGTAGAAGAAACCAATCAATGAAGGAAATAACGATCTTCGGAATTATTATCCCTTTTACCAGATATTGGGGAATCCCATTCGTGATTTTTTATATATTAAAATACCTTTTAAAAAAAATGGTTGACTTGGGACAAGTAAAACTGAATAGTTCCTCAACCCAAGTAACATGTATTACTGCTACTGACCCAGAGGAAGAAGTTGAATGGAAGTAAGTCAAAAGAAAAAATGTGTAGAAATATGGTGATTATATGATGATGAAAACGATCAAAAAAACACATGTTATTCTATGAACATAGTTGAAACAATCGATTGTGTCTCTTATTACTCTCGCTAAAACAAAATCATCTTCATCAAAAGATCTATCCTCCCAAGGTCAATCCTCAAAGAAGAAACATGATTATAAGGATAAAGAGCAGTCATAAGAAGATGGGATCATATCAAGGATAAAGTTTTCTTTGACTCTGAATGATTTCATGACATTTGGTTCAAAAGCACAGGAATTTCCCTGCCAAATGGCACAAAAATAAATTCCCTATGATGTAGAATCTTAATCAGATGATGAATTGGTCTTTGGTTCCATCAACATTAACCAACGAATGGATCTGTATTCCAATGGTGATTCTTGTCATCATTATTATGAGTACATAATAACTAACTATGGAACCAGAGGAAGTGGCCAGGTCGAGGATACAAGGGAGGACATGGGTATTATAGAAGCCACTATTTTAACTCTATCCCTTCTCAAACCATATATGTTGATGAAAACTTGTGGGAGATCCATTCGGTGGGAATAAGAAGAAGAAGAATATTTCTCCACTAATGATATATTTGTTCCTGATATGATCATTTTGGAGGAATGATTGGAGGTTACAACATCTTCCTCTCAGCAGATAGATAGAACTAGTCAGTTTAATCTACCAAAGACATATGTATTTCTAGTTTCTGCTATGACACAAGGTAAATCTACATCAAAAGCATAAATTTCCATGGAACATGAAAAACCCCATATTCATACTGGGAAACACACACATCTGGACCAAACAATGATGTTTTGAAATAGCTGGCTCATATACTGTCCATGTTGTCAATTTTGGATGTATTAAATTTTTCAAAATTTCTTCGAGAAGCACTTATTGAGGTTTTTCAAGTCCACAAGAGTTTGAAACCGAATTTGATGCTGTTGATGATTACCGTATAGATAATGATCTTGTATAATGTCATGTATTTATATTCTTTATGAATAAAGATGAATATATTGTTTTACATGGACATATCAGGCCACTATATCTATCTGGAAGGGTCAATGACATAGACATATGACGATCCATCATTGTTAATGGATCAGGAGATAACCTCATTCATGTTTGTTCACTTCATCGATTGGGAATCACTGAATATGACTTATATCCTTCCACATTAATGTTGAAAGGTTATAATAGAACGAGAAAGAACCTCAAAGCATGATTTTACTCAGAACACTATTTGGAGACCTTGTGTCTAACTCATATTTCTAGAATGTTCATCAGGACACAACCTTGAAAATTCTTCTTTGAAGGCCTTATATAAATCAACATGCATCCATACCATCGGAATATCATCAATGTCTCAAATATGTTTTTCAATGGAAATGTTGGAAAAATGTACGTGGATAAGGTTCCATTCAAAACATGTGAATCTCAAAAAATCGAGGTATAATTTTATCACAAAATGGGAACAAAGTCCATGAAACATTTGGTAAAAAGAATAAATGCTATGAATGAATTGGAAAAGATCCCAGAAAACCCATTAATATACTTGAGTACATATTTTGGGTTACTTATCAATCAAATTGGAAGGATAAAACCAAATATAATCACTCATCCAGTAACTTGCATAAAGTCTATTGGTGCAATCGAGCCTAACAATAATTTGGAAATTGTTGATTCACCAAGTGGTTGTGAATTATTAAATGGATATGTCTTCATTTCTTCCACTAAACTTTAGCAAGTCTCTACTTTTTCAATCAGAATAGAAGATGTTTTATAAGTTCTAGAGGAAGATAGTTGTGTTTATTGAAAATCCATCTTCTCCCCTTTATTACACTAGGAAGACCATTAATCATCAATAGTGTCATAAATGGCGGCCTCCTCTTCAGGATGTTCAAATACCGACTCCTATCCTATCTCTAAATGTTTTTCTACCTAACCTAGTATTAAATTAGAAATAGAAGAAGTGACATGTAAAGAATAAGAAGAAGAAGAGGAAGATATCAAGGACTCTCCTCCATTATTTGATGAAGGTGTCTCTATCATTGTGGATGAGCTAGGATAAATAAATCTAGGGATAGAAAAAGATCTATGCCCCCTCTAATTAGTGCTGCCATGAATTCTGAAGAGAAATAGATGTATACTTAATTTCTAAAGAAATATTGAGATATATTTTCATTGAATTATACCGAAATTCTAGGAAATAATATTGATGTATCCAGTTATCATTTAGGTTATCCAGAAGATCATATATGATTCAAGTAGATAGTCAGAAGAATACACCCAATGCATGCCTATAAAATTGAAGATGAATTTGATAAGAATATAAATGATAATTTTTTCAGGGAGGCTCAATACACCTAATGGGTAGCTAACATAGTCTCAATGAAGATGAGGAAGGGGAAAATTAGAGTTTTAATTGATTTCAGATATCATAACTGGAATTATTATAAAGATGAATTTCTAGTTCCAATCACATTGCTTTTAATTGATGAAACTAATGGCTATGAATCTCTTTATTTCATGGATGTATACTTTGGGTATAATCAAATCTGCATGGACCTAGAGGACGAAGAATATACAACATTCAGAGCCCCTCAAGGTGTGTTTTTCTATCGGGTAATTCTCCTTTGTTTAATGAAAGCAGCTACAATATATCAACGTTCCAGGCACAATGTATTCAATCCGTTATTAATATAAATTTTCCTAATGTTCAGTTGTTGTCTTGTTATTTAAATCTATAAAACATTTCAATCCCATGGATGATATAAAGATCATATTCGATAAACATCAGCAACACAATTTTAAGATGAACCCCTTGAAATGTGCTTTCAGGGTAACTTCTCTGAAGTTACTCAGCGTCATTTTACACCATCATGGAATCGAAGTTGATCCTGGAAAAAAAGTCAATATTTGGAATGTCACCTCCAAAAAAATTTAAATAATTAAGAGGACACCAAGGACACTTGGATTATATCTGGCACATTATCTCCAATTTGACAGGAATGTTTTTATCCCTTCACAAGATTAATGATGAAGGGATTCACCTATCAATGGACTAAAGACATCCATGAGTCATTTGATACCATCCCAAAAAATATCTTCATTCCACGTATATTAATGCAGCTTATTGAAGGAAGGACACTCATTCTCTATGTGACAGCTTCAGAGCAATCACTGGGTGCCTTCCATGATCAAAATAAGGATGTTAGAAGTGAAAACAATAATTAATATCTTAGTCAAAATATTCTTGATGCAGAAAAGAGTTATTCAAGTATTAAAAAGTGATGCCTATAATTCATATTTGCAGTTTAGAAATTGAGGCACTACATGTAACATCATGATGTCAAATTGGTATCTCACAATAACTAGCTCAAATTTATCTTCTATCTTCCTATGATTATAGGATGGTCGACATAGTGGGATGCTATTTTACAATAGTTTGATATCCAGTTTGTTCCTCAAAAGGAAATATAGTTCCATGGTCTAGTTGAAATCCTTGATAGACATCCATATTTGGAATATACATCATTGAATACTGAAATTTCTGATGAAGAGGTCTTCTCTTTTCATGATAATTCCCAAACATGGGAAATGTACTTTGATGGTGCCTCCAAAAGTTAAATAGGGAAGAGAATGGAAATCCATAATATCAACAATGTTGGGTTATGAAATGTACATATATACCTAGAAAAGGGAGTGCTTATTTATTCCTTCATGTTGTCAGAAGGCAATACCAACAATGAAGAATAATATCAAGCTCTCATCACAGGATTGGAATTGGTACTTCTAGTGAAAGTGAATAACATGAAAGGGAATGGTGATTTAGAATTGGTAATAAAACAAATAAATGGGGAATATTATATTAGAAAATAAGAGTTAATACCTTTTTGTGACTATATCATAGGGTTAATGGATGAATTTACCTCAGACCCGACATTGTCTTATGTCATGCTATCACAAAACACCCAAGCTGATGCATTGGCTAATGCAGTTAAAACCTTGGCAGACCCAATCTGGGATGGGGCATCCATCAATATAATGCATCATCGTGTGTTCTCTCATTACATTCAATGTAGAATGGATGAAATAAATTAACATAGCCCTATTTTAAGTTCATATGGTTAAACCACGAGATTGAGAAAACCCATAATCTAATACCTTCAAAATAGAGTACTTCCACCAGATAGAGTTGAAAAGGAACAGATCTGGCGACAAGAATAAAATTTTAATCATTTTTATAGTACTAATAGCAATAAGATCCTTTAGAAATTAGGATTTGATGGAATTACCTTCAGGTGTATTGATGGATATGAAACTAAAGGTGTCATGAATGAAATACATTAATGATATTGTGGTGCTCACTAGTTTGGGCATAGGCTTTATGATCAAATTTAATGGCTCAAGTACTTTTTACCTTTAATGAAACATGATTCCAAAGATTTCACCATGAAATGGAATCCCATCCAGGTGCATTCCATCTTTATTCATCAACCCCCATAGTTTCTACATACTGCTAAATACTCCTAGCCATTTTCCACATGGGGAATGGATGTAGTAGGAACTTATCCTCTAGCTGTTTCTATGAAGTTCAACTATATTCTTACTGATACTAACTTATTCTCCAAATGGGTAGAGGTATTACCTCTAAAAGAAGTCAGATCTAAAGGAATTGTTAGTTTTCTCAAAACTAACATAATCATGAGATTTTTTGTCCCTCAAACTATATTGATCGACAATGGCGCCAATTTATATTCTGTTAAGGTAATGAAGTTGTATGAGGGGAAAATATAAAATCCAACCCTTTTCATCACTATTGTGTGGATTCCAATGGAAAGATAGAGCTTTCAGTAATACCCTATAAAATATACTCCAGATGATTGTGGAAAATGATAAGAAAACATGACCTTATACAATTTTCATGCTTTATGGGTTTATTAGACTAATACCCTTACTGCCACCCAGGAAACTATTTATTCATTGGTGTACAGAATAGAAGCAGTTTTTCCAATTGAAATAAAATTTCCTTCACTCAGAGTTGCAATCTGTGATTACTTGTCTGCAGATTATAGGTCTCAAAAAATAGTTTTATGATATAGAATGATTATATGAAAAAATATTTCATAAATTGCATCATTTAGAAGAATATATAAATTGAATAGTGTGATCATTTAACAAAAATGTTTTCCACCACTCATTTCATCAAGGATAATTGGTATTGGTCTTCAAAACTTCAATTATACCTTGAAATAACCCTCCAAATATTGCGCCAAAGTGGGAAGGTCATTATTCCATACATTCAGTCTACTCAAATGAAGATTATTCCATAATCTCAATTGATGGAAGGCTTATTAAAACTCCAACCAATGTGATATTCTTGAAAAATACTTTGTGTAATTGCACATATTATCCTCTCTACATGATTGAAAACTGCACAGCCCACATTTCCTCACTGCAAGACATAAAACTGCATAGTATAGTGTCCTTACTACAAGTCATTAAACGGAACAACCCAAGGTCCTTTCTGCATGATGTGAAATTAAATAACAACTATACATTTCCATGATTCATTAATATAAAACGTGGATTATTTTTTCCCTTGTCGCATGACATTAACAACATGACACCATTTTTCCTCATAACATGACATTAAACTATATGGTTAACATCTTTATTACTTGGAGTTAGGAGCTTCAATGCAAAAGAATAATTGAAATCATTTCTACTCCTTGGTATCACATGAGTCATTTTCTTCCCTATGCCTGAATCAGATCTGTATAGGGACATCATTTCAAGAACTACATGTGGATTGATTCTAATTTATATGAGATGCATATTGATTCCAAGATCTCCAATATTGGGACCAACCACAACCAGAAATTTTTTATTTTCTTTTATCCTCCTATAAATGAAATCAGATCTATATATTGTATTCCATTATGATACATTGTAAGATATTTATACCATTTTGTGTCTTAAGATTAACCAATCTTCCAGAATGTGTCAAAATTTATCATCTCCCATATCGAACTCAATTGGTGGGTGAAATGATTCTGTCAAGAAGTACGTAAGGTTCAATTCTCATCTATATGAGATATCTAGAGAAGCCAATATCTCTAATCATGGGCCCAATCTTGATATAAAAAACCCCTTTATTCTTTAAATTAGAATAAAAATATACATTGGGAATGTTTAAAGAAATGCATATGACATGATTCTTACCTCCAGGATGACACATAGAGACACTTGGGTTTTGACCCATATTCCAAATATAATATGTCTTTCATCTCAAATGGCTTCATCTTTATCCTTACCACATGGCATTAAACTGAAAACAAATCAATGGACAAAATTTTTCTTGATTCTTGATCCAATAAGATAAGTAGTGAGCCCAGATATTATTCTTTTGATCAGCTATCACTTAATCATAATACTCATATTCTTCACTTGTGTCATGTTATCTATTATAGAATATGAATTTACTACTCCTTGTTTCTCACATCGAGCATAGTTCACATGGTCTTAGTAATTTAGAAAAAAAGGATTCTTTGTATAAATAAGGTGACTCGGTTTCTTATGTGTTTATCAATGGTCCTTAATGCATGACTTAAAACACCATTTTGTAATGTCATCACATCATGACTTAAAACTATGCAGTATAATGTCCTCACTACATGACATAAAATTTAATAGTATAGTGTCTTCACTGCATAAAATAAAAATGGACATCATAATATTGATTCAAAGCAATCAATGAAATTCTCTATTTTTATATTTGAGTCAGATCTATTTAAATGAATTCAAACTCATGGCCAATATTTATTGAAATATTTCTCATGTGTATTGATAGTTACCATATTCCATACTTCGTACTCATAATCATGAATATTTTTAGGTCATCAAAATCATCTTTATGGTTTCTGGTAACAGATTTTCTAAAATCTGAGAACTCTTTTTCCCGACTATGTAGTACATGCCCTTAGGTGTCCTTGAATAAATTTCCTACATAACATGTCTGTTATTCAAAAGATGCCACTATTTTGCTATGCATCATATTCCCTATATGGCCCTATATAATACATACCCCATAAGAGGTTAGTCAAATGATGGTAATTCTAATCCTGTTTATAGTGTCTTTTCCCCCTACAATCATTCATGATAATATACAACAATCTGTATTTTAAAATAATCATTCATGAATATTTGTCCCATTACATTTCTCTAAATCTAAATGTCTTCAAGACTGTGGTTTAGAATTTTACCTCTCCATCTATTCATTACAATATGAAATTACCTTGTATTAAATGACCACATACCATATATTATTTACATTTTTTGTCCTACTTATATTACCTAAAACAAGAAACACCATAATTCATATGTTTGCGTCAGACCCTCATAGAAATCCTATTCCTTTGATTCATTGGAAATCGGGATTTGAAATAATCTCTCCAGATTTAGGAACATTTTTTCATAAACAAAAATCTATGCTTTGGAAAATATGAATCCATGTAAACTTTCATCATCTATTAGAAATAGAATTTCAAATGATTGAAAGAACTTTTTCCAGACTATGCAATATGTGCCCTTAAGTGGACTTGCAAAAGATTCCTATATAGAAGGCATCTCAGTTAAAATATTCAACTATTTGGCTACACAGAAAATAAACTCATTGGCTCCGCATTACACAACTCCCGTAATGAGTTTGTCAAATAATGGTAATATCCCTCTTGGAAAAGACTTCCTATAAAGGTTTTTTCCCTTTTCCAATATCTTTCCTCGATTCTAGAAATTCCCAAATCCTAGTGTCCAATTTTACCCTCCATACCTAAACATGGAAGTATGTTTCCAA
Source organism: Viscum album (assembly GCA_963277665.1). Taxonomy (NCBI): domain Eukaryota; kingdom Viridiplantae; phylum Streptophyta; class Magnoliopsida; order Santalales; family Viscaceae; genus Viscum; species Viscum album. Next base: position 1,208,135,043 of record OY728163.1, on the reverse strand, counting down.
ACTAATTATCATGAAATTGGGAGTGTCTCATACCTTGTGTCAGAGATAAAAACCTTAAATTAATACCTCAGAATTTCACCATTGCATGACATAAAACTACACAGTACAATATCCTCAGAACATGACACAAAACTGCAATGTATGATATCATAAATTCCCCTTTCTCATAAATTTTATCCATTCCATAAACACCAAATTTGAATAGAAATGTTTTTTTATACATTACACATGTCAGCATATAATGGGTATTTATTTTAAAAAAAATCTTTAGAAAAACCACCCACTATGGTCTTGAGTCTCGTAAATCTTCTTTTCCCTTGTCTATCAGCTGTAAATTGTTAAATTCCTAATAACTATTTTTCATGACAATGTAGTATGTTCCCTTAGGGGGGCTTGAATAATGTTTTCCTACATAAAGCATATGTTAGTCAAAGGATGTCATTATTTGTCTATGCATCATATGCCCTTGTTGAGCCTACATAACACAATTACCATAATGGATTTGTAAATTAATGGAAACTTTGTTATTGGAAGAGACTCCCCTTATGTTGATACATGTTTAAAATTTGGTGACCATAAAAATAATGGCTCAAGATTCCACTTATAAATATTTAAATAATATTAAATAAATTCTTATCCACTGATTCTTTTTTGGGATCTCATTTCAAAATTTACAGTCAAAGCTTTTTGATCATAAACATTATCACTTTATAGTCCAACATACATGAATCTAAACTGTCAATAATAAGAGACATAGTACTCACCAAATTAAGAACCTACAAAGGGCACTCAAAACAAATGTTTAGTCCCAGCTAACTAAAAATACATATTGTATGATTTAGGTAATATTGAGCGAAAAAAAGTCAAAAGATACAAATTGTGTGGGGTTGTCTGCATGTCCCTAAAAAAAATATAACTACACCCGCTAGGCCCCATGGAATAAGAAAAAATTAGAGTATCTGTCCAAACATTATCAGTTTCAAATGTAACCAAACGATGTTGGAATGCGTCAATGTGACATATTTTAAACATAGAACAGGATTCTTTTCATTCTGAACGAATCAAATTCTAGGGGGGTCTTTTTTAGATACCATGAAATGTGTTTCATTAACATTTCCATAAAATGCCGTCATTATGGCTTAAAAAGTATGCAGAGTCACTCTGTATTTTTTATGTAGGTGAGTGAAGGTAGGGAAGGCATCAACCCAATGGAATGGGATGGTAGCTGATACTAATCCCTTGTAGGGGTGTAGGGCTGCAGCCCCTGGGGTATAGTGAAATTAATTGGCCTATATCTCCATAGAGAATCCCAAGGTACCTATGTAAAAACACTTATTTGTTACCATGATGGTGAAAACTAAAGGTATTATTTTTGTTAAGTCATTAAAGCGGTGACCTAGTTAGGCCAAATCACCAGTGGTATGCATGTATACCTGGGAGACACCCATATGGCATTCAACCACTTGCACATTACAACTCTGCCACACAACATAATTGCACATCTTTTTTCATTTGACCCAAGGTCCTGTTTTTGTACTAAAATTGACCCCTGTGGTCTTTATTTGTATGGAAGAATTTCCCTAAATCCCTATTGCTACTCTAGTCACCCTAGTACTTCTCCCATGTCCGCCAAAACATTCAACATAGTTCTTTAACAACTAAAGTGGAGTAATTGAAGGATGATTATAGGAAATAAGTCCTTTTAGTGTTTCAAATCCATAACACTTACACACCTGAAGATACGAACCTCCCTAACATCAGAAACACATGTGAACCAACTATTACTTTCATAAGAACATGAGCACCCCACTTTTGGGATCACTTGTGAATAATTTTGAAGGCTTGAGCCAGGACTCACCCAAGTATTACTATACTGGTTTTTCATCTCTTAAGTGAATATCAGGTCACCCAATATTACATTCACTCCCATACTCACACACCCTTGTGCAATTGGGTGCCCATATTAGATTCACATACATTAATCAGTCTACAAGCCATCAAGCCCTCTTCAAATCCATCAATGGTTGGGATTATTCTTTATTGGATACCTATTTTGAAAAGGATTATGTTGAGACCTCCACCAAATCATCTTGAAAAATTTATCCTTTGGGAAATCCACATCAGCATGTCTTGTAATTGGGTTTGTATATCCATAGTTTAATGTTTCCATCATTTGATTTAAAATGGGGTTAGGATTCATGTATCTTTTGTTGGTTTGTATATCTACATCCACATCGAACTTTCTCCTAGGAATAACGCTAGGATGTTCCCAGTTTTAAGGATACGGGTTTTAGTTCTGACCACTCCCATCTCAATGATTCAGAACCTCAAATATCTTGTTTGTAAATTATGTCTCATGCTTTATATTCCATCCAACAAAAGGAAATGTCTCCCTCCCCTACCTGGATCAATTTTAGGGCATCCATCCTGGTGTAAGCCTCTAACCTTTATCCCTTCTTTCTTTCATTGGTTCATTTTCAAATGTAAAGTAAATAGATGGAAGGATTTTTGCCTCTCCCCCATCCACTTTCACTGCCATATGTGCACCCTCTCCACCAGTGGAGGAGGTAAAGTGTGTGTGTGTTTGTTGAATATTTGAAATCCTCTTATTTCACACACTGAACATGACTCGTGTGGGCTTAGAGATTTTATTATCACAAAATTTTCCCAATGAGTGAACTACAAGAACATTGATTACTATTCATACAAGGACACATAATAATCCTTCTAGTGGCCCGAGCGTATTGGATATCCTCTTCAATAATCCAACCTTAATTCCCTTAATCTGGGCATCCTCCTTTGGAATAATCACAATATTAAACCCCCAAATCGCCAAGGAATCCTTTTAAGGATTTAATCCCAAAATCAGTTCTCTCAAATAATTATAATCTCCTATGAGACTTTTAGAACAACATGGGATTTAATATCCATCCACATGGGATACATATGAATCCTCCTCGAGGTTCAAACCCTACACTTAAAAAAAACAATATTCTCTTTAGGCCATATTCTCACCATGGTCTAATCTTACTTAGAAACATATATTATTTCAACATTGATGGGGATTCATAGGTATAAGTCCCACACCAAACATAGACTAAGCACATTTTTCTTAGATTTCCAAATCACATGACCTTAAACTGTATAGCTAGGTCCTTATCACATCACCTTAAAAAGTATGATGTGGCCCATTAAGTAGAACCGAACATTGAGGGTTTTGATTACTTTAACAAGGATATTTAGGTAGACAATTTTATCGGTACGATATTAATTTCAAAACAAACCATTTTCTACCTAGATGACAATAAATTCCAGAGTTCCCCACTAAGTGGCTCATAAACTAGTATCATCACAATGATAATTAAAATAATCTCTAAATAGTATGTGATATGATAAAATTGTTGGAGAACCTTGAATACATACAAGTATCTCAATTAATAAGGAACCATGAATACATTATGATTACCCTAAATTTTACACATATTAAGAATTTGTTGAAATTATAAGGGAATCTTATGTCAGACATGGTGGATTAATAAGGATTCCTGAAAATATCTTAAAATTATAAAGAGATTCTCGGAGTAGTCAATAATTCTTCCGTAAAAGGATGCGATGGGTCCGACCTCCCGACCTCTTGACCAATGGACATTCCAAATAATGGTAAACTTCAATCATAAAAAACACCTATTTATGGAAATCATGTCCCTTTTTGAAAAGGACAATTGGGTGTTTCCAGTTTCATGAATTAATCCAATGGAAACTACCTGGAAGCAGTGATTCTTAAAAACAGAAGACTTGTTTCAAGGAACTGTGAAACAATGGATTAATGGTAACGTTCTTTGTTAAAGAAATAATGTTATGAATTATATTTTGTATATATTTCTACTTCAGTGATACCCCCTAAACCACTAATGTGTTATAAATTTTTACGTTGTAGTGATGGATCTTGATCCGTCTTTCATGGAATAAAGGATTTTATTTAGATCAATGTGAGAAGATTGTGCATAGGATGTCGGCCCCATTGGTGCATGTATAGTTTCCCCATAATAATATCTTGGGGTAGAATTTGAAGGAGTCTAATATGTAGGTGTAATGGTTGGTTATCTACAAAAATATATCTCGATGATTCTTAGTACTAATCACGGGGATGAGATTAAATTCAGTGGCTAGTTTTAACAACCCAATCATTTTTTATGCTTTTAATCGAATGTCTACAAAATATCATGTATATTGATAAATTTTGGTTGTTAGAGGTTTTTTTTGGATTTAGGTCTATATTGGGGGGGGGGGTTAACCAAGTGTTGTAATAGCTATATTTATTATAAATGGATCTAGGTTCCCAGTATACTAGTACTGATTACCTGATGGAGTTGGATGATGGGGTTCTATATCGAGGTGGTCTATCAAATGAATAGTAACCCTAGAGAGGGTACCCAGTGGGAACCTAGAACATGGTAGACAGATATCATGTACCAATTAGGTTTTAACATTTTTATAAAAAATATACTATTCAATTAGCTAAAATAATTATGTAATATATTTATACGAAATCAGTATCCAAAATTTTCCAATAGAAGCTCCCCCTCACTGCTTTCCATATATTTGTTATTCAATCATCCGGATTGTTTCTTACACATTTAGACTCAGGTCAAATTTATATCCATCATATTGGGGTAATGCATGTAAGTATAATAGTCATATTCCCATTATTATAATTTTTCCATTCAGTTTTCTTTTAATCACTGGTTATTCCTTAATGTGGGGGTTAATCTATAATTCTAAATTAATTATTTTTGATGTTGAATAATTCAGTGTATATCAATGGGTGTACCTATATTTGATCGAGGTGCGTGGTCCCTTACAATATCAAAGGATTTTACAATCATGTAATGAATTGTATAAAATATATAAAATGCCACAATTTTTGTATTGTCTTGAAATTATATTAAATTGTATTTTTACAAATCAATGAAATAAATTAGAACTAATAGAAATGTTATATATTACATGAGGGATGGATATTCAGACCATGAACACTGTAGACTAGTGGACATATGGAATGTATTATAGATCCGTTCCATTAGACATAAAATGTGTGACATATGCTTTACACGTTACCTTGTGAGCATTGTGTCACGTCCTCTTACATTCATTGGTATGGATTGACATAATAATTACCAAGGATGTGTGTTGTTATCCTAGACATAAGAAAATGAGTAGGTCAGTGTCATGTTACAATAACCCATCACGTGTTAAATAATTATAAATGATATAAATATTTATTAAATAATAATTTATTAATCTTGATAGTGATATTTTATGTTTTTTATACCTCCTCCAAAAATATAAATGTGGTGGTTGGGAATTATACTCCATTTATATTTTTGTGATATCTCATTTACTCCAATATATATCGTGATCCATTATTCACCATCAAGATGATAAAATAGTGAAACCTCATCCACTTTTAATTATCACACATTTCAAATCATATTGAAAATTTCAGGGTCTAATTTTAATTTTTCCCATCTTTTATTAACCATTAATGTCATGATCCATTATTTTGGGTATTTTTATCACATTAAGTCATTTTTATCATTGGGAAATGGTTAAAGAAAACTCTTTGTATTTCATAAAAAACATGGTGAATTGTTGTATTTTTTTAAAGGTTGGGGCTGAAGGATCATTTATTATTTAAAGCAAAGAAAATACCTCTTTTAACGGGGTAGAGGGAGTCCTAGTACATAGCCCGAAGACTTAGTGGGAAATTATCCCATTACATGGCCCGCAGGCCCAACTTTTCTGCCCGAGACAAATTCTGTGAATAGTGCTGATACAGAACTATTCCTTCTAAAGTACTGCACAGTATCTATAGCTGCTATAGTTCCCTGCCACCACTACAGTTCCTAGCATTTCTACAGTTCCTAACATTGATACCGCCATGCTGCTGCTACAGTTTTCTACAGTACACTACAGTAATGCTACATTACATTGCGCCCATTGGGTTTTGAACCCCCATTTTTCATGTAGGATTATGGGGTGCTTACCACTACGCAAACCACAACTATAGTGTGGTATTATTGAATATTGGTGTTTCACATAGTTGGTGAATGGTAAATCAAACATTGTAATCAAACTATAATTCTTTAAATGGTAGATAAAAGGAGGTTAAAAGTAGGTTACTAGATTTTTAAAATGTCTAATGAAACCTTGTGTTGTGAATTATTTAATCAAAATATTTTATACCAAAACATATCCCTTTAGTAACATTTATCCAAAAAAATAATATTATAAACAATATTTGTGATTATCTTGGATATTTATGTGATCCCTTCTCTTTTAGCAAGATATTTTTATTGATATGTTGGTATTGGATCTCAGAAAAATGAGTTAAGAGCCTATTAATTATTGTTCATCACAATTATTCTATATATCATCATTATTTATTGGTTATAAGCATATATTTTGGTATTTATGGTTGGATATATGGGTTTTTCCATAATAAAATGGGTTTCATTGTAGATATTTTGTGATAGGGGATGGAAGAGACCATATCTACCTTGAACGTAGTTGCTTCTTTTGGAAATCTCTTGGAAGGGTGTTTATCCTTTCTCTTTTGATTAAAGGATGGATCAAATTCAATATTCATGTATGTATATAATGATTTAGGGTATTTTACATCATCATAAGATCCATCAATCTCATTACCTATGTATTTTTTTCATTTTTTTGAAATTCCATGCCTTTTAGATTGGTGGTTTCTTGAAAAATAATTATTTATTAATCAATTTTTTCCTTCTCATTTCAAATGAATTTTTAAAATTTCCATATGAATTGATCAAATATTCATGAAATTTGAAATTCATTTATTATTTTTTTTAAAAAATTTACCCCATTATATTCAATATTTAAATGGATTTAAACGCATGTTTTATTTTGAATTTGAGTTGTTTGATTATTGATGCGTGGTATTCCATTGAAATTTTTTGAACTATGAAAAAAAAAGCTCAACATGTGTCTGTTTGTTAATACATTGAAATTATACAAGTGTGGGCTATGGCACATGGGAACATAGGGTACACAATAGTGGGTAGATTTAGAAAATAATATTATGATGGTTTGTGGATAATTAAAATGTATATACGATACAAGTCTATATAAACAATATTATTATTGGGGGTTCTGTTTTAAGTTTTTTATCTAATATCTAAGACTATGTTCTTCGTATCTATTTACACATATTCATTTGATCACTATGTTTTCTGGATATTATTAATCCCAAACCTGACATACCCTAGAAGTAGTTTCCACTATTCAACTTATGTACTGATTATTTATAAATTCATTATGAATAGGTTTATTTATATATATTTTTTGATAAATGGTTAAAATAAAAAGTTATTAGAAACTATGTAAAAAATCCAGAATTTCAATGATTTTTTTAAAATAATATAAATCTATATTTCATGTCATGGTTATTTTTAAAGGACAATTTTTTTATTGTATACTTATAAACATCATTAGGGGGTCCTACTAGGATTGTTTTCCTTGATCCATTCATATACATTTGGGTGTGTATATACCTTATTTATTATATAACAATTTAAGGCATGACATAACATGGTGGTGGATAGTATCCGTATTATTGGGGTTGTGGGACATTATTGGTTACTAGTTGTGTTATTGTCCATCATATCAAATGGACATGGGATATTGTTTTACTTTCCTACATTTGATTACCTATTTTGGTTTGGAACATGTATTTCCTTGTGCACATTATTTCCATCGTCTTACTTTTTATATGAATGTTTTCTTTCTTTTTTATATTCTAGTTGATGTTTTATTGTTTTTTTATAAAACAATTTTGAAATAAATTCCATGGTGGCTATGTTATTTTCATTATATCATGAGTATTAGGAATTCAATTTTTTGTATTATATTAGTTAGATCAATTGAAAGGTTTATATAGGATAAAATATGTTTCCTGATAGCTTAAAATCAATGTATGGATTCATTTACCAAATCATTATTGTCTTAGTATGTATTTGAATATAGAATATTTAATTTTAGGGACCTAATGGACATGGTATGATCTATTTCTTGCCCATATGTCATTGTAACAAGTCATAAGTCAATATTATTTATTGGGAAGTGTGATTTTATATTTTGTTTTAATCCAATATCAGTTTTCTTCTTATTTTTCCATTCTTCCAACTATGATTTCTCACTTTTTTAATTTATTCTATTATTTCATTAATCTATTACGATTCCTATCATAATGATTCCTAGAGTTAATCAAGAGGGTGATCTTGATGCCTTTCATTGATTAAACCATCATGTCAATCATAATATTGTTGAACCTATAGTGAGTGTTGTCTATGATGTGGAACAAGGTGTTTTACCCACCCCAAATCAATCTAGTGGAAGAATCTCAGGTGGATTTATATGTGGGACCAAAAATAATGATATGAACTATCATTATTTAATTCTATATAGATAATACTTTATAATATATTGAGAGATATCATTCTATCATATATTCATACATAATTAATATATTTAATACCCATACAAAACTTCATCAAATTGTTATGGAGTTGATAACCCCTCTTAGAAAGAAGTATGGGTTTTTATTTCAATCGTTTAACCCTTTGATTTTGGATTTCAAGATTTTTTATAATTTTATTGATCTTAGAATCGATCTCTCTGATGTTGTTCTCAATATTTATTACTTATTTAATATATATATAATATTGATTGTTATCATCAACTGGTGTCCTTTATATCCTATAATTGAATTCCAAGATTTTAGGGAAAAAGAATTTTGGATCTTATTTTGGTAGATCACAATTAATATAACATGAAATATTGATTCCCTCATTTTTAGTTTAATATATGGGTAATATTATGGGTAGTGATCTTACTTTTGTGGTTAATTAATTTCATGATGTTTTTTATAATAATCTATCATGTTTTCCTCAATTGGGAATGTTGAATTTGTTGTTGATTTGTTGTCATAAACATGGTTATTATAAATTCATTAATACATTATCTATCTAATGTAATTGATATAATTTTATCTGCAATTTGATGAATTAAAATATAAAGGATTCATTTTTTTGTGCATTTCCTAGGGAGGCACTAATTTTTTCACCAAATTGGTCGTTTAGAAATTCCCACTCTGTTATTATTATTAGAATCTAAATTGCATGATGATAAATAATATGCATCTCTTTCCATGTATTTATGACCTATTTTTTCCAGTTTATATGGGAAACATGGTTATAAAAAATTAACCATTGGTATACAAATCAAAATTAAGTGTTAGGGGGTTTAAAATTAAATATACCTTTTTTTTGAGTAGTTATGGACACCTTGAATTTATTTTGATTCCATTTAGTCTTCCAAAATCTCCTTTTATTTTAGTTTCCATGATGAATTGGACTTACAACTAGTTCGCTATTTCATTTTCCGTATATTTATGGATGAAATTAATGTTTTCATGTGAATTGAATAAGACAATGAACATTAAATGAAATATATTTTGGGAATATCATGGTATCAACATCATTATTCTAGTATATGTGAATTATTATTTTTTTATTTAAGATGTCATGTTCATATGATATTTAATTTTGGCTCCTGACATCTTAGATGTTCTTGAAAAAAGTAATGTTGTATTTTAAAGGAAAGATCATCAAATTTGTTTTGAATTTCACTAATCATATGTTTGGTGGGATATTATCACCATTTTATAAAGGTCATATCAAACATTTCATGTCTGTTGACTACTCATTCCACTATAGAGGTAAATTTACAATGGGGTTATTTTTTATATAATTATATTAAAAAGATTCAGAGGTGTCTAAACTCAACACCTATTTAGATTATAACAATAGAAGAAAAGAGTTATGTGATTGTTTTTAATTATTCATCTACTTGTATGATTTTTCTTCTAATGAAAGAATATCATTTTGTAGTTTACATATCTCATTTGCTTCATCTAGGAAAGATGATAAATCAGATGCATGATATAGAAATGGTGTAGTTTTTTTGTGAACATAAGAGTTTGTTCCATTACATATAATGATAAATATTCCAAATTTTTTATGAAACTAAAATCCTGAGTTACATCTATTCCATGGATTAAATAAACCATATATAAAATAATTGCGTAGAGTCTCTTCTGTCTCAATACAATGAAAATTTTTATATTATATGAATGGAGAATGTTTTTATGTTAATTTTGAGTATAATTATTCCCTTTCATGATGTTTTGGAATCAAAATAATAATAGAATTTGATGGGACATTCTGATTTAATGCATGCAAATGTGATAAATAAATAGAGAAATGTTGTTCTCTATTGTGATAATCTTACATCAAGCCTTCTCGTGTTGAATTTTCAAGGGAAAAAATGGGTTGGAGAATTTAAAATCATCAATAAACTTTTATATGGATGGGAGAACATTGTTTAGTGTTTGTTATATGTGAAATGAATTATTTCACATATAGACCTTTTTTCATTCTTTAATATATGACACAGTTTGTGATGTAGTATTGTTAAAGTTATCTGTAGGATATGCATACATGTAAAATAAATATATATCATAAAATGAACCATTTGGTTTTCAATATAGGATTGAAATATGACATAGATGGTTTTGTGTCTCATTTCTATTCTTGTCAATGTATTGCAGTTATTCACCAAAATGATTGTAGAAGACATAATCGTCACTCAAAAATCATCTATATATGGGATGAGATGTCAATGAAATTCATCAATAGTTTATTATATACTTGATAAGGGGATAATTACGTATGGGTGGGTATTTACTGAATAACCATTTTGTTTAATTTTTTTTCATTTCAGATTACACCAAGATTGATTGAATTTAAATGTTTATTATTAAAGAGATTGTGATGTTTTTGGGTGTTATATGGTATTATTTTGAATAAGGATCTTAGTTTTACATTTTTTTAAATGGAATCCATGATGTTATTTTTTCAAAAGTAATGTCAGTATGGTTGAATACCACAAAGAAGATGCACATGTAGAATGATATTTCTTGATTTTGGATTACTTTCTCAGAGCATGTGTCATGAACATTGAAGGATTTTGGAATAATTTTTTTTTTGAATACATGAGTTTTATTCTATCAATAATTACTAGTCACCAATTATAATATCTCTTTATGGGGACATGTATGGTAGACCATGTAACTAATATTATTTTTGGTATGATGTGGGTGAAATCCATCTTGTCGGACAAAGTGTGGTTTCAGAGACATCAGAAAAATATGGATTATTATTGAATGAATTGAAATGGATAAGAGTCAGTATTAATATTTTTTTTATTATTGGAATCATGAATATAAATTTATTATCGATGAATTCAGGATCATTATTAACTTTCAACTATTTTTCCACCATAGGCTTTTAAAGAAACAAAAAAAATTGTGAGATACATGATATATATGGAGATCACTATGTGTGTTGTAAAATTGGGTTACTAGAATGATTTTTCATCTTAGTTGAATTATATAACATATTATTTCCATGTGAACTAGTTGAAGATGTATCATAATAATCCCTCTCATGTTCTAAACTATGAATCTATTCATTTGGAGCTGGGTATCTTGGTTTTAGACTATTTTTCTCATGATTTTTATTCTTTAAAAAAACATTCTAGGATATCGATTCATTAATGGAGTTGGTTCCCTAAAAACAACTACTGTGTAATTTATGATTACATGTCTTCATTGTTGTTAATATAAATAAACTATGATTCAAATCATGATTATCATAATGCGTGACATATTATGTAATAATATCCAATGATTAGATATCAAAATAAATTGTTATAGAATATCCATGCTTTGATGAGATGAGATCCTAGAAGCTTAATGAAACTTTTCATAAAAATAATTTCAACTTATGGATGACCTAAATTGACTTACACAAATGATACATTCTGTATTTCATGAAGATTCATAGGACAATAAAGAAATATCTCATGCTGTACACCCTCAATAATATATATTATACGATAATTTTAGAATGACAAGCCTCAGTTGGAAATAAATATTTATATGTATCATTGTATGTTCCTATATGTGTACGTGTTAATTGTTATTTAGAAATTTGTTTTAATATTAATGGATTTTTTAGTTCATGATCATTTATTTGTTGATGAAAATTGAGATGACAAATGATTGTGGTGAAGTAGGTTACATTGGGTGTGTCATGTGAAATTCTTTATTAATTAATAATGTGATAAAGTAGTTTCGTCTTATGTTCATTAAAATTCGGTGACATTGTTAGCCCATTAATGGTAATGATACATTCTAAATAAATCTTTCCTTTAGTTTTTCTCTTTAGACGTTCACTTAATATAAAGTAAAAGAAAGATACATCGAGCATATTGGTTGATGACACCGCCATGAAATATTTTTTATTAGAGATCTCATCATAAAGTGATTATATTGAATAATAATTGTTCATATAAGGATTTCTGTCAATTATACATTATATTATTTCCCCATGGGTGACTTATTAAGTTACTAGATGATGAAAATATACATTAGGATACTTTGCCTAGTTCCATTGATAAAGAGTCCTAGACGGTTACACGCTAATTATATCAAAAACCACATTGAAAAAATATTATTTTATATTACATGACATTATTAATAAATATTATTCCCTCACCATGTTTAACAATTAATCTAGTTTTATTGATCACATATATTTCTTAACTCATTTTAATGGAGAACATATTTTGAGTATAATATTTATTAATTACTTGTTTACTATTTATGGAATATAATATATATATATTTATTATAGATTAGTAATTTGATATTTATTTATGAAATAAATAATAATAATTTGAGTTTGGATAAATAATATTTACTAATTGAGAACAAAGGTTAATATTCCGGTGACAAATAATATATATTAAATATTATTTGAATAAATATTTGTTAATTAATTCATTAGTTTTTCACATGTCCTAAATAATAATAATATGTCTTATTATTATATTAATGGTGTTCTTTCAAGATTTAGGAAATAATAATAGTGGTTGTAGAATTATTTTTTTCTATATGTAAACATATAATAACTAAATTATATTATTTCATAATGGGGATTCTTTTGTTTTTTATAGAAAACAAAATTCATAGAAAAATCTGGAAGTCCTAGAGAGATCCACCATCAATAATTCTCTCAAGAATATAGAGAAATATGATTACACCACCACTCCAAATTTTATGGTGGTCAAACATACTCATTCTTAATGAAATTCTCGAGGTGAACAAATACAATTGATGCAAGCATTTAAATCTATCAAGCTATCACCTATAGATTCCTATAAAAACGTTTGGATGTTCACGTTATATATGTTGATCTATGTTTGTGGAAATATATTCATAATTATAAAAACTCAATGATTTTATTACATAGAGAAATTATTTGATTTAGAAACCAATAAATAATAGATCACATGGAAATTCATAATTTCTTAAATTAATTAAAATCCATTATTTTGTAATCATGTGACTTTTTTAGGTGTTATCTTATCTATTGATTATTTATTCAAATTAATTTTTCATAGTTTTTATCATAGATTTATATCATATATTAATCGTCAATATTAAAAAGGCTACATGGTTATACCCTACAGTGTTTTACACTACTGTCAAAAACATCATGTGGTATTATAGGGGTCACATAATTATTTATTATTATTTAATTATCATTTATGGATATATTAAGAAAGTTGTAGTTTTTATTTATGGTTTAATCATAGCTTACTATAAATAAAAATAAATTATCCTCTTCCAATTAATTATAAAAAATATATTTAAAATCATTGAATTTTATAAACAATGATTATTAGATGTACTCATCTGATGTTTTTGATGATTGTGGATAGAAAAATCTAGAGTAAATGCCATATATGACGTCGGTACATGTCGTGTAACTAGCTTAATGCATTAAGATAATTATTTTATTTATGTATATTTAATTCATTTTTTGCAGATTTGTTTTGTCAGTTTTTTATTTAAATAACTTTTATGTTGACAGGGCTATCCTAACAACGAGTTATATAGAATACACAATTTCTAACATTAATGCATAACATTTAGTCCAATAGTTTATGTTAGAAATACTTTTTAAAGTGGCCTACATTTTTTGTGGCCTTTATGTAGGATACTACACTATGTGGAACCCATGAACACATAGTGTATTCTACAAATTATCTTTCAATGATTACACATAGATTCCCAAGGCATGTATCAGGGATACATGGAGGGAAATATATATTTCATATAGATTGGTAGTAGAAAACATATATATAACAATATTACAAACAATTAAAAAATATTTTAATATACTTTTTGAAGATTTTGAGCATGTATTCCATGTGTTACTAATTTTTCTATGTACACACCCTATGGTGGGTCAATTATACATATACATATATATATATTAGAATTAGAATTATTTTTTTTAATTTTCCTATCTTTATATATTATAAAAGATGTAATATTTTCTTCAATCTATACACATTTAAACATAACATGCTATGTAAATTACATGTGTTCCTTGTCTCATTTTTTTACAATTTCAATACATGAAATTATGTGATATGTAATGCATGTCACAATTGGAATAAGTAAATAGTGTATATATATAATACATGTTAGTCTATTTAGGTGGGTACTCTCTGTGATGCCTCCATGGTAATGGTTTTGAACATAATTAGTTTTCAATATATTTTAATAATTTGTTTAAAATTATAATATATGGTAATCTCAAAAATGTTTATATGGCATATATTATAAAAAATTGATTTATTATATAGGATAATTAATTTATTCTAATGTGATTTATCTTTTGTAATTATGATAAGAATGGAATGCTAATTTTAAAAATGGTATAATTCATTTCATGTATATGGATGACCAAAATAATCGTTCAATCCACTATAGGCTATTGGATTCATTTTTGTTTTTTTAATTAAATTAATTGCAGTTGAGTTTTCCCACCTCTCCTTATGTAAGGATATTCTTTCCCAATGATTATATTTACATAATCCTCATAAAAAATAAAATTTTTCTCCTTACATCTGTGTCCCAAAAAACATATGTAATCGATGGTATCCCAATTCAGTATAGGTGGTTTAGGTTTAGAGTTGAGGTGAAAACTGTCCAAGAATTAAATTTTTCAATAGGATGAATGTTGCAAAGTGTACCACATTATGTGTCAAGGTGTCTTTAAATATACGTTGATTGTATGTTTTTTATTTGTTAAATAACATATTCATTAGTAAAAGCATATGGGTGAAACCTATCCAACAATTAAATTTTTCAATAGGTTGAAAGCTGCAACGTGTACCACATTATGCAACAAGGTGTGTTTAAACATACGTTGATTGTACGTTTATTATTTGTTAAATAACATATTCATTAGTAAATGAATATGGCCCTGAAAAGTTATTAATAAATTTATGTCAAGTTACATTAGATGATTCATTAAGGATGATTTGTAATGATCGAAGGAATTCAAGAATTTTACTAGTATGCAATCTATAACATAAATAAATCAGATTGTGCTCAAAATTTATTGAATTCATGGTCAATCAGGTATGTAAATCTACTTAATAATATCATACATGTAAAAAATGTAATAATGGGATATTATCATGTAAATAAAAAAATTAATTAATAACATATAACATGTTGAGATAACATTCCTCTAAAAAAGTTAAAATAAGACGGCGGTACAAAATTATTAGATTTCCTATGTTTGGTTTTCTTCAATTATGAGGGAATTATAAAATTAAATTTATGGTTCCCTAAACATAGTTCACATAAATGGTTGATCTTTTTTGATAGAAATAGAGTATGTTAGAGTCAAATTTCAAGCAAACCGAATTCTAGAATTTAATGATTGGGGAGTCCACCCAATAGATCAAGAAACTCTTAGTTAATGTAGTTAGAAATATTAAAACCTAAAAAACCCTAAAATAGATATTTATCCCCATTTTTATTTTATTAGACAGGGAATACATGTCCTTCACTTTAAAATGACCAAAAAAAGGATGATGTGAATAAAATTTCATTGGAAAATGTGTTTTTATATAATATTTTTGGATAAATAAACACAATATATATTATCTATTTTTTAAAAGATAATTTACTAATATTATAGTATTATTCATTGTATAAATGACAATTAACATTACTTCAATCATATCACTGTGATCTATTGTTTAAAAGAAATCCATTTACCTGGAATTGATTTCCATGAATGGAAAATTCACTTACCCATTATATGATACCTTGGAGGGATATCATATGTATCAAAAAACCATAACCATAAAGAACCATGTTGAGATTATAGTGGGAAATATTTTTATCTTTGTGATAATTATTTGAATGAAACCATAAATGATCAATTATTTTGGATACCACCCATACCCGAGGAGACTGTACAGAAATATGAGGGCAAGGAAATATTGAATGATGTGTAAACACAAAAAATACTTTTAGATTATGTTATTTAATAGAGATATGATATCTACAATTATTTAATTACCTGAATTATATAAGGATTTATTCCACTGGGTCCCCATTAATTCTTCTTTATCTTAAATATAGGATGACTATCAACGTTGGGAATTCTATTCCTTGATGTTTTATCTAAATATATCATACATTTATCACTACCATTTTCCTTTTATAGTTTTAGTGTTAAATATATCATAATAAGTGATTAAAATATTCAATAAGAGATTTTCAGTATCATAATTCATGTCGATAGAGGCATAAGGTGTAATGAAAAAAACCATTTTTCTGGTGAATATGAAAATTAATAAAATTGAAAAGAGGGATATGAATCGTAACAATTATAAAGCCCACTTAAATAATCCTTCCAATAATAAAAAGATTTAATGGTTTGGAAAAAACAATGATGTATTAAATTTTCCATGGGTAATGCATGGATACTATAAGAGAAAATGTACCTAGAAGAAATGGGAAGCTAACTATATGTTCATTATTGAGTGTAATCGGTCATTATATACATATTTGTTAGTAGATAAAACATTTAGTAAACACATATTTCTCAAAATGAAGGAATAAAGAATATTTCATTTGATTTATAGAGCAGTGGATTATTTGTAGGATACCAATAGTGTTTTAATTCCTTCTCTTGATATTAATTAATACCCCCATTTCACTATGTATAGAAATTTAATTTTTTGTGAGAAATTTTTATTATGTTCCAAATATTACCAAATATATAATTTTTTTATTCATCAAATATTCTAATAATTTATTTATTGGGAAATTCTGGTTATTTATTTAATAAATAAAACATATGTTATGGAATATAACATTTAAATATTCGTATTTATATATTAACCTATGAAAACCTAGTAATGTAAAATGATAACAAATCTTGTTCTCATGACCCATAACACCAAACTGGGAAATCACCATAATTTCCTTGTAAACGATAGGAATATTAAAATCATTTAGAAATATCATTATTTGAAAAATTATGAGCTACAAATACTTGATGGTGTCCATGAATGTATAATATGTGATTTAACGAAACCACAATTTGCTGGAAAAAGTAACATGACCATATAACCTATATGATTAGTATAAACTGATGTGTAATGATTTTATCCAATATAAGCAACTGATTGGTATTATTACATAATAGTTGTTACCAAGGACCTGAGTATATGTGGTTATATATACTTGATGGTGTATGTTTCTATGCATTTTAATAATTAAAATAATTTGAGAATGAATTAGTGAATCATCATAGAAATAAGAAAGAGAAAATTCAATCTTAACAAGATGGTGAATATCTTAAAAAAGAGTTTATAATAATTCAATGAGAGAGGGGTATTTTTCCCAAATCACTCCACATTAGGTAACACATTGGATTGGAGATAGAGGAAGGAGTAATTTTAACTTACTATATATATTAAGAAAGACATTTTTTCTTTTAGATTTTATATTATCCTTTTTTGGAAATAGATTAAAAATTATGGAAGACACACTAAATTGAGTACTATGTAAAATAATAAATTCAATACCTTTTGAGTTACGATGTGTGAAACCCCCTTTTTATCTCATATGTGTGTAAGGTGTTGTGAGCTGTTTTTTTAAGGCTCTCTCACAAAATAAAATAGAACCTTGAGGAAAATAGTGTATCATTATTAGGTATACTATTGAAACACGGGGATGATACCTTTACATCCCAACATACTATAATGTGACTGTAGCAATAAAACACATATTTCATGAGAGGGAAAAATCCTCTAGATGCCTTGTGAGAGAAAGATTAACATGGATAATGTTGATGTTTATGATTCAAAGGAGATGGAATAAGAACACATTATAAATGCATCCTTTGAAGAAGTTGATCCCAAAAGGAATGTACATTGTAGGAGAACCAGAGATGTAAGAGAACCACAAATATATGGTTATGTAGTCAACAAAGATGGAATGTCTTAATTAATTTAGAGGAAATAATCTCTCTACCCCAAAAAAGGAATTTATGACCTCAAAAGATACAAGATGGATTAAATCCAATAATTCCAAAATGGAATCCATATATCAGTTCTATGTTTGGGTTCCATTGAGTCATCAATTTCAGATAAATCCTATTGTCTTCAAATTGACATTTAAGTGAAAATTAGACATGGAATGTAATGAAATCTATAATTCAACGATTGTGGCTAAAAGGATTAAACAATATCACATACTTTACTATATTAAATTATTTATTGTAGTTTCCATTATTACATCCATTAGAATCCTAGATTCTATAGTGATGTACCATGAATATCAAATTTTAAAGATGTATATTAAATTAGATTTCCTTAATTGGAACCATCCATGACATGTCAATATGAATCAGTCAAAGAAATTTTGGTTCATTCTGATCCCAAAATATCATGCAAGATATAGATATAAATTTAATAATTGATGAAATAATCTAGATTATAAAAAACTCAACTAAGTAAAACTATAAAATAATTCTCATTTTTTATGAATAATTGTTTCCATGTGTTTATAATTAATTTATATGGAAGTAATTAATTATAGTTTTTGTATATATTTATGACATATTCCTTATTGGAAGTGAAGTAATAGTGTAACAGGCTATTTTTTACTGGCTAAAAAATGATCCTCCATAATGGAAACTGGATAATATACCTATTATTTATTGATCAAGGTCATTCATGATATATCAGAAAGGATTATTGGAATATTTCATGGTAATACATTGAAAAAATAACAAACAAACATAAAATAGAGAAATCCAATAGGTATTAGTTAGTGAATAACATTTTTTAAAATCTTTATAATAAATTATCTCATAAGACACAATAAAAAAAGAGATAATGAATATGATATCATAAATTTTTGTGATATGATCATTATTATATGACATTTTATATACTAGACCAGATTTTGAAAATTGTTGATCTTAGTAGAAAGATACAATATGATCTAGGTAAAAAAAAAATTCTGATGTTAAGGATGTCAATAATTAATGTTGGAATAAATAAGGATAAATACTAGGGTATAACGAAGAAGAGTGTTAGGCCATCATGGGTTATATTGATAATATTTTTCAAAAAAATTGAAGGATTTGATTTTTCTCTCAGGATATGTCTTTATTCTAAATCATAGAGCTTAAATTACATCGGTGATGTTGACTATACAATGATGTTCAACTATGTTGTGACATCCAATAAAGAAAAATAATTCATTTTCAAACAATCCAGTTACTATATCCTTATTTTAGTACCTAGTATGAAGGACTGTATTATATTTTATTGTGATAATACTAGGTGGCGGTCCCTGCAAAAGATCTATGGTGACACCGGCGGACAAAAGAACACTTTTGATGTATCACCTCCAGAGGGTTTTTTAATTGATGGGTGAAGATGATGTTTGATGTGTATTCTGGAATGAAAATATTGTAGAACCCTTAAATAACAAATTACCTATGTTAAATCATGAGTTTCTTCATGAGATCCTAGGGAGTAAATGTTGCAATATATTTTCTGTAGTCAAAGTGGTAGTCTATTGGAGGTGGTTCCATATAAAAAAATACATTGTTGTTTTGTAATACCTATATTCATAATTTTTAATATTAGTAAAATAATTATGACACCATTATTAATATTTTCCATAATATAGAATGTGATAGTGTCCAAAGAGTAGCTGGAACACTAAAATGTCATAAAATTTCCCTTTTATGATGAGAACCTATAGTCACATCGAAAGTATTCATATATATATATTTTATATAGAAGGATGAAATTATTTTTGTTAAATAATTGAAAAAAAACTTTTTTGGTTAGAGAATCATGGATGATTGATTTACCGTCTCATGTTATACACCATTGGTAATATCTGGTATAAGATATTATGAGCTCGAGACCCCCTAGTAGGAAAGTAGAATTTAATTATGTTAGTGGATGGTACCATCATTGTATGTGTATATTTATCATTAGAATACAATATTATTATTAATGTATATTAAAATTCACATGTTTTGATTCATCGATGAAAACTAAAATGACATTTTTTCAAGATTATTTTGCATATGTTGGGAGCATGATGAGTAATATTTCCTTATATAATAAAGTGAGAAGGTAATTTTTACACATATTATTTAATGTAAATTGATATAATTTGAATGTGATGAACATTATATTACCTAAATAAAACCATATAGAAGATTTTCTATTGGATAATTAAATTCTAGATAATTCTTTTAAGGATACATTAATCTCATAGGTCGAGGACACTAGAAAGAAATCTTCTTGAATCGAGACATCATGATAATGGTATTATATTACAAATTATGTTTTTTGTATGAATTTTGATGTGTTTATGGAAATAAAAAATTTATATATGTGTGCATTGGAAGATTTATAGATGTTATCATAAGAATTTGGGATATTTTTCCTAACTTCTATAGTAAAGATCCAGAATGGGTCACACACTAAGTACATATAGAACCTCATTTAAATAAAATTAATACTAATTATTTATCTACATGACTAAATTTTATTCCCACATGCGTTTTATTAATTATTCATGATTTATTAAACAAAAATATTCCATCACTAGATTTTTTTGGTAATATATTTTGTAAAAAATATTTCATAAATAATTATGTAATGTTTTGGGAATATAATTATAATTTAGTTGGTTTCAAATAATTGAGTTATATTTATTTTTTAAATATGTATTTTATTAATGGCCCAACAAAAATCATGGATGGGTGGAGGACCAAATTTATTGGTATAGTGAGAAATAATATATTTTAAACAATATTTTATTAAATATTTAAACAATATTTTGGATGTTTTGTGAATTAATGTACATAATAATTATATCGTAAATATTAATATAGATATGTGGTTTATCAAGGATTATGAAAATAATAATTTTTGATATTAAATAATTTTATTCTATCCCAAGAATTATATAAACCCAGTTATATTATTTCTTAAGGTATTTTCTTTTTTAAGAAAAACAAACTTCTAGAGAATTCCTTAAAAGTACAAGAGTGGTTCATTTAATAGAAGACCCTCAAGGACTAAGATTAACCCTCCACTACCACCAATAACTATTTTAAACATGTTAAAGGGAATAATTCTTGATGTTATTCTCATGGTGATCAAAGATAATCAATGCATGCATCGGGATATACCAATCTATAACCTAGAGATTCCTATGGTTATATTTGGAGGACCATAGAGCCTCTATAGATCACCTCTAGAAGGAATATACATTTTATTCATAAAACAAGAAACCGATATAATGTTAATATTATTTAATATTCAATGAAGAGTTGATAATTCATCACATGATAAATATTAATTACTTGCATTGAATATAAATATTATTTTTGTGATCCTATGTTTTTATACTTATAGTTTCCCTTTAATTAACCATTGATTTAATTATTTTGGTCAAAATGTTTATTATCATTTAAAATCAATGATTAATCACAATTTAAAAAATACAACATGATAATAACTCAAATAGTTATTTTACTACACACTAAACCTTCATTATATTGGTTCGACTTTTTTATTTCATAAAAAGGATTTCCATTTTAGGTGGGAATGGTAATTTTTTAAGGTGATGTAGTGGCCTTATATTTTCATTGATATTTCATATTTGTATTTACATTATGGGGACAATTAGTGATATGGTGGAGAGAATTTTCATATCCTAAAGTGAATTTCATGTTCATAAAATCATTTTTATGATTATTTATTTTCATCCATTCATGGGTTATTAAAGTGGTGTTTAGAATAATTTGATATTTCTAGTGATAATCTCTACTAGTCCTGATTCTAGAAAACCAGTGTGGCATTCAATAAAAACTATGTGACTTGTACTATTTAGAGATTGTGGAGATTCAAAAGATTGGTGGATTTTGTCAAATCATGGGACCAAACCAAGGGGATTATCGGACTAGATAGAAATGGGTGTGAAATTGCCATGAAGTTGGTCAAATCATCCATCCAAACCATTATATATGATGTTTTCAATCTAAACCCTCATTTACGAATATGTAATAACAATCATTATTCTCAATATTTCTCTTATAAAATATTAATTGATTGTATTATTTTCACACGAAATAAGAGAGATCCCCACTCTTAGAGTGAACAATTTTGAGGGATGAGGATGAATTATTTAATGTAAATTTGAGGAAAGATCCTGTTATTTACTATTCGATATCATATTTATAGGTATCCTCTCTTATATTGATGTAACCATAGAATTCAGATGTTATTTATTGATCTATGGGTTCTGTCATGATCTAATGGGTTTTCACATGGGTTCCTTATGAGAGAGAATGCTAAGGACTAGATTTTCCGAGTTATTTCTTTAAAACATAATGAATTTTCATGGAATGTAGTTTATCTTCTCTCCATTGATATTTTTATTAATTAAATCATGGTTTAGATATTTTTTATTCATGTTTTAATGTATTCCCATTATACATAATATCCATATTTATCGTAGTGTTGGATTCTTCCAATTTTTAAGAATTACAAAGGTTTTGATATAGGTCATTTCATGAAAAGACTTTATTTATTAAACCATGATATCTTGATCACCTAAAATGGTTTTTTATAAGGAATTTATGGCATGATATATTAATCACGAAATGTTATTGTTTTGGATTACTTTTTATAATGGATACTTGAATTTTTTTTGAATATGGAAATAGATTGAAAAGAATGTTGCATTATGTATTTGAGTAGCTTAATTATTAATATTTTGTTTGATCATGAAATGATTCAATCCATGGTAATTAAAAATGAATTTTTGGTGTATATTTGAAATTTAATGACCCATGGGTATGGTTTTTATGGTAATTGGGGTTACATAGGATGGGGATAGATTGAGATAATAACATTGGGATCATGTGCGTCTACCTAATGTA
The DNA here is from genome assembly GCA_963277665.1 of Viscum album. NCBI lineage: Eukaryota > Viridiplantae > Streptophyta > Magnoliopsida > Santalales > Viscaceae > Viscum > Viscum album. The sequence continues at coordinate 1,208,111,521 of OY728163.1, read as the reverse complement.
GAAATATACTAAAAATCAAAAAACACATTTTATGAAAGGGGGTTAACTTGTTGGGGTGTTTTCCAATCCTTATGAACATACTCTAATGATTTTTAGACACATTGTCATTCGAATAAAATGTTTTGAGGAACATAGAAAACCACATCCTATCCAACCTAGGACCCGTTTCCAAGGTTATCCTTTCAGATCGATTTTTCATAAATTCATTTAGAATTTTTTATCAAATTATTTTTAAATTGAATGTTATGAATTATTTATATACTATAAAAAAATAATATGAATTCTATATTTAAAATAATGTAAAACTATATTTCATTATTTATATATCTATAGATGATTTTAATTAGTTATTTATAAATGATTCTTATGGAACACATGTTGGGATTTTACTAGTACTTTTTTCTAAAATACTTCATAAACCATTGGGTGTTTGAATATTTTGTTTTATCTGATGTAGGTAACAGAAATACGTTTCATGATTGTGGAAGGTATCTATGATAACATAGTGTTGGATTTTGGTTGTAACATGATGTGATATTTCCCATAAAATCACATTGGGATGAGATATATTTTATCTTATGTAATTTTTTTTACATATTTTAGTTTATAAGTTATATAAAATTGTTCCATTGAACTTCATTTTGGTAATATTTATTTTCATGTGGTCATTATATTTTTATACTAAACGATATTATATTTTTAATTGGGAAAAATTCCCCTAATAGAATTTTTTTGGGAATAGGATATTTTTGGTATCCCATTGAGATCATGAACTCACATAAGGCCCAAAAATGTGCTAGATTGGGTGTTCAGTTAAGGGATATTCTGTGTTGGCTAATGAAAACACCAGTGGTATAGTGTATACTAATTTGACTTAATTATATTGTGTATCATCGACCAAGAAACTTGTATTGGGGTAGTATTATCAACCTAAAAAATTATAATGTTTATAAATTACCAAAATTAAATGTTCTTGTTGTGGTAAATTATTCTACTGGAGGATGATAATGATGGTGAATCATCCATATATGGATATTTTCTCGATGGTGTATAATTGAGTCTACTTTATATTGTCTATATTTACACTGATATAAATAGTATATTACGCACATGGGAGAGATGTATTTGTGGTGTATAATTACATTGGAGACAATTTTGTTTGGAATATTATCCACCTACAGTTTGTAATTCCTCATTAATATAAAATATCACTTTCACCCATGGTATTGGATCTATGATGGATTATTCACTTATATAGAAAATTATTGACTTATATCATAGAACATATATAGATTTTTGTGATAACTCATTCACATGGATTAGGATTTGAAGAGTGATACATCACTCATCATTGTGTTGTGTTCGGACAATTTTTATATCATTCAATTATTGAAATAGTTATAAGTAGCATAATAACACATGGCCTGGATATTAAAATATAAACATGTTATGGGTTATATACTATTGTTTACTTTTTCTTCATATAATATCATGTCAGAACATTATCATTCTAAAACATTCTGATAAACTTTGGTTGTTGGGATTTAGAGTTTTTTCACAGTATTCTCAGGAACAATAATTATAGGGAAAACTTTTTCTTTTATGATCAATGTAAGGGAAATAACCCTACAACAATGGATGGTTGAGTGTATAGAGTTTTTTGGTGGATGGTATATATTACCAAGAAAGGAATAATAATAATTTTTATGTATTTTACTATAGTTTATAACATATTTTATACTATCATTTTATGGTATATCTAGTTTTATCTTGTACAACTAATTGGAAATATACAATTTTTCATTTTTCTTTTTTATGATATCTTATTCTCATATTTTGAGTATAACTATGAAATTGTTATGGTATTTTTCTCCCTATTTCAATATATTTTCTTCTAAAATGATTTTCATATTATAAATTCCAAAATAAATCATCTACCCTATATTCTTATCAACACTCACTCCATGTCAGAAGCCTTTAGTGTGTAGAAATACATGCATGATGTGTGTGGATCATTTTTCATTCCCAATATTGGCGAACTGGATAATTGAATTTACAAAATTAGTCATGTATCACTAATTAATATGCATAATAAATTGATCTCATTTCATCTGTAAATGATTTAATATCATCATAATTTTTTCTGTTTCTCAAAATTTTATCCCATGCATTTATTTACCTTTGATCATTGGTAATATGGTGTATTTTTTATTTTAGTGTTGTAATAAAAAGTAAAGGATGATAAAAAATATAATTAATATTTTATTCCATATTCCAACACACTCTAATAAAATTTAAAAGTATTTAAGAATCCCTTATCATTACCATCCTTGATGAAAATGGCTAATTATATGGTTTGTTTTTTTAGTTGAATAATAATATTTAATAGAGGGAGTCGTTTATACTCTTCTGTTAGGGTATGTTGAAAAAAAACATTTTTATAGTAAATTGAAATGGCCATCCAATACATTTTTTATTCGAAGGGGAAATTAGGTTGTCGTTAAATGTTGTATAAGAGTGAACAATAAATATTAATTCCATCCATGAAATGAAATTGATTGGAAAATAATTTAATGTTAATCATGAAGGTATAATGATTTAAAACATAGATTAAATATTTATGTGAAGGCATAAGTGCTTTGTCACCATTTAAATATGGAAGCTATGGAATGATGTTTTACACATTAGCTTAATGATAGATGAGAATGCATGATGGTTTAGATATAATTTATAATTATCAAAAAAATTATATGGGGTTACTTTAAAAATTATATCCCTCTGTGATATTGAAAGGATTAGGTTTTATTTTAGTAATATTTAGAAATGTTAAATGGATATGTTGAATTGCTGGTGTCATAGAATAAATAATGGATATTACAATGTAGTTTAATTTCATATAGATTGTATAATGTGTTTATATTTAATTTTATTTCATAGGTAGATTGAATAAAATAATATTCCCATGATAATTATCATTCTTTATGGTGTAAAAGAATATTATTTCCATTTGTTGGGAATATTGGGGGTTATAGAAGTGTAGGGAACTAAACATAAGGGGAAGTATTATTTCTCATTGTTAAATAAAATAAAACTCATGTAGTTCAATGTCGTGTTTTATAGTCTATATCAATTCAATTATTCTATAATGAAATTACATAACAAAAAAATCATTTATTTAAATGTTATAAAAAAAGCATGAAAAGCGATGTAACCTAGTGGATGTAGGAAAAAATACACATCCTAAATGAGAATTTCAATTTTAATACAAAAAATTGGGAATAACATATTGCATAATGTACAATAGACCAAAAGATAACAGAATTAAAAAATTTATATTTGTATATTATTAGTATAACAGTATTCAGTGAGAAATGAGTCATATAGCTTAGTGCCATATATGAGATAGTACAATTTTGTTTTTGGAAATAATTGAAGATGGTGATCCATACAATTTTAGGCCATGTGGTAAGTAGATAAAAATTAATTCTTATGTCTTGTGATAAGGACCACTTAATTCATTTAATGTTCAACAAAGATGTACTTTGCTTGCTAGATATTCTAGAGTGTCGTTGACGGAATACAAATCACAAGTAGATAGATATGGTTAGAAAGTTAATTATACGTAATGTGATGGAGTAATACTAGGGAACAAAAATTATAGTTTCTGAATCCAAAAAGTATTATGTCATGAATTATGGTATAGAGTGTTAATATATAAAATAATATTTTTCCTTATTATATGTATCACGTTGATAATTTATATTCAATGAATTGAGTAGGGGACAATGAAAAATTGAATTTACATAAATGTATCATGATAGTTTATTGAATATATGTGAACTGGTGGGGGTATAATGACATAGTGATGTGGGAATTTGGTGCACACAACATGGGTGAACAATGATCGTTGAGGTTTCACAGTGTTTTCCTAGAATAAGGCAGTGACTCAATAGGTTTAAGTGATTCGTAAAGGTTGTTAAAAAATAGAGACTACCTCATTGGGATATAAATAATAAACATGTTATACCATGGAATTTGTGAAAAACATATTAATGAATTTTTGATTCTTCATCAATGTAAAAGAAATTATAAATATTTTGAGGGTTGGTAGTAAAACCATGTGCCCAATAACCATGCCCAAGACAAATTTCTTGATATCCTTGTTCAATCAACCTCATTTATTAAATTTAAATAAAAAAGCAATAAGTTTGTTTCCATGATCTGGTTAATAGGTGGACCTAACAAAGTTTCATTTCTACAGTAAAATTAATGTTTTAAAATAAATGTATCACAAAAAAAATTCATTTTAAACATTTCAATCATTATGAATGAAAAATATATAATGTGTTGTATATGAATAAAACATATATAATGTACAATAAACTTTGAACACACAATCCATGACCAGGAATATGTCTCATGGGCCACCATTCACAAGTGATGTGTACCAATCACACATGGGTATCTACAGTAAGAACAAAAATTAAATAATATATGGCCGAAAGATATATACAATAGCTTATGATTGTAAGGACATTATTCCTTTAATGCAATGATTTCAGTTTCCATGATCTACTAAGGAATTATACCTGGATCACATTCCGACTATATATTTAACTAGAATAAGAAAAATCCATCAACATATAACAAATAGCGTTATAATTCAAGGAATTAAATCATTCCATCATGTGAAATCCACATTAATATACAAAATGTGATATTTCATCAATGGTATATCTATGTAAATGGTGAAAATTATCGCGATTCATCATTTATCTAACAAATAACCAAGAAATTTGTTTAGATCATAATAGAATCATTAAATATAGAATACCATACAGGGATAATTGATTCATCACATGAGAGAAGTAGAATATATAGTATAGATGTAGTGAATAGAGGGGGAAACATGATATTACACAAGATACATAGGAGTCAATGTCCAAAATCTATCATATTTAGAGTAATAAGCTGGTGAAATCTCAAAAACTCATAACCAGAGACTGTATGATTGAGATCCCTACAAATTAAGAAGGAATTAGAGGCTTGGGAGGAATTTCTACAGTAAAATTAATGTTTTAGGTTAATTAACACTCAATACAAGGATTTGTTGAATGATTTCCTTACCCATATTCTTACCATGTGAGGCCATTTTCGTCACCATGTAAAACAAACGGTTTGGATAAAAAAAAATTTAAATGGTAAAAAAAACATAATTATCACATCTATTTGTATCCCTAGGGAGTTCAATGAAAAGTTATCGCGTTTGATCAAATAGTGATGAATTGATGATTTTCCATCAATTCTTCCCCAAAAAAGATTGATGGTTTCCAAAAAGATCTGTATTATTTCTTCTATCTATGCACTAACTATGAATCAATATTAATGAATATAGAAACCTCCAAAAAAGTTGAATCTGCATAATAAATTTTTAAAAAGTATTTAAAATTGATAAAAAAATATAATTTAAGGATCCTAGAAGACATTGTTATATTACAATCATCACCTCTAAGGACTTATCCACCTTACAAAGTGTCATTATTTTCCCCACTCAAACAACTAAAGCTACTGGACATATATATCACATTTTCATTCCTATGTCTCTTATTGGATATGTTATTTCTTACACATGACAATAAAAAGGGGAACCATATTTCCATGGAAAAAAATTTAATTTTGACATATATAATCCACCCTAGGTGATCCAATCTATATATTGGGAACCAAAGATGAGTTTGGAAATCATCTTGATCCATATGTTTGTTTCAAATCCGTTATAATAGAATTCAAAAAATATATGTAGTCAACTAAACCCAAAAATCCAATATCCAGTTTCTACTACCATTACATTGGAATGATTATAAAAAATCAAACCCAGAAAGATCGATGAATATTATAGACTTGGTAAACCATATACATAAAAGAGGATTTTGTTAAAAATTAATACACTAATTACAAAATAATTTTGGATTCTTGAGTATAAATATATTCCATCTGGTATATCTATTCATATCATTCATAGTGGAATTCTTGGATTCTTGGGGAAAGGAAAAAAATTACGGTGAGAAAAAATTCTCAAGAAAGGTAATGTACAGAGAAACAAATAATGAATCAATGATAATAGTAATTATGGAATGGTTAATAACTTGACACACATACCATGAAATAAAAAAACAGATAAATTAGTGCATAAATAATTTTTCAACTTAATAACTGGAATCAAATCCTATTCAATTAATACACTAGGAATGCAATGAATCCATAAACTTTTTCATATTTAAAAAACATGGTTAATAATCAATAAATAATAACTAAGGAAATTTTTAATTAATGGACATCAGATATTGAGAACATGAAAAAAACTACCATCAAAATCCTTCTACTAGATAGTTTAAAACTACAATAAGAAACCTGATTAATTTGTGAAATTTATTTGCCTCATCAGAAACAATTTTTTAATTGAGGGGATATATAAAGTTAGTTCACCACCAATTACCACTTGTCTAAATCATCACACATATCTAGTAATCAATATATTTGAAAAAAATATGACTTACCAAATATCAATTTTTAATAAAGGATTTGGATTTCTCTATATTTCCCCAAAAAATAAAATTACATTAAAATTAAAATATGTATGAGAAATGGTCTACTTTTTATGCAATAATCATATCGTTGATAAATGATATATATATTTAGTGGAAATTAAATTCCAAAAGATTATATGAAATTAAATATTTCAAGGGGAAAAAAAGGAATCGAGTTTGTTAATACATATACTATCATAGGACAAATAACTCATAAACACTACAGAGGAGGAATAAGGATGGTGTCAATACAACATATACAAATTGTGATAAATATAAAGTGGAATTCCATTGATTAATAGAAATTATTTAAAATAATAATAAAACTAAATGTAGAGGAAAATCTACATTTTTGTTGAAAACCCATATGGAAAATATATTCATTGAAAATAAAATTTGAAAAAAATTTCTTTTAAAAAATTTCTTTTATACATTTAATGTAATATTAAATGAAATAATGATAGGTATATATTTACATGTCATATGATGTAAAAATAATATTTATTTTTCACGGTAAAAAGGGTAGAAAAATTCCATGTTCGAAAAGGGACATTATGATTATTTGGAAATCATTGGTAACAGGAAAAAATGTAAAAAATATCTTCAGTAAATCAATTTTTAATGGTTAAAACCCTTTTATAAAACAATTTTAGAAAATACATATTTTAGAAGAAAATAGATTCTCCACATAAGGAGAGAATGATGTCGTGTTTTCTTAAAAATATTTTCTAAAACATTTTGAGTAATAATGTGTGGGATAATGGTAATAATTCTTGAAAAAGTACATGAATAATGATAGGATATAGATATAGAAAGGGATTTTTATTAATAATTATTTAATTTACATCAATTTAAATGAAACATCATTATAATTACTCTTATGTAAAATAATATTTAATCATTCCAAACTATCACATTCCTCTTTGAAACATTTAAATGATAAGCTCCATGAAATAATATAATTAAATGAAATTTTTAAATCCAATAAATATTAAAGGATTACTAATATAATATATCAAAAGTTTCAGTATATAAACCACATAAAATAAATAATTTGTGAATATGAAATTGGCCTCAAAAATTTAAAAATCATGATGAAACTCGATGACCTTATGTTTCATTTTTGGAAGATCATTTTTTAACATCTTGTGTAAGGGTTTATATAAATGTCACTAAATTATAACATAACCATATTTATATGTAATATATCATATATTAGGTTCTAGTAATATATTAAAACACTTATGTTAGTAACCATTAATTATTTTCACTATTATAAGGGTTAATCTCATAGTTTTCACGTATGTTTTGACTTGTTACTTTTTGTTCATATAAATTAGATCATGGATTAATCATATAAACAATATAAAACATGATTTAAACATATTATATATTTACTATATATGTAATTATAATAATTCCTAATTTTTGGGTATCAGAAATAAAATACACTATTCATGTAGATAGTATTCCATACGTATGAATAAACGCTACAATCATTTCCTTGTTATATTTTTTAAGAATGAAAAGTACATGATATGTAGTTATATAAATATTATAATTATATTATCATATATATATGTCATATATGTCACATATTTCTATTAAATCCCGAATTTATTCATTCCATCTATTGTGTAAACAAATCGCATCGCGTAGAGGAGGTGGTACTCCACACTTCCGCCAATGATGTTATCATATTTACACAAGATGGAAAGAATAATGGTATGTTCTATATACAAATTACCTAACAATAAAGAGATTATAAATATCATATATATTATATATACATATAATTTACATCATAATTCCCAACCATGAATGTTGGTAATGTAAAAACGAACAATCATCATTCTGGAAGGTGATAATCCATTGTCCACGAACGGTATGTTTATTTCCCATTGTATTGAAGTGCATATATGTGAATATTGTAACATTAACATAAAAACAGAAAATTATATTTAGGATAGTGATTTTATATATATTAATTTAATAATTAAATGTCAGTATGTGGTTATTGTAAATAAAACTAATGATATTGAGGATAGATTTTACATATTCTTTGGGTAACTCCTTTTTGGTTGCACTAAAGGGATTTCTAGGATTGATTTATAAAAAATGGAACATAATCAGATTATGGGAAGTATTTTTTGGAGATAATTTTTATGATACTGTGTGATTAAATTTTTCTTTAGATGTGTGAGGAATTTGGTGGTATGAGTTCCTTTTTCAATTAGAGGATTGGTGATACACTTGTCAATTTTTGAAAAGGGAATTCCACCTACATTGATCCCATTGAATGTTTCTTAAATAGTGGTCTGTTGTAAATACAATTTATTATAGGGTCTATATATGTCCTTCAATTCTTTTTTTAACATTTTTTAGGGCATTTAGGCACCTAATAATAAGGTTCAGTCCCTTTGGATGAAAATTTTTCTCTAAATTGTTATAATTGATTTTATCATCTTTTACTATTATTATTTGTAAAAAAAATAATTTTACAATATTTGAAATTATAATATTTTATAATTAAAATTATGGAATCCATTTCAAAAAATTCAAATCACATAATTGGTACAAATTATTTTAAAATTAATCTCATGGACTTGATGATATTGCAGGTTTTTAATGTAAAAATGTTCAAGAGTTTGCTAATTTTATATCTAATTTAAACGTGAAATTGATTAAAGTAACTAGAATGATATTAAATGATATAAATTATATCTTATTAATATTTACATCTAATAAAATATATAATTTATTGTTAAAAATAAATTAGATGAAAATTATGTTTTGATTTAAAATTTAGTGTATTTCATGATTTATTAAAAAATGAAACTTCAAAGAGAAATAAAAAATCACCCTAACTAAATATATATTTTAAAAAATCAAATAATAATTTTATTTTAAAATATAAAATATATTAATGTTAAAAAACTTTTTCTTAAAATAGGTTCTCCAGTAAATGGTGGAAAAAGTACCGTAAATGTATATGTTTTTATGGGAAATATTTTTTTGTTATATCTTATACCTATAAAATATATTGGAGGAAAGTAAATAATATTTGATGGAATAAATAATGTATATATTACATTATTATCACTAAATAATCTTATTTACATTATTTATTTAGGATAAAAGAGTTTTTGGGGAATAAAATAATTTTTAGTAAGACATGCATTTATATTAAATTTGTTCTTATATTCATTTATAATTAATTAGTAACCAATGAATTTATTTCATATTTTTTCAAACCATAAATTTTCATAATTTTTATAATCCTATTCATAAACACTAATTTAATGTATTGTTTTCTTATTATATAAAATAATAATATTTTAACAAAATTTTATTGTTTGGTAAAACTCAGTATGGCGTGTAACACAAGCTAATGAAGAAACATGTTTTTGTGTGCGGCATATGTTAACTCAATGATTCATGAATATAATAAATATATTTAGAATAGTAAATATATTATAAATTCTCAGGATATTATATTTCCTTACCTACTTGGTGTTTGTTTCATAAACTCTATCGACCAAAATGTTCCACCTTTAGATGTTCAGGGTGATACATTCTACCCAACTTAATTAAATTTAACCCTCACAATTAAAACTTGAACATCATGATTGATTTTTGGAAAATACCTAGGTTTGGAATCCCACATTGTGAGAATGATGCATATGAAATCCTTTTGAAAAGAGATAATGGGAAGTGCAATTGTCTCATAGAATTACATATAACTATGTCTCTACATAAGAGATAATTAGTGGAATGTATAGATATGTACATGGGGAAATGAGTAAATATTTATATGGAATGATTGATGTCATAAAAAATAAATAATAAAAGGATAAATTGAAATTATTTGGAATGAAATATATAAATCTATGATGATTTATAATACTATTGGTTAAACAAAAAATCATATATTAGGACAACATTTTTTTATATTCCATTTACTCATTTTGGGAAATTCATTAAAAATCAATGTATAGATGAGAATATACACACCTAATATATCTAAAAAACAATTTTTATTCCATTGTATGTGCTTTGATCAACTTCCAATTCATCCATTAATTAAAAACTAGATATCCCAAAATTTTCTTAGATCCATAAAGCGAAGACATAACCATTTAACTGATCATAAGGTCAATAAAAGAGTGATAAGATATTAAATTTCCATTTTAACTTCTTCAAATCCTATATGTTTAAGACATAAATATATAATTCATATAATATACACTATCGATTAATCAATATTTTTTATTCATCATATTTTATAACTAAAAAATGATATATTAATATGGTAATTGTTTAGGTTAGTATTTGGCGTGAGACCCATATTATCATTCGGCAATGGGATCATGAACTACATACATGAATAAAATAAATATTTATCACCCAGCATACAATTTTTCATTTTCTAAAACCATATTAATATTATTTACAAATTAAATATGACTGAAATCTTTGAAATAAAATTAATCACTGAATATACTTTTATATAAGATTTTCAATACAACCCAAATACATTAATACATTATCCTCTTATTTATAAATAGACCTTTATTGGTCTAGATTTTATCCTCTATTTTATGGAATTGAGTCAGGTAATTCCCAAGTTCCCCACATTTATGGCTGTGAAATATAATGGCTTACATAGGATGAATTTCATTTCCTTCTATTGTAGTCTTAATTTGACCTTGAAAAATATTTGTATCATTTCATTATTTCCCAAAAATAATGAATTTATAAATTCTATTTAGACACTTTACAAGGCATCTCCTTCCACATTTCTTATAGGCGGAAGTTGATCCTTCTTCTCATCAGGTATCCACCACTTGATATCATAGCATTCTGAATTTTTCTATTCTTTGGTGTGTTCGGGAGTTGGTTATGGTATAGGTTGTTAATTATATTTTTGGAGAATTAATTAGTAATAAAAATGATATATTTAACCCCTAATAACACCTATTTTGGTCATTGAATTTCATCACATTGTTTTCCAAGTTCATTTTTAACTTGGAAAATTCCAATACTAGCCATTGACATGAACCATAAATAATCATTGGATAAAAATAGTTATATAAAAACATATAATCATATCATGGTTATCTTAATCATGAAACATATGTTCAATATAAAACACCATACTTTTATCCATGGTTATTTATTTTCAAAATCCTTCATAGTGTTTTGTAAATAAAAGGTAAATTATCCAAAGCATATACCCTGGGTGTGCCAAACCATGTGTTGAGAAAGGCATGTTAACATGTGGTAGGTCACACTAACATAGGACCAACAAATATTGTCATAATTTCTAATCCTAGGTATATTTGTGTTAGAAATGTTTCCACTTATAGATTCCAAACAGAAATGTGTTGTAAGGAATACCCACAAAATCATTAAATTAACAAAATATTATTGTTTTATTCTATACGGATCCTTAAATTCTATATTAGGATTATGTTCTCTAATATATGTTGTCCTAATTCATGTTCCCAAGGATATTAATAATCTTATTTTGATTCCAATTTTATAGAAATAATCATAGATATCTCAGATCTAGTGTATAATTCTATTACATTGGGATGATTACAAGGAATACAATCCCAAAATGAAGAAATATTTTAGTTGTCTTGGTAAACTTGATACATACATGACTACGATATTTCAAATAAATACACAAATTGTGGCCTATTTTTTTATTTTGAGGATAAATTAATTCCATCAAGTAAATCCATTAATATATTTCATAGTAATATTCTGGGATTCCTATAGAAAGGAAAGAAAATAAGGGTATGCTAAAATTCTTAGTGAGGGTAATATATAACAGGAGAAATAATGAATCGATGAGAATATTAATTACAGTGTGTCAAATAATTTAACACACATAAAATGGAATAAAAAAACATAGAAGGATGTGCATAAATAATATGGAAACTTAATAACTAGTGACACATTCAATTTAACAATATATATTAGAATGACAAGAATGCATATATATTTTAATATTGAAAATATCATGGATAATAATTACTAAATCAAAATTAAAGAAATGCTCCATTATTGGATGTAATGTCTCAGCCACATGAAAACATCTACTATCAAGATGCATCCACTATATAGTTTAAAAGAACATGTAGATACATGTTTAATTTTGGTATCTTATTTGTCTAATGATAATATATCAATGAATCAAGAGGCTATATAAGGTATGTTCTCCACCCATCACTGTATGTCCATTATAGTCCTCATATTGAGTAATCAATTTAATTAATCAAACAAATTCCCCATCAAATATCCATATTCAATGAAGGATACATATTTATGAATATTTCCCAAATAATAAAATAACCTTAAAAGTTTACACCATATCAAAAATATAGCACGGTTTATGAAATAATCATATCCCTGAAAATGAAATGGTGTTTTGGGGAAGTTCAATGATAGATAATAATTATAAATTGAATATTTTATGGGGACAAAATAGAATCAAGTATGTAAATATCAATACATTCCTTTTCCAAATCAATCCTAATCCATATAGAGGAGAAATAATTATGGTATCAAAACAACATATCATATGTGGATTAAAAATAAAGGGGTTTTTTCATTGATGAATATAAAAATTATAACAAGGTCTTTTAAAAACATTCTTGGGGAATAAATCCTTTTGGATAGAAATAATGTTTCAAAAAACAATTATTGGAAATAAAATATAATGTTCTAAGAAAGTAAATTTTTAAAAATACATTGTGTGATTAAAATAAATAATTTTTAGTAAATCCATACATGTCGTACTAGGTAAAACGAATAATCAATTTTCATATTAAAAGGGATACAAAAATGTGTCACTCATAAAGAGATAAAAAAATTATTTGAAAACATTAGTAAACGAAAAAAGGGAAAAATGTCTTTAATAAATCATTTTAAAGGATAAAAAAATTTTCTGAAATAATTATTAGAAAAAAGTGTTTTTATAAGAAATAATGTTCATATGCTAGAGATAAAATGATTTCGGGTTTTCATAAAAACATTTTTTAAAACATTTTGCGTTCGGAGGAGTGAAATAATGTTTCTAAATATTTAAAATGGACATGAATTACCATAGGATGGGAAAATGTTTTTTTTTTGAAAAATGGGCATTTAATTTACTTGAATTTATATGAAATATCATTAAAATTATTCTTGTGGAAAATTATATGTATACAATCCAAAGTGTCCATTTCCACATTGATTCATTTTAACTCATAAGACTCATAAAAGAATAAAATTAAATAAACATTAAAAATACTATGATGATAAATGGATTGATGATATAATATAATAAATTCTGTTGTAGATACACCACACAAAATTTGTAAGTCACGAATATGACAGTTATCTCACATACGTAAAAAATTTAGATGAAACCCTCTAACTTTGAGTTTTTTTCCATTGAATGTCCTTAATAATCTTGTATATAAGTTATAAACATGTTAATAAATTATAATAGAACCATATAAATATTTATGATATCATATATTATCTTATAATCATATATTATTAATCATTTTTTAGTAATTGTTAATTATTTTAAATCTTTTAGATTTTAATTTCCAAGTTGTCAAGGGTGTTTTGACTTGTTAATTGTTGTTCAAACTAATTAGATTATGGTTTCATCATATCCAAAATTTAAAATATATTTCAAAAATAATATATATTAAATTTATTTGTATTTATTATTATCCATAATGATGCGAGATAAGGAATAAAATACACCATTCATGGAGATGGTAGGATGTACATACAGTTGAGAGCTATATTCATTTCATTGTCATATTTTAAACGAATTAACAGTATGTGATATATATTAATATGTACCTTATAATTATAGTATCATAAATTTTTCGTATATGTTACTTAGTTTTATTAATACAATCATTTATACATTAAATTTATAGTGTGTACAAATCACATCGCATTAAGAAGGATATAGTCCACACTACAACAAATGATGTTTTCATATTTATAAAAGATATATATCCTAAAGGTATGTTCTATATAAAAATTACTAAATCATAAATAATTTATAAATATAATATTATATATATATATATATTACAACATAATTCTCAAACATGAATGGTTATAAAGGAAAAAAAGATACAATTATCGTTTCATAAAGAAATAATTTACCGTACACGGATGGTATGTTTGTTTCCCATTAGATGAATGTCTGTGTAAGTGTGGGTGAAAAACTTACCATAAAAAATATAATTATATTTAGGTTATTGTTATATAATCATGGAATAAAGTTATTTTTGGAGAGTCGAATGGAAACAAAACTAATGAGAGTGATGAATGATGTTACATGCTCATTCAATAACTCAATTTGGATTTCATAAAAGGGATACTTATGAAGGATTTATTACCAAAGGTGTGACTCTATGACAATGTAAAGTGAGTTGAATGTTATTTTGGATGATATTTTTTGAGAAAAATCATTTTTAGAGCTGTGATAAAGTGGGAGTCTTGAGTTCCTTTTAATAGTGGAGGAGGAGTGACACTCTTCTAAAAATTGGAAAAGGAAATTCACCACTAATTTTTCCATTGAATGTGGATACATTAATATTAATATTTATAGAAAAGGTAGTATAGTGTTGAAATATTACCTGAAAATATTTTTTGGGAACGTTTCTAGGTCATTTTTCTATTATGTTTAAGGTTTAGTCTCTTTATAAGTTAATTTTCCTCCATACCATTATAATTAATTTAATCAATTTCACTATTCTTTTTTGACAAAAATTAATTTAGTAATGTTATAAAATATATTTATATATTTTTAAAAACATAGGAAATATATTTTTCCAAATTACGACCACAAAACAAGTATGAATTAAATTACAATTAATCTCTCCGAGGGGGAAATAATGAGAGTTTTTAAAGTAAAAATGTTCAAAAGTTTCTGATGTTTTATATCAAATATCAAATTGAAATTTCTTCCAATAACTAAACAATATTAAATTATACATAATTTTTCTACATAAGGTTTTTAAAATAAAAATATAATACATTCTTATAAATAAACATTATGAGAAAGTAGATTTGAATTATCATTTTTTATTTTTCACTGTTCATTAAAAAATTGAATCTCAAATAAAAATAAAAGAAAAGAAGAATATACTAATGTCTATGTTCTCATTTAAATTATTATGTTTATTTAATTATATATTATTTAAAAAATTACCAAAAATTGTATTTAAAATATTTTATCCTTTAAAGGAGGAAAATGTTCAGTAATAATAATATCGGTTTTATGTGTAAAATTGGTTTTTTTCTTATCTCATGTCCATAAAATATACAAAATGAATTTTAAAATATATGGGTTTGATATATATTATAAATATTACACTAGTATCCCTCAATAATTTTAATTATTTATTTAATTACAATAAAAAATTATTGTGGGCATAAAAATATATTTCTATAAAACCATTTCCTTTATTTCAACGTGATTATTATATTTGTTTCTAATTAATATATAACCAATGAATTTAATTATATCTGCATAAAAAATATTTTCATAAACTATTTAACACTATTCACACCCTCTAGTTTTAAGGCTTGTTAATAAATTATTATATTAAACAATAAAATTTTAATAATAATGTTTTCCTCGGTAAAACTCGATCTTGTGTGAAATAAAATCCATTATTGAAACTCTTTGTTGTGTCAAACATATAATAACTCAATATGGAATGCATATGTTGAATTTATTGGATATAGTAAATATATTAAAAATTCTTAAGATATTATATTCTATTATGCAATTGGTTTGGGTGTCATATGCACTATCCAACACAATGTTCCTACTTTACAAATTTGGCTGTTACTATATAACCATTTGAACCATGAAATAAAATAACTAGGAATAAAAAAGTTTGAATGGGATAAATCAAAAATACATAAGAGCGTGAGATTTACCACACTATATTTACTCATGGAAATGATAGAAATTATCTAGATCAAGAATTTATCCAACAAATAACCTTGAAAACTCCATTAGATCTTGACTTAATTTTTATATATCACCACCAGAACCTTGGTCTATAATTCATATGAAGATGGGAAGGGGAGATATAGGATAGTTTTTTTGAACTGGGGATGTAAAAATCATCATTAATTTATACAACATGATTCAACTCCCTATATCCTTCATATTTTTAGTACACGTTGAGGTGAAATTCAATGAATTTTCAGTAGAGTAATTATATTTATGATCCCATACCATATAAGATGAAATGTGAGTATTTAACTATAAAAAGATATTAATATTAATTTATTATTCATCAATAATGTGGTCATGTAGTTTTCTGAAGATTGTATCAACCTTGTGAATATCTCTTTCTCTCACAGATACCCACATGGTTTTTCTACACTATTTGGTAAACCATGTACAATCATGTGTTTTTAATTTTTTTGAGCCACATGATTTTTATTAAAAAGTCTTTTGGTGATCCCAATCCTTTTGAAAACCAATATTTTCCCACTATACTTATCAAAAATATGTCACATGGTTTCCTGATGAGAGAATTTTGGTTTCCCATAACAATGTACCAACATTTTCCCCTTTTATGCCCTATAAGGCCCACAAAAACCCAAAAGAAACCCCAAACATCAAAAATGAAAAAGATAACATAAAAAAACATAATGAAGGGATAATAATAATGATAAGTTACCTGAAAAACTAAATTCAATTAAAATATTATTGTATATGGTCTTATCATCAATGTGAAGAGTTTTTTGAGTTATAATTAATAAAATGTTTTCATTAAACCCATACATTATATTATAACTCCCAAGTATCTTATCGTTTCTATCCATGATTCTATAGGACTCTGAACATTATCACTTTCTATCTTACAAAATCTTTCTCATTGTTACGTATGAACTAAAAAAGGCGCTCCACACATGGTTTTTTAGGTTCGAGTTGAATGTCTCTAAACTATATCAATAGTTAATGATAATTAATTTACCACCAAAGCTGATATACATAAAACACATCATCCATACCTCGATAAAGTGGATGAATATCCAAGATGTAGGGAAAAATCATCACATAGATTACAATTTCATATTTTCCTTCAAATTTTGTAATTTACATCACTTTTATCCTAAAATATCATTGTACTCTTCATTGGTCAACACATGATATAATTGTTACTGATAGAATACTCGAAGGGTCCCCTCCTCGTATATTAATGTTGTCTATATATACTCCCTATGTTAACTAATATATTTCAAGATAAATAATTTCTCTTATTGGACTCATATAATGAGATCATCCCTAAATCTGTTACATCCCCAACCTCGCAACAATACAGTGGTGAGTAACAAGAATGACCATATTGATCCTCAAAAAGTTCCACAAAATTGAATCATGGATATTTTTGTTGTTGTACATATTCTCAAAAGGGATAGGTGATCATCCCAATCTCCACATAAGTATAAAATTCATGCCCATATTATATCCACTAAAACTCATATCATTATCCCTAACTGCATGTCAGTATACGAATGATAAGTTGCAAACAATTTCCACTTTCTACAAAAATACTTTTGTAATCTATTACAAAATCATGATGTGAAGGACCTGTGTCTATCTAAATGAGGTACAAAATATCTCTATATATGTATAAAATATATTTTATGTATAATTTTGATGACTCATCTATTCAATGTGTCTGTTGAATTAAAAATAAATGATCCACTTTCATCCACTAATCATCAATCACCCATAATGATTCACAATTCCTCAGAGAACAAGGTAAACTCAATGTGATATCATTTGTCACATATCTAAAATTCCTTAATGGAAAATAATGTTCTAGAAGAAAATCACTAGGATACTGATGCTCAGCCTTTAATCTCTTATAAGTAAAACATCATGAATGAAATCCAATGATGACACACATCGTACCTAGACACCAAAACCTATGTTATATTTCAGTACTAGAAAATTGGGTTTATATAGCATTATGGAGTTAACAAAGATAGCTAAAAAAAATTCAAAAACCAGATTTTTCTATTATTTAAAATGTTATTTTAAAGGTGTTACATAACATCAATAAAAAAAGTTTTGTTTAAGGGGGACCTTTATGAGCTGCTTTTTTGAAGCGCTGATAAATGGGTCCTTTTATCATATATTTTTTACATGCATTAATAAAATTTTAATTCAAAAAATATATATATTTCATTAAAAAATATAATAATATTAAAATATATTTATATTGATATAAATATGACATATATTTTTTGAGATATTTCTTAAATAAGGTAAATGGGTTTTTATACATAAAATATAAAATATTTAGTGAAAATGGATTATAAAATAACTACAAAAGTATTTTAAATAATAATTTTCTTATTATTACAGAGTAATAGTCTTTTAATATTAGTTTGATGATAAAAAAATTCAATAAAGAAAAAAAATATCTCAAATTATTTGAAAACGTAACTGAAACATCAAATGAACATAAGTTCTGATCCGGGAATCTCTTTGTGATCTACTATATATCAAATCAAAGACTGCGATAAGATCTATTCCATTTTTAATTAAGATAAAACCATGCATCATGTTTGTTTAGGCCAGAAAAGGCTAATGAGGCCTCCAAAACTAATTTTTTAGTCGGGGTACCAATTACTTTTAAAGTTTTGATGGATTTGAAGACTCGTTTGTGAGGTTATTTTTTCTTTTTTTAGTGGGGATGGAATTTATTCCAAGTTTTTACATTATGATAATATTATGTATTTTAATTTTATCATTTTTTGTAAAATAATTTTTTTTAATCAAATATATAACAATATTTACATTTTTTATACATTCGTAAATAAAATTTATTTTTATATATAAATAAATTAAACCTATTTAAATATAACATATATTTAAAAATATAAAGAAATATAAAAACAAATATTTAAATATATGGATAAAAAGTGACTATATATATATGTACATATATTTACAAAATTTTAAAAAATTCTGCATTGGGTAGTGGTAATGGAACTAGAGGTATAAGAGGGGTGTATTAGGTTCGAAACTCGCTGATGGATGGGGCACATATGGGAGGTTTGGATTATCAATATCAATGATAAAGGGGTGGGGGAGGAACTGATTAAGGGGTTTGATGTTGGGAAGCACTGAAAAATGTCTGGTTTGGGCATTGGGAAAAAGTTTTTATAAACCCTTTTACAATGGATCCTTTATCAGCGCTAAAAATCCAATTTAAAGGACCTTTTTAGCTGATCTTTTTTTATCGTCATTAATGGATGCCTTTAACAATGGATTTTTGGAAATGATAAATGTTTTGGTCTCTTAAACACGCCATGATTATTAGTGCTTTTTTAGCACTGATGAATGACTTTTTCTAGCATGGTAAAAGACCGATTTTGTAATAGTGTTTCATGGTACAACTTCCTCTCTCATGCATGAAATAACTATTATGAAGGATAATATTGTCCTATTAGCTCCTCCCTAATGGGAAATGGTAAAATTAACAAAAAATAACATAAATAACATATATTTTTTGTGTACCACCCTATAAAAAATCAACCCCTCTTAATAGAAACAACATCACAATGCACTCATGATCCGAATATTGGATATCAACTACTGGGTCCCCGAAGGAAGACCTGATAACCAAGGCGTAAATTTCATTACTCCATAATCCTAAAATGAATACACTATCCACTAATCCATCAAACACATGGGAGATCATTCCCCCAAAAATGAGCTCTCTCAATGTTACTATGACTCCATCATTTTCAAGATAAATGAATTTTAATGAAAATACCTTACCAAGGATTATCTGCGATAAAAATGTCGAATGCCAACAAATACACCATCTTATAGTTTTATCCCTAGTTCATAACCTTCTGAGGAGAGATTTATGATTACATAATATGGTCTATGTAGATGAATAAATGGTCACTGAAGACATAATATCACCAACATATTATAGTATGGACCAAAACTACCAAATCCATGTCCTTAATTGGGTAGTACCCCTCATGGGGTCACTCCGGATATGAATCATAAGAAACCATCATATTTTTATGCAAAAACATAGCTCCCCACCCGACACCTAAGGCATCATGGTATGATGTGTATACAATCTTAATCTTTATAAGTATCAATACTTGGGTTTTCATCAATATCATATTTAGTTATATAATGACCTCTCTACACTGATCATATAACTCAAAAATCACTAACCTTTTAGTTATCTATCTCATCACCTCATTCATATAGGATATGTCTTTAATGAATCATTGATAGTATCCCACAATCCAAAGGAAACAACCGATCTAGAAAAAATTCTATGGATTTTCCAAATATATCCCAATATATACCTTCTTGAGGTCTACAAAATCCCCACCATAAAAATTTCATGTTTAAGGATATAAACCTCCTAAATATAGAAGTGAGACATTTATAGGGTGTAATAATATTGGAATCCTTGATGTGTACACAATAAAATCAAATTTTTTCCCAGAGTTAATTTCTTATTTTCTTTAATATATCGCCTTATCATCCACAAATACAACAATGGTAGGATTTAGATATGTGTTGAAAATCCAATTCATGAGATCCACGAACACTACTATTTCATTTTTTAATACGTATGAATGAAAAAATACTCATACTATCTATATATACTTCTAATAATTGTCTTGGTAATATCCTCTTCTATAACACACAATTGGTGGTAGTCCAAATGAATGTCATTTTTAGGAAACCTTCTGGATCTCCCTATCTAATCAAACATATTATCAATAATGGGCAAAGGTTACATGTTCAACATCGCTATGTGATTTAGTTTTCGACAGTCCACACATATTTGTATACAACCGTCCACCTTCTTGGAAAACCAAATAGGAGCACACAAAGAAGATTCACACTATTGGAAAATATTAATTACATTAAATTACTCAATTATAAACACCCACACTGTTAAGTCAGCAAATGTTAAATTATAAAGAGTAATCAATATCAGTTGTACTGTATATATAAGATCAATATCAAAATAACTACCTCTATTTGATGTAAGACTTACGAATTTATATGTGATGGAATGTTGAGAATGATCTAATACTATTAGGATGATAAAGGGGGATAATTTTAATTCTATGATGAGAACCCAACATGATACATTTTAAATGATAGATGAAAACCCAGTTTAGTTGTCATTTCATTATAACGAAAAAGGTCCAGCCAGAGACAAAGTCTCTGGACATTTATTAAAATAACCAAAAAGTACAGCAAACGAACACAAGAGACAAGTGCAAACAGTTACAAATCAGAAGCCATACACATCACCAAATCCATCGCCATCACCCGAGTCAAACGCCTCATCCGTGGTAGCCGATTCCCATTTCGAACTTTCATACTTCTTCAGTATCTTCGCGTACTTTCTTCTGAGATTTAACTTCTCTAAACACACCAACTCCTCAGAAGAAATCATACCTTTTCTTTTACTTAACGAGGACTTGGTGGACATTGGCTTTGGCATGGAGGAGTAATCCTTCCTCTGCCTTCTTCTTGGTGAGGCAGACACAACACCCCCATTTCCTGCTACTGTCTTCTTCCCATGCTGCACCACATCACTAAAGGAAGCATGGCTTCGATCACCATTTTCTTTTTCACTGTCAGAAATATCCCTCCATTTTCCAGGAAGAATCACATTCTGAAGACTGCTATTCTCGCCCTTATCCTGACCAGTATGACTAGAACTGTCAAGTGTTTCCATGCACTGTGACTGCCCAGAATCTGCATCTTGCATATGCAATTCACCCGGAAGCTTCTCTCCATCAGTCCAAGTAGGAACCTCTCCTTCAAGATGGCCCCTCCCCTCATCCACCTCTTCATTTATCAGACCAGAGAAGCAATTGCTGGTTTCAACATTAGCAGCCTTCTACACAGGCTGTGACTTCAGTCCAGGAGAAGCCCTTACCCATCCATCATCCTCCTCCACCGAAGTCCATGCCTTAGGGGCCAAATCAGGTCCTTCCCCATCCTCTGTCGTCCTCACTGGCATTAAATCTTGACCTTTTGACACTCCATCCGATTGAGAAGTCTGTTTTCCATCAATCTTCACAAACGCATGCTCCATGCGCAGAGGCTGCTCAACCTCGACAGCATCAAGTGCTGCAGGTGCACTCCCATGATCCAGACCAGGCAAGGTAGTCCCCACAGCAGCAGCTAAAGTGCCACAAGAGTCTCCCGGTTCCTGGATAACAGCATAAGGGTCACCACTACCCTTTAAAGAACCGACCAGCCCTAAGTCCTGCTTCAACCTGGCGAAGATATCACTGACCATCGGCCCAGGATGCTCCAGTCCTGGTCTCTGCACCTCATCCCCTATGCCAGCAGATCTATTGCCCACTAAATTCAGTACCTCATGTTGAAGATGCAACCCCCCATCCAGCCGATCCATCCCCTGCAATGAAGGCTCTCCGTAGCATCCCCATCCTGAGCAACCGAACCCTCTCTCACCCGACTGCACACCCTTCTGCTCAAAGAACCCTTTCTGCAAGCCGAGGCACTGTGTCCTAGCCGATGACACAAAATGTAGTGATCAGTCCACGACTCAAACCTTACATCTTTCCTCCACTTGAATTCATGCCCATCAGTGATCCATATCCAATTCACAGGAGGCTTAGATACGTCAATCTCCAGATAGATTCACGGACAAATGGGATGACAAACAGCATCCGTTTTAGAATCAGAACACAAATATCTTCCAACCATGTTCCCGATCATGGCCAAAATGGAAGGGTTTTGAAATGAGAGTGGGAGGCCCGGTAGACGTACCCAAATCGCCAAGGTGGGATTATCCCGATGCATATGAAATTCAAAATTCCACTGAAGTAGGAAGAAGGGAATACCTCCACATCGTCGAGGGGCGTTCGCCCAAGCAGTGATGAGATCCTCCAAAGATCCAAATCGAATCATGATATCCTTCCGATCAATAAGACCAATCACCGCTCGGTCCTGCATATTCCAAGCTTCAAAAAAAAAGCGCTTGAAAGCATCAACTGAGGGGCGCTGGTGGGGAAACCGAGCCACCAGCGTCAGCTTATGAAGATCTACTTAAAGCTATATTGGTTCACCCTCCAATGATGGGTGCAACCTCATCTATTGCATATAACATTCCTACCTCTAAATTACAACATTGTCTTTATGGTGCATGACTCAGATGTGTCACCAAATTCTATTTCACATGGGTCTTCTTATTGAGGACCCTTACCCATTTCCTTGCATGATCTCCTCAAATATGGATGTGGTATCTTAGAAAAAAATACTAGAGAAAACCCACCATGGGTCAACATGGAAATTTCATAGCTTAATTCTTGCATGACATAATAAAATATCAATTTTTTCCACAATATGGCATCAAATAAAAATTCATCACAAAGAGGTGGAAGAAGAATGCCATACTCGAATCCAACTACCTTGCACTATTATGTACCTGATCATCCATCCTCTTAGTACTTCCAACAAAGTAATGTTCCACTATACCATGATGTCCATTCGTTATCACACGAAAAGAGGGGAGAAACATAATATATTTAGCCCTAATTATACCCATATAAAATATTATGGATTTCCCAGCCCTATGTAACATATTACAACCCAATAGAGGATAATATAGTAGAAAATCCATATAAAGATAAGGCTACATACAAACTGATATTATTCCATGACTAATATCTATAAAATAAAATTCATAGTCATGATATAACATGATGTGAAATAAATACAACAGTAAAATATTCATGAATGCCTCCTAATTAAGGCCACCATTATTTGCATTCTAACACATAACAATCCACCACCTTATATCATGTCTAAATAGTATAATGGTAGACATATTCACCCTTCACTCTGTGGGAATCTCTATTAGATTAGAGAATCTATCAATGATTACTATCCAATCCTTAGTATCATTGGAGACCTAGTTCACTGTAATATAGAAAGAGAGTAGAGAAAATTTTTGGGTATACTATTTGTCATCATCTATGCCATTCCACCATAAAAAGCGTAATATGAAAGAGTCCATTCTAGTTACTTTTTATAACATGAACCACAATAGAATGTTTGGGCACACAATCACGTGTATTCCCATGCATTGTCTATGGTGTAATTGGATTGGACTCCCCAGTGGGAGCATTCTAGATACTATATGTTGTATTTTTACCTTATATTCCGAACAAAAACATATATTACGTATAAAAAAATTCATAAAAGTGAAACATAATCTTTTATTAGGAACACATAATGGATTTCTATAGGAAAATATATCTTGGATATTACCACATATAAGTTAAAACACAAATAGTTCTACCCAATCCTCAATCCTAGACTTATTCTAGCTTGTTTGTCAAGAAATATATACATCATTATATTAAACAAATGTTCAATTAAATAATAAAAATAGAAATATATCAAAAAATATTGGAACACATATATATCATGAAACAAATAGTATAAAAAATATAATAAAATTAAATAACTAAATTATAGAATCCAATGTTTTTATATATTACATGTGATCATACATTCTGATTCATGATGAAATAATAAAACTAAATACCCTAAAATGTAAAAAACTCATATAAAGGTTACTAATAGGCCTATAATAGATGATCTTGAGAAAAAATAGATACTCTCTAACCTTTTTTCCACGGAAAAAATATCTTCCTTATATGAAAAAACCAAATTAAATGAATTGAAAACAGAAGTCCTTAAATAAATTTTGTAAACCTCCAACCCAGAAAACCATTATATATCCAATGTTCCCCATAAACCTATGCATGAATCCCCATACACATAAGGATTTAAACATGTAGAAAATGTCTAATTTTATATGGGAAGACTATAAAAATGTTATATATATCCGCACCCAAAAATATATTTACATAAGCCTACGAAGACCAAAAAAATTTGGAAGATGACATGAATGAATAAAATAAAAGATATAATTTAATTTCCTACAAAAATAATCAAACCACCAATGTGTATGGACAATAGTTATAAGAAGTAGAATTGAAAACTATAATAAAAAAGGTGTTTTGGTAACTCTCCAGAGTCTATATCGACACTACATCCATATCCTAAGTAAAACATAATGACATAATATTTCAATTTATTATTTCTTATAATTAATTAAAATATTTTTTATTGAATTATCCGCACACAACATCCAACCAAAAAACCCAATATATTTTTATAACATAAAAAACTATTCATTGATTTAAATTATTCAAACAAACTATAGATATCCATGTCCAACCACTGAATAAGGTAAATACACCCATTTACCTCTATGCTCCATTGATGTCCTTGATAATACACTTATAATTTTCATAAGCCTCGACACATAGTGGAAATAACATATAGGGGTGAGTATGTAAAAACACATTAGAACTCCTAGAAAATCACAACGGGATAAATATAATGATACAAAAGTAGTTTTCCAAACCCATTTCATGATGTAAATAACACCTAGATTAATTATTCTCATAAAGAGACCTGGATGGGTGTGAAAGGAGATCTCAATCTTTATATCCCATAAAATGAAAATGAGCCTTTCTATAGTTGTAAAGGCATATCCCCAAATTCCAGTGTCATGATAAATCATTAGAAGAATCTGAGTGGATAGGCCTTCTCCCAAAAAATGTGTTCCAATACTAATGGATCACCCAATGCGATAAAATTTATTCTCATCATATGATATCTAATGTAGGGGATTAAAAATCCATAGTTCGAGGAAAAATTCTCTATAATATGGTGGTAGATAGTGAAATCTACTAATGATAAGTATATCGGGGAACAAAACCATGGTGTCTCAAGTGATTACTAACATTGGAAACTCATTGATGATCATGTCTAATCACATCCTTAATTTTAATTTCCACATGAGGAAGCTCCACTCATGGAACACCCCAAATGAGGTCTTGTATTTCACTAGAAATGAAAACATTGTGTCCCATGAATAAAAATATTCATCATAGGATCCCTGTGGTCCAAAATTCAAGGCCCAAATAAGTAGATAAGATATGTTTCATTTCCTAAGATAAGTACATAACATGTAAATGGTGTCACAGAACATGTGATTACATCATATCCTCTTAGAATTTTCCCTTTGAAACATGGATTGTAAATCCATTATACAATAATTGGAATGTAATACTGGTAGATGGAATGTATTTCGACCAAATTTCCTAGGTTTTTACACCTAGAACACCACTCGGCCAGACATGTTAATATAAATGTAGTGTACAATTGGGTATATAACACAACAAAACATAAGGGTTCCATGATTATGCATTAGCCACAAGGTATAACCACCTTTGTAGGGTCAACTATCTTGTTGGATCATCAACATAATCGGAGATCCATAATGATGTTGAATAAATATCGTCCATATAAAATGAGGTAAATTAAATGTGTTCTTCTATAAAACATGGTGTGTAGTTATTTTTAATATGAAGTAAATATTAGTATTTATATAGAGTATAAATCTCATATTTTCACTACAATCCATATCATTTGACTACATTAAATAGAATGGTGACATCACTGAACATCAATCTACAAATTTTAGTAGCCATATATATGATATCTGATCTCCCATTGAATCCTTAGTTCCCCCTTCCCCTTCATACCTCTCATTATGGATTTAGATCCCTAATCGATTGATCAATCATAAAATTCAGTCCGATTACATTGATCCATCTTTAAACCATTAATACATATGTCATTAATGTGGAATACCTAATTTTGAGGGTATAATCACACTCGAACCTACGAAGAAAATGTGGAACCATGACCTTCTGTCCATTGGTTAAGAACGTGGGAAATAGTGGAAGAAATGTAGAATAATGAGGTAACTAAATAATTAGATTATATAATATTGTCCGATAATCATAATATGGGTAAGGAAGTGGTGAATCATAGAAAAAAATTCTATAATCAGTATCCAATGATATTTAATCATGTTTTCACAATTCTTGAGGTCAAAAGAAAATTAAGAAGATAATTAAAAATACACGTTATTTAATCAATAACTGTGGAAAATATAAAATAAAATGGTCCTACCATGACTAGGTTTCAATAATCATGGATGAATAAATTTTCAAGTGACGAATTATAGGATCTTTCTATAATTTCCATCTACATCACGATCTTACAATATTTCATCACCAGTCGATAACTCAGTAATCCAATGGTTCCCTACTCCTATAACTCAGTAATCACCCATGGATATGTGGATGACCCTTGTTATTTTCTATGATGTCATATTTGTAAATAGGGGTTATTATTCAGAATTTCAAATAAAATAAATAAATTATTTATTAGTTTTACTAAATTCTCTACCAGTGGCTACCATCCTGGAAATGTATAATACTAAAAAATTATTGGTTAGGTCTAAAGAAAACCTAGTATACCAGAATGAACCCTAGTCGAAATTTTTTCCATATAAGGTAAAAAAATGGGAAAACGATTTATAGTGAAATAATTTGTGTGAATCCTCAAAAATATATTAATATATTTAGTGAACTAATTATGGGATCCTGATACACCAAAAACCCTTGTTGAATCCTATCATAAATCGAAATATATATATGAAAATATTCAGAGGACTAATCTAAATAACTTGAGTCATTTTATTATGCTCATATCATGGATTTTTAACTCGAAAATAACATTATATAAAAAATTATTTGGGGTACTGAGTCTGTATGTAACCCTCACACACCCAGGAGATCTCTTTCAATCACACATTCCACCAAAGATCTTGAAACAATGGTATGGTCCACCCATGTAGGATCCTATCATACTGATCATTGACACCAATGCATACTCCATGAAGGTGGATCCATCCTCGATGTTGATCTCTTGATGATAAAATATATGTGTTTGGTCATGCACATGTCGACTCAGCTGTCATGCATGGAAGATGTCATGAAAAAATCCAATTGTGAAGAAATGGTATATCTTTAACCATCCTATCCAACCCTCTATAAGATCTCAGATGACAGGATTACCATCATGGATAGCTCGATTCCATCCGAAAAGCCCTTTAAACCACATTATGGCAAGACACTTTGGAAAAATGGAATCCCTTTCGTAAATACAAATTCCTATGATGTTTATCTTATTAAGATTTATATGTGGTCTAGGATAACCTCATATTTCCATGAATCTTTGGTATATTCTATTTCATCACTTCCACCTTCTCTAAACCATGAATAGGGGTATTTCCAAATATATTAAAAAAATGGTGACATGTCGGGTGTACCATAGAGGGCCTTGAATGGTTTGACGCTAATATTGGACAAATACATATTGTTATGTGAGAAATCTATTCATATAATGTTATACGTAGGGATAAAAATAAAGCCTATTATAAATGTTTAAATCATATCCTCAAACTCCTAGAGAGTCTTTTAAGTCTACCAATCCCACTATAGGTGAAACATTATTTTCATAATCAACAGGTCCCAAAATGACTCATCTTAGACACTCCAAAACAATTATTTTGACTTATAATCATTATTGGGGACAATCATCGAAGGTACCACTTGTTACCAAATCACCTCAAAAGTGTTAAATTTCTATGGATTCTCAAATGTTCTATACTATTATATAAAATAAATTTTTTTTGACTACGTATTTTGTTCAATAATCACCCAGAAAGAATTATAGTCTCATATAGTTTATAGAAGCCTACCACAAATTCACTAGATAGAAATGACATTTCAAATATATGATCCTAGGAGGCTAGTTCACACATTCTAGAACCTATATATCTTCCTTCAATTTGTATTAAGTGAGACATAGTGAGATGACCTCAATTACACTCTACCTCTTTGAAACGCACCAAAACATCTAGAGAATTTCGTTCATAATCACTTCTACAAAAATATGTATAATCAATGGGGATGTATAAAACTATCACATTGTCTCATCATGAAAAATGAATGGAACCACTATTAACCCCTAAAATGTATTATGTTTTCCCATCCTTTAGAACATCCATGTGGTGTATCTACTTAGGATATCAAGTCATGTAGAACCTCATAATAGATTTCCCCCAAATATTTCACACTCACATACTATAGGAGTGGAGGAGTCACCCCAATTTATTAAAGATAAAACTCCATCCTATACAATGAACTGGTTAGAAAAAATGATTTTAGTTGGCCAGATGCCTATATTAAATAATAACATGACTCTCTACTCAGGGTATATGCCAACATGTTCGCCATTCAAGAAGAATAGAATATCTCTAATTCATAATCCTATAATTAGTCCAACATGTGCCTCTATATTAGGTTAATACATTTATAAGGGATGATTTACACAAACCTTTATTGGTCTGAGTAGAAAATGAAACACATTCTTATAATATATTTCATCCACATAGTTAGATATAATACTACACTACCTACTCAATGTAATCGGTTTTGTTGTTCCTCATATAGGGTATTAAATACTGGGGTGCTTATTTGAACACTATATGCCTATTCATTAACATGTATCCAATAAAATATCTATATCAATAAAAAATAACTATTTATTATACACCAACCATTGGGGTTCTCAAAAAATGAATGTACTGGTTGGCCAATACCTCATCTTCTCTAAGACTCCCAAACATTGTTTATTCCTAGTAAATAGATTACTATTCCATTTCAGTGTGGTCAATGGGGATGAAATCCTCGAGAAGTATACAATGATCCTCATGTAGTACCTAGAAATCCAATTAAAACTACACAACTCTTACATAATGTTAGGATTATCCCATGAAATCACTTCATAAATCATTATTTTGTCTATATCAAAATAATAATTATAGGTTGAAATTACCAAATTTTGATCTCATGATTCCAAAATCATACCAAAAAAAAGATCTATATAGGGAGACCCAATAAGTGTAAAAAACCATTCTAACAAAGATCCTAAAGATATAACATCATATCCATTTTCTATGAATGTGCCATATGATATGACATATAATTTATTAGTTTAGTACATGGTTCCAAGTCAATGTAGGAATATATATCAAACTTAAAGGTTGTATCCGAATATCCATGTGGAAGACAACCATATAATACTATACTATTTAAGGAGTGCATTTTTCTTATTAGAATGTGATTCCAAGGGACACAATATTGAATGGTGGGTCGTGGGCTCTATCTTCATATTCACATGTCCCACTTTCCCAATCATGAGATCTCAATTTCTAGCTAACGGGAATATTATCCAATAATTTTGAAGGCATAAAAATGACCTAAGATGATAGTAAATATATAATCAAACCATGTAATTCTAGTTCATACCCATGATTTCATTATATTGTGTCATCTTTATTACGTTGGGGTCCCATGTGGAACTCTCTCCCCCATATTTTAAATCACACTGCCTGAAAATAAACAAAATCAAAGATTCAAACTCAGTTGAAACCTCTGGAAATAACTATAGGTATAATGATTCAATGAGGATATCTTGA
The DNA here is from genome assembly GCA_963277665.1 of Viscum album. NCBI lineage: Eukaryota > Viridiplantae > Streptophyta > Magnoliopsida > Santalales > Viscaceae > Viscum > Viscum album. The sequence goes on along the minus strand of OY728163.1, from coordinate 1,208,080,362 downwards.
TCTTCCATGAGGGATGTAGATATTAATTAATAACACACTATTGGGTCTTGAATTACAAGATTATTATTATAAAATTCACATATAATACCTCAAATCATCTCATGTGAAGATTGTTCATGCCCTCCATAGCATGCACCATCCTTTGACCCCATCTTCCAACTAAATGGGCATGGTGTAGGGAACTATGTGGGGTTTGTGGGAGTATATGGTAGTTTCATCCTCCAAAAGAGAATCACCCCCTAGATACAAACTTATCCTATTCCAGAACCAATACCTTATGGCCACCCTAACTATTATTAGAAGTTCCCTAACCAATTTATACATCTGTAGTAGTGGTCATTCCATTATCTTCCAACCCTTGGCACAACATCAGTTAGGAGAATCACAAGACATGCGACCTCTACCTTCACTATCAGTGAACCATCCGTCACATATATGTCTAAATCATCTACATAGACCTTTATCCATAGATCTACATATCTGAGTCCAAGTATTAGTTTTCATCCTATGCCAAGACTCTAACGTTTACAACCAACATGATATTATGGATGACTCATCACCATGATAGCAACTAATAGTTGTTGACACACAACATATCTATTATAAGAAGTTCATTGTCACTATTTCCCACTCTAATGCACTTTAGTATATATAGGAATGGACAATGAGACATCCCTATCACAGATGTATCTAGTGATGGGTTACTCAATGACCATATCCTAGAAGAATCCATCTCATGCCATATCTACAGAGTAATGTTCGAGGTTATTTAATCTCATAACATAACCAATAACCATCATATCACCATTAAGTAACTCAAGAATCAACTAAATTGTTATAGAGATCACATAAGAAGGGAAATAATGATCATAATATAACTTCAGAAATTTTAAATATGAGAGAATCACCTCATAATATGTATAGGTGACCATACTCCACCAATCCCCTGCTATACCATAAAAATGTTGGTCACATGTACACCCATCAGACCAATAAGAGTCCAAACAATCCAAATAACTCAAACCATCAACTCAATAAAAATCACCACAGCCTGAGGATATGGCTCGCTACAGAGTCATATATATCATTTTATTTAGAACATTCATGGTGTGATAATCCTATATGAATCATCATTAACACTATTTTTAATATCCACTATTCGATATGTAGTTGAATAAATCCCTTCCTTCCTATAGGAAACACCTAATGACATTTCCCTTGAACTGAGGCCTCATCACTCATATAACCATCATCATGATTTGGTATTGGCCTCTTAGATGGATATCCTTATAGAGACTTCCTAGATGTGATTAATTATTATCTAATATTATATGACAATAAATATGTGTAGATGACTCATGAAAGAGATTCAAATGACTCAATCCTATATGTAGCATGTACCAATAGATCCCTACAAATGATATAATGATAATTTGAGTTGGAAATCATGTAGTCAAATACTTGGTTAATGGATACATTGGCCCCTCCACCAACACAAGGTTATTATCCTTAAAGAATCACTCAAAACAATCCAACATTATTTCCCAATGTTCCCAAAAAATATTCACAATTGTCATACTCCATAACTGACTAGAGGAATCAATCCCATGTGGCCCACATAGATAGTTTGAAGCCGAGTGTGACACCAAAATCCTACCTCAAATTGGATTGGTTCTGGTAATAGGCACGAATAATGAAAAATTAAATGGGAGGCCTTATCCTATATTACCAAATACTCACACACACACACATAAATCTCTATTAAAAAAGTGATGGTGAATAATAAAAGGATACAACATATAAAATATAATCACATATGAATATTTTTGTAGGGAATATATTCTAGTATGAAAATATAAAACAAATGAGTAATGGTGAAACATATACTGTGAACTAAAAAAACTAAAAAAATGGAGAAAAGATTAGAGATCTTGGATCATAACATCTATGTTGAATATCCAAATGTGGTCAACACACCCATGTGAGATGATTCTCCTCTTACGCAATCACCACTATTCCAATAAATTGTATAATATTCAACATGTATTGGAAATATAATAGATAGATGTGTATGTATATTCCATAATGATACCTTGGAAATAAAAAATGGATGAATAATGAAATGCTGGAGTAGTTAGCTGAAACCATATTAAGAGAGATATAAAACCAAATATAAATATTATCAAAAAGAATCCCAGATGAGAATGAAATGTGATATTCATCTATATGACTCTAAAATCGATGGTTAGTTTTATTTTAGCTCCAAATGCCCATGTATTACACACATTAACATGAAATTTCTTCAATAAAATCCTATTGGAGGGGCCCACTCCTAATTTTTTAGGCTCAATAATTGAGGGATAACTCACTCATTTGGTGGAACTACTGGAAACATTATCATGAAGATGTAGAAGTGCACTATATAGATAGAAGAACATATCCCTACTCTATAATGGGGGATTACCAAATTTACTAATGTAATGATTATGGGGGACCCCCTCCACAGTATGACCAGGGAGTACCAACCCCAAAAACTCTCACACGATCTCATATGATCATGACCATCGGTTAAGTTAATCCTAAAGAATCATCATGCTCAAAATGAATCACACTATATCTCATATTTCATGATGAAGTGTACTATTTCATTAAATGTAGAAAACTAATCAGTATAGACCACTCATGTGCCAAAATCATAGCAACAAATAAGGAGACATAGTAGGAAGAAATGCTTGGGAGATGTACAAGATGTTTGAATGGGGTCATAATGTGTGTTACCTCACTTCGTCAAATAAGAGTTTTCTATTGTGAACATTTCTTGGTAATCCTTGTCATACTACATGGTTCTTATAGGTGTTAAATTGTTTGTGTGTCTACTTGATGTCATCGAAATGTACACCTGGAACATGGATCGAAAATCCTTGTATATATATAGGGAATGTACCACAATTTACACAATGTTTATGGAAAAATAGGTTTATAGGTGTGTGCATATGAAACATTTCATAGTTTTATAGTCACCTAAAACATAAGGTATTCTACATGGAATGTGATACATAAACCATTTAAAATCATATCCAACATAGAAGTCTAACTACATGGTGTTTGTTATTCTACACTACATGACATGTAGTTGAGTTTTTGTAGTAAATTCATATTATCTTCTTGTGTACCGATGATCAATAAGTTTCTACTCAATATTCAATATTTTAAAAAACAAAATTTAAGGTTTTCATTGATGAACATCGATGTCTGGGATTCAATGGATTAAAATTGGAAATCTAATCATTCAAGTGAACCAGTATCACCTCCTCCAATGCCTCCCCATACTGCTCAAGATTGAAAAATCCAAAAAGGCATAACCCGCACCCCAGTTTGGTACTTGGTATGTACATAAAATGGAACATTGTAAATAATTCACACAACATCCATGATTCAATGGGATTTGTCACACTAGAACACACCTCGACAATGTCGAGCTGTAAATTAGCAGGCCATTTGAGACGAACACAATGAATAGTAGAGGGAAAATAATATAAAAAGGAAAATTATTCATTAGATGATTCCAACATGGTAATTGATCATAAGGATTGGATGGCATGGGTGAAGAGTTGTCCAATGAATAAAATTAAAAATCTGGATCTAATGGGATTTAATCCAGTTCATGCAATTAACTGGATCAAAGCTAAATTATGTAGATAATATAAAATCAATCTTCAATAATAATAAAAAGAGAAGGGACCATAAAATATTGATCCCATCAATGATGATTTCTCTATCATTGGTGAAGAATGAATTTTTCAATGATGACTAATAGTATCTTGTTGCGTTTTTTGAATGCCAAATGATTTGGCAAACATTCATCATTAATTGAAGATCATTCATTATGGAAAAGCTATACTCCTTTAATTCGCTAACATTATATGATTATGTTTATAAACATTGATATTTTTAATAAAATTATATTTATGTTTATGAGGGAAATATTTTTTATTTTTAAAAAATAATTTATTTATTTATGTTACAAAATGCACCGCCACTATTTCCTTCCATGAAATGTAAGAAACTAGAAATCATAATGTCCATCCTAGAGTAATAAAAAAATTATGTAATCAACCATGAGTTTGGGTATTCCATATAATATTCCAAAAAATAGGAAACCCATTTATACTCAAATGTTATCTATATATGATTTAAATTATAATACTTTGTTTAATATATTATTTCTGGGATCCTGAGAGTCTGAAACCTGACAAAGAAAGAAAGGATCAATCTTCATATATTCATAGATATATTAAAATTAATAGTCAATAAAATAATATTATTTACAAATTTATATTTTTTATTAATAAAATATTTATTAGTGTTTCAAAAATATTATTAATATGAACAACAATTATTCTGTCAATAGTCACTTTCCTATAAAAATGGGGCTTCACTATAATGTTTTAATTTAACTGGAAATTGAATTTATATATACTATAAATATAATTTTTCTAAAGGAAAATAATTTTTCTATTTATAATGATAAAATTATATTACTTTTTATATTTTGGATTTTTTCATATATAATTAATTTTCTGGTGAATACTGAAATTGTAATTTTATTTATACTATCACTTTTGAAAAATTATTTTATTTTCTAAACACATAAATATATTTTAAAACCATTTACCTATAAAAAATATACTATAAATTAATATAAATAATTTGAAAATTAATTTTAGGCTTTTAAAGTCAGTCCTAATATATTGAAAATTCATGTAGCATTTTAAGGAAAATTTTCCTTAAATAATTTTTTCTAATTATTTAATGCATTATGAAATGAATTTTTTGATTTAATTTAAATATAAATTAATATATTTTTCTTATAGAAATTATTTTAATTTTCTTGGATTTAACAGGATTGATAATAGCATATAAATCATAAATATTTATGGTATAATTTTATTTTTGAAAAACATGTTTGGTGCGTTATATGCTCTAAAAATAAAAATAATTTCATCAAAATAATTTTATTTGAAATTTATAATATCAGATACATAATTAGAATAATTTTTATAATATTATAAATTAATATCAATTTTTATTGTGGCCATAACAATTAGTTACCTTGAAAAAAAGTAGAGTTACATCGGTAAGTGTAACGTAAAGTAAAATGATTTAAACCATATCCATGAGGATATAAGAGGTGAAAAACATGTACAAGGTTTAATTTTATAAGTAGAACCCACATTACATATATCCTCTCACTATCATTTTTCAATTTTTGTGGCATTGGAATGGAATAATGGAATGATATCATCAAGAAATAATTATTGTTTCCAAAGTTATTTATCAATCTCTTATAAATGGATACCACATAAACCCTTTCAAGGTATCAATTATACATCTTATTCCTCCTTTAATATACAATATTGGTCACCCAATATAACCCTACCCCTCATTAAAAATACCCTGGTCTAAAACATTTATCCTAACCACATCAATTCTATGGAGTATTCTATGCATTGATCAGGTCTCTAATGTATGTATTATCTTCTTTTTAGGGTTTAAATAATATTCAATCTCATTAAAGTATACTCACACAATGGAAATATAATGAATTATTTTCCATTATTATAATTTAACATATTCATATTAATTTAATAATTTTTATTTATTCATTTCCAATTACAAAGAAAAATAAAACAACATGAATCATGTTTGCGTTCCAACTACCATATCCATTTATGAATCCTTGATTAGTTGAATTATATTTTTTATTTCATTAAATAATTTAAAATTTTTAAAACATTAGTATTATATAATAACATTTTTTTCTATAATTTGTAAAAATAATTAACCATTAAAGAAACATTAACAAACGTAAATAGTCTTTTCAAGGAAACAGTCTTAAATTGGATATTTTTTATCGAATCAATAGATACCATATAAGTATTTTCATAATGTAATAATAAAAGGAAATAAAGATAAACTATTAGTGATATCATGTTTAATTTTAGGGTACTTTTGAACAAGGTCAATAAACCATATGTAATAGAAAGAATCAAGTGGAACAAACCCAAGGAACAAACGCATTAAAAAATCATATCAAAAAATTTACCAAAGGTAATCAATGATCACTAAAAATTATATAAGAATGTATAATGTTATTTGTCATATATATTTAATTTATTTAAATTATTATGGATGATAAGTACAATATGGTATTTATTTCAATCATTGATTACTATTTCATATCATAAAATCCATATTTGAGGCATATGCACATTTATGTATACAATGGATTGTAAATAGTGTACATACATCCAATTAGGTAAATAATATCACATGTTATAATTATACCAGGTAATTTAATTTCAATTTCATTCTATTTTTCATTAAATGGTTGTTACTAGAATTTTAATAAAGTTGTATGTATTTTTATATCATTTTCTCTTCATTGAAATAAGTTTAAATGTCATACTCTAATTTATTGTTTTGGTACAGAATATAATTCCCCAAAATGAATTATAGAATATTGAAATAATTAATTCATTTGATTTAATGAGTCATAATATTTTCATGCTTCAAGTGTATTTTTATTAAATAATAACACAATTTCTAAGGATCATTCCTAATTCAATAAAATTTCATTAAATATAAAAATTTTACTAGAATTTCACATTTTATTTCAATTGGGGTAAAATATTTTGATTATTGTAGATCACATTGTGATTCATTTTTCACTTTTGGTGATTTATAATATATTTTAAAAGTGAAAATGTGTCTTGACTAATTCATATCTTTTTAAATAATAGTTCTCCCTCTTTGTCCATAATTTCACATTCTTCCAATATTATCATTTCCATTTGGAAATTTCAAATAATTTACCCATGATTTAATTATATTTACATATTAAAATTTACAAATAAATTTTTTATTATCTTTTTATGTTTTCTATTTTAATATTTGGGTTTTTAAACATAAAAAATGGTTCTTTCGTACTATATTCAAGACATTATGATTATTAATTCCATTTCTTTTTGTCATTTATTTTTCCATATTCTTCTTACATACCAAATATATTTTTGAATATAGGTATCATATATATATTTCTCGTTTACTTTCATTTTTCATCTGGTATTATACAGTTTTTAGTACTATTTAATATTATTTCTTGTATGTAAATATTATTTCCCAAAAAATTCATAATCTGGTCTCATGAAAGTTTAATACCTATAAGATATTTTAAATCCATAAATTGATTCTAATATAACTCAAAAATGTATGGGAGAACAACTTTTATGAATTTGGGGGTTATGAAACATTATTTCATCATTCGTTTGTTAAAAATATACTTTAATCATACCACATCACTTCACTCAACTAATTCACATTAATTATCTCTTCACTAGATCATCTATTGACTTTTTCAAGATTTTACCTAAATTATCATGAACTATATTCATTTTTCAATTTTGGACAAAAAAAATTATTTAATTCTCATATATATTAATAATATATATGTTATATCCTTCCGTGGTTCTTATAGAACATACTGTAAAATAAATATTCTTCTCATAGGATTTAGCATGCATATGGTTTATATATGGTTTCAATTTTACTTTCTGGACCATGAAATATTATACATATTATTACGGAGGTTAGACTATGTTGTTATATTCAGGTCCATTTTGTCCCTCAAACATATTTTGTTTTGTTAATGTATCAATTTTAGTTTTTTATGGTGTTAGGGAGTAAACCAAATCATGAATGATTTCATATTGAGTAATCATTGGAATATTATGTTTTAATATAGAGTAATCCCTGGCATGTGAGGATGTGATAGGGAGTAATACATTGCAAATAATGATCCCTTAAGGAGTAGTACATTTCATATAGTGATGTGATAGGCTGTAATCATAAGCATATGCTTTTGATATTTTGTTTTATAATTTACTTCTAGATTTTTTATTCCATTCTCCTATGAATTCAATTACCTATTTATCTTTCCATGATTATAAACACCTATGCATATCATTTCATGTTTTATGATGTTTTTAATTGTAATTATTCTATAAATTAATGATATTATTTCCTTATAACATGTTCCAATTTTTATATCACACTACAATATCATCTTACATATTTTTTCTACTGATATTTGAACTCATACAATTATGATATATATAAAAATATTATTTTTTCGAAATATTTTATTATGAAATGTTTGTGCGATATTGTTTTCTCATAGTTTTTTTCCATATCCCTTGATGAAATGTTGATATGTTTTCCCTTAATGAGTTTATAATGTCACCCCTTACTTTTGTTTCTCTTTCACATGATACGATGATATGTATAACTTATAAGAAGACTAGAAGGAAGTATTGAAATGTTTGATTATATTGAAATGTTATGTTTTTTTTAAAAACATATTCCTCTATAATTGGTCCTTAAATAAATTTTCTTTAAATATTCTCTAATCCATATGATATTTTTGTGAGAAGTAATGTATAAATAATGGTAATTTTGTAAAAAAATGATATGTTTAGTCTTTTTCTCCATATTTGGCTTAAAATTATTGTTTAGTTATTTTTTTATGATTAGTATAATTATTTTTTAAATAATATATGAAAACGTTGGTGAAAAACCTTTCAAAATGTCTATGTGATAATTATATACAACGAATAACGTCCTAAAATTTTGGAAAATAAGAGAGTGCATGTAATTACAAGAAATAAATCTTTGTATAGATACTAAATGTGGATATACGATGTAGCACAGATAGGAATTTTGGTGACAATTCCAAAAATAGTGCGTTGGGTATTTACATAATAATCAGATGGTTGATGGTAAAGTGGCCTTTCTATACACTGGGTTGCACTCTCTTGTCTGATATGCATTTCTATATCATGTGATCTTTTGGATTACTATAAAAGTTTTATTTTTTATTTAAATAGATAAATTAGATTGTGATTTGTAATAAAACCAAACAAAATGTATACTAGGATGAATATTTAATGGTATAGGTTGAAATAAGGATGATATAAGTTGATCTAATAATGATATTAGTTAAAAATTGAATGATATAGAATAAAAAAGAGTTATCGAGATTCATATAAAATAATTATAGGACAAACTTAAGGTATTATAATGCGATAAATAATTTGGTTAAATTTTCCTTTGGTAATCTAGGATAAATAATTTATTATGAAAATGGATAGTCACACAAGGTAATTACTTCTAGGTTTATTGGTGGCAAAAAGAAAGAACTGAGATGACCATGGGTGTGAAGGAAAATGTGATGATTACCAAAATAATAATACCATTTGAATGGGGTATAGACTAATATGTCTAATGATTATTCCAAACTATCTACTCTAGAACAAGATAAAAAAAATGTAAACATGTTTGAAATCCAGAGAGCACCAAAGAATAGAAGGCTGAAGTCTAATGGAAATCCAAGAAATATAGATGATGATAAAGAGGATATTGAACCATCTATGTTTCGAATATGTGGGAAGAATCATCAAAGTAATTACCATAATGGGAAAAGAATATTATTTACATGTTACAATTGAAATAATTATGGAACATGCTATTGTGGGATGAAATATGGATATAATGAAGGAATATAATATTATTCAAAAGAATACAATAAGTATTACTTGTTTTAAATGCTGTAAATTTGGAAACTATAAATCGTAATGAACCAAACTGTGGTATAAATATAATGAGATCAAATATCCACACCCTAGGTTATGAGAATAAATACAACACTATTTAATGAATTCTTTCGAGGTATATTGTTAATTTTTATTGTAGATATGTTGATGGAATATATCAGGTATTATTTAACCAGTTATGTACTATGTTGTAAAATAAATGATTGGTGGTTTAATTTTTATATGCATTTTATATGAATATTATTTATTGTATAAGGAATGTTTTACCTTATAGGTTTATCTCCTATTCAATTATTATGATTGTTTTATGAATATACTATCTTTTTTTATAAAGGTATTATGTCAAATTTATTATAAAGTATTATCATTTCAAATCATAAATCATAGAATGATCAATTACATGTTTATTTTCCATCATGATATCACGCAAAAAATTATTTACACTGTATGAGTTTTAAAATTTGACTGATGAAATTTATTTAAGGGGGGATAATGTAATAAGCATATATTTATATATGTGTTTCTTCTAATTAGGTTTAATATATTGGATATTTTTCACCAAAAAAGTCGTTGAACTAAAAAAAACATTAATATGTTTATACCATTAACTATTATATATTGAATTAATAACTATGAACAACTATAACTGATTTATAATATATATTAATAGCTCTGTAACAAAATGGGTTTTTATAGAAATTTAGATAATTCATTGTTATATTTATTAATTGTTATGTTTATATGTTTAAATTTTAATTAATGAAAAAACTATATATTATAAATAAATTATTATCTTAATAAAAAATGATATTGATTTAATAATGATATATCTACTTTTTTTACACAGAAATTCTATGTAAGAATAACATGTATTTTAAAAAGAGATGTTTTCTTATAAAATTAACATTCCACTATAATTTATATATTTAAAAATAAAAATTATTTATTTATTTTTCTAATTTAAGTTTTAATACAATAAAATCGTCTTCAGATTTATTGTGAAAATATAATGTTAGGAATAATTTTTTGGATTTTTTATAATTTAATTACTTTTATGTAAATAGTGAAAATACTCATTTTAATAATAACATACCATTAATGGAATTATTTTATTATACGTGTAATTTATTCTTTTAATCTTTATCCCCATAAAAATTTATATTAAAAAATAATTTTTTTAAAATCTATATGCTTAATTTATAAGAAATTATTGCCATTTCGAGAATTTATATTGCTTATTAATAATGACTATTTTTTACTATGTTGTTTAAATAATTTTAAAAATATGATATAATGTTTTTTAATAAATTATTTAATAAATTATAAATAAATGACAATTGATATTTTAAATTTATTAATATCAATGAAATTTATCTTTTTTTCTAGTCCTAACTATCATGCTTAAAAGAAACATTACTCCAAAACTGATTCTGTCTTTTTATATATAATAATAATAAAACTAATTTATATAAAATCATGGAAATTTTTTATTATAAGATTGATTAAAATTATAAATTAATTATGGTCATATTTTTATATAATATCAATTTTGAATTTTCCATTATAATTAGTTACCTCTAGAAATGTTAGGGTTATTATGAAAAGGTAAAGTTTAGGATGAGAAGTTTAAAGCTCAGGGAATTGGCAAGAAAATGCTTAAAATGTATAATATTTAATCGATGATATATTTATGGTTCTATATATGTCCCCAAACCATTATGGGTAAATTTTTATCCTTTATTCATGAAAAATGGAGAGATGTCACTATAGAATAATGAGTGTTTTTAAATGTTTCATTTTCACCTATTATAATTGGATCCCACTTCCACCATATCAATGTAAAAGTCTAAATTAGTATTCCTCATTGATAAATTTATTATTTTATCCAAATCTATCACACTCCAACATTCTAAATCCCATTGTAACACTATTTTTTAAGCCCTTCAGTTCCATGGAGTATTCCAAGGGAAGACAAAGACCCTAACATAAGTATTGTGTCCATTTAGGTTTATCTTGTTAATCATACTATTAAATCTATTACACTTATTTATTCATCTATATCCTCTTGTAAAAACCATGTAACGTCATTCATGTGTGATTGCAGACTACTGTATCCATGAATGATGTGTTTAATTATCCATCAACACTTTAATAGGTATGTTAAAATATATAATTTATTTGATAATATGATATATTTTAAAAAATTATTATTCTTTACTGTTAAGATATTGGAATTCATTTTTCATAAAATAGTAAATAGTTATAGTTATTTTTAAAACCAAAAATTGTATTTTCGGGGAGCCTTTTGTATTTTGTATCTTTTTTAGATAAATATTGATGAAATGTGAGTATTTTACTAGTTGAATAATATAGATATAATACTCTAAATTTTTATATATTAAATCCCTTTTCTAATAAACTATTAACCATAGTCAAAAACTTGAGATTTTTGTGATGATATAAACAAAACAATCTCAAGTAACCCACATAAGAAGAAATTATATTAAAAATAATGATGAAAAGCTAATAGTTTAAGATTAATAAATTAAACATGAATGATTCAGGATATAGGGTATATATATAATGAACATAATTAATTTATTTGGGTAGTTTTGTTCAACTGAATAATGCTTTCAAACACAATTATTTGTTTCATCTCTGATCATACTTCTTTGGTAAACAAGCTCTTATTTTTACATTATTTGTTTTTATTGGTTAATATGATTCCAATTGGATATTTAATATCTTTGATTGTCCTTATTTTTTTTATTTTAACTTCAATTTCCATTTCTATATCTTTCAATGGGTTTTTATTGGATTGTTTTATAATATGTAATTTGTTTTGTATAAATTTATTTTCATGAAGACATGTTTTAATTTGTTGTTTTTTTCTATGATTTATATACTTCATAAGAATGTATTTATGTTCATAATAAACGACTAAATGAATTTTTTTCATATAAAAATATTATTTTAAATCTCCCAACTATTGTTTTTCATAAATTACATAATTCATATGGTTTTTTCATATATAAATATAATTTCTTAAGTAATAAATTTTTAATATAATTTTATTCTTTCATTTCATACAGTAAACCCTGCTTAAATACTAGGAGAAAACAATTATATTACATTATTAATTAATGGTGATTTATAATACCTTTTTAAAATAACACATTGTTGAGTATGAATTTCATCAATTTAAACATAGCTTTCCCGTCATTCATAATTTTTATTTTCCCCAATTTTTTCATTTTTCAATTAGATACATCATTATGTGTGAAGTAATTTTAACAACATATTTTACTTTTTATATATTTAAATTAATTTTTATTATATATGTTGAAAATATGATATTTAAACAATTGGGTTTTAAAACATAAAAGGGGATAATTATCACATCCCTCAAAAGATATCGATTACACATTCCGTTTATCATTTAAAAAATTTACACATATCATTGTTTTTTACCTATTATATTATCATCTATATGTTACTTTATATAGGTTTTTAGTTAACCGTAAAAATCCTACATCTATGTAAATATTATTTAAGGAAATAATCATATTTAGGATGTAATTTCAACAATAAAACCCATCAAATGCTTTTAAAAAAATTGATATTTTATAAAATACCTAAAAGAATAATATATAATTCTCTAGGTTCAATAACAATTTTATTGAAAATATTGTTCACATTACTTCTTTAAAAATATTGTTTAATTATTTAATAATTTTTATCTTAAATGATTTTTTTGAATTCATTATTCACTTGATATTTATCATTAAATTTCAATATTGTATCTCTTTGTTTATGAATATGTTCTTTTTGGATGGAATTAATTTTAAATTTTATGTAATTCTTTTTTATCTTTCGAGTCCATATGAAATACCCTTTTTTTATTCCATATCACAAGATTGTGAAACCCAATTTATCCCCTTAGGATATATTCACCCTTATGGTTTATGATTTGTTTATTTTTCCATTTATCCCTATAAGAAACATAACCTATACCCCTAGCCTCGAAACCTTAAATCCACATAGTCAAAGACTTATTCCCACAGTTTAAAAATTGTATGTAAAAATACTACAAAAAATGAGTCAGCGGGTTTTGAACCCAAGACATTCCACGAACTGAATAATTTATCCGACACGGATCACCACTTCATCCACACTGCATTTGTTAATATATATGTATATTTTTTAATATATATTAATCATCATCCCGATTAAGGAAAGAAGAGCGGGGTTTCATACTTGTGTCTGTTTCCTAGAATTTTAACACTTAACCAACCCAACATCAATGATTTAGATTGAACACACCTATATTTTGTTGTAATATATTAATCCTAATCTATGTATTAAAAAATTATAGAATTATTAGATCCTTCTAATACTTCACTAACATGAAACACATAACCAACCAACCCACAAATCCTATATACTTATATATTTTGATGAGCCTAAATATATTTATTCAAACAGTGGGTATATGATGCAAAATCGTGGGTATTGGGTTCCTGACCAAATATTTTCTTTGTACCACATATTTACTTTTTTATGCCATATTGCGAGAATCCAATACCCACAGTTTTACAAAATAGTCGATATAGGCTTGTATAAAAAAAATTATTCCCACAGTTTTGCCAAAACTGTCGGTATAAGCCATAAAAAAATACATATACCCATGGTTTCGAGCATAACTATTGGTATTGGTGTAATCTCCCCACGGTTTTAGAAAACAATGATAATATACCATCAAAAAAACATATACCCAAAGTTTTGAAAAAAACAATGGGTATAGGTTCTCATACTATATATATACACATGGTTTTCCTAAACCATGGGTATAGTTCTATTTTTTACTAGTTTATGGAACATATATGATTTAAATATTATGATGGAATTTGGATTACCTATGGTGGTTTGATCTCTTATTTCCCTATAATTCATTGGGTAATGTTAATGACTACTAAGAATCTTTGTGTGGTGTTAGGGAGAAAACAGAATCTGGTAACATAGACAAGGGTGTAATCCTTGGAATTAGATTCTATCCAAGAGAGTAATACACGATTTATCATGTTGGATTAGGGAGGAATACTTGGATTATTATGTGAGACTAGGGAGCAAAACTTAGCATCTTATGATGGCCTAGGTATTAGTTAATGGTATATGAGAATGGACTCGGAAATAGTCAGTGTTATATGCTTATTTTGTTTTTTCCTACGATATATTATAAATACCTCTTTGTTTCCCATGGAACATTAGTATTGGTTTGGAAGCACTATATCCAGAATGTTTCCATTGAATTTCTTTGTGGAACTGAAAATATCCAATGGTACTGTATCAAAAGGGACATGTTTTCCAAAGGCAGATATTTGTTAGGTTTGAACCTACAATACATAAGAACTCAAATTTGTCTAGGGGATTGGAGGTCAGGTTCATCACACTCTTTGGGGGAAAATTATTTCCTTCTCTAAGTCACTCTTTAAAGAATTTCGATATGTTCATGAATCCTTATTAATTTATCAATCATGACATAAGATTCCGTTGAAATTTGCAATCAAATATTATAATGTTTGGAATTTTTGAATCAACTGTATGTATTCAAGATTATCCATAAATGTAATCTTCTTATATACTACATAGAAATAATTTTAGTCATTTTTATGATGATTCTAATTTTGAAGCCAGTTAGTGGGGAACTCTGGAATTTATAGTCATCTAGGTAGACAAAAGTTGTTTTGATGTTTGGATTATACCCATAAATGGGATACCTACATATCCCGGTGAAAAAAATAATAACCCTCATAGTTTAGTTCCATATAATTGGACACATCATAGATTTTAAGGTCGTGTGATATGGACCTAACTATATTGTTTAATGTCATGTGGTAATGAAATCTAGGCGGAAGGATCCTAGTTAATGTTTATTGTGAGCTTATACCGATACATCCCAAGGAACCCGGAATGGGAATGATTTTACTCATTTGATAATCGATGTATAGAATGTTTTCTATATAGAACAAGGATGATTTTTTGTGTTAATTTTTAACCTTGGGGAGGTTTCCTAGGTTTTCAATTGGGATGGGAATAAAACCCCACGAATTTTGGTAAGTCTCACAGGGGAATATATCCCTTGGAGATCAATAGGTTGGTGGTAACTCCTAAAGACAATTCCCTTGTAACAAGGTCCACAGGAGATGTCTTAACACATGGAGATTTAGGTGTATTATTGTAGGTCTTACTCATAAGGATAATTCCCAGATTACATGAATTAAGGTTTTATTATTGAAGAAGATATCCAGTGAGCTCATGGCCAAGGTTGAAGGATTCCTATGAATCCCAATTATGGTGGGAATCAGAGTTCTCACATTTCATGATTATATGTGGATTTTGTCAATGTCATGATAATCAAAAATCTGTATGCCCACATGAGTCATTATACCTATGAGATACCAGATAATGTGATAGATTGAACAAACCCCACACTTTCTCTTCCACTTGTGAAAGAGACCGTGCATACGATGAAAGAAGTCGAGGTGATGGTGGGAGGGGGTATAGAGTAATGAACCATTCATTGTAAAATTAAAAAGAATGCCATTGGGTATCAATTGAATGTATTGGGTCTTACTCTATGATTGATTCCATTTGATGGGTACAAAGAGATTAAGGAGGAATTTTCTTTGTTTAATGTAAAAGAAAGTGTAACCCTTACTCTCCCTATTAAGAACCGGAGGCTCTGGAAAAATGAGACGAAAAGGGGAGGATTAGTTCCTATCCTCAGAATCCAAAAATATGAACTTCCAAAATCATTCTCTATGGTAATGATCCATGGATATGTAGATATAAAAACCTATAAGAAACCCAAGGATCGTAACTCCCTTAGAAGAGGAATTTTGGAAACCTTTGTATATAGAAATACAAAACCATGTGAAGGAAACATTGAAAATTCTTTCCCAAAGGATTGGTAACTCATGAGGTTTTGGTGGAGATTTCATGTTGGTCCCTTTAAAGAAAGGGATCCATGGAAATAATGTCCCCACCTCTAGAGGTGGATTGAAAGAGGCCTTCACTGATGCCTCTCGTAGGTGTACTAATAAGGTTTGCTGCGAAGGAATACCATATTGGTGTACTGTGAATGTCCTTTGAGGAACTAAAATAAAAGATTAAAACATGAAAATTAATCAAGTGAATACTTAAAAGGGATTAATGGAAAAATAACATGTGTGATATTTAAATCTAAACACCCTGGGTCTCCTTGGTGTCTTTTGATGTTCCCCGCATAGGTCCTTAAGGAATAATCCTTGTCTAGATAGATTTGTCTTGTTAGAAGAAGGGTCCTTAATCAATAGTTTTGTATATTAACATTTGAATGGAAAACCTATATTCTTATCCCATGTTATTATATATTCTATAATGTTTTTGAGAACAACCTGGAAAAATTTGTGATTCTTGGGTGAAATAAATATGAAATGGGAGCTTCCAGAGTTATTCCGTCCTTTTCAGGTCTGAAATGGGGTTCCCAAGGGTCATATTTATAGGAATGAAAGGGGCTATTTGAAATGAGGTTTTCCATAGAGGTTTGCCACACAACTATTTAGTGTAGATCCTCTGCGTAGGGGTACAAAAATTATACATTCACATAGGTCTATCTTGTAGGTAAACTATGTAGCTCCATAATATAGGTATATTGCATAGGGGTTGCGCACTATGTTGTACACGAAAATTTTTGGCTGGTTTTGTTAATTTCTAGGTGTCCCGAATAAGACCCTTTCACATTATATCTTTTCATTTTATTATATTATTATTTGATACTTTGAAATATCTCAAGGATTTCCTCATATTAATTTTTCATTCCAAATTAATATCAACAAAATAACCCATCGGGATTATATCTGATTGAAAAGAGGGTCGACTCCTGAGGAAAGTTTATGGGGAAATTATTATGGAGAGTTAATTCTGAAATGTACACATTTGTGGTGTAGCTATGTCCTAATGTTCAGTGGCATAGTGATTTTGTGCTTGTCGGTGGATTAGCAATGTCATGATGGTCGGTGGAATATCTATTTCACACTGGTCAGTGGTGTAGGCCGTTAGTGTCTATAAATACCCCTATCCCTTTAATATTTTCTTCAGGCTGAATCTTGGATTTTCTCTCTATCAATGCAAACCTATTTCTCCCAGGTCCCCCAATGTTTCTCAGGATGATCTCTAAAACACAAGAGAATATATAATTATTTTGGTTAAGAAAGATTAAGGTCCTTTCAGAGTTTTAAATACAAAACATCTGATTAAGTATCCTTGTTTTATCAAGAAGAAGCTAAATAAGCTATGCATATTATTTAATGACATATTTATGTCTATTTGAAAGCCACCAAACGAGAGATGGGTGTTTAGATTTAAATATAAGCCATGTTTTTTTCAAATAGTACCTTTTAATCCTTCTGAGGCTTCATTGATATGTTATGAATTATTTTGCCGTCCTCCTAGGACCTGCACTGTACACCTACAGGGAATACCTATGCAGAAAACCAGCACAATACAACTATGCGAGCCATCTTTGAAGACCTCTTCAAATACATCTATAAAAGAGAGGTATTTATTTCCATAAATCCCTTTCATTAAAGGGAGTAAGTTTAAATCTCCACCAAAACCTCTTGACATAAAAAACCTTCTGTAAATACACATCAATGCGTCATTAATGTAGGTCTTTATTTATATAGTCCATGGTTTCCCACATTCTTCTTCTAAATGATCATGATCATTGGGATGTTTGTTGGTTTGTTTATCTACAGTCACCTGGATCCTTACCCAATATATTGTGTTGGGAAGATCTCAATCATGGATTCTAGGGATAGAACTATGTCCTCCCCTTTTTGTCTCTTATATTTGGAGCCTCTGGTTCCCAATAGGGAGAGTAAGGGTCACACATTCATTTCCATTTTATAATGTTAAATCATACCCTTTCTCCTAGGACCCATATGAAGGAATCCATCATAGTGTAATACCCTAGTCTATTGGTATGATCCAAATGAAATTCATTTTCATTTCACATTGAATGTTTCATTGCTATGAACCCTCTCCCACAATCTACTCAGATTCTTTTGCCGTAGACCCGACC
Organism: Viscum album; assembly: GCA_963277665.1. Taxonomy (NCBI): domain Eukaryota; kingdom Viridiplantae; phylum Streptophyta; class Magnoliopsida; order Santalales; family Viscaceae; genus Viscum; species Viscum album. The sequence goes on along the minus strand of OY728163.1, from coordinate 1,208,061,567 downwards.
ACTTCCATCAATTGAAGAGAATGTGTGGGGTCTGTTGAATCATTCACATTATCTTGTTTCTCACATAGATCATTACTGACATGGGCCTATATATTTGGGATGATCAAAACATATGTATAAAACACTAAATTTCATAAACTACTTGAAATATGATTTCCCAATATAATTGTGATACGTAGGAATCCATCACCCAGGGCCCGTCCTCACTGGATATCCAATTCAGGAATCATACCATAATTCCCTTTATCTGAGATTCTCCCTTGAGAGAAGGCCTTAAATTAAGACCCCACATAAATCTCCATGAGTTAAGACATCTCTTGTGGATCTTTTTATAGGGGAATCCTATTTAAGAGTAAGGCCCAACCAATTTTTCTCAGCAGGACATTTTCCCCTGCGAGACTTACTGAGCTGCATGATATTTGATTCCCATCCATCTGGGATATGTAGGAAACCTCCATGACATTCGAACACAACACTCCAAATCAACCATGTTCTCTCTGGAACACATTTCTAGCATGATCTAATCTATCCTGGAAACTCATATCCTTTACATGTTCCTTGGGCTGCATTGGTATAACTCTCACACATATGATTATCTAGGATCCTTCCTCCTAGATGTCCTTACCATATGAATTTAATCTATACGGTTAGGTCCTTATCACATGACCATATTAGGTATCATGTGTCCCATTAATCGGCACTTAACTACAAGGTTTCTAATTAATTTCACTTGGATATTTAGGTATCCCATTTATTGTAATGATCCCAACATCAATACAACCTTTGACTACATGGGTGATCATAAATTCCCAAGTTCCCTACTAAATTTCTTAAAGACCATCATCATCATAAGAATGACTAAAAGGATATCTAAGTAGTATATAATTGGATACCATTTTTAGAGAACATCAAATAAATATATATATCTCCATTAATAAAGAACCAAGGATACATATGGATGATTCTAAAATTTTCCCACATGTTAATAATTGATTTCAAATTTCAAGGGAAACCTATGTTATACATGGTAAATTAATAATTATTCATGAAAATTTCTTAAATCAATAAGAGAGTTTTGGAGTAGGAAGTAATTATCCCCATAATGGGGTTATGAACCTGACCTCCCATCCTCTCAAACAATGTGAGTTATTAAGTATCATAGGTCTAAACCTAACAAACACATTACTTGGGAAATTATGTACCTTTGGATACATGACCATTTAATGTTTCTAGTTCCATAAATAAATCCAATGGAAGCAATGCAGAAGTTTTGATTCCTAACTAGTACACACGTTCTAGGGGAAATAATGGTCTGGTATTTTCATTTACATATTCCATGTGTTTATTATTATTATAACATATTCATATGATTTCGTGGTTTATGATTTTATTATAAGTATGATTTCACTCCCTTATGAATTCTTTTTCACATTTAATTTTTTCATGATTATGGTCACATAAGATTATGATTTATTGTTTGTTCATATTCTCACATGTTTATGATTAAATGATCTTATAATATAATTTACTTAAACCATGTTAAAATGTTTATCTCAAAATGTAATATCTCAATACATGTTGTTTATTTTTATATTACATATAATTCCTTTATTAATCAAAGATAAATATTTATTTTTTTATTATAAACATTGAATTTCACCATTATCTATTATTCTCATAGTCTAATGGATTAACCCTTCAAGAAATGTTGATGATTATCCCATGAATGAATTCTTGATATCATCCCTTTCTTATGATTCCCACTCCCAAATTATTAATTTATTTATAACTATTGATAATTATATAAGTTTATCTACAAGTGTTCATTTATATATAAGAATTCTTATGTTTTGTAAAATATTTCTCCATCATAAATTATCTTTAAAGAGAATAAACAAAAAGTTTCCAAAAGAAATGTGATATTATTTACTGATTTAATAATTAAATTATTGATATTATGTGAAATGTTTCTATTTATATGTTGTTTTATCATATCCAATATCCCGAATATCCTTACATTGGGCCCTTTATCTTCGGAAGATCCCCAATACTGAAGTGTTCATGTATTCCAAGATACCTATATTGGGTTACTGTATGAAACCCAAAAATAAACCACAAAAAAACACTTGACATAATCCCACATGTATATAGTAGTATATGTCATTATAGAAATGTAAATTCAATAATAATAATAAAAAAATAATTTACCATGGAATCCTACAAAAACATAGATTACATGAACGCAAGTTGAACTGACATCAGTGCAATGATTAAAGAATCTTATAAGTAGTAATTTCATGAAAAGGGAATGATATATAATTTTATTTTCTTTTTAAGGACATTGAATACTCAACCTATTTATAATGGACCCGTTCCCTACATTGAAAAATTTAATACCTAGGACTCGTGGCTTCCAGCTCAACTCTGATGGTATGCATTTTTGGAATACCTGAATTAATATAACTCTACACATATGAAATGAAATTCCCCATTGATGAATCATACCAACATATTGAATATTTTCTAGTAGAATATGAAATTATATAACGGGTTAAACCATTAAAATAATATGGATAAAATTTAAAATAAATAGAAACATCCATTAAGTCAGGTCATCCATTCTCCACCTCTCACCAGAATGGCCCGAAGGCCTTCTTTTTTATTTTTATTTTTCATAACCCCCATTTCTAAGAGATGAGGGGGAACACTTTAAAGGCTCATAGGATTTAGATATTAAATTTCCCATATGTTTTGAGACATTAAAGGACATATTGATCTTAAGGAAATTATATAGACTACGACTAATTGAAACTGCCCATCCCCTACATTTGCATCATGATAAACTCTCCACCTTTGCATGGATGTTCGACTAGCTATCCTATGGGGAGATGAAAATTCCTGGAACCGATGGCAATGATATACCCTCTAATTCATTTAAATCCATTAGCACTACTCTGGTGAAACTGACCTTCTCTTGAATCATCCTCTCTAGATGGTTCCTTATAGAATCATTCTATTAAAATGGCTCGAAGGCCTTCAGATGACCTGAAAGCCTTAACGACCCAAAAGGCCTGGGTTCCCTGAAGTCCGTAAGAACTCCAAGGCATAACTAGTGTCCCAATTATTATATTAAATTACAGTATCTTTTCTATAAAATCAGAAAAATAACACTAGTAATAAAAAAATAGAATGGAAAAACATGGTATGTCACAAATTCCATTTGATCTAAAATAACCACATATAAGGTTCGATGTGGAAAGAAAAACTCAGGACATACAAAATTCAATGATATAATATCCCACCATAAAAAGTCCTATTCCCTTATAATGCATGTGTATACAAATTAGGAATGAACAAAAAGTAAAATAATTCCAAACAAACAATATATATTGGCCCAAGATGGGGAGGAAATCATAAATTTTACATTTTTATGTTAATAAATCTTATCCAATGGGGAATGACATAGAAATCCTATCCCCAACCCATGATCGCTAGAAAAATCCTAATACATCAATATATAACAATTATTATTTGATATCAATTAAGGAAGTCATTATAAGGGGTGAAAAAACATCAAATTACCCAAATTATATACTGTCAACAATAGATATAGATATTGGTCCGAGTAATAATGGAATGATATTCTATTTTTTCCCTTTTAAAATATTAATATAATATAGATAATAAATTAGTTGAAATTAAAAATATCAATACAAAGAACTATAACCATTTTATTTAAATGTATCATAATTATAAATATAATATAAAATTTATAACCAATTGGTGAAGTAGTTTTGAAATAATCATCAAGGGATCCCAACATCTTCCCCCCACACCTAACATGTTGAGGTTTTATTTTAAAAAATTATAATTAATGGTTATATAAATAAAACAAAACCTTTATTTTTTGATCTAGTAGAAAGATAACTATTACAAATGTCATACATTTTTTAGTGGTTAGTTCTAAGAAACCAAAATAAATGTATTTAATTTCAGTAGTTATGGATACAAACACAATTAACCTTGAGTTTTTTTCTTGTATCATGAAAAAAAATTTCCTTCTAGTGGTTGGGGATAGATTCCCAGTTTCCCTCACTCTAAAGGTAATGGTGACATATCTTCCTCAAAATAAATGATAGTGAGAATCCAATCCCTTACATTAAAAGTAATTATAACACATCCCCTCATACTCAATTTTTGTGAGGAACTAGAAGAAATAGGTTTTATTAGCATAAAAATATTACAAGATCACTCTCAACCTATCAGAAATGAATAAAAATACAATTTGATATAAATACAGATGATGAAATGAGAGAAAGTAGAAATTACAACAACAAAAGAACAATGATATTTTGAGATGGAAAATTATAGCTATTTGGTATCCTTGGGACCCTAATTGAGTTAAACACTTTATGATGGTGTATTTTTAGTATTTCAAGATCCCATGGGGGTCCGGGATGACGTTTGTGGTTGATTTTAGCCATTATGATGTGAGATAAGCCAATGAAATAAACCCTAATGGAAATGTTTTAATCTATCATGAGGCCACATGATAGAATGTTCATCTCATCAACCAATTGGTGGATTTATGATAAACCAATTGTTATGTCCAGGTCTAACAGAAATCCCAGTGTGGCATACTTGGTAGCATCGAGAAATTGCATATCAGAGGATCTAAAAAAATTAATGATCTTCCAGTTCACTCTATATTATCAAGAAAATTATTCAAAATTTTCTTTAAATAAAAATATTTAAATCCATTTAAGTTTAATTTTTATATATATTAATGTGTGTTTGTGATCATTAAAAACTACCTATGTGAGATAGAAGAAAATATTCTCCCAAATTTTATGCTTAAAAATATTTACTCAATTAATTAATGAATATATGTACGATTTAATTATTAACATTTTAAATAAATTTAATGTAAATATTTCATAAATAAATTCAATTTTAATACATTCAATATTTCAAAAGGATTCAAAAATAATAATTCAATAAATTCCCTTCATGATTATCAAACATTATTGATTATAATGTTGTTAATATTGAAGAATAATTACTTTATAAAGCCTATCATATTTTTATGTTTTTGAAAAATGAAAAATACATTTGAAACTATTAGAAATATAAGTAATTTTATTAAATAAAAATCATCTCCCATTTTGAGGATATAAATCCATTTCTATGAATATTTTTAAAATATAATAATATTAAATAATATTGAAATAATTTTCAAAATATTCGATTGAAAATTAGAATATAAACATACAGTTCATTATATAGACATATCACGCTGAAATATTTTAAGACAAGGTACCATTGAAATTGATAACTTTAACCATGTCTCCTTCTTCCCCTATATCAATTATAATAATTTTTATAAAAAGGGGTATAGAAATAAAGTTAAAACTTTTTTTATAATATGAGGTCTAACAATAAAATTGGAAAAAGAAAAATAATTTTTTAACACATTACATTTCACTAATGTATATAAAAACAGAAAATGAATTTATGGTTTTCAAAAAAAATTACTTTATAAAAAAAATTTAGAAAAATAAAAAAAAATTAATATACTCAAAACATTAAATATTTTTTATTATTTTTAGTAAATAAGAATATGAAAATATTCTATGGAAGAAATTAATATTGAAACCAAAACATTCATAAATGGAGTGTCTCTCTAGGAATCGATATAGATTCAGATCCCTTTAGATAGATTATTTAAAACACGATATAGGTTTTCCAAGAATTCATATTTCAAAATGAATTTTCAAATATTTAAAATAATTTAAAACTTAAAAATGAATTTTTTCCTAAAAAATAACCAACCCTTAACTTTGAGATCCAGTGTTAAAAGAAGATATTTTTGTGGAGGAAGTGTAAAGATCTACCATAATTTATGCATACTTTAAAGGTATTTTTGAGTGACCAAAACATGAAAATAAATATTTTAATATAAAAAATAGATATATGGGGTTGAAATTGATAAATCAGATAATTTAATATTTTAAAAAATAGAAATCGTTTAATGACACCATATTTTAATATAAATTCATCATTTAATAATAGAATAAACACAATATTAATATTAAAAGAGTTGGTGAATATTAATGAGTCCCAATTAAAAAATAAGCATATAATTTAGTGAATATCATTGTTGAGAATGAATCATATTTCAATAAGTATCCCTTTTTTCAACAGAAAATTGTTAAAGCATATGATATGATTCCCGTTTTAAAAAATAATATATTTCACATGTTCAGAAACCGATTAAGAAATAATTATACTGAATGAATCAAAATTAATGCATTGAAGTAAAATTTTAAATAAATTATTTTTATTTATTTAAATTAATTTTCAAAAAATGAAAATGGGATTTCAAACAATTTAACAATGATCGATGTAATTAAAAATGATGATTATCACATGCAAAAAAAATTAATAGATAACTTTAGAGATTATTATCTCACTGAATAATGATATTTTTGGAGCATTGTAAAAGATAATTTATTACATAATAAACAAATTCCATATAATGAACTAATTATGATCATAAAAATATAGATTTTAGAAATTAAATCATAAAATTTAGCGATTACCATACTCAAATAGATTATAGATAGAAAGATAGATTATATAGAAAATAATCCCCATATATAAATTAGAATTTGTAATTTTAAATAAAAATTTATACTTTTTAATTATAAACATATTATTTCATAACATATCTGAACTATTTTTCTCAAAAAGAGTTGTTTGAATGTATTTTATAAAAGATAATTTATACATTTTTAAGAATATATACACTCCCCCTACATGAATTTATCCAAAAATAATACACAATGATTTAGAGATGAATTATAATGGAGATTGAAAACAATTTAATCTATACCACCTACCTTGTAATGAGCATCAAGACTATACTCATAACAATGGGACATTATATTTAAAATGGAAATCAATGAATATATTTTAATTTTATTAATATCAAATATAATGAAGAGAGGATCATAAATATGTAAACTGTAGATAAAATCATAAGTAGTAACAAAATTATCCAATATAATAAGTATGCACTTAGTTTAATGAGTTATAGATGAAAATGGATTGAGGCATGAGAGATAATAATATTCATCCATGGAAAAAACATATGCTTAATTCTAATAATGATCTCAATTATTTAATATTATATTGATCCAATATAAATATTTTATAATCAGTTGTAATTAAATTTGGATATAATACAAAAACAAATATTATAATTGTTTGGAATTAAGATACTCATGTATAAGTGACAATGAAAATATATTTTAATGAAGAGGTAACGTTTAAATTACAATAGTAAAAGCAATTAAATGACAAGAATGATGTTTAGTAAGAAAATATGTAACATAAGTAACCAGAATTGAGAGTTCCACTAGTTCATTCTGGTCATTAGTAAAATAAATGAAAGGGATATCACATGACCACATATCAAATTTGACAAAAAAATTGAAAATTAGTAGGGGTTTTGAAACAAATTTAATAAACAAATATACAATGGAAATACGTGAAAAGTTGAAAAGATATCACAGCCTTAAAGAGGAATTATTGGTTCTATTTTAACAAAACCATTGAGCTATTGTTGTGTGATAAATTCATGATGGGGAAATTTCGTATATATATGTCTATGAATCCTCATTAACTACCCAAATTGTTTCTAATTTATATCTTGTGAGTATTTGTATAGACGATAAAAAAGTTGAAATATTAAAGAAGAACATGAAAATTATCATGGAATTATTCATTAACTGGTGATATTAAATAGATTAATAAATTCCTCCAAATTTTATATAAATTATTTATCAATGTTATTTTCATAACTAAAACATATTATAAAAACCCATACTAAATATGATTATATAAATAGTTCTATATTTAAATATTATATTATAATTTTATATTTGGAGAATAATTTAAAAAAAAAGGAATGAATTTGTGTAATTTTCATGGAATATATCCTAGGAGTATCAATTTATTAAAATAAAATGAGATATATTAGACTATACTATGATTTTAATAAAATAATAAATATATAAAATAATATACGATGAAATTTTTTTGGACAGTTCCATAAAATTTATTTTACCAATGAGATTAAATGATCAATATAAAAAATATTCAAATGAATTAAATACCCAAATCAAATTCAATATCAAATAAAAATGATAAATTTTAGATAAATTTTTTTAATATATAAATAGAACAATATAGTAATTATAAGAATGTTTTAAATAATTAAATACCATTTTAATAAGTTTAAAGGGAACAGAAAGTAAAATCCCATATATATAATTTTAGTGATTTTAAATTATAATTTTGAAATCATCTTTAGGATTTTTTAGAAATTACTAATAAAGTGTCTAGAGAACACACCAACCATGTTCCATGTAGTTCATCTATAATTCTCATTAAACATTCCATATTAAAAAAACAAAGTATATTTGTTAGCCATGTAATTTTGGGACAACTAGAGTTACCCAAAAGATATTTTGACACCTAAACATATTTTTTGTAATGTTTTTGAAATAAAACATTTTTTTCAGAGTAAAATTCCATTTGGAATACCGTAGGAATTATATTTATATTCTATTCACTAATATTTTTCGGATATTTTAAAAAATAATATAAAATTTTATTTTTAAAAACCCACTTCATAAAATTTACATTTTTAGAGGTGGTATATTCAATTGATTAAACAATATCAATATGGTTTATCACACATCAAGGGGAACCAATGTTTTGTATAAAATTTTCTCTACATGGATTAATTTTGGAATGTATTCCTTAAGTTATTTTATAGTGGATTCAATCTCCTCAACATAAAAAATCATTGAACGGTGACTATTAACTAATTGAATTTTCAAATTTTTATTGCCCATTTTAAACTGATTACATTGATTCTAAATATTAGACATTTATTCAAAAAACAATGAAAATTTTCTTCCTTTATCATCATCTTTTAGAAATAATTTTTTTGATCATTTCATTATAACCTTTTTGTTATTAATTTTCCCTTTTAATATTTTATTTCTCTCACACAAGATAATTTTTCATCCATTAAAGTTAAAAAAATTTGATTTCAGTTCAAAAATTAATTATTTTAGTTTATCACTATAATATTGGAGAGCATACAGAGATAAACAATTTTAATAGTAAGATGTAATTAAAATACATACCTACTTACTCAAAATTCATAACCCTATTAGTCAATTGGGGATTGGATTGAATGATGTGTTTCTTTTATCTCATTTTGATTCTTTTACTACATTTTTTAGAACATTAATATTGGGGAACAATATGATGACATATTCTTAATGAATGTACTTAAGAAAATTCCATATATCATGAGAATTTTTTAACTTTTAAATTTGATTAAAATCATTTTTATATATGAAATAATTATTATCATTCATTCCATTTCCATCTAGCTCAAAATACATAATTTCATTGAGAGTACACTTTTCCTCCAATTAGATATAAAGTGAAAAGAAATTCATTTTAATGATCCTTATAGAATAGCCAATGATTTTATGAAATGTAGACATGTTTATTTTAAAATATCCATATTCAGAAATATCTAATAAAGGGTACTTATATATTTATTGGCCCTGTAGAGAAAAATGAATATTCAATGTAGTTGTCATCCTTAAATTATTGTGTTGTGAAACTAGTTATGGATTTAAATCCAGGATACATTCAACAACAATTTGTTTATCAAAGATAAGATGCCAATAGGGGTGACTTTCCATTTTTATAAATACTAAAAATTAAATGTAAATGTGACTTAACTGAAATATTAAATGTATTAGACTAAAATTATAAGAGTTAATTCCTTTTCAAATATAAATTTCAAATTACAAAAATAATAATGATGGTAAATCCCTTTGGAATTATTTCACATTTGATACCAATTTCAACTCAAATCATGTAATATTGATTGGTTGTGTTTTAAAAATTTATTACAAATAGTTTTATAATGAAACCTAAACATGTATTTTTAGATGTTGTATAATAAAACCATTACTAAAATTGAATCCCTTGGTTATTGGTGGTTGGTAAAAAGAAACTGAAATTCGTGCCTGGACATTTATTTGTTATTGATAATACCCCAATCTCCCATGATTTTTTATGGTTGTATATTGAAATCATCTAATAAATTAATAGTAGTGTCTATAATAACAATATCTCTCACTTCAATAGTTGTGACAAAATATCACCCTCACACATAATGGTTGTGAGAAACCAATTTTTCACATTCATGGTTTTGATAACCTATCCCCTCTCCCTAAATTGGGGTGACTCACCCAAACATAACAAGTGGGTTTATTTTTATAAATGATAATAAAACCCACAAAAATATCACACTAAACAACCCATAAATAAATATAAATATATTTTTTTGGTGAAGAGAGGCCAATAGATGATAATAATAATAAATTATTATAATGGAAGTATATTGAGATATTAAGAGGGAAAATGATGGAAATTTGGTATCTCTTGGTCATGTATTAAGGCCATGTCTTCATGATGGTGTGTATAAAGTTATTACAGGTAACTATGGATTCATAGAGTTGTTAGTTTATCCATTCAATATTTTTGTATTAGAGAGAATATCTTGGGTATAGACTCCAATGAATATTTTCTATTATCCACTAGGACTACCAGATATCAGGTGAATCTTAAACAAAACCATGGTTTTATCCATATTCTCCTTGTAATCTAGGGTGGTCCACCAGGTAGTTGTTGGTCCGAAATTTCCTGATATATATATATATATATATTAATATACATGAAATAAAATCATCTTAAACTTAAATGAGTGTTTTTGAACATTAAAAACTACCTTTGATAGTAATGTGTATAACAAAATATCTACATATGATTGTGATAATAATTCTCAATATTAGGAATATAACTAACAAAAAACCAAAAATAGATCATGATAAATATATTGATCTGACCATCGTAGCTTGTATCTCTGATTAATATCACAGGAGAATGTAGATACCTTGGATAAATGTGATGAAGTGAGGATGAAATAACCACTTACCATGAATTCACATGAGTGAAGTATCAAGGTACATCAGATATGATGTTTGGAGAAAAAGGATGCACCATTAATATCCAATAGATTGAATATGATTTATAGACCTATACATAAGAGATGAAAACAAGCCATTTTAATATTAAAATCAGATTTTTAATTAATTAATACATCTCTTATGGAATGGTTTCATGATTTTTTTATTCATGAGTGAATTATGTGAGGAAATATTTCACTTTTAATTACCCACTTGTTTTTTTTCAGAATAGTTTGGTAAACTAAGAAATTAATTTTACTTTTTCCACCATCTAGAGCCACATGCTTATTGTCATAAGTCACACAGTAATCTCTAACCCAATGAAAAAAAAAATGATTTTCTCATTTCCCAACACAAAATATGTTATATAGTTTATTAGGGAGATATTCACATCTCCCACTAACAATGTTCCAATTGTGATATCCTCATGACATATGTAAAACCATCCAAAACCAGCTATAAACTACTCGAGTATTCAATAAAAATATAAACTCAAAAAACACATAATGAATGGTTAGTGTAAGGATAAATGTACCTAAATTAATAGGTAATTACATAGGTGAAGGTTCAATTTGTGATAGACAATTCAATTAGGATATAAATGGCTAGAGAAAATATTAATTTCACTATTCCAAGCATAGGGGTAACTCAAAATGGGGACATTCACAATTGAATCACGTTCTGGAACTAGGTGAATTGGTCTTTCTTGAAGGTGTAATTGCTGAAAACTCTATATGCCTCATGATCACTCATCTCCATTATTGATCTTATTTATAAGTAACATTCTTGATATATTTTTATTACCTAGTAATTCAATGTGTAATGAGTAACACCTCATATGGTATCCCATTTCAAAGAAAAGTCTTTTTATATGAAAGGGTGGGTGGTTAGCTCATCCATGATCTAGTAAATAAGAATGATTAATTATCATTGGTGGGATATTGGTGTACTCTAAGTAGATATATCAATGTAAGATCATTCCATGATATCCTTTATAAACTAGAAATTCTCAAAATACATTCTCTTGCACCATATTAATATGCTGAAAACTATTTTGAACATATAAAAATACCTAAATCTACATAATTTAAAAAAAAATCAATCATTTTTAATTGTATAATATTATTAATTGTTGATAAATTAAAATATTCAATATTTTCAAGAATTATTTAAAATTTTTGTAATTCATAAAATCAAAACTATCAATAAAATATATTATGTGAGTGTTATAAGATAAAATGTTCAAATAAAATAATGTCATAAAATTTTTATTTACATTTGGATAACGATTAAAACAATAAAAATTATACTGTATTAAAATTTTAAATTTCCTAAATGTATTCAACAAGTTATTTCATTTTAACATATGCTGGTTTTTTTATAATAAAATATAATATTAAACACTAGAAAACTAATAATAATTAAAAATAACATCTAATTTATTATAATTTCTTTTTAGTTATTAATTTATAATTTTTTCTTATTTTCGTAAAATATTTTGTCATAATTGGGAAAAATTGACTCTTCATGATATTTTATACAAATAGCCAAACAGCAAGAATTTTGGTAAATTAATTATTAAAAAAATATTACCTAACATCCATTATTAATTATTTTACTATCAATAATTAAATAGACAATGTTAATGATTGAAAAAAATTACATAATTATTTACATATATAAATACAGACATATCCCAAAATATTACAATAAAATCTACCATCTTAGGAGCGGTTATATCTTTATCACTATTTAGGGGAGGTAATATGTATGATTTAATTTTTTTTCCTAAGTATAATGGAAATCAATTAATATGAAGTATGAAATAAACATTATTCTTATTACATATGTGAACATGACTTATGTTTACCAAAAAAATATCTATTGACAAGATTCAAAAAATTATATCATTCTATAAGTTTTTTAGTGTTAAAAAATTCATATGTTTTTTCCTCACCAATGTGAATATTTATTAAGTAAAACTACATAACAATGAATATTTGTTAGATCTCGAAATGTTTTTTTCACAATTTTAAAAATTCCCTATAAATGTTGGACTTTGGAAGGGGCCATTTTTAGATAGTTTTTATCAATGAGAAACACCCGGAATTACAGTTCTTATTAAATTTAGTGTTATAACATTGTAAAACATAAAATGTATAAACATATATAGTATAATAACAAGAATAATTGAAATTATCAATACATCAATCATTAGAATACATATAATAAAAATATTTCTTAATTTAAGAGATTAATATTACCTACAATTTTCATTAAAACCTTTATAAACATATAGAACACTTTCAAGAAAGTCTTCTAAAAAATCTATTACCCTTTGTTCTTTAATCAACCCCATAATAGATTATAAAATATAAATTTGAATGTTATATATAGTTATTAAAAATAAAAAATTTATTTATCAACAATATATAACAATTGTAAAACTAGTTTTTAATTGAATCATACACATTAGTTAATTCTAACCACACCACACATAAAAATGATATATAGTAAATTTATTCATGTAGTAAATGAATGAAAATTCCACACTCTATTATTTCAATAGAATTCAATATGATTTCTTTTAATAATAGAAAATATGATGAGTTTTTTATAATATATAAATGAATAAAATTAATAAACATACATATTTAGTCATTCATATCATGTATTGATATGGATGCGTATTTAGTTTGTTTCTATATCTCAATAATAAATTAACCGTACTTTTCTTTGATTTTCATCACAATTCATTATAATTATCCTGGTTTTGAGCATTTAGCTCATTTTTTATACTATTATATGAATTTAAATTGAAATGAAAACTATTCAATTATTAAAATGACACTATGAAATGGATTGAAGTGAGGTCAATTCATATATGGAATGAAAAAAATGTAAAATAGTAACATGAAAATCAAATAAATTTCATACTTTTGACAAAGTAATGAACATTTTGTATTAAAATATTTTTTTTATATTGAGAACACACACATTATGTTATGTAAACAACAACACACATCGGATTACTTCATCGAAAATTTATACCTGAACAAATTTATCAAATGACATATTCTTAGAGTTTCATAACAATCAAGGAATGATATTTTACGTTTTAGTATATTACGTTAATATTATAATACATAAATTCATGAAATTGAGAAATAAACATAGGTGATTCATGGTATTATATGTTTTTTAATGAGATTGTGTTCATTCTAATAGGCTAAAAATAAACCAATAATCATTTCTCAAAGGTCCCATAAAAAACCACGATTGTTTATTAGTTTTGAGCATGTAACACATTTTTGATCTACTCATTGAATTTTTATTAAGAGGCACACAATATTCATTATTCACAAAACACTACACAAAATAATGAAGTATTTTACCTATTTATTTGTGAAAAATACTAAAAAATAAATTTTCAAGAGTAAAATGAAAATAGTAAATAGATTTCATAGTTTGGATCTTGTCACACATTTTCTGAAACTTTACATCTCTTTTAAATTGAAAACACACACATTCAGGGATACATTACACACCACATAACATAATTATGTGTAATTAATTAATACATGTCATAAATGAAATATTAATAGTTCTCATAGTATTCCATAAAATTCATAGTGTATTTACTCTATAATGAGTATGTGATGCATGTTTTTAAAAACATTAATTAATAAAAGAAAAAAATAATTATTTTTCATTCCAATAAATTAGCTTATCAAAATAAAGTGTGTTCAATCAAATTAGTAAAAAATGAATATAAAATCATTTTTTGAGATTTTCCATGCAAGGTCTGTATAATGTATTTCTATTATGTGACACATTTTTTGTTCAACAAAAATTATTTAATAATTTAAATATTATCATAGATTTATTCTATTTTCAATTTCAATTAGAATTATGAGTAGTCCATTTGCACATTCCAAAAATGAATGAGTTATTTCATTCATTGAGTAACATTACAAATCATTTTTAATCTGTTTTGAGAATGTGATCTTATTTTTAAAAAACAAAAAACTTTTAAAATTAAAACACACTATTTTAGATGTAAAATTAACACATCAAATTAAAGGATATATATTTAATTCCTATAGTGAATTTAATGATCATAACCTTTTACAAAGTATTCTAGCCCATATTATGTATTTTTTTTGAGTACCTTGGTTTTGGATATTTGGTTTGGTGTGAGTTTGGGTAAATTTTTTAGAAACATTAATAGACATAGGACTGTGAAATTTTTTCACATGCTTTGACAAACCATTCAGTAAACCCAGGTAACCATGAGAACCTATACAGTGACTATTTTCATGGTTGGATCATGATTTACCTTAACTATTTCCCCTACTAATGAAACATTTAATATGTGTTTTTATTTTACAAAAATTATTTATTAGATCCCCAAAATCCCTATAACCCCTTTATTTTGACCTATGACCAGGTTTTATGAATTCTTGGCTTTCATATAGCCTTCTAAAGGTATTTTAAGGTGATCTGAAAACTATTATTCATGTTCTAAATCCATGTTTGAAGATATTCTCTCTTCTTATTAAATGGATTTCATTTCGTTGTTACTTCCATTATTTCCTCTGTATTAAATTTATCTTCTTGTTAATGATATCCAACATTTCCATACATATAAACCTATTTGTGGATATCCATATATATGATTTTGGCTCTAGATCTTGAGTTTAATGATCTTGATTCTTTTGATCATAATTTTGGGTTTAGGGATTTAGATCTACATATTGATCGATGTCATTATGTAGCTTAGTTTCTGGGGATTTTCGATGGAAAAACCTTACTGAAGGAACTGAGGTAGGTGGTATAAATAAAAATCCCATTATCATAGATTTGACATATGAATGTGACATTAATGATTTTTTAGAACCCCATGGTAACTGGTTTCCGAAATTATGTTAATTAGGAATGTGCAATTGACTTGTGGATGTTTGGAGATATTGATTATTAATTTATTATTTAACCATGGGACTAAGGGGCTACCCAAATTGATAATTGATATGGGGAAATTGTTTATGATTTGGGATATTGTATTTGATATATTTAATTGGTTGTGTTAAGATAATTAATTGGGTGAATTAATTAATAGATAATGATTTTCCTATGTTGTGATAATTATGGGTGGATTAATTACATGCCATAATGTTTGATTATAATATGTAATTGTGAGATTAATTTTGACGTGTTGAAATTTGTATTGGAAAATTATTTTTGGATAAATAAGTATAGAATAAGATATATTTTTATATATTAATTAATTTATGAACTAATTAACATGGTTTTGTAATAGTTTAAATGTGGGTTAACTCATGGTCACTGACATGTTTAACTAATCATTGGATTAGAAAGGGAATTATATGGTAAATTATAATGACATGTGAAATTATGTGAATTATTGAGAAAGAGGGTTCTAGACATGGCATTTTAGACATATTGAGATGTTGGGGTGTAAGACACGGTGTTTTAGCCCAATAGTTGATACATGTGCTTCTGAGGTTGAGTTGTAGACATGTCTATCTACACCAATTGAGAAAGAGGGTTGTGAGATATGGTGATATACACCAATTAAGATACGGAGTGTTATACATGACATTCCACCCCAAACTAATGATAATGATGATTTGTGAGTTGAATTAGATACATGGATAGATCCCGAGTTTTATGTGACAATTAATGAATAAATGATAACGTGTTAACTATTTTATTGTGTAATGTATTTATTTCCTTATAATTATTCATGCATTATCATTTTTATGGACTTGTTGTAGACACCGCTGGTGGTGGCCTATTTAGTTATACTAAAACACTATTCAGTCCGCCTGATTAGTACCCGAACAGACATTGTTCTTACAGGACAGGATAAGGCCAAGGCCTAAGGATATGTTGTTGTTTGGGAATGGAGCATGGGTGACGCAACCAGACAAGGTTTGAATCCCACTTGGGAGTCTCTATTTCATTATTTTTAGAATCATTGTATAATCTTTACACATGCATTGTCATAGAATTATTTCACTTTCATTTGAGTATTGTATTTCCAATTTCTGACTATCATGTGAATTGGTATTGTTCTAGTTATTTATATTCTTATAGACTTGTTAATTTTTGTTTTTTCTGTAGGCATTTTATTATGATAAAATAAGGAATACTATCAATATTCCTGATTTACTAGACCATCACAACTAGTCAAACCCATCTATCGTATGTGGAGGTCTTCTTGAGGGAATGAGACCAATCAGATAGGGCCACCTTTTAGTTGAACTCGGGTCGGTATATTACAATGTGGTATTAGATGAGTTTTCCTTCATTATTCTTATTTTGTCTAATTATTTTGGAAATTCGAGATAGGAGACTAGGAAGATTTAGGTCTTATTAAGGATCTCATGCAATGGATTTGGAAACCCATATATTGGGGAAAATCTGGGTACTCAGGGTGGGATTGTTGTGAATGTTGTTTGTTGTTAAAATTGGATATTATTTCACATTGGGTGAAACAATAGTGGTGTGATGTGCAAATTATTTTTTATTATTATTGAATACTAACGCATGGAATGATGAGGCACAATATTTGAGTCTGCATGCATCAATCTAGGTAATTATGATTATTGTGATACACATCATTGTATTCCTTCATGGGAAAACTAGTTTTGGGATTGTTTTTAATCATAAACTGTTTTCCATTTTGATATTTTAAAATGAAAACGATGTCTGAAATGAAATATGAAATTTAGAAAAAATGATGAAAATTGGGAATTATTTATTTTCTAAATGAGAAACATGTTAATGGAAGTTTCATTACCATTGTTAAACAAGACCTAGTACTATGATGGTAAGGGTAGTGACAGTGCCTCAATGATGACCGTGTGTCGAGAAATAGAAAAATAAATTTTGAACTATTTTCTGTTTCTTTTTCCTCTTATGTAAATGTTATAAGGATGTGATTTGGGACCTAAGCCATGTGTTTGGAAATGTTTATAATTTTCCACTATGAAGCCTGTTGAGAGGTAGAATGAGGATTCTGTCATGGAACAATCTTCCAAACTGGTAACTTTAGGCACAGTTAGTGACAGTTGAGGATGAATGGGACCAGTTCTGATAGAACATTTCATGTTTCGTGCAATTCATGGAAAGCGTCCTTTGGAGGGTTCTAAAAATTATGTTTGATTTTACAAGGGAGTTTCACCTGCAACACCCTTTAACTTTTACTGGAGAGGGCGGACCTGAGGAATCTAACTTATGCATTGAATCCATAAAGATGACACATGACCATTTGGAGACTCTAGCTAAGAGGATGGTCAAGTTTGTTTCATATATGCTACGGGGGTTAGCTCTGCACTAGTAGGGCATTCAGGTACAATATAGATATGATGATGATATGTAATCAATAAACATTCTAAATAATTACTTGGATCAATTTTATCTAGATAAATTCATAGAAGAGAAGGATTCAAAGATTATGCAATTGACACATGGAATCATGTCCATAATGGATTATTATTAATGATTCCTATGATTATTTCATTTTTATCTTGAGTTAGTGGAAGATGTGGTATCGTCATAAAATGTATTCAGGATGGAGTTAGATGTGAAATTATGTCCCATGTGAATATATTTTGGTTGAGGAAATTATCAGAACTTGTGACTGAGGCTCTCATTTCGGAGGGCAACCTAACAGTGTCTTCTAGTACTAGACAAGTAGCTATCACTGGACGAGTAGAGAGTTCACCATTCATGAATAGGAAGAGAATTCAAGGGACCATAGTTAGAAGAGTGAAAATAAAGTTGGACAATTTGTACAACAATTTCTCAATATATTAATCAGGTGATTTTCCACCGGTGTGGTATGTTGGGACACTATCACAGAAAATATTATTGAACACCTGTGGAGTATCGATATTGTAAAAATATGGGCCACCTATCAATTTTATATAGGAACCAACAGCAGGCTGGTGCTGAGGGAGAAGCTGATCAATATAAGAGTGGGGGAAGGGGGTTTTCAACATCATATATGTATTGAAGATGGATTCCTACTGGAAGATGCGGTAGAGGTAGTTGACATTTTTCTTCTAGGAAGAAAAGCCTATATCAGTAGAGTGGTGGTACATAGGGGAGTTAGACAATGCCACATGGAAGAGGTTCATGAAAGATATATGTAGTTTATGCTACACTTGTAGAGCGCGTGGCTGATCCATCGATCGTGAAACAAAACATTTGTAATGACCCAAACATTTATTAATGAAAATTACTTTGGATATAATTAAATTTCATATTATGTAAAATGGTTATATAAAATATAAAATTCCTCGATTTTATGTTTTTGGATTTCAAAATACCTTTAAGAATTGTTACCATTGATAATATATTTGTTGAACAGTGTTCACATGATTTGTATAAATATAGGACATTACCAAATCAAATTTACTAAGACAAAAGAAGTGATGGACTCATCAAGTATAATTTACCCATACAAAGCCCATTTTTGGAGCTTAGAAAGGAGGTGGAATCACTGGGATTTGATCTTTACCAAGACCAAGACAGGCTTCAACATGTTAATCTTGAATGTACCACCAATGTGAGAAGTGGAAGTTAACAGATACTATAACCTGAGAAATGTTATACGATCCACCCAAAGAGTACCTCACCATCTCACACCATACCCTTAGGTCATATGAAGGTGTTACAATTGCTTATTTACCAATACCCTATCACTATGATTATGTTCATTTATTTTTTATATAATAAATAATATACATTCATTTTATTATGGTTACATCGTAGATGTTTTTAAATCACAAAAAGCACTTATAGTAAATAATCTATTAAGAAATATATTTTGTTGAATTAATGGAGATTTTTCTTAAATAATATATTAATATATAATTATTAATTAATTAATTTTTATTAAATATAACTGATGATATAATTTTTCTTTGAATACAATTGCAATTTTTTTTATGGTTCGAAATATTTTTCTGTCAAAACCAATGAATTTTTGAAAAAAATCGGTTTTGAAGAAATATAAAAAATAAAATATCTTGAATTTTTTTTAGATAAAATGAATATTATTTTTGGAATCAGGTCATCGAAATTATCCAATCATGAATTTATCATAATTTTCTATGGCTATCGAAATTTTAGGAAATAGGTAAATACCCTGTAAATATATAACTTGTTTTATGAAATAATACTGACCCAATAGTGACGTAATAAAATATAATAAAATGTTTTTTCGGCCAATATATGTTTTTCATTTTATATAATGTTATTTTATATTTTATTGATTAATTTTATGGTGCCTTAGTGGGCCCTCCAAGGTTAATAAAACATTTTAACTGCTAAAATGATTTCCGTTAGAGTGTGACTAACCTCCACATAATCAAGCCTAATATTTTTCTACTATCAGCAATTTTCCTTATAAAATTTTATTCTTACTCCACTTCACCAAATACTATAGGAAAAAACCATTGTATGGTTTTTGGTTTGATTAGTATACTGTTTAGTGTCGAAAACCTAAATAATAATGAATTCCATATCTTTTCCTATATAAACCCACGTAATCTACACTTTTTCATCACTAAAAACCATTACAGCACATCCCTACACTTCCCTTCTCTCTCTAGAATCATCCCATGGTGCCCCAAGCTCCCACGAAGCCTCTCTCAAGCCTCTCTAAAGCCTTTGGGATCACACATCCAAGTAAGGGATTTCTTTCTTTCCCATTTTTGTCTAAATTTTTTTATATTGTTACAACCTATTAATTTCAATTACAAATGTTGGGGTATGATTTTAGACATTCCTCATACTTGTAACACCCCAAGCTTCCATTGTACGTTTCTCTTTCAATAATGCAGTGGCTTGCATTGTAAGCAAGTTCAAGATTCTAACACACCGCGAGTAATCAAAGGAGCCCTTATGAATAGTAATAACCACTTTTTGAAATTATATTAATTTTATAATTCAAAATGGATTTCCTTTTTATATTCAGAATATTGATATTCTATTAAGTTGAATTTTTGGTAATTTTTTGAGAACTTCCAATTTTCTATGAAGAGTAAAAAAATACATAAAAACAACTATTTTAATAAAAATAATTTATAGAGATAAATTACACTATTGAGTGGTTTTAAAGTACAATTAATAAATAATTTTACCATTTTATCCAATGGTGGTCATTATATTTAATTTCACTTTGAAATTGGGCATAAACAATTGTCAATCTTTTGATTGATATTATTTCTTAAAAAGACACTATTTGTTTTGACAGTGGGAATTAATTATTAAATTAATTCATGCAAATTATATTTTTGTAATATTTTAAAATAGAAATCATTTTTTAATTTAGAATATCAATTATTTCTTATGGTGAATTTTTGGTATTTTTCTGAGAAACATCAATTTTTGATGAATTGTGAAACCCCTAAGTGGTCGTTAAAAAACTGATTTTTCATTTTAATGAAATTTTACCACTTCTGTGAATTGAATTTTAAAAATCCAACAAAAATAATTTTCATTAGGAAGTAAAATGTGGTTCAATGGGATTAAAATAATTTTTGGTGAATAGTAACTTTTATGTTCTATTAATCGTGATTAAAGGTAATTATTATAATTTAAGGTAAATATAATGTTATAATAATATGAAATTACCTTTACACTTGTCCTACCCTTATTGGATGAGTCAGGGCCGACCAATAAAATACATGGGTCAACTTGGGGACCCCATGGAGCCACTTTTGTAAGAAAATGACATTAATAACTTTTTATTTAATGTAAAAATAAAATTTGTCACAAACATGTGTTGTTTTACTAAAAAAATTACTACATGGGATTATATAAGTTCTATTTTAGACTATAAATATTTATTGGAAAGATAAAAAGATTTCCTACATCATGATATGTTTTTTATAATTTTTAGACATTATATAAATTAAATTTTTGTGTGACACCATGATGATCCAGCGATTACCTTGTTAATTAACAATTTAAATAAAATGAAAAGATAATGTAAAATATAAGACATACACTTGCCAAAAACCTATTGGATGGGTATATTTAGAACCCTTATCCCCTTATCCTCTAAATATATAATTTTGGATCTTTAAAATCTGACACTCATTATATAATAAAGTATCATTTCTGGACATTCCAAGAGTGCCCCTCCTCTCCTCTTAAAAAAGGCCCCCTCCTCTACCACCTTATTCACACCTCAAAAGCATTTTGGCTTGGCCAAACTCTTCCAAAATACTCTCTAAACATCACTCTATTACTCTTAGAAGCCTCACTTTGAGCATAAGTCTTCCCAAGGAAGCCTTTGTCTCAAATAAAAAACAGTTACCCGATTTTAAGGTAATGTCTTCTCTTATATTCTTTTGTTTTATTTTGATTATCCAACCCATTAAACTATTTTTATTACATTATTTTGTAAAAAAACCAGTATATTCAATATACTATGATTTTTTTATGAGATGGATCTTATTTACACTTACACACACCTTCGTCTAATGGTTAAAGAACACACTGTTTCTGTGGGTGGCGAATTACTGCTTCACGAAATGATGATTGTTCAATATTCTTTTAACAAATTTCTGGGAGGCCATTAAGATGTCATTATATTTATTGATTATATATTTAATTTTTATGTTTTTCTTATGCTTATTTATTTTTCATTTATGGCATACCTTTATGATTTCCATTATAGGTAAATGCGATAATTTCATTTTAGGAAGTGCGTACTACCGCCCCCTCAAATTTATTTGAATCGTTAATGCCTAATGTGGGATGTATAAAGGATGTAGTAAATGATATTATTTATGATATTATTCTCAAATTATAATACACCATTATATCATTATGATTTATTCAATTAAATACGAAATAGAAATGAAAGTAGCGTTCATGCGTACGTACGACTTACCGTCTCCATGAACGGTGCATTTCATTTCTTACCTCTAAATGTTTTTTAATATTATAAATTCATATATACACTGGATATATATGATATATATGATATCTACATCATGAATATAATTCTGGATATAATGGATATTTAACCACGTGAACAAATTGTAATTATAAGATGTTTATTTTTGACTCAAGTACCAAAGATCGACAAAATGACCATTATTAACATAAATAATAAAATAATGTTAATAACATTGTAATACATGATATAAAAGAAAAAATGAACTTGAAAAGGTTCTTAAGAAAGTTGAAATTAACTCTAGTTTATTATTCAGGAGGTTAACGAGCGATCGAGTCATGTTGGACATGAGGTAAGGGACTTCTTCTCAATCTCCTTTCATTGAGGCATATTTTGTTTTATACACAACTTTCTTTTATACTGTGTATTAACCCCTTTTACTTTTACATTTATTCAAAAGGATTTTTTTATATGAAGCGTTTTAGTAAATGACAAAAGGGAATGTTTTTTTTGTCGTACGTATGCAGCAACAATGACTTCTCTGCCGCCGTGACCATTATTTAAGTTTCAGCTTCCTCTACAAGCCATAACTTTTTTTAAATGAAAAATAAATACCATGTTTTAATTTTCCTTTATTTTGGTATTGAAAATGTTTTTGATAATTTTTTTATTATATCAATATGTTGTACTGATATCTTGTGATTGAAATGTGGAAATGTTATGTTTCCTTTATGCATGTTTTATGTGATATGATTATGTTATGTTTTATGATATGTTTAAACATTTTCATTTAAATAATGCATTGGACATAACAAGTGATGGGGGGAGTTTGTTATAGATCCTTGATCCATTGGTAGGTCTCATGAGACAAACTACTGTCTTGGCACGAGGCCTTGACAAATCTTATTTTTAGTCTTGGAATGAGGCCATGGCTACGTGGTTATGATAGTCTGGCATTATGCATTCCATAATTATGAAAGTGGTTATTGATATTTCATGTGATTATTCGACTAGTAGAATATCAATGTGAATACTTAAATGGAATTATTTCATTTTATTTTTTCCATATTATGTTGATGGTCAAGTTTAAAAGGCCTTTATTTTAGTTATACAATGCCTTAAATGTTTATGTTTATTTATGAATGTTTCCGCTGAATTGGTATCCTTACTGAGCATCTGATCTCACCCCTTTCTATGTTTTATTTTCCCAGGATGTGAAGAAATATATTATGACTGACCTACAGGGATAGTCTGAAGGGGATAGAAGTTTTGACTATGGAGGCTATGTTATTGTGATTTTTCACTTTATGATGTACTGTTACATTTATGAATGTATGTAGTGTTTCCAAGTCTACTAAACTAATCGGCCTTTTGAGACTTGATCTTTGGTGATCATGAAAATGTTACGCAATAATGCACTGACTCTAGGTTACTGGGGTTAGGGCATTACAATTTTTATTAGAGGCAGTTTAGTACTAACCTAGGAAGCTAGATTTAGATAAACTCTGATTATAGGACATAGCCCAAAGATAGTCTTTGAGGATTAGTATAGAAGAACTTAATATAATTTTGGTATTGTAGAGATTTTGTGAGATTTCTAGGAAATAGATCCATGTCTGGATACGAGGAGGTATAAGCGGCTTTGGAACAAATGTATCTAGGGGTAAAACCCGAAAACACCGCATTGAGCTAGACTGGAACGGGAACTGGTGCATGACAACGGGCCTTGCTGCACTCATGGTTATGACACTCCTGAGGGATATGCATAGGATAATTCTCATTTTCTTTAAAACCATTATGAAGGGTTTATTAGTATATACTTTCTCTAAGAAAACATTTTTATTATTATGGATTATATCCATAAATAGTTCAATTTATGTTAAGTGTTTTTCATGTTTGATATTATGTGTTTCGATTCATAAACTAATCTAATTTATGACATTGTTTAGAAATGGCACATAGTGGAAGGAATGGAAGCTGTATCAATCCATGCACTCCATGTAGGTATTCCCTCCTGCTCAATATAATTATAATGGATTTGGTGATACAACTGGTGCTGATCAGTTTATCATCATACCAGGGTAACTCACTCAGGTTATGAATAATAACCTTACTTGTACGGAGCACCCTGATCCGCAACGAGGAGGATCAATGTTAAGGCATTTCATGAGGCAACAACCACCAACATTTAATGGGGGTACAAATCGATTAGTAGCTATGAAATGGATAAACTCCTTAGAAAAATATTCCATGCCTTGAAGAGTAGTGAAAGGTAGAATGTTTTCATGGCAGTTTACCGCCTCACTGGAGATGCCGATCAATGGTGGTCATTGATTCAAAAAACAAAGGAAGAAGAAGAATTATCAAATATGGAATGGAGGGAGTTCAAAGAGATATTCCTAGAAAAATACTTCCCTCATGACCATCGAGAAGATATGGAAAGGAAATTTCTGAGTCTGAGAAAAAAGAAGGATGAGAATATTGCAATGTATGAGGATAACTTTACAAGGTTAGAGATAAATTCTGCAAATTATATACGTAACCCAATAAGTAAGATTGATCGTTTCATTGATGGGTAAAAACCATTTCTCTGTCGAGATTTAGTATCACAATCCTTATCATCATATGAATATATTGTCTCATGTGATATCAAAATAGAAAAGGAATTCTCTAAGTCTTGTGACAACAAAGTAAAGAAAGAGAAGAATAGAACGGTGGAACAAGAGACAGATAAAAGAAAAAAGGGAAAGAAGGATTTTTCATTATGCGGTAATTGTGGGAAGAATCACCCCGGTACTTTCCTAAAAGGAATGGTAGTTTGTTATAAATGTGGAGAAAAAGGTGACCAAAATTGTGATTGCAAGGGAATGAAAAATGCTATCAATGTTGAATTCTAAAATTGTAGGGAAATGGGGCATTACGAAAATCAATGTCCTAAGAATCAGGGAAAATTACCCCAGAAAAGGCCAAGGGATCAAGGAAAATCTTATGTTGTTACTACAGTGAAGTGGAATAATTAATGTATTGGTGCTTTTTGACTCAAGGATTATATTCTGGTTATAAGAATAATGTGATTTATATAAGGATTGTACTGCAGCAATTTTTTTTCTCATTAAGGTTTTAATATGATGAAGGTAATCATAGTTTTAGTATGTTAAAATAAGAGAAACTTTACTTTGTTTGGTGAATCTGATTAATTAATTTTGGAATTTAGAGATCTTTTAGATAAAGTCTGGATAGAGGTATTTTGGATAACTATAAAGATGGGAATGGATTAACATTAACATTGGATAGTATTGTTTAAGGTTATAACATTTCTGAAGATTATTTTTGGAATATTATAAAACTATAGTTTTAGGAAAAGTACATCTTGCAGGTCAGGGGATAACCCATCACGTCGGACGAAGCTGTAGGAATCAAACCCACAACCATAGTGCAATAGGACTTTATGAAATACCACTAACCTACAGGAAGTCCCTGGTTATTACAAAATATTTTTATTCATGGTATTTGTTAATATTTGGAACCTTATATGATATGGATAAAAATAATATTTTTGAGTTCTATTATATTTTTTAGTGAAAGATGAGTTTGTGGTAAAACTTTATTAAAGAATGAAAGTCTACATGACAAGTATGTATATTTCCTTATGTTATTAATAAATCTCCTAAATAAATTCCTCATCTTTATGAAAGGTAACTTAAATAAAACGATGTCAGTTAACTTTTCTTACTGGGGAATCAATGATCGTTTAACCAATCACAAGTTTGTGATGTTCTTATAGTTAAACTATCTCTTAATCCTGTTTTTTACAACTCTCCATCAGACCATGATGGTTTGTTTCTCCTCCATATCCATATTTTTATAGAATCCTAGTATGGTCTATCTTGGGTGACCTTTGTACTTCTCTTTCTTTCGTTAAAGTAATATTTTTATTAACCAGAATCCCGATGTGGGTTCTCCACAAGGGTATTTTCTATTTTCAACCATTTATTTTCAAAGAAAAATTTAAAATTTATAGGATGCAATTTATTGATGGAGGATAGAATGTAACACCCCAAGCTTCTATGGTACACTTCTCTTTCAATAATGTAGTAGTTTGCATTGTATGTAAATTCAAGATTTTAACACATCGTGACCAATCAATATAGCCATTATGAATATTAATAACCAATTTTTGAATTTATATTAATTTTATAATTCAAAATGGACTTCATTTTTGTATTTGTAATATCGAAATTATCCTAAGTTGAATTGTTTTTTATTTTCTGAGAACATCCAATTTTCTATGAATAGTAAAAAAATACATAAAAACAATTTTTTTAATAAAAAAAATTAATTGTGATAAATTATACTATTGAGTGGTTTTAGATTATAATTAGAAAATACATTTACCATGTTATCCAAAGGTGTTCATTATAATTAATTTCACTTTGAAATTGGACATAATAAATTTTCAATCTTTTGATTGATATTGTTTCTTAAAAACACGCTATTTGTTTTGACAGTGGAAATTAATTATAAAATAAATTAATGAAACTTATATGTTTGGAATTTTGTAAAATAAAAATCATTTTTTAATTCAGAATATCAATTATATATTAGGGTCAATTTTTTGTATTATGAGAAACTTCAATTTTTGATGAATAGTGAAACCACCAAGTGGTAGTTAAAAAAATGATTTTTCGTTTAAATGAAATTTTACCGCTTTTGTGAATTGAATTTAAAAAATCCTATATACATAATTTTCATTAGGAAGTAAAATGTGGTTCTATAGGATTAAAATATTTTTTTATGAATAGTACCTTTTATGTTCTCTTAATCGCGATTAAACGTAATTAGTGTAATTTGAGGTAAATATAAAGTTATAATAATATGAAATTACCTTTAAACTTGTCCTACCCTTATTGTATGAGTCATGGACGACCAAGAAAATCTATGGGTCAACTTGGGGACCCCATGGAGCCACTTTTGTATGAATATGACATTAAATACTTTTTATTTAAAGTAAAAATAAAATTGTCACAAACATTTGTTGTTTTAGTAAAACAATTTTTGCATGTGGTTATATAATTTACATTTTCGACTATAAATATTAATTGGAAATCCAATAAGATTTCCTACATGATTATATTTTTTTATAATTTTTAGACATTAAATAAATTAATGTTTTCATGACACCATGATGATGCAGCGATTACCTCGTTAATTAACGATTTAAATAAAATGAAAAGATAATGTGAAATCTAAGACTTAAACTTGTCAAAAACTTATTGGATGAGAATATTAAGAACCATTATCACCTTATCCTTGAAATATATAATTTTGGGACCTTTAAAATTTGAATCTCATTATATAATAAAGTTACATTTCCTGACTTTCCAAGAGTGCCCCTCCTCTCCTCTTATAAAAGGCCCCCACCTCTGCCACCTTATTCACATATTAAAACCCTTTTTTCATGGAAAACATATGCCCAAATACTATCTAAACTTTCCTCTCTTACTCATAGAAGCCTCAGTTTTGGAATAAGTCTTCGCAAGGAATCCATTGGCTCAAATCAAAAAGAGTTACCCAAATTTAGGGTAATGTCTTCTCTTATGTTCTTTTGTTTTATTTTGATTATCCATCCCCTTAAACTCTTTTTATTATTTTCTTTTATAACAAAACTAGTGTCTTAAATTTATTAGGATTATTTTATGAGAGGGATTTTATTTACACTTACTCAAACCTTCGTCTAATGGTTAAAGAACAAACTGTTTCTTTGGGTGGCGAATTACTGCCTCACGAAACGACGATTGTTCAATATTCTTTTAACACCTTTCATGGTGGCCATTAAGATGTCGCTATATTTATTTATGATATATGTTATTTTTATGTTTACCTTATGCTTATATATTTTTCATTTATGGCATACCTTTATGATTTCCATTATGGGTAAACGCGATAATTTCATTTTAGGAAAGGCGGACTACCACCCCCTCAAAGTGATTTGAATCGTTAATGCCAAATGCGGGACGTACAAAGAATGGAGTAAATGATATTATATATGATATTATACAATAATTATAATACACCTTTATATAATTATGATTTTGTTCCATTAAATATGAAATAGAAATGAAAGTATCATTCATGCGTACATACGGCTTACCGTCTCCATGAACGGTGCGTTTCATTTCTTACCTCTAAATGTTATGTAATATTATAAATGCATATATATTGTATATATATGATATATATGATATCTACATCGTGAATATAATTCTGTATTTAATGGATATTTTACCACATGAACAACTTGTAATTATAGGAAGTTTATTTTTGACTCAAGTACCAAAGACCGACAAAATGACCGTTATTAACATAAATAATCAAATAATGTTCATAACATGTGAATATGTGATATTAAAGGAAAAATAAACATGAAAAAGGTTCTTAAGAAAGTAGAAATTAAATTTAGTTTATTATTTAGGAGGTTAAAGAATGATCGAGTCAAGTCAGGCAGGAGGTAAGGGACTTCGTCTCAATCTCCTTTCATTGGGGAATATTTTGTTTTATACACAACATTCTTTTATACAGTGTATAAACCCCTTTCAATTTTACGTTTATTCAAAAGGAATATTCTTTATACAAATCATTTTACTAAATGACAAAAGGGAATGTTTTTTTGTCATACGTAGGCGGTGACAATGACTTCTCCACCACCGTGACAATTATTTGAGTTTCGGCTTCCTCTACAAGCCATAACTTTTTTAAAATGAAAAATAAATACAACGTTTTAATTTTATTTTATTTTGGTATTTAAAATGGTTTTGATAATTTTTTAATTATATCAATGTGTTGTACTGATATCTTGTGATTGAAATGTGGAAATGTTATGTTTTCTTTTATGCATGTTTTATGTGATACAATTATGTTATGGTAAATGATATGTTTATATATTTTCATATAAGGAATGCATTGGACTTAATAAGTGACGGGTGGATCCCGCTATAGCTCCTCGATGCATCGGTAGGTCTCATGAGACAAACTAGTGTCTTGGCACGAGGCCTTGACAAAATCATATTTGTAGTCTTGGCATGAGGCCTTGGCTACGTGGTTAAGATATTCTGGCATTATTCATTCCATCATTATGAAACTGGTTATTGATATTGCATGTGATTATTAGACTAGTAGAATATCCATGTGAATAAGTAAATGGCATTATATCATTTTATTTTTTCATTATTATGCTAAAGTTCAAGATTAAAAGGATTTTGTTTTAGTTATACATTGCCTTAAATGTTTATGTTTATTTATGAAACTTTTTGCTGTATTGTTATCCTTACTGAGCATCTGAGTTCACCCCTTTCTATGTTTTATTTTCCCAGGATCTGAAGAAATATTTTATGACTGACCTACATGGATTGTCTGAAGGGGATAGAAGTGTGGACTATGGAGACTATGTTATAGTGATTTTTTACATTATGACGTAATGTAACATTTATGAATGTACCTAGTGTTTCCAAGGCTACTAAACTAATCGGTCTTTCGAGACTTGATCTTTTTTTATCATGCCAATGTTACGCAATAATGCATTGAATCTGGGTAACTGGGGTCGGGGCGTTACAATACTTCCCACATTACTTTTGAATGATGATATTCCTCTTTCTCTCTCACTAATTCCTCCCATGAACACCTGTTACAATGTTGAAATTCTCTAAGGAATTTCTCTTTTCTCATTTAAATTCTAGCAATTATTGTATATTAGGCATCTAAATTTAATTATGTATGTTCAAGAATGTATCTATATGAACCCCATTTCTGTTCAATTTTTGTAAATATGATGAGATACCCCTTTCCCTTGCATCATAATTTTTTATGAATTCCTATGTCACTCCGTTATTCACCTGAAATTGCTCTGTGATTTTCCAAGGTAAAGTCACTGTGTAGGGAATAACATGACCATTTCTCTATCAAGGGTATTAACCATTAGGAATTTTTATTTATTGATTATATATTTTCATATATTAATTCCTCATTCCATTATCATGGAAGAAATGATGATGTTTAATGAATCCATGTTATATGATCCATGCGGCACACTTATGTATGAAAAGGAATGATTAAGAAGGGTGATCCATGATAGTGATCCAATGCATTGGGTAAAGATTAGTATCATGATATGTGAAGTGAAATGGGGGTTTACTCATTCTAATTCTAGTAAAATTAGTTTTTACTCATGATCCTTGTGCAGTGAGCCTTGGCTCATTCTAATATCATGATAATTGTTGTTCCAACATTTCGATGTTATGATAATCCTTCTATATCATGCCTTTATGTTCATGTATCTATTTTGATCCATTGATATGAATATTTCCAAATATTTACTATATTAATAATTTTATGTCTTTGTTACTCCCTTTATAGGCTTTATATCTCACCCTTTTCTTATGAATGTCCTATTTTCATCCCATACAATGCTAAGAATGAAAGAATGTTGTGGTCAGGTAAAATAAATATTTAATATAAATGTTATGTTATATCTTCTACGTTGTTATGTAATGTTCCTAATTTCCCAAGACACTAGAACAATCAATCCTCGGCATTGTCTTAAGTTTATTTTTATGTTATAGATCATGTTTATGTGTGTAATAAAGAGTAGGGTTGTAATAATATTATATTAGATTCTACTTTATCTAGTGTCTTGATTGATACTAGTGCCTCTCATTATTTTATATAAACATATATTATCAATGGTTTGAGCCGAGGGGTGGATTACATAGTTGGATCAGAATAGATTGATAAATAGTTAGGGAAACGTTCTAGTGATACCTGTCTATAAAAGGTATGTTTACTAGAGGTCAAAGAGTATCATTTTCATTGGGATCTCTATTTCCTTGGTATGACTGGATTTGACCTGATAATAGATATAGATCAGTCAGTCACATACTGATCCCATATCATTTTTTATCGTATGAGAGTGGCCTTTGTAACTCCTAAGGGTGACTAGTAATTTATTCATAGATAGTGGGAAATTGAGGCAAGCCAAGCAGGGCCAATTACACAGCAACTAGGAGAGCTCACAAACAATGTGTATTGTCTTTTCCTTGATGATGGGAGTGGTAAGAAAGGATTCCTTCCTCTAGTTGTAGATTATATCCAATATTTATTTTTGGAATACTTCTAAGGGATTCCACCTGAGATATGTGTGGAATTCACTATTGAGCTCATCCATGTTGTTGAGATAATATCTATTCCACCATATAGAATGACACTCACTAAGCTTCAGGATCTCAAGACTCAGTTTGAGGAGATGGATGGTAAGGTGTTTATCCATCCATGTACATCACCTTGGTGATCACTTGTGTTATTTACAAAATGGGATAATGGGAGATTATATATTTTCATCAATTACATGAAGCTGAACAAAATGTCTATGCAGAATAGATTTTTCATCCGCGTATCAATGACATATTTGACTAGATAAAAGAAGTATATGTGTTCTCAATGATTGATTTGAGATCAGGGTATCATCAAGTGAGAGTTAGGACTTCTAATTCACAAATATCTACTTTCAGGAGTAGGTATGGAATTTATGAGTTTATCGTGATGCCATTTGGGTTGACAAATGCCTCAGTAGTGTTTAAAACCTTGATGAACATGATGTTTCATCCATATCTAGATCATTTTTTGGTTGTGTTTGAGGATGAAATTGTGGTGTATTATATGACTCATTGTGATCATTCCCAAATTCTTCACATAATATCGAGTACACATAGAGTGCATCAGTTATACACCATTTTATTTGTTTGTAATTCTTGTATTGATCTGGTATACATTTGGGGCACATCATCTCAGAACATGGTGTGGTAGTGGACCTAGAAAAGAGAAAATAAGGTGTTTATTGGGAGAAGCCCAATTTTTTTTGATATCTAATGATTTCAGGGATTAGCTGGATATTATATGAGGTTCATCTAAGGATTTTCATTATTGGAAACACCTATTTTGAGTTTGAAAATGATATGGATAATGTTTTAATGGACATAATCATTCAATAATGCATTCCATAAGCTGATGAAAAACCTGAAATTAGAACAAATTTTGATCGTAACATTGTTAAGTGAGGAGTACATGGTCTATTTTGACACATTTTGGGTAGGACAAAGGGAATTGTTGATACAGGTGGGTCGAGTCATTGAATATGGGTTTTGAATGTTGATGCCACATTAATGGAGTTAACCCACACATGTCATAATGTTGGAAGTTGTAGAATATTTACTAATGTGATGGAGACAATATATCATGTGTGAAAAGTTTACAATTTTTATAGATCATTAATGATTGATGTATATATTTTCACAGCATGTCATGAATATTCGACATCTAATAAGGGTAGAATATATGAATTCCTTTGATTTTGAACTAGAAAATACACCTTGAAGGGAAATATTTTGGCTGATTAATTGATCAGGGAAAATCATACTCAATTGATGCACGAGTCATGTATAATATGGAAGATGATGTATTTTCATGATAAAATTAATGTGGTGGTTTAAGAGTGTCAGGAGAAAATGGCTCTAGTTTTATTAGTAGTGAAGTTTTAACTATTCAAACAGATCAGTGACTAGAAGTATGAGGATCAGAAGTTCATAGCCTTGATGGATATCATTGAAGGTGGAGAGACACCTTTATATTGTATGATAAATGGGGATGAGGTAATGTTTGTGAGAAATTATGTTGTTGTGCCTACAAGAATTAAAGAAGAGCTAATAAGAGAATTTCCTGAATTGAAGTGTGTGGTACATCTATGTGTGAAAAAAATGTAATGTGACCTACAATGATATTTTTAGTTGTCAGACGTGAAAAAATAACTATCAGGTTTCATGATGAGATGTTTCACCTATCAGAAGATTAACATACAACATAAACGACCTGGATGCCTATTGCAGCCGCTTCCTCTTCCAAAATGGAAGTGGGACGATGGGATAATGGATTTTTTTAGAAGTA
Organism: Viscum album; assembly: GCA_963277665.1. Taxonomy (NCBI): domain Eukaryota; kingdom Viridiplantae; phylum Streptophyta; class Magnoliopsida; order Santalales; family Viscaceae; genus Viscum; species Viscum album. The sequence goes on along the minus strand of OY728163.1, from coordinate 1,208,027,508 downwards.
ATTACAAATACAAATAAGAAGAATGATTCTATATGGGTTATTGTGGATAAACGAAAAAAGGTAGACATTTCCTAAATATCATGAAGACCCTTTTAGTGGGATGGTTGGGGGGAATATTATGTTCGGGATGTAGTCCACATTCATGGGGTTCCATGGACTACTATTTCAAATCATTAATAATCTTTACTTCATATTTCTCAAAAGTATTATAGATGGCACTTGTAAGAAAAGAATTTTTTTAGTATGTATTTCCACCCATTAACAGATGGGAAGTCATAGAACACCATACATGAATTATAAGATTTGAAGTAGGCATGTTTTCTTGACTTTGCTGCTTCTTTGGAGAAGTACGTGTGTTTAGTGGAGTTATCCAATAATAAAATTTATTTGGAAACTATATTTATGACAATATATAAGGAACTATATGGTACACCATTTAGATCACCACTATGATAAATAGAGGTGGGTGAGTTAGAGATTTTGGGACTATGTCTCATGCAGGAGAGGTCAGAGAAGGTTATGTTTATTTGAAAAAATATGTATACAGATTAGATTAGAAAAAAATCATATGCTGCTAGAAAGAGATGAACCCTAGAGTTTAGAAAGGGTGATCATGTATTCCTTAGGGTGCCTCCTCAGTTGTCTCACCACCAGATATATAATCAGGGCATGTTGGCACCCGGGTTTTATGACTGTTTGAATTAGTTGAGAGAATCAATTCTATGGAATACCGATTGGCCCATCCACATAAATTCATCACTCGACCTGATTTTTTCCCTTTGTTATAAATATGGTTGTATCACCTCGACCTTTCTCATATGAACAATGTGGATAAGGTTTTCCACATGGTATATGCATCTTTTAAGGAATATCTGACACACATACAGGATCATAGTGAGAATATGTTACATTGAGTGACATTACTGGTAGATTGTGTGTTATGGGAAAATGGATGTGTTTAAGAGGAAACTTGGGAATGCTAAAATGATATGAGGCCTCAATAGTCCAATATTTTTACCTTGGTATCTTAGTGATGTTCGGGAGTGCATCCTGAGGAAGAGTTGTTATAAGGTTGGTATATTTTAAGATCCTAACCTTTTATGAAGTTGTCTCGGGCTTGTTTTCAGGTAATTTATTGTGTTTATGTACATTGGATTTTGAGTTCTGTCTTGGGGTGATTTCCGGTGAGTTTTTATGATAAAAATAAGAAAAAGAGGGATGTGTACATTTTTTACATGGTTTCAAAATACATTGTACCTAATCCTAGGTAACTGTGTGACCCAAGGCAGTAAGGGTCCACAAGGTTGGTGCATGGATTTCCCTAACCCCGCACCCCTTCCCAAGAAACCATCTATGTGGTTTTTTAATTTCAAAAAATTTGGTTTTGAATCCCCTGAACCCCTGAAACCCCTCTATTATGACCTAATCATGGGCTTGATGAATTATATGTGATCTGATAGCCTTTAAAAGGGATTCAATGGTGATTTGAAAGACATTATTTAATATCTAAAACCCATATTGAAGATCTTCCCTCCTCCAATTAAGTGTATTTCATCCTGTTGCTTCATTCATTCAATCCTCTTTTGTTCGTTGATCTTATCATGAATAATATCCATTGTTTCCGTAGAAAAAAATATATGTGTTGAGATATAGATATTGTATTGTTGATCTAGATCTATAGTTGCATCAACTTGATGCATTTTATCATATTTTCGGGATTAGAGTTTTAGATCTAGATCATGGTCAACATCGTTGTGCTGCTCAGATTTTGAGGATTTCTACTAGGTAAACATCCTTCAATGAAATGAGGTAGGAGTCTATATAGAAATCACTTATTAATGTATTCGATATGTGTAGGTTAGATTAATTATCTTCTATCATCCCTTAGTAATCAATTTTTTTAAATTGGGTTAATGAGGAATGTCAAATTTACATGTTGATGTCTGGAGATATGGAAGATTAATTGATGATTCAATCATGGGAATAGGGGGATACACAAATAGATAATTGATTTAGGGGGAATTTTTTATGATTTGGGATATTGTATTCAAAATATTGAATTGGTTAGGTTAGAAAAATTAATTGGGAGAATAAATTATGAGATAATGATTTTTCTATGTTGAGATAATTAATGGTGGATTAATTATGGGCCTTGATGTTTGATTATGATAATTAATATTTTTATTAATTATGTCATGTTCAGATTTGGATTGGATATTTAATTGTGGAGAATTAATTATGGAATATGATCAATATTGATAGATTAATTAATTTATGAATTAATTAATAGGGTTTTTACTTACTTAATTGTTGGATTAACTATGGGTCTTTAATATGTTTATCTAATCATTAGATTAGTAAGTGAATGATGTTATTAATTTTTATTAATTAATAAATCTTGTGAATGATTGAGAAAGAGGGTTCTAGAAATATAATTTTAGACCAATTGAGAATTTGGGGCGTGAGACATGGATTTTTACCCCAATAGTTGATACAAGAAAATATGAGGTTGAGTCGTAGACATTGCGATGTCCACTGATTGAAAATGAGTGGTGTGATACATGGAGATCTACACCAAATGAGATGTTGTATAACACCCTGAGATTTTTTGGGATATATTATTTTTATTCTATTTGATGTCTTATGTTATAAAAAACACCAATAGAATATTTCACTACATGCAACACTGAATTGGATTACATTACACGCATGAGCGACCTTCCTCGATAGCATGGATTGTTTGTGAAACCGGGTTTCCCTAAACAGTGATATATTATTAAAATATTTTTGTATAAAGGGATATAAAATAGCCTTTATAAATATAATTAAATAAATTTTTATTTTTAGATTACATTACCATTCATCTTACACATTTTCTAGAACACGATTTGAGAACAAAACCATTTTTTGGATAAAATAAGTATTTTTATCAAAATGCAGTTTTACTGCCTTCTAATAGAACCACCATTATAAAAATATATTTTAACACATTTGTTAGTTAAATTGTGAAATATAAACTACTTCATTGAAATTTGGACATAAACATTTACTTTTGTTGAATTTCTTGAATTTTCTTAATAACATTCCTATTTTAATGAATACTGAAAAATACTGCATTTTAATTAAAAAATTCCTTTTATCTGATTTATTAATATAGTAATATTAACATTTTAATTGTTTTTAAATCGTTATTGGATTAATTTTTATCATTTAATCTAATTATGTTCATTTCAAGTAATTTCACTTTTAAATTGGACTTAAACACATGTCAATCTTTTGATAGTTATTACTTCTTAAAACCCAGCTTTTTGGTTTTGAAAATAAGAATTAATTTAAAAATAATTTCAACAAATTTTTTGGTTTTAATGTAGAAAAAATTGATTCCATATATGGAATCATAAGATCCAAAAAATTTAAATTGGTACCTTTTATTTTTGGTCAATATAAATTGTAACTTCAGTATATATGTTATTTACCATGGTTAAAAGATAAATCTATTAAATAAGGGTAATAATTAATATTATAATAAATTTAAACTACCCTAACACATATCTTCATCCTATATTATGATACATTTTAGACCATGTGAATCAATTAGTCTATTTTGGGACCCCATGAAACCACTTATATGTGAGAATTACATTTTATAATATTTAATTTAATGTAAAGAGAAATATGACATAAATGTGTATCTACTTAATAAAACAATGTTAATATTGGATTATACATAAGATAAATTATAATATAAATATTCATTGGAAATAAATAAATATTTACTACATCATGATATTTTATTATTAATTTTTAAATACCAAATTATTGAATTTATTTATGACACAATGATGATGTTGTGATTACCTTATTAATGAATGATTTAGATAATTGAGATTATAAATATTAAAATAAATTTATATTGAATCTTTTTATGATGTAATAAAATTTTATGGATGAGTATGACTTATTATATTTTAATTAGTGATGTTTTTTATAATTAATATTGTTTTATGGATTTTTAGAATTCATGATATGAATATTATAAAAGATGACATAAATGAGTTTTTAAAACAAATACTATTTTATTAAATGATATAATAAACATTAAAATATATTATTCATAAAAATGACTTATATAATGTTAAAAATATCATGAATTAACCACTTGAGGTTCTATAGTCATTTTATATTAAATATATTAACCATATGTTATTAATATACAAGAAGACATGGTATGTGTTAAATTAGTTAACTAAGGGATAAAGCTAAATGATAAGGTTAAAAATGATATCTAAACATGTGTAAAACCTAATTTTTGAGATTACTTAGAACTATAAACAACATATATTCTAATTAAATAATTTTTTTCACCTTCATAACCGAAAATTAATTTATAATAAAATAACATTTCTATATTTTTTCAAAAGTAACCATCACTACTCTTATAAATGGGAACATCACTTTCTCGTTAACATAAACTTAAAAAGCCTTTTGATTCGGACAACCCCTACCCATTACTTCTCCCAACATCCATAAATGCATCCTAGAATCATAAAATATCCCAGAGATCCATCCTAAGGAGTTATTTTTTTCAAATAAAAAGAAAACCCCCAAAGAAGAATTAATCATTTTATCCCCTCTTCCAAAGTTCATTCATCTTCTACTTCAACATTCTATGTTGATTACACACTAAATTAATAACTCAAATATAATATAAATGTTTACATTTTATTATAATTATTGTAAATCATTATACCTACTTTTATATATCCAATGAATAACATTATCACCATGCATGCGTACGTACGGCTTACCGTCTCCACCCCGTGGTGTAATTTGTTTTTCCACATTACTTTATTTGGATAAGTATAATGAAGAGTATAATGTTTTTAAATAATTAATATAAAAATATAATTATTTTTAAAATTAATATTCCATCCTACTAATTACCATTTAACCTTCATGATAATAATATCGACCCTCATGCGTATGTATGGCTTACCATCTCCCAAATGCAATGAGATTCATTTTCAACATAAACCATCCAAGAATGATTATTAAAAATATATATTATTAAAAATTATGAAATATAAGACATAATATGTATACTGGAACTATATATATATATATATATATATATATATTTATGCACATATATAGGATTCACTTACTTCAATTCAATACGATAAAAAATCGTAAACAATGTTCATGCATATGTATGGCCTACCGTCTCCATGAAAAGAGTATTACATTTCATATATCTATATGTTATATATATTTATATGAAGAATATATCTGATATTTATATCATATTATTCATTCATTATGTATGTAAATCATGATCTATGTAATATGATCAAGAATAAGAAGTCAAAAAGCATACGATAAACAAAGTAATTTTTACCCAAATTGTTTCACTAACATAGAATTGTTAATTAAAGGGTACTATAAAGTAATATAAGAATCATATATGATATCATAAACATTATTATGATTCTGATATATTTAAATAATATTCTTAAACACATTTCACATTACTTTTTGACATATATAAAGAGTACCAGTCCTAAGTTAATGGAAAATTTTGCAATCTCATTTTTATCTAAGATTGTTTATAAAAAAGTATTTACTATAGATATATTTATCATCCATTTCCATGTATTATAAAAAATATATCATAAAATTTTTAATATCAATCTATGTATTTTTAATGTCATTGTTACCAATTTTTTGATTTCACTACATGGAATGGAAGGAATCATTATTTTTTTTTCGAATGAGGTACTATTTAACTTTTGCAGAAAAAGTATTAAGAGAATGTTATCTAACATATAAGTCATGAATGTATTTTTTATGGTTTCTTAATGCCTTATTTCAATGAATAATACTCTACAATATTTTCAAGTTTATTTGTAATTAAAATAATTTCTTTTAAAATTTCACGGAATTTTGAGAATAGAAAATATATTTGATGAAAAACAGATATTTTCCTCAAGAAAAAAGTTAATATGTTTTATCAAAATTATTTTCCATCTATTTTGACATATGGTTATTTTTATATCCCATTTATTAATATGATTTTTTTTCTGTTTAAGATGTATTTAATTTTATGAAATCTATTTATTTTATATGTATTTTGATTGAATGTGTATGAGAAAACCATTTTATATCATGGGTTATGCTATGATGAACGATTTATGTTTTTTTGGAACATGTAAGAATGATTTCATAATAATATAGGTGATGGGTGGGAAATATATATCCATCCAATGGATAGGGTGATGATTTATATCTCATGATATAAACATGAATGGAATGACTAGTATATCTGGTTTAGTAATATAGGGATTTAATGACAAGTAAACATGGTTCAGAAATGGACATTGTTCACTTTGATGGACTTGGAAGCAATTCCTTGGATACTATAAAAATAATAATTTCTTATTTTTTTTTGAAATAATTACATGCTTTATTACAATGATATTTTATCATATTTAATGTTATTCTATGATCTATGTCCTACGTACTACCAAAATTTATTTCATGACTCATGATTTTGGTGTTTAAAATTTTAATGAATGATTTTATGTTCAAATGTTTATGGTTTGATTTATTTCTATATGTTTACCCATATAAAGAATTTTAGATCACCCGTTTTATTTTTTATTTTCCCCAATATATAATGAATGGTTTTTGGCAGGAAAAGAAGGGGAAGATAATTATGGGAGATGTTGAGGATCTCTCACCAAGCTAAAAGAATGTGTTCTGAGTTTCTAAAGTCACTAGACTAATATAGTTTTTGGGAGTTGGTATGTGTCATATGTTAAGTATTCTGAAAAAAATCTAATGTTCATATAAGTCAAGAAAGAATTATTAGAGTAGGTGTCATAGGGAAGGTTCAGTCAAAATTTGGAAACTAGGATGTGACAGCATTAGTGATATCCCAAGATATATTTCTAAGATACATCTATGGATGTCAAAATGTTTAAGCATATCTGTAGGTTAATGTCCTAGAATTATGGTAACAATCTTAAATAATCAAGAATTAAACTAAGAATTTAGAGATTTAAAATAATCCATCTTGATTATATATTTTTCCTTGTATGATTTTCACATAGCATAATATTATTTTGGGGTTTTAGAAAATGGTTTGAAAAATGGGGATTACTGTTATTGGATAGTATGATGGATAATGGAATGATATAACCAACTAGAAACCAAATAAAATGGGAGTTGGAAGGTGAATCATAATTATTATACCAAATAGAAATCATAAAATATGATCAATAAACTCAACTTTGGTGAATATCTGGAAGCAGCTAATATGAGGAAGATGGAGTTTCATAGTGATCATAGAGGAATGAAAGTTCAATATTCTTCATGTAAATAATGTGGGAAGGGGAATCATGGAGAATGTTTCAAAGGAACTCAAAGATGCATTGGGTGTGGAAAATTAGGACTCAATGAAATTAATTGCAAATGAAAAGGTTCAGTTAACATAATGGATAATGATAATGGTATTTATAAGACTTCAAAAAAAGTTAAATGTTTTAATGGTGGAATATATGGGCATTATACAAATTGATTCCATATGAGATAATCTCATGTAGGTAATTAGCATGGTCGTATGGGTAGTATTTACGTTGATGGTGATAAAAAGACTACAAATGATATATGATATGCAAGAAGTGTTGAGGAATAAAATTATGAAGCTCAATCAACGGTTTAAGATGATAGTAGAATGATTGAATGTTTATCAGGAATAATGTATAGTCATATGGAATAAAAAAACACATAAGGATTGTTATATTTTGTATCTTCCTTAAGTATACGAAAGTATATTTTGATTGGTACTAGTAACCATGAAAATTTATTTAGTTATTTTTTCAAAACATATGATATGTGAATAATGATGGGATAAAGAGATAATGAGTTGTTTGATAGTATTAATGACCTTAGGACTAATATAAGGGAAAAGTGATCTCATGTATTGTGTATATATAATAATTGGATTTTTGGTATGAGTAAATAGTTATCATTTAACATCATTCTTGTATTCACTGGGGTTTTATAGTAAATCATGTTTCAAGAGAATACATGATTAAGGTATTCACATGTTTTGAATGTGACAACCAAGAACTACATTATGAGATATGGGTGAACCCTAAGTGGTTAATTAATAAACATAATATAAACATCCAAAAGAACCCTAAGTGGTTTATTAATGATACACCTATAATTATATAATTCTTTTTTCCAAACATTATATTTTTAGAAATATTATATCAATTAATAATATAATATTTGTTTTTAAAACTCTTTTATGTTAATTTTGACACTATTTGGTAATTGGTTTTAGATAAAGTCATAAAATCATGATTCACTCCTAAAAATTATTTAATCAACCCTATCACGTCATATTCATGTATATAATTCGTGGTTGGCATCAAAACATTCAAATTATATTTATTTAAGTATTTTAATATCATTTATTTGATTGTTTCATTAATAATAAAAATACTACATCATTATTGTGTCATATATAAATATATATTTGTATGTCTAAAATGTATAAATAAAATATCAAGATATACGAAATATTTTTAGATTCCTAATGATTATTTATACTCAAACAGATCAATTATATAACCTCATATAATAATTGTTTTACTAAAAGATGTTTTATTTTGTTATTTTTGTCTTTACTTTAGATTATTTAATATAAAATGTCAATATTAATCCCATGTGGATCCATGGGGTCCCAAAATCTACCCATGGATTCCCATGGTAAGACATGTATCATACAATAGGGTTAAGACACGTGTTAGGGTAATTTAATATTATTATAATATTATTTTTATACATTATTTAATATATTTGCTGCTTTAACCACTCAAAATAAAATATTTACTCAAGTAAATAATCATAATGTCTAAAAATAAAAGATACTTATTTACACAATTTGGTCCTTCTGATTCCAAATATTTAATCCATTTTTTTCATAATTCAAAACAAAGAAGTGGTAAAATTTAATTTAAAATTAATTCCAGTTGTCAAAACAAAAAACATATTTTTATGACATAATAACTATCAAAAGATTGAAACTTTTTTATGTCCAGTTTAATCATGATATTACATCCAATGACCTAAATTATATTTAGTGATAAAAATATTATATAATTATACTTAAAAAAAATTTAAATGAATAATTTAATGAAATAAATTATTTTAATTAAAAAATTTGTTTTTAATTAAAATTTAGTATTTTTCATTATTCATAATTAATTAAATGTTATCAAAAAAAGTACCAAAAATTCACCCTAAGCTAATTATATATTCCTAATCCAAAAATGATATCCATTTTGAATGATAAAATTAATAAAATTTCAAAAAGTGGGTATTACCATTCATAACGGCTAGATTGATTGGTTGAAGTGTGATAGAATAATGAAGTTACGTACAATGCAAGCTATTTCATTATTCAATGGGAAACGTGTCGTGGAAGCTTTGGGTGTTAAATTCTCCCCTCCTTCAAATAATTTCTTTCTCGAAATTTCTATAATACTACCGCAAAAAATGATTCGGGTGGTTTTTCATCATAAGTTCCACTTGTTCCCACATTGCGTCTTCCACCTTATGGTTTCTCTATAGAAATTTTACTAGACGAGTCATTCGGTTTCTCAACATTTGTTCTTTGGTATGAAGAATATTGTCATGCTCTTCACAAGAAGACAAATCAGTTTCTATTTCAATTTTTTCATTGGTGACTATATGTGTTGGGTCAGGCATGTATTTTCTAAACAATGATACTCGAAACACATCATGATCTTTGAAGAGACTTGAAGTCATTGCCAAACGATAAGCTACAACTCCAATTCATTCATGAATTTCGAATGGTCCGATGTACCTGGGTCTCAATTTACCTTTATTACCAAAATTTATACAACCCTTCCATTGAGATACCTTCAAGAAAACATGGTCTCCAACATGAAATTCCAAATCCTTCCTTTGGTTATCAGCTTAGATCTTTTTCCTACTTTGTAAAGCTTTGATGTGGGATTGGATAACCTTCAACTTTTCCATTGTTTCATCAACATTTTCTAGGACTATGAGTTTTCATTCACCAACATCATCCCAACAAGTTGGTGTGTGACATCACATTCCATATAACTCTTCATATGGTACCCTCTAAAGACCTGAATGGTAGAAATTGTTATATAAAAATTCTACCCAATGAAAATATGGATTACACATACCTTGAAAGTCACGTGAGCAAGATCTCAACATGTCTTCTAAGGTTTGAATAGTCCGTTCAGATGGTCCATCAGTTTGAGGGTGGTAGGCTGTGCTTAAACAACGTTCAGTATCCAGGGATTTTTTTGACTTTTCCAGAATATTGATGTAAAATAGGGATGATGATCAGAAAAAATTGATAAGGGTATCCATTAAGTCTTAAAACATTATTAATATATAGTATTATTATACATTCAATTCATAAATATTGTCTTATAGAACGGAAATGTGCTAACTTGGTAAGACAATCAAAAATTACACTTATCAGATCATTCCTTCTAGGAGTCTATGGTAGCCCCATGTCAATGTCCATCATGATATTATCACATTTCCACTCATGTATGGTAAGAGGTTTCAAGACTCCTCCGGGCTGTTGCCTTCCAGCTTTAACTTATTGACAACACTTACATCTTAACTCAAAATCTGCAATCTCCTTCTTCATGTTTTCCCACAAAAAATGTTCCTTCAAATCTCTATACATCTTGGTTTACCAGGATTTATAATGTAATTTGAGCTTTGAGGATCGTCTTACAATTACCTTTTTAGATCTTGAATATCGGGAACAAAAAAGTCTCTTCCCAAATATCAAAATTCCATCTTAATATATGAAGTCACTCAATCTCCCATTACTTACATATTTAATCTTCTTTTGAAACCCCTCATCATTATCCTGAAAACTTTTTATCCTTTCTACTAAAGATGGGTTTTCAGCCATTTGAAAAAGTATTGATGTTTTACTTTCCATGATTATTCTCGTATCTATTTCCACTAGATCCATGAAAATATGATCCCTTAATACACTCATCTTGTTTGGAACTCTATGATATTTTATGGTCAAAGCATCTTCCACCTTATTTTCCTTCCCCGAGTGGTAGTGTAAAGTGAAATAATAATCTTTGGGTAATTCAAGCCATCACCTTTGCCTCATTTTGAGTTATTTTGGTGAGAAAATATACTTCAATCACTTTTGATCAGTATAAATCTAACATTGATCACCATAAAGATATTTTCTCCATATTTTCATATCAATGATTACTACTTCTAACTCAATAACATGAGTATGATAGTTTTTCTCATGAATGTTTAGTTATCGTGATGAATCGAAAATAACATTATGATTCTGTATATGGACACAACCAAATCCTTTCCTTGAAGAATAACTATAAATAACAAACCCATTTTTCTCTGATTGTAGTGTCACGAAAAGAGAATTGATGAATATTATTTTCAATTCCTCAAATCATTCTTCACACTCTTTTGTACAGAAAAATTTAACCCCTTTTCATGTGATATCAGTTACTGGGTTAGCCAATCAAGATAAATTCTGGAAGAAACACCGATAATAACCTTCTAAACCAATAAAACTGTGTACCTCAGTTATACTCATCGGTGCTAGCCATTCTTGGTTTGACATGTTCTTTTATGGATCAACAAATATTCCATCCATAGAGACAACTTTCCCAAGAAAAGAAATCTCTTAAACCCAGAATTCAGACTTGATGAACTTCCCATATAATTAATTTCTTCTAAGGGTTCTAGGAAGAGTGTGAAAGTGATTTTCATGATCATCATATATTTTGGAGTATACCAGGATATCATAAATAAATACCACTACAAAGTCATAAAGTTGTTCCTTGAAAGCATTGTTCAATAGATCCATGAAAATAGAGGGTGTATTACTCAGCCCAAAAGGCATTATTGTAAAATCATAATGCCCATACCTGGTTCGAAATGATGTTTTCAGAATGTCTTCCTTTTTCACACACAACTGATAATATCCAGATGGAAGGTCAATCTTTGAAAAATATTGTGCTCCAAGAAGTTGGTTGAAGATATCATCATTGTGTGGTAGGGGATACTTGTTCTTCATTCTTTTAACATTGATCTCCCTTTAGTCAATGCACAACCTCGTAGATCTGTTATTCTTCCTAACAAAAATGACAGGGGCACCCCATGGAGAAAAAAAAGGCTGAATAAATCCCTTATTACTCAATTAATATAGTGGTTTCTTTAGTAAAACTAATTCCATAGTGTCCATTCTATAAGGGGTATTCAATATGGTCCTTGAACCAGAAATTAAATCAATGGAAAACTCAATTTCTGATTCTGGAGGATGTCCAGATAAATCCCCTAGAAACACATCATCATATTCTTTCACAATAGGAACATCCTATATTATAAAATTCTTTTCCTCATCCATAAGTATTACATTCTCATTCTCTCCAATAATATAATTTAGTAGAACTGTAGGGGTGGATATAGAAAAAAATCAGGTGGTGTGAAAGAGCGCTGTCGTGGGCGCCCTCAAATGATTAATGTGATTTGGGGTACTTAGGTGCAGCAGAGTGGCTGACCAAGGTCGTCTCTCAAAGGAGGAAGTGAATTAAAACAATTTTTAGAGGTATTATAGAAGTAAAATAAAAGAGAATAAAAACACTACTTGAAAGGATGGGGGTGGTTGTTTATAGTTTATGAATCTAGAAGAAGTTTGCTGGAAGAAGATTGCATTTTTTTTTTAATTTTGAAATGAAGTTTCGATTAGAATGACACAACAAGAAGATGTTTTTTTAGAAATCTATTTTAAAAGGGGTAATCGGTCTAACTCTACCTCTTCAATAATTTATTAATAATTATCATTTAAATTAATATTCACTTAATTATGATCTCTTAATTTGTTAAATCCCGAACCCTACGAGAATTAACTTTACCACGAAGATTGAAGTGAATTTTAACCTTAGGATAACTTTGGAACATGCAATCGCGACACCCTGCTTTGATGGATGCTCTAAAATTAGCTTATGGTATGTGGTAAATTAAGGCACATAACCACTCTGTAAATGAGGATTAATTGATTTTAGGGATTATATTTGAACTCTATAAATTGATCCCATGTGGTTTTGAATTACCGGTTAAGGTTGCGCTCTCACAGTTCACACAATTCCCGACCTCGCGTGTTTTGTGTTAACTATTCAATTGCTTGATTAGTTTCATTTAAATTAAAAACTCAATTAATAGATCATAATATGTGAATTACAGTATCTCATTGATTCAAAATAAATGAATGAAGAAGGATAGAGGTCGATCGATTATTAAAAAGAACTACTCTTCCATGGGTGGTGTAGTCATCGTGGAGACGTTTTGCATAAGCAACGGATTGAAAGGGTAGAACCCAATATTGTCTCCACTGTTGATTCCAACCCAATTAAGAAGATTAAGATAAGAAGAAGAGGTATGAACACAGAATATTATTTGAAGAAAAATTCAAGAAACAAACATGAAAGAAAAGAAATACAAAGAAGAGGTGAGAGAGCAGAGCCTTTTTGGAAGAGAAGTTTGCACAAAGGATTACTTCTTCCAAGAGTTGTGAGGGGCTCCCAAGAGACACCCTTTCGGCCACACCTTCCCAAAGCCTCCACCAGCCCTCTCAAAGAGTTAAAACCCCCTTTAAATAGATTTTGTGAGGGCTAGGGATACATAACTTTTTAAGTGTGAAATGAAAATCTCGGCTAAATATTTTATTCCAACTTTTACCACAAATTTGACCTCCAAAACGCGAGAATTGACCGGCCTTCCAGAAGGATGATATATGCCACATCATGTCCCCGAGCGTTCCGCAAAATTTGGGCTCAATCGAAGCCCGTATGTAGAGGATATGGCCCAAATACAGAACCTTCTACATTCTGGCGAGCCCAGCCCAACTTTGACTTCATGGCCCAATGTCAACAACCAAATGAACTCTTTAGCTTTAGTGTCTTGAATAAAAGTTGTCGATAATTAAGTTAGAAACACTTTTAAAAAATTTCAAATTCAAATAATAAATATAAAAATATGTATCCTCGAAATACTACAATGCACTATTAAGGGTAAAACTTGAATATTCACCAAATTTTCAAATGAATGATCAAATCCCAAATATTTTATAAATAAACATGTTTAACACAATGTGAGGAAATTATATCATTTATTATCAATAAAATATTCAATAAAATAGTGTTTTATCAACTCCCCCACACTTACCCTTTTGCACACCTGGAAAAAACCTCATATCAAATAAACATCAATATCAAATCAAAACCAATTTTAAAACACATATCTTTAAGATCAATCAATTTCACACCAAGAATAAAAAAGATATCATGCCTCATAAAAAACCTTATTTCAAGTTATCAATTTATATAATTCAATATATTTTCACTTCATTTATCCGCCCATGCACAAAACACTTACCTTGCTTGAATTTTCTCTCATCACTCAAATATCAATTTTTTTTTGCAATGTCTTTCTCATCCAAACGCATACAAGGGTCACCATAGGCTTGATAGATTCCTGCATCGCTACCCGATGTGAGTCAAGGACATATGTTTATCATGGAGGCTTTTCAGGGTTGTTCTGTGGCTTTCGGTTGGTAGGATTAAGATGTGAAAAACTCTGAGGCTGAATGAGGAGGGCTTGACTCTTTTAAAGCAAAATTGCATTAATCTAATTTTCACTTAAATAGGGTCTTATATTCAATCCCCATAGTATCAATTCATCTCCATCATCATGAAAAGTAATGTAAGGTTTACAACATTCATCATTTCAGCATAAAAAATGTCAATCTTCTAAAACATGATTTTCTTGAAAGCTCCAGATGGGCACAACTTTCCACCTCAATTAGAAGCTCCAGAAAAGGCACAGCTTCACTTGTCATGAAAGCTCCAGAAAAGGCACATCTTTCAATATAATGACTTTCTTTAGCAGCAAACACATCTCTTCAGAATTTATTTTTCCACCCAAAGTATCACATAATATGGTGGCACAACAGAAGACAGCTTCCCCACACTTAAGCTCAGCTAGATTATGCAATTTCACTTCAAGAGTTGGTTGGATAAGGAAAATTGGCTTGTAATGTGGCTTAACCTAACAGGCTGTGCATGGATTCTAAGGGCTACAAGGATTAAATATTCAAGGTAGGCCATTATAAAAAAGGATTATTTGAAATAGGGGTTTTAATACCAAACAAATGCCTCAATCATTTAAACACAAGTACCTCAAACCCTCAAGTTTTGACAGGAATAGATCAAATTCTGGTTAGATCAAGTATGGTTTGGTTCTCTCAAGAAGTGAGGTGAATGTAAAGAATATGAAAATAATGGTTTAGAAGCCTCACAGGAATGTGATTTCAAATATAAAGACAGTGAGATTGGCATGGGATTCAAAATTCAGCATACTTTGCATGGAATTACTAAATATTTGAACTTGAAACAAAGTCATTTCAGCATTCATTTAAGCTTAGTTTCAAGGGGTAAATTGTTTCACTTATTGATATGGATTTAAAAATGGTTATGAGAATCATTTCAGCTCAAAAGTTTCAAAAACACACAGAAAATTGTAAAATAAAAACACAAATTTTGAAAAACAGACAATTTTTTTTTGGTTTTTTTTATCAGGAAAACAATTGAAATTACTAAACTAAAAGGTTCCCTCCCCCACACTTAAAATATTGCATTGTCCTCAATGTGAACCCGTGAGATGATATATGCACATGAAATTCAGAATTTTGAAATAGGACAAATAATATAAAAGTGAAAGGGTTAGGAACAGCCTGATGTGATCAAGTGATGATGGGGTCATGCAGTGTGATAAAATCCACTGCATCAGTAGGATGTCCCTCAATGTATCTCTTCAAACGTTTCCCATTGACTGTAAATCTCCTTCCAGTGTCCTCTTGTGTGATCTCCACTACACCATAAGGAAAAACATTAGACACAATATAAGGACCTAACCATCTGGAACGCAACTTACCAGGCATCAACTTCAGTCGTGAACTATAGAGAAGGACTTTCTCTCCAACATTAAACTCCCTTTGTTGGATCATTTTGTCATGAGCTGCTTTTGATCTTTCCTTGTAGAGCCTTGAGTTCTCATATGATGACAATCGAATCTCCTCAAGCTCTTGAACTTGCAACTTCCTTTAAATTCCAGCTTGGGCCAAATCCATGTTGCATTTCTTTATAGCCCAATAAGCCATATGCTCGACTTCCACTGGGAGATGACATGATTTCCCAAAAACAATCCAAAATGGGGACATACCAATGGGGGTCTTGTATGCTGTTCTATAAGCCCACAATGCATCATCCAAGTGCTTGCTCCAATCCTTCCTATTTGGCTGCACGGTTTTCTCCAAGATATTTTTCAACTCACGATTTGAAACCTCAGCCTGGCCATTTGTTTGGGGGTGGTATGGTGTTGATGATTTGTGTGTCAACCCATACATTCGAAGGAGGGACGCAAAATTCCTATTGCAAAAGTGTTTCCCTTGGTCACTGATGATGGCCTTTGGTACTCCAAACCTGCAAAAAAAATTGTGCTTTGACAAAGTCCACAACAACATGAGAATCGTCAGTAGTGGTGGCCTTGGCCTCCACCCATTTACTCACATAATCAACACCAACCAAAATGTACAAAAATTCAAATGAACTAGGAAAAGGACCCATAATGTCGATGCCCCATATATCAAAAATCTCACAAAATAGTATGGGTTGTTGGGGAATCTCATGTCTCCTAGAAATGTTCCCAGTGTGTTGGCAACGAGAGCATGACTTACAAAACAAATGGGCATCATGGAACAACCTAGGCCGATATAATCCAGAGTCTAAAACCTTCCTAGCTGTCCGTTGGGGTCCAATGTGTCCACCACAAGCAAGTGTATGACAGAAATGAAAAACAGACTCAAACTCATGATCGGGAACACACCTCCTAATGACTTGGTCACTACACATGCGCCAGAGGTACGGATCATCCCAAACATAAAATCTTTACTCACTCTTTAATTTTTGGACTTGATGTTTCTTCAAATTTACAGGGATTTCAGAGCCAACAATGTAATTAACTAAATCAGCATACCAAGGATGCTTACCTGAGATGGTATAGAGATCCTCATCGGGGAAAGTGTCCCGAAGTGGTACCTGGTCCAAGGTGTCACCCTCTAGTGTGTGAGTAAGCCTACTCATGTGGTCCGCCACCAAGTTTTATGACCCCTTTTTGTCCTTTATCTCGATGTCAAACTCTTGAAGAAGGAGCATCCAACGGATAAGTCGCGGCTTTGCATCTGGATTCTTCAGGAGGTACCTCAAAGCTGCATGGTCAGAAAAAACAACTACTTTAGAGCCCAATAAATATGAACGGAATTTTTATAAAGCAAATATGACAGCAAGAAACTCTTTTTCTGTGGTTGTGTAATTTTATTGGGCTGAATCTAGTGTCCTTGATGCATAGGTGATCACATGTGAACGTCCTTCCACCCTTTGAGATAAGACAGCTCCAACCGCGAAGTTGGAGGCGTCAAACATAAGCTCAAATGGAAGATCCCACCGTGGGGGCTGTATGATAGGTGGAGTGGTCAGACACTTCTTTAGCTCATCAAAGGAAGTCCTACAAGAATCATCAAACACAAAATCAGAATCTTTTTGAAGTAATCGTGACATAGGAAGAGAGATCTTACTAAAATCTTTGATGAAGCGCCGATAAAATCATGCATGCCCTAGGAAATATCTAACATCACACACAGATGAAGGATAGGGTAAGGATGAAATAATTTCTACCTTAGATCTATCAACCTCTATCCCATGTATTGACACCACATGCCCTAAGACAATGCCATGCTCTACCATAAAATGACACTTTTCAAAGTTCAGGACCAGATTCCTCTCAGTACAACGATTCAACACATTTCCCAAACTACATAGACATTCATCAAATGAAGACCCATACACTGTAAAATCATCCATAAATACCTCCATGCAGGTCTCAATAAAATCAGAAAAAATACTCACCATACATCTCTGGAAGGTACCTGGGGCGTTGCAAAGTCCAAATGGCTTCCTACGGTAGGCAAATGTGCCAAAGGGACAGGTGAATGTAGTTTTCTCCTGATCCTCTGGAGCTATAGGAACCTGAAAATATCCAGAAAATCCATCCAAGAAACAATAGTGTGTTTTCCCAGCTAGTCTCTCGAGCATTTGATCAATAAATGGGAGGGGGAAATGGTCCTTGCGAGTGGTCTGATTTAGTTTCCTATAATCAAAACACACACGCCAACTGTTTTGCACCCTCATTGGAACTAAATCATCTTTCTCATTTTTAACAACAGTAAAACCAGTTTTCCTAGGCAAAACCTAAATTGGACTTACCCACTATGAATCTGAATGGGAAAGATTATACCTGCCTCGAGAAATTTCTCTACGAAGGACTCACACCCATGGAGAGGAGCATGGTAGATGCTGCGGCTGGAGGAGCATTGGTGCACAAAGGCTTATATTAATCTTCTACATACGGTCTTAGATTGAGACCAAATGTTGCGGAAAGCTCGGGGACATGATGTGGCACAAATCATCCTTCTGGAAGGCTGGTCAATTCACGCGTTTTGGAGGTCAAATTGGCGGTGCAAGTTGGAATAAAATATTTAGCCGAGATTTTCATTTCACACTTAAAAAGTTATGTATCCCTAGACCTCACAAACTCTATTTAAAGGGGGCTTTGACTCTTTGAGAGGGCTGGTGGAGGCTTTGGGAAGGTGTGGCCGAAAGGGTGTCTCTTGGGAGCCCCTCACAACTCTTGGAAGAAGTAAGCCTTTGTGCAAACCTCTCTTCCAAAAAGGCTCTCCTCTCTTACCTCTTCTTTGTATTTCTTTTCTTTCATGTTTGTTTCTTGAATTTTTCTTCAAATAAAATTCTGTGTTCATCCCTCTTCTTCTTATCTTAATCTTCTTAATTGGGTTGGAATCAAGAGTGGAGACAAGATTGGGTTCTACCCTTTCAATCTGTTGCTTATGCAAAACGTCTCCACGATGACTACACCACCCATGGAAGAGTGGTTCTTTTTAGTAATCAATCGACCTCTATCCTTCTTCATTCATTTATTTTTAATCAATGAGATACTGTAATTCACATATTATGATCTATTAATTGAGTTTTTAATTTAAATGAAACTAAGCAAGCAATTGAATAGTTAACACAAAACACGCGAGGTCGGGAATTGTGTGAACTGTGAGAGGGCAACCTTAACCGGTAATTCAAAACCACATGGGATAAATTTGTAGAGTTCAAATATAATCCCTAAACTCAATTAATCCTCATTTCCAGAGTGGTTATGTGTCTTAATTTACCACTGACCATAAGCTAATTTTAGAGCATCAATCAAAGCAGGGTGTCGCGATTGCATGTTCCGAAGTTATCCTAAGGTTAAAATTCACTTCAATCTTTGTGGTAAAGTTAATTCTCGTAGGGTTTGGGATTTAACAAATTAAGGGAACATAACAACTCTGGAAATGAGGATTAATTGAGTTTAGGGATTATATTTGAACTCTACAAATTGATCCCATGTGGTTTTGAATTACCGGTTAAGGTTGCGCTCTCACAGTTCACACAATTCCCGACCTCGCGTGTTTTGTGTTAACAATTAAATTGCTTTATTAGTTTCATTTTAATTAAAAACTCAATTAATAGATCATTATATGTGAATTACAGTATCTCATTGATTCAAAATAAATGAATGAAGAAGGATAGAGGTCGATCGATTACTAAAAAGAACTACTCTTCCATGGGTGTTGTAGTCATCGTGGAGACGTTTTGCATAAGCAACGGATTGAAAGGGTAGAACCCAATCTTGTCTCCACTCTTGATTCCATCCCAATTAAGAAGATTAAGATAAGAAGAAGAGGGATGAACACAGAATATTATTTGATGAAA
Organism: Viscum album; assembly: GCA_963277665.1. Taxonomy (NCBI): domain Eukaryota; kingdom Viridiplantae; phylum Streptophyta; class Magnoliopsida; order Santalales; family Viscaceae; genus Viscum; species Viscum album. Next base: position 1,208,007,493 of record OY728163.1, on the reverse strand, counting down.
AATTCAAGAAACAAACATGAAAGAAAAGAAATACAAAGAAGAGGTGAGAGAGGAGAGCCTTTTTGGAAGAGAGGTTTGCCCAAAGGCTTACTTCTTCCAAGAGTTGTGAGGGGCTCCCAAGAGACACCCTTTCGGCCACACCTTCCCAAAGCCTCCACCAGCCCTCTCAAAGAGTTAAAACCCCTTTTAAATAGAGTTTGTGAGGGCTAGGGATACATAACTTTTTAAGTGTGAAATGAAAATCTCGGCTAAATATTTTATTCCAACATGCACCGCCAATTTGACATCAAAAACACGTGAATTGACCGGCCATCAAGAAGGATTATTTGTGCCACATCATGTCCCCGAGCTTTCCGCAACATTTGGGCTCAATCCAAGCCCGTATGTAGAGGATATGGCCCAAATACAGAACCTTCTCCATTCTGGCGAGCCCAGCCCAACTTTGACTTCATGGCCCGATTTCAACAAACAAATGAACTCTTTAGCTTTAGTTTCCTGAATAAAAGGTGTAGATAATTAAGTTAGGAACACTGTTACAAAATTTCAAATTCAAATAATAAATATAAAAATATTTATCTTTGAAATACTACAGTGCACTATTAAGGGTAAAACTGGAATTTTCACCAAATTTTCAAATGAATGATCAAATCCCAAATATTTTATAAATAAACATGTTTAACACAATGTGAGGAAATTATATCATTTATTATCAATAAAATATTCAATAAAATAGTGTTTTATCATGGTGACATTTCTGCTCTTAAGATAAGGTACTCCTTATCATCCTTGAAAATTGTAATCCCTTTCTTCTTAAATTACTTATTTTCATCATGATTTGAAAGCCAATCTATTCCTAGGATTATATCAAATTCAATTGTGGGTATGATGATGAGATCAATAGATAAAGAAAATTTATATGCCGTAATGGGAACTGATTCACAAATCTTTGTTACGATTATACTTCCCTTAGGTATTTTGATTGAAAACACCCTTGTTATGTCAAATTAAAAATATCTAAATTTCTTAGCAAATAGGTAATATATGAAATAATGTGATGACCTAGAATAAAATAAATAATTTGAAAAATATGAGGGAACCAATAAATTACATGCCACCATGTTTTTTGGAGCTTCAACCTCAGTTGTAGTGATCTCATAAGCTTGGCCTTTCCCCCTTGACCTTTTTGAGATAAGTTCACTAGGCTCTTAGGATATTCATTTTCATAGTGCTCTTTTATCTAAAATTGTAGCATTCAACATTGACAACCTCTTTCTTCCCCATGAAATCACGAGCTTGGTGGAATTTTTCTCCATACATGAAATAGAATCACATTCCCTTCAGGAAAGTACCAGGCTATTTCTTCCCATATTTACCGCATGATGAATATTCAACTTTTCCCTTCTTCCCCTTATTTCCATTTCCAGAGTTTTCTTAAGATATCTTCTCCTCTTGCTTTACTTTAATGTCATAAGACATAAAGAATTATTTTTCTGTCTTGATATCACATGAGAAAAAATCTTCGTATGATGAGAAGTATTATGAGACTTATGCTCAAAGAGTAAATGGTTTTATCAAATCAAAGAAATGAAAAATATTAATTATTGGGTTCTGTATATAATCTACATCATTCCTTGCTAACCTTGTAATGTTACCATCATACTCTACGACATTATCATCCTCTTTTTGCATCAAAGTGAGAAATTGTCTTTCCATATCTGCTTGATGTTCATGAGTAATGTATTTTTATATGAATAGCTATTTAAACTCCCTCCATTCCATATTTGATACCTCATCATATTACACTGTGTTTGGAATTAATGACCACCACTGATCTATATCTCTTGTGAGGTGATAAACTGGCATGAAAACTTTTTCCATTTTACTACTCCCCAAAGCATGAAATATTTTCTATCATTAATTTATCCATTGTTTATCACCTAATGGATTTATAATCCCAATGAATGTTGTTGGTAGTTTCCTAATTAAGCAGTCTAGCATTGATCCTCCATGTTGTGGATCAAGGTGCTCTATTATTCATAACCTGAGTGTGTTGTCCTAGTATGGTGATAAGATAATCAACACCAGTTGTATAACCAGCTCCACGATAATAATCTGGAGTAGGAGGGAAATCCCTACAAGAATTTTGTTCATAGATACGACGTCCATTCCTTCAACTAGGTTCCATTTCTAAACATTGGCCAAAAATATATTAGTTTATGAATCACAAAACATAAATCCAAACTTGTAAACACTAAACATAAATTGGACGGTATATAGATATAATACATAATCATAATAAATGTTTTTAGGAAGTATATACACCTAAACACTTCATAATATTTTTTAATGAAAATGAGAATTATCCTAATCATATCACCTAGGAGTGTCATAACCAAGAGTGCAGCAAGGTCCCTTATCGTGCCCCAGTTCCTGTTCGACTCTAGATCAAAGTGGTGTTTTCAGTTTTTACCCCTACGTACATCTGTACCACAGCTTCCTCTACCTTCTTATATCTAGACATGGATGTATTTCTTAAAAAACTCACAAAATCTCGACAGTACCAACATTCTAGGAAGTTCTTCTATACTAATCCTCAAAGTCGATCTTAGGGTAATGTTCTATAATCTGAGTTTTCCTAAATTTGTCATCTAAGGGTTATATTAAACATTCTATGATACCAACTATAATGTCCCAACCCTAGTTACCCAGAGTAAACAAATTTTTACATAATAGTGGAATCATCAAAAAAGATCAATTCTCGAAAGACTGATTAGTTAAGTGTGCTTGGAAATACTAGATACATTCATAAGTCTTACATTACATTATAAAATGAAAAAATAAAATAAAATATTCTACATAGGCCATCATCATATCCCTTATACTATCCCTACATGTCAGTCATAATATACTTCTTCGCATTCTGGAAAAAATAAACAATAGAAAGGGGGGAGCACAGATACTCAATAAGGATAACAATGTAGCATAAACTTTCATATATAAGAATAAACATTTAAGGCAATGTATAAGACTAAAACATAAGACATTTAAATGTAAACTTTTTCTTAATGCGGAAAAGATAAAATAGAATAATTCAATTTACTTATTTACATGGATATTCTACATGTCGAATAATCACATGCAATATCAATAGCCTATTTCATAATGATGGAATTCATAATTCCAGACTTCATAACCACATATTCAAGGCCTATTGCAAATAATACATATAAGATTTTGTCAGGGACTTATGCCAAGACACTATATTGTCCCTTGAGACCTACTGATGCATCGAGGAGCTATAGCGGGATCCACCCAACACTAACTAAGTCTAATGCATTCCTCTCACAAAAAGGTTTAAAAATACCACAAATATTTGAATTAAAACTAGAACATGAAATGTCAAAAATTTATCCATAAATCATGAGTGGTATAAAAGTAACACATTAACAGTAAAAAATATCACAAAACCTTCAATACTATATGAATGTTTTGTATCATAATAAATCAACTTCAAATAAGCTCACAATCTATCAAAGGATGTTGACATAGATGAAATTGAAATTTTTTTAGAGAAATATCTCTTTATATTTTGAAATAATTAAAAATTCATATAACTATAAAAAAACATTTACTTTGAAAATATTTTTATATGACTGTAAGGGAAACATTGATGATGTTATAATGGTGGAAAATAGTAGCACCTATCGAATTAGTTTAGAAAAAACCTTTATACCTTCATTTTGTCGAAAAGGTTAAAAGATACCTTGTTTGGAAAACGATTGAAATATTCCCTTAAAACCATTTTATAAAAATGAAAAAAGGGTATAAATGAATATAACACGTAATCTAGTAAATAGTAAAAATGTTTTCGAACACATTTTTAAGAGACAAGGATGTGGATGATAAAGATGTCCCAGTAGATGCTTACATAAAAATGACCTCGGATAATAAAGAGATTGTAAAATTAACCCTTAACTTGTAATTTTATTTGGTTGAGGGTAGGTTAAACTCTTGAGTAATGGTGAAATAATTGTTATTAAATTATACAAGAAACATATTAATTAATAAGATATCAAATATGATCTTCTAATATTTCTTTGATAATGATATTTTAGTAGTATCATTGTTTCGGGTGTTAACTTATTTGTTTTTCTTTACATGATTGGTTACATAAGACATGTTTTTTACGGATAGAATGTATTAGATTCATATATTGAATGATATTATTTTCATAAATGTTATTTTTAATTATAAAATGAAAATTATTCTGGAATTATTACGATGGGGGAATTAATCTCATCGCAATCGTGGAAATGGTAACCCGTACGTACGCACGAGCGACAATATCATTCCCATAATATTAAAATATTATATAATTTGATTATATATTATATATAAAGAATCATTATAATGTTATTTTTATTATTTACATCATTTATACTCATTATTATACACATCCAAATGTGGAAGTGTTTGAATAACAAACTACACCACGACATGGAGATGGTAATCCGTACGTACGCACGTATGGTGACATTGTCATTTATATAATGTCTCGAATAATGAATATAGCTGTACCATTTTTATAATAAGATAAAAGTATATAGAAGATACTATAGTTGTTGTTTTAGAATGAAAACAAAAATTAAAGAGGAAGTGGAAGAAGAAAAGAACTTGGAAGAGGTGAGGAAATATCAACCTCTTCTTTGGGTTCTTACTTTTGATTTGATCCATAGGGTTCTTTAAGATGGCTTTCAGACTAAAGGATGTCCTCTAGGATAAAGGTAGAAACATTGGGAGGATATTTCAGATGAGTTTGTCCAATCCAATTGGCTTTGTAGGTGTGAAATTAAGAGAAGGGGAAGTGGCCTTTTATAAGAGTGGCGAGGGTCACTTTAGGAAAAGAATAAAATATTATTTTATAATAACATCATTGTCGATTTATAATTGATAAAAAATAAATTATTCTGAAGAAAAGGTGTGTATAAGTCAAAATCTACTCAACCAGTAGGTTTTAGGCATGTTTGGGTCAACGTAGTAACCTTATCTTTTAGATTTAACTCTTAGTAAAATAGTGTGACATTTACAATGTCTCTTTGTATAGTTATATTATATGGAAAATAAAATTACAATAAACTTACAAGAGAACTAAAAGTGGTTCATTAATGATACTCCTATCATTATATAAGTATTTTTTCCAAAATATATATTTTATGAAATATTTCATCAATTAATAATATAATATTTTTTAAAAACCCTTTTATGTACATTTTGACACGATTTTGTATTTGGTTATTGTTAACATCATAACAACATGATTACATTAAAAATAATTCATTTAATAAACCCTAACATGTCATATTCACCTATAAAGATCATGTATGGCATCAAAACGTTCAAATTATAAATATTTTAATATTTATAACATTATTTATTTGATTGTTTCATTAAAAAAAATTCTACATCATTACTGTGTCATATATAAATATATTTATTTTATGTCTAAAAATAATAAATAAAATATCCTAATGTAGGAAATAATTTTATATTTTTAATTATTATTTATAGTCTAATATATCAGTTATATATCCTCATATAATAATGGTTTTACTAAAATATATTATCTTTTGTTATTTTTGTCTTTATTTTTGATTATTTAATATAAAATGTCATTATCACTCTAAAGTGGCTCCATAGGGTCCCAAAATAGACCCATGTATACCCATTGTCGTAAAGGTATCATCCAATAGGGTTAGGACATGTGTGGGGTTAATTTAATATTATTATAATATTATTTTTTAACCTTATTTACGCGATTTACCCCTATAACCACGGTAAATAAAATATTTACTAAATTAAATATTGAAAATGTCTAAAAAAATTTGTAAATCCTGATTGAAAATATGGAATCCATTTTTCAAAATTAAAAACATTGAATTGGAAGAAATTATTTTAAAATTAATTCCTGTTGTCAAAACAGAAGGTGTGTTTTTATGAAATAATAACTATCAAAAGATTCACACTTGTTTATATCCAGTTTAATCGTGAGATTAAATCCAATGATGTAAATAATATTAAATGGTAAAAATATAGTCTAATAATACTTTTAAACCATTCGAATGTAAAATTTAACACTATAAATTATTGCGAATAAAATTTTGTTTTTAATTAAAATTTATTATTTTTCACTATTCATAAAACTTTGTATGTTTTTAAAAAAGTACCAAAAATTCACTGTAACATAATTTCTATATTCTAGATCCAAAAATGATGTTCATTTTGAATGATAAAATTTATAAAATTTCAAAACCTGTGTATTACCATTCATAACAGCTTGTTTTATTGGGCGTCGTGTGTTAAAATCTCGAAGTTGCATACAATGCAAGTTATTGTATTATTCAAGTAGAAAAATACCATGGAAGCTTGGAGTGTTACACACTATTTTGAAAACCCATAGAAGAAATTAATTATATGGGATGTTTAGAATGTGTGAATTCTGGCATCAAGAGATTTATTTTCATTTCCATATTTTCTCTATGGATGTAATCTCTGTTGATCATTCAAAGACCAAGGGAATCAATGAATGGAAAACACCGATGAGTGTAAATTAGGTACACCATTTTATTTGTTTATCATGTTATTATCAACAATTCATCCAGAATCATACCTGGTTGGGTAACCCATTATCTATGATCAGACGTAAAGGGGTTAAATTTGATTGGAAATAAGAGTGTGAAAAATGTTGTGAAGAATTGATGAAAAGATTAGTCCATTCTATTATCTTGACTCTACCTTCAAGGAACGATTTGGTTGTTATTTATAGTTATGCTTTAGATAAAGGAAATGGTTTTTTCTATATGAATAATGATAGAGTTATCACCTATGCATCATAATAGCTAATCATTCTTGAGAAAAACTATTCTTCACATGATCTTGAGTTACCATCTGTAATCATTGCACTGAAAATATGGAGACACTGTCTCTATGGTAAAAAATGCGTGATTTATACTGATCAAAATAGTTGTATGTATTTTTTCTATTATAAAGAACTCAACATGAGGAAAAGACGATGGATTGTACTACTTAAGGATTATGATTTCACTATACACTACCACCCAGGGAAGGAAAATATAGTTGAAGATGCTTTAATCAGAAAAGATTAGTGAGTTTTGTACATGATGAGAGTTAAAAGGGATCATATTTTAATTAATATAGTAAAGATAGATATAGAAATAACCATGGATGTTGAAACATCAATACTTTTTTCAAATGGTTTCAAAACCATATTTACTGGAAATGATAAAGAGGTCTCAGTCTGATGATGAGGAGATTAAAAAAAAGATTAATGTTGTGAATGATGGGAGATGGAGTGACATCATATATGAACATGAAATTTTGATATTTGGGAAGAGACATTGTGTTTCTAACATATCTAATATAAAAAGGGAATCTTAACATAATGCTTATAGCTTCAATTTCTATATACACCCTGGGAGCACTAAGATGTATCAAGATTTCAAGGAACATTTTTATTGAGACAAAAATAAGAGGGAGATTGAAGATTTTGTGTCAATATATATGATTTTTCAATAAATGAACACTGTAAAGTAACAAACTATAGGAGTCATGAAACCTCTTCCCATACATGAGTGGAAAAGGGATAATATTACGAAGGATTTTTTCATGGGGATACAAAAGACTCATAGAAGGAATGATGCAATATGTTTCATTGTTGATAGTTTTACCAAGTTAGCTAATTTTCATGGCATAAGAGAAGATTTACCACTTGAACATCTAGAAAGTCTATATATTAATGAATTTGTAAGACTCTATTGTGTACCCTTATCAATTATTTCTGATAGTGATACCTATTTTACCTAAATATTTTTGAAAAGTCTTTAGAATGCCTTGGATACTGAACTTCATTTGATTGATGCCTTCCACCCTCAAACTGATGGACAATCAGAACAGACTATTCAAACCTTAGAAGAGATGTTGAGATCTTTCTCACTTGACTTTCAAAATATGTATGATCAATATTTACTTCTCTTAAAATTTTCCTATAACAATAGCTTCAATTAAAGTATTTAGATGGCACCATATGAAGCGTTATATGGAAAGTGATGTCGCTGACCAACTTGTTGGGATGATGTTGGTGAAAGAAAAATAGTTGGCCCTGAACATGTTGAGGAAACAATGAAAAATGTGAAGATTAGGCAAACCCATATCAAAGCACCCCATAGTAGGAAAAAGAGCTATGATGATATCTGAAGGAAGGATTTGGAATATCAAGAAGGAGACCATGTTTTCTTGAATGTATCACCATGGAAGGGTGTTATAAATTTGTATAAGAAGGGTAAATTAAGTCCCAGGTACAACAGTCCTTTTGAATTTTTATAACTTATTGGGTGTGTAGATTTATAGTTTTGAAATTCCTCCATGTCTCTTCAATGTTCATGATGTGTTCCATGTATCACTATTGGGAAAATGCATTCCTGGACCAAGACAAGTACTCACCTATTAGGAAATTGAACTGAAACCTGATCTGTATTATTGTGAAGAGCATGTCAAGATTCATGAAACCAGAGAACATGTGATGAAAAACTAGATGACTCGTTTGGTAAATGTTCTATGGAGAAACCATAAGATGGAAGAGGCAATGTGGGAACCCGAGGAACTTATGATAAAGAACCACTTGAATCTTTTTATGTAGTAATATTCTCAAAATTTTGAGGATGAAAATATTTAAAGGAGTGTAGAATGTAGCACCCCATGCTTCCATGGTACATTTCCCTTTGAATAATGTAGTAGCATTTATTGTACACAACTAGGAGTTTAAACACACCATGACCAATCAGAACGGGATTTATGAATAATAATTCAAACTTTTTAAAATTTTATACATTTTATTTTTCAAAATGGACTTCATTTTTGGATTCAGAAATTAAAATTATCATAGGGTGAATTTTTGGTATTTTTCTGAAAACATTCAATTTTTTATGAATTGTGAAAAACACTACATTATTGATTAAAACTGAATTTTTATTTAAATAATTAGTTATTTTATTTTAATTTATTTTATTTCAAAATATATACATAATTCCAATATATGGTCTATGTAATTCATTGGATTATTTTTTTAATAAGTTTAGAAATGTAAAATTTTATTGACCTTTTTACCGTCTTTTACCCACCTTCATAGAGAATTTAAAAATTTTCCTAAAACATAATTATACCACTTTTGTGAGTTGAATTTCAAAACATTGAGAGACATGGTTAATAACAGTAAGTAATATATAGTTCAATAAGATGATCATAATTTGTGGTGAATAGTAATTTTTGACTTTTATTTACCACGGTTAAAAGAAAATGGGGTAATTGAATGTAAAAATGATATTATATTTACCCTAAAAATGTAATAATTCTATTGGATAAGTCTAATTCGACCAAAAAAACCAAATAAAAAAGATATGTTCCTTTTTCTCCACTTGGAGTAGATCAAGGTATTTATTATTATTTTAGTAAAAGAAGAGTTAAAAGTGTTAAGTTCAATGTTTAATAAATAAACCATTTTTAATATAGGGTTAAAAAAAATATATATTAGACTATCAATATTCATTAGAATATAAAATGATTTCTTACACAATGGTATTTTATTTATAATTTTTATAAATTAGATAATATAATTTATTCATGACACAATAATGATGCAGTAATTATCTCATTAATGAAATATTAAAATAATTGATATTATAAATATCCAAATAATTGTAAATTGAAACATTTGATTAAATCCAATAATTTTCTAGGTTAATATAACATGTTATGGTTTATTAATAAATATTATTCTAAGTGATAATGTTTTTATGGATTTTAAAAAATCAAATACTAAATAGTGTCAAAACTGACATAATTGAGTTTGTAAAAAAAATACTATATAATTAATTGATATAATATTCCTTAAAATCTAGGGTCTGTAAAAAGACTTATATAAGGTTATTTATATTAATAATGAACAATTATGGGTTTTCATGGTGGTTTAGATATGTTTATTAACCATAAAATATATAAATACAAAGAGACATGGTAAATGTCAAACTATTTTACATAGAGTTATATCTAAAATATAAGGTTAATATTGCGACCAAAACCTGTATAAAATCTATTAGTTGAGATATTTTCAATCCATACCCATCATAACCTTGACATAAATCATTTTGGATCCATTATTAATTGAAAATTATTTTATTATAAAATAATATTTCATGATTTTCATAAAGTGACCCTCACCTCTCTTATAAAAGGGTACTTCCCTTTCTCTTAATTTGAAACCTCTAAATCCATTTGGATCGGACAAACCCTATCCAAATACCTTCCCAACTTCCACAAAATCATCCTAGAGTCATTACATTGATCATAAAGCCAACCTATCGAGCCTTTTTGACCTACTCAAAAGGAAACACTTGAAGAATAAGTAATAATATCACCACCCTCTTTCAAGTTCTTTTATTATTCCACTTCAAATTTCATTGTTTTTTCCATACGAAAAAAATAAATCTAGTACCTTCTATATACTGAGATGATATTATAAATATGGTACAACAATATTTGATATTCTATCCATACTATGAATAACAAAGTCACCATATGTGCGTAAATACTGCATACCGTCTCCATGTCGTTGTGTAGTTTGTTATTCAAACACATAATTATTTGGATGGGAATAATAATAAGTATCAATTATGTAAATAATAAACATAATATGTTAATTATTCTGTATATATTATATAAAATCCAATTACATCTTATTTAATCATCAATATAATGATATTTTCTCTCGTGCATACGTACAGATTACCGTCTCAATGAACGCGATGATATTCATTCCCCATTACAATAATTCAAGAATAATTTTCATTTTATGATTAAAAATAATGTATAAGAACTTAATATAATTCGGTATACGAATAAAATACATATTATCCATATCAAACATGGCTTACATAACCAATCATTTAAAGTAAAACGAATCAGTTAACACCTGAAACGATGATACTATTGAAATATTATTAACCAAGAAATATTAGAAGATCATATATGATATCAAATTAATATATATAGATATTTTATAAATTAATAAAAAAATTTAATCTATTTTATAAGAGTTTGACATACAATTGACTAAGTATAAATAAAAGGTAATAGTTAATTCCACAATCTCTTCGTTATGCGAGGTTGTTTATATGTGAGTTTCTACTGGGACCACTTTATCATCCACATCATTGTTTCTTAAAAATTTATTTCAAAACATTTTTTCTATTTCCTAGATTATCGGTTAGAGTAATTTATACACTTGTTTTTATTTTTATAAAATTATTATAAAGGAATCTTTCTGTCATTTTCCTAACATGGTCCTTTACGAATTTTTTGACAAAATTAAGTAAAGAATGTTTTGTAACCTATACGGCGGGTGAGGCTATTTTCAACTATAATAACACCATCAATGATTACCTTATAAGATTATAATAATATTTTAAAAATATAAATTTTCATTTATAATTACATGACTCGTAAATGATTTCAAAATAAAAAGAGGAATTTCTCTCAAAAAGTTTAGATTTCATCTATGCGAACATCCGTTGAAGGATTTTAATCTTATTTGAAGTTGATTTGTTATGATAAAAATATTCCATATTGTATTGATGGTTTTGGGATATATTTGACTATGGATGTGTTATTTTTATACCATTCATTTTTTATGGATAATGTATTGACATTTCCTATGCTAGTTTTAATATGAATGTTTATGTTATGTATAAACATTTATATATGAAGAATGCATGGGACTTAGTAAGTGATGGGCGGAGCGCGCTATAGAACCATGTAACTGTAGACATAAACATTCATATTAAATTTAATTTAACATCATGTGTGTCCTGAATTTGATTAGTGGTGGTTCTAGACTAGCACTAGAAAATTAAATCATTTTTTAACTGTAGTTATATTAGATGTGGTTTTAACCCCCTCTAATTCCGACTTAAATTCACATTAAGTAGTGGATTTGGGGATGTTATATCCACCCCTTAATTGATACATCAATTTAGGGTTTGTTATAAACACCCCTAAACTACCCCATCATTTTTATAATTTCATCATCCAGGGACTCCCTCTGATGCCACCTACACATAGGACAACCCAACCCGACACCCATTCATAAGGCCTCCCAACAACCCTGACACCCCTCAGGCACTCCTCCCCAGACTACAACCCATATATGACACCCAACATGACATCCTTGACACTTCCACCGTGACATCCCTCTGTGACACCCAGCTTCCCAGACAATTCCTAACACTACCCCTATGAAAAATGCCATAAAAACCCTAACACCACCCCATTATGACACCCCCATGTTCCCAACACTCTTCTCTAACACCCACCCAAAAAATCCAGGACACCACCCCCGTGACATACCCTATACGACATACACCACACCTGTGAAACACCTATTACACCTGTCTAGACATCCCAAATGCACTGGCCATACGACACCATGTAGAATCAGTTGATCATTCACTGTAGGACCAAGCACATGTAGCTGTCTCACATAAACCACGTAGGATTCCAAAAAGCCAGCTGCCGTTGGGATTCGAACATGACACACACAACACCTAAGTTTGTGACTAAACCACTCTGACAAACCGACTTACATTTAAAATATAGAATAACTTATATTTACTTATATAGAAAATTATTATATAATATATATATATATACATATATTGATAGAAACATAAATAATATAATATATTTTAATTTTTGTAGAATATAAATATATTTATATATAATATAAATATATAATTTGTGTATAATATATAATATATTTTTATATAATATATCTATACATATATAAATATATATGTATAAATATATTTATAAATATAATTATACATATATTTATAAATACAATTATATTTGTATGTATTTATGTATTTATATAACATTTATAGATTTTATAAACATATCATACATATATTTATATAATTATTTTATATATTTATATATTTTTATGCGTGTCTATAAAAATAATAAAATTAATTATTAATTATTAATTATTATTATTATAACAACTTTTGATTAAACTATACAACTTATATATTTGTTTTATAAATACTATATATTTATAAGTTTTATGTTTTATATTATACATATATTATATTAAATACATTTATAATATATATTAATGTATGTACTTATATACATTTATATTATATCATGTATACACATATATATACACATAAAATTAAATACATTTATATAGTTGGAAATATATTATATAATTAAATGATATATATATGTATTTATAAATTAAATAATAATTAATATGATATAAAAAAATATACGTAAAATTTTTATATAATGTACATAAATTTATATTTTATAATATAATATTTACAACATAAATATATAATATTTATGTTTATATTTATACATATATATATATATATTTGTATTTAATACAATATTGGGCTTATATAAGTCATAATATAAATGTATTGAATTTATAAAACAATATATAAATTTTATATATTTGAATAAATATATTTATAATTACATTTATATTATTTATACCCATATTTATATCAGATTAATTTTTTTATTATAAATGTATTTATTTAATGTATTTATGTAATTTATTTAAATATATATGTTAATATTTCATGTATATACATTTATATAATGTGTTTAAGTGATATATATTTATATACAAACATATGCACAGACATGCATATATATTAATGATTTTGAATTTATATGATATTTATTTTAAATATATATAAAAATTAGAGAGGACTAAAAACGACTAAGAAAAAGGATAAGCGGAGGTTCAAGAACCTCCTCTAATTTAATGAAATATATAGGTTTTAAAACAGTATTTAATCTGATATGTTGGAGGGGGTTCACAATCCACTCTAATATATTATATTAGAATGGGTTCAAGACCCCCTATAATCTCAAAAATTAGAAGGGGTTCAAAACTGCCTTTAATGTCAAAAATTAGAGGGGGTTTTAAACCCCCTCTAATATCATAAAATATAGGGAGGTTTTAAACCACCTCTAATATATTAAATTATAAGGGGTTAAAAAACCCATTTAATGTCATAAATTAGAGGGGCGTTCTAAACTCACTCTAATTTCATAAAATATCTGGGGTTCACTACCCCTATAATATATTAAATTAAATGGGGTTCACAACTCCATATAATATATGGGATTAGTTGTGCTTCATGAACCCCGTGTAATATCTTAAATTAGAGGGGGTTGTGAACCCCCACTATTGAAAATTATAAAAACAAACTCAATTATATATATATCCTCTAATATCTAAACTAATATTACACACACACATGGAAATATATATAAATATGAAACACCTCTAAAATCCATCCAAACATAATGCGCCACTAATTATTAAATATATAGTGTTTTTCATATAAAAATATCCAAAATCAAATCAAATATTCAAAATACTAATGCTACAAAATTTAGATGGGTTTGTGTAGAACCCTGTCTAAAAAATCGCCACAAGTCTACTGTTTTTTGTAGTGTCCCGGGCTATCCTATAAAGATGTATAAGTATAGTGGAATTCAGGAGATCATTATGGAGATTAAATAAGAAGTTTTTAGGGTCTTTGATTATGTACCTATTATTCCAAGACAGTTGACATTATGATCCTTGGATTGTAAATTTATTTTTAATTATGATTAAAATCATGTAATGATATATATAAAAGGCAAGGGATGATATATGATTGGGGAATCTTCATGGGATTGGGGAAGTTGGAATGTAATATTAGTGACATATTATGTGAAATTTATTATATAAAACTAATCATTAATTGTTCTTTGAAAGCAATTATTGGGCTTATATTTATAATAACAATAAATATAATTTTAATGATTTCAAATAAATTAATGATCTTGAAGGAAATTTTCAAAAAAAATCCAATTGAACATGCAAATTCCCTGGATGATTTGATATATAATTATATATACACTTGAGTTAATATAGGATATTTATGGTTTTATAATGATTTAAGAATAATTTTTATACTTCTAATACAATTTAATTAATTTTTAGGACTGTTTACAATTTTTGAAATCATACGTATTAAGAAAAAAATGGGAATAAAATTCCAATGCATATACAATAACATATCCATAAATAATATTTGTAAAATTTTCTAAATTCCAAAAATCAGATAAATATTATCAATTTTGATGTCATTATTATAAATGAATTTATTTCTCTCATATTTTTTGAAATGTTGTTTTAATGTGGTGTGTGGATTTTAGACAATTATAAAAATTTACATAATTAAATATTAATTATAATTAATAATATAATATAATTAATAATAAAAATTTACATCTGGATGAAGCAATAATTTAATTTTTCTACAAAATATTCAATGAATACATATTTAATATATTGAATGATAAAGGGTGGTACTTTTGTAAATATAATTTTACTATCATAGAAATTTTAGTCATAAGAATGTATGAAGGATAAAAAATTGATCAATAGAAAATTTTAATATGGTATTGGTCTTTCAAGGAATATCCACCATATAATAGTAATTAATTTGTGGTCTTATCTAATATTGTAAATGTTAATTCTTTTATTTTTCCCATTACTGTGATGCCATCATTTTCTCTAGGTAAATTATTTATATGGAAAAAAATAAAAGTGACCATTATTTATAATTGATACCATTAGACTGAAAAATTTGAAATCAATTTTAACACAATCAATTTCCTTGAGTGGTAAAAATTAATTTTAATATAATTGTGTAAACCACATTGTTTTTTTAAATAACACATTTTTAAATATAAATTGATTTAACACTAAAACCAATAATAATGTTGATTCGTATGTAATAATTAGATTATGATTAATAAAATAAATATTTTTAGAATTTAAAAATATTCCCAATTCATGTGAAACATTATATTTACATTGATTAAATAAAATGAAACGTCTACATTTCAAAAAATACTCTTTTCACTATTCACCAAAAAATATAAATTTAAAAAAATGATGAAAATTTTATATTAATATTATACTGATTAGACGATTAAAAAAGTATATTAATTTTTATAAAATAATATATCAAAATGTTTCAGAAATTATTCATAATATCTGAAAACTGAAATTTAATAAAAATAATTTTTCAATTTCTAATCATTACTAATATATTAACTTCCATTAAATAAATGATAATCTATTATATTAAATATATGATCCCAAATTTTCATTATCATTATTCATCTATTATGATTAAGTAAAATTATTTTGATGAAATTATAATTTCTATATATATTAGTTTGATTAAAAATATCTCCATTAATATTATTATATTTTATTTAGAAATGATTTCTTTTTTCCAATGAATTAACCAATAATTTTATCTATATATTCAGTAATATAGTTACTCATATTTAAACACAATAATCCAATTTCTTAGTTATAATGATCCAATATAAATAATAATATTTTAAAAGTTAATAACAACTCATTTATCCTTGATGTTTTTTGTGATTCATAATAAAAAACATTCAATTAATTTAAAGGATTAAAAACTAAAGCAAATAGAGGTTATGTTTTACCTCCATAAAAATTATGTAAGAATAGTGTGAGTTCGTATATGTTATTGTGTTTATAAAATTTTTAAAATAAATTTCATTTAGTTAGTTTCAAAACATATGATCTTGAAAGGAAAATCATTTTAATATTTTAAAAAACCTTTATTCAAAACCTATATAATAAAAGGGGATAATATATAAAATTTTGAAAAGGAAAAAAAGAAAATATTAAGGACTCATAAAATTATATCTGACCATGTTGCAAAATAAATATAATACACTAATGTTTGTGGATATGTATTCATGGTTGGTAATTCAATGTAAAATTAGTAGGAATTTATTCCCAACTAAATTACACTAGTATGAAAAATATCTTCATCAATGAATAATCAATGAAATAAAATTTAATTTTCACAAAATATAGAAATGGGACAATTTTATAATAAAATATTATATAATGAAATAGTTTTCATTAATTGATTCTTTTTTATATAGTTGATGTATTAATTTACTGTAATGATAATGAACCTATGAAAATAGACATTCATAGTACCATCCACTCTATAAATTTATTATAATATTCTTATTTCATGTTTCCATTATTTTCTATATCTTTTTAAACCTTTATTCCCAAGGATAAATTTCCACAATGAACATTTATTATCAATAAGGAAATAATATAATCTTTTAATACTTCGTGATATCTATAAAATGGTTAATCATAATTCCACATATCATTACAAAAAATTGTAGCCAAAAGGTTTGTTATATAACAAAACAAATAAACCACCATATGCAGACTGAATACATTAATCTCCAATTCCTAAATAATAATAATAAAACTTGAACATAAATTTTCCATAAATATATACCCATCTATCCCAATTAATTATAATTACATCAATATAAAAAAACTAAATTACCAAAATGGTTATGATATATCATTCATGTTCCATCCCCAAAAATATTATAAAATATTTTCCAAATATGCTATATGTTAAACCTCAATAATCAATTACATCTTCAAAAAAAATTTATTCACCACGAAATACCTTGAAATAAAATATTATAGTATTAAATATATATACAATTAATATTTTTTTCAACATTAGACACTTTAATCACTGATTATATCTATAACACATAAATTATCCTTATATAATATATTACCAGCCTTAAATTTTTTCTAAACCCATTATGTAATACCAACTGTAAAACCCCAGATGTGTAATCCCAAATCTGGTGCTAAAATAACATCGTTTAGAATTATTGATATTATTCCAAAAAAATAGATAAATTTTAACCATCTATAATTTCAATATCTAATGGAAATATTGGTTCACATACAAAACCACTTTTGGTGTTGGTTCCATAGACTAAATTTAATGTAATTTATAATGACATGTATAATTTAATTTAATATTAATGAAGTATCTTATAAAATCATGATTTTCCCCTATATAACACAATATGTGATAATGTCAAAAGAATATATATGTCACTGAAGGGATATAGAATATACCTACAATGATAATAACATACTATTTCCATGATAGATATGTTGAATATATATGAAATGTAATCCAATGATATCATTTTATGGGATAAGAATGATACATGCTGTAATGGGGTGATACTCATAGGACACTGAGGAACCCTCTCATGATGTGAAACATTATTAACATCTTGTGTAGTTTATTATTTTAATGAGACACCATCGTATGAAATATACATTTTATATGTCATTATACATACTTAACTATGAACATATGTATTGATCCTTGGATAATAAAATTATCTCTAATGAATATCAAAATTTCGTCATATTTAAATATTTAGGAAAACCATGACCACATATTCCCATGGTGATGTTGTATATGATGGGTATCTCATGAGTGGGGTGGTATTGATGGGTAGTGTGAGAAATTTTTTATCCATTCTATCCATTAAAAAATGTTTATATATAAGAAAATTTTATTGAAATGCATTTTCCTTGAAAAATAATGTTCTCTGGAGTTATAGTTGAATCTTAATTAATGGGAAGAAAAATAATTTGGTGTCATGCATTGGTTGATGACATTACCATAAAACCCAATTGGCTAGAGATATCATGAAAAAGGGTTTACCTTATTGAATGACCATTTATATGTTTTTTATATATTGATGGAACATTAAAATAATATTATATATATGTATTAGAATATTATTGTATGATATTCATAAACATTGGTCAATTTTCCCTAATTCCACCAAGAATCTATCATCGATGGTCACACACTATAATTTTTATGGATCGTGGTTAAATTAAATAATGATCCAAATATATTATAATGCATCTAATTCGTTAATTGTGGTTAAATAATTATTTAGTTTTGATTGATTTACAACATGTAATCATGTGTTATTTGAAAGGATATGCAAGATAAAAATTAATAAGAAATTATTTCTAATATTTAACAAATTATATATTTATTATAATTATTGGGGAATAATAATGTTATAATAATTTTTCAAATAAATTTTCATTATTCATGGTTCAATAAAAGATTATGTTTATAAAAATACATTTAAAGAACTATTTATAAATGATATAAATGATATTTATTCTTTGTTGATTTAACTTTAATGTGAATATTATTTTTTTATAATTTTTATATGTGAGGTTCACTATTCAATCAATCAGGGGGGTTTCTATAGACTATTTAGAAACAATACATTCCATATAAAATATATAATTACACAAAAAATTTAATATATTATTTATTTGTGCACACAAGATTTAAAAAAGATATCTCATGCTCTAAGAGAGAGATATCAAAAATTCACTCATGATATAAACTCGGTATCATTCCTAATTATCCACTAGTTATGAGAGGACAACGATCTATCCATTCATTGAGAACATAATTCTATAATAAACTAAAAACAACATAAGATATTATGATTGGCCACACTAGGATATGGTGATGATTTGGATATGTTCCAATATTTATGTAAATGTGTATATAACCAATAGATGGATCCAACTATTAGATCATATGATGCAATGACAATACAACAGGATCTGGTGAATCGATTAATCATTGATTAAGAAATAAAAGTCAATGTATATATATATTCATATTATAAATTACATATTATGATCCTCCTTTGGTTCTAGTGTTTTAATAATTCAACAAATCAATACTTTTTAGATTCTTTCATGTCATCATTCATCATGTAAAATTAAAATCATTCGTGAAACATGACAAAATGTATTGTTTTCTAGGACTAATTTGTTCTGTAAAGTGTCATGTATCATAGATGTGGTATTAGAGGGGTCGCATGATTAAATTATAATTATATATAAATTGTTGCATGAATAATATGTTTTTTTGAATAAATTTTACATTGTATCTATTAGTTAATGGAATCTGAACATAGTTTCATCTTCTATTTCTATGTACATCCTCACAAAACAATAAAAGGGTTTAATTTAGAATAAAAAAACATATAATAACTTTATCTAGAAGTGATTGTAATATTTTATAGATATCAGCAGAATACAAGATATATACTAAACTATACATCATGTATCATTTTATTTGGTGCTTATATTACAAGGAAATATGATTAGAGATGTTAAATAAAAATATATGTAGATCTTGACTAGAAGGCGTGTGATTTGAAAAACTGAAAATCATGTGACCCATGTGTATGATATGTTTTCTATGTGTTATCATTGTGGGGAACAATGGAAGATCAAGCATGATATTTAGCAGCTAAATGTCATGGAGACAAATAACCCATGAAAAATTGTGTCCACACATCAGGTATAATATTTCCTGATGTTTTCCTCTTACACATATATGGTAGATAAAATTCCAAGTCCCAGGGCATGTGTCACAAACACCAGTATAAGAGACAACCATCCATGTAACCTAGTGTGTGTCATGAAGTCTAATATATCCACTATGATAAATTTAAAATGAATATATAAATTTTTTATATATTTAATCCTAATCACATATGTTATGTGTTTCATATATATGATTTCACATGATAATTTGTAGTATTATTGATTATAAATTAAATATATTTCTAGTTAAAACTCATATTCCACATGGTGCATACAGTCTATATATATAGTGTACTTTGTGTTCATCAATATAATAAAATTTTGTCTAATTTGAAGGTGTTCCATGTGTCATTTGATTGATAGTACACTTTGTTTATTTACCTACCAAAAAAATTCATTTTGGATTCTAACCAAATATAAAAGCACATGGATATCAAACGGTAGTTTGAATGAGTACATGTCATTTCCTTGAGGTCAAATTTTTTGGTTTACCAATTTGAAATAAAATAAATAATTTTAATTTATTTTGAATTTGGGTTGTTTTAAATTAAATCATTCTTTTTAAGTTTTAGACGAATTATGTTTATTGGATTAATTCATGTTGTTTTACCGAAATTAACTATTTAATTGAAATAATTGTTAACTAAATATAAATTGTTTTTTTGTTGAATGATATTTTTTTGATCGAGCAGTAAAAAAAATGTGAATTATCCCTAGTTTAGCTAACACGTCACCCAAATCGGGCCACCGCAAGGCCTCAAGAACACTTCCCCACATGGTAGAGTAAATAGACTTCTAGAGAGGATCTAATTAGTATAGTGGGTAGACGTTACCCTCTACTAAGAGTAAAATAAACATTGAAAAAATCACCACATTCAAATAGGTAATAATCAGATTAAAAATAATAAATACACTAGAACAAAAAGTTCGTTTAAAAATGAAATGTTTTATATAACCATTCTAAAATAAATCAAGAGAAACAAAAAATGTTCTTTCCAACAATATATATTCTTACAGGGTTATCAAACATGGTTATTATATATTTTTATATTAATGGTCAATACATTACAAAAATACATACCTGATTACCAAAATAGTTCAATGACTTTATTAACATGGTACACAATATTCAAATTTGGTGGAGGATCTTCACCATCATCTATAGAGATATTCCACATTATTACTCTTCAAGTGCATACCCAACATAAAAACATACTTCATAACCTGAGGAATTTAATCATATGAATGAGTAATCATATATTATTAGATAGAGTTAAAAAGGGAGATATGTACGTATAACATGAACCTATGGGTATTATAACATGATCATAACATTATAATATTATACATTGTATATCCTAGACTATAATATTGTGTAATGACATAATTTTTTGAACTTCATAATACATTGATCAAATGGAAATCAAATATCTTGATATATGAAAGAATAATATTTCTATAAGATATGTAAATGTGTTGTATACATAATCATAGATAATATTATGTTAATGATACCCACCAGAACATCAATAACATGTAAGGAATTGGAAAACCATCCCTCTACTTGCATCAATATTGGTATAGCCTCTTATTTACCCTCCATTGGGCTTGAGATAACCTCTTGTGTACCCTCCTTTTGGATTTGGTTAACATTTCATGTACCCATTTCACCCATATATTAATAATTATAACCCATTTCAATGGAGGGAGAAATATTTCCCACTCATCATATAATCGATAAATATATATTCCACCTGATAATAATAAATTCACAACATCATAACCCATGAAAAGGGAATGGATTGCATAAAACATTTGATCATATTGTAACCTATGTAAAAGAAATTTTCTTCATAATCATTTTCTATTTACATCCTAAATTAACCCATGAAAATTATATGAATTTCACAATCATGTCACCATTTCATAACATATTTAAAGGATACAAGTTTCATAATAATTTTATAATTTCATCAAATAATTACCTATAGAAAATGAATGGGGTTTCAAAAAAATTTCATTATAAAGCCCATTGAAGTGAAATATAGTTTAGAGGCATATGGTCATCATATGCCATTGATGTAATAAATATTAATGGAATACAAAGTTCATATCCCCATTACATAATATGTTAGATCAAAGGGTTCCATCATATATGGAAAATGATTTTGAATGAGAAATAACGTGGAATGTTTCTTGAAAAAGATAAATTTATTTAAAAATCTGTATTTAAACCAAAAAACAATTTAGATATCCATTTCATTTAAAATATAAATAATATGTTATAATAAAAAATTTAATATCATTTTAAAACATTCCTGTAGAAAATATCAATTCCACATTGAAAATAATTTTTTCTTCATTAATAATTTTGGAAATATCTTTCTTGTAAAATATATTTGAAAAATTATAAATAATGATTCATTGAAAATTATGGTCATGATGATGGAAAATTCTGTTCATAATGTACATGTTAAAACAATTTTTATTTTCATAATTATGGTTTCCTCAAAATTTCAATAATTTAGAATTTGACATGATGATTCCATAAAATAAATTTTAGAAAAAAAGAATTTTGAGTAAAAATTTATTTAATAAATTATTTTATGTATGTTATAATGACATTTAACTCTTTTCATTAATCTTTATTGTGGACAAAAAGGGTTATCAACCAAAAAGTCAATTTTTCATAAAAAAAATTATTTCAAACCCTTGAATATATAACGAGATGAAAATAAAAGGAAATCATATATTATCATGACATATCTAGAGAATTATAAATTCAATATGTTTTTATAAATGAATGAAAATATTTTATCATAAAAAAATCATAATCAAATATAATAAATGATATGATTGTATCTTAAAATCATTACCACCATAGTAACACTGAATTATAATCCATATGAATTAATAAAATTAAATTAAGGGAAACATTTCATGAAAATAAGTGGATTAATATAATAAAATGAAAAATTGAGAATATAAACAACTCCATGAAGAATATAGTTCCCTAACATATTTTATACCCTAGAGAAGTAAAATTGAGACATTGATCCCTTACCACTTTGATAACATTTTATCTTTAAACCCCATGAAATATATATGATAAATTAAATATGAAAATATAAATGAATTAGTTTTTTCATCATTAAATACAATAATAGGAGGTATATAAACCACATAAATGAAGTAATCATTGAATATGACTTGAGCCTCATAAGTGTAAAAGTGATACATAAATCCCTAGTTTCTTTAGCAATATATTGAATCAAAAGATACAATAAATATTTATATAAAATGAATCATTATTTTTTATAAAATAATTATATAAATGATATAGCCTAGCGCATGAGAAGTATATAGACCACACAAAAGAATGATTTGGTGAATTTTTATATGTCTCTCGGATATAAAAAAGAAGCACGAAATCTCATTACTTATATATTGACATCTATTATACACATTCATACCTCATGTATAATAAGTATAATATTATTATAAAAATAGTACATAAACATAATTATATTTATTATACCATATATGATTTAGTTTTTAAAATTAATTATCTATTTATTACCACTTCATATTAATATCACATTTTGGATAATAACTGCTATGTTTTCCGTATATGTTCTAATTTATTATTTTATATCCACCTAGTTTGATTATTGTTTAATAATTTATTGAATAATAAAAATGAAAAAACTATCATATTTATAACATCAATTAATATTTTATGACAAATAACAAAATTTGGGTTTGAGAAATGAAGTATGATATGATCATGGAGATGGTAGTTGATGTGTAAGAATAAGTGAAGATTCAATTTTATCAATGAAAATAATGGAAATTATGTAAGATATATTTTATTCAAATAGGGTGATAATATAACATAAAAAATATTATATCTTTAAATATACTTATTCTTATTATCTATCTAGTTTGCTGATGAGCATATGTACATGACGGACGTAATCATCATTAAATGATAGAAAAAGAAAGAAATAAAATGAAATAAAATATTTTTGGAATTATTAATATCTCAATAATATTATAATTATGTCACATATACCACTTATATTCATTAAAATTATATTTATTATCTTATATTTAATTCATTATTGAAAACATTTTACATCACATTGTGAGGCGGCATACTACCGTACACATGACTGTTATTATTGTGTCCCAAAAGGAATGGAATCAAAATTGGTATATATGAAATAATTAATCTAGAGGTGTAATTATATTATCAATATCCTATAGCTATTTTTTAAATCCGTCATTATACCCACACCAGATAGGTGGTAATTAAAAATTGAACGACATCTATTTATTTGTTGGTAGTCCACTGTACACCTTAAATAAAATAGAACATACTAAAACATGTAATTTATTAATGTAGATGTGGTATAAACAACTACCATATGGTTTCATGAAGGTTTCGAAAATATTATACTCTTTTTGGCATCACCATCCAAGTTGCATCGGTTCCTTCTATTTATCTATGGTAAAAATAACTATTTCCAAACGCTTATTTAGCAACCGTTTTGTTGGTTTAGCTACTATTTCACATGCAAAAAAATCAAATGGAATATCCAAATTTTATACCACTGATATACCCACCTCAATTTTGGGGAGGGGAAACCAGTGGTGATAAATATTCATTATATAGAGGATATTTAAAAAACATCTAATATAAAATTTTGAATATATTTTGGTGAATTAAACCACCAATATATATCCCAATACAAGAAAAATATTGCACCAAAAAAAGAATCCCCAGAATAGGAAAAAAAAGATATTATAATATACACATAATAAACCAACTATTATATTATAATAAAAACATAATAAGAACATGTGACGTTCAATTTATATAAAACCATAATTCCTGAAATCCTTAATATAACAACAATAATAACTTGTTTCATCTTAAAATAAGAACAATTACCCCTATTCAGATTGTAATAAATGGAATTTCTAAAAAAACCCTTCCAATAATCAGTAAGGATTATACTTCTATAGGGAATGCGACACAAAAAGATACAAATGATAATTAAATAACATGAATTCATTCAACCAAACTCTTGTTTGAGAAGTTTACAATATATTTTAAATATAATTTATCACATTTTGGTTTAAAAATGGATAACACCTTAATGTATTCTTGAAAATCCCCATAATACCCTCACATAACTTATAAGGGTAGGATAACAAAAAACATTTTAGGCATGTGTGGTGATACATCTAGAATAAATATTGAAACCACTTTTTTATTCCCAAAAGATGAAATTATTATGATTGAACTCAATATGTATTATGGGGTTCATTTGTGAACTATATTGAAGTTGCCTATCCGAATGATGGGAATATAATTGTATGTTCTCTCATTGTTTACGCATACTAAATAAGAGTTAATATTATGGAATATTTTGTGGCCATTAAAATAACTACATGAATAATAATCATTTGGAACAAAAGGTAAAATATAATGTAGATGATTCATCATGGAGCATGGTGATATTTAACATATGAATTATACAAAATTATTGTGGTTGATTATTGAATTAGCTCTGTTTTAAGGCTATATTACAATTCGAGAATAGTTTTTTTGAGTCTATATACTGATGTTCATTTCATCTCTATGAATAAACTTCTTTATGGTCTTCAATATATAAGATGAGTAAAGATGGAAATCTATATCATACATAGAAATGAAAAATGCTTGTTGGATGTAAAGATGCAAGCTGACAATCATATTTAGTTACCCGTTTAATATTTAGTGAATTACCTAGTGGAATTAAAAAGTAAAAAATGTCCACACATGGATGAAACAAACAATATATTTTGAAAAGAAAAATAAGAGTTGGAATTTCAAGGATTAAAAAAACAAAACAAATCAAGGAGATCCTATGAATGATTAGTATAATGTAAACATCAGAATAAAATATAAAAAATGAGTCATCCATCTTAAATTTGATGAAATGTAAAGGGAATACACATTTGACTTTTATAAACAAAAATATGGTTTCAGAATCTCTATATTAGTGTTAGTCTAACATTATTTTTGTTACACATCATCACTAAATCCAATGGGAACCCGAATCACTATGTGATAATCTATAACCAAAACCTCTCGGTCTTCGTCTCACCCCTACTAATAGAACCTGTATTACAAATTTATTGAATTTTAAATAGTGTTTTTTATTTAAATTTAATTATAAACACAATAATATTTTTAGCATTAAATTATTAGGATGATTAGTGATTTATATTTCCACATAAATTCATTGATTCAAAATCATTGGGAACTTATCAAGTCGCCCTATGATATAATTCCTTCAACTCATTCTTAAAAGAAATCGCCTTTGAATATTTCATCTTTATATGATCCACATGTTCTTGAATTATTATTTTCATTCAAAAACATTTACTCAGAATCTATTAGTAGAGGGTAACTACAAATAGTATTTGATGTCGCAATAATATTCATTGGATTGTTAATGACCTCAAATTATAATGATATCGAACCCATCTCGTGTGTGCGACCTGGATGCTCCTTCCCATGGACTTGACCTACTACATCATTTTAGGATACCGATATGTACTGTGTGGTATTGGTATGGTATAGTTCTTTTATATTTTCAAATAATTAAAATATCATTAATATTGTATATAATACAATTTTACATAGTGACAACAAAAAATTAGTTATTATAATGAATAAGGAATTCACACTCAAACATGATTGGTGGGATCATTAACATAACTCCCAATAAATATTGTAAAACATCCTTCTAATATTCTATTTTGGATAAATAGTACCAAATATTATTCGAATAAATTAAATATAAAGTTAAATCAATAAAATTTTAAATGAAATAGATAAATTTGTATTATAAATATTTAATCTAATGAAATTATTACTAAAGTTGTTATGTTTTTCGACAGATAATTTTGCCAGGTAGTGTGGGGGATGCCTTATTTAGCACAGCTTAGTAATTTTTTTCATTGAAAATTTTGAAATAAAAAACATGTAATTTAATAATAATGAATGAAATGTTACATCTTTGTCACATGAATGTATATATATATAAATATATTATAATAGTATATATATATATATATATCAGTAAATTTTCTATCTCATGCTGATGGTTGTCAAAAAACGCAATCCACTTATCTGTATATACCCTTTCAAGTATTTTATCATTTTTCTTAATGAGTGTTCAATTATTATTCATTGAATTTATTATTAAAACTCCATTATATATCATTCAATTTCTCACCCATGTTTCCCAATGTCCACACTCATTTGATGATATAAGAAATTGTGATGTGGAATAACATCTATTCAAATAAATTAATTTTTAAAATTTTATTATTTAATAACATAATGGAATTCAATTACACCATAATCTATTAAAATTACCATTCTATTTGAATGAAAAAATTTAGCATTCCTAGATTGAGTCATATGACTCAAATCAGCATAGGTAATCGTGAGGGTAACTAGCTCCGTCAATAGATAGACTAGAATCTAGCCATATAATCATTCAACATATTTGTGAGTACCACACAATAATCAATTGGGATCATTATCCTTAATATATTCAAATTATATATATGTATTATATTCATATTTTTCTTTGTTGTATAATTTATTTCTAATATTATGGGAAAATTTTAGTATTGTAATAAAATATCAATAACATTACTGACATTAAAATTGTTCATATAACAATAACCAATCAATATCCTCAGGAATAAATCTATGTGATGGAATGTTCTCTCAATATAGAACATGTTGAGTGGGGAGGAACAATCCAAAATTTTGATGTGATAGAGAAGGAGGGTGTTTGAGAAGCTAATTAAATAAAGTAGTGTATGAGATATGTTATAGGGAGAAGATAGAGGATGTATCTAATTATTTAGGGAAAGTGATTGATGGGCCATCATCTATCAGTGTGATCCATGGAACGTCAACTAGGAGTCAACTTGGATTAGTGGAATGCTTCTCCCTTCACACCCATTTAATTTAATCAAATAAAATTAACATTGGAACATATATATCAAAAACTTAATGCATAAATAATTACATGTGGTCAACGTTGCAAAGTAAAAAAAATTATACATGGATATGAAAACAAATTAATTAAAAAATGACCTATGTTGTCCAAATATTAATGGATTACTACAATTATAATAATTTTTAATTTAATTAGGTCATTGTATTTATCAATGATTACTTTAAATTCATTATCCACCCTTTAAGGACAAATATTTTTAATATCAAAATTGATAAATATTTTTGCCTCTTATTGATGATGAGATTCAATGGGAGATGTAAAATAATTCACTTCATCATCAATATCATAGAATTATCATTGTTTTATGTGAAAAACTACACTCCACCCTTCATCAATGAAATCTTCATCATAATATAATATTTTTTGATGATGATAATATATACATATCATGTAATTCATGGTCACAAATATATATAAATCTAGTGAAGTTCACATAATAAAATTGAAATAAATATTTTTAATGTACCAGGTAATATCGAACAACTTTCATTTAAATAAAACAACTAAGAAATTCCCATGTAAGTTTAAGTCAATAATATCATTCAACATTCCATAGTATCCTAGTTTAAAATTACAAGTATTCCACAATTATATATATTGGAACCCTCTTCTCGATCAACTGTATGAAGATTACATAAATTGAAATTTTAAGCATCAAATTTTATGAACTATTTTAATGGACTTCAATACATAAAATTAAAATCCTTAGACAACTCGGACCAAGTATCAATAATCATGATCAAAAAAAATTAATATACTATTTTTGAATTAAAAAATATTTGTAAACCTAATATCCATATTAATTTAAATATTTAACAAATTACATTATGTGTCAACCATTCTACAAGTTCATTATTAATATATTTTGTTAAATTTTTTTAATTTCATTTTTGGATTCTCAATCATATCATTTTTTTATCCTAATTTATTAAATAAATGGATCTACTATTTTACTATCTAGTAGCACATATCAATGTGCCTATAATAATTCTATTTTTTGTGTTACATTTGAGATGCTTCCCACTGATCAACCAATACTAGAGATGTTTTTTTGATTTCCCATGAAGTGGAAATTGAATCAATGTATCATGAATACATCCAAATCGAATAAATATTTTTGAATGGATTACATGACCAGTTGGTTAAAGAGTTTTATGATATAGATGTCTGAATAATGTGAAAAAATTGAGTAAGAATATACTAACCATTTTATGTAATAATTTACACAATTCCAGTGGTAGTGAATTTTGTGAAAAAATATGTGAAACCTTCCTTTTCAATCCATGTAAGCTATGATGCTTTATGTCGACGCACATTGAGATTTTAGTTGAATACCCATCAGATACCTTTACATGATTAAAAAATTGATGGAATGCATATTTATCCATATTTTTCATTGCAAAAAATTCATGATAATACTTTCTATTCTCATCTTATTAGAGATCCCACATTATTTTCCTTGATTATATGTTCATACGGGAATTGAAATGATCCTATGATTTTCTATGATCATTAAGAAATGTGAATATAAAATTATCAGAAACATTATTCTCAATATTCATAACATCAATTTTATTCCCCAACAAAAATATAGCCAATATAGGGGTTTTATGAATACCTGTTTTTTATTCCTTTATTATGTTCATATTTAACTTGAAGATGCACATGGGACACATTTACCACTATCAAATAAATGATGAACCTTATCAAATTTTTTATCAACATATCCATGTTATGAAAATATTTTAGAACATTTAAAATACATTGGAGGTGGTCTACGATCAGTAGAACTATTGAATTGTTACGTGTTGAACCAAAATAATTGAGATACATGTATAAATATTTTATGATACTAAAAGAACCATATGTACGATAAGTTAGTAATTTGGACCCAATATCAATGTTATTAACTAGAAAATAGAATCCAATTTATGTGTTCCCACTAGATAAGTTCTCAACTCCAAGTACAAAATAAATGATCCACATTATAGTAACATTAATTTTGATCAATTTTTGAGAAGATATATCATATTTCTCAACACAATATCTCTATAACTCCATTAATTCTTTAATTATTGTATGAATGTATACATCAATATCATTTTAAGAATTTTTTTAATAGAATTAATCATAAAAATGATAAAAGATTTTTTTTCATACACACATACATAGGTGGATAGTAAGGGATCAAAAAAGCCATCGAGATTATAAAATTGGTGCTCAATGTCCCAAATAGATTGAATCAATTAGAAATAAATCCAAATCCAACATTTCTAGAATCATATGAGAAATCTAGATTTAATGATTCAAATATATTCCATGACTATTAATGTATTGGATGTCACATTTATTGATCCGTGTTATTTTATACTGAATTCCCATTCATTTTCATGGTGGTCTCCTATCACATAAGTAATCATTGCAATTGATTCATTAATGGGATGTAATGAAAAACCTTTTCCTGTGTGTTTTATTTCTTCTTCTTCATAGTAGAATGTTGATTTAGACATCCAAAATCGTCCATTGAATACCTTCAAGAAGAAGATTTTTTTTCAATCCTGTCTACATGAATCCTCTCCCCCCAAAAATCATTGAATCATTTGAACAAGAAATTATTTTTGTATAATTAAAACCAATCCAGTTAACAAATTTTTTATATCATAAAAGACACTTTCATATTATATATTGGAAATTCATTAAACATTGATTTTAATAACATAGACATTACATTATTAGTAATTCTGTATAGGAATTTTAAATGTTATTTATTCAGTACAAAAATATTTTTTAATATTTCAAACATACACCATACAAATCATGGATTACATCATCAACTAACTAAAAACACAATTTTCTTTTTAGGGTAGTTCCCTTTTACATTAGGATCCATGGAATCAAATGGAGGATCCCATGATATATTACAATCATGATCTAGTTTTTTTTGTAGTACAAAAAATATCAATTGTGAAGTTAATATTTGAATCACCCATATCTGGTTGTTCTGATATGTTATGATGTTTATGTTCTTATCATGAAATGTAGAAGGAATAATTTATAAGGAATTTCATTTCATCTTCCATTGTGTATGATGATGGGAGATAATTCTACTGACTGACATCAGTTCCCAAAAATTCTACATCACATGATACTCTATGCCAAATCCAATAAAAATATTGAGCAACTAATTGTTTCAATATTAAGTGTTAATAAACATCATCTCACATCAACCATATTTAAAATCTTCATTTAGTACATGGTGATATTATTATCCCTGACACAGATTATCTGGAAATGGAAAACTCTTAATACTCCTCCAAACCATTAGCAGACTGAGGTGTATTCTTTAGTAATTAGATCCAGCATTTATCAACATATTTCACAATGTGCAGACATTTTATTAAAAATAATTAAAATACATAACTATTACTAAGTATGAAAATTGATAAATGGATTGAAAAAAACAACCCATGTAATTATATGAAGAGTTATATAAGTACTAAAAATGCCAATGTATGAAGAGGAAATCAATCATGGACAATATTATGTAAAATGGATGAATGATAAAAATCATACATTCATCAAGAAAAATACAATTTCAACTGTTCATTTAAAATAATTTATCAAACCACACATTTAAAAAAATAGTAATATATATATATCACAAAATTATCATTTTATTGAAATCAAATCCACTTTAAAAGTATGTCATCTTGGGTCAAGAACCCATTTTTGTGACCAATCCGTCACCTTTTAAAAACTTTTCAAACCACTATGACAGTTATCATCTCAAAACCAATTAATAAATTGTTAATGTTCAGTTACCTTCAATTCCTAAAACACTTCTCTAAAGAAAAATACAAACATTTTAATGAACAAATTAATGGAAAATACCCATTTAAATAGTTAATTACCATTATAAAATCCAATGATTATTTTAACAACAAATTTTTATGTGACCTAGTTTCATTCCAAGTCATTAAACCATTTGCATCCATTTTCATACCAAAATTGAAATGGATGCACGTTCTTAGGATCATGCTAATTTTATGGAGCGTAATAACTAGAAAATTGAATAATATAATAAATATAAAATAACACCAAGTCATTCAATAAATAACTACTGAGGGATATTAATTTTAGTATAGAAAATTTTTGTCGAATTGAAAAACAAAAATCCAGTTTGTACTAATTTTCCGATGATAATGTACAAGAGTTTAAATAAGGAACACATTATTCACATTAATTGTAAATTAAACAATGTATATGATATGGAATATGATGCATATAATTTATAATAGTTTATAAAAAATGAAATAATATATAGAAAATGAGAATAATTAACATTCTATTAGAAAGATGAACAAATGATAAATGATATCATATGAAATTTCAAATTCATAGTAGTCAAATTCGAAATGATGAATAAGATATTGATTTGGAAACAAAAAATTAGTAATTTTCGGGAAACAACTAATCTAAATGGTATAGTATATTAACAATACATATATATAGATTGAAAAACATTGATTAAGATATCGTATAAAAAAATAAATTCAATATGTTGTGGTTTCATAAATAACAACATATATTTATTTAACTTTGTCAACAGGGCCAATAAGTCAAATGGCATGCTTCATAATAAATATATAAATAATGACATGGAATTAAACATTGAGATCACTTTAGTAAATGATATAAAATATAGAACATGATGAATATCTATCATTTCATACTTCACTATGCACAAAATAATAGTCATCTTATAGAGAAAGTAAAAGATAGAAATAATTACATTTTATTCAAAAAATATAACATGGATAACATATAAAAACAATTAAATATTAAAAAAAATCAATCATTTAATAATGAGTTGTTAAGGGGAAACATTTATTATTAATAAACTCTTAGTCTCAATTTGGTTTTTGTGACCCGACACCATTTCAAGGATAAATCTCTATAGATCTTAGAGGAATGAGGGGGGAACCTACAAATTTTATTTTATACAATATCATTGAGTCCTCAGGATGAAGATACATTTAACCAAATATCTAATCACGACCACCTATCATGGGAATGGAATTATTTAAACACTATTGGAACTTGAGGACTATCAATTCGGGATGAAAAATCACATTCTTACCATAGATTCACCTATATAAAGCCTCTTTATCTGATATCATGGTAGGAATATATGTGATTATAGTATTATAACATAAATTTAATATAATTAGATATTATTACACATACAACCATCCATAAAATTGAAACAATTAAAATATAAATTGAAAATAGATCTTCATGATTCTGTATTAGGGCTTCCATAATCAATCTTAGCCACATGATCCAACGAAGAATAATAATTGACTAGGTATGAAGGTGATAAAAATAATATATTAAGAGATATCCAAAATGTAGTGAATTAGAATTAGATCCCATGTCAATTAATTTGTGCTGGTATCCAGTCTAGGTCTTAGTAGATGACTTCATTACAGGGATATCTCATGGGATAAGAGGCTGGAGCTGGCGAGGGGGAGTGTGAGGGTGAGGATAGCTCAGAGGAATTAAAAAATACTATAATAGAGAGGTAGAGGGTGAATAAACAAAAAAAACATTGTGCCAGTAATGGAATGGGAGAGTGTTTGGGATGGGGTTCTTGGGAAACTATATCACTTTTGAGGGATCAGGCCTTAATTATCTGGGGAAACCAAAGAACCGAAGAGGTTGTAGTATAAAAAAGGGCACCAGTGATTGGGGAAATGCAGTGTTAGTGAGGGGTATATCTAGAGGGTGAACGTGGGGGGTGTTTTTTATAAATGGATAAAATTATGTAGTAGTTATTGAAAAATTAATAGTAATGTTTCACAAATCATTCTTGATTGTTTATTAAAACATTTCTGAACTATGAATTTTTAGTAGTGAAAAATGATGATCTCGTAACTGATTTTTTAAAAGAATATATGGTTTTCAGTTCTTAAATGAAAATAAAAACATATAATTATATGTATGATATTGATTTAATTATATTATGATGGATCCATAATAATTAAATAAGGAAGAGGAATAGATAAAATAAAAATTCTAATTATAAAATCCTCTTCTTCAAGTAGCCTCACAAGGTTATCACCAAAAGAAATCCTATATTTAATTGATTACTTAAATAAATATTCTCAAATAATATTAGTGATTTTTAAGTGATATGCGAAGGTAATGGCTGAATCTTTTTTAATGTGTGAAGAAGAGTGGAGGGTGGGATACAATTTATATGTGAGGTTAGTGTCTCATCATTAATTTTTTTATAAAAGAGGTGTACTCATGTTTTTATCATTCTAAAAGTCTCAAAAATAGAATATTCTATATCCTTATACCTGATAGGGTTCAAATAAGGGCATGTAATATATTTTATAAATGTTTTAGGTCATTTTAAAACATGTCTTTTTTAGTTCAATCTATAGTAAGCCCATTTTACCTTCATCAAAATAATTAATTTTTAATTTTTTCATTATTATTATGGGTAAAAAAAATTTATCACAATATTATATAATATAATAAATTCTTATTAAAAATATATAACTCATTTTATATTATTATATTCTCTCAATTTGGATTTTTTTAATTTATATTTAATCCCTTGATGCGATGAAATGAATATTTTCAAAGAGAAAATGATCAAAAGTTTACGATGTTTGGATATCAAATTTCTATATTATAACGATACCAATTACAAATATTGAGTTAATATATGTAATTTTAATAATTTTATTTAAAAAATAATTTAATACATAACATTCCTATATAACTAATTCAAATTTAAATTATTTTTTCAATTAAATTTCTATATTTATCGCTATTCTTTAAAAAAATAATCCTTTGAGAAAATACTAAAAAATTCACCCTAAAAAATTTATGATATATAATTTTTAAGAGTATCATTATATATACAACATAATTCTATAAAACTTTAAAAAAAATATCAATATAAGTGCACATAAAAATATATTTCTTTAATAATGTTTTAAAAAAAATTCAATTCATTAATATCTATTTTCTATATTAAAAATAAGATTAATGTTATATAGTTCATTGAATATATATTATATTCATATATTAGTAATAATTCACCAAAGGTATTTTTAGTAATTAATTTTTGTAAAATATTCTTTTATACAAATTGTTTATCATACAAATATTTCTTATTATTTTAAAAAATGTTTTTATCTTCAATTTTAATTAATATGTCACAAATGAATTCATTATATCAAAATTTATATACAATATATTTTCATAATTATTAATTCTTATTTATACCCACCATTATATTTTATAGGTGATAACTATAATATTATAATACCATAATAATATTTCATGTTTCCTATAATGCAAGCTAAATGTACCATTATGTGAAATGTAAAAGGGTGAAAATAAAAAATAATATGAAAAAACATCCCAAAATATTTAGTTGTTAAATTAAACCCCCATTAAAATTATTTTCACCTTCAATATTTTATTTTTTCATAAAATTATTCCTATATGAAAATTCCTTCATAGAAACCCACATCTTAAAAATGGATAACAAAACAACCCCATGAAAAAGTGAAAGGGACGTGAAAAAATCATCCGGAATAAAAAAAGGTTCTGTAATTGGAGAACATAGGTGTAAAGAGAAAACATGGTCAATAATGTGAAACATAACACCCAACTACTAATGAAGTATGATAAAGACAATTGTTAGAGTAATATAAATGGAAAAAACACCATAATCCAAATAGCCTTGAAAAGGACATTGATATCAGAAAAAACTATTATAATATGACTACAATTTACTTGAAGTTATTATTTACAATGTTTGGTAGTTCTTTCTTCTATATGCATTTAGAAAATTTAAAATTTACATTCTTGACACCTTTTTATTTTATAGTCATAACTTTATCCATTAGATTCCCCATGTTTACTTCTCACTTCATCTCTTACCCTCCAAGATAATGTTCTCATGTTTTAGGCATTGAAAAAGATCTATAAAATAATAATGATTCACTACTTCTATATAAATTAAAAAAATAACAATAGTTATCCAATATTGTAAAGTCTTCATATAGTAAAGTAGTGTATTAATATATACTAATTAATTCAATATTTATCATAATCCATTCCATAAATATTAATCCATATAACCCTTAAAATACAAAATATTTATAAATAGGCTCTAAAATGTTTTTAATAAAAATATTAAATACATCACGAATATGTCAGGATTTTTATCTTTGTTTTTACATTAAAAACATATGACTAACATCATCATGTATTATCTTAAAACATTTCAATAAACTGAATTACCATAAAACATTATTAAAATAAATAAATTCTTCTATATTAATTAAATAAAACATAAATAATGCTTATATTCCTTACATAAAAGAATACAACAAAATCTATCAATGATTGTATAAATCACATTGTCAAAAAATAATTAATCAGTTTCAAGGTAAGTAGTATTATTCAGTTTAATTGACTGATATAAATATTCCCTTTATCCCAAAAATCATTATCTTAGTAATAGGAATATATTAATGGTTATATTTTAATTAATCATGTCTTTCAATGAAATATATCTTCTCCATTAAATTCATATTTTATGTTCATCATAATCATTAAAAATATTCATTAAAATCCTAAAAAAACTGAAATAGAAGAAAAATCATAATTCCTGAATTCAAATACATAATCACATCAACAATACCACTTCCCTATCAAAACTATATCTAGGATTCATCATAATATATATTAATACTTATTTCATTTAATATTTCAATCATCGCCTCTTCATCATTGACATCCAAATAGTTACATGTACAACCATACTGATTCTCACTGTGGGACTTCCCCATAGGATATTTATTTTCATTTTGCCCATTTATTCCACATATAAAACCCTCAAAATTCAATGATACGTTAAGGATAACCTTATAATCCTCCATTTTGTATCCAAACATTTCATTTCTTCCTTTGTAGTTACACAGTTTAAGTCCTTATTTTCCACACCCGAATGATATTTCCATCCTACTGAGACATTCCCTTGAGTGGATCATCCCTCATTCTCAATTATACTTGGTCTCCAATACTAGGATTCTTTGTGAACTACATAATTCAAATATTTGGTGTGTTTTATATTTGGTTATTGCAGACATTGATAATCATGTTTCCTAATAGTAGATTATGTATAATCCTAGCATCCTTCACTCCAATCACCTTTATAATTGTCTTATCATATGTAAATTAGTAGTCATATTAATTGTGAAACCAATTAATTCTAGTTAACTTAATTTTTCAAAACCAAAAAACATGGGGTGAGGAATACTAATCATAGTGTAAAACCACATAATAATGAAAACGTCACTTATAGGATGTCTAAATAATGACATATTATTTTTAAACTATGAAACCATATGGTTAAACTTGTACATTCATTGTAAATATATATTAGAAGACATTAATATAGTTTATTATGATTTTTTTACTTCCAAGTAATATCACTTGGGAGTTCCATACCTAGTGTGTAGAAGGTCTATTTCATACTCACCTTTTGATAGTAGAGTCAAACTCAATGTGAAATTTGGGATATATTGCCCTGTGGTACATAGATTAAAGATCCACAAACAACATTAATATCCCCAAAAGGATGTAATTTTTTTTAAACAACTCACTCTATTCATTACCAAATTTCGAGGACATTTTGTATACTTCGACTCAGTCATAGTGCCATAATTAGATGCTTTCCTATAAATATCCTTAAAAATATCCCTATGGGTCTTTCTACCTTTTTCTTATCATAGTTACCAATGGATAAGTAATCCTTTCCTACAGCACAAAATTTTATGGCCCTGACTTCTCATATAATGATATTGTATATTTTTTTGTCAATATTCAATAAATTACATAAACTCTTGCCTAGGGACCATAATAGTTTAGTTTTTTTGTAGAATAGGTGCACAATCATCTATTTTAAAAAGTTCTCCTCAACATCTCCAATAGAGATATTCCCTATTAGTATTAATTATTAACATTACCCACATTTATCATTTCTTTATAACATGAGTAAAGGAACTATAATAAAATGTGAGATCAGATGCTTATCAAGGGTATAAATGAAAGATAATTAAGTATAACCTCAAGTAAAGGGTATGAGATACTGGGAATAACTTTTGAAAACCTAACCCCTTATATTAAAGATCAAAATATAGATTAATGAAATGATGATTTCATGTTCGTTAGACATGAATCATTAATGAATCAAATAACTTGAGCAGTGTGAGAATCACATAGGCAAAAGACAAATATTTTTCATATAAACAAATTAATAGTAATATTATATCATGTATACACACCAAGACATTTATAAAATGTTATTCATGGTATAACTACCTATGAATATACTATTTACATTGGAATAACTCCCCTTTACCCTCTTTTGGGTTTCAGATAACCTTTATTTACCCTTTTTTGTTATTTTGATAACCTCTCATGTACCCATTGAGATCATATGGCCTTAGCAATTACCCATTGTATTGGAGGGGTATGTAGTATCCAAAATTCATATAATACATACCTTTATGTTCTACAAGACCATATAATATTAATCATATTATAAGCCATGAAAATAAATAGGTTTCATAAATCATTTCATCATAGTATATCTAGTGGAAATGAAATAGGTTTCATAATCATTTCATCATTCTAACATAGCATAACCCATTTATAGGATATGTGATTCTTAAATATTTAATAATTGAAAAACCTTTTAAAAAGACACAGGTTTCATAATAATTGTATCATATCATCATATAATATGATGTGGAAAATGTAATGGGTTTTATATGAAATTTTTCATCCTATAACCAATGGAAAAGTAATGGGATTCAAAAATTACTTATCATAATAATTCATTAAATTAAATAATATATATGGTATCCTTGTTTAATATACCAAGAAATGAATATGTTACATCAAAGGATGTATTATTTGATATAAAATAATATATAATGATGATTCTCTTTGAACAAGTATTTAGTAAGATTAATTTTATTTGAAAATCACATTTTAAAATAATAAACTTTTGGGAAATATTTATATTCAAAAATAATATTCATAACATATAAAAGAATTTCTAAAAATAATTTCGATCATTTCTTGGTTAAAATATCATTTGGATATTTGAAGAAATTTTTAATACATAATTAATTTTGAAAATACTTTACATTAAAAATATCTTTAAAAACATCTAAATTATTCTTCAAAGAAAATAATGTTCATGACAATGGGAAATTATGTCGTAGATATTAATATAATGGTTCCTTTAAAATTATTGACCAAATAAAAATTTTCATTATCTAAAAAATAAAATGAATAATACCATTTAATTTTTTTTATAAAAGATAAAAAATAGTAAAAAAAATATTCAATAAATCATTTGAAATATGTTAATACCATTTTTACAAATATTTTTATGAAATATTGTTTTTGAACAAAAATGTGTTTTGACTACAAATATGTTTTTTATTAAAAATATTATTTTAAAGTATTGAATATATTAAGAGGTGATAATGAAGGGAAATATTGTATTATCATGAATTATGGGACATATTTTATTCTGATGAGATAAGGGAAATATTTTATTCTCATAAATTATTAAATCCTGGTTAATGATGTGATTGTAACATAATAATGTTACTAACTTATTATATATGAATTGACAACCCCCATTAATAAATAAAATTTTATTAATATTATAATATTAAGACATGATTTATATTCATGATATAACAAATAAAAGGGGTATTATATACACTTCAAATAAGAATATAATTTTATTATAGAACTTTTATCTCAATGAAGGAAAACTATAAAAAAAATCCCTCCCAAATTTTGTATAATTTGAAACACAACCCTCATAGAATAAAGATAATACAATGGAAATAAAAATAAAAATATTTTTTTGGTTTCAAGTTATAAAATTCATTTATTGGATGTATATACACAACCATAATTAAATAACTGGTGAATATGGCACGTGTCTCGCAGAATTAAAAATGTGATGCTGACACCCCTTATCAATTTAGTTATTGATTCAATCATAATACCTAATATTGATTAAAATAAAATGATAATTTAAATATCATTAAAATTTCGAGATTTATCATATTACATTTCAATGTTTTAGTATATTTATCAATAATAATAATAATTTAGTTGTAAATTTTCATATGTCTTCCAGAAATAAAAGTTAAACATGAAATCCATTACCATAACTATGAAATTCCATATTATACATTCGAAAAAAAGTATTGAAATTAAATTATTATTATAAATAAATTATATAATAATAATATTGTATATTATACCATATATTATTTATGTATGCCAATTCATTTCCATTTGTTAACAATTCTTTGTAAAATTCTGGTTTTAGGTAATAAGAGCTTAGATTTTCATACATGTAATGATTTTTTATTTTTTTTGGTATTCTCACATTGATTTTGGATTCATCATAAATAGAATAATCATAATAAAATTATTATCATATATATAAATAATTTATTTATTTATGACCAATAATGTTTATCTGTGAAATGAATTATGCTTTGATCATGGAGACGGTAAGTCGTATGTACACGTGAAAAATGTTTCAATTTTATTATGATAATTACAGAGAGAGGTAATTAATATGCTTTAATAACGTAATTATAATTAGAATATAGCTATATTATGTATACTTATACATATCATCCATGTGTTATGGTGATGAAAAGTGACAATGACATCGTTTCAGGATGGCAATAGTCCACTCATACACATACAATTTTATCATCTTCTACTGAGTGATAATGTAATAAAAAATTATATATTATATTTTCAAAAGTTAATATATCAAATAGAATAGTATAATTTTTTCGTTTATATCAAAAATATTCCTTAAATATTTCTTTATTATCTTCCATCTAATGAGTTAGTGAAACTTAATCACATAACACCGTGAGATGGTAGTCTACTATATAGACAATATATGTTATCTTGTCCCTTTAGATATGAGAATTAATAATGGTATATATGATATAATGGAATAATGTGTGTAATTATGTTTTAAATATAAAATATACCCTTTATATACATTATCATACTCCACCTTGAGAGGTGGAAATGGAAAACAAATGGCTTCTGTTCAAGTAGCTATAGTACTCCATACACCCTAATGATTATTTCATACCACATTTTATAGAGATAGAAATGTATTTGGGTTATTAACATAACATAACAACATATAATAATATTTTTGATATTCAATTAATTATATCTTCGCATTTTAATAATATTTTATGGATGTTAAGAATTAAATAAAATATAAATGCTCGTGAAGAGCATTATCACTTCATCAGGTAACCTCTTTATGTTTTACCCAAAATCTATTCATGGTGGTTTTACATTCAAATATAAGGATTATTAGATTTTAATAGTACTTTTAATATGTTATTTGGGTTGGATATTTCTGATCCTAAATGATATGAATTTGTGATGTAGAGAGGATATGAGGTGGCCTTTTATAAGTGAGGTGAGTGGTATGCTTATAATTTTTTAAAATAAAATAGTGTACAAATGATATTTTAATTATATAAAGATAATAAATATATTATTTACAATAAATAGACATCACATGGTATAATTATTTCAATAAATTGGAATTTATACAATTTTTAGTGCTTTTTTACTTATAATTTTTAGATTAACCCCACATAAACTAATCATTACCTTACCAATGGTAATAGAATTTTTCTATTATCACGATTAAATTTTCCAAAAAATTATGTTTAACTTATAATATAATATAAGTTATGATAATAAAAATTATTTAATCCATTTTACTATATTCAAACAATAGAATTAATATATTTTAAATTTAAATTAATCTAGAAAATACAATTTGAAAAGTGGTTTTCAAATATTAAATGTACAAAAGATCACAGTGATTTTATATCAAAATTCAACATGAAAATGAATCCAACTCCCTAAATAGGACTAATATATATGAAAATTAAATAATTTTAATTTTTATCTAAATTAATATATGATCTACAATTATAAAAAAAATTGATATTAAAAACAAATTTTCAATTAGTATCAATTAATTTTAACTATTTATCAAAAAAAAGAATCTCATGTGATAATTATAAAAAATTAAACCTAATATAAATTTTAAATTATTATTTAAAAAATAAAAAATAAATTTTCATTAGATTTTTTAAAATGTATTAAAATTTACTTTAAAACAAAATGAAAAAAATTTCCCAAAACAGTATTTCTGAAAAATACAATTTTAAGCATAAAATTGGATTTAATATTATATATTGTCTACATTACACATAAGATAACTTTTAAATATATTATTGAGTATATGTCATATATATTTCACTATAATCATTCACAAATAATTTTTCTATATATTTTTTAAGGTAGAACATGTTTTTCTCTAATTTTGTTTCAAAATATTTAATTTATATCCAAATTTTTTATCTTATATTCGAATTATTTTTCCTTCATTAAATAAAAATTATTTAAATGTTTAAACTATATATTTACTAAATTCAGTAATTAATTTTCATACCCTCCATTATAAAATCAATTTTATAATAATCAAATACATATATTTTAAAAATATGAAAGGTTTGATGTAACATGAGTAAAACACAATGGTACATATTACAGAAAATATCTAGAATGATAAATTCATTTGAAAAAAAAATTTAAAAATTCATAGGGTGTTACAAACTATGATAACCATATATAAAATATGAATATACTAGATATATATATATATATCATGGTAAACTAATTTCCTTCAATTTTACCCAAAACACCACCTCTATGCCTGTAACATCCCAGGTAAATAAAGAATAAAGAATTTTCATTTTTATTAATATTTACGAATTAAATATTGATTTTAATTAAAAGGGGTTTCTACGTTCGATAGCATACTCTGTACGCAACGATGAGTTTCTTTGAAAACTTACATTGCACACAAGTAATAAAATAATATTATTTTAAATATTAGTTAATGAGTAGCCGTTGTACTGGCGAGAATGGATAGAAATAACTAAAATATGATTATATATGTTTTTAAATGTTTTTACATTTACCCAATAAAAGATAAAGGCTTAAAATACGGAAAGAGTTCAATTTTAGGCATTTATACCCTAATTTTCACGAAAGGTCCACTTATCACCTTTTGACGGAGAACCGTCATTAAATATAGTTTTGATCGATCTTATAAATTCTATTGGACCAAATATAACTCTTCTTTAGAATCGGGACATCAAAATTTACTTTGTGTAAATTTTTGGTTCCTTTCTGATAAAGTTCATTTTTTTAATGAATAATGTAAAATGTTTTATTTTAATTCAAAACCTCTTTTTAATATAATTTATTTATATGATTAGAT
This sequence comes from Viscum album, assembly GCA_963277665.1. NCBI lineage: Eukaryota > Viridiplantae > Streptophyta > Magnoliopsida > Santalales > Viscaceae > Viscum > Viscum album. Next base: position 1,207,963,431 of record OY728163.1, on the reverse strand, counting down.
TATCTTTTGAATTGGTTTTAAAGTGAAATTAGAAAATATTTTTACCATTAAATCCAATAGTGGTCGTTGGAATTAATTTCACTTTGAAATCAGACTTAAACTACTGTCAATCTTTTGATACTTATTGTTTCATAAAAACACGCTATTTGCTCTGACAGTGGGAATTAATTATTAAATTAATTAATGTGACTTATATGTTTTCAATTTTGTAAAATATACTTCATTTTTGAATTCGTAATATCAAATATATCTTAGGGTGAATTTTTTGTAATTTTCTGAAAAACATCAATTTTTGATAAATAGTGAAACCACTAAGTTGTACTTATAAAGACTGATTTTCCGTTTAAATGAAATTTTTCCATCATTGTGTTCTGAATTTCAAAAATCCGACATACATGGTTGTCATTATGAAGTAAAATGTGGTTCAATGAGATTATAATAATTTTTTGGTGAATAGTAACTTATTAAGTTCTTAATCGCATTTAGTGGTAATTAGTGTAGTTTAAGGTAAAAATAATGCTTTAATAAAATAAGATGAGCTTGACACAAGTCCTACCCTCATTGGTTCTGTCATGGCCGACCAAGAAAAGCCATGGTTCAACTTGGGGACCCCATGGAGACACTTTGGTTGGGAAATGACATAAATAACTTTTTATTTAATGTAAAAGTAAAAATGACACAAACATGATATGTTTTATTAAAACAATTTTTAAATAGGGTTATACAAGTCATATTTTTTATTATAAATAGTAATTGGAAGGATAAAAAGATTTCCTACATCATAGTATTTTTTTTATAATTTTTAGTCTTTAAATAAATTAATTTATTTATGACATAATGATGATGCAGCGATGACCTCATTATTTAACGATTTAAATAAAATGGAAAGATAATGTAAAATCTATAAACTACACATGTCCAAAACATATTGTATGGGTGGGTTTCTAACCCTTAACACCTTATCCAAGAATTATATCAATGTGGGACCTTTTAAAACCGAAAGACATTTTCAAATAATGTAATATTTCTTTACTTTCCAAAAGTGCCCCTCCTCTCCTCTTATAAGAGGCCCCCACCTCTACCTCATTTCACACACTCCTCAAGCCTTTGGCTCGGCCAACCCCTGCCCATTTACTCTCTCCACATCCCTATTCTCATCCTAGAGGATTACTTTTGGGCATAATTTTTTCAAAGGAAGCCTTTAGGCTCAAATCAAAAGGAGTTACACTTTTAAAGGTAATTCATTCTCTCTTGTTCATTTGTTTTATTTTGCTTCTCCAACCCTCTAAACTCTTTTTATTTACTTCTTTTGTAACAACACCAGTATCTTTAATATACTAGGATGTTGTTATAATATTTATTCGAGCTACACTCTCACACAACTACATCAAATGGTTAAAGAACATACGGTTTCCGTGGATGGCGAAATTCTGCCTCCCGAAACGATGATTGTTCAATACTCATTTAACACCTTCAAAGGTGGCCATTATGATGTCACTATTTTTATATATGATATATAATATGTTTATTTTTTTCTTTAATCTCCTGTATTTTTCATTTTTGGAATACCTTTATGGTTTCCATTATGGGTAAACACGATATCTTCATTTAAGGAAGTGCGAACTACCGCCCCCTCAAAGTGATGTGATTCGTTAATGCCATATGTGGGACGTGTAAAGGATGGATTTAAAGTTATTATATATAATTTTATACTGGAATTATAATATACCTCTATATAATTATTATTTCTTTCCATTAAAGTATTAGATAGAAATGAAAGTAGCGTTCATGCGTACGTACGGCTTACCGTCTCCATGAACGGTGCATTTCATTTCTTATTCCCAAATGTAATGTACTATTAAAAGTACATGTATATAATGGATATATATAATTAATGATATATCTGAATGATTAATATAATTCTGGAATTAAAATATACATACCTCTCATTTAGTTTTAATTCCATTAATATGACAAAGAAATGAAAGTAGCGTTCATGCGTACGTACGGATTACCGTCTCCATGAACGGTGCATTTCATTTCTTACCGCTAAATTATTATGTAATATTATAAATACATGTATATTCTGGATATATATGATACATATTATATCCAAATCGGGAATTTCATTCTGGATATAAATAACCTTTGACCACACGAACAACATGTAATTGTAAGAAGTCCACTTTCGACTTAAGAACCAAATATTGAGAAAACAAACATTATTAACTTAAATGGTTACATAATGTTTATAACATGGAAATATGTGATATAAAAGGAATAATGAACTTTAAAAAGGTTCTTAATCAATTATAAATTAACTCAAGTTTATTATTCAGGACGTTAAAGAACGATCAACTCAAGTCGGACCCGAGGTAAGGGATCATACTCCTCTCTTTCTTTTTAAGGACACACTTTTATGAAATTCCTTTTAAAGCTCATCTTTCTTGTTATTGGGATGATCTTTTATATTACACATACTGTAATTTTTATGTTCATGTGATGAGAGACCCTATTCTCTCTCATCAATCCATTTTGAAAGTTTTGAGTGGCGCTGTTAGGCTGCCGATCTTTCGTAAGAGATCTAACCTCTCTCGTTCTTTTTAAGTACTCTCCTTTATGTCACTTATTTTAAGCTCCTATTTGTAATGTTGGGGGATGTTATTTTATATTCCTCTTTCTATAAACTTTATGTTAATATGATGAGACACCCTATTTGATATCATCAATTATTTTTTGTAAGTTTTATGTGGTGTCGTTAGGCTGCCGAGTTCTCGTAAGGGGTTATTCATCTCACTTTTATTCCCATGAGATTTATGCTACATTTTCCACAATTTCCATTTAGTAGTGTATGTACTTCCCATTATTCTACTCTTTGTGTAATATACTTTCGTTTTTGAGTATTTACATCAGTGATCTATTGTCCTTCTTTCATGGGGTGTATATTTTGAAAGATACCCAAGTCGGTAAGGGAATCTTTCACCCTCCTCTTTTTTAAAAGACTTCTTTTGTTGGGTCTTTTAATTTACATATTGATATGTTGGGATATGTTCTCATATATCATTATTGATGTAAATTTTATGTCCATGTGATGAGATACACTTTTTATCTCTCATCAACTCATTTTGATGTGATGCCGTTAGGCTGTCAAGGGAACTTTTTAACCCCATTTCGATTTCTTTGGGTTCAACATGTAGTTATTGAATATGTCATCCTTTGAATATGTGTGAATGACCTTTGATTATTTTACACTTAATATCCACTTATATTTGGTGTTTCTGTTTGTCACACATAATTATGTAATTGATTTATCCTTAAACCAAGGATACCGTCTTTGTAATGGACTTCGTCTCAATCTCTTTTCATTGAGGCATATTTCGTTTTATACACAACTTTATTTTATACGGTGTATAAACCCCTTTGACTTTTACTTTTATACAAAAGGAATCTTTTTCTACGAAGCGTTTTACTAAATGACAAAAAGGAATGTTTTTTTAACATACGCGGTGAGAATGACCTTTTCCGCCGCCGTGAGTATTATTTGGTCTTTGGCTTCCTCACCAAGCCGTAATGTTTTTAAAATAAAATAAATACCATATATTATTTTATGTATTTTGGTATTGAAAATGGTTTTGATAAAGGATTCTATTATGTCAATATATTTATGATATATTGTGATTGAAATGTGAAAATGTTATCATTCATTTATATTGGTTTTATGTTTTATGATTTTATATTGGTACTTGGACATTTTAACGGGTGGTTACATTATAAACCATATGACGGGTGGTGTCGTGAATACCAGGATGGGTGGTTACGTTATAACCTCCAATGCATTGGGTATGGAAGTCAGCCGTATGGCTATTCCATTAAGTATGTATCGAAATTGGCCGTATGGCTATTCCATTAAGTGATATGTGTGGAAGTCGACCGTATGGTTATTCCACTTATGTATGTTTATGTCCCAAGTTACCTTTATATATGTTATGTGTTCTTTTTATGGGTTTTATGGTAATCCTTTGGTTACAAAAATATAAGTAATGATACTTTATTCAGTGAAGAGTTTTTAATACTTCATGAAGGTGAAGGTATTACTTTGATAGAGTATATATGGTTTACTTGATGTTTGAAAAACTAACAGTTTTCATTCTTTCTGTATCCCTTACCGAGCTTTTTATGCTCACCCCAAGTTTTTTTTGAAATGTTTTCACAGGACTTAATATGGAATAAGGTCAAGGATGGGATTAAGGGAATGTCATCCTATATAAAACATGGAACTAGACACGTTTCTTTTTAAGAGTTTTTTTATTATGGAAACTTAGTAGAAGTGACTACTTTGTAATATTTTGAGATGTAATAGTTATGTTCTAATTCTCTAAAACTCTAATCATGAATAGATCCTCAACGTGAATTATTCATTTAATTCAATATTATGTACGGTTTAAGGCCGAGGCCTTATAGTTGGTATCAGAGGTCGGTTTAGACAACTTTAGGAGTTAGAAAAGTGTTAAATTATAATATGATTGAAATGATATAGCATTTACGGATTACCATGTTGCTTTGCCTAAGATATTTCTGTGTTCAGAATGGTTTTTCGCAGAGAAAACAAAGCAGCTATGTTGGGACGACATCAGGAGGAAGATAACCTTCCAAATCAGCAACCTGAGATGGTCGGAATCGGAACTGAACAGTTTGTTGCAGTGATGGCACAATTGACTCAGGATATAAATGGTGGTGGTATCCATGCACGAGATCAGCCAGATCAACCGCAGAGGAACATGTCAGTGGTGGAACATTTCATGAGGCAACATCCCCCATCATTCAGAGGATCATCTGACCCTGTGCAAGCTGGAGGGTGGATTAAAGAACTGGAGAAGACTTTTGATGTCATGGGGTGTTCCGAACATCAAAAGGTTAGTCTTGTTGTTTACCATTTTGAAGGTGAAGTTGATCAGTAGTGGGCGATGGTGAAAAATATAAGGGATAGTGATGAGATTGAGGATCTTCACTGGGACGAATTCAAAGGTATGTTTCTTGAGAAATATTTTCCTAAGGTGGTTCCTCTTAGGATGGAAAAACATTCCTAGAATTGAGGCAGGAGGATGATTCAGTGGCTGCTTATGAAGAAAAGTTCACTGGATTTGCACGGTATGCTCCAAACTTCATACGAGATCTTGATAGTAAAATAAACCGTTTTTACTCAGGGTTAAAGCCAAAGTATCGAAGGGATTTAGCTTCTCGTGAGTTGAAAAGTTATGAAAAACTTGTTTGATGTGCGGAGAAGGTGGAAATGGAGTTTTCCGATGATCAGGTGTTCTATGACAAACAACAAAATAAGAGGTCTAGTTGGCAGGAAAAGGGGAAAAATTCATCAAAGAAGCAAGGAGGTAAGAAAACCAAATATCTGTCCTATGAGAAGTGTGGTAAAATGCATCCTGGAGAATGTTTATCCAATTCTGGAAAGTTCTTTCGGTGTGTTAAGTTTGGTCATATTGCTCGTAACTGTAAGGAAGATGATAAAGTAGGAAATGAAAATCCAACGGTAAAATGTTTTAAGTGTAATGAAATGGGTCATTATGCAAATGAGTGTCCAACGAAGAACTCAAATGGGGAATGCAGCCAGACTACAAGCAGAAAGGGGTGGTGAAATCCTTTGCAACAACTTCAGCAGATGTTGGGCCATCGAATGAAGTGGTATCAGCTCTAGGGAGCTCAGTATTTTTTGAAGATTGACTTGAGGTCGGGGTACCATCAGTTGAAAGTAAAAGAAGCAGACGTTCTGAAGACTGTGTTCCGTACTAGATATGGCCATTATGAATTTGTAGTTATGCCTTTTGGGTTAACCAATGCACCTACTGTATTCATGGACCTTATGAATAAAATTTTCAATGAGTTCTTGGATAAGTTTGTGTTTGTTTTTTAAGGTTTGGGAAGAGGTTATGTGTGCCTTGTGATTTACAGTTGAAGAATGAGTTGTTATGTGAGGCTCATAGTTCCCCGTTTTCAGTTCATCTGGGCAGTACTAAGATGTACAGAGATCTGCGGGAGTATTACTGGTGGGATGGAATGAAAAGAGATGTTACTGATTTTACTGTGAAGTGTTTGACATGTCAATAGGTTAAAGCTGAGCGGCAGTTACCAAAAGGGATGCTTCAGCCTTTACCAGTGCCAGAGTGGAAATGGGAGAATATATCCATGGACTTTGTTGTGGGATTACCAAAGTTATCTCGAGGTAATAATGCAATCTGGGTTATTGTTGATCGCTTGACCAAGTCTGCTCGTTTCCTTTCTATACGAGATACTTTCTCTCTAGATCAACTTTCCCGTTTCTATCTTAAATAGATAGTCAGGTTACATGGAGTTCCCCTCTCCATTGTATCTGATCGTGATCCCAGGTTCACATCTAACTTTTGGAAAGGCCTTCAGAAGTCGTTGGGCACAGAATTAAATTTTAGTACAACTTTTCATCCTCAATCAGATGGGCAGTCAGAATGAACAATTCAGACCTTGGAGGATATGCTATGAGCTTGTTTGATGGATTATCAGGGAAGTTGGGACCAACATCATTCTTTGTTTGAGTTTTCTTATAATAACAGTTGTCATTCCAGTATACAGATGGCACCATTTGAGGCATTATATGGGAAGTAGTGTCGAACTCCAGCATTTTGGGATGAAGTGGGTGAAAGGAAGCTGATGGGACCAGAATTGGTAGAAGAGATGGCAGAAAAAGTTTAGTTGATTCAGAAGAACATGAGAACAGCTCAGAGTAGGCAGAAGAGTTATGTGGATAACTGGAGGAAGGATCTATCTTTCGAGGTAGGTGATCATGTTTTTCTCAAGGTTTCTCCTTGGAAAAGTGTGATGAGATTTGGTTAGAAAGGAAAGCTGAGTCCAAGGTTTATTGGACCATATGAAATTCTGGAGAGAGTTGGATCAGTTGCATACCGGGTGGCTTTACCTCCGAGTTTATCTCAGGTACACGATGTTTTTCATGTTTCAATGTTGAGAAAGTATATGCCAGATCCATCTCATGTTTTGAGTCCAGAGGTAGTTCAGCTGGATGAGAACCTATCTTATGAGGAAAAACTGGTCCAGATTCTTGACCACAGGGAGCAGGTGTTACGGAATAAGGTGATTCATCAGGTAAAGGTTTTGTGGAAAAACCATGTGATTGAAGAGGAAACGTGGGAATCTGAAAATTCTATGAGGGATAAATACCCCCACTTATTTTGATAAGTGAATAAAATTGCGAGGACGCAATTCCCAAAAGGGGGGAAGGATGTAACATCCCATGTAAATAAAGAATAAAGAATTTTCATATTTATTAATATTTACGAATTAAACATTAATCTTAATTAAAAGGGGTTTCTTCGTTCGATAGCATACTCGGTACGCAACGATGAGTTTCTTTGAAAACTTATGTTGCACACAAGTAATAAAATAATATTATTTTAAATGTTAGTTAATGAGTAGTCTTTGTACTGGCAGGAATGGATAGAAATAACTAAAATATGATTATATATGTTTTTAAATGTTTTTACATTTACCCTATAAAAGATAAAGGCTTAAAATACGGATAGAGTTCAATTTTAGGCATTTATACCCTAATTTTCACGAAAGGTCCACTTATCACCTTTTGACGGAGAACCGTCATTAAATATAGTTTTGATCGATCTTATAAATTCTATTGGACCAAATATAACTCTTCTTTAGAATCGGGACATCAAAATTTACTTAGTGTAATTTTTTGGTACCTTTCCGATAAAGTTCATTTTTTAATGAATAGTGTAAAATGTTGTATTTTAATTCAAAACCTCTTTTTAATATAATTTATTTATATTATTAGATTATCTTTTGAATTGGTTTTAAAGTGAAATTAGAAAATATTTTTACCATTAAATCCAATAGTGGTCGTTGGAATTAATTTCACTTTGAAATCGGACTTAAACTAGTGTCAATCTTTTGATACTTATTGTTTCATAAAAACACGCTATATGCTCTGACAGCGGGAATTAATTATTAAATTAATTAATGTGACTTATAAGTTTTCAATTTTGTAAAATAGACTTCATTTTTGAATTCTTAATATCAAAAATATCTTAGAGTGAATTTTTGGTAATTTTCTGAAAAACATCAATTTTTGATTAATAGTAAAACCACTAAGTGGTACATAAAAAGACTGATTTTCGGTTTAAATGAAATTTTTCCATCATTGTGTATTGAATTTCAAAAATCTGACATACATGGTTGTCATTAATAAGTAAAATGTGGTTCAATGAGATTATAATAATTTTTTGGTGAATAGTAACTTATTAAGTTCTTAATCGCGATTAGTGGTAATTAGTGTAGTTTAAGGTAAAAATAATGCTTTAATAAAAAAAGATGAGCTTGAAACATGTCCTACCCTCATTGGTTCTGTCATGGCAGACCAAGAAAATCCATGGGTCAACTTGGGGACCCCATGGAGACACTTTGGTTGGGAAATGACATAAATAACTTTTTATTTAATGTAAAAGTAAAAATGACACAAACATGATATGTTTTACTAAAACAATTTTTAAATGGGGTTATACAAGTCATATTTTTGATTATAAATAGTCATTGGAAAGATAAAAAGACTTCCTACATCATAGTATTTTTTTATAATTTTTAGACTTTAAATAAATTAATTTATTTATGACATCCTGATGATGCAGCGATGACCTCATTATTTAACGATTTAAATAAAATGGAAAGATAATGTAAAATATATAAACTAAACATGTCCAAAACTTATTGGATGGGTGTATTTCTAACCCTTATCACATTATCCACGAATTATATCAATGTGGGACCTTTTAAAACCGATACACATTTTCAAATAAAGTAATATTTCTTTACTTTCCAAAAGTGCCCCTCCTCTCCTCTTATAAAAGGTCCCCACCTCTACCTCATTTCACACACACCTCAAGCCTTTGGCTCGGCCAACCCCTGCCCATTTACTCTCTCCACATCCCTCTACTCATCCTAGAGGATTCCCTTTGGGCATAATTTTTTCAAAGGAATCCTTTAGGCTCAAATCAAAAGGAGTTACACTTTTAAAGGTAATTCATTCTCTCTTGTTCATTTGTTTTATTTTGCTTCTCCAACCCTCTAAACTCTTTTTATTTACTTATTTTGTAACAACACCAGTATCTTTAATATACTAGGATGTTGTTATAAGATTTATTCGAGCTACACTCTCACAAAACTACATCAAATGGTTAAAGAAGATACAGTTTCCGTGGATGGAGAAATTCTTCCTCCCGAAACGATGATTGTTCAATACTCATTTAACACCTTCAAAGGTGGCCATTATGATGTCACTATTTTTATATATGATATATAATATATTTATTTTTTTTCTTTAAGCTTCTGTATTTTTCATTTTGGGCATACCTTTATGGTTTCCATTATGGGTAAACACGATATCTTCATTTAAGGAAGTGCGGACTACCGCCCCCTCAAAGTGATGTGATTCGTTAATGCCATATGTGGGACGTGTAAATGATGGATTTAAAGTTATTATATATAATTTTATACTGGAATTATAATATACCTCTATATCATTATTATTTCTTTCCAATAAAGTATGAGAGAGAAATAAATGTAGCGTTCATGCGTACGTACGGCTTACCGTCTCCATGAACGGTGCATTTCATTTCTTATCCCCAAATGTAATGTACTATTAAAAGTACATGTATATAATAGATATATATAATTAATGATATATCTAAATGATGAATATAATTCTGGAATTAAAATATACATACCTCTCATTTAGTTTTAATTCCATTAATATGACAAAGAAATGAAAGTAGCATTCATGCGTACGTACGGCTTACCGTCTCCATGAACGGTGCATTTCATTTCTTACCTCTAAATTATTATGTAATATTATAAATACATGTATATGATGGATATATATGATACATATTATATCCAAATCGGTAATTTCATTCTGGATATAAAGAACCTTTGACCACACGAACAACATGTAATTGTAAGAAGTCCACTTTCGACTTAAGAACCAAATATTGAGAAAACAAACATTATTAACTTAAATGGTTACATAATGTTTATAACATTGAAATAAGTGATATAAAAGGAATAATTAACTTTAAAAAGGTTCTTAATCATGTATAAAGTAACTCATGTTTATTATTCAGGACGTTAAAGAACGATCGAGTCAAGTCGGACCCGAGGTAAGGGATCCTACTCCTCTCTTTCTTTTTAAGTACACACTTTTATGACATTCCTTTTAAAGCTCATCTTTCTTGTTATTGGGATGATCTTTTATATTAAACTTACTGTAATTTTTATTTTCATGTGATGAGAGGCCCTATTCTCTCTCATCAATCCATTTTGAATGTTTTTAGTGGCGCTGTTAGGCTGCCGAACATTCGTAAGAGATCTAACCTCTCTCTTTCTTTTTAAGTACTCTCCTTTATGTCACTTCTTTTAAGCTCCTATTTGTAATGTTTGGGGATGTTATTTTATATTCCTCTTTCTATAAACTTTATGTTAATATTATGAGACACCCTATTTGATCTCATCCATACTTTTTTGTAAGTTTTATGTGGCGCCGTTAGGGTGCCGAGTTCTCGTAAGGGGTTTTTCATCTCACTTTTATTCCCATGAGATTTATGCTACATTTTCCACAATTTCCTTTTAGTGGTGTATGTACTTCCCATTATTCTACTCTTTGTGTAATATACTTTCGTTTATTAGTATTTAAATCAATTATATATTGTCCTTCTTTCATGGGGTGTATGTTTTGAAAGATACCCAAGTCTGTAAGGGAACCTTTCACCCTCCTCTTTTTTAAAAGACTTATTTTGTTGTGTATTTTAATTTACATATTGTTATGTTGGGATATGTTCTCATATATCCTTATTGATGTAAATTTTATGTCCAAGTGATGAGATACACTTTTTATCTCTCATCAACTCATTTTGATGTGATGCAGTTAGGCTGTCAAGGGATCTTTTTAACCCCATTTCGATTTCTTTGGGTTCAACATGTAGTTATTGAATATGTCATCCTTTGAATATGTGTGAATGACCTTTGATTATTTTACACTTAATATCCACTTATATTTGGTGTATTCATTTGTCACACATAATTATGTAATTGATTTATCCTTAAACCAATGATACCATCTTTGTAATGGACTTCGTCTCAATCTCTTTTCATTGAGGCATATTTCGTTTTATACACAACTTTATTTTATACGGTATATAAACCCCTTTGAATTTTACTTTTATACAAAAGGAATATTTTTCTACGAAGCGTTTTACTAAACGACAAAAAGGAATGTTTTTTTAACGTACGCGGTGACAATGACCTTTTCCGCCACCGTGAGTATTATTTGGTGTTTGGCTTCCTCAACAAGCCGTACTGTTTTTAAAATAAAATAAATACCATATACTCTTTTATGTATTTTGGTATTGAAAATGGTTTTGATAAAGGATTCTATTATGTCAATATATTTATGATATATTGTGATTGAAATGTGGAAATGTTATCATTCCTTTATATTGGTTTTATGTTTTATGATTTTATATTGGTACATGGACATTTTAACGGGTGGTTACGTTATAAACCATATGACGGGTGGTGTCGTGAATACCAGGACGGGTGGTTACGTTATAACCTCCAATGCATTGGGTATGGAAGTCGGACGTATTGCTATTCCATTAAGTATGTATGGAAATTGGCCGTATGGCTATTCCATTAAGTGATATGTGTGGAAGTCGACCGTATGGTTATTCCACTTCAGTATGTTTATGTCCCACGTTACCTTTATATATGTTATGTGTTCTTTTTATGGGTTTTATGGTAATCCTTTGGTTACAAAAAGGTAAGTAATGATACTTTATTCAGTGAAGAGTTTTTACTACTTCATGAAGGTGAAGGTATTACTTTGATAGAGTATATATGGTTTACTTGATGTTTGAAAAACTAACAGTTTTCATTCTTTCTGTATCCCTTATTGAGCTTTTTATGCTCACCCCAAGTTTTTTTTTGAAATGATTTCATAGGACTTAATATGGTATAAGGTCAAGGTTGGGATCAATGGAATGTCGTCCTATATAAAACATGGAACTAGACACGTTTCTTTTTAGGAGTTTTTTTTATTATGGAAACTTAGTAGAAGTGACTACTTTGTAATCTTTTGAGATGTAATAGTTATGTTCTAATTCTCTATAAATCTAAACTTAAAAAGAACCTCATCGTGAATTATTCATTTAATTCAATATTAAGTACGGTTTAAGGCCGAGGCCTTATAATTCCTCTCAAGTTACACCAGCCCTATCTCGAGATTCTACAAGAGTAGCCCCACTAAATCAAGAAAACCTAGGCCTCTAACTGGCCCACTTCATATCATATTATCCATCTAAATTTATAGGTAATTTTTTCACACACACTGAGTTTCAAGTTTAGTGGGTGATAAATAAATCATTATAGGACACCCCCAAGGATGAACCTATAACTAGTTTTCATATCAGTATATGGACACATTATATTCTTATCCTAGATGATGTCTAATAATAAATGGCATAAAATAGACAAATACCTTAAAATAAATGGGTTATATAAAAAATTATCCATTCTTAGGTTCTACCCTTACACATAAACTAAATCTACCACATATCTTATCCACTCTAGATGATTTATAGCATGTGGATCACCCCAAAACATTACATAAGGTGCATCCACCATATGTACCCAATGGATAAAATATTTTAAAATGAAAAAGAACAAATATTTGACCCCATGGAATAACTATAGGGAACCACATGATAACACATAAATATCGGGTTCTATGATCCTAATAGAATTATAAAAATGAGAACCATGAATTTATGTTGGATATTATATATCATTTTATGGCTCGAACATACTATAGTTTTAATTAGGATCCAAATGTGGGGCCAAAGGTGAACACTACATCATCGATCACTAAAATCATTTATTCGATAGATACACTATCCAAGGGGTCCCATAGAAGTGGTTAGGAGTACCTAAAATCAAATATAAAGAATATCTCTCTAGTGAATAAATATAAACTAGAGGATTGAACTCATCTAGATCACTCATTTTATCTCTAATAAAATCTATCCATAGAAATCAAATTGACGAAATAAAAAAATAAAAAAATAAAACCAATGCCCATTCTAGGGTATCTCCTTGTTGAACTCCTCAAACCTTGTGTATAGCATAAAACGTCTAAAGACATTTTCATAATGGCCACCAGAACAATTGTTGATCCATCTTGAGATACCATTGTCTAGAAAATATGAACTAGTATAGTTAGTAAACACTCTAATCACAAATTTCAAGGATCATCTGGTCCATGAGGACACAAATGAATGTGATGTCCTGGAAGTGACTCCCTTAGTTAATCTAATATCTAAATATATCACTAATAAGTGATCCTAGGAATTCCAAAAAATACAAATGATGAGTTTGAAACCCTATGTGCAGTTCCCCTTCCCCAAAACACCAGGACCATGTTTGACACGACAAACATTCTTATGTTACCATCGGTGGAAATTAACAAATACTTGGAAAACAATGTTCCCGCAAGAAAATCCAAAATCATGATCACATTTAAAATGGATTTATCAATTGTCCATTTCACCACCTCAAAAGTTGGAATACCTTTAAGGAAACCATAGTAAATCTATATATTTAAGAAAATATCATTTTCTAAGATCCATAATCATCCTCCCCATGAAACAACCCTTCCATGGGTACTATCTCTATAAAAATATTATCTAAATAGGTTGTATAAACTCATCCCAATATTAAAATGTTACCTAGACATAACCACCATACCATTACATCATCCCAACCCAGTGGATCCCAATAATCTGATCCTAAAATTCATCATCTAAACTATGAATAATCTAACCATGAGTAATCGGTCCCAATATTAAAGGACTATCCAATACTTCCTCAAAGAAACTATTATGTCCCTTCTTATACTATCCCTAAAAAAATAAACACAAATAATTACCTTATATAAAGGATAATAAATACCATCTAATGATCTCATGAACCTATCTTGGGTCTCAAATAGTACAACCCAACCTGTTGGAGGATTCTGAAACTCAAATTCAATATAATTCCTCATAAAAATTATCTCCCAATCAAATACCCATTTTATAATTCATCAAAAAACATAAAGGATTCCACCATGGTGATCAACATTTACATCCAAACAGGATGTATTAATAAAATTTCCAACATTGAATCAAGGAAAAAGTGTAGAAAAAAATAACCAAGAATGGAAATGTATATGGAATTTAATTTCTGTAAATATAGTGTACCCCCAATGGCCCCCCACTATAACGGCCCATAAATTACATACATGGTTATTACTTCAAAATTGAAGCATACTTATTAAAACATATAACAAAACCATGAAAGTACCATATAGGTATAGTTTCTTTAGAAACTGGGAAACATAAACAACTGGTTTAGAGAGCGTCTACACTATCTCCCATTTAATTCATCATATCTAGAGTCCGTTTTGGAATATCCTACTTAATAACCCTCTTCCAGACCTTGGGGAAAGAAAAAATACAAAAGATTGAGCTCAAATTCTCAGTAAGGGTGAACAAAAGAAAAATCATTCACATCATATTCAAAAGAACATATCAATTAGGAAATCATACACTGCAAAAGAGATCATAAGTTCATAACATGGAATAAATCATGGTAGTGAAATGTAATCACAATAATCATAACATAAAACATGATTATTTGTGGAATACACACATAATCATAGAGAATCATTTCTTATTAGTCAAGACTCATTTCCAAGACTATCTTAGTGGACAAAGTCCATTTCTGAACCGAGTTCATTGCTCGTTTCAGTCCTGTTTCACTGAACCGGTGTAACCTACCATTCCAGCCATGTCTATCTCATGAGATATAAAATCATTACCCAATTCATTGGATGGAGATATAGGTCCCACCCATCTTATAATGATACCATTATTATGTGTTCCACAAAATAAAAAATCATACATCATTGCATAACCCATGTAATAAAAATGGGAATCTTAAACATCATGCCATCATAACATAATCCATATAAGATAAAAGGACATCATAAAAATAATTCCATCATAACATAATCAAATAAAAGTAAAAATAGGGATATAAATAGAACCCTATATTATCTTAGATGGAAAATAATTTTGATAAAACACTTGAACTCCATTCATGAGGAAAATATCCTTTCTACTTCAAAAATATTTTTTCTTTTCTTAACATGTCATACGATTTTAAACTAAAAGAAGTAGATTAAAAATGAACATGAAAAATTGTAAAGGTAGATTCTTGTAAATAATTTTTTAAAAATCATTCATTCCGTATAAGTTAAAAAAACATTCTTCTCGTACTTTAGTCGGAAAAGACAAAATGTACTTCGTACGAAAAACGACAAAAGATTCCTTTCATATCCTTTACTAACAACTCACCAAAGGTTAAAATTGGATTTAAAAAATTCTAGGTGGAAGGAAACAATATTACATATTGAGAGAACATGGATGTGGATGATAAAATACACCCCTGTAAATACCAAAGTATAAACAATCTCAGATAAAAATGAGATTGTGATATTTTCCCTTACCTTAGGACCGATTAGCTTCCTAAGTGTCTGAACCTCCTGTATAATGATTTAAATAATTTCATTCACTTATTCCAGAATCATATTCATTGTTATTATATCATATATGGTCATATTCTTAGCTTTTTATTAGTAATATTTCATTGTTACTTGTTATTCGAGTGTTTATTGCTTTTTGTTCTTATGCGTGTTTTGTCGAATAAATTCTTATTATACTTTTTGGGTTATAGATACCTCATTTACAGAATGGTATTAGTGTAATATATTTCATATTAATTCATTCAATTCATTTATATAATCATTATGCAATGAAGATCATGTAGAACGAGTCGAATCACATCGTGGAGACGGTATTCCGTACGTACGCACGAGGGATGATATCGTTCCCATGATCGTGAAATTGTAATGGAGTGTAAGTATACTATTTCATAATCAATATCACTTTAATATAATAATTTATAGATATTATTTACACTATTATACCTATCCAAGTATGGTGGTGGTGGAAAATAGATTACACCACGCCGTGGAGACGGTATTCCGTACGTACGCACGTGCGATGATTTCGTTTTCCATAGGATGGATATATGGTGAAATAGGGTTGTTTCATACTTATAATAACATATCAGTATATGAGTGATATTGATGTTATTATTTCATAATGAAAAAACTAAAGAGGAAGAAGTGGAAGAAGAAATACAGTTGAACGAATCGGTAACAGACATTACCTCTTCTTTGAAGCGCTTCTTTGACACCTCCTTTTAGGGCACTAAAATTGGTCTTTGAAGAAGACCAGGACCTCTAAGATGTTTCTAGGGAAGTGGAAAAGAGAATTTGGCAGGTTTTTGCCGTGCATGAAGGCTGAATGTTGTGTGAGGAAGAGAGGGAGGAGGTGCCCTTTTATAAGGGATGAGAGGGGCACCTTTGGAAAAACTAAAACAATTATTTTATTATAAAGTCATATTTGGTTTTAAATAGCTCCAAATTGATTAATTTCAAAGCTAAGGTGTGTATGGGTCGAAATCATCTCATCCAAAAGAATTTCGACACGTTTAGGTTCCTATATTAACCTTATCATTTAGATTTATCTTTAAGTTAAATAATTTTACTTTTACCGTGTCTTTTTGTGTTCTTTCACTATAAGGTTAATAAACAAACAATAACAAACCAAACGAATGTCAAGTTTTTTATTATTAATATATATATCCTTAACTAAGTCATTTGGACAAACCTTATATTTTTAGGAATAAAATAACAATTAATAATATAATATTTATTTTAAAAACTATTTTATGTCAATTTTGACACTATTTAGTAATTGATTTTGTTGTGAAAATCATAACAGAATAATTAGTTCGAAAAAAGTGATTTAAATCAATAATAACATGTCATATTAACATAAAAAATTATTTTAATTCATAAAAAGTCTCAAATTACATTTATTTGGGTATTAATAACATTAATTATATCAATATTTTATTAATAAGATAATTACTGCATCATCATTGTGTCATAAATAAATTATATTATTTAATGTCTAAAAATTACAAATAAAATATCATTATGTAGGAAATCTTTTTATATTTCTAATGAATATTAATTGTTGAATTTATCTTATCTATAACCTTATAGTAAAAAATATTTACTTATTGAACTTTGATTTTAACTATTCCAACCCTTTTTTAAATAAATTAATAATAAATGTCCTAATCTAATCCAAGTGGCCCTAAATGGTCATATTTTATTCCTAAGGAAGTTTTTGGTCGAATTAAAGTTATCCAATAGAATTAGGACACGTGTTAGGGAAATAATAATATCATTTTTACTCTTAATTACATTATTTACTTTTAACCGTGTTAAATAAAAGTAAAAAGTTATTATTCACCAAAATTTATTTTCATCTCATTGAACCACATTTTACATACTGACATCACCCGTGTCTCTTGAATTTTTGAAATTCCACTCACAGAAGCGGTAAAATAATGTTTTATGTAAATTTACAAATTCTCCTAGGAGGTGGGTAAAAGACGGTGAAAAGTCCAATAAAATTTTTATATATCAAAAATTATTATAAAATTACTCCAATGAATTACATTGAACTTATATAGGTATTATGTATCAATTTTGACCTAAAATAAATTTAAATAAAACAAATAATTATTAAAATAAAAATTCGTTTTTTAAATAGTAACCCAGTGTTTTCACTATTCATCAAAAATAGAATGTTTTCAGAAAAATGCCAAAATTTCACCCTAGGTTAATTTCGATATTCCGAATCCAAAAATGAAGTCCATTTTCGAAAATAAAATTTATAAAATTTCAAAAAGTGGTTATTACTATTCATAACGTCTAGTTTTAATAATATTTTAATAGCATATCGTTGTTTAGTGAAACTCGGTATTGCGTATGATGCAAGCTATCGAGGAAGGCCGCGTTTGCCTGTAAAGTAAGCCAAGCTAGTTTTGTGTGTAGTGAAAGATTCCTTTGATGATTTATATAACATAAAAAGAAAATATTTCTTTTAAAAGTATCAGGTGTTACATTCTACCCCCCTTAAAACGAATTTTGCCCTCGAAATTCGTCACTTTATAACAAACATATGAGGATACCTATCCCTCATCGTATCCTCAAGCTCCCATGTAGCTTCTTCTAATTGGTGGTTCCTCCATAAAACATTCACCAAGCGAGTGGTCTTTTTCCTTAGGACTTTTTCACTACGATTCAGTATCTCTATCGGCTGTTCTTCTTAAGAAAGATCTTGTTCCAGTGGTACAACTTCTGAGCTAAGTACATGTGAAGGATCAGGTATGTAATTTCTCAGGAGAGATACATGGAACACATCGTGAACTTGAGAGAGGTTCGGTGGAAGCACCAATTGGTATGCTACCTTCCCAACATGATCCAGTATTTCGAAAGGACCGATATATCTAGGGCTCAACTTTCCCTTCTTTCTAAATCTCATGACCCTCTTCCAGGGAGATATTCGTAAGAACACTTTATCACCCACTTCAAACTCTAAGTATTTTCTTCGGTTGTCGGCATAACTTTTTTGTCAACTCTGAGCTTCTCTAATGTGTTGTTGAATAGATCTGACCTTTTCTGCCATCTCATCAACAAGATCAGGTCCTAATAGATTTATTTCCACAACTTCATCCCATCAAGTTGGAGTCCTACATTTCTTTCCATAGAAAGCTTCACAAGGAGCCATCTGAATACTGGAGTGAAAGCTATTATTATAAGAAAATTCCACAAAAGGTAGGTGTTGAACCCAACCACCTTTGAAATTCATAGAGCAAGCTATCAACATATCTTATAGAGTTTGAATTTTCCTCTCAGACTGACCGTCTGTCTGAGGATGATAAGCAGTGCTGAAACTCAATTCTGTATCCAGAGTATGCTGAAGACTTCACCAGAACATTGATGTAAACCTCGGATCCCGATCAGATATAATAGAAAGTGGGACTCCATGCAATCTTACCACTTCCTTTACATATATCCTGGCAAGCTGATCTAGAGATAAATCTTCTCTAATAGCAATGAGGTGTGAAAAATTTTTAAGACGATCAACTAGGACCCAGATAGCATTATTGCCTTTGGATGTTTTAAGAAGTCCGATGACAAAGTCCATAATGATGTTTTCCCATTTCCATTCGGGTATGGGTAATGGTTGTAACATTCCCTTAGACTTCTTTTTATTAGCTTTATCTTGCTAACAAACCAAGCATCGAGAGACATATTCAGCAACATCTCTTTGCATTATCCTTTTACTTTAGTTCAAGAAACTCCTTATCCATCTATGTTCGAAGAATACGAGGGAAGTACTTATTGAAAAAAAAGTTCTTGAACTCGTCCCATTCCATGGACTCAATTCCATCTCTTTACATCGTATTCTTGATAAGATTCCAACATTGATCAGCATCACCATCCAAACGATACACTACTAAGATGACTTTATCATGTTCAGAACATTGAAGAACTAAAAATATCTTTTCCATAGTTCTAATATATTGTTCAATAACTAATGGATCAGTAGACCCGCTGAATGATGGTGGATGCTACCTCATGAAGGATTCAACAGAATGTTTCACCTTCCTTTGCTCGTCTGTATGTCCTGTATGATTCATAGCTTGAGAAAGTTGTGTGACCATGGCTAAAAGATTTTTCATTATAGCTCCCATAATGTTTGGTTGCATAGGGGGACAATCATTGCATTGCCCAATGCATTCCACAATAACACGGTTCCTTCAGGTTCCATCCATTGACTAAAACCAAAAAGAATAGTGTGAGAAACACTAATTATAATAGGAAAAACATATAATCAAGAATATAATTTCACATTTAAGGTCTTATCCTAGGTTATTCATGGCCATTTCTAAAACACTAAGATTGTGTTCTATGCTTAGACTTATCATTAGGATTCTTACTAAGGATTTCACATTCTAGTATCCAAAGGTTGACTATACATTTCCTCTAATACCAACTATAACGACACATAGATTACATACATGGTTATTACTTCAAAATTGAAGAAAAATTATTACAACATATAACAAACCCATGAATGGATCGTATAGGTATAATGTCTTTAGAAACTAGGAAACATAAACAACTGGTTCATAAAGAATCTACATTTCCTCCCATTTATTTCATCATATCTAGATTCACTTTTGGAATATCCTACTTAATAAAATTCTTCCAAACCAGGGGAAAGAAAACATAACAAATGGTGAGCTCAAATGCTCATTAAGGGTAATCAAAAGAAATATCAATCACATCATATTCATACGAACATAACATTTTGTAAATCATAGCCTGCAAAAGAGATCATAATTTCATAACATGGGATAAATAATAGTAGTGAAATGTAATCCCAATAATCATAACATGAAACATGATGCTTTGTGGAATACACACATAATTATATAGAATCATTTCTTATTATTCAAGACTCACTTCCAAAACTATCTTAGTGGACAAAGTCCATTTCGGAACCGAGTTCATTCCTCGTTTCAGTCCTGTTTCACTTAACTGGTTTAACCTGCCGTTCCAGCCATTTCTATCCCATGAGATATAAAATCTTTACCCAATGCATTAGAGGGTGATATAGGTCCCACCCATCTCATAATGATACCATTCTTATGTGTGCCACAAAATCAAAAATCATACATCATTGCATAACCAATGTTACAAAAATGGGAATCTTAAACATCATGCCACCATAACATAATCCATATAAGATAAAAGGACATCATAAAAATAATTCCCTCATAACATAATCAAATAAATGTAAAAATAGGGATAGAATTAGAACCCTATATTATCTTATATGGAAAATAATTTTGGTAAAACACATCGACTCCATTCTTGAGGAAAATATCCTTTCTACTTCAAAAACATTTTTTCTTTCTTAACATGTCATACGATTTTAAACTAAAAGAAGTTGATTAAAAATGAACATGAAAACCTATAAAGTATTATTCTTGGAACTAAGGTTTTAAAAATACATTCATTCCGTATAAGTTAAAAAAACATTATTCTCGTACTTTTGTCGGAAAAGTCAAAAAGTACTTCGTACAAAAAATGACAAAAGATTCCTTTCATATCCTTTACTAAAAACTCACAGAAGAGTAAAATTGGTTTTAAAAAATTTTAGGTGGATGGAAACAATATTAAACATTGAGGGAAAATGGATGTGGATGATAAAATACACCCCAGTAAATACCAAAGTAAAAACAATCTCAGATAAAAATGAGATTGTGATATTTTCCCTTACCTTAGGTCCAATTTGCTTCGTAAGTGTACGAACCTCCTGTATAATGGTTTAAATAATTTCATTGACTTATTCCAGAATCATACTCATTGTTATGATATCATATATGGTCATACTCTTAGATTTTTATTAGTAATTTTTCATTGTTACTTGTTATTTGGGTGTTTATTGCTTTTGTTCTTATGCGTGTTTTGTCGAATAAATTCTTATTCCTCTTTTTGGGTAATAGATACCTCATTTCCAGAAATTTATTAGTGTAATATATATCATATTAATTCATTGAATTCATTTATATAATCTTTATTCAATGAAGATCATGTAGAACGAGTCGCATCACATTGTGGAGATGGTAGGCCGTACGTACGCACGAGCGATGATATCGTTCCCATGATCGTGGAATTGTATTGGAGTGTATGTATACTATTTCAGAATCAATATCACTTTACAATAATAATTTACAGTTATTATTTACACCATTATACCCATCCAAGTAAGGTGGTGGTGGAAAATAGATTACACCACGGCGTGGAGACGGTATTCCGTACGTACGCACGCGCGATGATTTCATTTTCCATAGGATGGATATATGGTGAAATAGGTTGTTTCATACTTATAATAACATATCAGTATATGAGTGATACTGATGTTATTACTTCATAATTAAACAACTAAATAAGAAGAAGTGGAAGAAGAAATAAAGTTGATTGAATCAGTAATGGACATTACCTCTTCTTTGAAGCGCCTCTTTGAGACCTCCTTTTAGGGAAATAAAATTGGTCTTTGAAGAAGACCAGGACCTCTAGGATATTTATAGGGAAGTGTAGAAGATAATTTGGAGGTGTTTGGCCGAGCATGAAGGCTCAATGTGGTGTGGGGAAGAGAGGGAGGAGGTGCCTTTTTATAAGGGAGGAGAGGGGCACCTTTGAAAAACTAAAAATATTTTTTTATAAAGACATATTCGGCTTTAAATAGCTCCAAATTTATTTATTTCGAAGCTAAGGTGGGGATGGGTCGAAATCCTTTCATCCAATAGATTTTAGACAAGTTTAGGTTCCTATTTAATCTTTATCATTTAGATTTAACTTTAAGTTAAATAATTTAACTTTTACCATGTCTTTTTTTGGTCTTACACTATAAGGTTAATAAACATAATATAACAAGACAAAAGAAAGCCAAGTTGTTTATTATTAATATATATATCCTTATCTAAGTCATTTGGCCGAACTTTAGATTTTTAGGAATAAAATAACAATTAATAATATAATATTTGTTTTAAAAACTATTTTATGTCAATTTTGATACTATTTTGTAATTGATTTTTGTGGAAATCATAACTGAAAGATTAGTTTTTTAGGAATAAAATAACAATTAATAATATAATATTTGTTTTAAAAACTATTTTATGTCAATTTTGATACTATTTTGTAATTGATTTTTGTGGAAATCATAACCGAAAGATTAGTTCGAAAAAAGTGAATTAAATCAATACTAACATGTCATATTACCATAGAAAATTATTTTAATTTATAAAAAGTCTCAAATTACATTTATTTGGGTATTTATAACATCAATTATGTCAATATTTCATTAATAAGATAATTACTACATCATCATTGTGTCATAAATAAATTAAATTATTTAAAGTCTAATAATTACAAATAAAATATCATTATGTAGGAAATATTTTTATATTTCTAATGAATATTTATAGTTGAATTTATCTTTTGTATAACCCTATATTAAAAATTATTTCCTTATTAGACATTGATTTTAACTATTTTAACCCTTCTTTAAATAAATTAATAATAAATGTCCTAATCTAATCCAAGTGGGCCTAAATGGTCATATTTTATTCCTAATATTGTTTTTGGTCGAATTACACTTATCCAATAGAATTAGGACATTTGTTAGGGTAATAATAATATCATTTTTACTCTTAATTACCCTATATACTTTTAACCGTGATAAATAAAAGTAAAAAGTTACTATTCACCAAAAATTTATTTAATCTCATTGAACCAACTTTTACATATTGACATCAACCGTGTCTATCGAATTTTTTAATTTCCACTCATATAAGCGGTAAAATTAAGTTTTATGTAAATTTTCAAATTCTCCTAGGAGGTGGGTAAAAGACGGTGGAGAGTTCAATAAAATTTTATATATCTAAAATTATTATAAAATTACTACAATGAATTACATTGAACTTATATAGGTATTATTTATCAAGTTTTACCTAAAATAAATTCAAATAAAATAAATAATTATTTAAATAAAAATGAATTTTTTAAATAGTAACCTAGTGTTTTCACTATTCATCAAAAATTGATCGTTTTTAGAAAAATACCAAAATTTCACCTTAGGCTAATTTTGATATTTCGAATCCAAAAATGAAGTAAATTTTGAAAAATAAAATTTATAAAATTTCAAAAAGTGGGTATTACTATTCATAACTGCTAGTTTTAATAATATTTTAATAGCACGTCGTTGTTTAGTGAAACTCGGTATTGCGTACGACGCAAGCTATCGAGGAAGGTCGCGATTGCGTGCAAAGCAAGCCAATCTAGTGTTGTGTGTAGTGAAAGATTCCTTTGATGATTTATATAACATAAAAACAAAATATTTCTTATAAAAGTCTCGGGTGTTACATTCTACCCCCCTTAAAATGAATTTCACCCTCAAAATTCGTCACTTTGTAACAAACAGATGATTATACCTCTTCCACATCATATCCTCGAGCTCCCATGTAGCTTCTTATAATTGGTGGTTCCTCCATAAAACTTTGACCAAGCGAGTGGTCTTGTTCCATAAGACTTTTTCGCTACGATCTAGAATCTCTATCGACTGTTCTTCATAATAAAGATCTTGTTCCAGCGGTACAACTTCTGAGCTGAGCACATGTGAAGGATCAGGTATGTACTTTTTCAGGAGAGATACATGAAACACATCGTGAACTTGAGAGAGGTTCGGTAGAAGCACCAATCGGTAAGCTACCTTCCCCACACGATCCAGTATTTCAAAAGGACCGATATATCTAGGGCTCAACTTTCCCTTCATTCAAAATCTCATGACCCTCTTCCAGTGAGATATTCGTAAAAACACTTTATCACCCACTTCAAACTCTAAGTATTTTCATTGGTTGAAGGCATAAATTTTTTGTCGACTCTGAGCTGCTCTTATGTGTGGTGGAATAGATCTGACCCTTTCTGCCATCTCATCAACAACATCAGGTCCTAATAGATTTCTTTCCCCAACTTCATCCGAACAATTTGGAGTCCTGCATTTCTTTCCATAGAGAGTATCATAAGGATCCATCTGAATACTAGAGTGAAAGCTATTATTATAAGAAAATTCCACCAAAGGTAGGTGTTTATCCCAACCACCTTTGAAATCAATAGAGCAAGCTCTCAACATGTCTTCTAGAGTTTGAATTGTCCTCTCAGATTGACCGTCTGTCCGAGGATGATAAGCAGTGTTGGAACTCAGCTCTGTATCCAGAGTATGCTGAAGAATTCGCCAGAACATTGAGGTAAACCTCGGATCCCAATCAGATATAATAGAAAGTGTCACTCCATGAAATCTTACCACTTCCTTTACATATATCCTCACAAGCTGATCTTGAGAGAAATCCTCTCTAATAGAAATGAAGTGTGCATACTATGTAAGATGATCAACTATGACCCAGATAGCATCATTGCCTTTGGATGTTTTAAGAAATCTAGTGAAAAAGTCCACAGTGATTTATTCCCATTTCCATTCGGGTATGGGTAATGGTTGTAACAATCCCTTAGACTTCTCTCTCTCAGCTTTAACTTGCTGACAAACCAAGCATCGAGAGACATATTCAGCAACATCTCTTTTCATTCCATCCCATGAGAAGTACTCTTTTAGGTCCCCATACATCTTCGTGCTTCTAGGATGAATAGAGAATGAATAACTATGAGCCTCATCCAGTAGCTCCTTCTTTAATTCGGGGATGGGGGGAACACAAACCCGATTCATGAACTTTATTATCCCATCACAATCAAGGTTGAATTCAGGAATATTTCTCACCTTTTTAGTAACTCTACATCTTATTTCTATGCCTCTTTAATCTTCACATGTATAGATGGTTGAACATTCATTTGAGAAAGATAATATTTTTCCCCTTCCATTATAATTCCAAGATCCATCCTTTGTAAATCCATAAATATTGGATCATTTGTGATCCTCATCATGGATAAACTGTAATGGTCTTGTAGACTTAATACATATGCCACCTTGTTTGCTTTCCCAGGGTGGTAATAAATTGAGCATTCGTAATCCTTAATCAGCTCCAACCATCATCTTTGGCGCATATTCAACTACTTTTGTGTGAAAATATACTTTAATCTTTTATGATGAGTATAAATGTCACACCTTTCTCCATAAAGAGAATGCCTCCAAATCTTTAATTCAAAGATTACCGTAGCTAACTCCAAATCATGAGTTGGGTAATTATGATAATGTATTTTCAACTGTCATGAGGCATAAGATATCACCATATCATTTTACATAAGAACACACCCCAATCCCTTCTTGGATGCATCACTATAGACAACAAACCTTTCTCCACTACAAGGCAGTGTGAGAACAGGTGCACTGGATAACCTTATTTTCAACTCCTTGAAATTCACTTCACATTCCTTCATCCAAAAAAAACTAACTCATTTTCGAGTGAACATGGTGAGTGGATTAGATAATCCTGAGAAATATTTCACAAAACGTCGATAATATCCAGCCAAACCAAGAGGAATTCTGATCTCAGTTAATGTTGTTGGTCTCGACCATCTTTTGGTAACATCTTTTTTTCCTGGATCTACAAATATCCACTCTTTTGAGATTATGTGACCCAAAAATGAAACTTTTTGAATCCAAAATTCACACTTGGTAAATATGGCATAAAGCTTCTCCTTTACCTAGGTCTTCAATAT
Source organism: Viscum album (assembly GCA_963277665.1). Lineage (NCBI taxonomy): Eukaryota > Viridiplantae > Streptophyta > Magnoliopsida > Santalales > Viscaceae > Viscum > Viscum album. The sequence continues at coordinate 1,207,937,045 of OY728163.1, read as the reverse complement.
AATTCTCAAGTGATCTTCATGTTCTTCTTTTCTCTTTGAATAAACAAGAATATCGTCTATAAAGACTACAAAAAACTGGTCAATATAGTCTCTAAAGACTCTATTCATCAGATCCATGAAGATAGAAGGGGCATTAGTAAGACCAAATGGCATCACTATAAATTCCTAGTATACATACCTTGTACGGAAAGCCGTCTTTTGTATATCCTTTCTTTTGACCCTTAATTGATGATACCCTAAACGATGATCAGTCTTGGAAAAGTATTGAGCTCCGTGTAGTTAGTCAAATAAGTCATCAATGTGCGGGAGAGGATATTTGTTCTTGATAGTGATCTTGTTAAGTTCTTGATAGTCAATGTAGAGTCTCATTGATCCATCTTTCTTCTTAACAAACAGAACAAGTGCTCCCTAAGGTGATGCACTAGGGTGTATGAATCCTTTATCAATATCCTCTTGGAGTTGCTTCTTCAATTCCTACAACTCAATTAGGGCCATTCTATAAGGTGTCTTTGAAATAGGCAAAGCACCCGGTATGCGTTCTATTGAAAACTCAACTGCATGATTTGGTGGAAGACCTGGAAATTCCTACAGAAAGACATCATCAAACTCCCGTACAGTGTGCATATTCTTAATTGTGAGTTTCTCACCAATCATTTGAGATAAATAGCCTTCATTGAGTGGAATCAAGACCCATAAGATGGAAGAAATTTCCACTGGAAGGTTATATTTGTCCTTTCATCGATAGACGATCATAGATTGATCTTGAATATGAAATGTGACTTCCCTTTTTGGAAATTACTATGAGATCCATATAGAGAAATCCAATTCATGCCATGAATCACATCAAATTCCACTATAGGAACGATCACAAGATTTTCAGGAAGCACTTTCCCACAAACTTCAATAGGAGAAGAATTATAAACTTTTGATGCAACTGTTGTGCCATTAGGGGTTGTCACAACTAACTCAACATCTAATTATTGAGGTAATACAGTGATAAAATTATAAAATTGTTCAGAAATAAATGAGTGGGTGGACCCAGAATCAAATAAATCATTTTCTACTTTAGAGTGGATGGTAAGTGTACCTTTCACCACTTCGTTATCGTACTCCACATCCCTGATAGAAGTTGCATGTGACTTTCCTTTCTCTTTAGCCTTAAGAGTTTGTTGACATCGATCATCAGCAACCACCCTTGGATAAGGGCATTGATTGGCATAATGCCCCATTTCCTTGCACTTGTAACATTGAAGTGTAGGAGGTTCACTCTGTGTAGCCTTTTCATTGTTCGCATCACTAGACATCTTCTTCCCTTCATTGCGGCATTCAAATGCCCGATGACCTTCTTTTCCAAATTTGAAACATTTACTTGTCCCTTTAAGACAACTCCCTCCATGTTTCTTTCCACAATTTGAGTATAAGAGAAAACCCATATTCTTTTCAGTGTGCTCTTTATATTTTCCTTTGAATTCCATTTTCCTCTTCTTATCAAACCCATATGACTGATGGGTTACTCCAATCTCCATTTCAACATTGAGAGCACATCGAACTATTTCCTTGTAGCTATTGAAGTCCCTTATGGATAACACACTTCGAAGACTTGGTTTTAAGACACTAATGAATCGATCGATCTTACTCTCAGGTTAGATAATAATACTAGAAGCATACCTTGCAAGTCTTGTAAAATTTGCTTCGTATGTACCAACAAATTCATTATCCTTTTGCTTTAGTTCAAGAAACTACTTCTCCATCTTTGTTCTATGAATACGAGGGAAGTACTTATTGAAATATAAGTTCTTTAACTTTTCCAATTCCATGGACACAATTTCATCTCTTTTCCTCATATTCTTGATAAGATTCCACCATTGATCAGCATCACCATCCAAACGATACACTGCTAAGATGAAATTATCATGTTCAGGACATTGAAGAACTGAAAATATCTTTTCCGTAGTACTAATCCATTGTTCAACAACTAATTGATCATTAGACCCGCTGAATCAAGGTGGACGCTGCCTCATGAAGGATTCAACAGAATGTTGCTCCTTACTTTGCTCGTTTGGAAGTCATGTATGATTCATATCTTGAGAAAGTTGTGTGATCATGGCTACAATATTTTTCATTCCAGCTCCCATAACGTTTGGTTGCTCAGGGGGACAATCATTGCATTGCCCGTTGCATTCTGCATTAACACGGTTCCTTCGGGTTCCATCTATTGACTAAAACCAAGAAGAATAGTGTGAGCAACACTAATTATAATAGGAAAACCACATAATCAAGAACAAAATTTCACACTTAAGTTCTTATCCTAGGTTATTCATGGCTATTTCTAAAACAATAAGGTTATGTTCTATGCTTAGACGTATCCTAAGGATTCTTACTAAGGCTTTCATATCCTAGTTTCCAAAGGTTGACTATACCTATCTTCTGATACCAACTATAACAACACATACATTACATACATGGTTATTACTTCAAAATTGAAGCATACTTATTACAACATATAAAAAAACATGAAAGGACCGTATAGGTACAGTGTATTTAGAAACTGGGAATCATAAACAACTGGTTCATAAAGCATGTACATTGCCTCCCATTTATTTCATCATATCTAGAGTCCCTTGTGCTATATCCTACTTAATAAACTTCTTCCTGACCTAGGGGAAGAAAACATACAAAATGCTTAGCTCAAATGCTCAGAAAGGGTAAACAAAAGAAATATCAATCACATCATATTCACAAGAACATAAAATTTTGGAAATCTTAGCCTACAAAAGAGATCATAATTTCATAACATGGGATAAATCATAGTAGTGAAATGTAATCCCAATAATCATAACATAAAACATGAAGCATTGCGGAATACGCACTTAATCATAGATAATCATTTCTTATCAGTCAAGACTCATTTCCAAGACTATCTTAGTGGACAAAGTCCATTTCTAAACCGAGTTCATTCCTCATTTTAGTCCTGTTTCACTGAACCAGTTTTACCTGCCATTCCAGCCATGTCTATCTCATGAGATATAAAATCTTCACCCAATTCATTGGAGGGAGATATAGGTCCCACCCATCTCATAATGATACCATTCTTATGTGTTCCACAAAATCAAAAATCATACATCATTGCATAACCCATGAAATAAAAATGTGAATCTTAAACATCATGCCATCATAACATAATCCATATAAGATAAAAGGACATCATAAAAATAATCCCATCATAACATAATCAAATCAATTTGAAAATAGGGATAGAAATAGAACCCTATATTATCTTAGATGGAAAATAATTTTGATAAAACAGTTGAACTCCATTCTTGAGGAAAATATCATTTATACTTCAAAAACATTTTTCCTTTCTTAACATGTCATAATATTTTAAACTAAAAGAATTTTATTAAAAATAAACGTGAAAACATGTAAAGTAAGATTCTTGGAAATAATTTTTTAAAAATCCATTCATTCCTTATAAGTTAAAAAAACATTCTTCTCGTACTTTTGTCAGAAAAGTCAAAAAGTACTTCGTACGAAAAACGACAAATGATTCTTTTCATATCCTTTACTAAAAACTCACCGAAGGGTAAAATTTGATTTAAACAATTTTAGTTGGATGGAAACAATATTACATATTGAGGTAACATATATGTGGATGATAAAATACACCCCAGTAAATACCAAAGTATAAACAATCTCGGATAAAAATGAGATTGTGATATTTTCCTTTACCTTAGGACCGATTAGCTTCCTAAGTGTCTGAACCTCCTGTATAATGATTTAAATAATGTCATTCACTTATTCCAGAATCATATTCAATGTTATTATATCATATATGGTCATATTCTTAGCTTCTTATTAGTAATATTTCAATGTTACTTGTTATTCGGGTGTTTATTGCTTTTTGTTCTTATGTGTGTTTTGTCGAATAAATTCATATTCTTCTTTTTGGGTTATAGATACCTAATTTACAGAATGGTATTAGTGTAATATATATCATATTAATTAATTAAATTCATTTATATAATCATTATGCAATGATGATCATGTAGAATGAGTCGCATCACATCGTGGAGACGGTAGGCCGTACGTACGCACGAGCGATGATATCGTTCCCATGATCGTGGAATTGTATTGGTGTGTATTTATACTATTTAATAATCAATATAACTTTAGATTAATAATTTATAGTCATTATTTACACCATTATACCCATCCAAGAATGGTGGTGGTGGAAAATAGATTACACCACGGCGTGGAGACGGTATTCCGTACGTACGCACGCACGGTGATTTTGTTTTTTGTAGGATGGATATATGGTGAAATAGGGTTGTTTTATACATATAATAACATATCAGTATATTATTGACACTTATGTTATTACTTCATAATGAAACAACTAAAGAAGAATAAGTGGAAGAAGAAATAAAGTTGAACAAATCGGTAATGGATGTTACCTCTTCTTTGATGCGCATCTTTGAGACCTCCTTTTAGGGAACTAAAATTGGTCTTTGAAGAAGACCAGGACCTCTAGGATGTTTCTAGGGAAGTGGAGAAGATAATTTGGCCGGGGTTGGCCGAGCATGAAGGCTCCTAGTGGTGTGAGGAAGAGGGGGAGGAGGTGCCCTTTTATAAGGGTGGAGAGGGGCACCTTTGGAAAAAATAAAAATATTATTTTATTATAAAGTAATTTTCGGTTTTAAATATCTCCAAATTGATTTCTTTCGAAGCTAAGGTGTGTATGGGTCAAAATCATCTCATCCAATAGAATTTAGACATGTTTAGGTTCCTATTTTAAACTTATCATTTATATTTATCTTTAAGTTAAATAATTTTACTTTTACCGTGTCTTTTTGTGTTCTTACACTATAAGGTTAATAACCATACTCTAAAAAGAAAAAATAACCCCAAGTTGTTTATTATTAATATATATAACCTTATATAAGTCATGTGGCCGAAACTTAGATTTTTAGGAATAAAATAACTATTAATAATATAATATTTGTTCTAAAAACTATTTTATGTCAATTTTGATACTATTTGGTAATTGATTTTTGTGAAAATGATAACAGAAATATTAGTTTCAAAAAAGTAAATTAAATCAATAATAACATTTCATATTAACATTAAATATTATTTTAATTCCTAAAAAGTCTCAAATTACATTTATTTGGGTATTTATAACATCACTTATATCAATATTACATTAATAAGATAATTACTGCATCATCATTATGTCATAAATAAATTAGAATAATTAATGTCTAAAAATTAAAAATAAAATATCATTATGTAGGAAATATTTTTATATTTCTAATGAATATTTATAGTCGAATTCATCTTATGTATATCCCTATATTAAAAATTATTTACTTATTAAACTTTGATTTTAACTATTTTAAACATTCTTTAAATAAATTATTAATATATGTCCTAATCTAATCCAAGTGGGCCTAAATGGTAATATTTTATTTCTATGGTTGTTTTTGGTCGAATTACACTTATCCAATAGAATTAGGACATGTGTTAGGGTAATAATAATATCATTTTTAATCTTAATTACCCCATTTACTTTTACCCGTGGTAAATAAAAGTAAAAAGTTACTATTCACCAATAATTATTTTCATCTCATTGAACCACATTTTACTTACTGACATCAACCGTGTCTCTCAGAATTTTGAAATTCCATTCACAGAAGTGGTAAAATTATGTTTTATGTAAATTTGCAAATTCTCCTAGGAGGTTGGTAAATGATGATGAAAAGTTCAATAAAATTTTTATATATCTAAAATTATTAAAAACTTAGTCCAATAAATTACATTGAACATATATAGGTATAATGTGTCAATATAGACCGAAAATAAATTTATATAAAATAAATAATTATTTAAATAAAAAATCATTTTTTAAATAGTAACCTAGTGTTTTCACTATTCATCAAAAATTGAAAGTCTTCAGAAAAATACCAAAATTTCACCCTAGGCTAATTTCGATATTCCGAATCCAAAAATGAAGTCCATTTTAAATATTAAAATTTATAAATTTTCAAAAAGTGGGTATTACTATTCATAACGGCTAGTTTTAATAATATTTTAATAGCATATCGTTGTTTAGTGAAACTCAGTATTGTGTACGACGTAAGCTATCGAGGAAGGTCATGATTGCGTGCAAAGCAAGCCAAGATACTGTTGCATGTAGTTAAAGATTCCTTTGATGATTTATACGTTTCTAATACTTCAAAATTGAATCACACTTATTACAACATATAACAATATCATGAAAGAACCGTATAGGTATAGTGTCTTTAGAAACTGGGAAACATAAACAACTGGTTCATAGAGCGTCTACATTGTCTCCCATTTATTTCATCATATCTAGAGTCCCTTTTTCCATATCCTACATAATAACCTTCTTCCTGACCTGGTGTAAGAAAACATACAAAAGGGTGAGCTCAAATGCTCCGTAAGGGTAAACAAAAGAAATATCAATCACATAATATTCATAAGAACATAACATTTTAGAAATCATAGCCTAAAAAAGAGATCATAATTTCATAACATGGGATAAATCATAGTAGTGAAATGTAATACCAATAATCATAACATAAAACATGAAGCATTGTGGCATACACACATAGTCATAGAGAATCATTTCTTATTAATCAAGACTCATTGCCAAGACTATCTTAGTGGACATAGACCATTTCTGAACTGGGTTCAATCCTCTTTTCAGTCATGTTTCACGGAACCGGTTTAACCTGCTGTTTCAGCCATGTCTATCTCATGAGATATAAAATCTTTACCCAATGCATTGGATGGAGATATAAGTCCCACCCATCTCATAATGATACCATTCTTATGTGTTCCACAAAATCAAAAATCATACATCATTGCATAACCCATGTAATAAAAATGGGAATCTTAAACATCATACCATCATAACATAATCCATATAAGATAAAAGGACATCATAAAAATAATTCCATCATAACATAATCAAATCAATGTAAAAATAGGGATAGAAACAGAACCCTATATTATCTTAGATGGAAAATAATTTTGATAAAACACTTTAACTCCATTCTTGAGGAAAATATCATTTCTACTTGAAAAACATTTTTCCTTTCTTAAAATGTCATACAAATTTTAACTAAAAGAAGTTGATTAAAAATAAACATGAAAACATGTAAAGGAATATTATTGGAAATGTTGTTTTAAAAATCCATTCATTCTGTATAAGTTAAAAAAAACATTCTTCTCGTACTTTTGTCGGAAAAGTCCAAAAGTACCTCGTACGAAAAATGACAAAAGATTCCCTTCATATCTTTTACTAAAAACTCACCTAAGGGTTAAATTGGATATAAAATATTGTATAAGGATATTATAATTACATATTGAGGAAACATGGATGTGGATGACAAATATTCCCCAGTAAATTCTGAAGTATAAACAATCTCGGATAAAAATCGATATTGCGAGATTTTCCCTTACCTTAGTTCTGATTTGATTTTTAAGTGTCTGAAACTCCTGTATAATGATTTAAATAATGTCATTGAATTATTCAAGAATCATAATCATTGCTATGATATCATATATGGTCATATTCTTAGTATCTTATTAGTAATATTTCATTGTTACTTGTTATTCAGGTGTTTATTGCTTTTTGTTTTTATGCGTGTTTTGTCGAATAAATTCTTATTCTTTTTTTTTGGGTTATAGATACCTCATTTCCAGAATGGTATCAGTGTAATATATATCATATTCATTCATTCAATTCATTTATATAATCATTATGCAATGAATATCATGTAGAACGAGTCGCATCACATCGTGGAGATGGTATTCTGTACGTACGCACGAGGGATGATATCGTTCCCATGATCGTGAAATTGTAATGGAGTGTGATTATACTATTTCAGAATCAATATCACTTTACAATAATAATTTATAGTTATTATTTACACCATTATACCCATCCAAGTAAGGTGGTGGTGGAAAATATATTACACCACGACGTGGAGACGGTATTTCGTACGTACGCACGCGCGGTGATTTCGTTTTCCATAGGATGGATAGATGGTGAAATAAGTTTGTTTCATACGTACAATAACATATTAGTATATGAATGATACTGATGTTATTACTTCATAATGAAACAATTAAAGAATAATAAGTGGAGAAGAAATAATGTTGAATGAATTTGTAACGGACATTACCTCTTCTTTGAAGCGCCTCTTTGAGATCTCATTTTAGGGTAATAAAATTAGTCTATGAAGAAGACCAGGACCTCTAGGATGTTTCTAGGGAAGTGGAGAATAGAATTTGGTAGGGTATGACTGGTCTTGAAGGCTCAATGTGGTGTGAGGAAGAGAGGGGGGAGGTGCCCTTTTATAAGGGGGGAGAGGGGCACCTTTGGGAAAACTAAAAATATTATTTTATTATAAAGTTATATTCGGTTTTAAATAGCTCCAAATTGATTTATTTCGAAGCTATGGTGGGGATGGGTCGAAATACTATAATAAAATAGAATTTATACATGTTTAGGTTCCTATTTTAACCTTATCATTTAGATTTAACATTAAGTTAAATAATTTTACTTTTACAGTGTCTTTTTGTGTTCTTACACTATAAGGTTAATAAACATACTATAACAAGACAAAAGAACCACAAGTTTTTTATTATTAGTATATATAACCTTAAATAAGTCATTTGGCCGATCCATAGATTTTTAGGAATAAAATAACAATTATTAATATAATAATTTTTTTAAAAACTATTTTATGTCAATTTTGACACTATTTAGTAATTTATTTTTGTGAAAATCATAAAAGAAAAATTAGTTCGAAAAAAGTGAATTAAATCAATACTAACATGTCATATTAACATATAAAATTATTTTAATTCATAAAAAGTGTCAAAATACATTTATTTTGGTATTTATAACATCAATTATGTCAATATTTCATTTATAAGATAGTTACTGCATCATCATTGTGTCATAAATAAATTAAATTATTTAATGTCTAAAAATTCAAAATAAAATATCATTATGTAGGAAAACTGTTTATCTTTCTAATAAATATTTATAGTCGAATTTACCTTATGTATAACCCTATATTAAAAATTATTTACTTATTAAACATTGATTTTAACTATTTTAACCCTTCTATAAATAAATTAATAATAAATTTCCTAATCTAATCCAAGTGGCCCTAAATTGTCATATTTTATTCCTAAGGCTGTTTTTGGTCGAATTATACTTATCCAATAGAATTAGGACTTGTGTTAGGGTAAAAATAATATCATTTTTACTCTTAATTACCCTATTTACTTTTAACCGTGGTAAATAAAAGTAAAAGGTTACTATTCACCAAAAATTATTTTCATCTCATTGAACCACATTTTACTTACTGACATCAACCGTGTCTCTCGGATTTTTGAAATTCCACTCACATAAGAGGTAAAATTAGGTTTTATGTAAATTTTCAAATACTCATAGGAGGTGGGTAAAATACGGTGAAAAGTTAAATAAAATTTTTATATATCTAAAATTATTATAAAATTACTCCAATGAATTACATTGAACTTATATAGGTATTATGTATCAATTTTGACCTAAAATAAATTTAAATAAAATAAATAATTATTTAAATAAAAATTCATTTTTAAAATAGTAACCTAGTGTTTTCACTATTTATCAAAAATTGTAAGTTTTCAGAAAAATACCAAAATTTCACCCTAGGATAATTTCGATATTCCGAATCCAAAAATGAATACCATTTTGAAAAATAAAATTTATAAAATTTCAAAAAGTGGTTATTAATTTTCATAACGGCTAGTTTTAATAATATTTTAATATCATATCGTTGTTTAGTGAAACTCGGTATTGCGTACGACGCGAGCTATTGAGGAAGGCCCCGTTTGAGTGTAAATCAAGCCAAGCTAGTGTTGTGTGTAGTGAAAGATTCCTTTTATGATTTATATAACATAAAACCAAAATGTTTCTTATAAAATTCTCAGGTGTTACATTTACCCCTCTTAAAATGAATTTCTCCCTTGAAATTCATCACATTGTAACAAACAGATGAGGATTCCTCTCCATCATCATATCCTCGAGCTCCCATGTAGCTTCTTCAAATTGGTTGTTCCTCCATAAAACTTTCACCAAGAGAGTGGTCTTGTTCCGTAGGAATTTTTCGCTATGATCGAGAATCTCTATCGGCTGTTCTTCATAAGAAAGATCTTGTTCCAGTGGTACAACTTCTGAGCTGAGTACATGTGAAGGATCAGGTATGTACATTCTGAGCAGAGATACATGGAACACATCGTGAAATTGAGAGAGGTTCGGTGGAAGCTCCAATCGGTAAGCTACCATACCAACACAATCCAGTATTTCGAAAGGACCGATATATCTAGGGCTCAACTTTCCTTTATTTCCAAATCTCATGACCCTCTTCCAGGGAGATATTCATAAGAACACATTATCACCCACTTCAAACTCTAAGTCATTTCTTCGATTGTTAGCATAACTTTTTTGTCGACTCTGAGCTGCTCTTATGTGTTGTTGAATAGATCTGACCTTTTCTGCCATCTCATCATCAAGATCAGGTCCTAATATCTTTCATTCCCAAACTTCATCCCAGCAATTTGGAGTCCTGCTTTTCTTTCCATATAGAGCTTCATAAGGATCCATCTGAATACTAGAGTGAAAGCTATTACTATAAGAAAATTCTACTATAGGTAGGTTTTTATCCCAACCACCTTTAAATCCATAGAGAAAGCTCTCAACATATCTTCTAGAGTTTGAATTGTCCTCTCAGATTGACCGTCTGTCTGAGGATGATAAGAAGTGCTGAAACTCAACTCTGTATCCAGAGTATACTGAAGACTTCGCCAGAACTTTGAGGTAAACCTCGGATACCTATCAGATATAATAGAAAGTTGTACACCATGCAATATTTCCACTTCCTTTACATATATCCTGGCATGCTGATCCAGAGAGAAATCCTCTCTAATAGCAATGAAGTGTGAAGACTTTATAAGACGATCAACTATGCCCTAGATAGCAGTATTGACTTTGGATGTTTTAGGAAGTCTGATGACATTGTCCATAGTGATGTTTTCCCATTTCCATTCTGGTATGGGTAATGGTTGTAACATTCTCTTATACTTCTGTCTCTCAGTATTAACATGTTGACAAACCAAGCATCGATAGACATATTCAGCAACATCTCTTTTCTTTCCATCTCACCAGAAGTACTCTTTCAGGTCCCTATACATCTTCGTGCTTCCAGGATGAATAGAGAATGAAGAACTATGAGCCTCATCCAGCAGCTCCTTCTTTAATTCGAGGGTGGGAGGAACACAAACACGATTGCTGAACATTATTATCCCATCACAATCAAGGTTGAATTCAGAAACATTTCTCACCTTCTTTTGTAACTATACATCTTCTTTCTGTGCCTCTTTAATCTTCACATGTATTGATGGTTTAACATTCATTTGAGAACGATAATATTTTTCCACTTCCATTATAATTCCAAGATCAATCCTTTGTAAATCCATAAATATTTGATATTTTGTGATCCTCATCATGGATAATCTGGCATGGTCTTGTTGACTTAATGTATCTGCCACCTTGTTTTCTTTGCCAGGTTGGTAATGAATTAAGCAGTCGTAATCCTTAATCAGCTCCAACCATCTTCTTTGGCACATATTCAACTCCTTTTGTGTGAAAATATACTTTAAACTTTTGTGATCAGTATAAATGTCACAAATTTCTCCATAATGATAATACCTCAAAATCATTAATGCAATGATTACCGCAGCTAACTCCAAATCATGAGTTGGGTAATTTTGCTCATGTATTTTCACCTGTCGTGAGGCATAAGCTATCAGTGTATAATTTTGCATAAGAACACACCCCAATCCCTTCGTGGATGAATCACTGTAGATCAGAAACCTTTCTCCACTACAAGGCAGTGTGAGCATAGGTGAACTGGATAACCTTCTTTTCAACTCCTTGAAATTATCTTCACATTCCTCTGTCCAAACAAACTTAACTCCTTTCCGATTGAACTTGGTGAGTGGATTAGATAATAGTGAGAAATATTTCACAAAACATCGATAATATCCAGACAAACCAAGAAAACATCGGATCTCAGTTACAGTTGTTGGTCTCGACCATCTTTTGATAACCTCTGTTTTTGCTGGATCCACAGATATCCCCTCTTTGGAGATTATGTGACCCAAAAATGAAAAATTTTGAAGCCAAATTTCACATTTGGTAAATTTGGAATAAATCTTATCCTTTTTCAGGGTCTTCAATATAATTCTCAAGTGATCTTCATGCTCTTCCTTTCTTTTTGTATAAACAAGAATATCGTCTATAAAGACTACCACAAACTGATCAAGATAGTCTCTAAAGACTCTATTCATTAGATCCATGAAGATAACAGGGGCATTAGTAGGACCAAATTGCATCACTATAAATTTAGAGTGTCCATACCTTGAACAGAAAGCCGTCTTTCGTATATCCTACCTTTTGAAACTTAATTGATGATACCCTGAATGAAGATCAGTCTTGGAAAAGTATTGAGATCCGCATAGTTGGTTAAATAAGTCATCAATGCACGGGATATGATATTTGTTCTTGATAGTGATCTTGTTATGTTCTCGATAATCAATACAGAGTTTCATTGATCAGTCATTCTTCTTAACAAACAGAACAGGTTCTCCCCATGGTGACACACTAGGGAATATGAATCCCTTATCAAGATTCTATTGGAGTTTCTTCTTCAATTCCTGCAACTCAATTGGGGAAATTCTATAAGGTTTCTTTGAAATAGGAAAAGCATCCAGTACAAGTTCTATTGGAAACTCAAATTCACGATTTGGTGGAAGACATGGTAATTCATCCGGAAAGACATCGTCAAACTCCCGTACAATGGGCATATTCTTAATCATGAGTTTCTCGCCAACCATTTGAGATAAATAACCTTCATTTGGTGGAATCAAGACCCATAAGATGGAAGAAATTTCCACTGGAATGTTATGTTCATCTTTGCATCGATAGACAATCATAGATTGATCTAGAATATGAAATGTGACTTCCCTTCTTTGGAAATTGATATGATCACCATATAGAGAAATCCAATCCATGCCAATAACACATAAAATTACACTATAGGGAGGATCACAAGATTTTCATGAAGCACTTCCCCACAAACATCAATCGGAGAAGAATTATAAACTTTTGATGCGACTGTTGTGCCATTAGGGGTTGTCACAGCTAACTGAACATCTAATTGTTGAGGTATTACGGTTGTAAAGACCCGCAAATTTCAAGGAAATTTTTTTCTTAATTTTCTTTGGAATTTTACAAGAGCGCAGCATCAGACGGCACCTGATTCCGAGGCCCGGTGTGCCCGGAATCAATTTCCGAAGTTTGGCTCGGGTACGTTCAGTGAACGGACGAGCGGGTTTTTCTATCTTTTGAACCGGTGCCCAGAATCGAATTCTGAGGGCACCGATGAAATCGCAGCGCCGGTATTTGCTTAGAAACGCCTCTTCCGGAGTTGCGTTTGCTCAGACGTGGTTTTTAAATTTCGGGGCTTGAAGTCAGAAATAAAATAAATTTGTGCGACAACTTTATTTTATTTCACTTAAGCTGCTTGGAAGCCACTTGAAGCCACTTAAAGGCGGCTTGATCTGAGTTGAACCGGATAGGATGCTATCCAGAAATATCCTACCCCCTTGGTAGGATATTTGTGAGGTGGGGCCCGCACGAGCCCCGCCGTTTCTTTCGCTAACTAACGCACCCGCGAAAACCCGTCAAAGTAACTGAAAAGTCAACCGACGCGTTTTCTTAAATTCTTAACAGACCATTTAATTGAGCGGTTTATTTCGTGAATTAAATGGGCTGTTTCGCTCGTTGAATTAATTCAACGAACTGATGGGTCGTTACTTACGCTTTTGTGTTTGTTGGCATGTTTATAAAATAAGACCAACCTAAAAATCCTTTGAAAGGATTTGAGAGGATCTTTGTTTCTTCATCTCCCCTCCACGCAAAGAACGCGAAGAACGCGAAGAACGCCGGCGACCGGAATTCGACGACGCACACCGTGATCTGCGACGTCGACGAGCTCTACCCGCGACGTTATTCGGCGACGCCTCTTCTTCCGCGGCCGATCCTCGTTCGGCAATTAAGGTGAGAAACGAATCGTTTATTTCTCCCTTTTTTTAATTTCAATGACAACGGATTTAATTAATTAAATCCGTTTGATCTTGATCCGGAGATTGGCGACGCGACGCCGGATACCGCGACGACGCGACGATCCCCCTTATTCCGCGACGACCTCTCGTCCGACGACGACGACAAGGTAGGGGTTGTTGGAATTTTGTCTTTCCCGTGTTTATTCTTTTTAAAATAAAGAACCTGATCTCCGAACAATTTTAATTTAATTAAAATTGTTGTTGATTATTTTTCTTTTCCTCTCGTTGTTTATGACTAACGCGGAGAGTGCGGGTCTAACGAACAAGACCCGACAACCCTCCGCCGATCTTTTGTTGTGCGGATTTGGCGGATGATGACGAACCGTGCGGCAAGGGCGATCCGTTGATCCCGCAGTGAAGATCAGCCCCCGGGAGGAGCAACGGCGCAGACGGGAGGCAAAACGGGCCACCGGAGCAAATCTGGCGGCCCTCGGAAGACGGCGGCGGCCGGTTCGGCGGCCGCGCGGAACCGGGGAGGGACGCGGCGGCCCGGCCGCGTCCGCGTGACAGGCGGCCCCCCCCGCGGGGCCGCGTTTTCCTCCAAGCCGCGGGTCAAACCCGCGGCGGTTGCTTCGGCCGCTCAGCCGAAGCCGAGCCGGCCGGTCCGGTCGGCCGGGCCGCGCCCCGGCCGGACCGGACCCGGCCTCGCCGGGCGGGCCGGGTCGGGCCGACCCGGTTCGGCCAGCCCAGGGGGGGTTCGGGTCGGGTCGCCCCGGGCCCAGAACCCCCGTTTTCGGGCCCTCTTCGGTCTTTTGCCCATATCTTGGGCCTGAGACCTCCGATTGATGAACCGTCAGCGGCTACGCGATCCTTGGATCGATACGGTCGTTTCGGTATATTACACTCAAGGTTTTGGAAGACTTTGGGTTCAGCCGGGTTGGTTCGTACACGAAACCAACCGGGCCCTCGGAGCGGAAACGCTCATAACTTGAGCTACGGACGTCCGATCGACGTACCGTCAGCTGTGGTAGTTTCCTCTAAGTGAGACGGAACTTTTGGCATACTCCGCCCGAGGATCGGATACAGGCGGAGTACGGTCGGGTTGGTTTTGCCCTAAAAACCAACCGGGCCCCTGGGACGAAAATGCCAATAACTCTCAGACCGGGCGTCCGATTGACGCGCCGTCTGTTGCGTTGAGATCCTGTTGTCGATACGGAACTTTTGGATACATCAACTTCGGACTACGTGTCAGTTGATGTATCAGCCTCTCGGCTCGTGGAGCGGACCCTCCTAAACGAGCTCGCTATGTGCGGGAACCCTAGCGCTGGCTGTGACTTCGACGACAGAGCAGAGATCCTCCGTGGACTGCGACGACGGCAGAGCAGAGATCCTCCGTGGACTGCGACGATGGCAGAGCAGATATCCTCCATGGAATGCGACGACGGCAGAGCAGAGATCCTCCGTGGACTGCGACGATGGCAGAGCAGAGATCCTCCGTGGACTGCGGCGATGGCAGAGCAGAGATCCTTCGTGGACTGCGGCGACGACTGTGCAGAGATCCTCAGTGGACTGCGTCGACTACTGCACTCAGCGATCCCACGTGGATCAGTGCTACAGGTTCTGTGTGAGCCCGATCCTATGTGGGTCCTTACTACCGGTTCTGTGTGAGCCACTGCCTACAGGTTCTGTGTGAACCCGATCCTACGTGGGTCTTTTGCGGGGGTTAGTACCTATCGATCCTTCGTGGGTCCGACGACTTAGATGGATCAGTGATCATCTTTGACTTCATCTGAAAAAGTATATCTGGTTGAGCTGAATCTTATGTTACTCTCCTTTGTGGATTGTGTTGAACTATCCTACGTGGATTTACTGTTTACTCTCCTTGTGGATTTGAGTCTTGCTTTCCTTTGTGGATTGAGTTGTTCTTGAGCTCGTGAGCAGAGCTAGAAGTGGGGACTTAGGTATATGTATGGGCATATACCTAATTTGAGTCAGATGTTACTTCGTGATTGCATCTTTCTTTTGTGCTATATCCTTTGTGGATTTCGGGAGACCTTCGGGGGTCTCGGGGTCCTTACTGAGTAGCTTATACTCACCCATGCACGGGCTATGCCCGCACCTTGTTGTGTTGGATGCAGACGACAGACAGCGCTGATCACGGTTGGGG
Source organism: Viscum album (assembly GCA_963277665.1). Lineage (NCBI taxonomy): Eukaryota > Viridiplantae > Streptophyta > Magnoliopsida > Santalales > Viscaceae > Viscum > Viscum album. The sequence goes on along the minus strand of OY728163.1, from coordinate 1,207,920,667 downwards.
CGTGGAGCAGGACGGTACCTGGAGGTAGACCACTGGGCGGGACGTGCTCGGAGCGGACGTGGGACTCGAGAAGCCTGGAGGCTATCTGTACCCACCCTTCAGGTGGGATTGCCAGTGGACGACACGAGGCCGCCGTCTTTTCTTCAGTTGTTGTTCTTTACTTTTCAGTTGTACTTTCAGTTGGGATTGTATTCCGGCCCCCTTTACTTTTCTGCACTTTACTTTCTGCTTGCTGACTCTGTGGTGGTTGTTACTTATAAAGGCAATGCCTTCCCTGTTTACCGGGATTTTACGCCTTGGTGCTAGTCGCCAGCCCCTGGCCTATGGAAGGCAGGCTTGGGGTAGTCACGACACGGGCCCCCGAGGTCGGGTCGTGAAAAATTGGTATCAAAGGTGGTCGGTTCTACCGCAGACTCTGATTGTCTTTTCTTTCTATGTGAAGCAATAGTGTTTAGTGTATTGAGTGTGGTTATCAGTTCAGGGAGCCCAGTGTTGGTGCGGCGGCCGAAGTATCCGTACACCAGGACCCTGACTCCTGATTTCCGACTTAATGCATGAAAACATTGATTGCGTGTGTGTTCCAAGTTTTATTTGTGATTACTTGTGTCAGCTCACCGGGTATACTGATCTGCTTTATGAAAGTCTCAAGTTTTCCTTGTGATTACTTGTGCCAGCTCACCAGGTATACTGTTCTGACTGTGGTTCTCTTGTTCTCCTTTTTAGGATGGCCCCGCGACGACATCCAGCTAGGGTTCCGAGTGTAGGGCGCGACGGCAGCCCACCGAGCGACGAGGCCTCGGTGCAGGGCCCTTTGCCAGCAGTGGCACCGGCGGTAGTTTTACCCACCGAGCCACCGATGCTACCAGTACCAGACGCTGACGATACACGTCGCCTCAGGGCACTGCATGAGCCTCAGAGCCAGCGACCGCCCAGGTTTCGCGGTGAGGCGGACCCCCAGGCCGCCGAGGACTGGCTAGAGGCGGTGGTACGGATCTTTAGGCTAGTGAGGACACCAGCGGATCTCATGGTGATTCTCGCGGCGAGCCTCCTGCAGGCGGCGGCATGACGATGGTGGAGCTTGATGCTCCAGGTTCACGATGAGGCATCCTTGCTCTGGATGGACTTCGAGAGCCTCTTCCGCTCTGAGTTTGTCCTGGCCACCCTCCGAGCGGTGCGCATCCAGGAGCTTCTTCAGCTGCGCCAGGGCAGCATGACGGTCGCTCAGTACGTGGCGAGGTTCACTGACCTATCTCGCTACTCGACCGACATGGTACGGGACCCCTTCTTCCGGGCCCAGACCTTCGAGCAGGGCTTGCGACAGGAGATTCGGGCGTCGCTGATCTCCCTCAGCATTCCGACCCAGGCGGGAGTGCTGGAGCGAGCCCTCCTGATCGAGAGCTTCCTGGCAGAGCCTTCTTCAGCGGCGAGACCTAGCGCAGGGCGGCAGGTAGCTGAGTCTTCGGCAGCAGGTAGCCGACGGATGACTCTCGGGTCCAGGCAGACCAGACCCCCACGCAGACGACCTCAGGACACCGGCTCAGCAGTGCGGGGCACACAGCGGAGTGCCAGCCTTCCGAGAGGCAGGCTGTGCTACTCCTGCGGCGGGCAGGGTCACATGGCTCGTGACTTCCCGACTCGCCGACCAGAGGAGCAGCAGACGGTGGAGGGGCCACCCAGGCAGAGGCAGAGGGTCGACCGTGGCGGTCCGCAGGGAGGAGGCGGACGAGGCAGAGGATCTGGCCGAGCAGCGGGTGGTGGGCGACGCTTCCAGGCTCTACCCCCACCACCACCAGGAGGGCCACCTCGACCACAGGGAGCTGGTGGTCAGGGACAGGCCCAGCTCCAGGCAGTGGAGGCCTACGACCCCGACATGCCAGAGATGATTCGAGGTACGATCTGTGTCTATTCCACCCTTGCTGTAGTACTTATAGACACAGGAGCGAGTCACTCTTTCATAGCCTCTGCCCTTGTTCGGAGATCCGAGATTCCGACTGAGCCGTTGGCTCGATCCTTACGGCTAGAGAATCTTACGGGAGCAGACTCGACGATTACGCACTGGTGCCGGCAGTGTGAGCTTACTCTAGGAGGCGAGAGCTTCGGCTGGGATCTCCTTGTAGCGGCGTCGAGGCCTTACGACTTCATCCTAGGCATGGATTGGCTATCCACGGTTCATGCCCAGATCGACTGTTTTAGGCGCAAGGTGCGATGTGTTCGCACCGACGGGAGCAGGTTTACCTTCACCGGCGAGAAGGGAACCTTTGCAGCACAGGATGGACTTCCGCGGAGGAGAGTGAATCCCATCTCTCATTAGTTGGATAGCCTCATCCTAGGAGCAGTGGACGTGCAGAGTCCAGCTTTTCCTGCAGTGGTGGACCAGTACGTGGACGTCTTTCCCGACGACGTTCCAGGGCTACCTCCTCGTAGAGAGGTAGACTTTTACATCGACTTGTACCCCAGGACAGCCCCGATATCTTCTCCAGCATACCGGATGGCCCCGCGACGACAGCCAGCTAGGGTTCCGAGTGTAGGGCGCGACGACAGCCCACCGAGCGACGAGGCCTCGGTGCAGGGCCCTTTGCCAACAGTGGCACCGGCGGTAGTTTTACCCACCGAGCCACCGATGCTACCAGTACCAGACGCTGACGATGCACGTCGCCTCAGGGCACTGCATGAGCTTCAGAGCCAGCGACCGCCCAGGTTTCGCGGTGAGGCGGACCCCCAGGCCGCCGAGGACTGGCTAGAGGCGGTGGTACGGATCTTTAGGCTAGTGAGGACACCAGCGGATCTCATGGTGATTCTCGCGGCGAGCCTCCTGCAGGCGGCGGCAGGACGATGGTGGAGCTTGATGCTCCAGGTTCACGATGGGGAATCCTTGCTCTGGACGGACTTCGAGAGCCTCTTCCGCTCTGAGTTCGTCCCGGCCACCCTCCGAGCGGTGCGCATCCAGGAGCTTCTCCAGCTGCGCCAGGGCAGTATGACGGTCGCTCAGTACGTGGCGAGGTTCACTGACCTATCTCGCTACTCGACCGACATGGTACGAGACCCCTTCTTCCGGGCCCGGACCTTCGAGCAGGGCTTGCGACAGGAGATTCGGGCGTCGCTGATCTCCCTCAGCATTCCGACCCAGGCGGGAGTGCTGGAGCGAGCCCTCCTGATCGAGAGCTTCCTGGCAGAGCCTTCTTCAGCGACGAGACCTAGCGCAGGGCGGCAGGTAGCTGAGTCTTCGGCAGCAGGTAGCCGACGGATGACTCTCGGGTCCAGGCAGACCAGACCCCCACGCAGACGACCACAGGACACCGGCTCAGCAGTGCGGGGCACACAGCGGAGTGCCAGCCTTCCGAGAGGCAGGCTGTGCTACTCCTGCGGCGGGCAGGGTCACATGGCTCGTGACTGCCCGACTCGCCGACCAGAGGAGCAGCAGACGGTGGAGGGGCCACCCAGGCAGAGCCAGAGGGTCGACCGTGGCAGTCCGCAGGGAGGAGGCAGACGAGGCAGAGGAGCTGGCCGAGCAGCGGGTGGTGGGCGACGCTTCCAGGCTCTACCCCCACCACCACCAGGAGGGCCACCTCGACCACAGGGAGCTGGTGGGCAGGGACATGCCCAGCTCCAGGGAGTGGAGGCCTACGACCCCGACATGCCAGAGATGATTTGAGGTACGATCTGTGTCTATTCCACCCTTGCTGCAGTACTTATAGACACAGGAGCGAGTCACTCTTTCATAGCCTCTGCCCTTGTTTGGAGCTCGAAGATTCCGACTGAGCCGTTGGATCGATCCTTACGGCTAGAGACTCCTACGGGAGCAGACTCGACGATTACGCACTGGTGCCGGCAGTGTGAGCTTACTCTAGGAGGCGAGAGCTTCGGCTGGGATCTCCTTGTAGCGGCGTCGAGGCCTTACGACGTCATCTTGGGCATGGATTGGCTATCCACGGTTCATGCCCAGATCGACTGTTTTAGGCGCAAGGTGCGATGTGTTCGCACCGACGGGAGCAGGTTTACCTTCACCGGCGAGAATGGAACCTTTGCAGCACAGGATGGACTTTCGCGGAGGAGAGTGCAGCCCATCTCTCATCAGTTGGCTAGCCTCATCCTAGGAGCAGTGGACGTGCGGAGTCCAGCTTTTCCTGCAGTGGTGGACTAGTACGTGGACGTATTTCCCGACGATGTTCCAGGGCTACCTCCTCGTAGAGAGGTAGACTTTTACATCGACTTGTACCCCGGGACAGCCCCGATATCTTCTCTAGCATACCGGATGGCCCCCGCCGAGCTTCGAGAGCTGCGGGTACAGTTGGAGGACTTGCAGAGCAAGGGGTTTATCCGACCCAGTGTTTCACCCTGGGCTTCCCCGATTTTGTTCGCCAAGAAGGCGGACGGGAGCTTGCGACTGTGTGTCGACTATCGTCGCCGGAACCAGGTGACAGTGAGGAACAAGTATCCGCTACCACGGATTGATGACCTCTTCGATCAGCTCAAGGGAGCGCGGTGGTTCTCGAAAATAGACCTCCGGTCAGGCTATCATCAGCTCAGAGTTCGAGACGAGGACGTGCAGAAGACGGCCTTCAGGTGTCGGTATGGCCATTATGAGTTCTTGGTTATGCCGTTCGGCGTAACCAATGCTCCATCAGTGTTCATGAGCCTCATGAACAGGATCTTCCAGCCATACCTTGACCGATTTGTCGTTGTCTTCATTGACAACATTTTGGTATACTCGACGACTGAGGAGGAGCATGCCTACCACCTGCGAGTTGTGCTAGACACACTCCGAGAGCACCAGCTTTATGGCAAGCTCTCAAAGTGCCAGTTCTGGTTACGTGAGGTCCATTTCTTAGGGCACGTCATCTCTGAGGCGGGAATTGCAGTGGATCCCGCGAAGATCGAGGCAGTGCTAGCTTGGGAGCCACCCAAGAGCGTGACGGAGGTGCGGAGCTTCTTGGGCCTAGCCGGATACTATCGGAGATTCGTGCCAGACTTCTCTAGAGTTGCGGCACCACTCTCATCTTTGAAAAAGAAGGGGAAACCCTTCGTGTGGTCAGACAGATGTCAGCAGAGCTTCCAGGAGCTGAGACAGAGATTGACCAGCACACCTATCTTGAGGTTTCCTGAGGAGGGAGTTGGATACGTAGTTTACTGCGATGCATCAGGGACTGGAATCGGGTGCGTCCTGATGCAGGAGCGGGCCGTGATCGCCTACGGATCACGTCAGTTGAGGCCGCATGAGCAGAACTACGCCACTCATGACCTGGAGTTAGCAGCAGTGGTCTTCGCTCTGAAGACTTGGCGGCACTATCTGATGGGCGAGCGCTTCACAGTCTTTTCTGACCACCAGAGTCTCAGGTATATCTTCTCTCAGAAGGACCTGAACCTGAGACAGCGGAGATGGCTTGAGTTCCTCCAGGACTATGACTTTGAGATATTCTATACTCCTGGGAAGGGGAACGTGGTAGCCGATGCCCTCAGCAGGAGGACGGGCATTCAGCTACTTGAGGAGGCGACAGAGCAGCTAGCCTCCTTACGGATATCCTTCGTGGATAGAGACGGAGCAGCCTTTCTTCAGTCTCTCACAGTCTCTCCTCCACTTCTACAGCGGGTCAGAGAGGCTCAACGTGGGGACGCTGACTGTGAGACCCGGCGTGCACTGATATCCTCAGGTCATGCGCCTGATGGTTTCTCCCTTGGAGCAGAGCACGACATCCTTTTCAGAGGACGTACCTTCGTACCAGTCGCTTTACGAGAGGAGGTGCTGAGAGAGTTTCACACTTCTCCTTTGGCGGTGCATCCCGGAGTGGCGAAGATGTACCAGGATCTCAGGCGACAGCACTGGTGGCCGGGCATGAAGAAAGCTGTGGCAGAGTTCATTTCACGATGCCTCACCTGCCAGCAGGTGAAGGCAGAGCATCAGGTACCAGCAGGCTTGGTACAGCCTTTGGAGGTCCCGGAGTGGAAGTGGGATGGCATATCTATGGACTTCGTGACTGGACTTCCACGCACTTCCAGAGGTCACGACTCCATTTGGGTGATTGTCGACCGACTCACCAAGTCGTCACACTTCTTACCCATCAGAGAGCAGGGCTCAGTGGAGAGCTTGGGATGTCTTTACGTCCAGGAGATTGTACGGCTTCACGGTGTGCCATCGTCTATCGTCTCCGATCGAGATGCTCGTTCACTTCCCGGCTTTGGAAGGGGTTGCAGGAGGCGTTCGGGACACGGCTCCATCTGAGCACAGCCTTCCACCCTCAGACGGATGGTCAGACTGAGAGGACCATACAGACACTGGATGACATGATCTGTGCATGTGTTCTCGACTTTGGTCGCAGCTGGGAGGACCACCTACCCTTGGTGGAGTTCGCGTACAATAACAGCTACCACTCCACCATCGGGATGGCACCATACGAGGCGTTGTACGGCAGACCCTGCTGATCACCGTTGTGCTGGACAGACCCTGGGGAGTCAGCACTCGTGGGACCAGAGATGGTCCGAGCCACGACAGAGAAGGTCCAGATCATCCAGGAGAGGATGAGGACAGCTCAGAGCCGGCAGAAGTCATATGCTGACAGGAGGCGGAGGCCACTGGAGTTCGAGGATGGTGACCACGTCTTTTTGCGTGTCTCACCTCGATGTGGTTTACGGAGATTTGGCAGAGGCGGCAAGTTGTCTCCACGCTTCATTGGGCCTTTCCAGGTCCTCAGCAGGATAGGAGAGGTGGCTTATCGCCTGGCTCTACCACCTCAGTTGCACCGGGTGCACGACGTCTTCCACGTGTCTCAGCTGAGGAGATACGTGCACGACCCGACGCACATCATCGAATTTGGGGAGCTGGACGTGGACGATGGGGCGACTTTTGCGGAGGTCCCAGTGGAGATCGAGGATCGACAGGAGCGGGTCCTACGTGGGCGGTCGATTCCTCTTGTGCGAGTCAGATGGCAGCACGGGAACCTCCAGGAGAGCACTTGGGAGCGGGAGGCTCAGATGCGTGCTCAGTACCACCATTTGTTCCCCTAGTTTTTGATGTATCTTTACGAGGACGTAAAGCCCTGAGGTGGGAGTAATGTAAAGACCCGCAAATTTCAAGGAAATTTTATTCTTAATTTTCTTTGGAATTTTACAAGAGCGCAGCTTTAGACGGAACCTGATTCCGAGGCCCGGTGTGCCCGGAATCAATTTCCGAAGTTTGGCTCGGGTACGTTCAGTGAACAGACGAGCGGGTTTTTCTATCTTTTGAACCGGTGCCCAGAATCAAATTCTGAGGGCACCGATGAAATCGCAGTGCCGGTATTTGCTTAGAAACGCCTCTTCCGGAGTTGCGTTTGCTCAGACGTGGTTTTTAAATTTCGGGGCTTTAAGTCAGAAATAAAATAAATTTGTGCGACAACTTTATTTTATTTCACTTAAGCTGCTTGGAAGCCACTTGAATCCACTTAAAGGCGGCTTGATCTGAGTAGAACTGGATAGGATGCTATCCAGAAATATCCTACCCCCTTGGTAGGATATTTGTGAGGTGGGGCCCGCACGAGCCCCGCCGTTTCTTTCGCTAAGTAACGCACCCGCGAAAACCCGTCAAAGTAACTGAAAAGTCAACCGACGCGTTTTCTTAAATTCTTAACAGACCATTTAATTGAGCGGTTTATTTCGTGAATTAAATGGGCTGTTTCGCTCGTTGAATTAATTCAACGAACTGATGGGTCGTTACTTACGCTTTTGCGTTTGTTGGCATGTTTATAAAATAAGACCAACCTAAAAATCCTTTGAAAGGATTTGAGAGGATCTTTGTTTCTTCATCTCCCCTCCTCGCGAAGAACGCAAAGAACGCGAAAACGCGAAGAACGCGAAGAACGCCGGCGACCAGAATTCGACGACGCACACCGTGATCTGCGACGTCGACGAGCTCTACCCGCGACGTTCTTCGGCGACGCCTCTTCTTCCGCGGCCGATCCTCGTTCGGCAATTAAGGTGAGAAACGAATCGTTTATTTCTCCCTTTTTTTAATTTCAATGACAACGGATTTAATTAATTAAATCCGTTTGATCTTGATCCGGAGATTGGCGACGCGACGCCGGATACCGCGATGACGCGACGATCCCCCTTATTCCGCGACGACCTCTCGTCCGACGATGACGACAAGGTAGGGGTTGTTGGAATTTTGTCTTTCCCGTGTTTATTCTTTTTAAAATAAAGAACCTGATCTCCGAACAATTTTAATTTAATTAAAATTGTTGTTGATTACTTTTCTTTTCCTCCCGTTGTTTATGACTAACGCAGAGGGTGCGGGTCTAACGAACAAGACCCGGCAACCCTCCGCCGATCTTTTGTTGTGCGGATTTGGCGGACGACGACGAACCGTGCGGAAAGGGCGATCAGTTGATCCCGCAGTGATGATCGGCCCCCGGGAGGAGCAACGGTGCAAACGGGAGGCAAAATGGGCCACCGGAGCAACTCCGGCGGCCGGAGGCGGCGGCGCCCGGCGCGCCGCCGTGGAGGAGTTCCGCCGTGGCTGAAGCCGCGGCGGCGGCGGCCGGTTCCACGGCCACGCGGAACCGGGGAGGGACGCGGCGGCCCGGCCGCGTCCGCGTGACAGGCGGCCCCCCGCGGGGCCGCGTTTTCCTCCAAGCCGCGGGTCAAACCCGCGGCGGTTGCTTCGGCCGCTCGGCCGAAGCCGAGCCGGCCGGTCCGGTCGGCCGGGCCGTGCCCAGGCCGGACCGGACCCGGCCTAGCCGGGTCGGACCGGGTCGGGTCGACCTGGTTCGGGTCGACCCGGTTCGGCCAGCCCAGGGGGGGTTCGGGCCGGGTCGCCCCGGGCCAGAACCCCTGTTTTCGGGCCCTCTTCGGTCTTTTGCCCATATCTTGGGCCTGAGACCTCCGATTGACGAACCGTAAGCGGCTACGCGATCCTTGGATCGATACGGTCGTTTCGGTATATTACACTCAAGGTTTCAGAAGACTTTGGGTTCGGCCGGGTTGGTTCGTACACGAAACCAACCGGGCCCTCGGAGCGGAAACGCTCATAACATGAGCTACGGACGTCCCGATCGACGTACCGTCAGCTGTGGTAGTTTCCTCTAAGTGAGACGGAACTTTTGGCATACTACGCCTGAGGATCGGATACAGGCGGAGTACGGTCGGGTTGGTTTTGCCCTAAAAACCAACCGGGCCCCTGGGACGAAAATGCCAATAACTCTCAGACCGGGGCGTCCGATTGACGCGCCGTCTGTTGCGTTGAGATCCTGTTGTCGATACGGAACTTTTGGATACATCAACTTCGGACTACGTGTCAGTTGATGTATCAGCCTCTCGGCTCGTGGAGCGGACCCTCCTAAACGAGCTCGCTATGTGCGGGAACCCTAGCGCTGGCTGTGACTTCGACGAAAGAGCAGAGATCCTCCGTGGACTGCGACGACGGCAGAGCAGAGATCCTCCATGGACTGCGACGATGGCAGAGCAGAGATCCTCCGTGGACTGCGACGACGGCAGAGCAGAGATCCTCTGTGGACTGCGGCGACGGCAGAGCAGAGATCCTTCGTGGACTGCGGCGACGACTGTGCAGAGATCCTCAGTGGACTGCGTCGACTACTGCACTCAGCGATCCCACGTGGATCAGTGCTACAGGTTCTGTGTGAGCCGATACTATGTGGGTCCTTACTACCGGTTCTGTGTGAGCCACTGCCTACAGGTTCTGTGTGAGCCCGATCCTACGTGGGTCTTTTTGCGGGGGTTAGTACCTATCGATCCTTCGTGGGTCCGACGACTTAGATGGATCAGTGATCATCTTTGACGTCATCTGAAAAAGTATACCTGGTTGAGCTGATTCTTATGTTACTCTCCTTTGTGCATTGTGTTGAACTATCCTACGTGGATTTACTGTTTACTCTCCTTGTGGATTTGAGTCTTGCTTTCCTTTGTGGATTGAGTTGTTCTTGAGCTCGTGAGCAGAGCTAGAAGTGGGGACTTAGGTATATGTATGGGCATATACCTATGTTGAGTCAGATGTTACTTCGTGATTGCATCTTTCTTTTGTGCTATATCCTTTGTGGATTTCGGGAGACCTTCGGGGGTCTCGGGGTCCTTACTGAGTAGCTTATACTCACCCCTGCACGGGCTATGCCCGCACCTTGTTGTGTTGGATGCAGACGACGGACAGCGCTGATCACGGTTGGGGCGTGGAGCAGGACGGTACCTGGAGGTGGACCACTGGGCGGGACGTGCTCGGAGCGGACGTGGGACCCGAGGAGCCTGGAGGCTATCTGTACCCACCCTTCAGGTGGGATTTCCAGTGGACGACACGAGGCCGCCGTCTTTTCTTCAGTTGCTGTTCTTTACATTTCAGTTGTACTTTCAGTTGGGCTTGTATTCCGGCCCCCTTTACTTTTCTGCACTTTACTTTCCGCTTGCTGACTCTGTGGTGGTTGTTACTTATAAAGGCAATGCCTTCCCTGTTTACCGGGATTTTACGCCTTGGTGCTAGTCGCCATCCCCTGGCCTATGGAAGGCGGGCTTGGGGTAGTCACGCACGGGCCCCCGAGGTCGGGTCGTGACAACGATGATACCCTTATAAAATTCATCATAAATAAAGGAATGGGTGGATCCAGAATCAAATAAAATAATTTCTACTTTAGAGTGGATGGTTTGTTTACCTTTCAACACTTCATTATCGTACTCCACATGGGTGATACAAATTAAATGTGACTTTCCTTTGTCTTTAGGCTTAAGAGTTTGTTGACGCTGATCATCATCAACAACCCTTGGGTTAGGGCATTTATTGGCATAATGCCCCATTTCCTTGCACTTGTAACATTGAAGTGTAAGAGGAGCACTCTGTGTAGCATTTTCTTTGTTCGCATTACTAGACATCTTCTTGCCATCATTGCAGCATTCAAATTCCCGATGACCTTCCTTTCCACATTTGAAACATTTAGTTGTCCCTTTAAGACAACTCCCTCCATGTTTCTTTCTACACATTGAGGATAAGGGAAAATTCATCTTCTTTTTAGTGTGCTCTTTAGATTTTTAATTGAATTCCATTTTCCTCTTTTTATCAAACCCATATGACTGATGGGTTACTCCAATCTCCATCTCAACTTTAAGATCACATCGAACGATTTCCTCGTAGCTATTGAAGTCCCTTATGGATAACGCCCTTCAAAGACTTGGTTTTAAGCCACTAAAGAATCGATCGATCTTACTATTAGGTTGGATAATAATACCAGAAGCATACCTTTCATGTCTTGTAAAAGTTTCTTCATATGTACCAATAGATTCATCATCCTTTTTCTTTAGTTCAATAAACTCCTTCTCCATCTTTGTTCGAAGAATACGAGGGAAGTACTTATTGAAAAATAAGTTCCTGAACTCGTCCTATTCCATGGACTCAATTTCAACTCTTTTCCTCATATTCTTGATAAGATTACACCATTGATCAACATCACCTTCCAAACGATACTCCGCTAAGATGACTTTATCATGTTCAGAACATTGAAGAACTGAAAATATCTTTTCCGTATTAATAATCCATTGTTCAGAAAATAATAGATCAGCAGACCTGCTGAATGAAGGTTGAGGTCGCCTCATGAAGAATTCAACAAGATGTTGCTCCTTCCTTTGCTCGTTTGGAATTCCTATATGATTCATATATTGAGAAAGTTGTGTGAGCATGGCTACAAGATTTTTCATTCCAGCTACCATAACGTTTGGTTGCTCAAGGGGACAATCATTTCATTGCTCGTTGCATTCCTCATTAACACAGTTCCTTCGGGTTCCATCCATTGACTAAAACAAAGAAGAATAGTGTGAGAAACACTAATTATAATAGGAAAACCACATAATCAAGAATAAAATTTCACACTTATGGTCTTAACCTAGGTTATTCATGGAAATTTCTAAAACATTAAGATTGTGTTCTATGCTTAGACTTATCCTTAGGATTCTTACTAAGGCTTTCACTTCCTAGTTTCCAAAGGTTGAATATACCTTTCCTCTGATACCAACTATAACGACCCATACATTACATACGTTATTAATACTTAAAAATTGAATCACACTTATTACAACATATAACAAAACCATTAAAGGACCGTATATTTATAGTGTCATTAAAAATTGGGAATCATAAACAACTGGTTCATAGAGCGTCTACACTATCTCCCATTTATTTCATCATATCTAGATTCCCATTTGGCATATCCTACTTAATAACCTTATTTCTGACATGGGGAATGAATACATACAAAAGGGTGAGCTCAAATTCTCAGTAAGGGTAAAAAAAATAAATATCAATCACATCATATTCATAAGGACATAACATTTTGGAAATCTTAGCCTACAAAAGAGATCATAATTTCACAACATGGGATAAATCATTATAGTGAAATGTATTCCCAATAATCATAACTTAAAACATGATGATTTGTGTCAAACACACTTAGTCATAGAGAATCATTTCTTATTAGTCATGACTCATTGCCAAGTCTATCTTAGTGGACAAAGTCCATTTCAGAACTGAGTTCATTCCTCTTTTCGGTCCTGTTTCACTGAACCGGTTTAACCCGCCGGTCCAGCCATTTCTATCTCATGAGATATAAAATCTTTACCCAATACATTGGAGGGAGATATAGGTCGCACCCATCACATAATTATACCATTATTATGTGTTCCACAAAATCAAAAATCATACATCATTGCATAACCCATGTAATAAAAATTGGAATCATAAACATCATTCCATCATAACATAATCCATATAAGGAAAAATGACATCATAAATATATTTCCATCATAACATAATAAAATCAATGTAAAAGTAGAGATAGAAACAGAACCCTATATTATCTTATATGGAAAATAATTTTGATAAAACACTTGAACTCCATTCTTGAGGAAAATATCCTTTCTACCTCAAAAACATTTTTCCATTCATAACATGGAATACAATTTTAAAATAAAAGAAGTTGATTAAAAATAAACATGAAAGCTTGAAATTTAAGCTTCTTGGAAATAATGTTTTAAAAATCCATTCATTCCGTATAATTAAAAAAACATTCTTCTCGCACTTTTCTTGAAAAAGTCAAAAAGTACATCGTACGAAAAACGACAAAAGATTCCTTTAATATCTTTTACAAAAACCCACTGAAGGGTAATATTGGATATAAAATATTGTATAAGGATATAAAAATTTCATATTGAGGAATCATGGATGTGGATGATAAATATTCCCCAGTAAATTCTGAATTATAAACAATCTCGTATAAAAATTTAGATTGCGAGATTTTCCCTTACCTTAGGTCCGATTTGCTTCGTAAGTGTCCGAACATCCTGTATAATAATTTAAATCATGTCATTGACTTATTCCAGAATCATAATCATTGTTATGATATCTTATATGGTCATATTCTTAGCTTCTTATTAGTAATATTTCATTGTTACTTGTTGTTCGGGTGTGTATTGTTTTTTGTTCTTAATTAATTTAATAATTAATTACCATTGTCAGAGAAAATAGCGTGTTTTTATTGAAACAATAAGTATCAAAAGATTGACACTAGTTTAAGTCCAATTTCAAAGTGAAATTAATTCCAACGACCAATATTGGATTAAATGGTAAAAATATTTATTCTAGTTTAACTTTAAATCCAATTCAAAATATAATATAATCATATAAATAAATTAGATTAAAAAGAAGTTTTGAATTAAAATACATCATTTTTCACTATTCATTAAAAAATGCACTTTATCGGAAAAATACCAAAAATTCACACAAAGTAAATTTTTATGTCCCAAACATAAATAATAAGTGTATTTTGACAAATAGATCTTATAATATTGTAAAAATATAGATTTAAAATATGGTTTGCCATCAAAAGGCAGTAAAACAATCTTATAAAAATATTAGTGTATTCCATGCTTAAGATTGGATATATTCTCATTTTAGGACTCTAAAACACTATCTAATTCATTAATAGACATAGATAAAAATATCTATTATTCATTACTTATTTGGGATGTTACAACATGTGCTTTATAAAAGACTTCTCCTGCTTAGAAGCACCATTGACGGTTATGACTAAGAAGGTTGTGAAGTTTCTTTGGACAAAATCTCCTGAGAAAGCCTTTCAAGAGCTTATGGGAAGGTAAAAATTATCACCAATCCTGATACTTCTAGATAATGGGAATATTTATAAAATTTACTATGTTTCATCAGATATTGGTTTGGGAGATGTGTTGATGCAGAGCGATCGAGTTGTTGTGTACAAGTCTCAGAAGTTGAGGCCAAATGAGAGGAATTACCCAACGCATGATCTTGTGTTGGCTGTAGTTGTTCTTATGTTACACTGTTGGAGACATTACCTCTTGGGAGAGAATTTTGTGGTTTTTACTGACCACAAAAAGTATCTACTACATCTTTACTCATCATGACCTTAATTTTTGATAGCGAAGGTTGGTTGAATTCCTACAGTCCTTTGACTTTGAGCTTCCCTATACAACTGGTAGTGGTAACACAGTTACTGATGCATTGAGTAGGAGGAATCTGTTAGAGGCAGTGTAGGAGGCCAGCAGTGAGTGGAAGCTTATGGATTTGTTCTTTGAGATTCATTAAGAGGTGCATGATAGTCAAGGGTAACCTATCGTTCATCCTTTGTTGTGACTTCTACCCTCCTTGATAGAGTGAGGATGATACAACTATCGTATTCAGAAGGTCTAGTTCTACAGGAGTCAGTGGAAAGTGAGGAACCTTCTCCTGGATGGATGATAGGAAATGATTTGGTATTTTATATCCATGGACGAGTGTGGGTTCCTAGGGATATACGTGAGTATTGGTGGGCAGGTATGAAGAGATAGGTAGCTGCTTTTGTTAAGAGATGTTCCAACTGTCCCCAGGTGAAGGTGGTGCATCAGAGGCCAGATGGACTGTTACAGCAGTTACCCGTTCTAGAATGGAAATGGGATGATGTCGCGATGGATCTCGTGATTGGGTTGCTGATGTCACCTCGAGGAAGTGATGATGTGTGTGTTGTTGTAGATAGACTTATGAAGGTAGCTCAATTTTTTCCAATCAAGGAAACTTTTGGTGTTGATGAACTCCGAAATTTGTATATCTGTGAGATTGTACGCCTTCATGGGGTCCCTCATTATATCATTTCAGATAGGGATTCCTTCTTTACTTCTCGATTAGGGTAGTGTTTTCAAAGGGAACAAGGTACACATGTGCCTCTAAGCATATCTTACCACCCTCGGTCTGATAGCCAGTTAGAGCGTACAATACAGGTGCTTGAGGTCATTTTGCGTGCATGCGTCCAAGTATTTGTGGGATCTTGGGAGAAGAACATAACCCCAGTCCAGTTATCCTATATTAATATTTTTCGAGAAACGAATTTGATGGTACATTATGAGGCTTTATATGGTAGGCCATGCCGATCACCTTTGTGCTGGATGGAGGCATGTGAGTCTGCTTTACTGGGACCACGTCTCGTGTAGGAGACTTCTGAGTAGGTCTAGTTGATTCAAGAGTGTATGTCTACTACACAGTCTCATCAGAAATATTATGCTGCTCGCCCAGATGACCCATAGAATTCATGGTTGGGAATCAGGTTTTCGTTCGTGTTTCTCCGAGGTCGGGACATAGGAGGTTCATGAGATGTGTTAAACTTTCACCGAGGTATTATGGGCCATAAGAGATTCTGGAGAGAGTTGGGCCGATTGCTTATCAGTTGCAGTTACCACAGAGGTACTGGGCCATGCACTATGTCTTCCATGTATATCAGCTGCACCATTATCATTCAGATCCATCTCATATCTTTCATCCTGAGGACGTGGAGCATTAGGTATACACATCATTTTAGGAGCATCTGATTCGTATCAATGATAGGAGCACGAGAGGTTCTTCAAGGCTGGTCAGTTCCTCTCGTATGGGTGCTATGTCAGCATAGCCGAGTGCATGACGAAACGAGGGAGTAGTAGACTGATGTATGTGTTTAGTGGCCAGAGTTGTTCTGAGCATTATCTTCACCACACATTTAAGGGAAATTCGGGGATGAATTATTTTATGGGGGAAGTTTGTAAGAACCTGGTTCTTTTTCTTGAGGTAAGGGTTTATTTGTTTCATTTTTTCCTTTAGTGTATTTGTTTAAATAATGAAAATGGTGAAAATCCAAAAATTTGTGACAACACGCCGTGTACATTTCCACATGCTGTGTACTTTGGCTGTGTGAGATGGGTACATAGGGCGTGTAGGCATGTCGGCAACAAAGGGTGTTAAAACTGAATACACACCATGTATAAGGTATTTAAATGCTGTGTATTTAGTCGGAAGGTGAACAGTAAGGCGGGGGTGAAAACCGCCAGTGGAGCGACAGTACACATTCTGTAATCGGGAATACATGTTGTGTACTCATGTCAACGGATGATCAGTGCCACGGTGGAAAGAAGCCACAAGAGGAACAGTTAAAAAATTTGAATTACATGCTATCAACATGAGAGTACACACAGTGTAATTTGTTTTTTCACTTGATGCAGCCAGTACCCTCCTCTGTTCACAGAGGAATCTTATAATTCCAGAGTAGAGTGGGAGAGATGACCGGATCTTGGAGGATCTCCTGACCACACACTGGGAACCCGATTCCTACATTGTTGATCTCCTTGGAACCATACGAGTGAGTTCATCCTCCTCCTTGTGTGTTTATTACCAATTCCTTACTAAGGAAAGTTATTTTTGTTTGAACTGGATTATGTTCATCTAAGATCTGCACCATTCTCGTTTGTTTCAAGAGGTGTTGTTTACGGATACCGATCAGGGACGATCAATGCTGGTGGTATGGTGTGTAAATTCCAACTGCCATGTGTTTTTCTGTACCTTTTTTCTACGATCCCATGTTTGTGTTGTCTTATTCCTATGGCTTTTACTGAATGTTATCTAGAATTCCATAGATAATGTATTGATTACTAAAAATGATGTTTGGGATCACTACATGGATCCAGGATCACCCTGGGGGTGCGTTCCTCTATTTAGCCATTTTCTAGGATACCCAAGGGTATGACATGATTATATTGTGCATTTATTTTCATGAGAGAAAGTGTGTATAAATTATTGGTTTATGCTTTGGGCTCGGCCCGATTCCTTTAGCTTGTGGGTGGTGTTTATTAGCCTATGGGAAGTGTTTTTCATAGCATAAGGGTTGTGTTTTTTAGCCTGTGGGAAACCATTCTGTGCCCATGGGCAGTAGATTCTGTTCCTCTGGGTGACACATCATACTCCTATGGGAAATATCTGTTATACCTTTGGGTAGAAACCTGTCGGTTTCGATTCTGATTACCTGAGGATAAGGATTGTATGACTGAGGACAGTGTTATCATGAGTATTCACTATAGTGATTTTATATGTTATACATGCCATGTTAAATCCCAAGCATGGCATGGTTAAATGAATATTAAAATCGAAATATAAATGGTAAAGGTAGTCACTTTTGAGTAATGCTTAGTTTATTGCATTTACCACTGCACATTGCGGTTTCACATTTTCATTGACAGTTTGGCACAGGCTTTTGCTGGGTGCCTACTGGGTTTATATCTCACACCCTATTTGGGTCATGTCTTCGGCCCAAAAAAATTATATTTCTGTAGGTGTGGATAAGGGCATGGGTCCATATAAAGGTACTTTATTGTATAAGAGGAGTGGGAGAGCATGGGACTGAGCTTAGGTTCGCAAGGCTGTAGCATTCTGTTTACTCTCCTTTGTTTTGTTAGTAGTTCCTAGTACGTGAGTTGTACTGTATTGTATTTAGTGTATCCTACTATGGATTCCTTCATAGAGTTAGTGACATGCTGCATCTTTATATATATATATATATGATTTTTTGGTTCTATTTTTTCCATTTTAGCTGTATATTTTTTACTGCTTCTATTGTTGTATATTTTTACATTTTATTCTGTTGTACTATACTTTGACAAATGAGGGCATAGTTTCACCACTATCATTCCTTAAACCTCACTACTATTCAAAATAATCTGGAATTTGGGGAAACGTGTTTGAGGTCATGTGTCCAACAGGGTTCGGGGAACTCGTTGAGTGTCACACGGATCCAGGACATTACAAATGTTATAAGTGATTCAATTATCATGATCCAGGTGAAACAGTCAAGTTTAACTGTGTAATTAAATATTATATAATCAACCATGTTCAATTCGTTCAACTCATTGTTATCCTATTTTGGATAAACATAGAACAATGATACACTATACGTGTCACCAAAATTTTTGGCTCCAATCTATTAAGAGTAACTTATTTTTCATTAACTTTGTCTCATTTCCATATGAAGTGGAGATCTATTATAGGATCAGCCATTATCATGAGCTATATTAGACTTGAATTTCATCATCATAAGCTGCGAATAACTATAAATTAAATATATTACATATATAAAATATTTAATTACAAGATTATATAATAAACAAACATACAATTTATATCCAAATTTGATAATGTAAAAAGAAATATGTTTTATAAAGGCCATGGTAATACAATCATAATATGAAATATATAGAAATTTAGTTATAGTAATCATAAAATATAATCCCTAGTGAGGAGTTGGAATGATTTATATGATTTCAAAATTGATTAAAAAATAATTTTATAATAGTATTTAGAAATACATTTATGAAAAAAATAACCAATACCCATTTATGTTGATAACATTAAAAATTAAAAAAATGGGAATGTGATCTTCATTTTAGAAACATTCCAAAATAGAAATTAACAATTATAATGAATAACTTTCATATTCTGGGAAAATATTTTTTTCAAATGAAATTAAAATTTCTTTTTAATTTTTTTTTAAAATGCCTCAAACTTCGCCAAGGTGTAAAAAATTTCTAAATTGACATTTAAAAAAATATAATGTTCTATTATGGATTTTTTTTAAAATTAGTTTAATATATAATTTTATTATAAATAATAAAATAATAAAATAATTTAAACTAATACAGATATTGAATTGAAGAAGTTCAATACCATTAAAAATGTTTTAATGAAAAATCAATTGATCCATTTCAAAAAAAAAGAATGATAGAAAAAAATATGTAACATAATATACCATGAGTATAAACAAAATAAAAATTATATATTTTTAGTATAATTAAAATCACTATTAAATTATCATGGGTGTACCACTTAATGAATGACTCAAAAAATATTGATTAATACAGGAAAACGTAAAAAATTTGGTAATGCTTCAATAAATTATCCATTGAATGATGAAATTAACAATGATTCTATAAAACCAATATTTCTATGAAATAATTTGTTAGAAACCATTCATAGGGACATATTTACACCAAATAAAATAAATCATGATTCATAAAATTAACTGTGTCTCATGTAATTAAATATTGAGGTCATGATTCCCTCATAAATATTGTTACATTTTAGATATGAATCCATCAATAAAAATATTATTTAGTGAAATTTTAAATCAACATCCATGAATAGTAAATAGAAAAAAAATCATATTAAAAAACACATATATACATGGTATAACATAGTAAATGAATATGTTATATAACCTAATGAAATGATATTTACATAAAAATATCCTTCACAAAAGTCTAAAATAGGATCATTCGACTTCAACATTCCAATATACTTTGTTTATATTAATTATATACATGATTAAGTAAATATTTAATGTACAATAAATTAAAATTATTCATTTTATTTAATTTATTATCATGTTCTATTTTTTTTCTAAATGGATTAATTTTATGTCAAACATTTTGTGGTCATTTGGTTCATAATCACCAAAATAACATTGAATCCTTATCCATAGATAAATGGGTCATTTTCAATCATATCAAGAATCACAATATCATTATAATTAACATTTATATAAAATAAATAAACTTTTATAACCTTTCATATAATGTTTTCATGTTAAAGAGTTCACATCTTTTCTTAGATATTATCATCCATATGTATGCATGAATGGAATATTTATTTATCCATTATACAAAAAAATAATTTAAATAAATAGATGCCATTATAGAATGATAAAACTTTAATAAATACAATTTTTTTCTCAATAAATATTTATGAACTTACATGAAAGGAGGAAATACAAAACTAATCCTATTTTTTGTGGAGATGGTGGGTCGTACATCTGTACACGAAAAGTGTTCATTTTAGGATTAATTGAAATGATGTTTAAAAATGGATTTATAATATAAAAAATATCAGTTCATTATTTTTTTATTTTTTTATTATAAAATTTATGTTAAGCTGTATTTTTTATTTAGAAGAAGAAAATAACCTCAACAAAAGTAGTTAAAGATTATACGTTCTCAGTTGATATACTTATTTCAATTGAGCTTAAATAATTTCAAGGATATTTTTATGGCCACAATATAAGATGTTGGATTTGGTAATAATGGTTTAGAGAGGGATTGTGTATTATATTTCACATAATATTGATCATTATTTGTGTTGTTAAAATATAGAATGTGTCCCTTTTTATTGGAAAAATCAATGTGATTTTCGTAAAATTTCAATCATTAAGGGTATTGAATGTAATTTTTGAAATTTCAATTGAAAAAAGAATTGACCATATATCATATTAGGTAAAACATCAAATATATAATAGTTAATGTATGTATTGTAATGACTTTATAATTAACTAAATATTATTGTAAGACATTAAATACCATTTATGATCTTTTAAAAGAATATTTACTAAATTAGACATTACAAATTATATAAAACAATGCTATTTTAAATGAAATTCATAAATGACCACTTATTCATGAATATTATCATTAAAAATTTGTATATAACATTACTTGTCTATATATTAGAATTTTAAATATCATTATAAAATATAACATTTTTTTCTTATTTTTAGAAACAAATCCATAACCCGAGTAATGCATTTTTGATAATTATACAATTTTTTAAAAAAATTACAAAGATGAATTTAATATATTTAATGTAAATATAGTATTTTAGTTTCATACATAATTCTTAGTTACTCTAGTGTTTACCATTAATACATATTCAATATATTAAATTAGAGTCATTGATATAATTTATAGTATAATATTGTTAATTTAAAAATAAACTCTCAATAATGTCATAGGGATAAAAATAGATATAATATTATCAAGGATGTGATATGTTTTATAAAAAATAATCCATCTTTTCAAATAATATATATTTTTTTGATATTATAACTTGGTTTAAAACTAATTTAACACATTTTACGCATTATCGTCGTAACAATGTTTCCTTTGATAAGTTATTTTTGTTGAAAAAATAGAAGGGATATATTTACCTAATTTCATCCTCATGATTCAACATATAAAAAAAATTAAAAATTTCAATTTCATTATGTTGTGAAAATTATTATTAATAAATCATTAAAAAAATAGTAATAAGATGTTTTTATAAATATTATATTTTTAAGAACAAAATGTTTTTAATATAAATTAAAGAATAATAATGATTCTCATTGAATTAATCTGACTGTGTTTAATAAAATTAGATATATATAGAATTAATGAAATACAAACCCAAATGGAAGTTATAGAAACCCTTTAATAAAATAATATAAATGTTTCTTTAAATCGGGTTTTTTCGAATTCACTAAAAAATAGAAAAATTAGGTAAAATAAAAAATGAAATTTCATAAGATTATTTATACAATTTTATATGAAATTTTATATCCATATTATTAAATAATCAAATATTGGAAGAATATAATTATAATATATCTGCATAAAATGTTTTAAAAAATTTATTATAGAAAATATATTTTCTAATATGTGCACATACCATATTAATTGACCATCTATAGATGGGTATTAATTTTATTTATTAAATATATGATTTATAAAATTAATTATATTAAATAATCAATAATTATTAACATATTTTATGTTGATAACAACTTATTTCACCCATAGTTCAGATTTTCAAACAATTTCTCATTTAATTTTTTATGACTTTATTTAAATTTGAAATTTGATTTCAATGAAATTATTCAATATTTATATAAATATATATTATAATGAAGTAACTCTTTATTATAACTACCGTAAAGTGTATATGTTATAATGGTCGTATTTAAATAATTAATAATTAAAATTATATCACAGTTTGTTTTAAAATATAAATTCCATATGGTGAACATTGTGAAACATAATATTTTTTTAAAAGAATATAACCGAAAAAACAGGGTTATTACGTTGGTTTTGGAAGAAAATTATTAGTGTAATGTAACCATATGTGAAATTTTTTAATAGAGTTATTGATTCTATATTTCATAGATATGCTTATCAATTTAGAACATATAGAGTCGTGGTTATAGAATTAATGGATGTAGTAGTTACTAATGTACTTTATGTTCAAATGTGTTCTTACATTAATGAATTAAAGCCTACCACATTTAAAAAGTACTATAAATTTAGTTCTTTGCAATAAATAAAATAATTATTCAAGAGGATATGGTCAAGGTTGTTTATATAAGTATACATGCTCAAATAAAAAATACATATGGATATGATTTCAATATGTACATAGTGGAAGTATCTAATATTGTATTGTTACACAAGCAATATATTTTATAAAAATAACGTATTGGATTTAAATCATAAAATAAATTTACATCATCTTTATATTAATCAACATGGAAGGGATCTATAAAAGATTAAATGTTCTCTATATCATATAATGATACATGTATATTAGTTAATCATCCATTATGTTAATAACAAATGGGTTAAAAATTATTATTTTCTAGGAAAATAAAACATTATGGTGTAGTTGAAAAATATAAATAATCATTATCATTAAAGAATTTTACTCAAATTAATGGAATTGACTATTTTGATACTTGTTCCCCTTGGATAGTACTACATATATTTTAATCCTTCTCGTTTTGGATTTCATAAATCATCAGTAAATTCAAAAAATAAATATGATTTCATCATTTACTTATTGGAAGGAACAAATAAATATATTTTTACAAATACATTGATTTTTTAAATATAATGTATAATCCCTACTCATTTAGTGAATTATTAGTAGGGTTTTATGAATATAATTGCCAGGAAACAATAAATAATGAAATGTAATAAATAAAAAAGCTAAATAAATAAATATTAATTGATCTACAATAAGGATCATATAAATTACATTATAAATAAATATTTTGAAGGTGAAAAGAAAAATTAGTTGTATAATTGAAAAATATAAAATATGTTGGGATCCAATTTGGTTTCTTAAAGAGGATGTAATATATTTTTTCAATATATATTCTCATATTCATATAACTAATTATATTGTAATGAATCACTCTTTATCTCTGATATATAATTTGGTAATTCACTAAATGGATGTTAAATAAACGTTTAAAAAAAATAAATTAAATGAAGAAATAAATATATTGAATAACTATAAGGGTTTATTAGACATAGAATTGAATAAAATTTTTATAGATTTTTACACTCCCACAATGGATGGAAGTAATATTTTAAATATTGGAATGAGATATTTAATGACTTATTTTTTTCTAATAAAAATGTATTTAACCATTCTAAAAAATTTATAAATAATATTTTCCATAATAATTATAGTATTGTTATTTTTTAATCTATTGTTGGAATGATAATTAATTAAACTAGTTTATATAATATAAAGGATGATAATATATGTTTTTGTTAAATCTTATATATTAAATAATTGGGTAATGAAAATGCGGTATTGAAATAATATTTTTATATATAAATAATTTTTTTTTTCATAAACAATATCATTACATTCAAATGGATTAAAAGTGATTTGATCAAATTTAATTTCCATTATTTTTTATCACATATGTTTTGGTCTGTAAGTTTAATTAATAGAGTTTTACATCTATAAAATTATATTCTTGACAACTCTCTCCATATGTAACGTTGAATTAATATGAAAAGTATGAAATATTTTGGTAAAATATTAAAATTAAAAATGACTGATAAAACCATAAAATTCTGTTATAAGTAATTAATATGTGATTCCAAAATATTATACCTCTGTATAAGTAAAACACATACTACTTTAATTCCAATTAAATAAATTATCATAAATAAACCAACTAAGAAAATAGTTGATTTTTAATGTATATTTTATAAAAAAATTGATTTTTTATTTGAATAGACTATGAATAGTTTGAGTAATTGATAATTTTTTTGATAACATGAATAATATATAACCAATAAAATAATTAATAATTTACAATAATTATGAACAATAAAATCATACAAAATTAAAAACAATGTTCTAATATGTAGATTTTTCTCATATATTTTTTAAATTCAAATATTTAATTAATCAATTAAATAATTTAATTTAAAAATTGAGAATCATTTTTAGATTAAGCGGATTAATATATTCATAATATGTTGTTTTTTTATTTTTCAAAATCATTTTATTTTTAGGTGAATTGTGTAAAATATTATTTTTTCCAATATTGCAGATTTTATGTCGTTATTATTATATATGAATGAATTTGAAAATTATGAAATAATTTGATATTAAAAATATTAAATTTAAATTATAATAGATAATTTCATATTTCTAACAAATGACAAACACATATTTTACCTATTAGAATCAAGAATATATTTTTCAATATGTTGTTTTTAATACATAATACTATTATTATTTTAAAATAAAATTTTATCCCTAATAAAAAAATTAAAAAAATGGATTTAAATTTTAAAATATTATCTAAAAATTATATAATGAGGACTATTTTATTATTTGACATAAAATATACATTACCCACGTAAAAATTAGCTTATATAGTGATAACCAAAATGATACAAAAAAATTAATGAAAGTGGTATTTAGAATACAATATTTAACCATATTTATACATGACTGTTTGAGGTTTTTATATTCCTTATCCCATCAGTAACCCTCAATTTATCAATTTTTGGTGCTATTTTCATTAATAGTGACTTTCCATAAATAAACTGTTTTGTTTATTTATAAAAACCCACCTTCTTTTAACATATAAAAGGTGTATTATAGTCCTTACTTACCATCACATAAAACACAATAAATTTATCCAAGTATTAAAAAAATATTCCCATACACACTCCTATAAAACTTATATATGTTATGAATTTATCAATATGTAATCATTTAACGGTACACCCCCTTGGAGAAGTATAGAATCAAAGTATTGTGGTATAAGTTCTTAACCTCTCTTTCTATTTTCTATTTCATTATATTATTTTATTCATCCTAAGATATCATTTC
Source organism: Viscum album (assembly GCA_963277665.1). Classification (NCBI taxonomy): domain Eukaryota; kingdom Viridiplantae; phylum Streptophyta; class Magnoliopsida; order Santalales; family Viscaceae; genus Viscum; species Viscum album. Next base: position 1,207,895,397 of record OY728163.1, on the reverse strand, counting down.
TCTATGTTAAAATGAACATATAGTAATCATTATTATACATTTATGTAATTATGTTTTTTATAAGGATTGAATAGCATCCCCATCACCATCAAGATAAGTGAAAATTTGAATCATGTTTTAGGCGTACTATCGCATCTATAAATAAACATGTTTAGATTTACTTCACTTACAAAAAATGGATATTTACATTTTATGTTTGAAGGTTATATATTATATATCTATATTATAAGTCATTGATAAAATTATTTTTTATGTATCACAAATATTAATGAATGATACAATTTTATTGATCGATAAAAGTAAAAAACCCAAGACTAGTTATCATTACCATAATACTCATAAAACCTAACATACAATAATAGATAAAGGAATTAATTAATTTTAATTATTTTAAAAAAATTCTAGTATTTTTAATGTTCTTAAATGATTATCATCGGTAGAAACAAAATATGGACACCGTTTTAATGTACCCAATTCAAAATAGTCATGATTATTAACACTGAATATTGAAAATAGATTTCAAAATTCAAATATGTGAATTGAAAATTTAATAAAAATGATTAAAAATTTAAATGTATATGAATAACATAATGAAAAGGGCAATTAAAATTTCTACCATAGGGATACATGAGGATAAAAAACTTCTATAGAATTCATTTTTAAAAGAGAATGATGTGGTAACTTAAAATCCTTACATTGAGCAATATAATTTTTATTTGAACTTCATTTTACATGATATACCATCTTAAATTATTTGCCCTTATATTTATGGAGAAAAAGTTTATTTAATACAATTAAATTTATATTAATGTTTTTCATTTCTCTTTTTCTATAATAGGAACCTTTTTCGAAAGAGACACATATCATTGACATTTACAAGGATTAACAAAAAATGTTTTCAAAAATGTTACTATAGAAATTTGGTATTAAATATCATAAAAATAACTATCCCCAATGAAGTTTTATTTTATTTTTCACCCAATATTTTCAATTATAAAGGTATTGTATTATATAATTTGTTTTTTTTCGAAATAGTTTAATTTATGATTTTATTTCTATGTTTCATGAAACAATTTTTATCATGGTGTATTTATGTAAAGTGAATGATTTCCATTCTGATTTTTTATGAAGCCCATTATTTATTTTCATGGGTTCATTATAAAAATTTAATGAAATTCATTTTTATTGTTTATCAAACCCATTTCATTTTCATAGGTTATTTGTTTTTTAAATTTTTATAATTTTTTAGGGCCTAATGTAATTATGGAAGAATGGAGGGTGGGGTATCATTCCACCACTCAATTCACAAGTAAATAGTTGATATATACTGAGATAATTTATTCCCAAGTATTTATTGGTTTCTTTTAATTATGTGCAATGATAGAATGGTTCATGAATGTAATGTTCTGTAGAAAGATGTATATTAAATATTTGAAATATGTTCTACAATATTACCTTATGATCTAATTGAGTGGTTCATGATGTAAATATTTCAGTATTATAATTCTTATTTCTATGTTAAATAATGGTATTCATTATGATATTATTCTCTACTGACTCATGGTTTTTCAAAAAATATTTGAATACAAGTTATAACTATTATGTTTCAATTTTAGAATTTTTATTTGTATATTCTTCTTGTATTTTATTTGAATCTCAGTTATGTAATTTATGTATCTTTAATTTCATTATTATATTTCTGTTATGTATATGATATTAGTTTTTCCAATGAAATCATCCCTGATGAAATGTTAATTCACACCATTATAATAAATTTGAGATAATCTCATTATTATGTTTTCATTCACACCATTATAATGATAATTCATAACAATAATATGCCTTTCATATTTTCTACTAGGGATCATATAAGGATAAATGATCATGATTTCAAAAAAAGAATATCCGTTTGTTGCTAGTACGGAATGAAACAAAACTAATTTGTCCACGGGATACTATTATTTATGAAATATAATTTTTCAAATCATGTAATTGATGTATTATAAAGTAAGGTTTATCAGGAGTAACTATAGTTGGATACTACAAAATCATGTTATGTTAATTTCTTAACTAGAATTTACAAGGGTTATTTAGTGCCACGTGTATTGAATGGATTGTACGAGACATAATATTTCAAATGTTTTTTTTAAATTTAAGAATGTATATTAATAATTTGGGCTATATAAACTGATATATTGAAAAAGTGTACTAAAGTAACTAAAGGTATCCATGTATTATTTTATATTTTATTGTGGAAAAAATGTTTATTATATGGATTTAATGATTCAGTTTGTATAACTAATCTTCCGGGTAACTCTTTTACATGTTGTTGGGTTTTGACACAAAGAGTTGCACTGATCTATTACGGTTAAGAAGACTAATTTATAAAATAATTTGGTATGATTCCCAGATGAGTAACGCTTTATATAATACCTTTATTTATTTTAAATTATTTGACAATAATTAGAGAGAAATTGCAGAGTTTTAATCCTAAATGTAATTTTTATGTGTTTCTAGATTTGATTTAGATTGAAATTTTAATTAAACAATTGACCCTATTTATTCAAATTGTTTTATTATTGTTTTCTAGGTTCCTAATAAAATATTATATAAATCATTAACCTAGATAATAGGCCAAATATTCTATTTTAATGGTCATATATACCATAGAAGAAGGCCTAAGGAATATATCAATTGAACTCAACCAACCATGATGATTGAATTTATGGGATCAAACATGAATCCAAAATTTGATGAAACTACTGAATATATTAATAAATACCCAACATAATAATGGATAAAAATTTGAAGGCACATATCCATAAAAAAGTTACCCACCTAATGATTTCAATCCCATCCAACCATTCAATAGTAGAATTAAAAACTCCCCACTATTATTGTTTTTTCTCCTAATGTATTTTTTAAATTTAGATAAGATTTTATGTTGATAAATACATGATTTTGATTCCCATAATTGTAGATGAAATTATTTTTGATATGAGGGGATTTTTATAAATATAAATTCATTTACATATAAAAAAATTAGACAGAAAAATGGATAGTAGTACATTGTTTACTGAAATATCCATAACATTTGGTCAAAAAGTGAAGTGATGGGAAAATATGGAGGGTGTAATGTTGGAATCCAAATATAAAAATTGGGAGAATAATAATTCTCTCAATTATACTATCTAGATTGTCAAATTTGTGATACAATTAGAGGTGATATTTTGGAATTTAAATTGTTCAGCAACTTGTGCTATAAATACATTCACCTCTTCTCATTTTAATGAGTAATAATTTTAGTAAATTTGAGGAAACAATTGCCCAAATTTTTATATTATATTTTCATTATATGTCCTTCCAAACTCAAGGATCTACCTGAGATATCTTTCCTCACCTCTTGGTTTTCAGGTTATTTTTTGTTCTATTTCATTTTTAATCTCATAAGTTTTTATGCTGTAATTTTGGTAAATTATTAATCAATATCTATTAATAATATATCATTCTCATCCTCCTTGTGTTTTGTAATATTAAACTTCTTAAGATATTTTTAATCAATATAAATCCCATTTTCTCCATTTCTTTGACATTTAATCAAAGGTTAGTTTTAATTCCCTTCACTGTTTGTGTGTTTGTTCATCGCACTAGTCTAATAATATCCCATTATTTTTATTATATTATTAACTCTTCACTATAAACATATTAAACAATATTCAAAAACATATAAATGGATAATTAAATCCTCCATTTATTTTGTGTCTTAATTTGAGGAAGTAATGCGATTTAGTTCTTTTTCTCGATTAATATTCATTAAATTAATATGTTCTATGTTGAACATCAAATGTCTTGGATTAATGACATTTTTTGTTTTAAATGTGGATACCTTGTATTATTGGAACCAAAAGTACACATACGTTCCTAAAATATTGAATCTTATATCAATAGTATTTAATTGAGATTAATATCTTGAGTTGAGGCTTAGATTAATTCCAATAAATAAGAATTCCCATATATAATCATATTCTTAAGTCGAAGTTAATTTGATGAAATATATAGTAAAGCTCAAGGATATTTTAAACACAACTACATAATTATGAAATCACAACAATTATTATTAAATAATTAAATCTATATTATTTAATCTATGATCTTCAACCCCCAATCAAAATACATTAAACAAAGAACTATTAACTCTAAAATTTATACCATCCTTGAGCATTCCACCCGACTTCCACTATATACATTATAAGTGAACTATAAATTTTATTTGTAGATAGGTGAAAATTGTAAATACATTAAATGGAACCTATTTTGGGGATGGTAAAACTAGTTGTCAATAATTATTTACTTTTGTAAAAAACCAAAAAAAAATTAATACAAAAAAATTTGGAATAAAACAAAAAGAAAAAACCATCGTCATAATACTTCCATGTTTTCTATGAATTCCATAAGCCTCCCAATAAATCCATTAGATATGTTAGAACATAAAATTTTGTTAATATTATTTCATATTAAGAGGAACATTAGGAATAATAAAATCTCTCATGACCCATTTATTTCTCATTAAATATTTATTTATATGGCCATTCGTAGGGAATAAACCATAAAAGAACATACATAACCAAATTTTAATTACTAACCCCATAGTATTCAATATTGAAATATTAAGGCTGAATTTTAACTCAAATAAATTTTGATTCATCTTATTCCTCATTTCCATGGGCTAGCACCCTATCAAGTTACAAGTCATGTTCCCTACAATGAAGCCTCAAGGTGCTTCTAAAGAAAAAAATAAATCATTAAGTATTAGCTTTTTCAAAAGTTTCATCTGCCATGAAATGGATCTACTACATCCTTCATGGTTCTATAATCACATGGATTGTAATATAGGGGATCTTAGGGAAATTCATTACTTTTTAAAGAATAAAATTCATTAAAATGTGAATAAGTGTTAATCATCAATTACCTAATGAATAAATCTACGATTACTGGGTGATGTTCAAAAATCCTATGGAAAATTTTATACATAAAAAAATATTTTACAAAATATTGATCCATAAATCTATGAGGGGTTATTGAATATAGAGATAACTCTCATTAATTCTATAATGGAGGGTTCTCTTTTTGAAAAAAGTAATGAAGTTGCACGAGATATCATAAGAATCATGGATGAATACATTTAATAATTACGAACATGATAGCATTATCAGGTCACAATTGTCCAAGAGACACAATACATAACAAGGTAACTATGTGGATGTGAGAATTTACAAGTCTTCTAAGACAACTATATATGGATACAAAATCCCAAAACATATATTATACATAGTCAATTTTCCCTAGAACTATCAAAACTATAGAATCTATATGTCACCATCTCATCAAACTAACACATGTCCTTAAAATAAAGATGATCACTCAAATTCTTTTAGTCCAGTTGGTGCTCAATGTTGAATATTCTTATAATATCACCAACCCTCAAAATCAGGTTAGTTAATTTGAAACTCCACCCATCCCCACTCTGACCCCTTCTATTCCCCCTATAACCTTGGATTCAGGTATAGTATTCCCATCACTCACCCCCATCAGTTCAGTACTTAAAATTCAATACAATTTCAATATTGACATGGTGGTGGTAACATAGAAAACATATCTCAACAATAAAGGTTGAACCCTCCTCATTTTCATCTTATTTTCCAAAATCCTAGTGCACCATATCATTTTCGCACCAAATACATGCCCTTTCCCAGGAACCTAAATCAAGCAAATCCTAATGCTGGAAAGGCGTATTCTTCTAAGATTTCATTGGAAACCATTCTAGAAGATGTCTCCCCATAACCTTTTCTAGCCTAAAAAACATAAAAACCGATATTGGATAGCATGAATCCACCCTCAACCAATAAAAACATTCCAATTGTTCCCAACTCCCTTCACAAATGTTTCCCAACCCCGATGGTAAGGTATGTGTAATTCCACATTAATCATGAAAAAAAATTCCTTCCCACATGAAGGATAATCATATAAGTTGATTAATTTTGAGATTTCAAATGTATAGAAAAAAATCATTAAAAATGACTTCAATCTACTCCATCACCTCATTCAATTACCTTAAGGAACCGAATTCATTTTCCATAAGATGTCACTATGCCAAGGAAGACCATTGATCCCGATCCTAAATTTATTTCAATGTCTAGATGTGTTGATATCAACATTCCCCTCATATATTCCATCAAAAAAATGTTTCTATGTATTCAATTTTTCATAAGGAATTTTTCACCCACTAGAGACAACATAGATGTATTTTAAATGTTTAAATAAGAAAAATCCATTTCCATAAAGTTAATTATTCTAGGGACCTTTATGGTTCCACAATAAATAAGGATTACCAACATTAATGATTCGATAATTGAACCATGATCCTTGATAAATATCATATCGAAATCAATATTCTCAATCCTTTGTCTGGGTCCCATTCACCGAAAAAGTGTTTTCATCGAGTTATCCAATCGAATCACAACTAATCTTGAGGTAATAATTGAGGATTTATTTATTCAAGATAACAATATTATCTGCCCAGATGATTTCATTGTCATTAACATGGAATATGTGATGAATAATTTCTAATCTCCTCAGATACTAGGAAGACCATTACTCATGAAAAATATATCTAAATTTTATGTCCATGAAGGCATTGTATCCATGTAATTTGTTGACCATCTATACAAGTTCAATATTTTTAAAGCCTTATAATACCCCTCATATAATCAATCTGAATTCACTATCCATCCTCAATAATGTCTCTTGGAGAGTGTGTTAATCCTCAATCCCACATATTATTCACGTTCTAATGATAAAAGAGATTGTTAATTTTAAATCCTCAGAAACCAATACAAAAATAGGGAAGATTATGTGGACATTTCACAAGTAAACTTGATTGATCTATATGATATTTAAAACTATTAGGAATAAAATATCACCTCTAGCATCCACTTCTCTATATTGGATGATAATGTGGAAACATTACTAGTATGCACATTTTTTAATAAAATAATATTTTCTATGAATCACCATTTACCATCCATGATTCTAGAAATTTTGTTATATGTGATGTGAACCTTGATAAAAAATCTTTATCTACTCTTGATGGAAGTGATGCTTGTGATATATATTCCATAGTAAATAAATTGACCACTTTTGAGGATGGAATTTAGTATTCTATGTAATCCAAAATTGTTATTAATGACCATGAAAATATAACCAATATCAGGTCCTTATGATCTTTGTGACTCCATATTAGAAAGTGATGAAATAAGTTAGTTAAAAACAATTGGTATCTCATACCCTGAGTTAATATTTTATGAATCAGAGAAAAATGCACAATTATAATTGAAACAACATCCTGAATTTACACGAATTGAAAACCATCATTTTTTTGATATCATCTTTCCTCATATTCAGGACCAAAGGGACGTTTCCCACATTCCCTTTCCACCCCTATTTCATTAAAAGAACATAAACAAGGACAAGAAAAAATTATCCCATGAAATAGAAATCCTCTTAAAGGGGTTTTTTCTGGAATAACACTATAGATAAGAAGATAAGGTTTCCACCATTAGACTCTGGGTAATCTACATTCACGTTCCAATTTGTAGAAAAATGTAATTTTGCACTTCTTAGTGGAAAACCCCTATTTTATATTACATTTTTGGAAGTTTAATTTCATTTTAGGTTTTTATATAATAAATGGTGATGATTTTTAATCTATTTTTGGTAATGGATATTTACAAAAGCATAACGAAATATGACACATTCCCTAGGAGCCACATCTACTTCCTCTAAACCACCACTTGGTGGAGATGGTGACAGACAAAATCAAAACTAGGGCTTTTCCATCCCATTAACTATCTTTCAATATCTTAATCCCATTACTATATCTCACCTTCATCTATCACACATATTTTCATTAATGATTTCTTTAGAAAAAGATTTTTTCCATATTCCTATTTTATGTATGTCTGTATTACAAAAACACTAAAAAAATACAAAAAAATTGATAAACAACAAAAAATATACATAATTACATACCATTATATTTTTATATTTAGTCCAACCATTTTGAGTAGTCCTATGACTTGTTCTCATATCATTTATTTTTTGTTTTCAATATAAATTTGGATAAATAATTTTTGGTCATGATCAATAATCATTGAATGGTCTAATTTGGATTTGGAAAATGATTTTCCCCTACATTGAGGAATATAAATTATCTTTCATGCCTTGATCAGCTACGACTGTCTTTTACTATTCTACCTTTTCACCACTGATTGTGAATCTTGAGTTTGTGGACATTCATACACAATGTCCTGATATGGTGTGCATTAATAAAATAAATACCTTTTCTAAACCACATGGGAATCAAAATAGAAGAAATATCATCCAATTATATTTATATTATCCTTCCTCTTGAAATCCCCTTTGAGCCATGTAATCAATATATTTTATAGAAACATTACATGAACAAAATTTTATCCCACCCAACATCTTTTTTGTTTATCAGTTTATAGTTTATTGAGGTATAAGTTTAGATGAATGAAATTAATTTTGGTTATTATTTCCTTGATTTTAATCATGTATAATGATATGTTTTAGGGAAATCAGAAATGTAATTATAGGGGGGGGGATTTCATTTTTTGATGTTAGGTAATGTATTTATGTTCATAACATATAGTAAAATTGATTTTGAAATTTTTTTAAAAACAAAAAAAATTAATAATACTGAAAAACAAATAACATGAGGTGTCATGGGAAGGTCAAAAATCACTCTTCCAAACCCATTGATATTTTTATAACTATTACAACTAGTTTTATAAGGACATAATTTTTTTGGGATATTAGTTTGATATTTGTTTCAAGATCAACATTCGAATAAAGACAAAAACAAACATGAATCATCTTTTATTATTTAATTAGTATTTTTTTATTTTACATATTTCATAATTTTATAAACTTAAAATTTTCTATACCTCTTCTCTTCTTCATAGATTCATTCCCCTGAAAATATATGTTTCAATTTACATGTAACTATCATTTATAAAAAAGGTGAATTGATTTTTCCATATTGATGTTTTACCTCTATTTCCTATTTTTGGAAATTATATTCCTTCCATACCTTATCCACTGAAACACCCATAAAAAGGACCTCTTGATTACTATGATCTTTATGATATGGAATTGAAGGAGTTCACTCTTATGAACTCTATGATTTCAACTTTTTTTCAAGATGAAGGGATCCCACATAAGAAGATTTTATCATCTAAAGAGGAGTATGATCTGCATGTGTACATTTTCAATTTCAAATATTGAGTAACAACAGTTATTTTTTTGAACCATTATTTTTGGAACAGGTTTTGGTGGAATTATTTATAAATAAGTAAACTATTCAAAACCTTCACTGACTGGCGAGAATAAAATATTTATATTTGTTAGTGAGAAAAAATGAAATAGTTGTTTTTTATATAAGTTGTATATTAATAACTGAAAAATAATAAGTGTTGGTGTGTGGGTGTTACATAGCTATTAGTATCGTTTTATTTACTCAACATATCTTAAATTAAAAGTGAAAAATTAGTGTGAAATAACCATGATTTAATAGTAATACAATTATTATTAATTTATATATTTTATTTAGTTTGATATTTTAAATATAAATCACACCCTATATATCCAAATTGTGTTATTATACTTTTTTTGGGTTTATAATCAAATATTACAAAAATCATTCTACTAGATCTTGGGAGAAACTGACTATTTGAGGAGTCATATGGACCACACATGAAGGGATAATAATTTTGTCAATGGAACTAGACTAGACATTAATATATAATTTATGGGATCAATAAAAAATAATATGGATTATGAAATTAATGAATTAATTAAATAATACAAAAAATAATTATGTATAAACTATTTAAGTCCAAACTAATGCTTGGATGTCTATCCCATATTTCTATATCCGAATTAAGAATTTCCAACTATTCTTGAATATTTTTACAATTAAATTGTCTATTGGATGTGAACGTTTTTGGTGATAAATAAAAGATTTATATGACCAAATTTTTATAAGAAATGGTTTTGATTTATGGTCATATTGGTACCCATTAATTCATTAAAATTTTGACCAGGAAAAGAATGACACAAAAATGGATAGGAGACCATTATTTACTAAAATAGTCATATCATTGGTTAACATGTGCAATGGAAACCAAATTTGGGCGGTGTACTATAAATATACTTATATAATATTTGACGAAGAATATTTCTTCAGCTTAAGTGACTTGAATTGGAATATTGGTCAGACAAGTAGAGGTGGTTTTGGAATAAAAACATTCAACCACCTGGGACTATAAATACATTCCCCCATTTTCCTTGCTGGTGGTTTAATTTTAGAACATAGAAGGATATATTATTATGATAATAGTATTACCAAAGGTCTAGAAATACCATACAAACATATGTTTCTTCTCGAGATACCTTTCCTCCAATATTTGTTTTTAGGTTCGTTTACATTCGCTTTCATTTGTAATCTTGTTATTATTTGTGTGGTAATTTTGTTTATAAATTAATACAAGTATATTAATCATATATTACGATAATCCTACATATGTAGTGTAATGTTAATTTTTTCATATAACTTAAATAATATAAAATTTATCTACCATATTATTAATTCTCATTCAGTCAAGACAGTGTTTAAAGTCTTTTCACTATTTGTATGTGTGTTCACTGCACTACTCTTATATTTTAATGTTTTTATATTATATTTTTAACACATAAATACAATAAAATTAAACCATGTCACTAACCATCATAATGGTTGATTAAATCATCCATTTGGGGGATTCTTAATTTGGGGACATGAAGTTTTTGAGATATTATTATCGATTAATAATTTTTAAATTCACAATGTTTATGTTGAACTTATAATGTAATGGATTAATGACATGTTTTCTTTAAAATGTGGATTCCATGGATTGTTGGAACCAAAATTTACACATAGGTTCATGAAATATATAAACTCCCATAAAAAATTGATTGGGGATAATCCCCTCGATGAGTCTCGGATTAAATCCAAAACAATTGGGAATTATCATCAATGATACTATTGTGATACTGATTTAAATTTAAGAAAATACATATAAATACTCAAGGATAACACAATAATATCTCTCTAATAAAAAACTGAGGATAATTATTATTATATTTGAAAATAAATCTTCATTAATCAATTATTTTACCTAAGATCTGCACAAAATCCCCCTAATCAAAGGGTAATCAATTAGAAATAATGAACTCCAAATTTTGTACAATCAATGGGGATTTCACTTGAGCGCCTCTATATACATTAGCTGGTCCAAAAAACAATGATTTTTAGATTGGACACAATTGGTTGTGCTTTAAAATCCAATAAGGATTTGAAGTTTTTCCATTAGAATCTATTTTTCTGATGTTAATCTTTTATATCACTTGTATAAAAAATTCAATTATAGCTTAGGAAATTGTATCTAGTTTATATATATTGTGTTGGTCAAGTAAAATTATTTTGATAATATAGAAATAATTCAAATAGAATATGTAGACAATTTAGTCTCATATATCAGTTTTTTGGGAAGTGGATTCTTAATGGAATTATATCCATTAATATTTATGTAATAAACCAAAATTTAGAAAATCCAATAATAAAGTGACTATCTGAGGAGTTGGTGTATCAATAACTCTTAGGGATTCTATTAATGAACTTATAAAAGAATCACTAATGATGGGACCACAATATATCTTCTGATTACTTATCATGTCTAAATTCAATGTAAACAGTTATATCATAGGTGTTAAGGAAAAACTAACTATATATTATGTCATTGGATAATGGTTCTTGGTTTTCAAATGAGAAAGAGGGTTTGTTTAATACTTGTAATGAAGAAAATAATTGAATTAAGTGAAATAAGAACATACATTTTTGGTCAATAAAATCAATATATATGTGTTCACACTAAATATATCATGACTTAGTTGGCTAGAATTAAAAAAATGAAATGAGACAAAAATTTATAATAGTTTCTAGCTATAGGTATCAAACATTAGAATTTTATTTCAATTGTGTAGGATAAATATTTTTGAAAATAATAGTAACGTGTTCACGACAGGTTTATGATGATTCCCCATTTAATATTTCTTTATCCTTACAATATATATTTAAAAATATAGTGATACCTTTATTTGTTAATAATATTCTTAAATGTAGAGAATTTTTATTTTTAAAATGATTATTTTATAAATTTTAAAATAGAAACTTATTGTTGTAATTTTGTATTAATTTTAAACATTTAATTATTTTTACTAGGGAAGACAATATGTGAATCTTTTGTAGATATGTGGGATGGGGTTGGGGTTCTTATTTTATTGGGGAACAATATTCATAATTATACAAAATATTAATGGCATAGAATAAAGTCTTACACGGGATGGTGGGACACAACATCCTCATTTTCATGGTCTCACATGATTGTTTTTTTAATATTATTTTTTATGGAACACTTTTATCTTTTATTTGATATTAGAGTGATGTTATTAAATTTTACATTATTTTTTGATAGATTAGTTGGATCATACTAGTTCATTCCTAGACCTGAATTGGAATTTTTGTTGTGTTGACCAATATTGTTGAATGTGTTTGATCTTGAGAACTTATATAATTGAACATTATATAATAGACCCACTCATTCACAATGAAGGTGTGCTATGATATAGTTATGTAATAATGTGGTCAAATATACAATATTATATCTTGATAATGCATTCCTTTATTTAATAGGTTTCTAAAAAAAATCCATGGGGTATAATAGCATATGTAAATGAGTTCATATATGTATTTACAAATGATTGTCCATTTGATGGAATAAATCTTCTATCAACTCCAAAGAACTAAAAAGTCTAATCATATATGGTGATTCTTCACAAATATTTTATAAGTATCAATGGATCTTTATTGGTTCACAATAAAAAATATCCCTCATTAAATTATTGATTATAAAACGACCTATAAGGTTAATCTAAAAAAATTATTAGGGTAGTTAAATGTGTCATCATTATATAGAAAAATATTATATCACAACACATAATTTTCTTATTTTTGTGATGGAAGGATACTCTTAAGGAGAGTTAAAACATGGCATGTCCTATACATATCTATCTAATATCATCCATGAAATATATAAAATCATCACACAATAATATCCTTAACACCATGGAGAATGATTTTGATAGTGGATCTATTGATAAGTAATTGTTCTGTCAGGGTAATATTGGATTCTTCCCTTTCTTATCCTAGATCTCATAGTTTAATATGATATTTGGAATGAATTAATTTTTTAGTGTATTGTTCACTCAATATGCTTGGTGGGAACCACTCATTCCACCTCCCATCACCATCATTGGGAACATCAATAATTACCATAGAGGAAAACCGACATAGTATCTTCCCACCATACATAGACTTCACTATAGTGATATACTCCTTATTTCCCTCTACTATATTCTTTTAACAAACAAAAAACAAGCTACTTAAATAACTATTTATAAACGTTTGAGGAAGAAAATTTCAGAGAAAGGATTATATATTATGGTATTGGGTATGCTATAAATTATTACTATTATAAATAATTATTTCACTATATGTTTCATAGCCTATGTTAGTGTGATTAAAAAGGTAAATCAAGTATGATGTTCTATGTTCATATAAAAATATGATACACAATTCTACAGTTGCTATAATTTCAATTTCATATATGAGAATTAAAACCTGAAATATATTATCACAATTAATTCATTTCAATATAAATTAGTATCAAATCATTAGAAAAATATAGTTTGGTTTTCCTATCAAATTAAAGAAACTGATTATAAGGTCATTTACTTGATATTATAATAAACTGGATATAAATTGGGGGTTATACAGGACCAGGATGATAGAAAGTTCATTTTGAAATAAAAATTATTTACTAATTATGAAACATACTTAAAATTTTTAATACCAATAAACTAATGTTGGTTTAATATTTTCATTAAAAATCATGTGGGGATTTTATTTAATTTTATATTGAAATGAATTATATAAATATGATTTCCTATTATCATAGACTAATTAAATGTTAATATATATAATAATGAGTATTTCATGTTTACAACTTGAATCAAATTATCAAATTGAGAAAACGAGTTATGTTTTCCTTTTAATTTTAATGAAATGATTTTTGGTTCATCAATGAAATGTCGGAATGAATAATATATGAATTAGACATTTGGAATTCGGAAAATACGAAAATGTATTTTTCTTCAATTAAAATTTATTTTGAACATGTTAAATATATAAAAACATTAAATATACAATCAATAAACTAATTGATTTAAATATTTTGTAACATGATCATAGATTAATTTGAGTTATAATAATAATATTCATGTCAAAATAATTAACGTTTTGGGAAAAAATAAAAATAGATATTTTCAATTACAATTCTTTATAACACTCGAATGTTCATCAAATGATAAAAAATTCATAGAAAATGTTGTTTTACATTAAGGTGTTGGAAAATAATCATTTTTATATTTTTCCTACTAATTTGAACTAATCAATTATAAATTAGTCTTATAGTATTATTAGAATGATTAAATTTGGATTCTAATTACTAGAATTATTATATTACATTGGAATAAATATCTAATTTTATAGTCCAAGGAATTTATATTTTATTATTTTAAAAAATTGGGAAAATAAAATCTAATATTTTATGGACTTTATAAATATACCATATATAAATATGATTTGTATTTTTCATATAATTTTACAAAACGTAGTTTTATATTTAAAAATGGTTTCCTAACTGAATGATTTTATCCAAAAATAATAATTGATGAAAAGATATCAGTTATTTAATAAAAAATAGTAAAATGGTCCTTTAAGGTTTTTAATAGTTTTAGGGAAACACACATTAATTATATATCTCACATGATCTGAATACATTATTTTCCTTTTTAAATTTTTTTTAATTTTTTGGAATTTTTTAAATACATTAATTAATTTGAAAAAATAATTGTTTATAATAAATTTTTAAACCCATGATCATCAATTCAATTGTGGCCTCTAGATACATTAAATAATTTCAAATAACATAAATTATTAATTCACTAATATGATGATTAATTAATTTGAAATGATCAAAAAATAGAATTGATTTTAATGTGTCAAACAAGAATCAAATGATATAAATTAAGTCAATGATATCAAAGTTTTCATTGAATTTTTTGAATAATTTGGCATCTAATAATTAAATTATGATGAATGAGAAGTTTGACTTGATCAAATGACCCAAAACGCAATTTTATATTTAGATGATAGAGGTGCATAAAAAATTATAAAATGAAAAACCAAAGATGGTTTCTAATAAAATATTATTACTATAATATTTAACTAATCTTTCCAGGTAAAATAAATTCTATTTTAATCCATCATATTATTTTTTTATCAATGACAATAATGACTTATATTCAATATTAATTCTAATATTGAAATGTTAAAAATTCTTAATAATTAACTATGACAAAATCAATTCCATGTATTATTCAAATTTACTATATTTTTACTCATATTATTATTGATCTCTAATAGAATAACATAGATAATTTTTTCATCTTACATACTAAAAATGATCAAATGGTATTTTAAAAAGTTAAATAACTTTTGACATGAAAATTAGTGTAAAAATTCTAAAATAAATAACAAGATTTTAGTATACCGGGAAAATTTAGGATGATATTGTTTTAATCACAATGAAACTACAGGAATAATAAACATGTTAATATAAATTTGCATTCACTAAAAATGAGGGAAACACTATTCTTAGTAATATAATTTCCTTGTATTTATCAGACACATGAAAATAATAAAAAAATACTTTACAATATTTGTTTGTTATTATAATTAAAAAAGTTGAAAGTTATTTGAAATAAAAATAAATGAAAGTTATAAGAATTTTTATTTTGTAAATTTATAAATGATTGAATTTTTAATTAAATAATTTTTATAATTTTTTTATTCAAAATTGTATTAAATTTCAAAAAACTACGAAAATTGGTTTAGTATTATGTAAATATTTAGTACATTGATTTTTGATTCATTTGTGTTATGTTAAAAACAAATTGCATTATAATTTTGGATATGACGTGATGAAAATGTAAAATAGTGTACTGTTATATTTGATTTTCTTAAAATGTCTGATAAAAATAAAATGTTGAAAAATGGTCAAATGTGATCATGTTTTCATTAAAATTTATAACATTGTAGATGGATTCAATTGTGATTTGTTTGAACAAATTCTGTCATTCTTAAATGGGATATGATCAAAATTGTTTAAAGTGTAATTTCCGAAAGAAATTAGTTACTTTTTAAAATATATGTTATTAATATTTAAAAAAATATGATTTTACATTTATGATTTAATTTTTTTATATTTTATTTTTATTACTATTTATGACATTAAAATAAAAATTTATTTAAAAATATTTGATTGCAACATTTTATATTTTCTCTACATTAGTGTTTTTTTATTTATACATTTCAAAAGTTGTTAAACATTGTATAAAATTATGAAAATTTATGAATATTTTAACATGATTAATTTTTTATAAATATTTTATGATACTTTTCTTACACTTTTTAGAAATGGAAGAAATGTTATATTTGTATTAAAAATTCCAACATCATCAATTGTTAGTTAGTATTCAATAATTCTTGATAATATCCTAAAACAATTATTTCTAATATTTATATAGAAAATATAAATGGACATAAATATAATATAATTGTGAAAAAGTACATTAGCACCATTTAAAAAGAGAATTATAGATTGATAATAGTTTAAGATTAAGGGTGTATTACTAACAATCAATTAAAGTCACTAAATACCTTTAGCAATGAAGAAACCAACGCATGCTAATAATTTTTATTTAATATATATATTATTATCAAGTTATTTATCATTCTTATTTATTAGTGAATTTTTAAATATTATTATTTCTTAAACAATATATATCAATTGTTCATGATTTTGTAGTTTAAATAGATATTTCTACCTTTTTCCAAAATAGAAGGAAAAATATTCATGTTGATGACACATGTTAATTATTTTCATCGAAGAGATCATAGATTTAAGTGATGTTTGAATATTACATTGATGTATTTCATATGGTTGTATCTTATTTTAATTATTTCTAATACATTTTAGAAAATATAAAAAAACTTTATGTGATAATATTAGGATTACTGAATCACCTTATAACTTGTAAAGAGGTATTTGGAGTTGAAATTAACATGATGAACCATAAATGAGGGAGTATTTTTCTCCCATAATGAATAATGATTCAAAAAATAAATATGAGTTTTGTTTGATAATATAGTTATGAAATTAACTCATGAATATATATGTGACATATTTATATGGTTTCTAAGAAAAATAATTTGATATGCCCCAGTAGATTTTGAAATAATATCTATTGATTTTTTAAATAATTTTTTGTGTATTTCAGAAAAAAATTATATGTTTTATGGTGTGTTACTATGATTTATTAATATAATTTTTTGAAATTAAATTTTTTATAAAAAATTTATTTGCACAAAAATGCACCATAAAATCACATAAAATTTTATTCCAAAGTATAAAACATTTTTAATTGGAATTTGTTTTGTAAGATAATTATTTAGATGTAATCCACGATGTAGATGACTATTGAAGATATATCATAATTGATCAAATCATCACATTCGGTTAAAACCCTCAATCAGGAAAATTAAATGAACATTATGAGATAAATATTGAATTTTTATTGTGCATTTTTACTGGTTACTAAATATTATATGTTTTGAGAATAAAATTATTTTCATAGCATCATATCATATGAAATGATGTCATGTAAATACAATTACGATGATAATAAAAAAACATAGCACATGCATATAATCGAAATCATTGTAACTTTTTTACATAAATCATTTTTTAGAGGAATAAAAATTGATACTTCAGATTTTGGATAATTGTTTCATATTTTATGAATTAATTGTAATCCTAAAATCGTAATTGAGAAGATAGATATTTCTAATCATGTATGTAGTTCATTATTTTATCAATTGAATGTTGTTTTGTTAATATCATATTCCATATGAATTTCGTCAATTTATTTATTTATATTTATAAAATACTTGTTATAGAGTTGAATATATGGTCATCTAAGGATTTATTGAATTCAGAAAAATATCTTTATAATGGAATTTGTGTGGGAAACAGATTATGAAAATGGAATGTCTAAAACATATATAACAAATCCTATGGCCATATTTTTTGTATGAAAATTTTTCCAAAGGAATATTCATCATAAAATGGTGTGAATAAATATTTTTTCTTATATTAGAGTATGTTATTTTTAATATTAAATAAATAATTATTTAAAAATGTATTCATTTGGATTTTTAATCATAAGAAGTGTCAGAACCATATAAAGAATATTTATACCTTGTGTAATGACTACTAGGATCAGTGAAGCCACATGAGAGTGGGTTATATTGGTGCATCCAATTATGTTACAAAATTTCTATTAATTATTATTACTTTTTATCCAATTTGATATTTAATTATCGATTTCAACTTCAGAAATAAGGATCTTTTTCAATTAATCACCAATGAAAACACACATTTAATTTTGTATGGGATGTAAATAGAAACAAAAAGATTTTTTTCAGAATTTTGACACTTCCCTGAAACAAATCCATACAATGAAAGATTTTTCCAGGATCCACATTATCTCAACTATAAAATATTTCATTAGTTTTTAGTGATTTGGGAAATAATCTTCATGAACCAAATCTTCAAAAATTAAACAAGTGGTTGTTAAAAATACTTCATTGTTGAACATGGAATAATTATTTTATTTTCATTATAATATTTTCTAATATTTGCCCAAAAATAATTATCCTATTGATTCAATACAATAATCAGTCTAGTGATGTAATTATACCCCATGATCAGATCATTTTCATTCGTAAAATAGATTCTTTCAATACCATTTTTGAGTTGCTAAACCACTTCCATCTAGGTATCTTCATTCATATATGAGTCCAATTCTTAGTAAGACATTTATCTTAGAATTATATTGGATTCAAACTCTAATAATATTAAAATCCAATAAATGTTATTTATTAGTCCCTATAGATCATCTTTTCTCATCTTTATTTTTCTTCAATAATTCTTACCACATATGTAAAACATTGTTCCATAGGAATGATTATGTGATCTAGTTTATTATCCGTATTAATATTTTTCATTTTATCAATAAATTACATTGTTATTTTATTCAAAAAATAGCATCAAATTCTTTGAGTATTATTTTAGAACACTCAATGGTTCTCTCGACCCAATTTAAAACTTCTTCATATATTTAAAGTAACAATTTTTATGTTTATTGGTTTACTAATAATTTATTTGATGATATAAAAATTCTCATATTTGAGGAAACTTTTCATATATAAAAATGTAAATAAGAACGATTTTTGTACAAAAAAAATTCATATCCAACCAAAGATCTACAAATAAATTTTCTAAACTAGTGTCTTTAGTAATATAACAGGAGTACACTTATCTTATCCTCTTATGATATTTACATTGTTGAATAATATTTCCAATTTTTTCATGTTTTTAGCCCATTTTCTCATATAAAATGTATTCCTTAAAATGAATGAAAAAAAATCATTCTTCATACATATATAAAACTATACTATACTACATTACAAAATACCACTTCCTCATACTATATGGTAATCATTAAATTCATACTGTATGCTCCACAATACATATTGAACATCAAAGAACTATACTACACGAACATCCCAATAATAAACAAGAAACTCAAATTTTATTTTTATCTTTATATCACTAAATAACATCAATGAGGTATTCTAATTTAGTATAAAATGTTTTTATAATATTGAATCATTTAATTTTACGATTAATTAATATCATCAAAATTCATTTATCATTAATTCGATTTATCTCTATCAATATAATCAAATTATCATTATTTTGTCATGAAATTAATAATATTATTTTATTTTTAATTAATTGAATGTCTGTACCAAAAAATATTAGTCATGTAATATTATTAACACAAATTTTATTTTCAAATATTTTTTTGAAACTAAAAATAGAATTAAAGAGTTATCTACTAAATTAAATCTGAAAAAATCTTTTTTATAATAAGAGAAAATAATATCCTGGAAAAGATTCATAAAATTTAGAACCTAAAATAATAGTTTCATCCTCTTTTAATTTATATTTACTCTTTATTAATTTATTTTTAGAAACTCAAATATTAATCTCCTATGATCTCCATTTTTCATAATGTAAATAACATGTACACAGATCTATATGACTCATATGTAGATGATTTATAAATGGATTCTTTATGATACATATGTAGGCAAATGACTCACACATTTAGTCTAATGACTCTTACAATTAATGAAAATGGCTAAAATATTATCATTAATTACTCTGAATTGAGTGATATTATTATTACATATCTCTAAAGATGCATAAAATCATCCAAATAATTATGTACAACCTTGGATGACTCATATATAGAGTTAAATTACAATAACATATAATTATATGACTTGAATTAAATTTACATTGACTCGTATAGATCACCCAATAACAAAAATGATGATTTTAATAAATCATAAATATATTTCTTAACATAGTGATAATAGATAATTATATTTAGAATGACTCATATGTTACATTATGTGACTCATATCACCCCTCAATTTATCTCATTTAATTTTAAATGAATAGTGACCTATCTCAATTACTCATACATTAAACACATGAAGAGTGGAAAACATAGAATTGTAATATATCTTCATCATTATTAGTATATAATATCTCTTAGAAAGGAAAACCTTAGTGGAAGATTAAACACATAGAGAGTTATTTGATATTGATTTCATCATCCATGATACCATGTACACTATTGATGAATTCTCCAATATTTAATATAGTATTTTATACATTTGAGTATATTTCAATATTGACAAAAAACTATACTTATTTACTAGTATAATCTACTTAAAAATGGATTTTATTTAATTACATATAACTTGTTTTATTTAGTGCTCCTCCTCAATCAATTAACACATATCATACATATATAGTGATCAAATCAATAATCATATAACATAAATTAATGCCACCTATATTCTATATAGATAGTTATTTAATCATATTATAATCATCCTATATCATTTTTCTTCAAATTAATTGAACTTCCATTGAATACTCATTAGTAATAATCATTCATCTATTTCAATATAACCATTTCATAATAATATACCTCTTATTACATGGGTATATCCTTACACTATAACCCATATTCATGACACATTGTACATCCTCCATGAACTTATAAAAAAATAAAATCATAGTCTGATGGATAATTCAATATATCACATCATATTTTTTTTAATTATAACTTCATTTATAATATTAATGACTTTTGTCCACCTCAAATTTAAAATTGACTAAATGTTTAATGTTGTTTATTTTCCCATTAATCTGATTCCATTAATATAATATAATTTCTTATATGGGAGAAATATTACCTCAATACTCTTAAAAAAATTTACAAAATAGAGCATCTCCATTTTCATTGTTCTCCCCATCAAGGGGTGAATTTATCACTTTATCAAGAGAGAATGGTGGACTCAGATTTCCCATTAGCAATGATCCATCAACTTATAAGAACTAATTATTTTTCCCAACTATTTATAAAAAAATTGTCATTAATTTTTTAAAAATTGTTGCCGATAACATATTTACAATATGATAACAATAAAAAATAACTTCTTATGTGCTATTAAAATAGATTTTCTGGGGAATCTATAATCCTGTACTAAATGTCAACATTAACATATAATAATTTTATGTGAACATTGATAATTCTGTATCAATATATTAGATATTAAATCCCTATAAATAATGATTTTATACATAAATAAATATATTTTTGAATGTAAAAAACATACATCATCAATATTTTTTTCAGGGCGGTCAAGATATACTAATTTATCAAGAAACTATCGATATTTGGAATCATTTATATTTTAATAACCCACTATAGGGTTTCTCTCCAATGATCTTGATAATGTGTTCTCGTTCATTAAGAAATAAAAACCAAGGACTTGGTTACGAGATAAGATATGAAGACAGATAAAATTTATCAAATAATGTGTTCCAAGTGAAACCATGATACCACATTAAATAGTAATCATGTTGTATTAAAGGTCATCATGCTGTCAAGAAGTTAATGTGTGCATTAGTTCCATATATTTCATGAATGACCATAAATTTCCTCTTCTATGATTTATAGAAATTAAAACACATGAATAATGTGGTTCATCATAAACATTTTGTTTTCAGAAATAGTTATATGATTTTATTCTTAACAAACACAAAAATTTTCCTTCATTATTTAAAATGTCTTCAACTATATATAATTTATTTACCCTATATTTTATAAATCTACTTATCCTTGTGAATCGTGGAGTTATTTCATCTTTAAAATATAGTAATAATAAAATATCATTCATATAATTATCTAATAGGGAACATAAACTAATTTGGGACACCACTATTTTCATCATCATTTCAAACATGTCTAACCTTATTTTCATAAAATCACTTTTAAAATATTCAATATATTTCTTATATGTGGATTATTGTCAAACAGAAACGTTTTTAGTACTAGAAATAACTGGTTCATTACCCCTATATTTCATTAATTTATACATTTAAATAATCCATTTTATACACATTTTTTCATGTTTACTACCTTATAAAACCATCCACAACCCTATTTAGTGGCATTTCGATTATAATTTTTTTGAATAAATATCATGAAATTCATATTTTTCATATTGGATGTCACATACCATACCAAACCATTCATTGTATCTCATTTATAAATTTATTATTTCCTGATATTCATCATTATCATGAAGTCGTATCTGATGTGGTTTCTTTTTACATACAAGAAGAGTGTTAAACTTTTATTGTAAGCATTCTTATCTTTTTTATTGATACTTTGAATGTATTTCATTTAAATATCATTATAGTGGTATTTCCCTTGGTATAATTACCAATTTTCATCCCTGTATTATTTTTTTATTATGAAAGGATCTTATTATCATCATATTAATTGGGTTGGAATGGTATATACTATAATTAATCCTAATAATTACCAAATCTATTGCAAAACACATATACTTCTTCAAAAAATTAAAATCTATCATTGATTGATGTATTTTTATTCTACTACAAACTTTTATTATGTAAAATAAGAATATTCTTAGATTCATATATACTCTTAAAAAAATAAATCCCTCTATCAGTTTTATTTATAGACATGTTATTCCTTCATTAAATATATGTTTTTCTGAACCTTTAGTAGCTCTAGAAGTATCTAATAAAAATTATTTTTTTCGAGGATGTCATGTCTAATAATATATGTTTTACTTTTTTTTCTAGAATTCAAATATTTTTATTCTAAATATATAATATTCTATTATTAAACTTATCTACATCAACCTCTAACACATTTTAGGCTTTACCAATATATTCATTCACCCTCAATTTTTTATATTTTTAATTAAATACATCTCTAAAAATTAAATTTCATTTTTTTTAAAACTAGATAGTGATAATTTTTTTAATAAATGGTTAGGGTTGAAAGATAAATGATTTACTGCACTTATTTCCATCAATTGTATTATACTTAGAGCATAAACATATTATATAAGTCTCCATTGAAGTATTTATCTTTTTAGTTGATTTGAAAGTTCCATGTTTTTTAATTATCTAGATTCTTAAATATTATTTCAAGATCAATACAGATATGGTTGATGGTAGTTTTATTATCCAAATATAACATAATGATTTATTCCAAGTTTTTTCATTATAATCTTATTCTTATCCCCGTGAAAATTTAACATTTCATTAATAGAGTTATCATGAACCCGAATTTTTTTATTTAGCAGCCAATTTTATATCATGGACTACATGTATTGATTTATATCATTATACATGAGTATAAATCTTATATTATTATATTATATAACCATTTAATTCTAATAAATACATTATTTAATTTTTTATTTATCCCTTTATATAATTTCTCCAGATAATTATATGGATTTATCCTTAACTTTTAGTACAATGGTAATCGTGTTATACTTTTTCAATATCCATGGTACTTATTTTTCCCTTGCTTCAGAATCATCTTCATAGTGTGGGTTTTCAACTTATAAATCTATGTGGAATTTAATTTAATAATTTAAAAAATGTGTAAATATTTTATTCATGTAATCTAGGACATTAAGGGGGTATTTTAAATTATTTTAAAAGATCATTATCATCATTACATGATATTTATTCATCAAGTGAATTAGGTTCAATAGTTCTAAAAAAATAATTATTACTCTCACTACATTCAACAACTAGTAAGTCATATTTTATATTTTATATTTTACTCAAATTTTTATCCTATTTCCATTTCAAATTTTCATGGGTCATTGTTAAGTCCTCCATAATTTTTCCTATATGGTTAATATTAAAATTCACCATCAAGGGCTGTTTAGTAAGGAAAAATTTAAAATCATCACATTATATATTCATATTAAAAACAAATTATAATACTAAATATGATAAAATCAGTTGGAATATTTTTATTTAAATCCCATTTAAATACCACATAGTATAAGTGAAGTCAATTTATTGTGGGGTGGTGGTGGGTGAATAGTTGTTCTTAAATGATTTTCATGAATTTATGTAATCATTTGAGTATTCCACCACATTGAGATTTGATACGATATTTCAGGTTTATCCATATCGATCTATTTCCATTATCATAAATGAAACATACACATGTAATTTATTATAGATATAAATAGTGTCACATATTGCATTTATAATGTTATTCCCCTCAAATGAAACCTACTCCTTACCTTGATTAGGTTTTCACCAGGTCAAACATTACCCAATATTTTTTTGGATCAACTAAAAGTGGATTGGGAAATAATCATAATAAACAAAATATTACATAATTAGAAAGGTGTATATTTATTATATTATAAATATGAACAATAAATGCATCTAATGGTTATTTATAAAACAATCCCAATAATCATAAAAATCATTAAAACTATTTATGTATATCACAAATCATTCCAGGAATTTCACTAAATTCAAAAATATATTATTCTTCTTCCTTAAAACATAGTTTTCAAATTCCATTTCACATTTTACTAACACAACTATAAATTAGATTATAAATTTATCATCTCTTATAATTCATATGTAATTATCTTTCACATGAATATCTCAAACTCAAACTCCATGTATATCTGTTGGAAAAAATATTCTCTATCAGTCCTTGTACATAATCCTTTATCAGCTTTAGTCTTATTACTTCTTTATATATCATTTTTTAATAGCATGTATCCTATGTAATATAATGTGAAACAATTTATTCTTATTATTTTTCTTCATATATTAATAAATTAATTTCATTATGACAATATATAATATTATTCTTCGAATCATTATGATTAAAACATGCTTCCCCCGACACTACTGCATATATTATTGATGGTTTACCCTCTTAGTTATTCACTTTATAGGTCTACTGTATTATTCTATACAACTAGAAAATTTCAATTTTGGTGTTATATTTAGTTTAAAGAAGTATAAATATTTAGTTTCTACATTCAATAATTAATTTTGATATCCTTCAAATGATCTTCATATGAATTTTCATAACTAATTTCTCCAGTAAAATTTGAGGAGTACCCTTCTCTTTTAATTTTATGAATATTAAAAGGACACAAAAATTTATTTTATATTTTTTAATATCCTCATTCCATTTAATCATAAAAACAATATAAACTAAAATAAATCTACTAATAATTAGTATTCAATTATGTATAACATTGTATTATTAGTAGAATTGTTTCATAACACTTCATACTACATCATGGAAGTCTATAGGATCCAAATGTACAATACATATTTCCTATTTTACAACAGTGAACTAAACTAAATCATCATCATAATATTTTTAAATAAAATACAATTAATTTTAAAATTTTTTTTCCACAAATTCAAAACACCAACATATTAACATTTGGTGAATAGATTTATATAATCCTGAATCTTCTCATTTCACAATTTATTAATATTTTAGGAATTAATTTATATTTTAACTTCATTATCTAACCCATAAAGTAAATTTTTAATTAATTAAATATGTAAAATATATTTCCTATCATTTTATATAAATAATGATTTTCACTAATATCTTCTAAATAGTCCGAGCTTTTGATCAAAAACATTGAATTTTAAATAATATGTCTTAAATATAATATTTTCATGGTATAATTATCTTTTAAATGTCATCCCATTTTATTTCAATAATTTAATGATTGAATCAATACCTAATAATGTATCATGACACTTAGAATATTATATAATTACTTTAATATATTCTGATTTAGATTTATTTTCTCGAATGTTAATTCTTGAAGCATACAATTTATTCTCTATTAGTATCTAATTTCCACAAAAGAAATAAAACATTTATAGTTCCCTACAACTCATAAATATATTAATCACCCTTATATTATATATGAAATATATATAGATTAATGACTCAAACAATGATACTAATGTCTCATACGTAGAGTCCAATGAATCATACACTTTTTGGAACCACCTTTTACATTGTCCTCAATGACATGTAAGTTCATCTAGATTACTCAGACATAGCTCTGGTGATTTGCACACATATTCCAATAACCCATAAAATGTTTTGAATGACTCATATGTATAACTTAATGACTTTTATACAACATATAATTACCCATATATATATTGACTTATACATTGAGTCTACTAACTCACATTTAGATTTAATACCCCATAGATAAAAAATATTCATAGTTAGATTGAATCATATGTTAAATCAAGTGAATCATATGCTCATTACATTTTCTTTTAAAATTGAATTTTTTTATCATAATGACTATGACCTTATTTAGGGACCCATCTCTATTTACCATTATTTATATACATCTAGAATAAAATCAATATAATTAATGGCATCATTAATGTAACCTCAAGACTTATGAAACATTTCAATTGATCTTAGAGAATCTAAAAATAACTATAGAAATTTTTAAAATGACATGAAATCATTTGATTTTATTAAAAAGGTATTTATTGGAATTTAATCAATAATTAATATTATTATATAACTTTCTACTACCTAAATATTCCTTCCCCATTCTAAATGGATAATTGAAATTGCTTTTTGTGGACATTATTACATTTACTATATGGATATATTCTCTACAATTTCATCCATATTTTCTTTTACCATTAGAACAAACTTTAATCTTTATATAAAAAAATACATAGGTTATACAACATAGTCCATTTCAGTATCCCAGTTCTATAATTTTCTCTATCATATTGTAGGAAACGATCCTTCTCATCTAATCAGTATTTATTATTCCTCTATAAATATCATCAAAATAAATATTTGATATAAATTGATTTTACCAAAATCATTCTATAAGGGTAATAAATGAAATTCAATTTAACCTATTTCTAATGCAATCAATACTATTAAAATTTCTTTCAATATTGAATGGTATGAAACATGCATCTCTTTTCAAATCAATGCATGTGTAGTATCCTTATCATTCTTTGTGGGTGGATTTTCACTCCATCACCAATCATCAACTCAAATTAATATTTCTATAATAACTACATTTATAAAAAATGAAAACATAATCAAATGTTTCCCTCACTTACAAATATTATGATTATTCATATTGTGTTTATTTGAAACTCAATTCTTGTTATGAATATCTTAAATGGAGAGTATAGGTTAGAATCAATACGAATTAATTTAGATAATTGTTAGGTTTAAAATATATTTAATTATTGATTACCAACTAAACTATATTGTAGTTATTTCTATAATTTGTTGTGGTTTTAATGATTCACCACATGGAGGAAGACCAAAATTTTAATCAATACTCTTTAGGAAACAACATCATGTACAAAAATAACTATTTTATTATTGAGGTTATAATTTCATCAATATACATATTTTTTATGAATATTGTTTATAGGTATTAAGAAAAACAAAATAATAAATTTAACCACATAATGATGCTAATTTTTGTTAATATATCTCAAATTCAGTGTTAGCACGTAAAACATGGAGAATAGTAAACATTATAATGTATGGGGGAACTTATATTAGATTTGATATTTATATAACTTGCTAAAAATGATATATAAAATATATTATGTAATAATGAATGATAATTTTTAGGGAGATGTTTCAAAAACACATTAAAATCATTTGGATATTGTAAGAGTCATATATTAGGGTTATGAAATTTTCAAGAGAATAAATTGAGATTTAATAGCACTATGAATTTTACTAGTTATTATTTGATTCTATATAAAACCAAATAAAGATCACTCAAAACCACATAGGGGAAAAATAAATATGTTATTTTTATATATTGAAAATATTAAATTCCATATAAATTAATTATTATATTTTCACACAAAATTAGAAAAAATAATTTTTGAAGAAAACATATTTTTTAAGAGATAAATGTCCCCATTATAATTCATCTTTTTTCTTCTTGACAATTTATCTACAATTTTATATTGAGTATTATCATTATATATATTTCATAATGTAGTTTATAATAATTATACCTTGGATGTTAACGTTGAAGTTTCAATTGTCAAATTTATTTAATAATAATTAATGTTCTTTTAACAAAAATGTTCTGTGTTGCATACACTATCAAACATAGTTAATTTTCTAAAACAACACAGGGTGATAAATAAATATTTTATTCTCTGAAGATAATAATATAGAGGAATGGGAGTACACCCATTTCATGAATGAGAAGTAGCTTTGGAGTGAACCCAATCCATGATTACACATTATCCACTATCTCAAGATGGTCTTTGATGAGATCCTTGACTAATGAAATTATTTGTAATGATTATTATTGTTCAACATGTTACTATGAAATTTTATTATTGTATTTTATCAAGGATCACGATTTATTACTAATGATTCGTCAATTAAAGGACACATATATCTTATTATTAAAATGTTTTATTCCTAGATTCATAATTTTTATCTATGATAGATTTTCTATATATTTCAAAAACTGTGATTTTTCCCTCACACACATTTTATTATATTAGGGTCATTTATGATATTTGAGAGATGTCTCCCATGTTTATCCTTACTTTCCATGTTATCTCACACTTTCTGATTTTTTTAATTTTAAAAATTATATGAAAATATTTATTTTGTTTGATATGACTAGGAATGATATGATGTGAACTGAAATTTGTGGGTTATGTTGAAGATCACTCATGAAATAATGTAATTATCTATCTAGTTTTCAAAGGCACTAGTATTTTATTGTTTTCCTTAATGAATTATTATGTAATATAATATGTTATAATCTAAAGTAATTAGATATGTATTTAAATTATACTTGGGTCACCTTAGTTGATATTTTAGTTGGGTGAAGTTATTTTGGAGATTATTTTATAAAAAATATATGGAATGAACTAAAGGAAAAAATGATGAATTGGAAGTGATATATGACAAACCAAAAGTATAATTGGATGATTACAATCTTCTATAATGTTAGATATTTTGTAATGATTCTCATTAATATTTGATTTATTAATCTGATTAATATTTATTCATAATTAGTTTATACCTTTTTTAATAAAAATGAGGTTATCAAGAATCAAATTTATCAAGGTACCCTTATTAAGAATTCATTATTATTAAATGCCATTTTTTATATGGATATACCATGAAATTTATTATTTAATAATTAACCAAGAGTATTAAATCACCACCTCAATGACTATATTTATAAACTATATATATAATATTATAATTATTTTTAATATTTAATAGTTTAATTGAATTATGTAGCTATATTAATTATAAATATATAATGTAATTATTAAAATGAATAATGAAAATATTTTAAAAATCTATTTTCATGTATTTTTTTATTGAAAATGTTAATTTTAAAAATATGTAATATTAATTTTATAAAATTAATTTCATTTTTAAAGCCACATTGTTAATAATTTGGTTTATAATTTTTTAAAAAATATATGAAATATTTTTTTTCATGGAATAGTAAGAAGAAATTTTTATATTGAACGATTTATTTTACTTTAACGTATTTACACGTTAATTTTTTTTGATTTGTTATAAATTTTTAATGAGCCAATTTTTAATTAAAATTATCAAATTATTTTTGTAATTTTATTTTATACAATATTTCTGATTAAGAACATTATATTAAAAAAATGAAATTTTATTCGAGAAACAAATTTTCATTTCATTTATCTTGATTAATTTTTCCTTAAATTTTGAAATTTGTGTTATATTAATTTTAAAAAATGAATTTATATTTTTAATTTAGATTTCCAAATTTATTAAGTATTCCCCTTTTATTATTGTACAATAGGAATAATATCCATAGTAATCTTTATTACCAGGTTTATGATAAAATCACTTAATTTTGGTTGTACATAAAATGATAAGAATAATGAAATGAGCCATAAACATACCTTAATATTTCCAAATATGTTGGTATAAGACCGTTCATTAATAATAAGAGAATAATTGATATCTCATTTAATGTTGTGTAAAGGGAAAACCCATTCCATGCCCAAATGAAAAAGGCATATAGCCTAGAATCCAGTGACACATAGCCCAAGGGTAAAATATTATATCAAGAAACAATAGATGACTGAAGGTATATTGACTAAATATAGGACTGATGGACCCAAATATAAAACCATCAAAAATCCCATTAAACAAGAAATAGTCACACTGCCCCAAGCAGTCACCAACCTTTGAGCCAAAACACCACTGACCATCTCCCTCAAGACCATATTCCACTGAGTGAAGGCCATGATAGAAGCCAAAATCACCAAAGATAAATATAAATAAAAAATTCACATTGAAAATGTAGACTTAAAAAAATCATTGTCTGAAAGCTACATATGCCCATGAGGAGCAGTCCACAACCGACACCGATGCAGTAATTATTTAACTAATGAAAATATCAAATAAACGATATTAAAAATATTATATTAAATATAATTTTAATAAATAATGTCATATAATAATTTTATTGATTACCATAACATATTTATGATCTAATGAAATATTATTTTATGAATTTTATAGGTTGTTTTAT
The DNA here is from genome assembly GCA_963277665.1 of Viscum album. Taxonomy (NCBI): domain Eukaryota; kingdom Viridiplantae; phylum Streptophyta; class Magnoliopsida; order Santalales; family Viscaceae; genus Viscum; species Viscum album. The sequence continues at coordinate 1,207,863,896 of OY728163.1, read as the reverse complement.
ATTATAAATGTCATAGAAAGAAGTATTTCAATATATTGTTATAAATGATATTTGATGGTAAATAATATGTTAGTAAATAAAATAAAATGCAAATATTATTCCAAGATATTAAGATAATTATGTAAATATAAACCATATAATTTTTATATGTTTTTATCCACTTATACTTACCATATAGACCCTTAATGTTTAAAAATATACAAAGTTACTTTGAGAGTAAAATGACGTTAAATAGGGTTTAAAACCAAAATATAAGTGTTGAAACATATTCAAAACTTGCCTAATTTTTTTATTATAATATTATATTGACCCCTAAAATTATTATATTCCAAATAAATTCAGATTCATTTTGAGGAAAAAATTAATGTATATTAATTTAAAATTTTTATAAATACCTAGAGTTCCACTCCATTCTCTTACTAATGGAAAAATAGTATTTTTAATCCTTCACACATGAAAAACTTTTTGGATTAGAAAATCCATAACCAAATAACATAATGGAAATATTACCCTCATTATTGAGTTCTTGGTTTATAAATAGTACCAATACTAGAGGTCAAAATGTTTTATGAAAATAAACTTTTCCAAAGAAGATGTATGGTTATTATCTATATCTTTTGTTTTTATTATTCTTACATATCTCTCAATAATTATTTAGTAATTATGATATAGTTAAAATGTATCAATAATATATTGATATGTTATTATGTTACTGAAATTTTCTATATATATCTATTATTCCATCAAATGGGAAAATAATTCACCGTTTCATTGTACATTAAACTTCTACCTCATGAACCTATGTAATTTTTATCCATCACCATCAATCAGGGGATGATAATATTCATGTAATTAATGTTTATATTTTTGTATTAATTACATTTTTAAAAATATTAAAACATAATATATTGTTTATCTCTTAATAATTAAATAAAACAATAAATGATAACATTGTTCATGCGTACATATGATATACCGCCACTATAATGCGATATGATTCATTTTCAGTCAAAACATATCAGTATTTATATATATGAATAAATTTAATGAAATAATATTATATATTTGATATTATGATCATTATTTAAATACATAGAATTATTTACATTTTTTACATTATTGTTATTGAAGAATGGAAATGTTATTACTGAATATGTACGACATACGATCTCCATGATTGTAACATTGTTCGTTTTAAAAAAATATTTAATTGATGATTATAAAAGTAATATTAAAGAATACAAATAGTCATTATTTAATTATTATTATTATTGATATGGTGGATTAATGTCCACATTGATCACTGTTAACAAAACGAAGTCATGTTGGACTTTATTAACAAATATGGTCAAATATAGCGATGTGAACTGATGGGATTATATAATTATCTATAAAATTGAAATCATAATATAAATTGAAAAATAATTTTTAAAAAATATTATTAAGAATGTATAAAATTACCAAATGTTTTTATTAGTTATATTAAATTAAATATAAGATGAATCGTACATGAAGAAAGGGTTATTCATATAAAAATAAAATTTTAATGTTTTCATTGACACCCGTATTTCTTCCATTTCGATTTTTTCTAATTTTTTTTAATATTCTAATATTTTTATTTAATGTAAATTTTATGTTGTTTTACATTTTACAAAATATATTGCAATATTATATTTTCTTTTTCCAAACAGTATACTTGGTGACATTTTGCAGTAAAATAAAAAAGAAATGTCTTCCACTTATATGTCAATAATGAATTTTAATTCCATAATGATAACTCAATAGTTTCATGTTTCCCTAATTATATTACAATTTTATTTTCAAATGAAAAATAATATATTCTTATTTATTCATAATTTATATTTGAAAAAATACTTTTTAAAAGAAAAAGTTTTTTTTTCATATCCAAAATGGATTTTGTTTGTGTTTAAAAGTGTTTTTACAGGGTGTTATGATGAAATTGTGAAATAATTAAATTTTTAATTCATGTTATTATAATTGAAAATTATACATGAAATTGGTGGGCCAATTCATCTTATATAATTGGTAGAGATCCATTATATATCATAGGTGGTCTCTATACAACATATACATTTGGTTCACTCAGATAACATTGGGAGAACACATTATATTATTGGGTGTTCCAAAATATCCCTTAATTTAATTATGTAATATACTTTATCATTCAAGTAATTTACAATTAAGTCAACAAACGTATTATAATATTAATTTAACTGGGCTTTAGTATTTTGTGAAACAAGTTTAAAATGGGTTAGGAATGTCATTGTCAATGTGAAAAAGGGTTCCTATTTACTAGCAATGTGTATATTAATATTCATAGATAAAAAAGTCTGTGTATTCTACACGAGGAATTTATATATTTAATTATCCAAAATTTAATTAAAATAATACTAATGGTTTCATGGATTTTAATTATTTTCATTGGACTTACATATTTTTTATTTTTATATCTCTTCTGGAGATTTTTCTGCTCATCCCATGTTATTAAAATGTTTTTATGGTTTTTAGGATTAGTAGGGAAAATGATGATGTCAACAGGAAAATTTATAAATATTATCATGAAAATAAACTATGTGTCATTTTTAAAAAATATTTTGGTAGGAAATATTATACTAATTAATTTTTTATATATATAATATTTGTCTTTATTGTGTATGTTTTTTTAATTCCCTTAAACTATAAATAAAAAAGTTACATGAAATTTTAATAATGTGAATTATATATCAATGATAGTGTATTATTTAATTATATGGTAAGGTCCTTATAGTTAGTATTAGTGAACTGTTTAGATAGATTTGGATATTATAATGATTTCATTTGATGTGGACATAAGTGTTATTCAGACCATCTATGGTATATATGTTTAATATTGTATATATTATCAAGGTAACAGATACCCTTATTTATGGTTTTATATTATGGTATTTAAGGTTATAAAATATATTTTTAGATATTTTTTATTGTAGTTTAGGTTTTTGTAACCCATAGTTTTATAATGTGAAAATATTATTTGGGTATTAATTATAGTAATTTTTTGGAAATATGTTTAAAGGTGAAATTTAGATTTTATCATATTTTTTATATTTAGGTAATTATTATTTATTAAAATTTAGTAACATGTGTTATAATTATATAGATAACCATTTTATTGAATATTTATTTTGTGATTAAGGGATAAATGATATTTTGAAGTAATATCACAGTAATGTTTGCAAATGTTATAAGATTATGTTTTATAGAATACAATGGAATTTTATTTTATGAATAAAGGTGGAATTATCATTTATAAACATTTTATATTATTTTTTATTTATGGTGGTTCAGGTTATTTATGAAAGTTATTATCATAACATAGAGATTATGTGATATTGGAAGATACATATTTTATATGAGGCACTAAGTGTAAATGATGTTATTTGGAGATAAATGTAAAATATTATCATGGAAGACTATGTGATTAGATAATTTTTTATTTTTGTTTTCTATATCAGTCTTCAAAATTTGGATTAATTTATTGGATATTTATTGGATGAATAATATTTGCTGAAATTTATGTATTATTTTGGAATTTCGATAACTATTATGGTTTACCATTATTTAAATGTTTGTTCATTTTTGATAATTAATATAGAATATAATAAAAAATTTAGTTTTGGAATATTTATATTGATAGGATTAATAGATAGTTATTCTTTGGTAGTCATTATGATCCTTAGAAGTTGATTCTAGTTTTTTCTGGATGAAAAATTCATCTTCAAGACACGTTATTTGGAGAAAAACATGAGGTCATTTTGAAAATTTATTAAAGGATGAAATTCCATATATCATGTATGTATTTTTTCTTATGTTCATAGTTTATGTAGTAAAATAATTCATCAAAATTAGGAAAGTATTTTGAAACAAAAAAATTAACAATTTTATTTTCATACAGAGAAATTTTTTTCCTTGGAACTCATCATAGATTTAGAGTTTGGTGGTGGTTAATGTTATCTTTACCATGTTCTCTATCACCCACTATCAGTCCTTCTAGTTCATGGTGCATGAAAAATTCATGTCCAATGCAGATTTGCTTCTAGCTTGTTCTTTCCTTTGTTCTGTTCATGTTTGTTTGGTTTATTCTAGCTCGTGTTTGCAATGGTGTATCCCCTTGAACATGTTGTATTTTTGTATTGTTTTATTTTGTTTTGGCTTGTTTGATTTGTGTCTACAATGTTATCATTTTCTTAATGGATCATTGTGATGTCTTGTTGGTTCCCACTTGGCCTAAAAGTGATTTTGCACTTGTGGGTTCTCACATAAGCAAAATTTGTTTTCAGAAATAAAAAAAATGGTTTTTCAATTAGGTTTGATCAATCTTTATTACGGTGTGGGATTTGAACGAATGTATATTGAAAATTATTACCCTCATTAAAGAGCTCGAGTTCAAAACTGTGAAGCGGAAATTCAAAAAAGAGTTGATAAAATATAAACACAGTTAATTATATAATAAATTATTTTAGTATTTATTATTATTCTTAAATTATGTATTCATATTAATTATAAATATATTACATAATTATTAAAATAAAAAATGAAATGATTTTATTTAACTCATTTCATCTAATATTTTGTTTAAATATTTAATTTTAAACTATATAATAATATTATAAAAATGTATTTTATTTTTTAAATTCGTTATGTTAGAATAATTTTTGGATGGAATTTTTAAAATTTTATGAAAATATTGATTTTTTAGTGAATAGTGAAAAATAATGATTTTTATTGGATTCAATATTTTATATTAATGTATTTACACGGTAATGTTATGTATTAGGTTATTTTAATATTATAATTAATTAATTTTGATATAGAATAATCCAGTTATGGTTTAAAAGTAATTTTTTAATTGAATTATGTATAAAAACTTTTTATATTTAATATAAAATTTTATGTGAGAAAACTATTTTCGTTACAATTTTCTGGTTTGATATTAAATTAAAAATTAAAAATTTTCTATTTTATATATATTCAAAAAAAGGATTTAATATTTTGAATATACAGGTCTTAATTTATTAAATTGGTACAATTTATTTTGCAACATATGAATAGAAGGAAGCCTACAATAGTGAGATTATGACATTTATAATATTTTACTTTAACAAATTTCAAACATGTAACACTCTTGTTTTTTTGTAATTGTAAAATATTATATATGGGATTGGAAGTAGAAGGAAGCCTACAATAGTGAAATATGGTTATTATCATACAGAACATCCTAAATGACTAACATGGCACCCTGAAGGGTTAGAGAAGGATTCAAAAGCATCACTTCAACAGTGTGGATGAAATGATCAATGGGCGTATTAGTAATCCGAAAAATCAAATTCCATTTTAGGTCATATATCCATAGATAACAATGTTTTTAATTTGATTCCCATTCAAATTCATTATTTCCTTAATGTCTAGAAAGCCGTTATGAAATATTTGAAAAATACTCTCGATTCCTTCATCTTGGATTACCACTCAGACAACATGCACTTTTGGGATTCCTAGACAAAGATGTAGATGATGACATTCAACAGATGAATTAACATTATGTGTATTTTTGGAGAGATACATTGGTTTCATGAGAAAATTTTTTGGTAATTAATTGAGGGACATATGCTATGGGGATTGTTAACGGGAAAACAATATTCCAATAATATGGAAATGAATAATATGATAAAATTATCCATTATATCCCTTTATTCACCCACAATTCCAATTTCTATTGTGCCACATCCCAGGATAAATATAAGGGGTGACCTTAACAACAATCACGAAAAATAGGTCAGAGTTCTTTTGAGTTATCATGGCCATATAGAGTCAGATATGGCATGTAGGGAAGAAACAAGGAACATGTGATTCATTTATGCCATCCCATATGAGGATCATTGTCCAAAATTTGATATCATTTAGATGACCATTGACCCTGAAAACTTATTTTATACTATATCAATGCTAGGATACATATCTAAGAGTGATTATCATCTATAGTAGTCTTATCCAATCCAATATGGTAGTTTGGGAATCATACTTTATTAAAAAGATATCCCTGCTATACTAAACATTATTGTCTAGTGTATCCATAAAAGGTGTCATCCCCAAAAAATAATGTCAAGCATACAAACATAAACCTTGAATCAAGCTGTGTTTTTCAGAGAACACTATGAATAAACCTCTGGCCACATATTCTTAAAAGGTTCCATGGAATTCATGGTGTGGTAATCATTTAGATATCTTATTGGTACATCCACCCATAGGTCTCCTGTAGCATCCATTATTAAAAAATTGTTTCAAGGTACTGAGAAGAAAACCCTTGAGTTGAAGTTGAAAGTGTTAACTCTTTGGGCAGTGTTGTTTTTGTTGGAATGAATAGAAGAGATCATGGCAAGAGGGTGTCTCTAGATCAATGAAGGCCATTGTTTTCAGAACCAGGTGTTTACATCCAGATCTTTCTTATCTTATGAAATAATGGTCTAATACCAAATATTTGTGGGTACCCATCCATTAAAGAAAATACCACTGTTACTTCAATAATTTCTTCTATTATATTTGGATTTTATAGTTCCCTTATAAGGTTCGTGTTTAAACATAATATGGAGGGATCACATAGAATGGGTACAATGTGGGTCCGTGGTGTTGTTCGTGATACCAAGAGTTCTATTATTTTCTCATTCAGTTCTATCACTGGGAATGGAAAATCTCTATATGATAAAGCTAGGGTGATTATATGGGTGTTGATATTTTTAATCAAAATTACTATGAACGTTTTTGGGGAATAAGGACTCCAATACCATTCAAAACTCCATTCTGGGACATTGTGGCATCCCATGGAATTTTACCTACTATATTCACAAGTTTTGGATATTCATCAATAACAACATGGATGTCCTTTATACATATTATATACTAATAATATCATGGATTTACTACCATCCAGGTCCACTAAATCTGTGATTGGTACCATTTTCTAATTTGGTCTCTTTTCACCATTAAGGTGTTGACTTAGTTTGATGGGATGATTTTGAGCATTACTATTTCAGAACCCTATAGTTTATCATCTTATTTTTGAATGAATATTTATCCATAGATCACCTTATTTAAATAAATATATAATTATTATTGTGGTGAAAAATTTATCTTCATCATGGTAATTTATTTCTATAATTAAATAAAGAAACAAATATCATAATGGATTTGAAAATAATATTGAAATAATTATTAATGTAATGGATGATTAAATAATAGATATTAAAAATATTATGATAAATATAATTGGAGATAAATAATATGGCAGAAAAATTTTATATATTATCAGGACATTATATTTATAAATAAATTTTTCGAATTTTATATTTTTTTCATGATCTTATGAAAGTGAACGTAATGAATTATTATAAAATTGACATGATGGGAATTTTATAGAAAATAAAATTTTATTAAATGATATAAAATTCATATAAATATAAAATTCATCCATGTAATTAAAATAAATTTTAAATTTGAATCGTCTTCCATTTATGGGGATTTTTCATTTTATTATTACTTTATAGACCCATATATTGGAAAAATCAAGGTTGTCCCAGTAAGAGTTGAAGTGGTTAAATATGGTCTAAAATAAAAGGATAGAGTTTTAAATATAGTAAAACCATATATAGATATATATTATTGTATAATGGGTTTTTACCCATCTTCATTTTATATTCTAAATAACTCCCTTAAGAGGCATTTGGATATGAGAATTAATTTATATTAATTCATTATTTTGAGAAATGTCAAAAGTATCCCTCAAATATATTATAAATTGATTTATATTATTCTAAATACTTAAAATATAAAAACCAATTTGGATCCACCAGTACCATCCCAAATACATTCTTATAAGACTTTACCAAATTATATATGAAACTGTTTTTTCATAATACCAATATTAGTGGACTTATGTGGTTAAACAATTGTGGTTTTCTTTAAAAGATGTTTAATTCTTATATGCATGTATTATCTTTAATTCTTCATCCACATCCATCATCCCATATTCAACAATAATAATATTATAAATAGAAACATTCATAATTCAAAGTTTTTTTATTTTATTTTAATGATTATTTTCAACTCCTCTTCCATTAAATGGTAAAATAATTCATTGTTTGTTTGTATGGTGAAAACCCACCTCATGATGTGTTGAAATTCATAATCCTTATCCATCTATAAAAGAATAATTTTTATTATGTAATTAATGTTAATATGAGTTATTAATAAAACATTTACAAATTACTTAAATATTATATATCAATTAAATTATTTCAATTCCTTACACTAAGAAATGGAAATGTCTTTCATGTGTACGTGTGGACTACCACCTCTATGAAGTGATTTAATTATTTTTCCGTCAATAAATTAAATGGTTGATATATATAAATTCATCAAAATAATATTATTTTATGTTTGGTTTCATGATCAGTAAATAATAATAAAATAATATTTATGGTCCCGTAATAATGATCATTGAAAATGGAAAGGTTACTAATGTGTGTGTACAGACTACCATCTCCATAACTATAATATAGATTTTTTTAATTTAAATATTTGATATATGGATTTTAATGTATAATATATTTATAAAAATTTAATTATTTCATCATTTTTATTCTGGACATGGGGGAGTAATGCCCTCTTTGACAACAGTCAATCGACCAAAATCATTTTGGAATTATGTTACGAATATCATCAATACATATAATGTGATCATAAGTGATTAAGTAATTTTATATAATAATGAAATAATTGACATAAAAGAAATAATAAATTTGATTTTTTTAAGAAAATGAATAATTACATTATTTTTATTACAATCGATATAATGGGAAAACATGAATAATAAAACTCATGGAAGGAAATTCTCTTTTTCGAAAATATTGTAACATTATTATGTAAACTTTTTTAAAATTGAAAAATGTAAAATTTTAAAGAAAAATATATTTTAATATTAATTTGGGGTTTTAAATGTTATTAAAAGTGTTTTTTAAATGGGTTTATGATTATGGGGTTATGGAATTAAATATATTATTTGGGATAAAGCACATGAGAATTTTATTTGGAATGGGTGAGGCTGAAACAACGTATTTAAAGGCTTGATCCCCATTATAGCTCTTATGTGAGAGTGATATGGATTATATGATGATTATTACTCAATAGTGTCAAGTGGGAATGTTATAGAATTGGGTTTTCTGAGATTGAACACTAATGCATTAGGTAATGTAAAGGATTGTTCAATGTGTGATGTGGGTATTTAGCGAAGGGTATCTCATTCGTACTTAACTAGGGTCTAGGTATTTCTGCCACATGATTAAAATTGGTAATGAATGTGATCATCTATATTAACAATAAATTATTTTTATATTTTTGAAATGGGTTTATTTAGTTTAGTTGATAATGATGTGTTTGTGTTACTCATGTGGATATGATTTATTTCAATATTCCAATGAACATTAAAAAACCAGCTAATAATTCAATAGATTTCTTTTTTCCCTAGAGTAAGAGATTTCATCATTTTATTCTCTTCAAATTTTTTCAAATTATTTTTGAGAACGTTTAAGGAAGAGTAGTGTTAGTATGAAGAAAAGATAAATATTTTTATGATTTATAATTAAATGATTTTTTTTTCATTTTTGGAAAAATGGATGCTGAGTATATGTATCAACTTATAATGTATGTGTGTATTGTGTATGTGTTTTTACTAATTATATAATACAATATAAATAAAATATCAATGGGATTTTTCTTATTTGCTTAATAGATACAAGTATAAAATTTCCTCCTTTAGGCTCTTGTATTTGCCTTATTTATTTGAATCTTTTCTTGCTTTTCTAAAAAAAATGTGATTCTTCAGGTTGGTTCAAGACACTAGATGTTTAATGATCTTTGAAAACTACAAGTTATATGATAAAAAAATCTCATTTTTTTCTCCTTTTTAATAAATGATTGTGGGAATTTGATTTATTCAAATATTAATTTTCTCTCTAGTTGAATTTGATATATTTTTTATCATAGAATTTCCCCCTCCTTCTGTGTAGTTTGCATATAGTTTTCTGAGTAAGAAAATTCCAGTTGGATCCTCTGAATCGACCTATTATCATTTCTTACTATCATGATGAATTTAAACATCCAATATGAATTAATTACATTATATGGATCTTATTACCTATTCATGAGTGGTATTTATCTCAAATAGTGTTATATAAATAGAACAATGACTAGATGTTTATTTTTTGTGGTTCATTTGATGTATTTTCTAAACAGTTTCATAGTCTTCTCCAGAATAATGATATTGAATTCTCAATACATCTCATAACTAGTTCTACATATATTTCCGATATTATATATAATGGACCCAATAGAGTTATAGGAATAGAAAAAATAAATATTTGGAGATTATGGATAAGGGATTCAATCAGAGAAGTTCATTTTCATAAGTTGGATTTATTCATTTAGTTTACAATATTAATGGATCAATGTGGTTATGAATGGATCATAGAGAAATAACATGTTTAGGAGAAAGGATTAATATACAATTTTATCAAAATATTATATAAAAACCATTATTCATTAATAATATTACATTATCATTATATAATAATATATTTTCTTTAAGATCTAATAACTTAGATCTCTTAAAACACTATATTCATTCATATTTTTCACATTGTAGTAGAAAAACATAATTACTACATAAAAAATACATGATAACAATAATATTTGTAACATCCCATGACCTTTCTTTCAGTTATCTTTGTTATCCTTGGCATTGTAATTCTTTTTTTCTAGGTAGGTTGGAGAAGAAGATGGGAGGATAACCAAAATGGTGATATTAGAGTATTGTTATAATTTATTACATAAAACCTATAAATTCTATTTCTTTCTAGGGATATAAATGGTTAGGAAAATTATTAAATTCTATAAAAATAAAATAATAATAATAAATTTCCTTCTAATAAAAGGAAATATTTTTTTTTCTCTTTTATGCGACATATCAATTACACGATGTGTAATAGAGTTACACGTCATTTAATTTCCCAAGTTTTGTTGTAAAAAATGATAGTATGATGGTATTTCTATTTTAATTCACTATAATTATAAAATATAAACCTAATATCCACCCTTAAAAGATTTTGGAGCCCCCAACCATTCAATGTTATTGTTTAGTGATTGATTATTATTTTAGTTGTAGTGTGACACTCTGGGTAAGTGGTATCTCTATCTCTCTATCTATTTATCTAACAATCTCAGAGATTGTTAGACCATTTTTCTATTTTTGGATATAAAATACATTTTTTGTATGTTTTTTATATTTTTTGTTTCATGATCGTGTGCCCCTTCTTTCCTATTGGTGGGTTCCATTACAAGAATTGTGTTTCCATGAAAATGGAATACAGTTTTGTTATGATGGTCCATCTTTATTATCATAAATTTCAGGATTAAAAAAATGGGTTTTAGATTTATATTCGGTTGGTTGAAATTGATATCAATTGATTTTTGAAAACCGAATTCCATAAGAATGCGTATTTATCTTTGATTTGGCATGAAATTGATGAAGACCCTTAATTCCATTGAATTACGATGTGTTTTTGAAATTTAAGGAAAATAATATAATTTAATTTATTGACTTCAAAATATGAAATTTATTTTATGAAATTGTTTAAAAATTGGTATTTCAAAAAAATATTATTAAAATGGTTCAAAGAGAATTAATGTGGTTTTATCAAGGAAAAAGAAATTAATTTAATTAAAAACCCATCAGTTGGTTTTAAAAATATAGAATATTTGAAATTAGAGCATCATATGAAATAAATATTAAAATTTTGTAAAATAAATATTCCATTATTGGTAGTTGGTATATCACATGATTTCATAGGTAGTATAAAAGATATTGTTGACAACTATTTTATGATGGAAATTCCATAGAAATGTATTGTTGATTGACAACACTAACATAAAATTAATCAACGGTCCTATACCCAGTGGGATGTTGGTTGGTCATATTTGTCTTGTGCTAGAGAGGCATCTGTGGAAATTTCCATTATCATTATATAGTAGTGTGAGGTTCCCATAACACAAAAAAATCATAATGTTACTGGAAAACCATATTGTTTGTTGTTTATATTTGAACAATATTCGATTTTCTATATTCTATTAAAAACATCCCTACTGAATTTATAAACAGTATTTTATATATATTATTTATTTCTACATTATTTTAAAGTATTTCCTTAATTTTAAATGTAAATAATTATTTTTATTAAAAAAATAAATAACATGCATCTTTATTTAAAAATTGAAATAATTATTTGGTTAATTAAATGTTTTTATATTATTATGGAATGATTAATCAGAACATAATAGGTTTTTATCTTACACCCTACCTCTGCATTCAGATGTCTGTAGATTATCTCCATCTAGGACAGAAAATGAAAAAAGTACAACATGGAGGTGGTTCTTGATAATGATCCTTAGGTTTAGTTATTACGAGTTCATTGGGATGTGGGTTAAATTACTTGTTTTAAGGTACATTGCAATATTTATGCCTTTTTGACTTCTGTTACACTTCTCCCTATATATTTTTTCTTGGATACAAAATGGATTTTTACCATTATTCTTTTTTTTTTTGGGAAATTTGTTCCCACAGTCATTTTTTTGTAATTCCATGTTCCTGTCACCAACCCATTCAGATGAAGAAGTACCTATGGGTAATCTCATTGATGGATTAGTTATCATTATATTTGGGTATCTGGGCTAGTATGTGACAAAGTGGTATCAAAGGGTGTATGTTCAACATATTTTATTTTTCTCTTGTATGTAGTTGTATAAACCCTTTTAGACTTAATTGGTAGTTATTATTGAATAAATTTTGGGCTCTCACCACAATTCACCTTAAGTCATGATGGGTGTCTCGAGGAAGACATCTTGTAGATTTGTTCTAGTATTTTACCGACTTTTGATTTGGACGGAATGAAATACAAATTTTTAAATATGTAGGGATTAATTTCACATGTTTCTCAGTTTGAGTGTCAAATATGATGTCTTATTTGTTGTATATTGATGTTGTTTAGAATCGTTCCTCTAAGAATAGGGTAAAATCAGATCAATGAGGAAGATTCTGATAAAATCTAGAGAGAAAAATTCATATTGGACTCGAGTCTGGTTGAGGTTATTGTGAATACTTTCTCGGACCTGGTACAAGAACCACCACTAGTTATCATTTAGGATCTAGCTGTGGAACCTCAACAGAATTGTAACGACCCTATTATTTATAGAAAAATATTCTTCATTTATATTGATATGTATTAATGACATATTACTAATATGCAAAATAAGACGCTTTGTTTGATAATATACTCAACACTCAACAATAGGGTTCTATGAAATCTTATGTTTCACACAACCTTGAGTTATACCGAAAAAAATATGATAATGTTATTATTTTAAATGGTATTTAATGCATAACCGGTCTATTTCTGGGAATGAACACAACTAATTAAATTATTATTACCCATATTTTGTTAAATTTCTTTATATTTATCCAACAAATTTTTGAGACTAAAATAAGAATGAATTTGATTTTATGCATGAAATACTCTAATATTCTTTAAACAGTCGATTTACAACCTATTGATGGTGATATTTCTTCATATTTAGTACTTTTCACATTTTATGATCCATTTGACAAAATAAACTCATAATTTATAAAAGGGAAGTAAAAATTTAATTTGTGTAAATTTGTGGTATTTTTCTAATAAACTTCATTTTTAACCAATAGTGAAAAAATACTACATTTTAATTCAAACCTAATTTTTAATATAATATATTTATATTGTTAGATTGTAAATTTAATAAGATTTAAAGTCTATTTATATTATATTTTTATCATTTAATCGAATTTTGGTATATTTAGGTTATTTCACTCTTAAATTCCACAAAAACACATGTCAATATTTTATTAGTTTTTACTTTTTAAGAACACTCTTTTTGGTTTTGACAGCGGGAATTAATTTTAAATTAATTTTTGAATCATGTGTGTTTTTAATTTGTGTTAATTTATTTCAAATTTGTAATTAGGAGGTCCAAATTTTGTAAAAAGGAACCTTTTATTTTTAGACATTATGAATATTAACTAGTAAATATTTTATTTACCATAGTTAAAGGGTAAATTTAGTAAATTAGGGGAAAAATTATTTTATAATAATATTATATTACCCTAAAATGTGTCATAATTTTATTAGATGCTAAATTTAGACCATGTGAATCCATGGGTCAATTTTGGGACCCCATTAAGAAAATTGTAAGTGAAAATAACATTTTCTAAAAATTAAAGTTATGGAAAAAGAAACATAAACATATATCTTTTAGTAAAACAATTTTTATAGGGGGATATATAATATATATTTTAGGCTATAAATATATATTAGAAATAAAAAACGATATCCTGCATCATGGTATTTTTTTCATATTTTTTTGACATTAAATAACTAAATTTAATTATGACACAATGGTGATACTGTGATTGGTTCATTAATAAAGGATTTTAATAAATGATAAATGAATTGTTATTTAGTAATTTGGATGCCATATATGAATTATTTAGATGATATATACATGTTATTTTTTATTAATGATATTTTTTTGAATAAATCAGATTATTATCAATTTTTAAAAAATCATGATATGAATAGTGTAAAAATTGTCATAATTAAAATTTTAATATATAATGTATTTTTATTAAATATTAAAAAATTAAAAAAATCTAAGATTTATCAAAATAGTTATTATAAGTCTATATTTTTATTATTGACTCAATAATTTGATATTTTTCATGTTTTGGTAACTATTTTGATTCTCAATGTGTTTAATGATTGATAAAACAGTAAGAGTAAAAAAGGGTTAAATAAGAAAGATAAGATTATAAAATGTCGAAATCCAATCCAATTCTTATTGGATGATTTTATTTCAACTTATATTCATCATATTTTAGAATTTAATGAGTTTTTTTCCTTTTGAAACCAAAAATAATTTTATAATAAATTTATAATTTCAAAATTCCCTAAAGAGACCCTCCTCCCTCTTATAAAAGGACACACCATCTAACACATTACACACCCCTATCATGACCACTTTATCATCGAAAATAAATTCTATCAATCTCTTAACATCCAAATCTTCCTACTATAGTCATTAACTAGGTATTTTTCAATTAAAGAAATTATTTTGACTCAAATCAAAGAGAGTTACAAGTTTTAAGAGGTAGGATCTTCTCAAAAATGCATTTCCATTATTCTACTTCTTCACTCCCTATTATATTTATTTAATTTGGTTACATAACAAAAAAAAGTGTCCTTAATATTCTAGGTTGTTGTTATGAGAATGATTCGAACTACACATACCCACTTCTCCATCTAATAGATTTCTAACATTCTGTTTATGTGGATGACGAACTATTGCCTCACGAAACGATGATTGTTTGATTTCACCTACCACCTCTTATGGTGGCCATTATGAGAGAATTGATATTATATATGATATTTATGATATTTATTTATCCCAATAATACTTTAATTCTAATTTATAATTCTCATTTATAAAATACCTTAATGCTTTTCATGTAGAATAAATACGGTAATTTCATTAGAGGAAGTGAAAACCACCACCCCATCTACGTGATATGACTCATTCATTCTATACATGGAACTTATAAATAGTATAATTAATGAACTTATGAAACATATATAATGTATATATTATTCTGTAATTATAATTTTCCTATGTATCATTTTTTTCATTCAATTAAATGTGAAAAAAATGTAAGTACCATGCATGTGTACGTACGACTTAATGTCTCCATGAACAGTGCATTTAATTTCTTATATCCAAATGATATGGACTATTATAAATAAATATATACTATATATATATATGATATATATAAAATATAAAGAATTAATATAATTCTGTAGATAATGTAATTTTGATCACATAGAAAATTTATAATTATAACATGTTCATTTTTGACTCATGTTCCAAACATCAACAAAATGTACGATATGAACACAAATAATTATGTAATTGTTATAACAAGTTAATATGTCATATAAAAGGAATAATAAACCTGAAAAAGTTTTTTAATAAAGTATATATTAACTTATGTTTATTATTCGTGATTAACAAGGAACAAATTAGACAATTCAAACTCGAGGTAATGGACGTTGTCTCAATCTCCTTTCATTGTGACATTTCATGTTGATATGCTTCTTTATTCATTTATAAAATGTATATAAAGACACTGTGACAGTCTATATTCAAATTTAATCTATACTCATGTAATTTTAATTTTTTTTAATTTTATATATTCATGGGTCTTATACTTTAAATGTTCATAGTGGAATGTGAATCTTTAACTAAAACATCAATTTTAATAATTTAACGACTTATCCCGCTAAAACCACTTATTTCATGTCCATGTATTAAAAATGGGTTTTAAGAATTTATTTATCTGGAAATTAACCTTTTTTAATGATAATTTATTTCAGAATATTTAAATTTTTATAGTACGATATGCTTCCAATGTCACATTATAGAATATTTTAAATTATTTTTAATGTGGATTCACTATTTCAGTTATCTAGAAATTATTACTTCTGATTTCTAATGAAATTTTTTGAGTGAAATATTTATATTTTAAATCTTTTATATTTGATTATTATATAATGGTACTTGGAAATTTGATGGGTTGTTACGTGATGAACCAAATGATGGGTGGTTTTGTGATTAATCAAGGACCGGAGGTGACGTTATAACTACCAAGGCATCAGGTATGGAAGTCATCCGTATGGCTATTCTATTTTGTGATACATGTTGATGTCGACAATCTGGTTATTCCATTTTATTATTTTTAGGTCTAATGTTACCATTATATGTTATATGTTTTTAATGGGATTTATGGTAATATTTTGGTTAAAAAATTGTTATAAATGAGATTATATTTAGTGAAATGTTTTTTCTAGTTCATTGTCGTGAAAAGTATTACATTTAGATAAAGATTTCATGGTGTACATTTTTAAAAAAAACTAAATGTCCTCCTTCATAATATATCCCTTACTGAGGATTTTATGCTCATCCCATGTTCTGAGATGTTTTTCTAAGGACATAATAATGAATAGTGTCAAGGATGGGATCATGGGAAAGTTATGCTGTCTAAACCATGTAAGTCGACATGTTTATAATTTTAAGGGTTTTTGTTTTATGAAAAAAATGGATACTGATCAGATGTATCCACATGTAATATTGAAGTTGTTATGTATATGTTTTAAGCTAATTCTCTAAATATATAAACCTGAAAATATTGTAAAAGTGAATTATAATCCTAAATCAAGATTATGTAATGTCTAAGGCCTTTTACGTATTGGGATGATATTTGTAATCAATATCAAGAGATACATCACCAGATATAACAAGATATTAATGGCTCTAATTATATTGATGATTATGTAGAATGGTTGAGTATAACAGAATGTTTTTTTTGTGTTCATGGAGACACTAAAGGACATCTAGGGTAATTTTTCCACATTATTATTGTACGGAATGAGTAGGAGACGAGGGGACATAATGTTGATTTCTAAGAAACATGATTTATATGAGTGAAAATACGTCAACGCTCATTTCATTGAATAGTTCTACCCAGATTCGATGGTGTTGGAAAAGCTATTGAATTTTTGAAACATGATCTCTCAAAAAAGACCATGACAGAGTATCCAAAACAATTTACTAAAGTTGTGTATTTTTCACCAAGGATGATATTAAATGAGAATATTAAGGATCAAATTTTTGAGTTAAGGAATTGATCTAATATGATTTCTCATGTTTTCATTCGAACTATAACTTATCATACTAATTTGATGGATAAAGAGTTGACTGCAGAAAGATTATTGGCTATCAATCCATTATTGATGAGAGTTTCCTTTTATCCTAGTGGAATTCTAAATTCCACAAATTAATGATGAAACATGACCATTCTGATGATGGGTCTTGATAGTCGGGTTTTTATAGTAGTTTTATTTCACCTTGAATAGCCCCTATTATTTTCTACTTCTATGAAGAACCTGATAACTAAAAGGAGAATTTCACATTGGTACCCAAGGTATACAATTTTTGAGGATGATAATGTCACTTAAAGAATTTATTATATAATAATTCTACTATTAAAGATAAAATGGAATCATTATAACCTACTTAAATTGTGGTTAAATCAAAATTTTCAATGTCAAAGGGGTTCTAGACATAATCATCTCCAAAAAATATTCTTCATATAGTGGAAGAGTCTTTAGAGGAATAAAAAATGTGTCCAATGACCATCAGAGGTACCATCAGTATAATAAACTAATTGTTGATTTCTTTTTTTTGGAACTGATGTATCTCATTAATTTGTTTAAACCAATATTTTTTTATATTTCAAATCTTCTTATGGGGATTTTTTATTTTTTTGTGTTAAATATTACTACACCATTTGGAATGAAGAGAGAGAATAGTCTTTGTAGTCCTTCATCTATTTTCCCTTTTAAAAATATCAAATTTTCTTATAGTTTTTGTGGATCATTACCAGAAAATTCATGATGTCTTATCCAAGATGGATTGGATCATTTTTAATAAATCCTTGGTTTATTTTTATATTCAATAAGTATCTATTACCGCATAAAACGATATTTTTAGAATCATTCATGGAGAATGATACCCAAGGTTGAGTAGAGTCAAACCCTCTTATACAAAGTTACAGAAAGTAATATCTATATATTATTTTGATTCTAAGAGAATTTATTTTGAGTGGTATTATCATTAAAATTTTCATCAAGTTTTTCTCCTTTTTTTCTATGCACACATTATTGGCTTTGCACCAGTTATGCAGTTAGTGTTGAGTATCGATTTAGTTCCGATTACTCAATCACAACTAATCCTTCTTACCACATGATATCAACTATATTCTCTAGTTTGAAGACATAAATGGATGGTATTATTGTATATATATTTATAGGATTATGTGGGTCACCATGGGTGACGCATTATTCAATTCATATCTATGGGTATTATTGAAATATCAATTGGGTTATTGTATAGAATAACTATCAGTTTCCATATAATGAGGATATATTTTAATTTTTGAAAGGGTTCAAGTAGTTTTCACATATTTATCTTTGATCTAGATACCATTATTTGAGAATAAAATAGTATGAAATTAAAAAAACTACCATTCAGTAGACTTAAATCCATTATTAATATCCTTTCAATCCTTTTAATCTAATTAATTCCCAGATAGTCTTTATAGATTTGATGAAAATAATCTTTCACATGAATTTTTATACCTTCATGGTTGTCTGGTTGATGGAATAATTTATTATTATATATCTAAAGAGGATCATGGTCATCGTCTAAGATTTGTTCTCGAATAGTTGAGAAGTAACCAACTTTATTCCTATCTTTAGAAATGTGATTTCTGGATTTGGAAAGTAAAAATATTTGGACACATGGTGGTGGAACAAGGTATCTTAGTTTATCTAGAGAAGTTGAAAGATGATATGACATGGGATAACCAACAAAATGATTTCATGATTCGGAACATAATGGGTCTAGATTGGTATTATCATATATTTCCAAAGGAATTCTCAGAGTTTTCATCCCCGATGACTTAAATCAATCGGAAGGGAGTGAAATTTGTTTATGTTGAAAAATGATACAAATATTTTGTCGACATGAATATTATATTTACTAAAAATCCAATAATGAATCTTCTTAGTGTATGGGAAGGGTTATAGTGTCTTCAATAATGCATCTGGTTTTGGTTTGGTTTGAATTCTTATGAAGGGTGATCAGGTCGTTGCTTTTGGATCTCAAATACATAGGCCACAAGAGAAGAATTACCCAACCCATCACCTTGAACATGCATCTATGGTGCATGAGTTTAATATTTGGAATCATTAACATTACAGAGAAATGTTTTCCTTGTTTCAAGACAACAAGATCCTGAGTAATTTCTACAAAAACAATAATTGAATCTTAACCAGAGGTATAGAGTGGAATACCAAAAATCATTTGATTTCCACATAACATATACCCTGAGAAAAGGTATTATTTTTTATTATTAATTAAGTAGGAAAATACAACACTAATAAGTTAAATAATCATTAGTATAGTGGATCTTATGGATATTTATTCAGTGTTTCATATTGAGTTCATGAAATAGGGGCTATGGTTTCATTGACCAGTGTTTATTTCACATCCAATCTTCATGAGGTGTTCCTTCATCAGCAACATCTAGATGATGAGTTATTTTGTGTAATAATATCAATCTTTAGTTGAGAGATCGAGTATTACAAGTAATTATACACTCAATTCATTATATATAATAAAAATAATTTATTCTCATGGTAAGGAAAGAAGTGATCGGGAATTTGCACAGTTCCAATTGGTAAGGTCATTCATGAATTAAAAATATGATTTATGACATTTGTCGACCATTCTTGTGGTCAAGTATGAGATGGGGAATTTTTTATTTTGTCTCTTATTATTCTACATAGCAATCGTTCTAGGATAAGCACCAGAAGAATTCTATGTTTCTTCATCCACTTCCAATTCCATAATGGAAGTGGGATAATATCTCAATTGGATTTTTGGATGGGTTTCTACTTACCCTAATATTGAAGAATGCGACCTAGTGTTTGATTGATCAACTGACTAAATAGAATCATGTTATACAAATTTTTTATACAATCAATGTTTAAGAGTTTTGAAATCACTATGTGAATGAGTTTTTTGTGTGTATAGTTCCATTTAATATTATTTCTATGATATATACTCAGAAAATTTATATCTTTTGGAGATGACTTTAGGATGCACTAGTATATCATGTCTGTTTGAGTACAAAAATACAATCCTCTATCGGATGTCCTTGCAAAAAGAGCTATACAGATTCATACAGATGTGCTAGGGATTATGTTATTGATTTTGGTGGGGTTTGAGATGACAACATTGGGTTTTTATAGTTTTTATTATAATAATAGATTCTACTATGTGAATCAAATGGATCTTTTTTAGGTCATTGGTGGCTGGCCTTATAATGCTCAATTTTTTGGTCAGATATTGGTTAAAGTTAATTATATGATCAAGATTGTTTCAATAGATGAAAAAATTATTTAATTGATTATTCTTAGAATTTTTATAGAATATATCTAGTATAAATCATATATTGATTTTATTAACAAGCCATTGGAATTTTTATTTAGTGATAAGGCATTTTGGAATGTTTCATCCCATTTGGATCATTATTAAAATTTGTGGTAAGATAATATTTCTCTATATTTTGTGACACATAATTAGGTCATTGGGAATGATTTAGAAGTTTATTACAATTATCACATCCACTAAATTTAAAGTTGATACATAATGTGTTCCATGTATCAAAGCATTGAAATAATTTATGAAATCTTTCCCATGTTATGAGATAAATAGTTTATGAGGTTGAAACATGATTTATCCATGACTGAGAATCCAATATGGATAGTTGATTATGAAACCATGGATCTTATTTGGTGGATGATACCTTTGTTTCGAGTACTATAGAAACACTATTTTTATTCTAGTGAGACATGGGATCGTGATCCACTGATGAGAGAGTAGTGGCCTTTCCATTTTGATATCAACGATTGATGACATTCTTTCTAGGGAAAAAATATTTAATGGTGAGGAGGTTGGATCATCCTATTGCCTTTATTTCATGTCTGTTTTTTAGAGAATCATCATGGTTTCCCATTTTTCATTGTCTAGGTATGGCCAATATAAGGTTGTTAGGATAACTATATTTTAGAAGTCAGTGTTTTTATTGGAATTTTCAGCATAAAAATAGCTTTTTTGTAGCCTATTGAGGATTTACACACTGTGAAAAATATTTACAGACCATGTAAGTTCTAAAATAATAAATAATACATTATTAATGATATGTGATGGGTTTCTAGAATTTATGGGACTTATCAATTACAAGAAGTGTAATTATGTCACATGTCATGTAAATTCTGGAGTGTTGTTTTTAAATAGGTGGCTCCGCCGATATTTTTTGCTCACTTATCCATAATTCCATTAGCTCATACTAAGATCCATATCTAAGAGGATTTTGAGTCATAAAACAATTATAAAATTTTTATCAGTGATTAATCATTGTTGAAGTTGTGGTGTGACTCCCTGGGTAAGTGATCTCCCTTTCTCTATGTCTCATTCTCTTTCCCTACTTGAAATTTATTTTATCATATTAGTACTGATGGATATAATATCAAATACATTGAATAATGTTTCTTGGTTGTGTTCCAAGATATTATCTACCTTCTTTCACATTTTTTGGTTCTCTTATAGGCATTTTTAGTAATAAAAAATTTTGGTGGCTCTATTATGATAGAAAATATTGATTTAACCTAAATTAGCTGATTTAAATTAAATTTTTTGATTTAAATTAAATATACTGAAATATCATTCAATTTATTTATTAAAAACTCAATCCCTTATGATTGGGTATTTGGATATAATTTATCTAGAAACTCCAAAACGCCCTACTTCCATTGAATTGGGTTGTGTCTGTGAAATTTATGGAAAATTTTGAAATTGAAAATTTTTAATTTAATTTTTGAAACTAATTTGATGAAATTGAGTTTGAATTTTTATTATAGAAATGTATCTTAAAATGGGTTTGCAGGAACATAACTGTTTTATTTTTAAAAAAGCATTAATTAATTAAAAACCATAGATTTGATTATTGAAAAAAATTGGAATATTTAAATTGGTAGATTGGGATGAATTGTATTTTAAATACTTCTAAAATAAATTTCCCATCACTTATTTTTATTTGAAAAAATTAAAATCTTTGTAGTTAGTGAGTTATTAGGGGAAAACATGATAGGATTGGAATTCCTGAGAAAGGGATTGATGTTTTGCATATCAAACATAAAATTATTGGAAGATCATATCTGTAGTGGGATTTTGATCTGTCTTCCTTGGAAAATTTCTAATATATGTGTGTTTACATTACCATTATAATTATATAAGAGTATGAAGATCCCATAACATGTAACTATCACACCTTTTAGTAGATAACCATTTTTCTCATTAATTATAATTGAAATATATTCCATTCCTTGTAAAAAAATTTACACATTACCTATGAAATTATATAAAATGTTTATTAAGATATTTTTTAATATATATAATTCATTTTAAATGTAAAGAATGATTTTTATAATGTACATTTGAACTTAAATTTCTGTTAATTGAAAAATTAAATTCTTTATTTGTTTAATTAAATGTTGTAATATTATAATGGAATTTCTGGTGAAACCCTACTGGTATTTTATCTCACACACTACATGTGCCTTTGGATGTTTGTAGATCATACAATTATATGTTAGAGAAAAGGAAAAGTGATAGTTAGATGTTTTTCTTGTTGATGATCATTCAGTTTTGTGATTATGAGCCCATTAGGACTTGGGTTGTTTTACCTATTTTCAAGATATTTGGGATATTTATTCTTGTTTTATTTCATATATAGTTTCCCTTGTTGTGTTTTTAAAATATTAAAACTGAATTTTTAATCATTCATACATTTTGTTTGGGAAATATATGTTCCCAAATTTATATTGTATAATGATAGTTTCTCATCACCAACCCCTGGGGATTCGAAACATCATTCTGTCTCGTCTTAGTTATCGGGATACCATGGTACCTAGGGAAGTTATTGACATTATAAACATTAAAATATACATAAATAAAACTCATATTTCAATTATAGGGTTTTTGGATGATTGAAAACAAAATAAGGGTGGTATCTGATTCTCTGTAAACATTATATTATATTAGGATATATCAAAATGTAAGCTGTGATTAAATATTATTGGAAAAAATAACTTATCAGAAAAATTCTATATTCAATTCATAAGTAGAAAATAACATATCCATTTGATAATAGTAGATATAATATATCAAATGGATCACACAACTTTCAATACATGGTGATGGAATACTCAATGACGGGATTTTCAAGGCCTTTTTTCCAAGACATTACATGAATCAAGGAATTATGCCAAGACATATACTTGTTTCCATGACTATATCTAATATATATAAATATATGGGTATGTATCCACTATATTCGCGTGTTATATTATCTCATCAGACCAAATAATCCATCAAGTGGATATCAATACCAATCCCTACCTGTCTCAATTACACCCTATGCATTCACTATATAAAGTAATAAATAAACTATAAAATTAATAACATATATATAATAGTAATCAATAAACATCCATACTAAAATTAATATTTTATGGATTAAACATATTTTCCCAAATGAATAAATTATATAGTTTTTATGAAATAATTCCCCAAACTAACACCATATAGAGTAATGTGTATACAATAAAAAAAATAACTTCTATAATTTTAAAATAGAATACTATTGTTCCCTATGAGAATATCTCATAAAAAACACAAAAATAATGTGGTATACTTGATGTAATAGGAACTACCGTAATCAATGAATGATAATTATAGTATTTTTAGAGTAAATATTAAGTGTGGGGTCAAAAATAGATGAATGTAATTGTTTTCAATAGGCTTAAACAGTAGGAGATCAAAGAAATGATTAACAGATCGTTCATTTTCTTTAATACATAGCATGTTAATTATAACAACTATATATATTGGGATTTTCTAGCTTTCCATTTAGTATTATTCCAACTCACTATACATCATGAGAAAATAGAATATAAAATAAAACAGAATTTCATTGGGTAATGACCCTTAGGTAAATATTTTCCAGAGCTACATCCTGTTACTAGTAATCATATTGGGATTCCATTGCTAAAAAACCCCAAATTTCCTTAGTTTCCAAATTTTCGATTTTGGGTAATTATAAAATCATTGGTAAATGCTTCAATGAAAATAAATATCATATGTAATATATCAAATGGATGATAATTTCATGGAATTAGTATCATAAGTACATGGTAATAAATGTTTCAATTGAAAATGGAAGGGGTGGAATGTGAACTCTTATCTCATCATTATCATGGAATCAGATGTATTATATAATGAGAGTGTAAAACTTGTATCTCATTAACAAAATTTAAACTGGTAGATGCCAACATATAATTTAAAACCTATAAATATGAGGAAATGTTTTTATATCAAACTAATTTTAAATAATAATGTAGGGGAATTATTAGAAACCATTACCTATATTATATATTTTCAAATATTGGGATGACCACCGTAGAACTGTAGAATGTAATTAAAGGGAATGTTGAGATGGAGAAGGAGAGGAATATACTAATTAATATGTTTTTCTGATATATCTGATATAATTGGTGGATGTGATATCCTTTTTAGTGATAGTAAAACAATTAATGAAAAATGAAATCTTTATATGAAAGGAACACATTTTTACCATGGAATGTGATGGCAATGTGGTAAAAATGGGATGGAAGATGAAATAAGTTCAATAATACGTCCATAATTAATATTCACACAATTTCTAATTATGCTTATATGTCTTTTACTCTTATATTTTTCAGTTTTACCATTTTAGTCTTTATCATTGTAATTAATTTTTACCATGGTATTTACATTTAATTATTAAAAATATAAATGAAACCCTAATATAATTTTTAAAACCTGATTAAAAAAAGAAATTTAATTTTTCAAATAATATTTCCATATTTATTGAAAATTTAATTTAATGTTACCACTAGTAATCTGTAAATATAGTATTGGGAATAACTTTTATTTTTTTAATAAAATTATTGGGTATGATAAAAGTATCATCATTTTTTATTTTAATAATAGAAATTGTTGAATTTTAGAAAATTGAAAATTTATGTTAATTCATCTTAATAATTTTTTTAACTAAATTATATCTAATTAATTAAAAGAGAAAAAAAAATATTTGAAATGTTTACATATGCCCCTAAAATACTATTAATAGGATTTCTAAATATAGCATGGCATTTATTAAATATATATTTTTTACTTCCGTAGTAAAAAATTGACCAATTAATAGTAATTATAAAAATCTATGTATTTTTTATATAATAATAATTTCATAAATGTTATAGTTTTTAGTAAAAATTGTATTTTTCACTATTAACCTCTAAACATACATTTCACAAATATCTAAAAAAATAACCATAATCTAATTTAAAAATGATTAATCCAAATATGAAATCCCTATATTTAAATAACAAATCATGAATTTAAGAATTTATATTTTCTGTTTAATCAAGAATAATGGCACTTCAAAATACAAATTGTACAACAGTTTATGAGATATAGGATTTACCTACTAAATTAGGGTCTTGTTTATTATGTCTATACACTTTATTTTGCATTCTTATCAAAATTGTGGATTTAAATACTTTTCAAATATTTACCACTGATATAGGAATAATTTTTTATGCTAAACAGAGAGGATATACCTAAGACAAAAAAATTTATGAGGTATAATGGTAATTAATTTATAGAGATTCCAATTGAACTTTCTATTTCTTTTGTTATCTTCATGATGCAATTAAATAATTATTTAGATGTAACATTGATAATGTTTTCGTATTTTTTTGGCCTCTATTCCCAAATATGCCATGGTCATTGAAGATCATGATGATCATTTTACATTTGTGTTGAAGGCCTTTAATATTATTTATTTTTATTTCATACATAGAGTGTATGAATTATATAAATAAAAATTGTCAATCTTGGATAACGTAATGAAATTTTATGGAATATTGATATACACTTCCATTATAAATGTTATTATGAAATAGAATAGAACAACCATGTTGAATTAGATATATATTTCCCTTAGATTTGATAGATGGTATCAGATAATTATAATAAATTTATCATATCTTTCAAATAAAATATCAAATATGACATGCAATTGGGTAATGTTAATTTAGATATACTTTGATGTATTTAATCACAATGAAATGGGGATAATTTCATTTAATTCACATCTACTCACACTACCTTATAATAGAGATGGGTTTGTGATCTATAATGTTGAATCAATGAATGTAGTGGGATGTGTTATTCTGAAAGCATAAATTTTAGTAGTGTTTTCCTGATGTCAATTTATAGTTCATGTGAGAAATTAGTTGACTCGTGATTTAGAGATTATAGTAAAAAATATTTCCATAAAAAATATTAATGAATTTTCATGATTTTAAATGGTGTGATATATATTCTAATTATAGAGTCATGATGTATTTATTCCCACTAAAAGAGATGAATATGCTAAAAATAATATTTGAGATGTTTATTGAACATTATGTCCTCTCATTAAATTACCACTAACGGACGGTGATTAAGGTATGTAATTAATTGAGTTGAAAATATATGCTATATTTCCCAGTATGTGGATTTATGGAGATATAATATTTCTAGTTTCATATATTTTGGATCTTAATATAAATATGGGTGATGATCAATCCTATCATGAACAAAAAAACATTCACCAATTATTTTTTTAACTATTAAAGAGGCATAGAATGATGATGTGGATTTGAAAGCAATGGAATAAAATTTTCTACAACTACAATATATTATTAATTGAATTATCTAGTTCTGAAACCGAGTATTTTTCCTATTAATATCAAAATAATGGACCCATATATTTGATGAATAACAAAGAAAATCATTCTCTCTCTATAGTATGATTAAAAATATGTTCATTGATACTTAATATAATTTATAGTTAGATAAAATGAAATTGGATATTGTGGAGTATGTATCTTGTAACACCCTATGATTTCAGGATTAATTTATTTTAAAATAAATTTAATTTTTCATATCTAGTGATACACTTAATGCCGAGTAAAAAATGATCCATATTACAGTATATCATTAAAATCAAGAACCGAAATTGGAAAAATTAATATAAATAAACTTATGTTAAATATTATGTATAATATTTTTAGATAAGTAAAATATATTGATAAATAAGTTTCTCAATTTTTAATAAATTCTTTTGATGTTTCAAACAGTCACCTTTTGGATGATTATTTTTATTAATCATGGTAAAAATTAAAACAAAATTTTTTCTCTATACACAAAATACTTTTTTTTTGATATCTACATCATGTCTCAAATCATCATCTCAAAATTTGAATATAGTCATATTTTCAGAATTTCTTAAAAATATATATTTTTCAATGAATAGTGGGAAATATATTTTATTATTGACTTGTTTGATTTTCATTTAAATATTATAAAATATAATTATTTGCGATAAAATGAATTTAAATGTGTAAATCATTATTTTATAATATTAATAATGAAATATATTTCATTTTATTAAATTTTATGATGAAATTTAATATTTAAATGTTTTGTACATATCAAAAAGTGTCTTTTTAGAAAAGTGCTTTTCACCATGTAGTACTGGTCTATTTTAAATTTAAATCCATCCACTTCTATGAATTTAATTTGAAAAAAATTATTCATTATTTTTAATTGTAAAATATAATAATATAAAATTATATAAATTATGTATTTTCTATTTTAATTTTAATCGGTGTAAAAAACACATTAATAAGTTTCTGGTCAATATGTGTTTACTGAGGAACAAAAACCAATAGTTTCTGGAAGGTAAACCATCTAAAAATTTCCAAATACAAATTTATCACAATACATTGAACCTATACTATCAAATAATTTAATATCAATCCATTCAGATTAATTTAATGTAAATATTACATTATTATATTTTAATCATTTATGAAATTACAAGTGTTTCCTATCCACCAGTTATAAAAGGATAACTTTACATTCTCTTTCTTAAACATAGTTTAGACATAAAAAATGACTATACCCTGAAAATTTTTCTTCTCAAATTTATAATTAATGGTTTTGTTCTATTGGTGTTCATATTATTCCATTTTATGTGGCCTTAGGAAAAGATCTAATGGAGTCCTACTAATGAATAGGTTATCATCATAACAACAAACTTCTAATTTAATTCTTATTTTCAATTCTATAAATATTTGGTATTAATTATAACATAATAAATTCATTACTTTAAATAAATTTTAATGATATTATGATTTTTTTAAACACCAATATTCACCCTATATTTCATCAAATTGGAGTTGAATGATCAGTTCCGGAAAATTTGTAGACCACCACCTCCACATAGTGATAAAATTCATTTTCCATCACAGTCATAAATGGATTTTTATTTTGATGGTATTAAATATTATAAATTATATTTATTTAATTATTATTATTATATAATTATAATATCATTTCTACCTTCTTACCTTCCGATCAATTCTAATATAATAATATCACTCATGAATACATGTGGTCAAATGCCACCACGAAGAGATGTGACTCATTGTTAGTATGACATTACATGCATGGTAATAAGAATAGATTTAAATAAGATATATTATATATAATATATAATAAGTATTCTCAAAATGTCAAATATAATTTACTTTTTATTTATTCCATTCATTGAATAATGAAAATGGCAGTCGTGTTTACATATGTCCTACTATATCGATAAACTCAGTAATTCATTTGTGTATCACCTCCATTCATATATGAATTAATATATAAATATAATTAATATATATTATATCTAAATATTTATTGGAATACTTCACATTATGTAACCATGATCAATAAACAGTGAACAAAACTACCAAAAAGAAATTCTCATGAATAAAGGAATAGATAACACTAGGAAATGATGATCATAATATGGAATTAGAGGCGAATTTCTATTTAAATATTTTAGGTGGATAATACATAATATTATAAGTATTTATATTAAACAATAATAATAATATAATAGATATAATTTTATTTTATATTAAATTAGAGTTATTTCATTGAACTTCAAAATTCATATCATATATTTATGGTATAATCAATTTTTTTGTCAGAATTGTTTCTGAATAAGTTATAGAATATGAAATTTTATGAAATATCCATCAATTATCCCATGATATTAATTTTTCGATAAATTTTTCTTATGATTCATGTTTTTAGATCATTTTACTATATGAAATAACTCAAGCTACCGATATAATTGTATTAACCAAACTATCATTATATATGTCTTCATTAAAAAAAATTTCTTCCATATCCATGTTTTTAAAAAATTCATTTATATTTTTTATATTATCCTATCAATATGAAAATTAATTATTTCCCCTGTTTTTCTTCTTTAACAATGGTTTAAATATTAATATTATGGTTTTTTTAAATGAGGTACTATTTATTTTTCACTGAAATGAACAATTAATATTTGTTTTTACACACACTACATGCCCAGAATTTGCAAACATCAAGAATAGTCATTTACATGAATTATTTTTTACATATTCAGAATTCCCTTTTAAATGATATATTTTTAATTAATATCCATGAAATTATTATACATTAAATAAATTTTTTCAATGTTATATGGTTGTTTTCATTTACAAATATTCTGCTGATCTGTTAAAATATTTTCTCATCTATGATAACATAAATTATATTACTTATTCCTTTATGGATATATAGTTAAATGATACCAATAAATTTATTTATTTGGACATATTTATGTGATTATGATTGATTTATGATTTTATGAAACTCATTTCCATCATATTGTCCGGTGATGTTTTTATGAAATATTCATAAACAAGTTGCTTTCAATTGGTAATTCTATGATAAGTGATTTATGATCTTATGGAACACATATTTATGATTTTCATTATGAGATGGTTGGGTAATGAATTATATATCCCACTAATGAATTGGGTAAATAGTATTGTCTAATTAGATAATAGGGACTAGAATGGGGAGTAAACTCAGTTCAGTATGGGACTGTGCCCACTATGATAGTCTTGGTAGTAAACCCTTTTCAATGTACTCATGTGTTGGGAATGAATAAAATCCACTATGATAGTATTGTTTGGGATCCTATACAATTATATTATTTTCTATGATTATTTTTCATCCAAAAACATGTTTCATATGATAATTTTATGATGTCATGGCTTGTGTACTATAATTCATTTATGATTCATGTCATACAAACTACAATGATTTATAAAGTGACACAATATTATGTTTTATTCTATAGTAAAAATAGTGTAAAATTTTTATTGTCTAGTCCACTTATCATAATTCTCATGTTACATTTATGTGATCATTAATATCTCCCTTTTTTACACTCATTATGAACATGATATTTCCCTTTCTTATACATCTTTTCCCTAGGTAATGAAGAAATATTATAATATTTATATGTCTATGAAGGGTTCGAATTATGAATAATGTATTTGGAGATGATTTAAAACATCAATTTACCATTTATATGGATCTAAATACATGATACCTATATGATTCGTGTGTAGGTCATAATTTCAGGTATTAAATATTTATCTAATAAGATATAATATTTATATTTGAAATATGTGGATAATTATAGTTTTTATAAGAAAAAGGCTTGGTTATCATTATAACCCATGGTTATAAAATGGTAGTGAGAAGCATTAAGATAAACTTATGTATTAGAGAACAACATATTTTATCATAATGGATGGTGTTTGGAATTACTTCGAATGAATCCATGTTTGTATGCCACATTTGTATGTGGTTTTAGAATAGTCTCATCTTTGGTTGACAAGCATGAAAATAGTTTGTTGATTATATAAAAACAATCATTCTGGTGCACAGTGAGTACACCCTTATAAAAACATGGTTTGAAATTATTTTGTGAAATTATTATTTTAACTTTTTGAAGAAATGAGATGAATTTTAATAGATGATGACCAAGAATGGCATTGGTTTAACCAATGGTTTATTTATTGAAAATTATGTGTATTGAATAACACTTCCCATTAATATATTTTTTGGATTATTTGGTTTTCAACAATTATTATTATTACTAACACTATGAACATTAGTGTTAGTATGTTTCTAGATATTAAATGATTCATATTAATGTTTTATTTTATGATAAATGCAATAATTGACCTCTGATATAAGCAAATGTTAGTAGAGATTCGATGGAAAATATTATTTTTCTATTTATATAACATTCTCATGATATGAATCATATTGATCATATAAAAATAAAATTATGGAACAATGTACCATTGAGTATTTCCGGAGGAAAAATACAACATCCTTTAGTTAGTTGAGTGATCCCCTAGTATTTTACAAATGGATCCATAACACAAAAAATATATTTTTTATTATCCAGTGATCATAAAATAAAAAAAACTATTTTTTATATTTGGAAGGTAATGAAAATGAATGATAAGATATTTCAAAAACATGACCCAATAGTAGGAAATTAACAATATGGAGATGGATGAGTTTATGAGCTTAATTTTTATTAAGTACATTCTGTGTATTCTTCATATGAAAATGGGTAATAAATTCCTTGAGATAAATTAATGTATTATGCATACATTATTACCTAGGAGGAAAATTTTAATAGACATGTGTGGTATACATCTCATATTATCATTCGACCTGGAAATAAGATTAATCAATAGTTTAGTTCTTTAAAAACATATCCCATAAGAGTTTTTTTCCATTAGATACATTAATACCTATGAGGATATCATTAAATGAGCTATCAAAGTGGAGATAAATATTGGAGTTAGCCATCAATATCAAATTTATGATAAGACAATAAATATTGAATTAAAAGGAACCAATAAAAAATTGAGATAACAAGATAATTTTTACATTATATAGTGTGCGTTTTTCGAAACAAAGAGCATCTATTTTTAAGGGTACTAGTAAGTGATTTATGTGGGGGAAGTAATGTCCTTTTAACGTGAATGGATGATGTTATTGGAAGAAATATTCTTTCTGATGATGGTGGAAAAGAACCAAAAAATGCACCACAAAAAATATAGTGTTTCAAATGCCTGGATAATGAAAATTAATATAAATGGTGTAAAAATATGAATGAAAATTATGATGATCACCATTCGTAAACTCTTAATCCAAGAGACAATGGTAAATATTATATGGTAACTATTACAGATGTGGGGGATGATAAATAAGTGGTATATGGTACACGTACCATCCAATATAGAACTTCTAATGTCTTATTTGATTGATAAACTACCCACTCTTTTTTATATAAATAATTATATATGGTTTTTACAATACAAATTTAATGATTAAAAGTTTAAAATCCAGTGAAATACCAAATGGGATGATCATTACCACCAAATTCATTAGTTTTTCTCTAATTTTGGTTTTTGGGAATGTGATTCCTATATTTATTGTTATTATACTAGTGTTATAATTTGATAATATATTGGTAATGTATTTTATTTCCTTTCATAAAACCCACATCAATTGTCATGGAAGGGATCTCACGTTTGAATATCAAAAAAACCTATGATAATTTATCATTGTAATGATAAATAAGAACTTCCAAAATAAATTAGGTCTATTGTATAGTCTTGATTTCTTTTTCAAATGGGGTTTTTGTCATATATGATTTGGGAGAAGTAAAACATCAAAGATATTACTTTTTTAAATTGTTTTATTATGTCTTTATTTTAGAGTTTACTACTCTTCCAAGAAATAATGATATTATGTGTTTAATTGAACACATAAATGGCACAAAACCTATTTAAAATACTCCATATAGAACAGACTAACAATCTTTTAGGAAATAAATAATTTAGTTGAGTATAATATTAATGGGAAAATAATTCGGACAACTGTGTCACCTTAGGGTTCACATATTCTATTTGTTAATCAGAATGGGTGATGCAAGTGACTCATAGTTAGTTAACAAAAACTAAACAATGTCACTATCATTAATAAGTATCTTCTAACTCTTATTTATGACATCGTTGAACAATTATATGAATATTATTACATTACCATCATTGACCATAATTACTGATATCTTCAAATGAGAGATAATATAGAATATAAAAAAATCATCAAATTATATACATTTAGGTGACACTATAAATTTATACTTATGTAATTTGTTATAGATAATACTCTTAATATATATATGGATTTATTAATTTGATTATTCATAGAATACAATGATTGGGTTTTAATAGATAATATATATGATATTATTATATATTCAAAAGGAAATGTAATAGCATGACGATCTCATTAGGATTGTACTGAATTGCAAATGGAAGGATATTTTTTTTTAAATAGTAATATGAGATAATTTCGGCTACAAAATGATTTATTATTCAGCTCATTTTATTCATTGAGAGGGTATTCTTATTAATCCATCATATATAGAAGTTATTGAATGTTGTCCTTGACTAACCACAATGACATAGATCAATATTTTTCCAAAACATTATTGATATTATTAATGCTCAATGTGAAATTCCTCAAAGGTGACTAATCCACTCACCATGATAAGTCTAAAGGGATATAAGATTAATTGTAAACATCAAATGTGAGGAAAAATGAAATTAAATGATGGGGATATTAGTCATTACACCTATAATAACAGTGCAATATTGTGTAGAATCAATTTTAATTTATTGTGATGCATCAGAGATGGTATGGATATGATTACTCATGTTGAATTATATGGTTACACCTTATTCATCAAGAAAATTGAATGTTCATAACAAAAATTACAAAACTCATGACTTGATGGTTTTTATATTAAATTTCCAAGTATTATATGGAGGAATTATCATTACAAATAACGTTGTGACACATATTCTGAAAAAAAATATTTAATATATACATTCACTCAGAAAATTTTGAATATATGCTGGAGAATATCATTCAAGTGGATTTAGCAATTGTAAAATATATTACCACCCTAAAAATGAAAAAAAGTTGGATGATGCTTCGAGTTGAATGGACCATTCATGAATATATATGATGATATCCATTAAAGGCAAATATTTATTAATTTTGAAAGTATTGATATATAAATCATGATATATGAGGAGAAATACTACATTTCCCAAATTTGTGTTCACTATCTATCCACGTGACCATTAAATATGTGAAAAGGAATATGTAGAAATGGAAAGAATATAATTAGAGTTCTTATGTTCAAAAATGACTTTTATGGAATGATAAGTAAAAATAAAAAGGTATGTGTCACATTGGTACCGTATTTGAAGGGGTTTTTGAGTGAAACACATAGTTGATAATTATCTACTCATCTGAATAATACACAGATGTATAAACAACCAAAATATAATATCCTATATCAAAACATAAATAATGATAATATAGTGTATGTTTCTCAATGATTTGTATATCAAAATATTATTTCTTAGAGTTAAAAGTCTAAGGTGATGTAATGAACATTATCCATACCCAAATATAAAAGGGAAAACATTACTATATTTTTTTTGTCTTACTCCCCAAAATATAAATAAATCTATAATTTTATTATTCATGTAGTCCATCACCATATGAATTCATCATAATTAATTTCTATTAGAGATAATTTCTCACTTACTCATAATTCAATAAGATACATTACATAAGTGATATAGTTTCATTATGTACAAAATTCTATTATATATGATTGTGATCCAAGGATTAAGAAAATGATTTGGTGATGTATTTATAAAGATTAGGATTTATATTTTTATTTTAGATCTGTTTATTATCCTTAGATATACGGTCAATCTAATATAACCATTAGAATCATTGAGGATAAATTTATGTCATCCACTTTTGATGATTATGTGGATTGGGTCGACAACATATAGTCATCCAAATATCTTATATCATTAACATTCACTTCATAATTATTATGGTTCAAAATGATTACATATATAAAAGAATGTGAAGATCTCAAATGTATTGGGATATACATGGAAAATTAAATTTATTGGGACTTGAGATATATGATGAAATGGAAAAGAAATTTAGATCCTTTCAGAAATATACTATTGAAAATCAAGGGTGAAAAAACAATTCATGCAAATAATCATCATAGACATATGGAATTAAATTTTGGTGAGATTTTATTTTAATTGATTTTAAAATTAAATACGGGTATGATATTTGAAAATAAATTCTACTAGATAACATGGTATATTTTCCCATATGATATTCTTGATCGAGTAAGTATTGTATCATATCACTTGGAGGTTACACCAAACCTCATTACACTTCATGTTGACTATCATGTATCTCAGTAGAGGAAGTACATACCTTATCCTTCATCGGTATATAACATAGTGATAACCCCCTTATATCATTATATTTCTTATGAATAATATCAAGTGCAAATTTTTTATTGTAGGGATTAAGGGAAACAAAACAAGTCTAGTCACCTTATTATGTTCCCCTACAGAAATCATAAATGTGAATAAGCTGAATTTAAATCAGAGGATTTGATGAAACAATTATGTACCTATGTTTTTATATCATATATTAATAATGATTAGTCATAAAATTAATTTAATTTGGTAGAATATTGAACCCTATGATTTTATGATATATTTCTCTTCAAATAAGAGGAATTTCTTAGATTGCTTATGATACAAACCACACATAGTCTAAATGAAACACAATAATATATATCATTATAACCTAGATGTAAAAGTAGAGAAATGAATAGAAAGAAGTAAATTTTAATAAATTCTAATAATGTGTTTATATAAAAAAATATTGATATATATGAATTAAAATTTAGTAAAGTATTTATATTCTATAAATATACGTGCCCCCAAAATTTCATTTATTTATTTCTATGAAAAATAAATAACAATATTATAGGACACTTATAGAATAGTAAAAATGTCATTTTTAAAATTAGGTTGTATGTATTACTTAATTTTGAAAATTTGAGAATTTTCATGAAATATTGTTTTTTGGATTAATAGTGATAATGTGATTGTTTTTATACTACCCTTTGATTTAAACAATGTACAAAGATTGATTTTGTTTTAAAATATATTTAAATTTATATCTAGTAAAATAATTTCACTTTTTTATCCAATATAGGATATTATATTAATTTTTTTTAGTATAATTGGACATTAAAATATATTAAAGTCGATAAAATGTTTCCATGGAAAAAAAATTTTCTTCGAATTTGGTGGGATTAATTTTAAATAAATTTATTCTGATTTATTAATAGAATTTGATAAATATAATTCATTATTTACAATATGAATAATATATAATTTAGATATATAATTTTTTTGACTTAATTATTTTCCATATGAATATTAACTGAGAAAAAATATTAATTATCACATTTATGGGAATATCGAGATTATGGAGGATTAAATCAAGATAAAAGGATAATCATTTAAGTTAAAATTTTATAATTGTAAATTTTTTGGAAATTTATATACTGTATAATATAACGTAGTTGAATATCTATCTATTTTTTAAAAATTTAATTGAATGTGACTTTATTATATATTATTCATTTATAAAATTCTCTATGTGTCCTCGCAAAGACTTATAAAGGGAAATCGGTCCCTTATATTCATTACACTATATTGATCAATCCATATCAAGAAATACCTATCCAAATAATATCATGACATACATATATATGATTTAGAAGTTTTCTTCTTCTTCAAATTCCATTATGGTGGTCATTATCAATTGATCAAAACAAGGCCTCCTATTAATGTGGAAATCAACATACTCATCATATTTCCCCTTATTTATTCAGCTACATCCTCTAAATATAATCTTTTCAAAAAAAGAAATAAATTATGTACCCTAAAATCATTAAAATTTTATAATGAATCTGTATCAAAAAATATCCACCATCTATTCTGTCATATAGGAAGTGAAGGTATCACTTTTATGTACATGTGGACAACTGCCTCCAAAAAGAGATACAAATTATTTGACATCAAAATTCAATAATGGATGGTTTTTATGATGTGTTTAAAGTTTATATATTATATTTAAAAATTTATTATGATCTAGTATTTATAATATCTAATCTACATTCTTATCCTCTAATGTTTTGAAAAAAAATAATGTTTCTTCTAAATATGTTTGTTCTACCACCTCCACAATGTAATATAATTTTTCATTCAATCCCTAATATATTAATGGTATTAATTATAGATTTAGTTACTAATTATAATATATATATATATTATATAATAATTATTGTGTATTGGTGAATTCTAATTTAAATTTCATACATTCAATCTAAAAAAATTGACAAAAGGTGTTCATTTGTAAGTATGAATTAACGTCTCCATAAACAGCGAAATTCATTTTCAGATCTATACGCTTTTATATTGAATCTTAATATACATATAATAAATATATATTATGTTTATATAATAACTATAATTCCATATATGTTGTAACCATAATCGAATTACATGGATCAAAACTACCAAACTAAAATTATCATGAATAACAAAACATTTAACACCCAGAAACGATAATTTTAAAATGTATTTATTATTAAATTGGAATCAAAATGTTATAAGTGGGTAATATAAGATATTATAATATTTTAAATGATTATATAATATAATTATAATATTATTTTATTTATTATATGGTATTTTATCTCACATTTGTGGAAAATCTAACAACATGTAAGAGATTTATGATTCATATCATTGTTTTTCATGATCATACTTGATTATGTTGTTTATGAAGAAATTGTATGAACTATTCCTCAATAATATAATGAATTTTCTTCTCCAATGGATATTTATATGGATCAATAGCTTCCATTAAAATTCCTATACTTAAAAACTCAATACGTCGAAACGAATTTTTCTTGGGAAAACTGATATCATTTCACTATTACTTAATAATTACTTTTATTCTATATCAATTTATTCAAAATTATTTTCATGAATGCTTTTAAAAATATAATATTATTTTTCAATTTAATTCTTACCCATTTTTTCAAAATATTTTTAAAGACCCAGAAATTTCAAGGAAATTTTTTTCTTAGATACATTGGAATTTTACAAGATTGTGGCTTCTAACGACACTTGATTATGAGGCCCGGTGTGCCCAGAATCAATTTCTGATGTTTATCTCGGGTACGTTCAGTAAATGAATGAGCATGTTTTTCTATCATTTTAAACGGTGCTCATAATTGAAATCTGAGGGCACCGATGAACTTGCAGCACCGGTAATTGCTTAAGGGGTCCTTTACCACAGTTGCGTTTTAAACAGGATGATAATTAGTAATTGGGGAATTAGTTTAAAATAAAGAAAAATTTTAGAACAATTTTATTTTATAACATTTTAAGTTAATCTCTCCCATGGGAAGTTATTGGTGGGGCCCACAACCATCCATCTTCCCATGTGTGGATATTTGAAAGTTGGTACCCACATGAGCCACAACCTTTCACCTTCCCCTAAACTCCTTAATCCCCCTTCTTTAATTTGTAAACTCTCTTGTTTAATTCATCAACCCCCTTATTTATGAAATCTCTTCACCCTACCCTCTCCATTAATTATACCAACACTTTAATTAATAAATTGAGTCCTCTTCAATTAATTAATGAAGTGATTTGAATTTCGAATGATTGGAATGTTTATTTAAAATAAGGGGAATCCCAATTTTAATTTGTTTGGCACATGTTGCATTGGGGGAATATTTGAGAGAGAGATCTTCTGAGAAGAAGATAGTTCCTTCATTGAAGAACACCACCCTTCCACAAAGAACGACGCCTCTTCGATGAAGAATGATAATTCCAAGACGATTGATGACGTTACTTACTTCTTCATCTCCAAAACAAGTGAGGAGACACCGCTTCCTCCTAGGATGCACTCCGATGTCATCAACGAATCCACTTTCTCCGATGTCGTCTTCCATGAAACTCGGCTACCACGATTCTTTTTCGAGGTAGGAGGATATTGTATATTTATGATTATGTGATATATACCCTCAAGCATGGAAGATTATTTTGTTGGGTGATTATTCAAACTACTAACGTGGTGGGTATAGAATAATGAACAAGTCCGGACCCACCACCAAACATCTTCATTTGTGCAGGGATTGACGGAAAATGATGAAACTGGGCCGCAACTACGATTTGGATCATTCACTATAATGTTTGTGTCCTGAGATGACAGTTGGTGTAAACAGAAGGTAAAACGGACCACCAGAGTGACTCCGGTGGCCCATGGAACCTTGTGGTGGAGTCGGAGACCGGCGGTGGCAGCGGCGCCCCAGCACACGACCAGAAAAGATCATCCATGGAAATAGATGTGGCAGTGATGTAGAGGATACAGTGGCCACATGGGATCCAGAATGACCTGGGGCGGTGCCATCCGGCGCTGTCGGTTCCAAATAGTGGGGGGTTGGGGGGGGGGGGGGGTGCCCCCATGCTCGGCTAGCTGGTCGGGCTAGCGCACCCCCCTGCCGTGCCAGGGTGGGACACCTATGCCGGGTCGCTCCAGTCGGGCCAAACCACACCGACCGGGCCAGGCCGTGCCCTACCCTGCCGGACCCGGACCCGGGTCGGGTCGACCCGGTTCTGGCAGACCCAAGGGGTGTTGGGTCGGGTCGGACCAGGCCCAGACCCCCTATTTTTGGACCTTCTTCGATTAAACGCCCATAACATGAGCTACGAACATCCAATCGATGCACCATAAGTTGTGTAGTACTCCTTTAATTGAGACGGTCGTTTTGGTATTTTACACTCAAGGATTTGATGATGTTTGGGTATGACCAGGTTGGATGGAACTCGAAACGAACCGGGCCCTAGGAGCAGAAATGCTTATAACATGAGGACTGGATGTACGATTGACATGCCATCGAGTATGTTGGATTCATCTTTATGAGAGGATTCTTCTGGTATACTCAACTTGATTTTTGAATGTAGTTGTAGTATGGTCGGGTTGGTTTAGCTTATAAACCAATCGGGCCCATGGAATGGAAAAGCCAATAACTCTCAGACCGAATATCCATTTGAAGAACTGTCACGAGCGTTGGTAATATCATTGAGAAGAAGTTCCTTTGAGTATACACCAAGGGAGTTCATAGTAAATTTGGGTTATGGTTGGGTTGGATCGTACACGAAACCAATAGGGCCCCTATGACTAAAAGGCTAATAACTCAGAGACCGCGTGTCTGATTGACTTGTTGTCTTTTGCGTTGATACCCCTATGACGAGGCAGTCCTTTGTGAGATTATCTTCATTGAACTTTGAGATACTTGGAGTATCGACCAATATCTCGTGGAGCAGATCCTCCTGAAGATGAGTATTAGGAGTGCAGGGACCTAGTAGCTGTCTGATACCTGATGACCGCTTGTCTGATTTGTTTCGAAGTGACTTGAATAGCCTAATGGGGAAAACTAATGTGTTGGGGTGGCACACACATTATGGATGCGCACTACTTTGTGAGGTTGATGATCTGTGGTACTCGACATGAGGAGAAACTCTGTAGGCTATGAGGGGGAGCACTACTTTGTGAGGTGGCAGACCCATGGTGGGGGAGCACTACTTGGTGAGGTGGCTGACCCGTGGTACTCGATAGGAGGAGTACCTCAGTAGTCTAAGGTTACTTAGTATCACCTCGGAGTCGTGACAAGATCACTGTACTCGATAGAGGAAGAGTTCTCCTGTAGCCGTGGTTTCGATATCGCGAATAAAAATCCTGGTTTTAGATAGGTCTATGAACTTTTGTTTTTTCTTCATGATTGAGATGGGGTAATTGATAACATAGGTATATGTATTAGAGTATACCTAAGTAAGGGAAATCTATTGGGATCCTTCATTGTGGTTATCCTTTTTGGATTTATTGATACCTTGAGGGTCCTGGGGTCCCTACTAAGTATCATTATACTCATCCCAACATGGGCTATAACCACACCTCATTGTGTTTGATGTAGACGATGGAAAAAAATAGACAGAGACCGAGTTTACAAAGACTAGACGACACCTGGAGGTGGACCTCATGATGATTCGATAACTGGAGTTGGACCTCAGGACGAGTTGGTACCTAGAAGAGGTTGATGGACGAGGGAGCTGAGGAGTCTATTTGTAACTACCCTTCAGGTAGGATCCATGGTGGATGATCCAAGAGCTTCATGTAACTTTCTGGCTATTTTGTCTTTTATCTTGTACTTTTTAGTGTGGCTTGTATATCCGACCTCTTACATTCAGTACTACTTTTGTTTTCAGTTTTACTTAGTGTTTGCTTCTGCTTGTACTCTGGTTGAATGTGTTTACGTTTTATAAAGGAAATGCCTTCCCAATATTAGGTATTTAATCCGTTGGGTGCTTGTCGCTAACCCCAGGCCTATGAAAGGATGGCATGGGGTATTCACAAAATGGGCCCTATGGACGGGTCATGACAAATTGGTATCAGATGAGTCAGTTATACGGCAGAACTCAGGACTCTGATCTTTCTTTCTGTGAAGCAATTCTGTTAAGGCTACTAAGTGTGGTCTTCAGTTCTTGGAGACTAGTGTTGGTGCGGGAAGCTGGCGTATCCATAAACTAGGACCCTGACATCTGATTTCTGACTGAGTGCACAAAAATAATGATTTTGTGTGTGTTTCCATTAGTTTTCTTTAAGTCATATCAAACCAGGTCATATTACCTGGTATAGTCATTTTGACCATGTCGCATCTATTTCTTTCAGGATGCCTCCCCACGGATGACCAGCTAGATCCCCAAGAGTTGTACGTACTCACATCATGCCGAGCGATGAGGCCTTAGTACAAGTCCCTCTTCCTGTTGAGGCACCAGTGGAGGCACTAGCGGTACTACCACCCATTGGGCCACCGATGCCACCAGCCCCAACTGTAGGTGATGCAAGCCGCTTAAGCACACCTCATGGGTTCCAGCACCAAGGGCCACCCAGGTTCAGGGTAGAAACAGACCCACAGGTGGATGAGGATTGTTTGGAGGATCTATGGAGAGTCTTCAGGCTGGTAGGGACACCAGTCGACTTTATGGAGATCCTTGCAGCCAGCCTCCTTCAGGATGCAGCAGGAAGATGGTGGAGCCTGATGCTCCAGATGCATGATGAGGCAAAACTTCTATAGGAAGACTTCCAGAGCCTGTTCTATGCGGATTTTGTACCAGCCACCCTTT
This sequence comes from Viscum album, assembly GCA_963277665.1. NCBI lineage: Eukaryota > Viridiplantae > Streptophyta > Magnoliopsida > Santalales > Viscaceae > Viscum > Viscum album. Next base: position 1,207,820,730 of record OY728163.1, on the reverse strand, counting down.
GATCGGTGCGGATACAGAATCTACTTCATCTGTAGTAGGGCAGCGTGATTGTAGGTCAGTACTCAGTGAGGTTCACCGACCTCTAGTGCTACTCCATTGATATGGTACGTGACCAGTTTTTTCAAGGTCTGGACCATTGAGAAGGGGCTCAGGTGAGATATTAGAGCTTCAGTTGTCTCCCACAACATTCCGATGTAGACAAGGGTGTTGGAGTGAGCCCTCCTAGTGGAGAGTTTCCTTTCTGAGTAGTAACCGTCAGAGGGACCCACCACTAGCCGAAATGTGGTAGAGATATCTCCAGAAGGCAGTAGACAGATGACGGAGAGGTCCAAGAGGACCAGACCTACATGTGGTCAACCGCAAAACTCAGGATTGGTAGTGCGAGGCACCCAGGGTAGAGACAGAGCCAGACCTTCCATGTTGTGTTACACATATGGAAAACAGGGTCACATGGATCGTGATTGTCCGACCCACCACCCAGATGATTAGCAGATGGAATAAGGACCTCCTAGGAGGAGGCATAGGTTCGATTGAGGTGGACCCCAAGAGGAAGAAGACCGAGGTAGTGGAGCTGGTCATGCAACTGGGGGAGGATTACGCTTCGAGGTGCTACCACCACCACCACTAGGAGCTCCACCCCGACCGCAGGGAACATGTGGACAATAGAGATCACAACTTCTGGTAGCTGAAGCATACGAACATGGAACTCTTGATGAAGGTGGATGGGAGTGAGACTAGTTCCTTGCATGGAGGCCTTCATTCTTGGTGCTTCTATGGTTCCTTGTTGATGTTGTTGTTTGTGGTTGTTATGTGTCTTTGTACGTTGAGCTGCAGTAATTGAATACAGTTGTCCTTGTGTCGTAGCTTTCCTTCCTTTTTGTGTTTTTAATACTAATAATTTCTGGTTAAAACTGTTGAATTGACCCTCACTTTCAGGATTCCTACTGGAGGAGACCTAGTGACCACACACTGATGTCGACAATGTGACACAACCCTTGGAGATGAGAGTGATGGTTGGATCTCTTGGTAGTAGCGTTTAGGCCTTATGACGTTTACCATGGCATGAATTAGTGCCGTTCATGTCATGATTGACTGTATTAGGGAAAGAATGTGGTTCATCCAAAGGATGAGACCGGATTTCCCTTTTCAGCAAAGGAAAAATCTTTGCCGCTCTCCTAGGACTAGAGAAGGTGTAGATCATCCAGGAGCGGATGAAGATTGCATAGAGAAGAAAGTAGTCCTATACTGATAGGAGACAGAGACCACTGGGGTTCGTGGATGGTTACCACGTCTTCCTATGGGTCTCCACATGATGAGGCCTATGGAGTTTTGACAGAGGTGGAAAGTTATCTCCACGATTAATTAGACTTTTCCAGGTCCTCCTCAAAGAAGGCGAGGCGGCTTACTGCCTGGCCCTTTCACCTCTGTTCCACCAGGCGCATGACATCTTCCTACGTGGATGATTGATTCCTCGGGTGTGAATTCGCTGGCAGCACAGAACCTCCATGGAAGAACATGGGATCAAGAGGCTCAGATGCATGCTTAGTACCACTTTTGTTTTACCTAGTGTGTGTTGAAGCTTTACGAGAACCAAAAGCCCTTAGGTGGGAGTAATATAAAGACCTAGAAATCTCAAGGAATTTTTTTTCTTAGATACGTAGGAATTTTATGAGACTGTGGCTTTTTAAGGCACTTGATTCTGAGGCCCAGTGTGCCATGAATCAATTTCCAAAGTTTATCTCGGGTACATTCATTAAACGAAAGAGAGGGTTTTTCTATCTTTTGAACCAGTACTCAGAATTGAAATCATAGGGCACTGATGAAGTCATAGCACCGATAATTACATAAGGGGACCTTTACCATAGTTGCGTTTAAAGCGAGTTGAGAATTAATAATTGGGGAATTAGTGTAAAATAAATTAAATTGTTAGTAAAATTTTATTTTATAACTTTGGAAGTTAATCTCTCCCATGGGAAGTTGTTGGTGGGGCCCACAAACATCCAACTTCACATGTGTGGATATTTGAAAGGTGGGTCCCTAATGATCCACAACCTTTCACCATCCCCTAAACTCCTTAAAACCCCCTTCTATTATTTGTAAACTCCCTTGTTTAATTCCTCAACCCCTTATTTATGAAATCTCTTCACCTACCCCTCTCCATTAATTATCCCAACACTTTAATTAATAAATTTAGTCCTCTCCAATTAATTAATGTAGTGATTTTAATTTTGAATTCAGGGAATGTTTATTTAAAATAATGAGAATACTTATTTTAATTTGGTTAGCACATGTTGTGTTGGGGTAATATTTGAGAGAGAACTCTTGTGAGAAGAAGAGAGTTCCTGGTTTGTTGAAGAACACCACTGTTCCACGAAGAACAACACCTCTTCAAAAAAGAACGCTAATTCCACGAAGATATATAGAGTGCCTTCCTTCTTCATCTTTGAAACAAGTGAGGAGACATTGTTTTCTCCTCGGACGCACTCTGACGTTATCAACGAATCCACTTTCCATGACGTCGTCTTCCACGATGCTCGGCTACCGAGAATATTTTTCGAGGTAGGGGGATTTTTTATATTTACGTTTATGTGATGTATACCCTTGAGCATGGAAGATTATTTTGTTGGGTGATTATTCAAACTACTAACGTGGTGGGTATGGACTAACGAACATGTCTGGACCCACCGCCAACTTGTTCTCTTGTGCGCGGATTGACGGACGATGATGAAACGTGGCCGCAACGGAAATTTGGAGCCTTTGTAGTAATGTTCGGGTCCCGAGATGACCGTCGGCGCAGACGAAAGGTAAAACGGACCAACAGAGTGACTCCGGTGGCCGGTGGGACCTCGTGGCAGTGCGGGTCGCCAGCGCGGCGGCACCCCACCGCACCGTTAAAGAAGATCCTCCGTGACAATAGACCCGACATCAACGTGGAGGATCCCACATCCGTGTGGGATCCGGAATGACTAGGTCCAATGCCAGCTAGCACCACATGTTCCAATTAAAGGGGGGGGGGGCACGCCCCCCATGGTCAGCCAACTGGTCATTCTGGCGCACCCCCCCGGCAGGGATGGGGCGGGCCGGGCCGTGCTGGTCGGGCTGGACCATACCGGCTGAGCCAGGCCATGCAAGGTAGCCCGACTAGGACCTGGGTTGGGTCGCCCCGGTTCGGGCCGACCCAGGGGGTGTTGGGCTGGGTCGGACCGAGCCCAATCCCCCAATTTTCAGACCTTCTATGGTTAAATTCCAATAACATAATATACAGACCTCTAATCGATGCACATTAAGATGTATAGGATTCCATGGATCGAGACCGTCATTTTGGAATAATACACTCATGTTTTTGGTGATGTTTGGGTATGGCCGAGTTGGTTCAAACTCGAAACCAACTCAGCCCTCGGAGCGGTAATGCTTATAACCTGACGACCGGACGTCTGATCGATGTGACTTAGACTATGTTACATTCCTCTTGATGAGATGGTTAATTTGGCATACTCCACTTGAGGTGTGGATACAGTTGGAGTACGGTCGGGTTGGTTTATCTTATAAATAAACGGGGCCCCTGGAACGGAAAACCCAAAAACTCTCCGAATGCATGTCTGTTTGATCAACCCTCAGCGGCGTTGGTAATATCAGTGATAATCGATTCCTTTGAGTATACCCCATTAGAGTTTGGGGGTGCAGTTGGGTTACGGTCGGGTTGGTTCGTACACGAAACCAACCAGGCCCTCAGGACTAAAAGGCTAATAACTCATAGACCGAGTGTATAATTGACGCACCATCAGTTGCGTTGAAACCCCTATGATGAAACGGTCCTTTGTGATATTTTTTTCATGGAAAATTGAGATACTTGGAGCATCTACCTGTAGCTCATGGAGCAGATCCTCCTGTAGATGAGAATTCATAGTGCGGAGACCTAGTAGCTATCTGAAACATGATGACTACATGTCCAATTTGTTTCAGAGATACTTTAATAGCCCTATGGGGAGCACTAATATGTTGTGGTGGCAGACCCATGGCAGAGGAGCACTACTTTGTGAGGTGACAGACCCACGGTACTCGACTGGAGGAGTACCTCTGAAGGCTATGAGGGGGAGCTCTACTGTGCGAGGTGGCAGACCCATGGCGGGGGAGAACTACTTTATGAGGTGGCCGACCCGTGCTACTCGACAGTAGGAGCACCTCAACAGTATAAGGTTAGAGAATATCACCTCAGAGTCACGACAGGATCACTGTACTCGATAGAGGAGAACTTATCTACCAAATGTGGTTTCGATATCATGAATAAAAATCAGGGTTTTAGCTGAGTCTATGACCTTTGTTTTTTCATCATGATTGAGATGTGTTACTTGATAATATAGGTATATGTATGGGAATATACCTAAGTAATGGTTATATATTTATATCCTTCATTTTGGTTATCCTTGTTGGATTTAGTGAGATTCTGAGGGTCTCAGGGTCTCTACTGAGTATCATTATACTCACCCCTACATGGGCTATGCCTGCACCTCATTGTATTGGATGAAGATGATGGACAAAACTGATAGAGGCCGATTGTACATTTCAGTTTGGCTATATTTCCAACCCCTTACATTCAGCACTACATTTTTTTAGTTTTACATAGTTTTTGCTTCTGATTATACTCTGGTTGAATGTGTTTACATTTTATAAAGGCAATGCCTTCCCAGCTATATGGATTTATGCCTTTTTGTGCTAGTCACCAGCCCAGGGCCTATGGAAGGCGGGCTTGGGGTATTCACGACACGGGCCCCGAGGATGGGTCATGACAATATTAAATATAATTTAACATGGATTGCTCTATTTATTTTATGAATACGTTTCAATTTTTATCAAAAATGAAAATCTAATAATTGTTTTCATATACACTCAATGAACAGAATTTCCCACCACCATGACTACAAAATTATTTGAATATTACATTAACTATTTCCATGTATTTATAAAAATAAAATTATTTAATAATTATTTGGTAAATTTTTATATTTTAAATAATTTATTTCCATGTTAAAAGTATATTTCCTAATGAAATATTCTAATCATATTTTAATGATATTTTCATTTATGGATATATCCATGATGTTATTCGCAATTTGATTGTGATATTTTCTTATTATAACATCCATATTATTTCATTGGATGGATTATGAAGATGATTATTTAAATACAATTTTTTTAATCTTACATTATTCCAACGAATAATTATGTTATGATGAAATATTTATGATAACCATTCCATTCCATATGTTATAATAGGTTAAATTATTTTTGAAATTCTAAAACACATATGTCTTATTTTCATTAGGTGGTAGGTGGACCAGGAATTATATATAACTCTAATTCATTTTATAATGATTGATATCCTATGATATAAGATAGAATATAATGGGGAGTGAACCTATTTATGTTAGGAACTATTTCTACAATGACAATCAAAGGAGTTATCCTTGAATAAAGATATGATGTAATATAGAGTGAACCTAATTCCCTATGATACTCTTTAAATTTATTCTTTTCAATGGAAATAATTTTTGATGATTTTTCATATTCATGAATCTTATGTCTTATTAGAATGTTATAATCACTTACATCATGTTCTTTGCTTCATCTATGATTATCGTCTAATACAATGCAATGAATTATTCAATGACTAATGATTATGATCAATGATATGTTTTTTTATTGCTTTCAATTATTAAGGTCATGTTCTCATACACTTATTATCGTGTTATGTTTAATTAATAATTGTTATTTCCCTTTTTAATCTTACCTAGATTATCAACTCACACATTCTTATGAGTCATTTCTCTATGTTATAATGATATATTTAAATAAATATTCATCTATGAATGGTGATAGTAATGATGAACATATTGGGAGATGATATTGAAAATTTATATAGTAGTTGTATATATAAAAAAATTTCAAATACACTATACTATGAGATTCATCCATGAGTCGTATTGTTATATATTTAATATTGATATAAAAATATGTAATACTTTTGTATGATTGTTATGGGTATATATGTATCTCAGTTCCTGGTATATAATAACATTAGGTAAGAATATCATAAATCATTGGAGATGATGCAACAATTACCCATACAAGTATATAAATAGGAAAAATCTCCATGAATGTCATTATAGGACTCCCCAAAAAATCTAAAATTAATTACTCCATTTGGTTAATAGTTACTTATTAATTTTTTATATCAGATAATATGTCTTACTAGAATATATTTTTGAGATATTTATTTAGAAAATGGTAAGGATACATGGAGTACCATTGTCAATGATTAATTATACAGATCTAATGGTTACAGTTATGTTATAGATATATATTTAAAATGACTTGAATATAGAGATGTAATTTATCACTAGATATAAAATTCAAATAGTTAGTTATTTTGAGAGAACTATTCAAAAACAAGAATATATACTGGGATAAATATCCATGGATTTCAAACTTGTTTTGGGTGAACACCTTCATGATGATAAATTTTCAAATAAAAACATTTTTCACCAGATCACATAAATTTTTCCTTATCAATACCTATGTGGAATGATCAAATGAACTCTAAAATTTATGGATGACATTGAATAAAGATTGATTGTTGGACTTGGGATAGTATAGGGAATGGTAAAAAAACATAGATCCATTAAAAATCACATTTTCATAACCTATAATAGACATAAGTGTTAAAATTATAACCATTAACAGATTTTATACCTTGATGTTGGAGATAGGTTATCTCCTCTTGATTTGGTTTTGTGATTTTCATGGAAGGGGAAGTGATTCCCTCGATACATTGGTATTTCTTAGAATTTTTATTGTATTCGGTTGGTAAAGTATCTCATTGAGATTTCACTGATCATTCCAATGATTCATTGTGTGATAGTTGTATCTCATTGGATGATGTACATACCTGATCATTTTCTTATACAAAACACATTGTTCATTCGACTAGAGAATGTACATCCTTATGATGAGAAACCAATATAAATCATGGATCTTAGTAATAAAGTACTATAATATAATAACACTAATGAGGATATGGTTTTCTAGAAAAACTGTAACCATATGGAAGCGATGTGGGAACCCAATGATGTGTTGAGGTAGAGTTATTCTAATATTTTTAAAGAATAATATAATTTCATGGGTGAAATAAAATAATTGGTAAAATGTGTCTCCATGGTATTTTATAATATACTTCATCATTAAAATTATATTCTTTATGGATTGTCTTTAATAAAATAAAAAACAGAAGTGACATGGATTTTATAAAATCATAAAATAAAATAAAAAGTATTCTTAATCAAAATTATAAAATAAATTATTTTGAAAAATCATTAAAATCCACTTTAGGAAATACCTAGGATCCAGGAGAATTTACTTTTATATATACTATTTAATATGTGTTCTCTTTGATAAAATATATTTAATTTTGGTATAAATAATGATAAATTAGATAATTTAGGTAATAAAATCATGTAATTAATTTCATGAAATATATGCTAAATAATATTTAATGTTAATTTCATATTTCCTAGATAAAGGATAGAAAGTCCACATACATTTTTTATAATGGAAATATTATTTTAATGTAAATTTCAATTCATGGTAATTTTAAAATTATTGAAAATTATTTTAAAATTTTTAGTGTAAAAATATCTATTTACTTGTCAATTTATATTCAATTTTATAGAAGTAATTATAAAATAATTTGAAGGTAAAAAGAAAAAATTATCAAACAAAATGTTTTTATATAATGAATGTCATTCTATATTGATAATTTATATTGATCACTATTAATAAATTGTTTTAATGAATTTTATAGACAATATACACATATAAATAAATTAACATTCATAAAATAATTTATAGTTGTAAATAAATGAGAATAAATTCATTTTATGATTAAAGAACAATTTTCTAAAAAGTAATTCTTTGTGTTTCATCATAGATAATAGAATCAATATTTTCCTCTAATGATTATTAAAAATTTAATACTAATTCCATATTTTGAATAATCTTACTAAATAGTAGGTTACATGTTGAACTTAATTTTTTCCCCATAATGGATATTTACAATTGTAATTATATTTTCATCGTGGTAAGGTTAAAAGGGTCAAAGAGGGTATTAAACAAAGAGATAAGGCTTTAAATATCTCAAAAATATACAATTTTACAACATGGTTGTGAGTTTTTTTACAGTAATCACCTTATTATATAAAATTAGATGGTTTTATGACACCATTAATTAAGATGCCAATTATTAAATTTTAATGTTCATAATATTTACTAGTGTTCCAATCCACTCACCTATAAAAGGGATCCTCCTCTTCACACTTATTAACACACATTAAGTAATGTAGTGCAGGAAATAAATTTTCAAATGCCATTGAAAATTTCATCCAATTATTCTAGATAGTCTGGCGACACAAAAATAAAATCTATGGTATGGTTATGTTAGATTACAATGGAATATACTCAAAATATATGTAATCATCTTAACCCACTCATTTCACTTTTATTTCTTCTTCCACATCCTTTGTGGTTTTATAACCCTCAAAATATAAAAAAAATATTTAGTAAATTTAAATTTACTTATTTTAATGGTATAAAAAATTTTCAATCCTTTTTCTAGAAAAAGTAAAATATAATTATTACTCTATCATATACATATATGACCATATTAATGAACTGTCATCTTTTTTTGACCATCATCACCCCTATATATTGTTGTATAGATAGATTTAATTATTATATATTATATTTATAATATGATTATTATATTTTAAATATATGATATTATCTACAATCTCACCCATTCTTCTTTTGGAAGATGGTAACATCACTCGTGTGAATGTCTGGGCTAACACCTCCCGAATGTTATGTAGTTAGTTTTTCCTTTTTTCCATACATGGTGGGTCACAATTATAGATTAAATGAATATATATATTTTTCAGATATATTTAATATTTTTGAATGATAAGTTATCGATATATTAAATATTTATCAATGATAAATTTTTGATAATATCTCAATCTTTCTATATATTCATTATTTGAATCATCAAACATGCATACATATGGATTACCATATCCATGAAATTGTGTAATTTGTTTTTCATTTCATTCTTAAATTTATTTTTCTAAAGGTTTCATTAATAAATAACCTTTATAATTATCAAATGACTTTATTATTTTTATGATGAAATGATTACCAATGTGAAATTAATATAATCACTAAATTTAATAACACAGTAAAAGATAGAGAGTTAACACCCAAAAAATTGATTTTAAGATAAAATAATTATTAATGGGTTATTGAAAATTAAGGTTCAATTGTTTATATTAATATTACTGTAATATAATAATTTGTAAAAAATTGTATTTTAAATGTATTGTGAGAGATAAATTAGTGAAATAAATTTTATTTTTACCCTTCTACATAATATGGGATTTATATAACAGTAAAAAGTCATATACCCATAAGAAGGTAGTTTTTGGAATTTTCATGAGGGTAAATCTATATTTTATAGGTTTCAAAATGGGTAACCAGGTAATTGTGTAATGGTTATAATTATTTTTATAATGACACACAATGGTAGTGAAATTCACTCATACAACAAGTAGGGGTCTTTAATGCTTTACATAAAGGTTATCCTGATGTGCATAAAAGTTACTCATAAATTTCCAATGCAATGTAATGGTAACCCCTATATGTATAATGTTAAATCCCACATGGTTTAAAGGTAGTTTCCAATATCCAAAGGATGAGTAAATGTAGATTTGGGTATCATAAGGGTATGACTAATTCTACCATGGGAGTGTTCATGTGACCAAGATTTTACAAAAGTTAACTGACTGTTTTCAATGGATGTGTAAATGTTAACCCACTCTGTATTTCATTATATAAGATATCATGACATGGGTATGGTTAAAACCATTTTCCCCTTATCAAATGATATTTTTTTAATAAGGATGTTATAAAAACTATATATAATATTATTATTCTAAGATAAATCATGTATTATTTACCTTACATTAAAATCCTAAAAATAACTGGAATTAATTCTATTAAATCGTTAATGGTTGTAACTATTATTTAAGAAAATTGTAAATTATACACATTTTAGATCATGTTCAAATGTAAAATTAATAGTATATTATATTTTGTTTTAAAAAATAATGTGAACCATATATCCTTTATTTTTAAAAATACAATGACACTATGGAATTTGATATTTATTACATTGTTTCTATAATTCCTATGTACTATATAAAAGGTCTTTAATTTAATTATATGATTAATATATCTATTTGGGGTATACTATTAGTAATTTATGTGTGATATATCAATGTTATCAACTATGGTGAAGTATTTTGACTTGTATTAATTATTTTTAATTGATCATGATCTTATGAAATATATATATGTGTGTGTGTGTGTTTGTGTGTTTGTGTGTGTGTGTGATAATGTAGAATAGTTTATGGTTGTCAGTAACTAATTTTGTACCTTTTTAGTGATAAGAGGGATTTGTATTTTGATATTGGTAGCCTACATGGATATAAATGAGTTATCCCATAGATTGGTTAGGATCTAAGTTGTATTAATTTCTTAATATGTCTGAAATATTATATAAAAATTCTAAAAATGTCTCTTTAATGGCATATTATAGGGATACATGGGAATTTGGATTGAATATCCATTAATAAGAGGTAATTGATGATCTACCAATGGATGTAATAGTAATAGAATATACTCATGCTTCCATAACTACTATGGTTTTAGGCAATAGGGATGCTCCATCCATAATTCATCCACATAGTAATTTTTTAGGTTAGAGGAGTCCAAAATTGTTTTGAATTATGGTTAGGAAAATGAACATCATCATTTTACATCTATGTTGGGCACCAGTGTCCCTCAAGATACTGGGAATGGGTTAAAATTGTTGTGGATAATAGTTGACATAATAGATATTCAGAAGGAACTTAGGTCTAATATAGTGATATGAATGATTCACAAGTATCCCATTCCTGTATATGTTGACATGTTATTACTATCATAAACTTATTATTCATTTTTCATCTGATTTTTAGTCCCCTGACATTACTTGGAGAATGAGAGAATACCATCTCAAGCGTCTTTCTGAGAGTCCCATAATTCATTATTTCCATGAAAATGAAATGGATTTTATAATATTAAGGATAATGAGATTTGTTATGATATTTAAAATGGAATAGTTGACAATTTATGAATCTCATCTCATCTAATAATAGAGAATTTTATCCTTTTCTATTCCCAATGAGGATGCATTTTATGATAAATTTTGAATGAGATATCAAATAATGTTTTGTGTCACTGGATCTGACTCAGGTTGGATGTATTAATTTATTTTTGGATGATATTTTTCTTATGATGGATGTAGAATTTCATACTTCTTTCTACCTTCAATGGACCTGTATGAGGTTATTTTTCCTTTATACATGTCTAGAAATCCTCCAAATAGAGGTATCTTGATTGAGATTAAATGCATGCATGGAGAAGAACCTATATAAATTCACCCAAATAATATTTTACAAACTTAGTTGAATAAAAACAAGTTAGTTTTCCTTGATTTTGTGGAAAATTTTTTTATTAGACCCAGAAAATATCACAAGGATAATTTACTATCATTCACAATAGGGTATACGTTAGTGATCAATTGTGTGTAGAATATAGGAATATGAACTATGTGACCCAAAAAAATAGTTACCCATATCCAAGAATTGATAACATGATTAACTGGTTATGGGGAGTCCAGAGGTTATCCAATATTTATATACATTAATAATACCTCATGATTTAGTTAGAAAGGATAATATTTCTATGAAAGAGTTACAGAATACAAACTGAGTGTATAAGAATATTTTTAGGCCTTTGGTCCAAACAAATTTCTTCAACAGAGTTCATGCCTCTCATTAATATGATCATTTATCTATATCTCAATGTAATCCTTTTGGTATTTTTTTTATTATATACTAATATACTAACGGACATCAATCATACATAGAAGGATCCTTGAGGTTTTAATGATTACATATTGATCAAATTTGATTTGTTTCATTTTATCTGATTTTCATTTCTAGATTCATATGGTGTAGTTCATTTGGATTTTGATCTCTAAGGAATGAATTTACATGGAACTCAAAATGAGTGAGGCTATGATGTATTGGTCTCATCCGAGTAATGATTTTGTTATTTGGAAAATCAATCAAAATTTTGGATATTTTTGAAATTTTATCATGTAATTTCCATTTTCGGAAGAATCATTGATAGGGATCATAATGGAATGATTGATGAACGAGTTGCTAGACTGGTGTGAGAAGGTGTTCATAGAGCTGATTACATGACTATTGACAATTCTAATTCTCAAATTTCTAGAACTCGTGATTTGATATGATGTTTATAGTGATTACTTAACACTTGGTTCAGAAGAAATGGTATTGTAGAGGCATTTTGTAGTAGCTTATGGGTCATGATAACCATGAAACCATATTATTAAATTCCCAACACATAAATTGGATTATTTAGTTCTAGTCCATGCTTTGAAATGTCGGCGACATTATATCATTATTGATTAGGATTTTGACTACATATACCAAAATATCATCTGATATAAATTATATCATTGGTACCTAAATTAGTTTTACAATTATTGGGTGGAGTATCTTCATACATTCAAATTTTTGAAAGCTTGTGGTACATGGAATGGTAATATAAATAAAGATTCTATCATTAGGAAGGCATTTATGATGAATAAACTTAGATATCAATATTCAAGGGAGGAAAGTTGTCTAATGTGTTAGATAACTATTTCTTATGGATACATTAGAGGATAATTATCTAGTGAAATGTTCACCTTTGTTTATTTTATCTTCATTGGTGGTACTTGAGATAAAGATCCCCAATTTGGAACCCGGGTTAATATTGACCCAATAATGATTTTTGGGGGATGACTCTATTATATGTTGTTTCTCAAATGACAAATAAGTAATATAAATTATCGGGAGATTTGTACCTCTAGATTCCATAAGGTCGGATCTGATGATATACACTCTTAATTTGAAATTGATAGGGCATGTATTATTGAAAATGATATCCCATGACATATAATTTCAGTTTTGGTGGCCAAAAAATGAAGAGATATGTGACATTTTATGTTTCATGATTCCGCACATATCAAAGGGTAAATTAAAAGCATCATAATTCCAAAAATAATTGTTATCACCTTTTGATGATGATGTGGACGTGGGTCTTCATGATAATGTACTTTGTGACATTGTTATGCATGTTCCTGAGGAGTCACGATACTATTTTGCTAATAGTAATTAAGATGAAGGAGTATTTCATTTATTATTGATCTTATATATTCATTATATAGATTATTTTTCAAGGATCTATATTCAAAAGATTAATCTTATTTAAGGAGTGAATTACAATATATTAATATAAATGGGTTCAGATTTTACAAATTAGTTTTAGCATGGATTTTAGTAGGATTATGGGACACATTTGATGATGATTATGGAATATCATCCACAAGCCGGAAGCCTTTCTGGGACGATGATTCACATCCATGATTATAGGCATGGAGCTGGTTTCTGAGAATTTAGTAGAGGGGGGATGAGCATATATATCTCGTATTGGTCACTTAAAACAATAGATTATTGGATTCTATAAAGATATAACCATTTGAGGATCTCTATGGATAATCATTAAGAACATCGCTGATTTTGAATGAGAATGGATATGTATCGTCTCTTGAGGTTAGTATGTATTAACAAACCTCAGAGAGTGTGTAGTTGGTCATGAAGAGATTAATTACCACTTAGAATAGGCACCAATCATCTGACCAAAGTAGATGACCCTTGGAGATCACTATTGGTGACCATTTATTCTTGTGTGTTTCAACTTACTTGCTTCATATTCATTCACGGAATTATGGGACACTAACATCATGGTTTATTTGACTATTATTGTTTACCGCATATATTGGAGTAGTGTCTTAAATCTTAAGCCACCCTACACAATATCTCAATATTCATGATATGTACCATGTTTCATTGCATTGGAGGTACATATATTATACTATTAATATAATCATTCAGGAAAATGTTGAGCTAGTTGTTGACATAAATTCTGTGGACTGATCAGTGTGGATCATAAAATATAGTGAGAATGTATTGTGAGGAATGATAGTACTAATTTTAAATGTCCTTTTCCATAAATGATGAATTCCAGAAGAGTCAAATGAATGGAAATCAGATGTACAAGATCAATGGCCTGAGATTTTTTTGTATAATCTCTAGTAAAACTACTCAGTTGTAAGGGGTCCAGAGATGGGAATAATTGTAAAATATTCATTTTAACCCTTTTATAATATAATTTATATGACCTTTTGCGAAAAAAAATTTATTTTTACCCTTACAAAGAGAATGGTGTCTATGTAAGGGTAAATTTTCATCTACATTTTTATAATATTTTTTTGAGATGCATGAGGGTTAATCCCTATTACTAGTGTTTACATCATGGTAACTCAATGGTTTTACAGTAGTAGGAGGTATTTTCCCTCTATTATATGAGTGTTCTGAATGTATATCATGTGATGTATAATGATCCTCAAGGACACTGGTAAGGGTGATCAAAAATTACATAAAGGTAAATAAAATGTTTCAAAGGTTGTGTAATGGTTACACGTAGCTATGTTAATACAATGACCACATTCTGTAGTTGTAAATCCATGTTTACAAGGGATTTGTAAATTAAAAACTAACCTACATAAGGGAAAGTAGAATTCTTTAAAGGTAATATATGGGTATCTATATTTTTATATAGGATACTCATATTTTTTATTAGATGTACAATGGTAATCTCATTATATGTTTGAATAAGTTAATTCTCATGAAAAAATCATTGTTGAAACCATGTTACCCTTACATGACTTAATTATTCCCTAATTGTTGTTTAAAACAATTTTTGGTATTTATTTTTCTTAGAACAAGTTTTTATTGTGATTCACGGTTTTTAAAATCATAAAAATCAAATGAAATAAATCTTTTGGCTCATTAGTTCTTATAAAACTTATTTTTGGTCATTTTAAAAGAACTGTATTCTTGATCCACATAAAGGGAGAATTACATTTATTTAAAATGTGTGGATTCTTAATGATGTAGTCCAGAATTTCCTGCATTTTAAAAATATAGTAACATGATGGCATAATTTATTGGTAATTTCCTATGTCCATGTAGTCGAGAGATTCTTCAAAAAGGATTTTTGTAATCTACATTGAGTTCTTTTTCAGGGTACTATCCATAGAAGAACATTCACCATCTCTTCTCCATACATGGGTATAGATTCATCAAATGATGCATCCAAGATATATTTTGTAAGACTATCATAAAATTAAATCAAAAGAGTTTTTTAAATTTATTTTTCTACGTATTTTTTAAAACAATTATAAACAAATATAAAATTTTAATTACTTGGAATTATCGAAATTAATAATTAAAAATTATCATTCTTATCTCGGGGTTATTCTTGTGTCATATTATATCATTTCATGTTGAATTTATAATTATAATTTATGAAAACATATTATCTCATGTTTCAGGTCAATTAAATAATTTTTATATTATCTTTGAGTTAGAAAATTATTTCCACATGTGGGATTTTATTTCATTTGGAAATAAAATATTATAAATGGATTTAGGAACTCCTAGCATGAAATATTGGCCTGATTAGTGTCAATACATGATTCAGGTGATGAAATCATTCATGGACCATAAAAATTCCATTAGTGTCCTTGAGGAAATAGTTTCTTAACATTTAAATATCGTGTATATGTTATTTATAATGTTACAATGTTGTGTTCTTATATTATTTACACCATTATTATGTTGGGGAACATGTGTGTGAGTGTGCCTATTCTACCTTGTTTGAGTTTGATCACAAGGGTGATTATGGATACAAAAATTCTTCTTTGAGTTTCATGTTGTGTTATTCTATTGGATATTGTGATTGATGTGATTACTGTTTTTCATGATATTAATTTGTTATATGACTTGTTATATTGTTATATAAATGGTATAAAATTGACAAGTGAACTCATCATAGCTTAGTGGATCTAGATATGGAGTGTTTTAATTGGTAATAGATAACAATATGACAAGACCATGATCATAAATGGTTAATATAGTATTATTTCTCTAACTAGTGGTATAACAGTCTAGTGACCTAATTTGATATATTTATGTGGAATTATAGCCTTTTATCCTTATATAAATGACATGCAAGGTGAATTTTGGCCATGTTTCTTGAACTGAGACTTATTATCCATGAGATTACTATGGAGTATATGTCGTTACCTTATGGGTTTCTATAGTTAACAACATTTTTATGTATTTTTTTCATGTATAGAGTCAAATATTATATATATGGGGTTTCTAGAGGTTTGGTAAGCACATGAATTATTGATATATGATTATGTTTCTATCTTGTGAATTTGATCACTGTCATGGAATACACTATTATGCATGTACACTATTTTATGCACGAATTGGTGGTGTCTTACAAGATTTATGTCAGAACCTGAACATGCATCTCGATGCCAGTGCAGACATCTGGATAAGGTATGAAGGAATGGAAAAGTCCATGGTGATTATGATTTATTTATATTGATTCTTATAGTCTAGATCTTTGTTCGGACATACCCTAGACTATTTCTACTATAATTATTTTATTTTTTATTATTAATATAGTCTTTGACCATCAACATTGGGGGTCCATAGTTTCTTATTCTACATTATATGAGAAAATTTTCATCCCAATTGATATATAATAATATATTTATTCACCAATGTTATTATATTTTATTAATTGCACCTTTCATTATTGATTCTATTAGTATATTCTCCCCACTAATGGAACTTGGCCCCACCCTCCTAGTTAGAAACCTTTTGTGTATGGGGAGGAATGCATGTGGATATAAACTACTCAAACTCAGACCAAGTTATTTATGTTCTGGTTTTTTAAGAACTACTAATATGGTTCATATATATATAATAAGATAAAATTTATTATATTGGAGGTTTGAACATGAATAAAGTAAGTCGGGATTGTTGAAAGGGCTTATATTGTGATGACAGTTTCAATTAGGATACTTCAACTATAAATATAAATTTGGATGTTATATTCTATATATCTCATAAAATCCTTCTATGAAACTATACTATACTTTTATCTTGGGATTGCAATAATTTGACCCACTATTACACTCTTTTTTATAGTAACTTTTGATATAATGTCTTTACTATACTACAGAAACGGGCTTACCTACACTAAAAATGGGCTTTAAGAGCTCTATAAAAAATTTTAAATCCCATAACTGATTGGGGGGGTCCCCTTTATTAGTGCCAATAAAGTGTAGATAATAATTTCCTTTATCAGTGATAAAAAAAGTAGATGAAGGGTTGTTTTATCAGTGCTAAAAAAGCGCTCATAAAGGGTGCCATTTTCGGTTCTAAAAAGGTGCCAATAAAGGGCACCTTTATCATCGCTAAAATAGTACTGATGATGGGTGATTTTATCAATGCATTTTTAGACTGATAAATGCCCTGCCTGATATAACATGAAATTTTGCAGAATCACACCCGAAAAAGACCAGCATGAAATCAGCATATCAGACAAGCAGTTCACGAATATAAAATATGTAGTGGTATTTTATTTGGGATCAAACGATGGAAAAAAAATCCATACCTAACGTGATGTACCAATTATTCATTATGATTAAAAAAGGTACCATAAAATACTACCTCCTCCAAATTATATCTTACATTTCCTCAGATAAAATATATAGAGAGAGTTAAACGTTAGAATCTTAACAAAATTTGTATTAAGAAAGGCATGCGAGTTATTCATCATGTTTTTTTGTGGATAAAATTCATGTCAAGAGTGGATATTGAATTTGTTTATAGATTTTGAGTTCCTTTTTGGATATGTTTCCAAAATACTTAGAGAGTTTACCATGTAGATTTTTCATGGTAGATGGATTTGGGTGAATCAAGGGACACTGAAGGAAATTTTTCCATTTCATTTATGCCTTTATATTATGGTGTGTTGTCATGTTTTAATGTAATTTATATAATTTATAAATGATGGGGTGATATATGCTTATTCTTTGCCTGTCCTAGACTCTAGATTAGTAGTCATGTAGTGATTTTATTACAGGACACAATTTAGAAGAAACCGCATGGGTACGCTTTCATAGGGAAGTTTCCTATTCATTTTTTACATTAACTATTTCACATACATAAGAAAAGGTTGGGTTGTATGACTCCAAGTAAAAACCTTGAAACTTACCTATTTAAAGGAGTTGTTTGGAACATAGTTGTTCATGTATAGGAGAAACCATGTGACATGGATATATAGTTTAACTAAGTCATTTTGAATAATTAGAACACAATTAGTTAATTGTTAGTCAATCTATGAAGAAGAGGGTTTCTTATCCAATGGCTCCCAAAAATTTGGTGAACAGTTTGGAAAACTGCCCAACCAGACCATGAATGTTGCCAATGATATTGCATAATTTATTAGATTTCAACATATTTCATCCATTAAACTTCCTAAACATAGTCTATGATCACATTATCTTTATAATTTATCCAATTTAAATCCTTTATTCTTTTTTCCCTTTCATTCTTATCCCTCTCCCTTCCCTCTTTTTTTCATCCCTCAACATGAACTTTAGTGCTAAAGGATTATATTTAGGGTGTGTGATGAATTATTAATGGGGATTTATTTTCAAATGAATACATAGGACTCTATGAGGCTTCTTTATGTGTCTAATGTCATAGGTAATAACTTTAGGATTGTTTTCCATATGACAGTTGTTGTTTCCAATTAAAAAATATGTCCATTTTATACAAAAGAGAGAGACTTTGAGTGATATCGGTCACACAGTGCCACATATTGAGGAAGGGTTGACTCGTATATATAAAAAATGACCCATGGGTTGTTCTCCTAAGGTATTAACACTATCCGAATGTGATTGGTCATTTTTCTGTATGTCTGTTGTTGTTTTCACTTAAAATTCTGTCCATTTTAAACAGAATAGAAACAAATTGAGTGATACCAGGCACACCATGACTCGGATTGAGGTGAGGATGAATCATATACATCACAAATAACCCATGGAACATTGTATTAATGTATCAACACAATATGAATTCAATTGATTGGTTTTTTGTATGTTAGTTGTTGTTTTCACTTAATATTCTATCCATTTTAAACAAAATAGAGACACTTTGAGTGAAATCGGCCCCACCATGCCGTAGATTGCAGTGGTAATGACTCTTTAACATAAATAATGACCCATGGATCATTATCTGAATGTTTCAACCAAATATGAATGTGTTTGGTTGGTTTTCTATTTGTCAGTTGTTGTTTTCCCCGAAAATCATATCCATTTTAAACAAAAGAGAGACACATTGATGGATACCGGCCACACCATGCCTCATATAGATGTAGGGTTGACCCATAGAGGTCACATATGACACATGTATTGTTGGAATAATGTATCAACTCAATTTGAATGCATTTTTCTAGATTTCTATATGTCGGTAGTTATTTTCACTTAACATTTTGTCTATTTTAAGAAAAATAGAGGAACTTTGAGCTATACTGGTCACACCGTGCCATGTATTGAGTCACTGTTTTCTCATAAACATAGACAATGACCTATGTATCATTATCATAATTTATCTACACAAACTGAATGTGTTTGGATGGTTTTCCAAATGACATTTTTTGTTTTAACATAAAATTAAGTCCATTTTAATCAAAAGAGAGATATTTTGTGTTTTACCAGTCACATCATGCCTCAGACTGATGATGGGTTAACTTTTACATGTCTCAAATGACCCATGGATCATAGGCCTAATGTATCAACACAATCCGACTACGTTTGGGCTGTTTTCCGTATGGCTGTAGTTGTTTTCACGTAAAATTTAGTCAATTTTAAATAAAATAGAGACACATTGAGTGATACCAGTCACATTGTGCCTCATATTGAGGCAGTTGTAGTTTTTACACATCACAAATGACCCATGGATCATTCTCCTAAAGGATAAACATAATATAAATGTGTTTGGTTTGTTTTCTAAATGTCTGTTTTTTTTCACGTAAAATTTTGTCCATTTTAAACTAAAGAGAGACACATTGTGTTAATACGGTCACACCATGCCTCATAATAAGGGGAAATTGACTCGTACACCTCACACATGACCCATGTATTGTTTTCCTAACATATCAAAATATCTGAATGCGTTTGTTCAATTTTCAGTTTTTCAGTAGTTGTTTTCACATAAAATTTTGTCTATTTCAAAAAAAAGAGAGACACATTGAGTGATACCGGCTACATCGTGGCACAGAATGTGGTAGGGATGACTCGTATGCATCAAAAATTACCCATCGGTCATTATACAAAATGATCAACCCAGTTTGAATGCGTTTGGTCAGTTTTCTATATGTCTGTTGCCATTTTCACTTAGAATTCTGTCAATTTTAAACAAAAGAGAAACACCGTGAGTGATACTAGTCTCACTAATCCTTGTATTGATACGAGGTTGACTCACACGCATTAACAATTACCCCTGGATTGTTCTCATAAAGTATCAAAACAATAATAATGGGTTTGGATGGTTTTCCATACGGTTGTTGTTGTTTTCTCTTAAAATTTTGTCAATTTTAAACAAAAGAGAGACACTCCGAGTGATACCGGTCACACTGTGCTTTTTATTTAGGCGAGGTTGTCTCATACACATAAATAATGAACCATGGATCGTTATTATAAATTATCAACATAATACTAATGAGTTTTTATAGTTTTCTGTATGTCCGTTGTTGTTTTCACATAAAATTCTGTCCATTTAAAAAAATGAAAGACACTTTGAGTGATATAGGCCACACTATTCCACATATTGAAGAAGGGTTGACTCATACATGTCCAAAATATCTCATGTATTGTTATACTAATGTATCAACACAATCCAAATGCATTTGGTCATCTTTCTATCTGTCAGTTGTTGTTTTCACTAAAAAATCGGTCCATTTTAAACAAAAGAGTGACACTTGGAGTGATACTGGCCAAAATTTGCCTCTTATTGAGGGAGGGTTGACTCTTTCACATAAAAAGGATGCATTTATCATTGTTCTAATGTATCTACACAATAAAAATTCATTGGGTGAGTTTTCTAAATGTTAGTTTTTTTTCCCATTAAAATTTGTCCATTTTAATCAAAAGATAGACATTTTGAGTGATATTGGTCACACCATGACTTGGTTTGAGTCAGGGTTGACTCATACATGTCAAAAAGGATCCATGGTTGGTTATCCTATAGTATCAACACAATAAAAATGTGTTTTTCAGTTTTTCATAAGTTCGCGGTAGTTTTCACTTAAAATTCTGTCCATTTTAAACCAAAGAGAGACACCTTGAGTGATACCGGTCACACCACGTAATGTCACATCCCTTGGGGCCCGTGCTGTGACTACCCCAACCCCCCTCCTATATTCCAGGGGCTAGAGACTAGCCCCAAATGCATAATTCCCAAAAAAATGGGAAGGCATTTCTTTTATAACCTCTAAACACACACACAAGCAAGCACACAACTGGATACGAAACACCATGTAAACTGTACAACCAAAGATTGATGAAATTAAAAGGGGCCAGAATACAAGCCCAACTAGAATGTACATGTACAACTGATGAAAAAATAAAGTTAGTATCAGGGTTGTCTTCTAAGGTTCCTACCTGAAGGGTAGGTACAGATCACCTCCTCAGTGCTCCTCGTCCGTCTGTCCCCTCCATGTACCAACTTGTCGTAGGGTCCACCTCCAGGTACCGTCTAGTCCTGGTACTCTTGGCCTCAGTCAGCGTTGTATTTCATCTACATCAAACACAACACAGTGTTGGAAAATTCCATGGATGGGCGAGAATAATGATACTTAATAGGGACCCCGAGACCCTCTAGGTCTGACAAAATCCAACAAGGATAAAAAACAATCTATTAAATCAACAGATATCCTTACATAGTTATATTCCCATACATATACCTAAGTTATCAATTAATCTATATCAATCATGAGGATAACACAAGGGTTTTGACTCTGCCCACGCCGGGATTTATTCAAGGGGTAGTATCAAGTAACATTCCGAATACGACGTCAAACACATCGGCTGCTGGATAACTCCTCCTATATTGAGTACAGTGGGACTGCCGCATCACATAGAGGTGCTTCCCAGTAACCTTGGACTGCTGAGGTACTCCTCCTGTCATGTACCTTGGGTCTGTCACATCACATAAATGTGCTCCCCACTATGGTACTACCGCGTAACATAGAGGCAATCCACTTGATAGCATACTGAGGTACTCCTCCTACCGAGTATTGTGGGTCTGCCGCGTCTCTTGGTAGCTCCCCACCATGGGTCTTCAACATCACCAAGGCACTCTCCACTAGGCCAGTTTAGTCACTCTGAGTCAAAACTGTCAGCAATCATCATGTCTTAGCCTGCCAGTATGTCTCCACACTTTGCTCGCTTTTCCTCCAGGAAGATCCTCTCCACAATATAATTTTCAATACTCCAACTATAACTAAGTCTCACTATTTGGTATCTCAAATATCCGTCACATCATAGGGGTATGTACATAATAGACGGAGCATCAATTAGACGCTCGGTCTGTTAGTTATTATCCTTTTAGACTCGGGGTCCTGGTTGGTTTCGTGTTCAATCCAATCTGACTGTTTCCCATCATAATTCAAAATTATAGTGGGGCATACTCAAAGTGACTATCTCACTCCTGGATTTTCAGAGTTGTTGATGGTTCATCCAATGGTGGTCTGGTGCCAAATTAATGGCCAAAAGAACGAAAAAAAGTTGTAGTGGGCTCTGGTCAGGTCCGACCCGGTCGGAAAAACTCATCCCGACCTAGCCTGCCCTGAACTGGTTCAGGTCAGGCTCAGCCTACTGGGAAGACCATCCCGTTGGGTTTGGCTCAATGGCTGCGAGGTGCCCTGGAGGTGGCTCGGCCTCTAAGGGTACCGTGAAGGTGGATCAGCCACAAAATGGCTTGGCCGCGAGCCGACTCATCTCTGGTCGACTTGAAAGGCCGCAGTGAGGGCGGGTCAGAGGGCAGTGGTGATGGCCTGGTAGTGACAGTGGCTTAGATCGACTTGGACAGCAACACGGCTCGGTAGATGGCAATGTGGTGGCTCGACACAGTGGACGAAGGTGGCGCAGTGGCTCGGCATAGCGGCGGCGCGACTCGGCAGATGGTGGTGTGTTGTCTCGACACAGTAGATGGTGGAAGCATGGTGGCTTGGAACGGTGGCTTGGTAGGGCGGCATTAGGGTGGCTCGACAGAGCGGTGACCTAGTGAGGTGGTTCGGCCTGCGGCGGTGCGAAGACTCGGTTCGGATGCGGGTGGCTCGACCGGCGCAGGGCTAGTCTGACCGGGAGGGCAATGCGCCGCAGGGCGGTACGGGTCATAGAGGTCGTAGGTGGAGGCACCATTGCCTTGTTCACCTTCATCTCCTTCCTCCATTTCGAAGAACATATCACAGAAAAATGATGTAGGGTACATGCCATGTTTTTTTTCTTGCACTATCCACGTTTAGAGTGATAGAAAGTGGTTCACAAAGAACGAAGCATGAACATGTAAGGAAGATATTTTAAAAAATCATTTGCAATAACCCTCGTCAAACTCTATTCCCAATACCGCAAAAGAATTATATTGGGAGAATATGGGAAGCGATAATAAAATATAAATAAACCCCTACCTAGTTTTCTTGATGACGTTGGTGCAAGAAGGCAATATTGTCGTTGTTTAATCGTAGATGAGGACATCCCATGTCCGAAGAAGTCCCGAGGAAGAAGGTCGAAGGGTGTCGGCATTCTTTATTGGCGTAGTGTTCTACATCGGTGGAGTGTTATCTATAGAAGAACTCATTCTTCGTTGAAGAGATTTCACCAAAGAGCTCTTTCCTCCCAATTCAACCAAAGATGCGAAGGATAATAGATTAAGTTCTCTATTTTATTTGTTGGCACAAATTCAAATTAGCCTAATCAATTAACTAGGTTGGCGTATTAATGGTTTGTGCATTGTAAAAATTAATGTGGAGGAATTCAAGAGGCTCTTCCACATTAATGAGGTGGGTTGAGAGATTTTTCTCCATAATGAGGGGAGTTCAAGAGGTTTAGGCGTAGGTTGGTTCCCACCACCATAACCTTTAATGGGAGGTTAAGGTTTGGTGGTCCCCACTTCTCAACATCCACAAAGAGGTTTAGTTCTGGTGGAACCCACCTCCCAACACCCACGTGGTTGTTGAAAATAAAAATAAAATGTCACACAATTTTATTTTTATTTTATTATTACAAGAAAAACTCCAAAAATAAATTTTCACCCTCGACAATCTTCCGTCGAGTTGAAAGTCTCCAATTGCGAATACCGGCACTACGAGTTCAACAGTGCCCTTGAATTTCAATTCCAAGCACCAACTCAATATCTATAAAAACCCACATGTAAGTTTACTAAACTTACCTAATCAAGAGTTCCGAAATTCATTCTGGGAATTCCAGGACTCAAAATCATGCACCGTCAATTTTTTCGAACTCGTAAAATTCCCATTTGTTTAAAAAAATTACACGAAAATTCTGGGTCATTACATTCTCCCCACCTCAGCGGTCTACTTCCCCGTAAGCCACAACTACAACTAGGTACAAAAGTGGGGGTACATAGCACGCACTAGAGCCTCCCACTCCCATTTTCACTCCTGGAGGTTCATGTTCTACCAGCGAACACGCACAAGTGGTATCTACTGTCAACAAAGGACCCACTCATGTCGATCCTCAATTTCTACTGGAACCTTCATAAAAGTTGACCCATTGTCGACATCAAGCTCTTCATGGTCTATGATGTGAGAAGGGTCATACACATTTCTCCTCAGCTGGGATTAGTGGAATATGTCATGCAATCAGTGCAACTAAGGTGGAACAGAAAAGAGGTATGCCACCTTGCCAACTCTGCTGAGAATATGAAAAGGTCTGGTGAACCTTAGAGATAACCTTCCACCTCATCCAAATCTCCCTAGACCTCGTCAGGGTGAGACTCTTAGAAAGACGTGGTCACTATCCTCGAACTCCATAGGTCTCTGCCTCCTGTAGGTATATGACTTACACAAACTTTGTGCAGTCTTTATATTCTCCTGGATGATCTTCACCTTCTCTGTGGAAGCCCGAACTATCTCTGGTCCCAGAAGTGTTGACTCCCCTGGGTCAATACAGCAGAAATGTGATATGCATGGTCACACATATAACGCCTCATAAGGTGTCATCCTAATGGTGGAGTGATAGTTATTGTTGAATGAAAACTCAATCAAAGGAAAGTGATCCTCCCAGCTACGACTATAGTCTAGGACACAAGAACACAACATGTCCTCGAGGGTCTAAATGGTCTGCTCAGACTGACCATCCATCTAAGGATGTAAAGCGATGCTCAAATGAAGTTTCATCTCGAAAGCCTCTTGCAACCCCTTCCGTAGTCGGGAAGTAAAATGTGCATCACGATCAGAGACAATTGTCGAGGGTACTCCATGCAACATCACAATCTCCTGTACATAATGGCGTCCCAAGCTCTCAAATAAACCCTGATCTCTGATCAGTAGGAAGTGGGCTAACATAGTGAGTCAGTCATTGATCACTATAATCGAGTCATTTTCCTTGGATGTGCATGGAACTCCTATCATTAAGTCCATGGATATCTCATCCCACTTCAACTTTGGTAACTCTAAAGGTTGAACCAAGCCAGCTGGTACCTAATGCTCCACCATCACTTGATGACAAGTGAGGCACCAAGAGACAAACTCTACAACTACTTTCTTCATTCCTGGCCACCAGTGCTGCCTTCAGATATCCTTTTACATCTTCTCCACTCTTGGATGTACCGCTAGATGGGATGTGTCGAACTCCCTCAATAATTCCTCATGAAGTGCCACTGGTATGGTGGTATGTCCTCTGAAGAGGATGACATTCCCCCCACTATTAAAAAATACATAAGGTGCCTGCCTTGGTGATTTCTGAGCATGTCAAGCCTCACAGTCAAAGTCCCCACGCTGCGCCTCCCTGACTCGCTGATGAAGTGGATAAGAGAGTATATGAGACTGAAGGAAAGATACTCCAACACGTTCCATGAAGGATATCGTCAAAGCAGCCAGCTGCTCCTTCACTTCACTTAGTAGCTGTATACCAGACCACCTGCTGAGTGCATCTGCTACAACGTTCCCATTACCAGGAGTGTAGACTATCTCAAAGTCATAGTCCCGGATGAACTTTGTACAACATCGCCATCTCAGAATCAGGTCCTTCCAATAAAAGATATACCTGATACATTTGTGAATATAGTACATGGTAAAACTCTGTCCAGTCAGATAGTTTCGCCACATCTTCAAGGAGAAGACCACTACTTCTTACTCCAGGTCATGGGTAGCATAGTTATTCTCATGTTGTGTCAGCCATCAAGAAACATATGCGATCAATTTAGGCTCCTACATCAGGACACATCCGAGCCCTATCCCTGAAGTGTCACAGTATACTATGTACCCTACATCTTCCTCTGGAAGCCTCTATATGGGGGAACTAATCAGACTCTTCGTCAGCTCCGAAAAACTCCACTGGATTTGTCTAACCAAACGAAGGGTTTCCCATTCTTCGTCAAGGATGATAGTGGTGAAACAACTCTGGAGAAATATGGCACAAATATCTGGTAGTATACTTCCCAGCCTAGAAAACTACGTACATCTGTTACACTCTATCGTGGCTCCCAAGAAATTACCACCTCAATCATCACTGGATCTACTGCAACACCAGCCTCTAATATGGAATATCCCAGAAAGTGAACCTATCGGATCCAAAACTAGAACATTTAGAGATTACCATAAAGATGGTTCTCTGAGAGTGTATCTAGTACTACGTGAAAATGATAGCCATGCTCCTCCTCATTAGTCGAGTATATAATAATATCGTTGATGAAGAACACTACAAAGTGATCATGGTATGGATGAAAGATTATATTAATGAGTCTCATGAACACTGCCGGAGTGTTGGTCAGGCCGAATGGCATAACAATGAACTCTTAATGGCCGCACCGACACTTGAAGGCCATATTCTCCAAATCCTCATCTCATACTCTGAGCTAGTGATATCCTGATCAGAGGTATATCTTCGAGAACTACCTTGCTCCCTTCAACTGTTCAAATAGGTCGTCAATCCTCTAGAATGGGTAATTATTCTTCACGGTCACCTGGTTCAGGTGCCGATAGTCAACACAAAGCTTCAAGCTCGAATCCCCCTACATGGAGAATAGAATCAGGGTTTCCAAAGGAGAAATAATTGACTAGATGAATCCCTTCCCATGTAAGTCCTCTAGCTACACACGCAGCTCACGAAGCTCTATGGGATCCATTCGATATGCCGGTGTAGATATCAGTGCCATCAGAGGGTGCACGTCAACGTAAAAGTCCACCTATATGTGAGGAGGTTGACATATAACATCATCTGGGAAAACATCCATGTTCTGGTCCACCACTACAGGATAGCTCGGACTCTCCACAACAACTGCTCCATGGGTAAGGCTAGCCAACTAATGTTTAATCGGCTATACCCTCCTCCATGTAAGATCATCATGCACTACATAGGCTTCCTTCTCGCTGGTGAAGGTAAAAATGGTCCCATCCATGCGAACACATTGAACATTGCACCTTATATAGTATATCTGACCATGGACTGTAGATAACCAATCCATAAACAAGATGACGTCATAAGTCCTCGATGCAGCTACTCGGAGATCCTAGCCAAATCTATCAGCTCCTTGAGTAAGCTCGCACTACCAGAACCAGTGCGTAATCATCGAATCTAGTCCTGTAGGAGACTCTAGCCTTATGGATTGAGGCAACGGCTCCATTGGAATCTCTGATCTCTGAACGAGGTGGTGGAAATAAAAGAATGATTGGAGCTGGTGGCTATAAGTAATGCAGCTAAGGTGGAGAAGACATAGATCATACATCGTATCATCACTGGAGCACCGTGATCATAGGCCTCGACTTCCTGGAGAAGAGCTCTCCCCTATCCACCTGCTCCCTAGGGTTGGGGTAGAAATCCTGATAGTGGTGGAGGTAACATATCAAATCATCGCCCACAACCAGATGCATTACCAGCTTCTCTGCCATGTCCGCCTGCTCTAGTAAAAACTCCTCGGTCAAACCTCTGTCTCTGCCTAGTTGGTCTATCGACTATCTTTTGATCATATGAATGATAGTTCAGATAGTCACAAGCCATATGAAAATTCCCACCACATCCATAACACTACCTTCTCATGGCATGAATAGCTCCGCTTCGAGATCCTCGCACAACCGATCTGGAGTCATGTTGTCACCCACCTGTAGGTCTGGTCTTCATGGACCTCTTTGACATCTGTCTAATACCAACTGCAGAAGTCTCCGATACGTGATGAAGGGTAGTGGGTCTCACCACTGGTGACTTCTCAACAAGAAATATCCCATCCATGAGGGATCTCTCTAACCCCCTACCTGTGTCGGGATTCTAAGTGAGACCACCGAAGCCCTGATCTCCCACCTTAGTCCCAGCTCTAAGTTATGGGCCCAGATGAAAGGGTCCCGCACCATATATACAGAGTAGCGTGAGAGGTCAGTGAACCTCACTGAATAATGAGCTAAAATCATTATTCCCTTCTACAGATTATGAATCTCTTGAATGAGCACTGCATAAAGAGTCGCTGAGACAAACTCTGCCCGAAAGAAGCTCTCGAAGTTTTCCAAGAGAGGTGTCACCTCATCGTGAGCATGGAGCATAAAGTTCCACAATCTTCCCACTACTGCCTGTAGAAGGCTAGTAGCAAGAATCACTATGAGATTGGATGGGGTTCCTAAAAGTCAAAAGACTCTCACCACAGACTCCATCCAATCCCCATCCACCTGTGGATCCATATCTCCCCTGAACCTAGGTGGCATATTGTGCTAGAACCCATGAAACTCTCTCATGCGGTGTGCACCGTCTGCTGCTAGGGTTGGTGGAATCGGTGGCCCAAAAGGGAATGGTACCGCTGGTGCCTCAACTGCAAAAGGGACCTACACTGAGGCCTCATTGATTGGTGGGCTATCAATGCGTACAACTCTTGGAACTATAGCTGGCTGTCTACGTGGAGGAATCCTGAAAAGAAATAAGTGTGCCAGGGTAAAAAGTCATACCTGGTGAGTTAAAAGTTTTACCTGGTGAGCTGACTCAAATGATCAAAAAGAAAACTCTTGAAAACACACACGCAATCAGTGTTTTTGTGCAATGAGTCAGAAATCAGAAGTCAGGGTCCTTTTATATGGATATGGCAGCCGCTGCACCAACACTGGACTCCCCGAACTGAAAACCACACTCAAAACACTTAAAAATATTTCTCCACACAGGAAAAAAAATCATATTCCTAGTTTTTCAGGAGAACCAACCTCCTATGATGCCAATTTGTCACGATCTGTCCCCCAGGGCCCCTGCCGTGACTACCCCAAGCCTTCCTTCAATAGGCCAGGGGATGGAGACTAGAACCAAAGGAGTATTTCCCTAAAACTGGTAAGGCATTGCCTTTATAAACAACAAACACACACACAAGAAAGAACACATCTAGATACAAAACACCAAGTAAACTGTATAAAAAATATTGTTGAAAGTAAAAGGGGATAGAATAAAAGACTAACTGGAAGGTACAAGTAAAACAGAAGAAAAGGGAAAGCCAGCTACTGGGTCTTCCTCCGAGGTTCCTACCAAAAGGGTAAGTATAGATCTCCTCATTAGCACTCCCCGCCCGCCCATCTGCTCTATGTACCGACTTGTCGTAAGGTCCACCTCCAGGTACCATCCATTCTTGGAACTCTCAGCCTTAGTCAGCACTGTATGTCGTCTGCATCAAACACAATAAGGTGCGGGCATAACCCATGCAAGGGTGAGTATAACAATACACGGTAGGGACCACGAGACCCTCTATGTCTCCCAAAATCCAATAAGGATAAAAGTGAAGGTATGAAATCAAAAGATATTCGTAAATAGGTATATGACCCAACATATACCTAAGTTTTGAAGTAATCCATCTCAATCATGAGGAAAACACCGAGGTTCTGACTAAGCTCATTCCAGGATTTATTCATGGGGTAGTATCATGTATCATTTTGAACACAACGTCGAACTCCTTGGCTGTTGGAGAACTAATCCTCTATAGAGTATAGAGGGATTACCACATCACACAGAGGTGCTTCCCACTAACCTTGTACTATTTATTTACTCCTCCTGTCGAGTATCATGGGTATGTCAAGTCACACAGAGGTGCTCCCCGCCGTGGGTCTACCACGTCACATAGAAGTACTCCCACTCATAGCCTTCTGAGGTACTCCTCCTATCGAGTATCGTGGGTATTCCGTGTCCCAAAGGTGCTCCCCACTATGGGTTTTCTGTGTCACCAAGGTGCTCCCCATTGGGCCAGTCGAGTCACTCTGAGTTGAAACAGTCAGGAGTTGTCTAGTCTCAGCCAGCCACTAGGTCTCCGCACTATGCTCACTCGTCCTCCAGGAGGATCCACACCACAAGCTACATGTTGATACTAAAACTGTCATGAAGACCCAAAAATAAGTATTTCAATGGTCTGCCACATCATATGGTTTTCAACGTAATAGATGACACGTCAATCGGACGCCCAGTCTTTTAGTTATTAGCCTTTTAGTCTCAGGGGCCCGTTTGGATTTGTGCTTGATTTAACCTGACCATTTAACATCATAAACCAAAATTCCAGTGGGATATACTAAAGGGGACCATCTCTATCCATGATTTCTAGCACCACTTACATTTCTTCAAACGGACTTTTGGTGACAAGGTTCTGTCCAAAAAAATGTAAAATAGTTCTAGTGGGATCGGGTCCGGTCTGACCCGATCGGACCTACTCGGCCTGACCTAGCGGGACCCGCTGGGTCCCGTTTGGCCTGATGTCCATGAGGGGCCATGGAGTCAGCTCGGCCTCAGAGGGTGCTGTGAGGGTGGCTCGGCCACGGAACGGCTCAGCCAGGGGTCGGCTTGGCTCGGGGCGGCTCGCAAGGCCATAGTGAGGGTGGCTCCGACGCCTCAGAGGGCCGCGGTGATGGACCAACGATGACAATATCTCATCTCAGCCTGGACAGTGGCACGACTCAGCGGACGGATGTACGGTGGCTCAGCATGGTGAATAGAAGTGGCGCGGCAGCTCGACACGACGTCGACGCAGCTCGACAGATTGTGGAACGCCGGCTTGGCACGATGGATGGTGAGGGTGCGACGGCTCGACACGTCGGCTTGGAACGTTGGCTCGGCACAATGGCTCGGCATAGCGGCATCGTGACAGCTTGTCATGGTGGTGGCACGAATAGGGGGTTCTTCCCGGGGTGGTGTGGCGGCTAGGTCCGGCCACGGGTGGCTCGGCCGGGAACGGGGCCAGTTCGGCCAGGAGGGCGAAGCGCTGCGGTGCGGTGCGGGTCATGGAGATTGCGGGTGGCGGAACCTTTCCTTCATCTCCATCATCACCTTACTCCATTTCTAGGAACACATCAATGAAGAATGACGTAGGGGTCGGGGTATTCAAGTTTGGCCCGCACCCTCTGCATTTAGAGTGATAGAAAGCGGTTCCCAAATAACAATGCATGAACGTGTAAGAAAGATATTTTAAAACATCATTTCCCACAACCCTCATCAATCTCTATTCCCAATCCTATAAAAAAATTATAAGGGTAAAACACGGGAAGTGACAATAAAATATAAATAAACCCCTTCCTTGTTCTCTTGATGATTTTGGCACAAGAAGGAAGTACGATGGTCGATTCGCCGTAGGTGAGGACGTTCCATGTCGGAAGAAGTCCCGAGGAAGAAGGTCGAAGGGGGCCGACTTTCCATGTTGGCGGAGAATTCTTCATTGGTGGAGCATTCATAATCGAAGAACGTAGTCTTCATTGAAGATATTTCTCCCAAGATCTCCTTCCTCCCAATTCCACCAATTATTCCGAGGGTAATATATTATGTCCTCTATTTAGTTTGTTGGCACAAATTCAAATTAGCCTAATCAATTAATTAGGTTGGATTATTAATGGTATTTGCATTTCCACAATTAATGTGGAGGATTTCAAGAGGCTCCTCCACATTAATGAGGGGTGATGAGATATTTTTCTCCATAATGAGGGGAGTTCAAAAGAATTTGGCCTTAGGTGGTCCCCACCACCATAACCTCTTATGGGAGGTTAAGGTCTGGTGGTCCCCACATCTCAAATTCCACATGGAGGTTTAGTTCCGGTGGACCCCACCTCCCAACACCCACATGGGTGTTGAACATAAAAATAAAATGTCACACACTTTTATTTTTTATTTTATTCTTACAAAAAAACCAAAAAACTAACTTTCACCCTCGACCATATGTCGTCAAGGTGAAAGTATCCTTAAGAGAATAATGGCATTGTGAGTTCAATGGTGCCCTGCGATTTCAATTCCATGCACCAGTTCGAAATTTAGAAAAACCCACTCACATATTTACTAAATATACCCAAAACAAGTTCATAAATTCATTCCAAAAACTCCGGGCCCCAAAATCACGTGTCGTCAATTTTCACAGACTCGTAAAATTCCCATTTATTTTGAAAACATTACTTGGAAATTCTGGGTCTTTATAAAACATGCCTCAGATTCAACTGGGGTTGACTCATAGAGGGCATAAAAGATCCATGGATGGTTCTCCTAATATATCAACACAATATGAAAGTGTTTGGTCTGTTATCTCTAATTCATTTGTTGTTTTCACTTAAAATTTTGTCCATTTTAAACAAAAGAGATACACTTTGTGTGTTACCAGCCACACCGTGCCTTAGATTGAGAAGGTTTTGAAAAATACTTGTCACACATGACCCATGGATTGTTGGTCTAATGTATCAACACAATCTAAATACTTTATGTCAGTTTTCCGTATATGAGTTGTTGTTTTCGCTTAAAATTATGTCCATTTTAAACAAAGGAGAGACACTTTGAGTTATAACGGCCAGATCGTGCCTCAGATTTAGGTGTGGTTGACTCGTACAGAATGAAAATGACCCATGGATTGTTCTCTTAATGTATCAACACAATAAAAATGTGTTTGGTCAGTTTTTCCTATGTTACTTGCTGTTTTCAATTAAAATTCAGCCCATTTTGAACAAAAGAGAGACACTTTGAGTGATACCGGCCACCCTATCCCTTTGATTGAGGTGGGGTTGACTCGTACATGCCACCCATGAACCATGGATAATTGACCTAAATTATAAACCCAATATGAATGTGTTTGGCCTATTTTCCATTTGTCACATGTTGTTTTTTCATAAAACGTTGTCCATTTTAAACAAAAGAGAAACACTCTGAGTGATAATGGTCACACCATGCCTCGGATTGAGTTGGGGTTGACTCGTACACATCACAAAGGAACCATGGATAGTTTTGCTAAATTTAATGCATTTATGTGTGGGGGGAGACCTTGTGGAGGAAGGATGTTCCAAAAATGTTCATTTTCTTATTATGGTTAATCAAAAAATATTCCATTTCTACCATTGAAAATGTTCAACGCATGGTAATCATTTTGAAATCTTGATGCTCATACTGTAGTCAATTTAGGGAACAAACGCTTACTTGTATTTTCTTTGAATAAGAGTTGGAATGCATGATATGATGGTATTTTAGAGATTATACTGGTTTTTCTTATCCCAATCCCAAAGAAAAGTGGTTCATCATTCTTGCATGTCGCTAGTGCATTTCATCTATTTAAATGGATAAATTACTCATTAGAGAAATCATTTTTTATTTAATAACAATTACAATTTTATTACGAACAATTACATACAACAATGTTTCATATTTTGATCTCCATGAACCCCTCTCAAAAATTCCCACCAATTTTACACATCCCCGTGTCAGATAATAATGCTATTTCTGTATAATATTCCATCAAGTATGCAGCCCACTTGTTTTTGAACAAATCTATATCATCTTGGAGTATGAGACTTCTTGACTGTCATATTCATACTGTAAAATAGTTAAATAAATAAATAGTCAATAATTTAAATGAAATAGCTGTTGTTTTTTAAAATACCTATTTTTGGATGCCAGTTTGTTGATGGAAAATGATCTCTCTCATAAATTTTCAAACATAATATCTGCAACCATTATCGTTTGATTATTTTTGATACTACAAAAACATTGATCATTATGAGAACAGGTAACTTGTTTTGATATGTTCTTGGATAGTGAAATTTTTTTATATATAACTAGATACTTATCCAGACATAGTACTTTCTCACCTCATTATACATTTCCCCTGTCCTCATTCCATTTTTAGATGATATTGATACACCACACTATCATAACATAATCCTCAGTAAAAGATAATATAGATCATATAACAAGATGTTTAGTCCTAAAATGTAGGATTATGTGTCTTATAGATTGAAAAACTCCATCTTGTGTGGTGGGTCTATTGGATATGCTTTCATTGAATCTAGAAAATAAATCTTTGGAGTATCCATGTTCACCTCAATTAGCATTTAATGTGGCCCAAAAAAAAGAATAAGTAATGAAATAATTGAGAATATAATTGATATTCTTTATTTATATAGTTTTACCCCTGTATGGTTGGAATTAGGGAGATTCTGTCAAATGGTATCTTTCATTAAAATGTTTTCAATAGGACTTTCCCTATTTCATCCCATTTGATGGCTCATATTTCGTTAGTTGGATCGATGTGGTATGATGGCTAACAAGTCTGAATTTGGGATCATGGGAAAATTCCTTCAAAATGTTTTCATATATACACCTACCAATAATATAAAATTTATTTAGTCAAAATTATCACCTTATATCAGTTTTGAGAAAATCAATTCATAAAAACATCTCTCATATATAAATTTACAACTGTGATGCCTGGCCTACCATATTCATGGATGTCATTTACATTTTCAGCAGTAATTAAATCTTAAATTTCCTCACCATATATTTTCTTTCCAAACACAACTGTATGACTACTACCACTTGTTATCATCGTATCCACCTAGTTCTTCAATGCTAGCACATGTGGATAGAGAACATGCAGTGTTATTGTGCATTCAATAGACCTTTTGGATCGGATGGTCAATCCATTAGAAGCATTTGAGCCCACTATTTTTTCCACCCCTCCCCTTTCTCATTCTATAATAAAATTCATTGGTTCAGACCTTTTTTGATTAATTGTTAAAGGTTTATCGTGAAAAAATGAAAATAAATACCTCTTTTCCCACATGTACTCTTACGAGTTGTGACAACCATGAAATGAATGTCCCAATAGCCTTTTCGACCTTATGAATATAATTATCATCAATGGGAATAAGTAGCTCTGCATTTGGCTCATAAGCTTCAGTAATCGTCACAATCTGATGATCTATTGGAAGTGGTCTATTATGCAGCTTCTCCTATGGGATGTTGAACACTGTAGCCCTCACTACAAGGTGATAGGTTGGTATTCAAAGATATAAATCATAGTCATTATCACCATGTAGAAGATTAGTATAGGAAAAGTATTAGTGTTTGTCTAATTCATATTTTATGGGAATAATTATTAGAATATTGATTAACAACGCTAAGATAGCTCCTGGAGGGTAATGGCTCGCCTTCAAGCTGGTGGGGGTGGGGCGGGATCTTCACACACTAGTTTTTCCTGAGTTATGTCTTCTCATTGCTTCTCACCCATAAATGTTTCTAGAAAATCCCCCTATCATTGATATTGTTCTTCAATAGTTGATAATATTTCTCTCATTTGTTTCATTTCTTCATTTCTATCATCTGTTTGTTTTTTTCTTAAAATGTACACAAGGTGTCACCCCAAACCCCACACCTCTGACATGACCATATTGTTCTGGATGCTTAAAAGCCATCGATAATAGGTCTGTATCTGTTATAGGATAATTTATTCCTATGATTGTTGGATATTCGAAAATAAGTAATTTTTATTACGTAATAACAATTCAAAACAAAACATTTTACCATGTCATACCTACATATATTCCCCACACTTTTTGTGTCTGTTCATCTACTAGATTCCCTTCTTTATTCACTTGTGACTACTTCCATATCATGTGATGTGGTATGAAAGTGTATCTGGATTTAGACTCATCAATCTACATATAAATAAAGAAAGAAAATTATGATTTTTTCTCGTTGAGAATTACAATATTATTGTAAATTTAAAATACTTTCCATTTTCATGTATAGTGAAGTGTACCCAATGCATTCTTTACAATATGGGTATGTTGGTTTTGATGCATGTTCCTTATTTTTTGTATTGAGTTACTGTTTCATAAATGAAATATTGATAATCACTGTTTTGAATACATTTATCATCAAACAACTAATTATCAAACACAATGTACCTAGAACTTTTCATCCCAATGGTGGGATATAAATGAATCCCATGCTTCTTGGGATATCAGGTGAGCATAGACAAAGGGTTCGTGTGGGTTTATTTTACATTTGGAATCTTTCTGGTAAAATTTTATTATAATACTGGGAAAACCTCGATGAATCCTTCCTAAAAATCCTTGGTACATAATTCTTGTGTGAATCACCTATTATAAATTTACTCTACAAGATATTGAGAATATAAAGACTTTGTTTCATTATTTTATTAGATATTTAATTGAAGAACTATCACAATGTTACCGTAATTTCATCCTAGACCACAATTTTTATCTCTGAAACAACATGATTCTATGAATCTTTTTCAATCGACACACATAGTCAAGTGATAATTCCAATGTAACTACTAAACATAGCCTTTTTGGGATTCACATGATGGCCTCTTACATTCCATCTAGCCAACAAATTTGATGCCTTGGATTTTTGCCTAACATTTTTTGGCTAACACCGTCAAACTACGACACACCTGTGTTTTTTCGGTGTTGATCTTCTTCCCCGACCATTTCATTGATATCATCAAAATCAATATGTTCATCTGAAATGGTCGTAATAGCAAGTGATAATGGTTATTGGACCTCAACACTAGGAGCCACAATAGGTTTAGAAAAATGTAGATGTTATGCACTGTGATCAGCAGCAGCAGTAGTAGTAGCTTGAGAGATTGTTCAGCCTCAAGGTTAGGAGCACGAGAATGTGCAGAAGTCATTATCTGCAAAAGTGGTTGAATAGTTAATTTAGATTACATAAATTCAGTAATTGTAAGATATTACATGAGATAACATGATATATATTACAAACCAATTATTACCTGTTTATTGAACACTCTTTCATTTTTTTCAAAGGATGAAGGGATTTGGAAACTCTATCAACTATCCAAATCCCTTAATTTTGGTCTCCTCTAACATACAAAATGTCATTTACATTAGGACCACTATGAAAGTATTTTTCCATACCACTGAAAGGATCACCGTCAATTGAATTTTCATCGGACCCTTTAGTAGTTTTGGACAATTATAGAATAATCGACCCCTTTCAGTTTGTGGGATATAGAACATAAAATTCTCATACTGCTTCTGATTCCATTATAAACTGTATGTCTTTATACAATTCATTACTAAAATTAACTTTCACAAATCCCAATTCGTCGATTTTAACACCACTATTTTTATCAACCCATTTTCATTGGGAAATCGGCAATTGGAATGTCGTATATTCCAACTGCCATATTTTTTTTATACCACCAAAGTATAACCTATTTGCATAAATTGGATTTCTCTCTATACTACCAGAAACATGCATCGCTTCACCCACAAGTATAACTCCACAATTTCGCATGGTACTATCCTCATCATGTTCACTTGTATAGAATTTATAACCATTAATTCCAAAACCATTATAAGATAATACATACACACTTGGTCAGGAGGCTAGCTATAAAAGTCGTTCTGAAATTGAATTCAGATTTTCATCTAACTTCTTAAAAATATGGTCCTGAAAACATCCTATAAACTGGTTATTATGTGTAGTTGATATCCATTATTCATACCTTGGTGGATTTCACTAGCTAAGAATTTCTTTGTGGGTTTCTATATATAGAGAAACCTATAAACTATTTCGAAAAACATAATGGTGGGAATGATCCATATCTGTAACATGGATTGTCACAACATCCCTTCTAGAAATTCCCTCACCCTCAATGAGTATAGTGTGACAAGAATTCGGGAGACCAATTATTTTCACATCAGATAGGTATTTGGTACAAAATTCAATGTCTTCTTCAATAATAAATCACTCCACAATACAACCCTCTAATAAACTTTTATTTTTGACACAAGCTTTCAAAATCTTCATATACAGTTCAATGGGATATATCCATCTATAATGAATAGGACCAAAAAGTCAAATCTCCCTCACCATGTGAACCTTCAAATGAACTGTCATATCATAGAATAATTGTGGGGCAAACATTTTTAATCACATAATATGATGACAATTTCTATTTCTATAGAAAGAAATTTCTTCGGGTCTAAAACTTTTCAGTATATATCTTTGAAAATGATAAGATGTTTGGTTAACGTATGATGAATATTCTTGGAAAAAAGGCAACATAAAGTTATTTTGAATTTAATCTTGTATTAAAACATGGCAGTCATGTGATTTAAAACCATTTAACCTCAAATAATTCATTCAAACTATGTTCTTGATATTTGATTAATACCCCTATGGATCCATTATATCATCAAAGAAGTGTTAAAACTGATATCTCTCTTCAATGGAAAGAGTGTAAGTAGCTGGAGGAAAAAAATTCGATTTTCACCTTTCACGGGAGACAACTCTTCTCATATTCCTGTGTTAACCATGTCTAACTGTGCCTTAATTCCATCCTTTGTTTTTCTAAGGGGATTTATCAATGTTCTAATTACACTGTCACATACATTTTTCTCCACATGCTTCACATCAAGAAAAATAATGAGGTACAGAAAATATTAGTACGGATATTCAAAGATTTTTGTAAAGTTTTTAAAAAATGATCTACCAAAAACAGTGTTCGCATATTTTACTTTCTCACAAACATGATCACCTGTTAGTAGAGATGGTTTTGTGCATTGTTTTGAAATTCTATTGAATGATGTCGTCCAACATCGGTACTTATGCTGAATGGGTAGAAATATACGATGTCCTAGAAACATAGATATTGATGAATGTTTAAAACTAATTGATTTTGTATCTTCATCACACATGGGACACCCTTGAGTTCCTTTAATGCCATATCCTGGAAAATTTCTATAATCAAGGAAATCATTTATCATCACATACAACGCCGATCTCAATGTGAAGTATTAAAAATTATAAGCATCAAACAAAATAACACTTGAATCCCACAGTGACCTTAAATCCTCGATCAATGGAGCTATATAAACATCAATATCATTACCTGGTTGTTTTGGTCCGGATATATGCATAGATAACATGATGAATTTCCATTTCATGCACAACCAGGGTGGAATGTTATAATTTACAAACATAATAGGACATCTACTTTGAGTGCTACTTTGAAAAACATAAGGATTAAATCCATTGGTAGGTAAT
This sequence comes from Viscum album, assembly GCA_963277665.1. NCBI lineage: Eukaryota > Viridiplantae > Streptophyta > Magnoliopsida > Santalales > Viscaceae > Viscum > Viscum album. The sequence continues at coordinate 1,207,780,985 of OY728163.1, read as the reverse complement.
GCAAGTCAAAGGTTTCCCCACTCATTTTTAAATTCATGATAGTCAGGATCAATTATCTTTCATTGAGGATAGTTGGCTGGGTTATTTAATTTTCCATATTTATTTCTTTAATCTGCATTCCATGACAATTGTACTATAGTTTCTTCACTTCCATATAGATTCATAAACCATGGAATGATTGGAAAGTACCACAAAACATTCACAGGACTAGATTCATCTTTCTTGTATCGAGAAGCACCACACATTAGGCATTTTGTAAGTGATGTTTTCTCTTTCCAAAAAAATATACAGTCCTTCTAGCAGGCATATATTCTTTTAGAAATCATACCCATAGAGTATAGTATTTGTTTAGCATCATATGTCCACCTTAATAGCTCATTATCTTTCTGAATCATGTCATTCAATAGAGCATGCAGTTAAGTAAAACTGACATCACACCATCCATTGCCTAATTTCAATTTATTTAACTTTCGTACTACAGACAATGCGGTATATTTAGTGAGACCAGCATATAATTGAGTATTTGCATAGTTCATTAACTTCTCAAACAATTTTGGGCATTCACAGAGTTCATCTTCAACAATCCTGGTCATTTCTTCAATTTGATCTTCATCATCATTGATATCTCTAATCACATCCTCCATACCAACTTCTTCATTATCTATATTTTTAATCATATCTGATGATCCATAAAACACAGTTTTATCACAGCAAGTAGATACATTCGATTTTTCTCCATGTTTATTCAAGCATTTAAAACATGATATATTCTGTGACATGTCAAATATTCTTCCGACTACTCTGGAGTAATTATCTTAGAATAAAAACAATGTAGACACAGACAAAGTATTTGAGAAGTATCCTTTGCATGATCCTTTGCAAACATGATGTACTCTCTCACTCCATTATCATACTCTGTTGTAAAAATATTAGAATATGTCCAATATTTATTCATCTCCATCCTATTTGAATCTCAAATATTATTATTCATGATTAAAATACACGAAAAATGAGTTCTAAATGTAGTATAAGAAAACCAACTCCTTATAAAATTAATGATTAATAGAGCCTAACCATTTCCAATAATGATTTTGAAATCAACCGAACTAGGATAGACCCCCCATATAAATCAACACACCTTCCACCCCCCTTAAAAATTGTTCTAGCACCGAACACCCATACAGAAATACATTAAATATCCTCTTAACCACCCCTTCCATCCAGCTCATTTATAATAAAATAATAACATTAAACATCCCAAAACTAGTAACCAAACTCAAATAAAATGAAAAAAAACACGATACTATTTTGATTAGAAAAATATTATAGTAGATACATTTCCAAACACAAAGGGGTTGGTGGGCGAGAAAAATAACATAGGTTTAACAAGAATTACTACGGAATATTTGAGGTTTTGTTACCCAAATTAACATAAGAAATAGAAAATTATGGTTAGTGAACGTAAATTATATCATGAGCATATAAAGGATATGAAATAACTCTCACTCACCTTCCCCAAACTTGTAACTAATATCCAGAGACAATTTATACATCCATTATTTAAAAAAGCACATTCTCATACAAAGGGATAAACAACAGTCCCTTAATGTTTAAAAAACAACACATGAGGGGTTAAAAGTATCAAATAGTGATAAAAAAATCTTTCACAAAGGGGTGAATTGTTCCAGGGTAAATCAAGAGGGCCAATCAAGATTTAAAATATAAAATATACAAAGTTTAATCTTGAAATTTACCATAAAAATACAATAGAATTCCAATCCAGTTAACAATTCATAAATCCTCACTTAATATAAATAGAAAATTAATTAGAATCAGAATCATACCATAAAAACATTTCCAAGAAATCATTTAAATAATTTTTCTTTCTCATTGAAATATGAAACAATCCAAAGAAGGCTCCATAAACCATACTCTACCAAAACTCAATTCCTTGAATTTCATTGAAATATCCATTTTCCCAAAAAACCATTTTCGATTTTTACTCACATCAAAACCCTATTCAAATACATTTTCCATTAACCATGCATTTGAAAAATTTCATTTCCTTGAAATTGTACGATATAATACAGTTAATAATCCAACATCCTGGGTCAATCCCCTTTTGAAAAATCAAACATAAACTAAGAATAATTTCAAAACATGACTTTCAAAATTTCAAAAACATACAAATTGTATTTAAATATTCACAACAAGTCAATCATGCTAAATTATTATGTTTCCTTTTTAAAACCTTGTCATTGAAAATATTTTCACCCATTTCAAATGACCCATAATACCCATACTATAAAGTATTAAATTTCAACACACACAAAACAGAACTACTTCCTTTATTAAAATTCATTTGAAACACATAGGCATGCAAAATAATAGAACCAACACACCTTAATAGATCAACTATCCACCCCAAAACACACCACGTCAAATACACAAAATAATGCATATGATGTAATATAATATAAATTGTAGAATATAGATAAAGGGTACCCCAAATCACTTTACTGCTTCTATGAGACTCTCACACGCAAACGTCAAACATCCTGATGCTCGTGTCTCTTCCATATACCACATCAACCCACAAGAATGATAACATCACATATTGCCCATAGACACCAGGGCCATAAAATAATAATCACTATCACATCCAAAGTAGTAGGGTATTTTGAACATGTATAGACACAACTTTATTTCCTCCTCCTACCGTGGATGAACCCCACCTAATTCCTCCCCATAAGAATGATCATATCACACCTTGCACAAAAACAATTGGTCCGCCGCCCCACATGAATGGTCACATAACACCAAAAAACACATGGGCCACCACCCCAAAATCATGTTCACATGTCCCCTGAAAGAATATGGGATACCACAACCACCATCTAATTAACTAACCAACATTCACCCATCACATCCTATAAAATACCTACCTCATCTGGAAGAGAGAGAAAGAAAGTGTGGGTACCCAAAAATCTATCATCCTCGATGTATTTTAGGAAAAACACTGGTCACATGACTATTTTGGATTCAAAAGATAGTGCTGGACATTTGTATGGTGCATACATTAATCATGAATAATATAAAACTATGTACATATAACCACACACACAAGCCCAACCTATGGGGTTTTTACCAAATGTATACCATCTCACAAAATTGCCACTATTGTTTCCACCTCTAAATGCATAACACTACACAATAATCCACAATCCTTATTTCACATTTCCAAAAAATTCATATTATCCAACCAATTCCTTTCATTATTTTTCATCATCCAAATTTAACCACACAACCCACCATTTAATTAATTTTCAGGTGATTCCATCCCATTAACCAAAAAAACCCATTCCATTTAAATCATTATTAAAAAATTATTAATTCCATCTGTACCAAATAATTTAGCACAAAGAAACCATAACCTCACCACCTCAAAAAGCACAGTCAAACAAACCACCTCACTAGCAAAAAATCACACCAACAAACAACCTTGCTGCCCCGAAATCACAACCAAACACCATCATCTCGACATTTCCCAACCACTCATTTCCACCTCACATGCATGGACACACATCACAACAAATCAATATCATTTTACATATTTAAAAAGGGCATTTGATCACATTCTAATTTATTTTTTAAGGGAATTATCAGACAAACCATAATCCCAGGGAAACCATTAGAATATCGATATGTAAGTGGTAAGCTAGTTTCCATATTAGAGTGATATCAAAATAATCACAATAAAAGAAGACATCACATTGCATATCATTGACTGTAAATAAATCCCCCAATGAAAATAATTTTTAGTGGAGCATATATCTTATTCAATCAGAATATCATAAACAATAATAAGGCTGTAAAAACTTGAATATAAAACATCTTTACCCTTTAGTTTTAATTTTTAAATTTCTTATATTTTATTAAGCCATCACACCATCTTTTATATAAAAACATGAGAAGAAAAACCTCCCGTATGATACAAAATAATGTTAAATGATGGATTAAATACCTAAATTATGCATTGAAACTCATTTCACACTACAAGGTGAAGAAGAAATATACTCCAAAGACAACTGCACCATGAGAAACCACTAATCAACCTACAGAACAAAACAATCATAAAAATGTAGCTCGAACACACAAAACATAACAAACTAAACTAAACCACCATAGCTAATATTAGAATAAGAATAATAGGAAATAGATGAGTATGAGTGGAGAAATCACCAATGATTAAATATGGGATACTAAAAATAAAAACTCATTGAAAAGAATCCTAAACACATAATGTTGGGATCGTAGGGAGTAGGGTCCAGTGGGGAGGAGGAGAAGTAGGGTTCACAATGGAGTTGGGATAACATTGTAGTAGGGCTAGAAGAGGAGGTCCAACAAAGGGATGATCTGGTGGGGTCAGAGTTGTCGTTGGGGTACCGTACGATGACAGGTTGGGGGCATGATCAACAGAGGGCACTCTACACTCAATTTAATAAAATATTACTATGATTTTATAAACGCTAAAATTTTATACCTAATAAAGGCTCCCATTTTCAAAACTTTTCTAGTGCTGATAAAGATACCCTTTATCAGCGCTAAAACACCACTAATAATGACCCCATTTATCAGTGCTAAAATTTTAGCATGGGTAAAGGGTGCCTTTATTAGTACTGTTTTAGCCCAAATAAAGGGATTCTTTATCAGTGATAGAAAACCCCTGATAAAGGAACCATATATGAGCACTTATTTTCATAGCACTGATAAAAGGTGGCACATCCCTTGCCTATTTTTGTGGAAGTGTTATGAAAAAATAACTTTATTTGAATTTTTGGGTAATGATTTATTTTCATCCATATCATGATTATTCAAAATACTTCAAAAATATTACTTTATATTATTTATTCCTTATGTAGAGTAATTTGTATTCTTATTTTTCTTTTATTTTTGTGGTTTAGAATAAATTTTTTGATACTTTCTCAAAATGACTCACATTTTCCTTTATATAGAAATTTAAAAAAATGTTTTCTTTTTATCATACATGGAATGAATGGACATTCCAATGGTCATTTAATTTCATCATAATGAATCATACTTTATAGGATTAAATTATATTATAAACAAAACAATATTTTCATTAACCTTTTATTTATTTATTTTTTAATTTTTACCAAATGAAAAGGATATTTTCTCTTATATTTTATCATAAAATTGTAGATCATTAATAAATTAATTATTCAAGTATCTAAATATATTTAGGGGTTGTTTTCTTATATGAGAGTATTATCTAGTGATATTGCCATATTTTCTCTCAATATTTCTGATTATTGTTATGATTTATTTGTTTTTTCATGGAACTCAATTCTTTTGATGGGTTAATTATGCTATGTTAGACTGATGAATGTTCTTATTCCCATATTGAACACATATGTGTATTTAATAATGTTATAGGTGTTGAAGGATTTATATAGACCTCCAATTCATTCAAAAAATATTGATATCTCATGAGAAAATTTATTATAGTATGGGGAGTGAACTACTTCTAAAAATTAATTGAGGTTGGGGAGTGCACTAAATCCATTATGTGTCCTTGAATTCTTTGTGATGAAGTTATGTTAATTGAGTATTGATAAATAAAATAGTTTTCATATGACTATGATTTCTCGAAAAAAAATTATGATGTGTTCATATTCGAGGATATCATGATAATGATTGATTATTAATAAATATGCACTCTTATAAATCATGTCTATTATTAAGTATTGTCATATTCTAAGACTCATAATTTATGATGAATGATTAATCCTTATTATTTTCCCTTGTCTGACCATAATATCATACCTTTATTAAAATAATATGATCAATGATGATATTTGATTTATTTATCCCATATTTACACTTACCGGAAACATGAACTCTCCCTTTCATATGTTTATTTATTACATTGGATATTAATAATGGTATTTAATAATATATTTATAAGAATTTTATTATATGAGTATCAAATATTTGGGGATATTGAGATTCAGTCATGAAATATGTTGATTATTTATTTTGTCTTCAATGAAACATAACCATTACCATTTTGGTGTGTGAAATACTAGATCATATATTATATTTTTCATAACAAATGATGATATATTAATGTATGTTATTCTCATATCATCACAGTTGGTCTCAGAGAAAGATATAGTTATTATTTTGAGATATGTTCTGAGAAATATTAGGATATAACCTAAGACAAAAAATGATAAATTGTTTATGATATAGTATGAATCTAATGTTTTATTTGTTTTAAGAAGGTTTCATAATTTATGATTTCATATGAATTATTTTCATTAACTTTTAACTAATTTATTTTATTAATATTTATTGATACTCACAACACCCTCTTGCTATATGTTGTTTATGGGATCTAGAATCAAATGAAAAAAGTTGTGCTTATTAATTATTCATGAACATTAAATATTATTTTTATATGGCTCTAGGATATATTTAATATCAGAATAATTTTATATAATAATAAAATCACCACATTAATAAAAATATTCTATGTTTTTGTTGAAAAATATTAATAGTAAATTAATCAAATCTCTATTTTATATATCCTCTCTAATAAATTTTGGTGTAATTTTTTCTTTAATATATTATTAATCTTGACAAAGTTGAATTCGATATGTTTTTTGGAATTTATTTGTTCCCTATATATATATATCATATATCAATTTCAAAAGAATGGAAGTTAGGTTTGATCTTCTGAATCAACCTAGAATCAACTTTCGTTGAAAGGATGAATATAAAATACCAATAAAAATTACTTCTAATATATGGGTATTTTTATATTTTAAAGGGTTTTATTGAAATTGGTTGGGGAGAATATAAACATTAAAGATATGCCTATTATTTAGAAATTAACAGAATGTTTTTTTGAAGATATTCCATGTAATCCCCCAAATTTGTGAATAATGATTTCAATAATACTGTTATATTTTATTTAAATTTCATATACTTTTTATATAATTCCCCCAATTCATGTATAGGATTTGAAGAAATAACTCTAATAGAGTTTATATAATGGAATCATCTTACTATATGCATCCCCATGGCATGAACCTATTATTTTTGTTATAAAGAAATATTAATCAATGAATCTCTATATTTATTATCATGATCTTAATAATATCTAGTCAATAAGTATTACCCTATACACAATATTTGTGATATTTTAGATATACTATTTTGTGACAAATACATTCAATGATTGTCCTATGAATTGGATATCATCAGTCTAGAATCAAAATAGTGGAAATACCTATGGTATACTATTATATGATATATATAAACTATGAATTTAATGTGGTGAGATTTGGCCATTCTAATTAACCCACTATCTTAATGGATTTAGTAAATAGGTTCATTTGAGATTACCATGATCCATTTTTGGTAATATTTATATCTAATATTCCCCATTATTCTATGATTATGGTAGAAAATTTATATTTTTTAAAAATCTTTTCCAATGACCATAACAAATGAGAATATATTTTCAGAATTTATGATATGTGAAATCTATTAATTGAATCTATCATTATTGGTTGAATTAATTATATGCGTGGGAATTTCCGTTGATCATGTATATGTGGAAGTAATTATGTTATGGACCATAATAATAAAATTTAATGATATATATATTTTCCATTGATTGTATTGATACTGTCAGCTATTTGTGATAAATTTATCACATGTATAAAATCTTTAACCATACTGATATTGAATGTATTTTATATCATTTTTTTCGATAAATATTTATATAATTTCATGGAACTCATGATAAGGTTTCTTTTGGAACCTAAAATCAATCTACCTAGTAGTGGAGATAGGTTTTCAATCTACAATGATACACAAAGAAAGGAATGTGATGTGTTCGCATGTAGAATGAAATGGTTGTAGCATAATCATCACACCAATTCAAGGATCATGAGAAAAATTACATGATTCAGGATTTGATGTTAGAATTGATAATTTAGTTATTGAAATGAAGGATTCATTATGTCAATGGTAAAAGGTTATATATATATAATTATAATAAAATCGTGACCTATATGTCATCATAAAATATTTATATTTTTTTCAATGTATGTAGTAGGAATTGATTGCTGATTTAAACTATTAAATATAATACCAAATGAGGAATATGATCAAGTTGGTTGATTCATTGAACTAGAAGGACTACATGTTCTTTTAGATGATGATATTTTAATGAGATTCATTATTTTTAGATTAATAGATGATGGATCCTAACACCATGAAGGAAGGAGAAAAATAAAATATTTGCAAGATGAATTTTCAATGAACTATATTTTAAATATTAATGTAGTTCATAAGAAGTATTAAGGGAAATAAAAAACATAAGGAGGGATCATGAGTTAGAATTTGATTGTAATTTAATGATATAGTAAATGAACTAAGTATGTTTCTCGAAAATACTAAAAATGAATAATGTGATATTGTATGAATAACATAGGTCATAATTACCTATACACATTAGAAGTTAAATTATGTAGAGAAATCATAAATACTATTTTTAGTGGAAAAACATGAAAATTAAGATAGTGTATTGTGTGTAGTATGTATCTCGATGTAGAGTATGTTTGCATGTTAACGATAAATTTTGTATATCTAATGGGATGATGAAAATATTTACATTTCTTTTACATAAATGAGAAAACATCACTATGAATTTCTTCATAGTACTCCTTAAGACATATAATAGATATAACACTATTTGGGATGTATTTTATATGTTCATTTTATTTCAATAACAAGTTATTTGTTAATTGATAGATATACTATGATATATATTTATGAAGTTGTATCATTATACATAGAAATATTATCCTTAATATATATTTTATTTTTTTGGTTTTCCTCAGTTATTTGTAGAAGTATTTTGGATAATAATAATAATTTTCTTAAACATTGGACCATATATTATCCTCAGATAGATAGTAAGTATTAGAAAACTATTCAAGCCCCAAATGATATGCTACAATATCTATCTATTGATTTAATCTTAGTTTGGTGATCTATTTGGGAAACCATTATTCCTAACCATGTGACCCATTATATTTTGGTTAAATGAAACCACTACAACTTTTTTACTTATAACATAGCCCTTATTATAATTCAACCCCTAAAACTAGATCTCCTAACCAATGTGAGTGCTCCCCGTTCCTTTCTAAGTAATGATCACTAGCCTCTACCTCATATAGACTCTGATCATTCCACCATCTATCATGTAGGATGTGTAATAGTAATATTTTCATCTATTACAATTTATTCCAAGTTTATATCTCCTTCTTCAGTGTTATTTATATAAAAACTAAAATTAAATACTTTCAGGGTATTTCTATATTCATATATTTTCTTCCAATTTATTCCAATCTAGAAGAAGATATTGTATGAGGGTTCTTATTCAAACATTAGTTATGTGGTATACAATATTCCACAAGTAATTGTTTCTTATATGTATATCTATTGAGTTACACACTTGATTCACCTAAGATTTTCTCTTAAAATCAATCTTCCTTAGCTATAGTTTCTAATTTGACACTAAAATTCCCTTATTATTTTTCCTTCTATAGTTGTAGATCCATGATCCCTATATAATACACCCCTTGGGTGTTCCATGTATATTACATTATGAAACCTTGAATATTATTAATCAAAATGGAAATTGGAATTTTTTATTGTTATTTACCACATGGTTTTAACTAATTTAAATTAATAAAATAAATTCTTATTTTCTAGGGAAGTATGATTCTCATGTATATTATTAGTTTCAATTGAAATTTTAAATGCCATGAATCATATATTGACCCTTTTCATTTTGAATGAATTTTTATTGGATTAAATTAAAATGAAGTGGTATTGTGGCATGTTCATCAAATGGTATTTGATTATTTTATAAGTGTAATTACACAATTATCATCATGGATGTTTTTTTATTAAAATAAGGTGATGGAATTTGGATATATTTATATTACTGAGGGAATGTCTTTAGAACTATGAGTAAAACATACTTGTTCATAAGTCGGGTTTCCAAAGTAGATTCCTACTAATAAATTCAGTCTATGTATTACTGGTATGTAGATTCCTCATCATAGTACTGAAGATTCGTTGTATTTATATTATGAAATTATAATTCCTAATATTAGATCCTTGGATTCAACTTGAAATCCCCGAATAAGTGCCACCATGGATTATCTCATTGTATCCTAGTCATACATATCCTAGTATTTTCAATGGACATGATCCAAGGACTATATTAGACATTTGGATTATTTAGTGCCTCCAGAGAACACCATAGATTGTTATTGGAACCCTATAGAATTGTTCCATAGTTTATAATTTTATGTTGGATAGTCCATTTATGTTCATGGAATCCTTTGTTTCAACTTGGGTCCTATTATATATGTTGTTCTATATGGACACCATGGTGATATTCTTATACCCATGCAATTTATAGATCACCTATTTAGATGTATCTTGATTATGTCAAAGTATTTTTAGTTGACCAAAAATCCCAAGAGGAGTAAATAATGACATGTTTATTATTTAATGCATTTTATTCCACCACATCTTTTAATACACACAAATTATTACATATATATACACTGGATGGACTCATTATAGACAATGTTTGTTGTGGAGAACTATGTATTTCCAATACCCTATTTAGGCCACTGACTAGAACCCACATAGATTTCATTATTACATGTTGGGAAAAGAGAATGTAACTAATTATAGATGGTATATTTTCATATAACATTGGATCTTGGAACACAGGACTAATCATAGACTCTTGATTCTTTTGGAGATAGTGTTTGTCCTTTTATCATTTTCAATACCTGTATTTTTCTTATATTTTTACCTTGTATATCGGTTCCTATTTTGGAAACTCATGACGTTGCAATCAGTTTGTATACATTGTATATTATTATCATCCAAGATATTATATTATATGGATGTTTATTTTATTTCATTCCTTTACATGATCATTATTATTATTCTGTTATCAATTTTATTAGTTATTACTTATTTTAACTATTTTTATATTTATTATTACTGCACTATGCTACAATCTAAACTGAGGGAATATTCTACCCATAGAAAAATCATAAGCCCTTATTACATTTCCTAATTCGCTAGCATATATAGTGGTGCTCATGGCACCATGTGCCTATAGGGTCATCAATTATTAACATGTTAGATAGTATGCGGTGACATAATGTGATATCAAATCATCTGTTCCTTTATTTTCATACTATTTTAGGTTGGTTTAAATGAGACTATAAATTTGTATTAATTTTATAATGAGAATATTACTAAGAGTTGCTAACCCACACATATAATAAATGCCAAAATTTTTGGAGTTGGATTGTTATGTTCTAAATTATACATATTGTGGTCATTCTAACTACACCATTGGGTGAAACTGATGATTTTCTGTAGTATATTACTATTATGAATTCTACCTTTACCCTTGTCATGTCATGGAATGTATATAATTTCTTATGAATCATATTTGGAACATGATAGTTTACTTCTCATGAATATTCTACATCATATTTATTTTATTACATTAAATTCCTAAATCTTGGTTTATTTCCATGACTATGACATTGGATATGCCACTAACATTTTCTAGATGGATAAAATATTTTTAATAATTAATTTTTCTCCATAAACCTAAACGTAATTATGAAGTATATCATGATAGTGGAACGTTAATTAACTACTCATATATAGTTTAACCCATTGAACATTGGTCCCACAACACAAAGCGTTTGTTTATTACAATTAAACGGACTCTAATTTCTATTTAAAGAGCTAGTGAGTCACTATAAATTAGGAATACTTATCCCACTTATTGAATCATCAAAAATTGGTCTTTATAGTTATATGTAGTACTATTTTAAATGTATAAATTGTAGGAAATTAAAATTTTGGATTCACTTACTCATACAATAATACTATAATATATAAATTTATACATTCATAAGAAATAAATAACTATTTAATTAAAAATTAAATTGGAAATATTTTTCATTATATAGAAATGAAAAATGAAACCTATCATATTTTTTCCACTATAAATTTCAATTAACACACTATATACAAAATACACTTATTTAATATAATGAACTTAACACAGACCTAAGCTAAGTAGTTTTAAGTAGGTAGTGTATATTTTGATTCATCATGGTCTAATACATTTCAAAAACCATGATTTCTGATATTTTTGAGTGGTGTCGATCTTAAAATTAAATTCATGTACGTTATTGAGATTTTTTCCAACTTCCATAACGGTTGATGGTATTTATAGAGTGATCTACATTGAGGATGTGCTCAGGTATGTCTTCTGATCACATGTAAATATTTTCTTTCATTTTTAATGACACGAATATTAAATCAAGACCATGCCACTGATAAAAATGTTACAAAATAAGATTGTATATAGAATTATTTTTTGTTCAGATATGGGTAGTAGTTCTTCCCACATTTGGAAATGATGATTAAAGTATTTTCAATAGAGTACTAAATGCCAAATTATCAACACTGGTACTTCAATGATATTCCATCACTATGGACAATATTGTCATGTAATTCCTCCATGAGACCATGAAGAATTTTATTTTTAATCTAGAGTTTGAATAAGTAATCTTCTATAATTTTTATAGAACATTTAATATATTCTTTTTGGATGAGGATTATCACTCTCCTTTCCATATGTAGTAGGATCAGTATCTCTCCACCATGTTGGAAGCTGAACTACTACACGATGTTTAGGCTATTAAGGTAGAGATGGATGAAGTGACTAGGCTTAGGATATATAACCCAAGGTGACAAAACCTTCACTAGGTTGAGAGGTGAGACTATTAGGATTTATATAAGTCATGATATATGACATGTATCCAATATATATGAATCAGGCTATTGTGCTACCTAAAATATGAGGTACGCTCTTAGTAGTCTCTAAATTAATATATTCCATGTTTTATCGTGTCATTCACATTATTTTATATTGATTAAATTCAAATAAAGTTTTTATATTTAGATTTAGTTATTAAATTGTATTATGATACTCAATACTCTATTGGTAATTAAATTTTAATTCATATATAAGTGCACAGAATTCCCCCTTATAGTAGGAAATTATTTTTTCTTCAGAGAAAACATTAACCTCGAGGTTACATGAAATAATATACTTCTCAATATGCATTGATTGGTTCATTTTCTTGGCAATGTGTATTTTTATCAATGAAGGGTGTTTTTTAAATCATGATAGAAAGTAAATTCTTTCGAAAATGGAGAATGTGATGTTTGAGCATGTCAAGATATACCCATGCATCTTGGTCTAGGTAGAGTGAATGTATACACCACTATACATTATATAGACGATCAAAAAAATAGGGATGACTTTACTCCTGAATTCGACCATTTCTGGGACATCACCCCTAAAGTGCATTCTAGAAAAGCTACTAAGATATTGGAAGAGTAATACATTGATATATTTTTAGGAGAAACACAGGTATCCCTTCATCCTTATTGTGTGTATACTCCTATGTTACATGAGATCAAGTGGAAGCTAAAAGACATGGAATATCTGGGATTTATATGACTCCTTACATGTCCTTTGTGTTTATAAATTATTTTCACCATGAAGTTATATGTGACCCTCATTTTATTAAGGATTATCATCAGTTATTCTAGTTTATGGTTTAGACACTTCCTATTATAATGGAACTCTTATACTAGATATATAGATCATGGTTTTTCAAGAAGATAAATTTTAGATCAATATATCATTTGATGTGAGTATGTTCTTCTCATATACCTTGTAAATTGTTTTGAATCATCCATAAAATTTATGAGTATCCAGTTATACCATTCTGTCTAATGCATGCTCCCAACATTTTTATGGCTCTGGTGAATTGATTTCTCTACCTGAATTTATATTCATTTGAGGTAGTATTTATGGATTATATCTTTGGGTATTTCCATACTTTAAATAGCCAAGACAAATATCTTGAGATAATAGTGAATTATATGGGTGTGAACCATCCATTTGTTAAGCTCACCATATTCCACTTGTGGATCAACAAGAATCACTTCGTAGGTCTTATTTTCTCAAAGAATTTAATGTTAATTGACTAATATAACACAATAATCACGGTTTCAATGTGTAATTCGGAAAACATCTTTGACATAATTACTTTCTTTGGGATGATTGGATATTATAGGAACTTTATCTCATAATTTTCACAACTAGTAGAACCTATTAGAATTTTGAATATGAATCGAATTAAATTTAAATGTATTGTAGCCTCAAAGATTGTATTTCAAGAGTTGAAAGGGATTTTGACTTCAAAAAAATCATTATTCATCTTTTATTGGGAGGATTCTATATTGTATATTATGATGCATTAGGTATCAGGGTAGGATAGATTCTATTACTAGAGGAATGAGTCATGGAATACAGGTCTCCAATGTTTAGACCACATGAGAGTAATTAACCTTTTCATTATCTTGTGTGACCACCTTTGTGCAATCCCTTCTTTTTTAGAGGCAGGATTTGCAGGGATAGTGGATTGTGTTGTTGATAGAACAAAAAATAATCTTATACCTATAAACACTATATAGAATAAGTCTCATAAATTGAATGTAGGTTAAATACCTTCATTACTTATATATTTATCAAGAGTATGTTTAATATAATGGAAATTTTATAGAGTATTATCTATGTTAGAGTACCCAGACACATGAAATTTAGGAGTCCGTAGTGACTTCTAGTTGATTATCCCATTATCTGAGATGCAATTTGGGGCCCAATATCAGCATGTAAAATTAACCCTTACAGAATTAGTAGTTAACTATTCATTTATATATAATTTTAATATGAGAAAATGATCACATCCTAATGGATTTTTTCATTCGGGGAGTGATTCAGTTGATAATTTGTGGACAAGATGGAAAATTGATAAGGATTAGATATTTAATATTTGTAGAAATGAATGAGTTTCTTGTGACATGTGGGAGGATTTATTGTTGGAATATCATTATTTATATTGGGTGGTGATACTGAGGCTTGTGAAGTTGAACATTGATATACACGCGTAGTGTTGGAGTTGAGGAATGAAAAGTTATATAGCATGTTTTATTCCTTAATGTGCCACCTGTCAGTATTTTAATGAAAATCATATGAGACCATTAGGAAATTTACTCTCTTTGCATATTATAGATTTGAAATTGGATAATTTAACAAGAGATATCATGAAGATATATCTGATATCACCTCATTGAAGTGATGTTTTATTAGTGACCATCTATATAATAATGAAGGTCAATCAATTTTTACACAAATGGGAGACCCTTTAAGTGTATGGCATGGTCATAAATTATATATATATGTCATATCATTAAAAATTGTAGTACCCATCATAATATAATATCAGACATAGATTCTTACTTACTGTTTTCATTTTTGAAATAGTCGTAGATGGATTTGTGTTCACATGTACGTATGAGAAATTCATAAGACCCTCATAATGATGCTCAGTACTATCAAAATATTCATGTTTTGGATTACATTACTCATGAATGATTCCTTAATTTTTGTGGTTCATGGGATAAACATGTACCTATATGATAGTTCATGAATAATAATATTTTTTAGATGACAACATAACAGGATTATTTTGATACCTTATAAATTAGTTCACTGTGTTCACCACTACACTGGTTAGAGTAATGACATGCACCCCAACTTGGACCTAAATTCATTTAAGAGACATATAAAAAGATGAAACATTTCATAAAGGTCATTGAATCATCTCAATATTGGAAGAAGACTAATGATTATCATTTTTTATGAACTATGGAATTCTAAGATGTGTTGAAGATCTTCTTTTCTGTTTTTTCAAGATTAGGGTATTAGAAGAATTGAATGTGGATATTATTTCACCTCATTATTTCAGTCCATTAAATATGCAAGAGATAGTTAGACTAGTGGGATATTAGTAGATGATACCTTTTAGGTGTATATCCATTAATGATTATTTTTTTAAATCCAAAATTCACCAAAATAATTCCAACTAATTTCAAATTAATCACCATGATGATGTTGTGTAAGAGTTTGATACATCCTTTTTGAAGCATCATATTAAAATAGTTTACTGCAGGACAAAGTCTCTTTGATTATTTACATATAATTTATCCCAGGTTCTATAAATTAATGGGAAGATAATATATGAGGCCTATGAGAGGAAGGTCGATGTATGTTATCATTGGAACAATTTATTCGCATTCCATTCATAACCACCCTTATATGTGAATATCAGGGATGTTTTTTCTTTGTTGGGGGGTTCTTAATATTAAAACATTTCTCATGAGGTAAAACACTTCAATTTAATTATGAATGTTAATATATAACCAATTTTTTAATAATGAATGTTAAATAAAGGGTTCAAGAGTATCTAAAACATTTTTTGATCCCAAATTTCATGTTTTGTTGTGATGTAGAATGACAAACATTATAGGAACACAATTTTAATTAATAATGTTCGTCAAATGCACAACCCATATATGAGGGGGGGCAGTATGAAGAACAATGTAACTATTTCAAAACACTTTTGTGAACAACTATTGATAAATAGAAGATATGAAATAAAGAGTTATGATAGGGGTTTTCTAACAATATTTCTAATTGTGTTCGGGGGTTTCTTCATTGGACGATGTTAATACATAGATGGTACCAGGGATGGCCAACCATGGAACCAATCTATACCCCCATAAAATTTGGTTGAAATGAATATTTTCCACCTTTTACTTTAAAAATAACCATCAATTCTTTATCCACCAAATATAGTAGAGATACCTCATTATGAGAGCTCCCCCTTTATTCCTAATCTAGGTTCTAAGCCTCTCCTTCATTCAGATTCATATAAGACTATTGTCTGTCTTGATAAAATCATAACTAAATGATATTTTACCCATCAACTTCCATTCTTAATTTTTCACAATATCAATTATAATATTTTATTCAATATAATGTACCCTATTATCAGATTATTTGTTATTTTTAGTTTCTTTTGTTCTATCCCACATGATAAGCAGATATTGTATGAGAGTTCCTATACCACATTATGTTTGGTGGTCTGTAAATTGAATTATCATCTAGTAGTTTATATTCATATCCTTTTTACCACAAATTGGATTCACCTACTATTTCCCCCTAAAATCCATATACCATAGTTTCAATTTGATAATTTAACCCCTAAACTCTTTGAATGTATTCCCTTTTATCATTAGATATCAATGATTTCAATGCGAGCCACCCCATGTATGTTCTATATATATGCATAAGTTCCCCCTTTCTTATTATTAACCAATTTTTTTTGTTTCTTTCATCATCAAATATATTTAGTTAATATAAATTGATTGACTCACTACTTATTTACTTGGAATGTTTGTTTTAATTTTATGTTAATAATTTTTAATTAATTTTTAAATGGTATGATACCTCCATTATACCAAGTAATTATGGATGAATGGTTAATGGATTATATTAAATTGAAATGGTAAGCTGGTTTGTTTATCATATATGATATGATAATTTTATATGTATATGGTGCCTATAATTTTCATATATATTTTTCCAGTTAATGGACTTTTTAGACATGAGACAACCATGTATTCTCTATAGGATAACTTCATTACATTGAGTTGTCCACCCTGAGTCATTGGGATAGTTACGAAGTGATAAACCATCCTAGTAACTTGATTAAAGAATTATTAATACACGATTTGTTTTTATTTAACTAACATTTAACAAGACCATTATCATAAAAAATATAATGTCATTGATACACTCCTTCTATTCATCTTGATGTCCTCATATAGGAGGTACCTTTTATTTTTTCATTGGGGATCAGTTATTATTATCCGGGGATTTATGATTGATGTGTTCCATGGAAATGATTTGTCACTTTTCCAGTTGAATTCCTCTACTCTAACCCTTAGGATGCACATAGAAACCCATATCTAGGCTACATGGATTATTAAAATGGTTGCTCAAACTTTTATGGTCATGGATTACTTGGTTTCACCTTAGGTCCTATCTATCTATATTCTCTAGTTGGGATCCATGGTTACACATAGGGTCCCATATCATATTCTATATCTACAAGGAAACAATAGTTATATTATTATACCATGACCATTTATTGTTCACCCATTCATATACATCCTCCATAAGAAAAATCATTTCTGTTTGTTAATGAATCACATGTGGATTGAAGCCAGATATTGTTATTATTTAACATATACAATTCCACTAATTACTCTTATATAGGCATATTATTACATTTATGTACATAGACTATATATATCATATACACAATAGGTGGTGTCATATTTTTTATATATCCTAACATATTAAAGGAATTTTTTAGTACCCATGTAGAAATTAGGGATGAATGTTGGACAATGGGAAGATCTTAAATATTGATGAATCACTTCCATATAGAATGGGATCATGGAGAACATGATTTTCAGAGGAACAACATATTATTCAAATTAGGTTTTAGCCCCTCTATTCAATTTTTATACATGTAGTGTTATTGAATCAATTTAATTATATGTATATCCCATTTGGAATAGAATCATGAGATTCGCATAATTTTATATACAATGTTGATTATTTTTTATCAGTCTTTTATCTTATATAGATGGTTAATTTATTCAAATTATTTACATAATTATTAGTTTTCCTATAAAATTATATTTATTGTGTTTATATGTTTCTACAATTTACATATTTTTTATTACTCTACAATGTTATACCTTGAGTAAAATGATTAGTCTCCCAAACGGTATATCACATGGATGTGTTGCTATTTAGTATATTTATTCTTACATGGAGGAACACATGAGGCTATGTGGCCACCAGTTCAACTATTTTTATCAAGTGATTTGTGATAGGACACCACATGAGGGTAGTCTTAAGAATATCTCCTTGGAAAAAGGTAATGATATTTAGAAATCATGGGATGTTTCTTTAGATATACAATCATCCCTATGATATTCATGACCGTATAGGTTGGTATCTTATCACTTGGTTCTTCTACAAAAAAATTCCAATGTATATTTTGAACTCTTTTATATACTTTTTTAGTGAGTAAATACCCAATCCTAAACATTAAAATAACCCAGTGTTCATACAACTAGAGCATGATATTATTTACGGGGAGAATCTAGTAAAAAAGGATAATAGAGATAAATTACTAATGATAAGGAAACTCACATGGTTGGGGTTCTATGAAGGAAATATAAATTCATGGAAGTAATGTTGGAACACATGAATGTGACATTATATAGGTATCCGAATTTTTTTACAGTGTAACTTAATTTCAGGACAGAAACTGTTATAATAGGGTAGAATTCATCACACTGATATTTGAAATATATTTCCCATTTAAACATTCTATTATTTTCCTAACTTATGATTCACATATATCTAGAAATTAGTGATAATTATTTATTAAATTGTTTCATTGGAAAAAAAATAACTATTGATGTCTATAATGTTATGTATTTTGTAAAAAGTATGAAATTCACTTTTGAAAATTCATATGATCCAGGAAATAGAATTTCAATCTTTTATGTTGAATTATAAATTTATTTTCTTTTTAATAAATTTAATAATTATATTAAAATTTTTATTTAGAAAATAAATTAATAAAATTATGTAATTGAAATCATGGAATAATATAGAAATGATAAAGATCGTTTGTCTAGTACGTATAGGCGAAATGGAATATTTTTTTGTAAACATTGTTTTGGTCATGTGTTTTTTATTTGAATGGTTAATTCTTTTTTAAGAAAGAAAAATGTGGAAAATTATTTTTTACACGTGTATAAAAATTATTGATCAATCAATATTTTTTATCAATTAATATGATGTACAGAAAATAGATCTTCATAGTAAACATGGATTTTTTTTATAAATATTTTTTATTTCCCTAAATATGTTTTATGTAAATTAATTATGTTATTCCTTATGAATAGATATTTTCAATAAATTTTTATATAATATAATAATTCAAGTATATTAAAATTAAAATATTATATTTATAAGGAAATGAATTAAAATACAATCATCTTATACGTAATAAAACATTATACAAAAATGATTATTAAGTGTTTGTGGTAAAAGAATTAAATTAATTTTGGAAGCCCACAATAAATTGCACATAAATAAATTACTAATTATTTCTAATAATAATTATAAATATTAGGTAAAAGTTTACCTATAATATTGAGAAAATAGTTCTAGTTACCATGGTAAAAATCACATATCAATGGTAAGTGTTAAAATGGATTATGAGAGGATTAAAATATGAGATCAGGCTGAATATATATTAAAAAATTCTATGTAACTATTCAGTTGAATATATTTATACCTTTATCACGTTAATTTATTAAATTGGACATTATTTTAACACATAATATGAGTATAAATTTTATTATATTGTAATGTTCTTCAACTATACAAATATCCCACTCCTATCACATATAAAATAGCTTCTCTATTTTTCACTTATTCACAAGAATTGATCAATCTTGATTGTCCAATAACAACAAATATATTTTCCCATCTTTTTTTCCCACAACCTATAGGTCATATTCTCTCCAAAACATTATTCTAAGAATTATTATGGTTTATATTAATGGATGATATCCAAATTGGAAGATATAATCTTAACGAGATTATTTCATGTTTATTTATTATTCCACTTCCTATAAATATTCCATTTCTAAATTTACATGATGAAATGAGTAAAATTAATAAATATATTATTGATTTTATATTTTATAACCGGTTTCTACCTTCATTACATCTAATGAAATGTAAAATTGTTACACAGGTGTGTGTTTAGACTATTTCATCCATAAGGATGCATATTTTATTTTTCGTTAGGAAAAATCATGGTCAGTTATATAGATGGATTAAATTAATATATATGATATTTGTAATATGATTCGTATATTTTTAATGATAAAATATTATCTACCTTCTCTCCCTCTCATTCTTTAGAAATTAATAAAATCTTTTGTGCCTAATTGTGGACAACCACCTTCAAGAAGCGATGTGGTTCATTTTCCTTTTCCTACAAACATGCATTGTAATGAAAATTTATTTAATAAATAGATATGAAAATTATGATATATTTATTATTATTTAATGATAAATTCTTTTTTAAATCTTACCCTTTAAATCTATTGAAAATTATCTTCATCAATCATGTGTATGAACAGATCACCATCACTATTATTGGATGTAATTAATTTTTCATTCATGAATTACATAGATTTATATAATATGTTATTTAATAAGTTAATTTTATATTTATGAAATTATTATTATACTAAATATAAAAATATTTACAAGTTTCATGAATCATAATCTTTAAATATAATCTTGAATAAAAAATGTTGTAATTATTATGAAGACTATATTTATTAATATATAATTTCTAATAAATGAGTGACTGAAAAATAGAAATGAATAATATATATAAATATAATAATGAATAAATTTATTATATATTTGTATAATAAAAAAATATTTTCCATTCATATGGTTTTAATGTGAATGATACAAATCATTGCTTGTCCTATGTGAATATGTCATAATATCATATAAAATCGATATTATTCATATTTAAATATCCATTGAGAAAATTGCATTCTATATCCCTCTTGGACCACATATATTTTATCCCCATCTAGTCATTAGTTAGGTTTTAAATTATTATTTTGACTTTTTACCCCCTTCATTACTAAAAAATATAAAATAAAATTTCATGAAAATTAAGCATTTTATAATTTTTTTCCAGACAGCTTTTTATACCTTGTTTGAACAGTTTTAAATGATTCAAAATATCTAATTTTAGGTTTTTATTAATATTGATATTGTATTTAATTATATATTTTCCTCATTATTAATGGTAATAATTGTAATAATATTAAAATAAATTTTTGAATGAATAATATTAGAATTTTTTAAAATGTGTGAAATGAATGTTTTCCTTTTTACGTATTAGGAATTAATGAATATTACCAGTGTCATGACCATTATTCATAATTAATAACAAATTACATGTATATGCGGTTTTATAAATAATAATATAATTCTATTTTTCATAGATTTTTTAGTTATTTGAAATTGTTAAAAAAATTCCATTTTCTCTTATTTTTCAATGACTGTTTTAAAAACAATAATAAAGTATTTTTAACAAATGTAAACATAAATTAAATAATATTTTGATTCACTGGGGATATTATCTATTGATATCATCCACATTAAATCTATGTATTTTTTACACACTGAAATTTTAGATTAAAATAATAATAATCTTGACAGCTTACCTAACATGTGACACTGAGCATTAAGTGAATTATGATATATTTTAAAAATACTATTTCAATGTCATTTTTATAACCTAGATAATGATATTGAATGTATGTTAATAGAAAATATCAATATTAGGTATATGTATAATGGTCCCAATAAAAAAACAGTGATGAATTTTTAGGAAATAAACATTAAATTTAGTGTGATGTAATTAGATGTTTTATTAATGCATTATCTTCACAAATGGGTTTGTTTCATTTTGTGAAAAAAAATTATAAATTTTTTATATTTATATAAATTTTACATTATAAAATAAATTTATGTATTTAATATGTATTTAAAAAATATACTACAAATAAATTTTGGTATTTTGATTTTTATAATTGACTTTTTAATTAATAAATAAAAATTAATTTTTTAAAATACTATCAAATATTTTCATTTAATCATTTATTTAAAAAGAAAAATTTTATTTTAAATATATTAATAAATTGAAACTATATAATTTTTTTAAAATAATATTTTTAATTCCATTTTAATCATCAATATTAATGATTTTGATTTGTGATAATTTTACTACATAATAATACTATATTCGTAAAAACTACTTCTTGTTGAGTTTTATAAATTTATATTGAAATTTTTCTCTTCCATTTATCTAAGTTAAATTCTATGAAATGAGATTTATTTTTGAATTATTAATTTTAACATTTTTAAATGATGAATTTTTTATATATTTTTAAATAAGTAAAATTTATTGTGAATAATAAAATTTAATTGCCATAACCCATCCCCCGGGGCCCATGTCGTGACTACCCCAAACCCGCCTTCCATAGGCCTCGAGCTGGCGACTAAAACCAAAATTCGTAAATCCCAAAATTGGGAAGGCATTGCCTGTATAACATTAAAAAAAACACAACAGAGTACGCAAATAGAAGTAAAACACTAAGTAAAATTGTATATAAAAAGAGTGTACTGAATGTAAAGGAGCCGAAAAAACAAGCCCAACAGTAATGTATAATACAACTGAAAAGATAGTACAACTGAAGAAAAGAAGTAGAGCAGTTAATGGTCGTCCTTCGGAATTCCTACCTGAAGGGTGGGTATAGATAGCCTCCTCATCAACCCAAGTCCATCTGTCTGATCTGTGTACATCTCACCGAGTGATCCACCTCTGGGTACCATCTAGTTCTGCTACTCTCATCCCCGATCAACCATGTCTATCATCTGCAACCAACACAATGAAGTGCCGGCATAGCCCATGCAGGGGTGAGTATAAAAATACTAAGTAGGGACCCCGAGACCCCCAAGGTATCACAAAATACAACATGGATAAACGATAATGTAAAGAATTAACGGATAACCCTTAATTAGGTATATGCCCATACATATACCTATGTTATCTAGTAACCCATCTCAATCATGAAGAAACACAAAACTTGTTGACTCAGCTCAAACTAGGATTTTTAGTGTAGATTAGAAATGTATATGATTAATAGCAAAGATCGATCATCTTATTCTGACAAGAGGCACTGCTTCTGACCATATGTAGTCTGACCCGCAAAGGGTCAATAGGTACTTACCCCCGTAATGACCCACAAATGATCTGACCCACACAGGATCGTTATGCTCTGACCCACACTCGATCTCTGAGCATTGACCCACACAGGATCTGACCCACACAGGATCAGTATGCACTGACCCACATAGGATCGCTGAGCGCTGAACTCCATCTGATCTGTCTCAAGCCTCCGCCTCACTAATAGCTACTGGATTCCTCACACCTGGTGCATTTAAGTTCCATAGAACCTTCTCTCAAGATATCAGTTTTACCTTGACCACCACTAAACCACACTAAGGAGTAACCCAAAGGTCCACCATGTCTTAAGGGTTCCAACGTGACAGACGGTGCGTTAATCAGACGCCCTGTCTGTGAGTTATTGGCATTTCTGTTCAAGGGCCTGGTTGTTTTTTAGGTTCAAACAAACCTGACCGTACTCCAACTATGTCCAAACCTCAAGTGGGGTATTCCAAAAGAACAGTCTCACTATATGATTTCTGTTTCCATAGTAGGTGCATCGATCAGACACCCACATCCCAAGATATGGGAAAAAAGGTGTAAACCGGCCAAACAGGTTTCGGTTCGGTCTGACCCAATCAGACCGACTATTTCTGGACCAGGGTCTGATTTGATCCGATATGCAGGTCCAACCCATTCCGAGAGGGTGTCCTAACCCGAGTGGTCGACCCAGCCCGACTGGGCGGCCCGGTCCGACGGCGGCCCGGTCGTCCCGGTAGCCTGATCGGCCTGGCGACCCAGCGGCCAAGTGGGGGTCCACCTATGCCATGGCCAGGGGGTAGTGCGCACCCCTGGATTTCAAATGGCTCTGTCGTTCTACTGGTGCTCCAACCAGCGCCTGGTGGCACTGGTCAAACAGATGTAGGACCCAATGAGGTCCCACTCGCCCCGGCTGGTCGAGCGGCCAGCGGCTCCGGCTCCACATTGGTCGGCCCGACAGACCACCACTGCACCTCCACCACGGTGTGACGGCCCCATGGTTCTACTACCCTCCACGTGGTGCGACAGTGTCATTCCACCACAACCACCGCCCGAACTGGCCATGGCCTTCGGCTCCTCCGCACGGCACAACGGCCCCACCCTCTTCTATCCTCAGCGGCCCTCCTGGCCATTATTTTCCCTCCAGTGTGGTGTGATGGCACTACACCCCTCCGACACCACTACGGCCATCCTGGCCATGGCTCAGTTCTCATCGTGGCATGATGGGGCCGCGCCCTTCTGGCGAACCGGCGGCCTTGTGCGGCTAGCTTCATTGTAGACGGCTCGTTTCCGGTCTCCGTGTGTACCGCCTCCATTGTCAGCAAACCAGAAAAACTATAGGGGGAGGGTTGGGCCATGTTTGGGTGGTCCAAGACCTCCCCGTCATGGAAATAATATTTGGAATTTCATAATCCATAAATTTTATTGACCAAGAATAGAGGTTTAAAATGATATATAAAATAACTCAAATCCCCCTACCTCGAGTTCGGTGATCGTTGAAGGAGTGACAGGAAGGTGGACGTCATTCCATCAATGTCGAAGGAGGAAGATTTCAGAGAAGACTAGTAGAGATGATGTCTTCAATGTTGTCCATAGGCGAAGATGCTTCCCTTTCTTTCCCCAGTTTATGAAGGAAGAAGATGGTGTTCATTGTTCATCGGTGGTGAAAGAGATGTTCTTGGTATTCATCATGGGGAGAATGAAGTTCTCACACGTTTTTCTAAGGCTCCACCAAAAGAGAATTTCCAATGAAAATAAAATAATAGATTTGTCTATTATTTTATTGGTGACATGAATTCAAATGAATTCAAAATGTGCCTACTAATTAAGTGAAGGAGTTGTCACTTTAATTAGGGGAAAGTGAAGAGGCTCCCCATATAATTGGGGGTTCCATGGGGAAAAAGGGGGGTTAGAGGAGTTAAAGAGCATGGGTGGGCCCCACCAAATAACATCCTTCCAAGGAGGGTTTTTCTCAGGTGGGCCCCACCACCATAACAACCCATGGGTGTTTAGGGTTTAGTGGCCCCCACCTCCAACCTCCCCTATGAGGTTTTACCCACCAAAATAAAAATAATGCCAACACTTTATTTTTATTCAATTTATTTAAAAACACCCAAAATCCAACTTCCTTTCCTGTTAAAATGCCACTACGATTAAGGTCTCACTAAGCAATAACCGTCATTGCGATTTAAATGGTGCCCTTATATTTCAATTCCGAGAACCAGTTCAAAAGTTATAAAATATCGTTGGAACGTTTACTGAAAGTACCCGAAGAAAACATCAAAAACTAATTCTAGGCACACCGGGCCTCAGAATCATACGCCGTCAAAAACTAAAGACTCGTAAAATTCATATGTATTAAAAAAATTCCTCAGGAAATTTGATTCTTTATATTCTCCCCACATCAAGGGTTTATGTACCCATAAGCTACAACTCACTCTAAGGTAACAAATTTGGGTACATAGCACACATCTGACCCTCTCGCTCCCATGTGATCTCCTAGAGGTTCTCGTGCTTCCAACGAACATACACTAGAGGTATCGACCATCCACGTAGGACCTACTCCTATCAATCCTCAATCACGACTGGAACCTTTGTAAAAGTCGCTCTTCACTGATGTCCAACTCCATGTGGTCGAGGATGTGGGATGAGTCATGCATGTATCTTCTCAGCTGAGATATGTGGAAGACGTTATGCACCCAGTGCAGCTGAGGTGGAAGAGTTAAGTGATAAGCCACCTCACCTACTCTTCTGAGGACCAGCAATGTTCGGATGAAACATGGATACGACATTCTGCCTTAGTCAAATCACAAAAAACCTCAATGAGGTGAGACCCGTAGAATGACATGGTTGCCATCCTCAAACTCCAGAGGTCTCCATCTCCTGTCAGTATCTGAATTCTTCCTATTTTGTTTATTCTTTATCTGCTCCTATATGATATGCACCTTCTCGGTGGTATCCAATACCATCTCTGGCCCCACTAGTCCTGACTCCCCTAGGTCTCTCCAACATAGCGGTGATCTGCAATGTCAACCATACAAGGCATCAAAAGGTTCCATACCGATGGTGGAGTGATAGTTGTTTTAGGTGAAATTCACCAAAGAAAAGTGATCCTCCCATCTATGACCGAAGTCAAGGAAACAAGCACGAAGCATGTCTTCGAGAGGCTAAATGGTCCTCTCAGTCTGGCCATCTGTCTGAGGATGGAAGGCGGTGCTCAAGAGAAGTTGTGTCCTGAATTCTTTCTGCAATCCCTTCCATAGCCGTGAAGTAAAGTGTGTTTTACGGTTGGAGAAAATATAATATGGTTATCCATGAAAATTTATTATCTCCTACACATAGAGGCGTCCCAAGCTCTCTACTAAGCCCTGCTCTCTGATTGGTAGGGAGTGGGTTGACTTGGTGAGTCGGTCAATGATCACCCATATCGAATCGTGACTCCTAGATTTAGGTGGAGGAACCATCACTAAGTCCATGGATATCCGATCCCACTTACACTCTGGGACCTCTAAGGGCTGAACCAAGCCTACTCGTTCCGGGTGCTCTGCCTTCACTTGCTGACAAGTGAGGCACCGTGAGACAAACTCTACTACCGCCTTCTTCATACCTGGAAACCAATGCTGTCGTCGAAGGTCCTGGTACATCTTCTCCACTCATGGATGTAACGCTAGAGGGGAAGTGTGGAAATAACACAACACTTATTTATGAAGTGCTACTGGTACCATGGTATGTCCTCTGAAGAGGATGACGTGCTCCCCACATTCAAAAAATCCATCAGGTTCCTGCCATGTGGATATCTGAGCACGTTGTGTCTCACAGTCATCTTCCCAATGTGGAACCTCCCTAACTTGCTGAAGAAGTGGAGTGATTGTGAGATACGGTATGTAGGATACTCTATCTCTATCCACAAAAGATATCTGCAAGGTATCTAGCTTGTCTGTTGCTTCTCCTACCTGCTATATACCATATCTCTTGCTAAGCGCATCCGCTACAATGTACCCCTTCCTATGAGTATAGACTATCTCGAAGTCATAGACCTTGAGGAACACAAGCCAACAATGATGTCTCAGGTTTAGGTCCTTTTGAGAGAAGTTATACCTAAGACTATTGTGATTAGAGTACATGGTAAAACGTTCTCCCATAATATAGTTCCACCAAATCTTCAAGGCGAAGACCATTGCTACTAACTTTAGGTTATGGGTAGTGTAGTTATGCTCATGATATGTCAACGGATGAGAACCATAAGTGATCTTTGTTCTCACTTGCATCAAGACACACCCTAGTCCTGTCCCTGATGTGTCGTAGTAAACTACGTACTCTATGACTTCCTTTAGAAGCCTCAAGATAGAGACATTTGTCATCCTCTTCCTCTTCTCCTTAAATCTCTACCGGAATCTCTCCGAACACACAAAGGGTTTACCCTTGTTCGTCAAGGCTGAAAGTTGTGATGAAACTCTGGAGAAGTCTGGAACAAACCTCTGTTAGTATCCAACCAAACCAATAAAACATGGTGTCTCTATCACACTCCCGGTTGGCTCCCATGAAAGTACCGCCTCAATATTTTCTGGATCCACTGCAACTCTAGCCTCTGAGGGGACGTGCCCCAAGAAGTGAACCTCTTGAATCCAAAATTGCCACTTCGAGAGATTACAAAAAAGATGGTCCTCTCTGAGTGTGTATAGTACTACCTGCAAATGGTGGGCATGTTCCTCTTCAGACATCGAGTAGATCTGAATGTCGTTGATAAAGATTACAACCAAGAAATCAAGGTAAGGCAGGAAGATCCTATTAATGAGACTAATGAACACTCCTGGAGCATTGGATATGCTGAAGGGCATAACCATGAACACATAGTGGTCGTAACGACACTTGACTGCCATCTTCTGCACATCCTCATCTCAAACATTGAGCTGATGATAGAATAATCTGAGGTCTATCTTTAAGAACCATCGAGATCCATTGAGTGGATAAAATAGGTCGTCAATCCTCAGTTGTGGGTAATTGTTCTTCATTGTTACCTGGTTCAGGTGATGGTAGTTGACAAATTTCCTCAAGTTCCCATCTTCCATCTTGGTAAATAGAATCGAGGCTTCCCAGGGAGAAACACTGGGCGGGATAATTCCCTTCCCCTGCAAGTCCTCCAATTGTAACCCTAGCTCAAGAAGCTAGGTGGGATCCATCCGATATGCTAAAGTAGATATCGGTGAAGTACCAGGGTACATGTAAATGTAGACGTCCACCTCTCGGTGAGGAGGTAGTCCTGGAAAATTGTCAAGGAAAACATCCACGTACTGGTCCACCAATACCGGATATGTCGGACTCTCTACATCAAATTCTCTAAGGGTAAGGAATGCTAATTAGTGAGTGATTGACTGCACCCTCCTCTGAGTAAGTCTATCCTATGTTGCAAAGGTTCCCTTCAGTAGGTGAAGGTAAACCCGGTCCCATCCATGCAGACACACCACACTTTGCAACTAATACAGTCAATCTGAGCAAGGACTGTACATATTCATTCCATACACAAGATGACACCCTAAGGCCTCGATGTCGCTATGAGGAGATCCCAGCTGAAACTTTCACCTCCTAGAGTAATCTCACACTGTCGGCACCAGTGCGTAATCGTCAAGTCTTCTCCCGTAGGAGTCAGTAGCCATATGAATCGAGGAAACAACTCCATCGGAATCTCCATGCTCCGGATGAGGGTAGTAGCTATGAAAGTGTGAATGACACCTGTGTCTATCAGAACTGCAACTAAGGTGGAGTAGACACAGATCAGACCTAGAATCCTCTCTGGAGTGCCATAGTCATATGCCTCAGCTTCCCAAAGCTGAGCTATCCCCTGTCCACCTACTCCCTGCAGTCCAAGTGGACCACCTGGTGCTGGTGGTGGCAATACCTCGAAACGTCATCCACCACCAGCTGCTCGAGCATATCATCTTCCACGTCCACCTATGCCATGTGGAACTCCTCGATTGAATATTTTCCTATACCTGGGAGGTCCTACAACTGACTGCTGATCATCTGTATGGAAGGTCAGACCATCACGTGCCATGTGACCTTGCCCGGCACCTGAGTAACACTGTTTGATACTTGCATGTCTGGCTCTGTCTCCACTCTGGGTGCCCCGTACAACTGATATTGATTCATGCGTTCAACCACATATGGTTCTGGTCCTCATGGACCTCTGCATCATCTTTCTACTGCCTTCTATAGAAGACTCCACTGCATTTCGACTTGTAGTGGGTCTCACTATAGTCTACTCAGCAAGTAAACTCTCCACAAGGAGGTCTCTCTCCAACACTCTTTCCTGCATCGGAATGCTGAGTGATATCATAGAGGCTCTAATCTCTCTCTTGATCCCCTTCTCGAAGGTATGATCCTTGAAGAATGGGTCTCATACCATATTCATGGAGTAGCGCGATAGGTCGGTGAACCTTTCTAAGAACTGATCTACAGTAATGCTACCCTGTTGTTGATACAATGTCTCATATATCCATAGCTCCCGAAGGGTGGGTGGTACAAACCCCTCTCTGAACAGGCTCTCGAAGTCTATCCATAGAAGTGTCACCTCATCATGTACCTGGAGCATCAGGCTCCACCATCTGCATGCTGCTTCCTAAAGGAGGATGGCAACAAGGATCACCATGAAGTCTGTCGGTGTACATACTATCCTGAAGACTCTTTCCACAACATCCTTCCAATCCTCATCCACATGTGGGTCCATCTCTCCCCTGAAAATGGGTGGCCTCTTTCTCTAGAACTCGTGAAATGCTCTCAAGTGGTGTGCATCGTCTGCTGCTGGGGCTGGTGGCATCGGTGGCCCAACGGGTAGTGGTACCACTTGATCCCTCGCTGGGAAAGGACACTACACCGAGGCCTCATCACTCAGTGGGCTATCAGTGTGAACAACTCTCAGTGATCCAACTGGTTGTCTGTGGGGAGGCCTCCTGAAAGAAATAGAAGGAAAACAGTCAAAAGATTATACCTGGTGAGATAACCTGGTTTAGTTGACTTAAGAAAACATTTAAAGACACATACACAATCAATATTTTCGTGCAATAAGTCAGAAATTAGTAGTCAGCGTCCTGGTGTACAGATACATCAGCCACCGCACAAACACTAGACGTCCTACACTGAAAACCACACTTTGTACCCTTAAGATTATTTCTTCACAGAAAAAAATGATTAGAGTCCTGAGTTCGGTGGTAGAACCTAATCTTATGATACCAATTTGTCACGACCCATCCCCTGGGGCCCATATCATGACTACCCCAAGCCCTTCTTTCACAGGCCAGGGGTTGGAGACTAGCTCGAAAATGCGTAAATCCATAAACTGGGAAGGCATTTCCTTTTTAACAATAAAAAAAGACTAATGAGTACGTAACTATAAGTAAAACACTAAGTAAAACTGTATACAAAAGAGTGTGCTGAATGTAAAGGGGTCAGAAATATAATCCCAACAGTAAAGTATAATACAACTGAAAAGCTAGTACAACTGACAAACAGAAGTAGAGTAGCTAATGGGTCGTCCTCTGGAATTCATAACTAAAGGGTGGGTACAGATGGCCTCTTCATCACCCCAAGATTTTCTGTCCACTCCGTGTACATCTCGCCGAGTGATCCACCTCTGGGTACTATCCAGTTCTTTTACTCTCAGTCCCGATCAGCGCTGCCCGTCATCTGCAACCAACACAACGAGGTGTGGGAATCGCCCATGCAGGGGTGAGTATAATGATAATAAGTAGGGATCCCGAGACCCTCAATGTCTCACAAAATCATTCAAGGATAAACCAAAAAGTTAAGAATCAATAGATAACCATTACATAGGTATATTCCCATACATATACCTAAGTTATATCTTAACCCATCTCAATCATGAGGAAACATAAAATTCATTGACTCAACTCAAACCAAGATTTTTAGTGTAGGTTAGAAGTGTAGATGATAAGTCGTGAAGCAAGATCACCTTATTCTGACAAGAGGCACTGCTTCTGACCATATGGAATCTGACCCACATAGGGGCGATTGGTACTAACACCTACAATGACCCACACATGATCGGTATGCGCTAACCCACACAGAACCACTGAGCGCTAAACCAAACATGATCTAACCCAAAAAACATGAATATGCACTGACCCACAAAGGATCGTTGAGCGCTGACCTCCGTATGATCTGTCTCCAGCCTCCGCCTCACTAACAGCCACTGGATTCCTCACACGCAGTGCGCTCGAGTTTTGTAAAATCTGCCCGTGAGATATCAGTCGTTCCTCGACCACCAGTAAAATCCACTAAGTTGTAACCCAAATGACCCCCATGTCTTAAGGGTTCCAACATGACATACGGTGCGTCAATCGGATGCTCGGTCTGTGTGTTATTGGCATTTCCAATTTAGCGGCCTAGTTTGTTTTTATGTTTAAACCAACACGATTGTACTCCAACTATGTCCAAACTTCATGTGGGGTATTCTAAAAGGACCGTCTCAATCTAGGCTTTCTATTTCTATAGGTGGATCGTCGATCAGACACACATATCCCATGATACGAGCCAAAAGGTGTAAATTGGCAAAATGGGTCCGGGTCCTGTCTGACGTAGTCCGACCGACACGGTCCGGTCCAACGCAGTCAGACCGACCCGGTCCAGACTGGGGCCTGATCTGATCCATGGGTCTGACCCGATCGGAGAGGGCTGCTCGACCCGAGTGTTAGGCTTGGATCGAGTGGGTGGCCCGACACGAAGGTGGCCCACCCGGAGGGGGATGCCCGGCCCGATGGCGGCCCGAAGGCATGGTTGGCCCGGCGGCCCGGTCGGCACGGCATGCCGATCAGCCTGGCGACCCGACAGCCCAGTGGGGGTCCGCCTAATCCGTGGCCAAGGGGTAGTGTGTGCCCACTGGTTCCCAAATGGATTTTCCATTCTGGTGGTGCTCCAACTGACACCAGGTGGTGCCGGTCCAACACATGTTGGACCCAACGGGGTCCTGATACTCCCGGTTGGCTGAATGGAGAACCGCTCTGGCTCCACAACGACGGGTTCGTCCGAAAGCGACTTGACCTCCACTGTGGCGCGATGGCACTACGGTTCTGCATCCCTCCTGGCAGTGTGTCGGCACCGCACCCCCACCGCCACAGCCAGACCTGGGCGTGGCCTTCATCTCCTCCGCATGTCTCGACGATGATGCACCTCTTCCATTTGTTGTGGCCCTTCTAGCAGTGGTTTCCCCTATGACGTGGTGCGAAGGAACCACGCCCCTCCGACACCGCCGTGGCCCACCTGGCCGGGGCTCAGTTCTCTGCACAGCATAGCGGTGCCACACCCTTGTGATGAACCGTCGGCCTTGCACCATTGGCTTCATCGCGGTCGGCTCATTGGCAGTCACCGTGTGTGCCACCTACAACGTCAAAAAATAAGAAAAAATAAAGTGGGAGGGTCGGACCATGTTCATGCGGTCCAAGCCCTCCTCATCATGGAGATTATATTTGGAATTTCATAATCTATAAATTTGAACGACGAAGAACAGAGGTGTATACTCATATATAAAATAACTCAAATCCCCCTACCTCGAGTTCAGTGATCATTGACGGAGTCATGAGAAGGCGGACATCGTTCTGTCAATTTTGGGGGAGGAAGAGTTTGGAGAAGACGAGTCGAGATGACTTCACTAGCCTTCTTCGTTGGCGGCAACTCTTCCCTTACTTTCCATAGTTGAAGAAGGAAGAAGATGGTGTTCATCGTTCTTTGATGGTGCAAGAGAAGTTCTTTGTGTTCTTCATGGGGATAATGATGTTCTCCTAAGTTTCTCCAAGGCTCTACCAAAAGAGAGTTTCCAACCAAAATAAAATAATATCTTTTTCTATTATTTTATTTCCGACATGAATTAAAAAGAATTCAAAATGTGCCAATTAATTAAATGAAGGAGTTGGCACTTTACTGAGGGGAAAGTGAAGAGGCTGCCTACTTAATTGGGGGTTCCAAGGGGTTAAAGGGGGGTTAGAGTAGTTAATGAACTTGGTTGGGACCCACCTAATAACATCCTCCAAAGGGGTGTTATGCATGGGTGGGCCCCACCACCATAACCTCCCATGGGACGTTCGGGTGTGGTGGCCCCCACCTCCAACCTCCCCTAAAATAATGTCATGACTTTATTTTTATTCAATTTATTTAAAAACATCCAAAATCTACCTTCCACTCTCTTTAGAACGCAACTACAGTGATGGTCTCACTAAGAAATCATCGATGCTGTGAGTTCAACAGTGACCTCAGATTTCAATTCCGAGCACCGGTTCAAATGTTATAAAATATCGTACGTACATTTAAAGAAGGTAACCGAAAAAAAAACTTCCAAAATTGATTCCGGGCACACCAGGCCTCAGAATCATGCGCCGTCAAAAACTGTTGACAAGTAAAATTCCCATGTATTAAATAAAACTTCCACAGGAATTTTGGGGTTTACATATATTATTTTTATGAAATATGATATCTTTTATGATATTGCCAAGATAAATAAATTTCATAAATATTTTATAATATTTTGGAAAAATTAATAATTATATAATAAAAATTATATTCAAAATATATATATTGAAAATTATATCATGAATAGTAGAAAAATTCTTTTCAATATCGGCACAATGCTTCTACCACACGAGAAATGTAATATTTGTTGTCATAATGATAATATTTGAGATGGTTTTTGTATTTGTTCGATATGGTTATTCAAAATGAGTTATATTTTCTCATATTTACATATAGATTTAAATTATTTAGTAATATAACAAGTGACATATCTAAATTATTTTTTATTTTTTGTTCAGAGAAATAAAAGTCTAATTAAACTACCAAATACTTTTTCATGACATAGATGTCAGTAAATAAAAAAAATAGAAACCAATAGTTTATTCTAAAATTAATATCTTTATTTTTATTATCATAATAATTACATTATATTTTATCAAAACACCAACATAGTTGTTTTTCAAGAAGTTAATAAGTATGTGAATGATTTTAAAAATATTAACATCCATTTTTGGGGAGTAAAAGGGTAAAATGTATTTGTAAATATATAATATTAAAATATTTAAAAATAATAATATTTCAAAATTGATAAATTGTGATGCCTAGTGGTCCAAAATATCACCCATTGTCCATTTATGAGCCAATTTTTTTACTTATAAGTGAAATTTCAAACATTTATTATTTAAAAATTCATTACTATGTTTAAGGATACAATATAATATCAAAGGGGTTAAACAGAATAATATTTTTATAATGTTATTTGAAACTATAAAAATATTATTTGAAGATAATATTATGATTAAATCTTTCTTATCATTAATTGCATATCATTTTGGAACCATTTTACATGAGTTACTAAGATATTATTTTTTTATATTTCATGTATTTTCAAAATTGACATTAATGACATTTCATTAAAAAAATAACATATTAAATAATTTAAAATCAATAAAATCATATTTTCCAACCATGTGAATGGATATTATTTCAAATAAAATCCATTTTCCATCTAATGGTTACACGATATAATACGTTGATATTGCATATATTTTCAAAACCATTAATGGGGGATAGAACTAAAATATAACCATTAAAATTTTAGATAAATTTGAATTAATTTTATTTGACAATATTATTTTGATTTAAACTACTACCAACCTATAATAACTAACTGTATTCCTTAAACACAACATATATCATCTATTCCTTCCAAAATACCATTCCTGTGAGGCTTAAGGTGTAAGGTGAAACTGGATTCTCAATGAAGAGGTATAACTATTAACTGATTGTTTTTAATTTAATTTCTCATTCGACATCATATAAATAAATAAAATACATTCCAAAAAATATAATTCGTTATCATAAATATACTTAATTGATTTTATTATTATCTAATATCCATTATCATTCATTATTCATGATATGGACTCTGAAAAAAAAATTCATTTATATATACAACTTATCGTCTCCATGTAGTGGTGTATATTGATTTTCATAAGAACATTACCGAGATAGATATAAAGATATATTTAATAAAAATATATTTCACCTATGATATTATTATCATTATAAAAAGTTAAATTATTATTTATATTTCTTTAATTCCATCCATTGAATAAAGGAAACAATGTTTTTGAATACGTACTACCAATCATCACCATGAATGATGTAATTAATTATTATTTATCACCCTTTTATGGATACCTCTAAATATATATAACAAATCTATAATATATTTATATCATGGATAAAAATATATATATGATTTAAACATGATAAAATTAATAGTATTTTATCTATATAACTAAAACATCAATAAAAAAGAAAACTATTAGCACATATAAATAGTTATTATATTAATGACTAATTAATTAATGGGTTTGTAAATGTTATTAATTCATGTTTCATGATACAATATGTACATATTTGATTCTGTTATAGAAATTTAAAAAATATAAATTTCATATATTAGATTATAGAGTACTTTTAAATAAATTTTATTTTTGGGTAAGGGTTTGTTTAACAATCACTTCATTATTTTGGATTGGTTTTTGTTATGTCTCCACATGGGTGAATTTTTTGAGCTTCATATAATAATCTAATAATTTTTCTCAATATTAAATCTGTCTCCATGTTTCGAACCATATTTATGTATCCTTATACCTTTAATTATGTAGATAATTTAATAAAAAAATATATGTTCTTAGTTATATTTTATTTTAGATATATAGTTATTATATGACAATATTTTCAAAATTTATTATACAAAAGTAAATTTTATTTTCTATATTGATTAATAAAAAACATTTCATGTTTACCTTTATATTTTTAACATTTTAAAAGTAATCTTCCAATTTTTTTTGAAATGTTTCATTTTAGAATTTATTTATAAATATTCAAAAGAAATTAATAATTTAAACATATACATAATTTAATGATTTTCCTACTACCATAAATTTTGTACACTATTATGATTCTTCTATAGATTTTCAATGATTTTACTATATCAATTAATTATAGGATATTTATTTTAATATTTTCAGTTATATTTTATTCATTTATCCAATGGAATTTATTTTATTATACTAATGATATTTTCTGATTGATTGATGGTAATATTTTTTCTATAAATATCATTTTTTATTAAATTTATCTTAATGAATTAGAATTCTGGTATGTTTTTTTATAAAAATTGAATTTCTCTTTGGTTTCCCTAATCTCTTAATCATGAATATGATTATTTCCAATATCTTTTGAAATTTATATGTAAATTGTTTTACTATTAATGTTATTTTATTTTTTTATTGAAATATAGATAATATATATTTTTTTAATCTATCTTGATTTTTATTATTATGGAATTTTTTTTGTAAATTTAATTTTCAATTTCATACTTGAAGATTTTTTTTGAATTAGTATGTGATGGATGAGGTTTGTTATAGTCCTTATATGCATTGGTATGTCTCATGAGACAAAATATGTTTCATATTTGGACGAGACCTTGTCTATTTATGTACAATGTTTTTTCTCACAACAATAATGGTTTGTTTATGATGTCATAAATTATGCATTACATTATTCAAAATTTAGTTACATGAATAGTTATGATATCTATGAATAATTTTCATGATTTTGTGATTATTTATGTTTAATTATTTGATGATCATTTATTCATACCATTTTTTTCAACGTGATCAACTAATTGATTTAATAGAATATTTTTTCGTTAATTACATTCCCAAAAAGATAATGCATATCTAATCATGATATATTATGTTGAATATAAATTGTAATTATTATTTGATATCAATATTTTTTTTCATTACCCATTGTATGAAGACGAATATTTTAATGAGTTTAAGGATATAAAATATTTACATTCACAGTGTTTTTATATTTTATAACCCATATAAAATGGGAATCCAATCTGTATCTAGTTTACTAGACTACTAAACTATTCGATCCTTTAGGATATGAACACCATTATTTTGTTTCGATGTAATTAATTAACAATATTCCTTGGGCTACTAAGATCAGGGTCTTCGCATGATAGATTATGATGATTTTGTTTTAGTGGGGTTTTCATGAATCCGATTTCATTCCATAAAATAATTATGGTGATATGGATTAATATATGTTTTTTTGGATTCCATTGAATAAAAATTATGGTAATTATTATGTGATGGGTGTTACTAAAATTACATATCCCTATAATTAATTGGGTAATGATTGATATCGTATGAAATATTTTGACTGAGGATGTGATGTAAATACATTACTAGAACAAAAGAGTTTGGGGAGTGAAAACAATCCATTTTGGTGAATTTTATTCTATTTCATGGTGGTATTAGATGTCAACCTTATATAATGAAGTGATTTTATCTTATTATTATTGTGAAACAAATTATTATTACATGTTCTTATGCTCTGACCCCATCATTCATGGTTAATTATTATTGATTCATCACCCTTAAATATGTTGTCTCTTATTATGGAAATGTTTTATTTAATTAAACCTGATTTATAATATATTAATGATTTGACATGAATTTACTAATTTATGATGAAGCTCTAATACTCTTAGTACAGTCTTATTATCACTTACGATATTTTATTTATATCTCCAATGTTTACCCTTACTCAGCATCTGAGGTCACACTTTATTATGTTTTTATTTTCCCATGATAATGAAGAATGGAATTAAGTAAAAAAATTCTAATAGGTGTACTATGTGTGAATAACTACATGTGATGTAGTGATGAAATTCCACGAGACAAGTTTATTATGTATCAATTATTCAATGATATTAATATTGAATAGATTTATGGTGTGAATTATTATTTAATATATTATTCATTCATACAAATGGGATAATATATATATATGTGTCAGTTATTCTTGGTTGAGCTAAAATAATTATAGTTATGCCAAGGATTACAAAGTTTAGAATTCTAAGGTTTTTTCATACTTGTGGTAAATTATGACACCATCATATATTTTGAGGGAATAATTATATGTAAAGGATTTGTGTCGATTATTATTCTCTTAAAAGAGCTTAAGAATTATCTCATTCAGTAAACACCACATGGACTGCTCCTATATGTCAAAGAGGTAGGAACGAATCATATCATGGAAAATTTTAGCATACAAATAAAACTAAGCCTAGTGGATGGTCTGAGAATCTGGCTGAGATTAGATAATTGTATTTTATTGACTGAGATCCCATAAAATCTTCAATGAGACCATACGAATATTAGAGGATCCATACTTATAAAATCATCTATTATTATTAGTAAATAATTTTATACTAATTGTTGACAATTTTTTTTATACATAGGTGGTCAATTTATTAAATATTCCCTCATATATAGTTGTACAAAAGATTTAGATTTCAACAACTCTATTGTAGTTGAAGGTGTGTGTCCTTTAGTTCCACACATGCATTATTTTTAAATTCGAGATGTATCTATCTTACGGTATTTTCATACTTAAAATGGATATCTTTGATATTGTCTCCAAGATATAATGTATAAATTAATTAAATTAATGCATTGATCTCATTTATCAGAATGAATATTTAGGTTTCACAAAGAGAAAGGATTGTCTATTCATAGACAAGGGGGATCCCAATCTGATATGTTCAGGTCCCCTCTTTCTAATGATGGAAAGAATACATTGAATTTTTTTCTTTATCAAGAGGATGATGAATATGGTATATCGGGTCGGTTAACTAGAATTTTTGGAGAGTTTCATGACATGTTTCTGAACGAAATATCAATGATACCCCCAACTTGAGAAGTTAAGTTTTCGATCATTATGATTCTGACGAAGCATCAAATAACTATTCCATTATTCATCAAATCTTTAGTGGAATGGAAAGAGTTTCACATTTTTGTTGATAATTTATATATTTATATATGTATATCCACATTTACATTTTACTATGGGATAGTTCATCTCAATTCACTAAAAATGTTTATGGAACCATTGGATTTTGTTTAAATTATCTTAAAATTAAATGGTCTTCTATTAAGACTGATTTCCTCTATCATTATATCAATGAATTATTTTTTAATTTAAAAAAGTTGAAAATTTTATTTCAAATTGATCTCATATTTAGATACAACCATATTCTAGTGATGCAATGTAGTATCTCCATTATAGTTTTACAAATAATGTTTATGTATTATGGGTGTCATGTGATTTCTTCCATTATAAAAAATTCTCATGTTGATTTAATGGATTTGGAGATGTGGGTATTTTACTGGAACTTTGAATTAATTTTTATGATGCTCACAAATAATTTCATCGTTAATTCCAAAACCTAAGAGGATAATTAACATTATTTATGTGTTTTAATTAGGATCCATTGTATGAATAACCTAAATGATTAATTATAAATGTTTTTCTTCATGATATGCATGGTACTATTTTTCAGTAATGTGCTGAATTAAATTCTCCTTGTGGTCGATCCTGATAAGATAATGTGAATTATATCATGGGATTATCAATATAATTTATGTTAGATATAAATTTTATTATATACAAAAGGTTACTATCAATTCATTATGAGTGTATTCTAAAATCATTCATCCTAGTATCTGTGATCATACAAAAGTTTGTGTAAAATCTACAGACCCTGGATTTTAATTATTCATTCGATGAAATAACGTATCATAATACATCGACCAATATCATTAATTTTCCCAAACCAAATCAGGTATTGTTTATTTTTTATAGGGAAAAAATAGCGCTCTCAGGTTATATCCTAATGCAGGATGATCATACGGTGGAATTCCAATCATGACATCAATTATCTAATTAGAATAAATATCACACCAATAACGTAGATCACAATTTTGGGATAAAATTAATTATATATTAGGGATACAATCTATTTGGTGATAAATATATTGTCCACTCCACCTACATATGTCTAAGAAACATATTCTGTTTTATAAACATTAATCCTATTAATGATAGTGTGTTGAGTACCTTAAAATATTAATTTATTATTTTTACAACACTCAAAAAGGGATTTTCATTTTGGATTATATTATTATAATTATTATATATCATTATCTAAATAATACTGGTTAGAAAATGATCATAATTGGTCTCATGTTTGATGTTTTTCTAAATTTAGAGGAGGATGATAATTATTTCTCACTAATATGATCTTAAATCTGATCCTTGATCATATATTATTAGATAAGGTTATAGATTTAGAATTTTAGTATAACAGAGGAATTAAATATAGTGGTGATATAAACCATGAGTTGTCTCTATGCATAGAAGTAAATTTTCTTGGAAAAAACACGTGTATGGTTCTTTCATCCATAAGGAATTTAAAAATGCAATATGGTCTTAAATTAACATGGTATGCTCATCTTGATTAAATTAAATTGAATAATGATTGGAAATATTGTTATTAGTGTTTTTGAATTGAGGAATGGTATAACATCATTTTTTTCAAAATCATTTAGCTGCTAATAGGTTAATTATAAGAATCAAGGACCCTTGGGATTACATTAGCTTATTTTTATCACTACATGGATGTGGGTTGTGATATCCATGTATTTTATTTTTTTATTACCTTTATCTTATAAGGAAACGAATTTTATATGTAGTTTCATTGAATGAATGACTAATTATACCCATTTCATACTAAATAGTGACAACACTAAAATAGATGTTCATTAATAGTTTCAAGTTCCTAAAATCGTGAGGTTATATGTAAATACATATGCTATTTTATCTGGAATGGATACTCATTTCACTTTTCACTTTTTTGTAGCCCTTTCATAGGTAATCTTATCTCAAATGATAATAGAAACAATATAAAATCTGTAAATGAATAGGGAAATATAGTTATATAATTAGATTTATAATGATATGCTCATAGCATGTGTTCTATATTTTACTGTTATAAAGGATTCCCATATTAAACTACTAGAATATACCTATAATAATTGTTGGTCGGAGTGGATACTCAAGAGGGGGGGTGAATTGTGTTCCAATTAAAATTTCTGTTAAAAAGATTTGTAATAAAATCCCTGAATTTAAAAACTAAGTTAAAATGTAGTGATTTTTCAAAACTGTAGAGGTTCAGTTTGGTTCTCAAAATATTGATTTGGTCTTAGTTAATTTAATCAGAAGATCAAATTGGCTTTTCAAACTAACCTACTAATTTACAATAGTTTCAAACACATTAATGATTTACTATCAATGTAACTTTAAAACAATTTTATATTTCAACATAATTAGCAACTGAATATTAGATATAGTTAAAATCAAAACAAATAATCCCAACATTTTTAACCAAGAGGTTCAGTCTCAAGAATAGACATATCCTCTTAAACAGTTTATATAAATTTTAATCCACACCATAGATTGGGGATAAAATAGTACTAGGACTGTCAATGTACTAAGACCTCTACCATAGTTATTCATGGGAAACCAAAGTAACAACACATAGGTTTTCCGTGTCCTACTTGACCTCTACCACTATCCACAGTGTGTTACAAGAGAGTTATAGAAGTTTTTTATGAGGATTTAGAAATCCTCCAGTTCAGCATAGGAGACAGTGTGTCTATAGAATATACAGAGTACCGACAGTGCTCAAAATGTGAATGAATGAAACACAACAGTGATAAAAAAATAAATATGAGTATAGAATTCTCTATGTGTTGTGATTGAATCTCTAGACTCCTTGGTTTGAAGCAGTGGAAGATTTGAGTACTTCTCTGGTTTTTGTCAAGAAAAACAGAGTGTCGTAGTTTTTTTTCCTTCACTTCAAGTGTAGGTGTTCATCTTAAGCAGTAGAGTATTATGTTTAGCACTTAAGCTTCTTCTTTGAACTCTTATTCTTGATGAGTATGCGAGTTCTTTTAGTTCCCAGTGTGTTATTATTTTTATGTACGTGTGTTCATGTCTACTCATCAATTTTCTCCAGTAGCTTGATATCCCCTATTATTCCTTGATGTTAGAAAATGGGAATGATTACCTTTGACAGGTACGAGGTATAATTTCCTGACATTCCAACAACTATCTTTAGATAACATTTATTTGATTAAAATCATTAAATATAACCATTAGCGTTATTTTAATAATATTGACAAAGTATCGAGTTTGAGTAATAGTGACTGGTTAAAAGTCATCTTCCATCAGTAAATCTCTATCGGTGGACTTGTATCAGTAGCTCTTAGTATCAGTGAGCAATCTATCGGTAGACTTGTAATGGTAACAGTTACTCAGTGTAACAGTAGCTTTGCGTATCAGAAACACCTTCTATCAGTAGCTCTTTTTTCTTGTACCGGCAGCTCCTTGTATCAGTAGACTTGAGTAGAATTGACTTCCTTATATCATTAGACATACTACAACGGTAGCTCGTATCGGTAGACATTGACTTTCTTTATCAGTGGACTTTGTATCGATAACTTGTGCATACCGGTTTCTCTTCTTCTATACTAGTGATTAAGTGCATACCGGTGGACTTATGCATACCGGTAGACTTATGCATACCAGTAGACTTATTCTATCAGTAGCTCTGCTTGTATCCGTAATAGTTATGCCTATCATTGACCTTAACCGTTTTAGTGACCTTATCAGTAGCTGTATATATGTTTGTCTATATTAGTATCTATGAGCATATAAGTGGACTTACACTTATCTGTTCTATGGAAAACACAACCAAATTGAGTTATAACTATTTCAAAGTCTGTATAAACATAGAGAAACATTGATAGATATATTCCAAACAATATTTTGTTATTCTGTATATATATATATATAATTATAAGAACATATCGAGATTATCAAGACATATTAAAGCATGATTGGGATTATCAAAACAGGTGAGGTCAACAATAATAACTACTTGAATTATATTAGTTTGTAAATTTTTAATGATATATATGGTTAGACATGTCCCTATTCTTTATTTTGGGTATTTGTAGGTGAGAACTCCTTTATGGGTACAATCCTTTCAGACAATATAAATAAGAAGATTTTTTTTATGCAAGGGTGAATGGGTTTGGAAAAAAGACATTATAAATTTTATATAAATATTAATATATTCCCATGTAGTTTTAATATTTTGATCATGTGTTTCTAATATATCTAAACTATCTAGTCCATTCATGTTCATGAATGAAAAGTATGAACATCCCGATATTCAGGGGTACTTTTTAGACTATATAATGAATTGATAAATTGGAATATCATTTTTATTATTCATATATTTTGAAATTTTGGATTCTATATATTTTTTTAATTGAATAAATTCCATCGTGTCATGTAATTCCACAATAATTGGAAAGAAGAACATTTTATTAGATAGTGTGTATCACACACATCACCAAGTACACAAGGGAATATAATATCCTAAGAATTTGTAATATTTTTACTATTTTAAATAGATTTAATATATTTTATTTCACTAAATAAATTAAGCACTATGTAAGAGTACATTACACACAAAAATGTGTTTCACTAATGGCTATCATTACACACAAGTCTATGTTTAACCAAATAATATTATATTATTATATTATTATTATTTATTATAATATGATATATCCATGCTGTTAAATTTGTTGTTATGAATATGATTTACTAACTTATGAAAATATATGTTTAAAAAAAATTGAAATTAATTAATTGGTTATCAAATATATATAAATGAATATAATAACCAATTGAAAATAAAAAGAGTATTTTAATATAAACAA
Organism: Viscum album; assembly: GCA_963277665.1. Lineage (NCBI taxonomy): Eukaryota > Viridiplantae > Streptophyta > Magnoliopsida > Santalales > Viscaceae > Viscum > Viscum album. The sequence goes on along the minus strand of OY728163.1, from coordinate 1,207,736,194 downwards.
TTCTTAGGTTCAAAAAGATGTTTTATCCTAATAAATTAAATAAATTTAAATGAACTAGTGATATTCATGAAATATATATATTTAATATTATATTAAATAAATTATTTTTGATATTCATTCAATTTATTTGACAGACATATGATAAGAACAGAACAATTTTAATACATAAAATACTATATTTTATTACAAAACTTTTACCACTTATAATGGAAAAAATATTTTAAATCCATTTTTTGGTACCATTGTAAAAATAATATTTTAATATAGACATAAAATTTTCACTATAAACATATAAATAATGTTTGGTTGAATTATTGATTTCTTTTGTGAAGTTTTATTTTTTATGAATAACTAAAAATACTAAATTTTAATTGAAAACTTCTTTTTCAACTAATTTATTTATAAGGAGATTCATTTTTTCAAATTGGTTTAAATTAATAATTATTTAAATATATTATTAATTAGTCTAATTTAGGAAATTTGAAACAATTTTACACAGTAGTTGAATATTAAAAATGAAAAATTTTGGACTTTTTTCTTTTAAGAACTCGTATTGTAATCCCATCTACGGTATTAAATTTAAATTAGTTTCAACCACATATATTATCTAAATTTTGAGAAATTAATTAAATATTTGGAATAATAATTTTTTTTAATTTTTAATCATTTCTACATTTTTTTTCACAAATAACAATAATGATGACAATATAAATTAATTATAATGAATAAGGTGAAATTAAGATTAACATTAGACTAAACATTAACCATATGGGGACAATGGCCTTGAAAATTATACACAAAAAATTGGATGGTTTTGTTTAAAAAATATCCTCCCTTATATCGAATTGGGACAATTATTGGATCCACAGTCAAAGGAAAAAATGCTGGAGAAATTTCCTTTTCAAAAAATATACAAAAATGTCACTCCTCCTCCACTATAATAAGGCATTATGTCCTCTCACTTCCTCACACCTCTAATGCCATATTTTATGAAAAATATCATCCCAAATAGATTCTAAACATGCCTTTTCTCAACTTATATGTATCTTATTTTTCATTAACCCGTTCGAGGGAGCACTTTAGTGAAATCCAAAAGGAGTTACCAAAATAAGTGGTAACATATTCTCTCAAACTCTTTAGTTTTATATACTTTCATTAGTACATAAAATATAATTATTACATTGTTGTATAACAAATATATTATCCAAAATATACTTGTAATTATTTAATTTATGGGTTTCAATTATACTTACAAACTCTTCCAAATAACAGTTAAAAAACCTACTATTTATCTGTACGACGAATTATCACCACACGAAACGATGTTGTTCCTTTTTCCATTACCGGTATTCATTATTGAGAATTATGAAGAGATATATGCATATATATAATATATATAATATTCATAATATCTTTACACATTTTAATTATTTTATAACACATACATTTTTTCATTCCATTTTGTGTAAATCTGATAACATTGTTTGAGGATGTGTGGACTACTGCCTCCTAAAAGCCATATGATTTGATAAAAAGACACATAGAATGTGTAAAGGATAGTTTTAATAAACCATATGTTTCATAAAATATTAATATTATATTTATTTCAAAATTATCTTTCATGAAATATAATATATATCATTTTCTTTATTGACCTTTACATGATAGAATGTGATAACATCGGTCATGGATGTGTGGACTGTCTACTCCTCAACATGATGTGATTATTTTTACTTCACATAATATATATATGTATATATAATTATATAAAATTTTATTTATGATATAATTAAAATTCATAAAATATATATGGTTACTTTTATTCTTTTCATAATCATCATTTTAAAATGGGAACGTTTCTCATGCGTACATATGGCCTACAATCTTCATGATTGTAGAATTAGTTCATTTTTAATAACGATATTTAGGATTTTTTTTAAAATTATATATTATCTATAATTACGATATTTATTTCATGTTTATTATTGTATATATGTTTTATAATTTATCCATTGACCATAGTTGAATTACCAATGAAGTGTTTGACATATAAACCATTTTTTTTTCAAAACACCGGATGTAAACATAATCGATTCAGTAGTTTCATAAAATATGGTACTAAGTGAAGTAAAATTTATTATTAAGATGATAAGGGTTATATATAAAATAAATAATTATCATATATTTTTAATTAAAAAATTTAATGACACACAAGACAAATCAGATGCAGGGTAAGGAATTTTCATGTCACCTTTTTATCTTTGAGATAAATATCATTTTAACTACTTATATTTTTTGTGTGGTGTATCAAATAACCATTTTTGAAATATTTTATCATTATTTATTTTATCATTGATGGATTTTAAAACATTAATAAAATTTTATTACTTCAATAAAAATATTATTTAAAAAGTTTCAATGTGGTATGAGGATCTTGGAAATGTGTATAGAATATTTCGCACAAACAACATTAAAGATAAATGAATTATATTCAAGGAAATTTTATGAACAATGTTCAATAATATTTTTAATTTTTAATCTCTTATAGCTATTTAAGATCTTTTTTATGTATTATAATGATTTTTACAATATTTTTTACTAAAAATTATTTATAAAAAGTTTTGTAAAAAGATCAGCATCATTTCATTCTTTAGTTGGACTAACAATTTTCATCTAAAACCTATATTTTATTAAATAAATTTCAAAAATTCCTTTAAAATGATTTGGTAAATTCATTTTCACCCTTTTATTATTCTAAAAATTTATTCAATTGATTTTTCGTATACCATTCCAAACAAGGTATTTTTTAAACTTTTTATTGTGAAAAGGGAATATTCGTTTTACATCTAATGAAAAGTGTGGATTTACCCACTATAATTTCATTGAAACTTAATTTGTATTTTTAAATGTTATATTTTAAAATAAATTGTTTTCAAAATATATTTCAATAAAGGTTTTTTGAAATTGTTTTTTAATATGTCTTCCAAAAAATGTTATTTTCCTCAATAATATTTTTAAAGGATAGTTTTTTTTATTTTTTCTATTAACCAATGATAATAACAATTTATTTTATCCAACTTGAAATATGATGTATTGTTACCATCACTAATCTTCCAATGGATGTTTTATGATTGAATGGGAAAAATATAGCATTCACAGTAATAACGAAGATTCCATTTAGCCCCCTTGAAATATTCAATTTCCTATTATAATTTGGCACTGACATTCCCCTAAATATCCGTAACATTGTTAGTGAATATGATTATTGTATGATCTATATATAATTTTTTGTATAGTGTTTACTATGAATGTGTTTTTAATATTGGGGAAAATGTTTATAAACCTCTATATTTTTTTTAATATGCATATTTGAAAGTGAATATTGTTTATTCGAGATGGGTAATTCTTGGGACTTATATGACAAGAGTATGGGACTATATAAGGAAATACCTATGGGTGGGAAACCATTTAATTAAATCCCATAAATGTTTCAATATTATTATGAGATGAATTAGTTGTGAAAATTATATGTGTTTTTACCTGATATGTTAAACCATCATGTGAAATGTCATTTTATAAATGGTTCCATTTACATTGGAAACAAGGAATATAATAATAAATCATTTTCCTCATTTTATTCAGTTAATATTCATCCATTATATTTTCAGAGTCATATCTATGAATAAATTTATTTTTATGTTCACAAGTTAAATATAATTTTTTTTAGTTTATTACCGTTCCATTTTGATTTTACTTTATGTAGTAATTTTAATGGATGTGAGTCACGTTATTACTTTTTAATATATTTCATGTAATTCCTTCTTATTTTCTTATTTATATGCAATGATTTTTTTATTTACATATCCATGATTATTATTCTAATTTATTTATTATTTCTTCTACTATATGTTACACTTAATACGCATTTAATTTAAAACAATTTTTGATTCATTCTCCTAGAAATACATTAATTGTACTATGAATTATATGTCATGATATAATATTTGGATAACATTATCCTTCATGTTATTTATTTAGAAAAATAATTATTTACTACAAGAATATTGAATGTATCTATATTAAGATGACTTCTACACTCTTTATCCTTGTATATTTGGTCCCCTTTAATCATACCAATCTAATTATAGTAGACATTGGCTATGGGATATCTACGGTTGGGTCAATATAGTTGATATCAATGGATTTTTAATATATACCTTGGAATTAGATTTAGAAATAATGCATTGGAGAACATAGCTCTAAAGGAATATTTGAGGATATGTATAGAAGAACATCATATTATTTTGTATAGTATGGATTTTGTGGGGTTTCCTAGAAATACAAACATGTCTAGATACTATAGCTAGATGTTGTCCTGGAACGTATATACGTAGTAGTATAAACATTGACAAGGTGTGTCAAGCCTGACTTAGTTTATCCTGGTACTTAAAAATGGGGCTTACATTGCACCTTGTTTGAAACTCTTAAGGGATACACAAAGGATAATTCAAATTCTATATACAATAACAACTAAAGGATTTTGATAATTAATAATATAGGTTAAACAATAGGTTTTATAGATTGAATATATTTTTTCAATATTTAAGAATCCTATAAATTATTATACATTTTTTTATAAATATCGACCCACACACTATTTTTTATGGATTTTATCATTGGCTAGTACCCAAAAATTTAATGTAAACATTGAACTTGATTGAAAACGTGTCAACAACAGGCATCCAAATGAGGTGTCAATAATAATGAATGATATTTTATTTATATATAATAGTTTTTCTCGAAATATGTTTAAAAAAATATACAGGTACAGACTTTTGAACTCACCAAAGAAGGGAAGGATGAAGTTTTCTAAGTGCTCTAGTAATTGAGACCATGGAGAGAAAAACGATCTATTTCCCTCATGCAAGGAATGTGGAAGGAGACACCTATGAAATTGATTCTATAGAACATATAAATGATTTATTTTATGGGATTCATGTCTTAATGAAAATAATTTTCAAAGAAAAATAAGGCGGCTAGGGACGAAAATGAAACTCATCCTAAAGAATCCTTTATATTTTTTGTAAAAGTGGGGAAGCTGAATATTACCTGATATAATGCTCTCTCCTAGAGAATAAAATATCTACAAAGGAAGGAACAATGTAGAAGTAAATGGATAAGATTTTTTGTATTAGGGTTGTATGGATTTCCTTTTTTGAATGACTATTTATTGATTAACAAAATTTTTGTGATGTCCATTATATTTATTTTGATATCAAATTTATGTGGTTTCAGAAAAAGAAAAATTATATTCTATTTGAAAACAAATCATTTCTATCAAGTTCATATGTCTTGAACCCATAGCTAAAGGATGATAAGATTTTCATTCCAACCATTTACCTATGAATTGTCTTAGTTAATGTGTAATTTTTTATGTTAATCATTTTGATTAATAAACATTAATGATGAACCCTCAGTGTAAATTTTATGGTGAATACTATAACAAATCTAACATATTGATTTTTGAGAATAGTTAGTGAGAAATAGTTATACATGTCCCACTTTTTTGGGATATATAATCCATTAAATGTGTATTTATGTGATTTAGGAATCAATATAAATTTTCTGATATCCATTCCGTGATGTGAAGGATGAATTAGAAATTTTTCAATGCAGAAACAAATGATGACTTTTGTGTTTTTAAAATTATTTTTAGTAATTTTATTTCTTTATACCCATAGGTAGTAATATAATTACTCTACACTAAGAGGAAGAAAATATCTGAATGAATTAATTTTTATTCTATTGATTGTCTTATAAATCATTGAAAAGTTTTTTATTTCATAACCAAAACATTTTATTCACCAATAACTTGTTTTTAATTGGTGACTTGAATAACTCACTATAAATATTTAGAATTTTCCACTAATTTCATATCCCTAATTTACAATAATGTTCTTCTATATAGAGTCCCTGTTATATGCTATTCAATGTGACATTTGTACTTCCCATTTTTCACTTTACTATGGTATTTTTTAGAAACCATTCTCACGGTGTGCGATTTTAACATTGAAATATAAAACAATCTCTTTCCAAGGAAAATTGTAAATTGTGAGAATGAAATTTAATTAATCCAGGGAGATTCTAACACCCAAAAAATCTAAAATTGGATCATTGTATTTGATAATGTATATAACATGCATTACCAAGCATGTTAGGGAATTTAATATCACAATAATTTATAATATATTTAATATTTTAAATAATTTCGATATACTTTTTATTTTTCAATGCAAATGTCACTGAATTATCATTAATCTCATAAAACATCAAGATTATTGGATTGCTTATGTTACATGTAAGACTGAGTTTTACCAAACAAATTTATATTATTAAAATGTTATTATTCAATATAATAAGATAAAACATATATGTAAAATTTTATATTAGGAATAGGAGTAAATAAAAATTGAAATATCTGATTTAAATAATCATTAAATAAATTAATTGGTTACTAATTAATTATAAATGAATAAAAGGACCTATTTATTATAACTAATTTTTTTATAGAAAACTATTTTATTGCTCATGAAATTATTTTTTCATAATAAATTAAATTAATTAAAATTCAAAATTTGATACTAATATAATAAATACCATATATTCAATATAATATTTTTGATATTCATCAATCATATTTGATAGATAAAATATTATAAAAATTCAAACTTTATCCATAAAATACTATATTTTAATTAATGAACTTTTACCACCATTAATAGAGAACATATATAAATCCACAATCTGGATTTTTTTAAATCATGTATTTAAAAATAAAAATAATACATTGGTAAATAAAATGTTTTGGTTATGAAATCAATAAATTTTCAATGATTTGTAAGATAATCAATTCAATAAAAATTAATTCATTCAGATATTTTTTTCCTCTTAGTGCTGAGTAATTATATTACTACCTATGGGTATAAAGAAATAAAATTACTAAAAATATTTCTAAAAACACAAAATTCATCATTTTTTTCTGAATTAAAATAATTCTAATTCATTCTTCACATCAAGGAATGGATATCAGAAAATTTACATTGATTCCTAAATCACTTAAATACACATTTAATGGATTATATATCCCAAAAAAGTGGGACATGTCTAACTATTTTTCACTAACTATTCTAAAAAATCAATATGTTAGATAAGTTATACTCTTAACCATAAAATTTACACTGAGGGTTCATCATTAATGTTTATTCATCAAAATGATTAACATAAAAAATTACACATTAACTAAGACAATTCATAGGTAAATGGTTGGAATGAAAATCTTATCATCCTTTAGCTATGGGTTCAATACATATGACCTTGCTAGAAATTATTATTTTTTAAATGGAATATAATTTTTCTTTTTCTGAAACCACATAAATTTGATATCAAAATAAATATAATGGACATCACAAAAATTTTGTTAATCAATAAATAGTCATTCAAAAAAGGAAATCCATACAACCCTAATACAAATTTTTTATCCATTTACTTCCACATTGTTCCTTCCTTTGTAGATATTTTATTCTCTAGGAGAGAACATTAAATCAGGTAATATTCAGCTTCCCCATTTTTACAAAAAATATAAAGGATTCATTAGGATGAGTTTCATTTCCATCCCTAGACGCCTTATATTTCCTTGAAAATTATTTTCATTAAGACATTAATCCCATAAAATAAATCATTTATATGTTCTATAGAATCAATTTCTTAGGTTTCTCCTTCCACATTCCTTGCATGAGGGAAATAGATCTTTTTTCTCTCCATGGTCTCAATTACTAGAGCACTTAGAAAACTTCATCCTTCCCTTCTTTGGTGAGTTCAAGAGTCTGTTCCGGTATATTTTTTTAAGCATATTTCGAGAAACATTATTATATATAAATAAAATATCATTCATTATTATTGACACCTCATTTGGATGCCTGTTTTCAACACGTTTTCAATCAAGTTCAATGTTTACATTAAATTTTTGGGTACTAACCAATGATAAAATCCATAAAAAATAGTGTGTGTGTCGATATTTATAAAAAAATGTATAATAATTTATAGGATTTCTAAATATTGAAAAAATATATTCAATCTATAAAACCTATTGTTTAACCTATATTATTAATTATAAAAATCAGTTAGTTTTTATTGTATATAAAATTTTAATTATCCTTTGTGTATCCCTTAAGAGTTTCAAACAAGGTGCAATGTAAGCCCCATTTTTAAGTACTAGGATACACTAAGTCAGGCCTAACACACCTTGTCAATGTTTATACTACTATGTATATATGTTCCAGGACAACATCTAGCTATAGTATCTAGACATGATTGTATTTCTAGGAAAACCCACAAAATCCATACTATACAAAATAATATGATGTTCTTCTATACATATCCTCAAATATTCCTGTAAATCTATGTTCTCCAATCAATTATTTCTAAATCTAATTCCAAGGTAAAATTAAAAATCCATTGATATCAACTATATTTACCAACCTTAGATATCCCACAACCAATGTCTACTATAATTAGATTGGTATGATTAAAGTGGACCAAATATCCAAGGATAAAGAGTGTAGAAGTCATCTTAATCTAGATACATTCAATATTCTTGTATTAAAAATGAATACACTAATTATTACATAATTATTTTTCTAAATAAATAACATGAAGGATAATGTTATCCAAATAGTATATCATGACATATAATTCATACTACAATTAATGTATTTCTAGGAGAATGAATCAAAAGATGTTTTAAATTAAATCTGTATTAAGTGTAACATATAGTAGAAGAAATAATAAATCAAATTAGAATAATAATCATGGAGGTGAAAATAAAAAAATCATTGCATATAATTAAGAAAATAAGAAGCAATTACATGAAATATATGGAAATGTAATAACGTGACTCACATCCATTAAAATTACTACATAAAGTAAATTAAAAATAGAATGGTAATAAACTAAAACAAAATTATATTTAACTTGTGAACATAAAAATAAATTTATTCATAGATATGACTTTGAAAATATAATGGATGAATATTAACTGAATAAAATGTGGGAAATGATTAATTATTAGATGCCATGTTTCCAATGTAAATGGAACCATTTATACAATGACATTTCACATGATGGTTTAACATATCAGGTAAAAACACATATGATTTTCACAACTAATTCATCTCATGATAATATTGAAACATCGATGGGATTTAATTAACTGCTTTCCAACCCATAGGTATTTCCTTATTGAAACATCGATGGGATTTAAAATTGTTGAATCCACATAAAATATAATGTTTAATATGTTAATATTTTTTTGACCAAGAATTAATATGGAAAGTAATTAAAAATAATTACAACATTTATGGTATAATTAATCACAGCATGATGAAAAACCTTAGACATTAGGGCCAACATGGAATTAAAACATGTCCAATATCAATTGAAAGGTATTATTAATACCCTATACTCAATTTTATATAATATTTAACATTATTGGATACAAATTCAATGGAAAATTGTTTGTTCAATTCCCTTTTCCAAAATTTACTAGTGTATAACTCTTCCTCTAGTAAAAAAAGTCCTACTGTCCCCCCAAATCCACATAGATATAAAGCCTATTTTTATCAACCAATATATAACCAAATATCTACTATGAATCCATACCCTCATCATATGAGCCTCAAATTTGGAATAAATCCACCCAAGGAATACCTTTTTTGAAATTCAAATAGAGTTACCCAAAGAGGAGGTTACATCATTCTTGAATCTCTTTTGTTTTATTTCCATTATTTACCCCACAGTTATTCTAATTCCATTATTATATAAAAAAGTATATAAAAAATTTTCTATTGTTTTATAAATTTTTATTGTTATGCCTACCCTTACATAAACTTCCATATAATGGGTTGCAGAATTACCTTTTACAAATTACAGCATCACAAAATGAAGTTGTTTGTTTTTCCTTTACACCTTTATTTGTTTGGAATTATGATGGAAAATTTTTATATATTTTATTTATGATATTTATAATTTACTTATAAATATTAAATTCTATTATAACATATAACTATTTTATTTCAATTTTTTGTTAATACGATAACATTGTAGGAAGATGTGTAGCCTACCACCTCTTAAAGGAGATATTATTCGATCACATGGTACATGAATTGAATAAAAGAAGGATTTAATAAAACATGTGTCACATAAAAAACATATATATTATAATAATGTAATAATTTCATTCTTTGGAAATAAAATATATATCATTTTCTTTATTACCCATTCATACACTAAAATGTAATAACATCAGTTGTGGGAATGGGGACTGCCTCCTTCTCAACATGATATAATTTATTTTACTTCACAATATTTATATATAAGTATATATTATAATATATCATATTAAATATAATTTAATGATAATTATGGTAATATAAATTGTTTCTAACCATCTGTTCATAATGATCATTGAAAAATTGGAATGTTCATCTTGCGTACATACTACCTACCATCTCCATTAGCGTACCCTTGCTTCATTTTTCCTAACCATATATAATTATTATATATTAAAGTATAATTTTTTTTAAAAAAATTATAATTATTTTTTATTATTATTCTTGAGATGTTATATAATGACACCTTTGACCATTATTTATCTAAAAAATATATTTTTGACATTGAAACCATATTTAGTGGAAACACCTGACGTAAACATAATTGATTAAGTAGTTGTATACAAAATAATAATAAGTGAAAAAATATTTATTATATAAATGAAATAGATTCTCAATTATGTAAATAAATAATTTCATTATTATGTAATATAATGACACATGAGACAAATATGGTGCAAGGAAAGAGATTTTCATCTCACCTTTTTTATATTTGTGAGATAAATGTCATATTCACCATATACTTTATTTGTGTGAGGAATATAATACCCATCATGATGTATTATAAAATTATTACAGTAATCTTTCATAGTCAATGAAACATTAATTTAATATTTTACATCGTGTAGCTTATGATTTAAATTCTTTCAAAGTTTATTGGTGCACTTTTGAATGTTTAAAGTTAATTTTCCATAAGAATAATTTTAATATTATTTAATTTCAATTTTGAAAAAAAATATATATCTGTTTTTCAATAAAAAAGTTCATTTTCCTCATATCTTGTTATTCATGACCTTTTCAAGTATTAGTAACATTTTTGCAATCTTTTTACACAAAATGTTTAATAGAATGTTTTTTAGAAAAACTTTCATTATTTCATTAATAAGTTGGAGAACCTCTTTTCTTCAATAAAATTGTTTTTATTAAAATATTTATAAAAATGACTTTAAATTGATATTAGAAATACTATTATACAATTTTTTGTCTTTTTCCATTATTTTCAATAGAATATTCTTGTTCTTTTCCTAACAAGACAATTTTCTAATATTTTTACTATAAAAAATTAATTTTGTTTTTACCTCTTATGACAACTACATATTTACCCACCATAATTTAATTATAGATTCCAAATTATTTTTTGGAAATTTTCTCAAAAATTATTTATAACTAAATGTATTTTGCAATGATTTTTTTGAAATAAAAATATATTTTCCTCATGAATGTTTCTAATGGATTTTTTATAATATTTCCATTCTTAAATGAAAAAATCATCATTTTTCACTACATTGGATATATTGTATTGTGACCATCATTAATCATAATCTAGATGTATTATGATTGATTTGAACACTGATAACATTAAAATTAAATTCCATCATTCCTTCAAATCAACTTGAAATATTATAATTATTATAATAATACGACATTGATCTTACTATAAATATCTATATCATTTTTGTGGATATGGATGTTTTTTACAGTGTATATCATATTTCATAAAGTTATTTCATTGAATTTTATTTGAATATTTTGAGACATATTGATTAATTAATATCCTTTATTCAATATAGATTTTTGATAGGTAATATTATTTATTTAAGTTGGGGAATGGATTGGACATGCACGACACGATTTGGGACCATTTAAGGTAATACCTATGGGTTGGAGACCAATTTATAAAATCACCTCAATGCATTAATAGTCTCATGTGATGGATTACTTTCAATAATTAGATGAGTTTACACCATTTATGTTAAACTGTATTCTGAAACATCTTGATGGTAATGGTTTCATGTACCTAAGAAACTTGACACCCAATTAATTATCATTTCCATCAATTATTTAAAAAAAAATTCCGACCTGAGACTTCATATCGACATATCTATGGATATATTTAATTTTCAGATCATTGGATAAATGAAATAATTTTAAATTTCTAAAAATTCCATTTTTATTTTTTATTATATATTTATATGAATGTAATGTCAATTAAATTATTACATAACCATATTTTTTATGCACTTCCTTCTTAACATGGTGATTACATGGTATGCGTGTTCATTTATTTACCCTGACATGATTATTAATCTAATTGTTTCATTATTAATTCCTCTATAATTTATCATTATCAATCATTTTATCTCACCATTATTTTTTCAACCATACCAAGGAATCCAAGAAGCATAATATGAAATATATTTACATATACAGTATATGGAAAAATGTTATCCTTGACATTATTTATTTTCCATTTTTTTAATTAGCATATTCATTTGTAATTCAGGACTCATGTATGTATATTGATTTCCAAGAATAATAATCTATCTATCATTAGGTATTAGGATCCTTATAATCATGCCAATGTAATGGTAGTAAAAAAACCAGGGCATTCTAGGGTTGGGTTTCTACCATGATATTCTCATGACTTGGATATGCTGGATTTTGAATTAGAACATGGTCTCTTCGTTACTATGTTTGTAATATATATAGTTAATTCATAGGTAAAGGATTATTATAGTATACTTATCCCATTTTAATTAATAATATGGATATATGGGAGTGACTCTAATGAAACATGAGAGTGGGGATCTATTGTGTGGATGGTAACAACTCACATGATTGATGATGAAAAGTTGGGTTGACATTCTAAGGGAAAAATGTTATATGGTGGGAGAAATTATCACAACAAAAATTTCAATTTGAAATATTTAGTGTAGTATTTATCAAGTTTCATTCATAATTTTTTTCCATGCTACTATATTTTGAAAATTATGAAAATTGTGGTTAAAAAACAAACACATTGTTTTTGTACGCTCTTAAAAACAATACATTAAGAATATTATAGATATATACCATTAAATGAATTCATCATCATCATTGGTGAATTTTTTATCAATGAATGTGTCCTAAATATGTGGGAACCTAGGTGAACTTGGGCTTATCATATAGTTTTTTCATTGATTGACAATTTAGTTAGTAAGGTAGTGAATATTTTTAATACATTTTAAATTCTTAATTTACAAATGTACCATACCCCAAATTAAAATCAATAACCACCACTATCTATATATTTTGAATCCAAATCTCCCACATATTATCAAATGTGGATCTATCCCTTTTATAAGGCCTCATTTTTGGGGGATTTCTACTAAGATCCTCAAAGTAAAAACAATTTATCTATGTTGTCTCTAATAGATTGATTTCAATATTTTATATTTCATTTTTTTCCACATTCTTTGAAGCTATAACATCCTTGGATTTCTATTTCTCAAATTTTTTCACAAGGGAAATAATATTTTTGGTTCCATATAGTTTTTTTAGGAACATCACCTTTATTTCTAGCTTGATTTTTTCTATTAACATGATTTTGACTAATTTATGGCATGGGGTTCAATTTCATCAGTTTTTATTAGAGTCAGGTATGGTTATAATTTATAAATAAATATTTAAAATGGAATGGAAATATATTAAGAAGTTATAAAAAAAATTCATATCAATTCTCATTTCGTAGTCTTTATGGTTTTGGTAATGTTAAAGGATCATTTTTAATATAAATTGTTATTACTAATCAAATTATGAATAGATCAATTGAGTTTAATGATTAATGTGGAATTAAAACAACCTCATGGGAATACTAGGATACATGGTTATGAGAAACGATACATGAAAATGGAATTCATAATAATTAGAGTCACCCTTACTGGTGAATTAGTATAATGAACAAATCCTACTATATATGTTAATCATATATACTTTAATTTAATTAATTGAGGGTCTCCCTCATTACTGATAGAGAGTGTCAATGATATAATATAATTTTTTACCTTAGACTTCTCCTCTAATGTTTCTTATTCTTAAATTATAAGATTAATCATTATTATTAAATTTCTTGTTTAATTAATTCCTTTACTCTCTATTATTTGATTTGTATTTAAATATTAAAAGATTAATTTTTTATCTCTATTTTCAAACTACAATTTTTTAGTTTCTCAAATAGTAGTATAATGTAGGAAAAATGGTGGGAACATATTGGGATAGTGATAATCTCACCCTACACACACTCATCAAGTGCATATTGAACTTTTTAATTTTATTGTGGGTAATGTAAGGTATCTTCATGGAGATGATTGGTGTGATTGATATCTTTTTTTGGGTGATGGAGGTTATAAGATAGTATGACCCCCTGTGTCGCATAGTAATGGATAGTCATTTTTTTTTTGAATTTTTTGGTTTAAATATCATATATTTCATAGAAATGTGTAGTCATATCTGTTTATAACCCAATTCTTTTTTTGAATTTTATGTTATTATATGTGAGTGTACATTTATTCTATCATTTTACTATAATTATTCATAGTGTTAAATTATATTAATTTGTTTCCTGTTATGTTTTGTAGTGGGTTAATATTTTTTCTTAGGTTTAGGTTTCTCATACAAGCATATGATAAGTTCTCACCATATTATATAATGGTGTTTTTATTAGTTTAGTGAGTAAGACCATTACAATGAATTATTGTTTATTCCCTAATAGTATTTTCTATTATGTGAGGTTTTGTAAATCCCATTGTTCCTTTGAAAAACCCATTATTGGTTACAGGGTCCGGTGTATCAATTGTTTTTAATGAAAATTTTTATTCAAATTTATTCTACCCATGGTATTATAAATGAGAGAGACTTAAATTCATTTATAATTTAAAAATTCATTTATTTAAGCTATAATAATCATTTTAAGTCAAGATCATAGCCTATTAAAATCAATGTTCATGGTTAATGGTAACTAAACTAGTTATCATATGTATAATTTAATACCCTAAATAAGAGAATAATAGCATTATATAATAATTTTAACCAATTTAAACATAATTATACGTCACATTTCATAAGATAACAATAATATTTGTGAAAAAATATTATAATTTAATTTATAAAAAACATATATTTAAACATGATAAAATATTATCTAAAAATTTCACAAATTAATTTGAATTATTTTTATAATTTTTAAAATTCAAAACATTAATAATTAAGTCATATAGAATATGATGTTTTTATATCATTATGTGGATGATTTTAATATGACATTATTCTAGTTAATGTTATGATATATTTTAGAAAACTGGAAGAACAAAACCAAAATTTCAACATTTATGTAATAATTTTGATGAAATTTAATATATAATTTTTTATTTCATTCAAGACTTTTATCATGTAATGAAAAAATAATTTCTAAATGTCCTATGTATTATTACAAATTAGGAATCTTAATTAAATTATTGAATATTAATTTTTATAATATATTAATTTATTGGTAAAAACATCCTTATATTTCACCTTAATTTAATGTATAAATAATTTATAAATCATTCATAATGTAAATCAATATCAAACCTAGGTCACATCTCCAAAAATAATTTTCTAAGGGTTTAAAACCCAAATAAGATTAATTATGATCCCTATAGGCTCACTCTCATAATATTGTTTATTAATTTTATGAAAATTAATGATTCATTAATATCAAATATTACCTGTTTATACCACTACTATTATGCATAAACACTCGGTCCTATGAAAATATTATAAAACAAGGACCATATATGATGTTTTTTAGGATTATTTTTCCAATTTGGCCTAGTTTCATTTTATTCCCTATTCTTTTACATGAAATTACATTTAAAAAATGAAATCAATTTTTTATTTATATTTTTTGGTTAATCATGAAATACTTATATTGAGTATGAATATATAATTATATGAAATAGAAATATATAAAAACCATTACAATTTAAAAAATAGTTTTGAAATAGTAAATATGTCATGTAATAACATCATGTTAATGTTTCTGATGGATCAATGGCTTGAAAACCACGACATATAGGTGTCATCGTCTGATACATTTTTTATGGTTTTTTTCCAATGACCTTATAAGATTATTTGGGAAGTCTATGTATTTTTCCTGAAAAACCTCAACCAAATAACCCAATGTAAATTACCAATATTTCGTGGTCTATAATCTTAAGAAGATAACTGGAAAATGTTATATGCTTATATTCCATGGATCCTAGAAAACTCATTTTTTTATATAATTCATTCAATAAAAATCAATCCAAATAATAATTAAAAATTATCTAATACCACTGATTCATGGATAACTATTAATTCATCATATGAAATTATGTAATGTGATATCCATATAAACATTTTTTTGAAATAATTTTCCATAACTAATAGGTATTTTTTTATCTGTAATTTAGCTTCCAAGTGAAGATAATTACTTAATCAAATGTTACAATATTATTATTTTGAGGGATTGATATATTTTATCATATTCTATGATATGAAAAAAGTTATTCAAATGGTTTAAATTCATAAAAAATAATGTCTAAATAAATTATAAAATTTATAGACTTGGTATCTATATAAATGATTATAATAAATGATAATATTTAAAATTAATTAAATTCCATTATCAGTTGATCTATCTTGTTAAATTTAGTTTGATGTTGATCAATGAATATTATACAATTGATCCCCCCACGTATAGTACCCATATTATTCAACAATATCTCAATGCGAATGAAATATCCCTCAAAATAAATTCTTTTCTTGAACAAATAATATAAATTTAAGATAGAATCCAGAGCTTCAAAATTTCATCTATGATGAGTACTAATCATCACATCACCATGCAATATTATGGGAAAAATTTTATGGGATTAAATAACCAACATTTAGACTATATTAACTCTATAATTTCAAGAATTTATTTGTCATTTAATCTCAATAGAATCAGAGAGATCAATTTTAATAATTAATGATTAATTTTTTAACATATATAAAAGAAATTAGAACAATTCATATTCATCATATTATGATTATTTTCACTAATAATGATATTTTTTGTTGAAGATAGTGTTCGAACCAAATATTATCAAACAATATGATAATTACAAGAACTTCTACCATGGTATAATGACATATACTATCGAATGGTTTACTTAAGAATAAAATATAGTGTAGTATACATTGTTCATGGTCAGATCCATTAGTAAATATTACCATCAACATTAACATTCGATACATGGTTTATATTATTGTACATTATAGCAACACAAACAATTATACACATAGTATTACATTACATTTATCATAAATATCAATTTTTTATAAAACAAGGATTGAATGGACTAGTATCATTGGAATATTAACCACACATCACCAAAAAATAAAATGAATTTTTAATATCCATAATTACCTCATAAATCCATGTGTTCTTCAAAAACTTAATGTATTAACCTACGAATCACACATAAATAAGGGTTCGACTAAAAATATCATTTTGTGAATAAACATGATTTGGAAGAATGATATTTGAGTCAATGGTATCATAATATTTTATAAAAGAAAAAGATCATTAGTAACCACATGGGAGTATAATATATATAACATAGAATAATAAGATCATGGATGTGTAGAAAATTTGTAATCAATAGTAAACATTAGAAGATTATAAGTTAATGATAAATTCTAGGACAACATTATAGGTTTGAAAGAGTCCCATCATAGTTTAGGATCACTACCGAATAACATATATAACATATCATGATGAAAAAACTATAAAAAAATAATTAGAGTGATATAAGGGTGAACCCATCATAACATGTTATTATTTATGTGTCCAATAAATGGAAATAAATTAAAAGGAATTATCCTATGAATTACACATGGGATGAAATGGATTTTATAATCCTTACACATATCATAATCAAAAAAGTATTATAATTATTTGAAATTGATAAAGGAATAAAAAATTATATATTCTCATATTTCATAAGATAAAATTATTTATCAAAATTAGGTGATCATTTTAGGAAAAAACATTAAATTAATATTACATAAAACGGTCATGCGATAGAAATGTTGTCCATAATAGGGTTTTATTTTAAAGAAGTAATTTAGGAAAGTAACATATGGAATATATTAAACAATAAAAGGAATGAAAAATGGTCTTTATATTTATGTTATAGAAATATATACATTATTTATTGGCAATCAATAATACCCTATAGGGGGAAAGTGAGTTAGAGATGGAGTTGGCATAACCTGAGGAGAAAAGGGAGGTTTAGGGATATCCAATAAATTAAGTATCATTATTATTAATATATATTTGAATATAATATGTAATAAATATATATTTATTATAAATATATTATAGAACCATATTAAAATATATAATACAATATATCATTTTCTTGTAACATCATACCAACCAATTAATAATTTTTACTTTTTTAGAATCAATATTCTAGAGCATAACTGATTCATTTTTAATGTATGTTTTGTTTTTGTAATCTCATCCCTTTGGAATTTATCATTATTCAATAATCTCCAAAATTTTATCATTGATATTAATATTTTAAATATTTAATATACATATCTTTATATTCATCCCTAAATGGTAATGAAAAAAAATGAATAACATAATCCATGAAGATATTTGGTCATATGTACGCATAAACGTTGATTCCATTTTTGAATGATGGAATGAATGAAATGAAAATATTAATTCAACATTATAAAATCATAATAACCTAATTAAAAAAAATTATATTTTTATTATATATATCATTTAAATTAGTTGTGAGAGGAAATGATGGAAAATGAATTACATTGGATTGCAAGGTGTTAGTACACCACACACATGAAAAATGATTTTACTTCCCATTTGATGTGGAAATATATAGATATTGGTGAATTGATTAAAATAAAAAATATTTGTATGTTGGTATCATTTGAGTAATTTTTTCATAATTTTTTTGTTTAATTTTACAGTGTTAGAGTATGATTTAAAAAACATTAAATTATATATTGCATCTCTCCATCATTAAACATCATTTGTTATACACCTTAAATCCTCTAAGGCATGGATTTTTAAAATAACATAGACCTCTAGAGAAATTGATGTTAGGAACCACCATTAAAAAATCTATAATATATATATTTTTTATAATATAATTTAATTTCATTCTTTCCCAATATATTTAAGGATTATAGATTTATTTAATTTGGTCATAAGACACATATACATAAAATATATTTTTCAATGTGGAAACATTTTATCAGTATACATTTTTTCAAAAATATAAAACATATAAAACAAAACTTTATTTGTTTTTATGATGAACCTATATATATGTAAACATGAATTATTCTTTTTCTTTACCCATCCACAAACCCAATGAAAAATATTATAGAAAATGGGATGGGATCAACAAGCTCAGTAATGGCCATAAAAATAAAAAATCTATTATGCTAATGAAAATAACCCATTATTATTATCCTAAAATCATTAAATTTTGGGACATCAACATCATAGAACTCCTACATAACCCTTATAACCTTTATAATTGGAATAAACATAAAAATGACTTCGAATAAAATGTTTTTGTAAAATAAATCACTAAGAAATTCATTCGGGAGCTATCTAGGAACATGCATCATATAAGTTATATCGGGCAACCCCGTGAGATATAATGTGGTACATCCCTTCATATAAGTTATATTCGGCTCACCCTAGATCTATAATGGGTATAAAACCATCATTGACAATATTTATGGAATTTATAATTAATAAAAAATTTGAAAAACATAATTTTAAACGTATGTGATGAACACATACAGATGTAAAAAAAATTCATTATTTCCTAATAACCCATCATCAACACCAAAAAATTTAAAATAAGGTCATTCATTGAATCCAATAAGAAAGTACATGATATTATACCTAGGAAAAAAATAATGTTTTTAGTAGTGGGGAATGTTGTGTACACCATATATGTTAAAATATAATATTCCATTATATTTTGTAAATAAATTTAGACATTATATAAAAAGTTTCATTTATGAAAAACATTTAATGAATGTGGAATAAAATTACCTTTATAGATCTTCTTTATCCAAAGAAATACATTAAAAAAAGTTAAAAATTGGACCAGGATGAGAATGATTTAAAAAAATTATTATAACATTTAAAATAATGATTTATGTTAAAATATCCCTTACCTCAAATTTGACTAATAATATACATTTTTTTTACATGAATTACATTAATATTTTGATATTTACATTATTGAGATATTTTTTCAGTTTCATTGTCCCCTTTATTTTATATAATACCATTATATATACAATTACTTAATCATATAAATTCACCTAGGATTTTTCATAATATTGGTTTTAAAAGTACAAAATGACATTGATAGGATGAATATGGTGAAATATTTCATTATTAAACAAACAAAAAAAATAAAAAATCACTAAATAATTATTATTTAATATATCAATTATACATTCTAAAATAACCATGAATATTTTTTAAAGAAAAAATTACTACGATACAAATTGGGATATGGAAGATCGTTGGTATGGATGACTAACATTTATATTTTACGATCATCATTATATATATAATGTAAGTATTATTTATAAATTCCATATTGATAATAAATTCATAAATGATACATTATTTATTTTAATTTATGTATATATATATATATATATTACGTGATGTGGTGATGAAAAATGATTCACATAGCTTCATGGAGGAGGTAGTCCACACGTACACATAATATACATTATCATTTTTAGTGACTGAAAAGGTATATAAATAGGTGTTATATTATCTTCCCAAGAGGATTAATAAATCATGAATATCTTATATTGAAATAAAAGTTATTATTATAACCATACATGAGAGTTTGTGTCAGAAAAAATAAATTTTATTCATAAAATGACAAATAATTTACATACATTGATATTACTACAAAATTTATGTATATTCATTACACCATATAATAATTCTAGTATTAGACCATATTAGTATAATTTAATTAGATATTATGAATCATAAACAACTAGTTCATTAAATATTCACATTATCTCTCACTAATTTCTTTATAACTAGACTTATTTTTGACACGCATTAGTAAATATCCTTATTCATTAAGTGGGTAAAATAAAAATATGATGGTGTGAGATAAAATGCATAGTAATGGGAAAAAAGTGGAAATATAAATCATATCATAATCAAAATGCATAAGCACATAACATTTGGAAGCCTTATTGGGCATATTTATGACGGTCATATCGTGTCATGGGATAAAAGTTCATAAAACTTAATAAACAAAATACCAAAAGTAAAAAAATATAACATTATATTTTTTTGAATACACATAATAATATAAAATCATTTAGTATTAGTTTAGTCTTATTTCCAAGATTATCCATGTGGAAAAAGTCCATTACTGAATTGGGTTTACCTATAGTTCCTTATATATATTACTAAACTAGAATTTATTGCCATTCCAATAATGTATATCTCATGATATATAAATCGTTATCCAATGAATTGGTGGGAGATATAGGTCCCACACAAATCATAACGAAAAAATTATTAAATGGGACAAGAATACATAAATCATTCATCATTGCGTAACCCAAGAAATAAAATGGGTTTCTTAAACATCAATCCACCACAACATAATCCAAATCACATATTATTCCATCATTAACACAATCAAATCATAGTTCTAATTGGGATTGAAACATAAACCTATTTAAATAAATTTTTCATTGATGAAAAATGATTTTGATAAAACTCTTGATAATAATTCTTGATGAAAATATCCTTTCTTCTTCAAAAACATTTTTTTTCTAAAAATACCTCAAAATTTAAAAAGAAAATATTTTATTTGAAATTAAACATGGAATCATTCAATGGATGCATCATATAAATAATTAAATATCATGTTCTAAAAATATGGTCATGTAATATATGTTAAAAAATATTTTCCTTGTACAATTTCAAAAAAAAATTCAAAAAGTTACTAGTATTGAATATTCGAAAAAATATTCCTCTCATACCTTTTAATAAAAATTACGCAAAGCGTAAAATTATTTTTAATCTATTGTAGAAAAATATAAATTATATTAAATAAATTGGGAACATATACATGGATGATATATATAACCCAGTTAATGCTTACGTACAAACAATATCATATAATATTGAGATTTCAATATTATCCATTACCTCAGATCTGTTATCATTCGTATGAATAAGAACCTCCACTTTTATGAGTATCTTTTTTGGACATTAAAAAAAGGCATACATAATATATATTAATCACAAAGTGATATGCTTAAAAGGAATTAATGGATTTTTTTAGATGAAATAGGTAGGGTTTGGCAATGAAATAGGGCTTTCGTGGTGTGATTAAAAGAGAAGTATATGTGCCCTTTTATAATAGTGGAGAGCTACACCTTGAGTGAAATGAAAAATATTGAAATAATATAAATTATTTTTTAAATTAAAGCCTCCACAGAAGATTATTTCATTGATAATTTGAGGATGGGTTGAAATACTCTCAAAAAAATAAATTTAAACATGTATTTCATATTTTATAATCCATATAATTTTGATATATCCTTATTTAATCTTTTTAATGTTAACTGTGGTAAAATATTCAAAATATTTAATGATAAAAAATATTTACTTATAAGGTGTCAGTAAACTGTAAATGGTAATTTTATGACATTTTCAACCTTATAATTTTCACTTTTAAATTCTAAATATTTTTATGATTATTAAATAATAATGTGTTATTTTTATAAAATATCAATAATGTCAATTTGGAAACTATTCATTTCATTGATTTTAAATAAAATCCACACATAATATAAATTCAAACCAAATAATTTAATATAATAAAAAACATAATCACATATAAAATTCATTTACAACATTGTTTGATTTTAAATTATATTTCTTTTAATATTTTTGAAATAATTTATTAGATATTTCTATTTCGAAAATAATTTTTTCATCATAATTATTTCATCCATAATGGTAATTATTTTATTTCTAAAAATTATAAGAAATATTTTATTATTTAGGAAATTATATTATTTTTCTAGAACCTATATATAATCTATGTTATCTTCTTCTTATCCCTATATTAATATAGTTATATAAAAAATATTTGAAATTTTTTCACATTCATTGATTTTAATAAAATTAAACAAATATTCATGGGAAATTAAATATTAAGTGATTAAATATTGAACCATTTATGACAAGGGTATAATGTATTCATTCAATAGGATATTGACAGGTGTTAAGGTAATTTTTTAATATTATTTTTTTCATTAACTTCCGGATTTACCCTAAAATGCGGTAATAAGAAAATTATTAAATTTTATTTTCATAATTTCATAAAAATAAAAGTAATAATAATAAAAAATATGGACCCTATTATTACAAATATGGAATCAATTTTTAAAAATTTAAAACATATAAATTTTACAATTTAAATTAATATTCTTCCTCTTCTTGAAAATAGAGAACATGTTTTAAAAGCTAAAACATTGCAATAGATTGAAATTTTCTCTATCTGGATTCAAATTTAAATTAATTCCAATGATATAAATTATATTTAATGATAAAATTATATTTAATTTATAAACAAAAACCATTAAATATTTTTATTTTTCCATATAAATTATTTTGAGGAAAAAATTTGTTTCATATATAATTCGGTGTATTTTTAGTTTTCATAAAAACCTGAAAGTTAACATAACAATTATCAGAAATTCATCCAATGTAAATTTTCAGATCCTTAATTGATATAATATATTTATTTTGACATATAAATTGTATTAATGTGTCAAAATATTTATTTAAAAGTGGTTTACCATTCGACTGTGAAAAAGAACACTTTTTATAAAATAGATTTTTATTTATCAAATCATGTTTATTCACACCTTATGATAAAAAACCCCATTAGATGAATATAAAAAAAATTTTATTGACTATATAACATATATATATCTCATTAATTTCATTACCAGTATTAATTCACTCAAAAATTCAAATATCTATTGATTTTTATTTTCCATAAATAATTGATACTCAATGAATTTAGAATTCATTTTCATATGTTAGTAATGTATATTCCCTCTATCATAATAGGAAATCTATAATGATAATTTTATACATTGTTAATATCACATTAAATTTAAACTCATGATTTCTTTCAATGTAAGATAATAAAAAATATATTATTTAAATGAGACATTCTATAATAACATAGCGCACTTCTAGAAAATAGACCTATACCCACAGTTTTTTCCAAAACTATGGGTATAGGGAACCCCTATCCAAAAAGGTTTTGATAACCATGGGGATAGAGATATTATAGGAATATATACCCACATTTATTGAAAAAACATGGGTATAGGTCACCTATACCTACGGATTTTTGAAAACCAGTGGGTATAGGTTTTTTTGAAGACGCATTCCCATAATTTTAGAAAAAACGTGGGGAAAAAGAAAAATACACCCAAGGGATTTGTCAAAAATGTGGGTATATGAAATTTTTTCAAGACCTATTCCCACGGTTTGGGAAAAACCATGTGTATAGGATTTTTTTGATGTGCATTACCCACAACTAAAACCACTGTATTGCTTTCCCACATTATGGTTGGAAAAAATCAAATGGACACAAAAAATCATTGGTTGGAAAACCTATCCCCATGGTTTTCCCAACTATACCAATGTCTCTGATTAATATATTTATGTAAATGGAGAGATTAAAATATAAAATCATCATATTTGATATGGAGAGGCCCTTTAAATTTTTAATTCCGGTCATGGGATTGAAACTCACAGGTTTCGTTTTTTCTAATACATGGAGAAAATTATTATATTATGATAAATGATGATATATTTATTTAACATCTTTCTTGATCTGTGGGTTTGGCACTGCATTCATGTAGGTAGGAATACTAGTTCAAAACCCGCTGGATCTTTTTTTTCTAATACATGTGTTCATTATTATATTTAGAAAAATATATACAGATATATATGAATGTGACATAAGTTAAGTGGTGAAGCTCCCAGTGTAAGAAATCAGTGTCACAGGTTCAATACTTTCTGCATGTTTTTTGAAAAAATATTTATACCCATAGTTATAAAACTATGGGTATATGGTTTTGACAGTGTGACAACTGGATATGACCCTTTGACATGGTTCAAAAAAACTGTACCAACAGTTTTCTAAACTGTGGGAATAGGATGGGGACCTATCCCGAGCATTAGATTCCCACTGCTCCAAAAAATTGGGTATAGGCTATAACCACGATTTTGGGGAATATATCCATAGTTTTGAACCATGGGTACATGTCATTTCTTTAGTAGGTGTGTTGTAATAGTCTACCCCCCCTTTTACTGAATTCACCATCAAAATTAATCTATTGGAATGAAAAATATTCTGATTCCTCTCCTGCATGATATACTCATGTTCCTATTTATATTATTCATATTTTTTGTTGTTCTATTAAACATTAACCAAGTGACTTGTCTCAGTTTGTAAAAATAATTCTCTACTATCCAGAATATCTATCGTTTGTTCATCATAAGAATAATTTTGCTTCAACAGTGTGACATCTGAGTATAGTACATTTGAAGAATCTGGTATGTACATTCTAAGGATAGATACATGGAATACATCATGAACTTGAGAGAGATTTGGTTTAAGTTCCAATCGATATTCTACCTTCCCTACATGATCCATAAGTTCAAAATGGTCGATATACCTAGAGCTCAAACTTCCTTTCATTCCAAATCACATTACTCTTTTCGAGGGAGATATTCGTAGAAACACCTTATAATACACTTGAAACTCTAGGATTATTTTTAGTTGTATTCATATATTTTTTTGACATTGATATTATCTTATGTTTTTTTAAATAGATCATGCCTCTTATTCTATTTCATCAACATGATTAGGTCCTAATAGCTTTATTTCCTCAACATAATCTCAAAAAGTGGATTTTTTTCACTTCATTCCATAGTGTGATTTATAAGGATCCATCTAGAAATGGGAGTGAACGCAAATGTTATAAAAAAATTCCCCCAAAAGGGAGTTTTTTAAAACATCCACAATTGAAATCCATAAAGAAATATCAAAACATTTTACCCATTTTTTGATATAGTCATCTCAAAGTGAATATCTGTATGAGGATGACGAAAAATTCCTAAACATAACTCTTTTTCTAAATCATGTTGAAGAAATTTCAAGAACATTGAGGTAATCCTTGGATCCCAATCATATATAACGGAAAGTGATAATCTATTCAAAATTACTATATCATTTACATATATCCATGAAATATGATCAAGAGACAAATCTTCTATAATAGGAATGAAGTGTGACAACATTATAATGTGATCAACTATAACCTATATAGAATTTTTTCCATTGGTTGTTTTTGGATGTCCAATGATAAATCCCATAGTGATGTTTTTCTATTTACATTCTATTATGGGTAATGCTTTGTAACATCCCGTTAGGCTTCTATCTATCATCGTTAGCTTATTGAAAAATAATGAATTAAGATACAAATTCAGTGATGTATCTTTTCATTCCATCCAACAGAAATAATATTTTGAGTAGTTATACATATTTGTGCTTCCATGGAAATTAGATAATGATCAATTATGAGCCACATCAAATAGCTACTTATTTTATTCTGGTATAGGAGGAATACAACACATTTTCCCGATATTTATTAATTCATCACAATAATGGTTGAATTCAAAAACGTTTCTCACCTTCTTTTGTATCTCTAAATATTTATTCTACACTTCCTTAATCTTCAGTTTTATTGATGGTTGAAAATTTATTTCAATAAGACAATATATCTCTCCCTCATTTAAAAATTCAATATCCATCTTTAGGAAATCATTAAATATTGTATATTTTGTGATCCTCATCATTGTTATTCTTGCATGGTTTTAGTGAATCAAAGCATCTTCCACCTTATTTAATTTCTAATCGTTGTATTTTATTGAGAAGTAATAATATTTACTCAACTCGAACGATATTATTTATCATATATTCATATCAATTTAAGTTAAATTATACATTAAACATTTATTATTAGAATAAATATCATAATTTTAACCATAAATATAATTCTTCCATATCTTTAATGAAAATATTACTACAAGATACTCTAAATAATGAGTAGGGTAATTTAACACATGTATTTTCAACAGCCTTGTGGAATAAGCTATCACCATATCATTTTTACTGAGAACAAATCTCATCCCTTTATTTGATGCATCACTATTCATTAAAACCATTTCTCCAATATAGGGAAGTGTGATAATATTTTCATTGGATGTCCTTTTTTTAGCTCATTGAAATTCTATTCACATTCCTCCTTCCATATGAACTTAACTCCATTATTAGACAACATGGTGAGTGGATGCGTTAACCATGAAAAATGTCTCACAAAATGCTAATAATATCAAGCCAAACCATGAAAACATCAGATTTCTGTCCCCATTTTTGGTCTCGACCAACTATTAATAACTTTTGTTTTTGTTTTTTCCAATGATATACCATTTCTTGAGATTGATTAAACAGAAAAAATAAATGTTTCCGATGCTAGAATTCACACATGGTAAATTTTTCATAAGGATTATCCTTTGTCAGGGTCTTGAGTATAATTCTAAAGTGTTCGTCATGTTATTTCATCCACTTCATATATAGAATAATATCCTCTATAATGAGTACGACAAACTGATCAAGATATTCTCTTAAGACATTATTTAATAGCTCCATGAATATAGTGGGAGAATTAGTATGACCAAATGGAATCACGATAAATTCATATTTTCCATACCATGTAAAGAATGATGTGTTTGGTATATCCTATTTCGTGACCCTTAATTGATGATATCATTTACAGAGTTCAATCCTAGAAAAGTATTGAGCTCTACATAGTTGGTCAAATTAGTCATCAATTTGGGGAAGAGGATATTTTCTCTTGATAATGATCTTGTAATGTTCTTGATATTCAATGAGGAGTCTCATTGATCAATAATTATTAGTAACCAATAGAATAGGTGCTCCCCAATGTGACATGGTAGGGAAGATGAATCCCTTATGAAGATTCTATTAGAGTTTCTCTTTCAATTCATCAAACTCAATCAGGACAGTTCAATAAAGTTTTGTTTAACAAGGCATAGCACTCGATATGATTTCTATTAAATACTCAATTTCATGATTTGGTGGAAGACCCTAAAATTCCTCTTAAAATACAATATCAAAATCTCATACAATGTGTGTATTGTTAATCATAATTTTCCCCAATAAATTTGAGATAAATATGCTTCAGTTATTGGAATCAAGACCCATAAGATGGAAGAAATTTCTACTAGAAGGTTATATTAACCATTGAATTGACAGTTGATAATAGATTGATCTGGAATATGAAATATGACTTCCATTCATTGGAAACTGTTATGATATCCATATACATAAAGAAATTCTATTCCAAGAATCACATAAAATTCTATTATAGGAAGGATCACAATATTTTTAAGAAGCATTTTTTCACAAGAGTCAATCAGAGAAAAATTATAAACTTTTTATGCGGCTGCTGTTCCATTTGGAGTTGTCACAACTAACAGAAAATCTAATTGATGATGTAATATAGTGAGACCCACTGAAAATTCTAATGAAATAAAATAGTGACTTGGTCTAAAATCAAATAATTTTTTTTCTACTTTAGAGTTCATGGTATGTGTACCTTTCATCACTTCATTATCGTACTCCACATCACCAATAGTGATTTCTTGTGAAATTCTTTTTTGTATATCCTTAATAGTTCTCCACTGTTAATAATCATCAATAACCCTTTGATTAAGGAACTGATTTGCATAATTCCCCTTTCCTTTCAATTGTAGCATTGAAGTGTATGATGTTCCATCTATGTGTCATTTTCTCTATTCGCATAAGTAGACATTTTTTTCCTAACACATCAGTATTCAACTATATGACAATCTTTTTTCCATATATAAAAGAATTAAAAGAACCTTTAATATAATTTATCCATTGTTTCTTTTCACATTATGAGCATAAAGGAAAACTAATCTTCTTTTTTGTATTGTCTTTAAATTTTCCTTGAATTCCATTTTTCTATTCATATGAGGCCGATATGACTGATGGGATACTCTAATCACTATCTATAACATGAGAGCACATTGACCAATATCCCCATAGATATTAATATTCCTTATGGATAATTCCCTTCGGATACATGGTTTTAAGAGACCAAATAATTAAACAATTTTACTCTCAATTTGGATAACAATTCAGAAAGCGTACCTTACAATTCGTGTAAAATTTTCTTCATAGGTAACAATGGATTAGTCAGCCTTTTGATTAATTTTACAGAAATATCTATCCATTTTTATCAATGAATAATAGGAATGAAGCAATTGAAAAAAATTTCTTTAACTCGTCCCATTCCATGGATTCAATTTTATCTCATCCATCGTATTCTTGATAAGATTCCACCGTTGATCAACTTCATCCTCCAAACAAAATATTTCTAGTATGACTTTATCATGTTATGAAAATTTTTGAACTGAAAATATCTTTTCAGTGAAACTGATCCATTTTTCATCAACTATTGTATTGGAATACCCATTGAATGATAGTTGATGGTACCTCGTAAAGGGCTCAACCGAATGACATTACCTCCTTTTATCGATTGGATGTCCAGAATGATTTAGAGATTGAGAAAGATGTGGGAGCATGGATATAGAATTTTGTATTCTAGAACCCAAAACATTTTTATTCTTATGGTTACAATCATTTCATTGCTCATCACATTCAATATTAACATGATTCTTTCATGTTCCAGCCATTGACTAATACCATAAATCATATTGTGAGTTGCACTAATCATAATGGGAATACTGCATAATGAATGAAAAAATTTCCATTTAACAGACTTTAGGTTTTATCAGTGGTTTTTTATGGTCATTTTTAAAACACTAGGATAGTAACATATACTTAGACATATCCTTTGGGTTCTTACTAATGCTTTTTTATCCTAGATTCCATAGGATAACTATACATTTCCTTTGATACCTACTATAACGACCCATACTTTACATACATTAATATTACTTAAATATTGATGTATTTTAATTATAACATATAAAAAATTCATGACATGATCATATATGTGTAGGGTCTTCAGAAAATGGGAAGCATAAAAAACACATTGGTAAAACACTTACATTCTCTCCAATTTATTACTTAATAACTAGATTCCTTTTTGAAATATTATACACAATACCCTTCTTCATGATATGTGGAAAAGAAAAAAATGAAAGGGTGAGGAAAAATTCCCAGTAAGTCTAAAATATTAAAAATATCAACCATATCACACTCATACAAAATAAGAATATAACATTTTGAAATAGTATCCATCCAATAAAAGATCACGATATAATTAAATGAGATAAAATTTCATAATACATAATGGACATAATCCCAAATGTAAAAACATAATAAATGATTTTTTTTGGTATATACAAAATTAAAGAAAATCATTTCATATTAGGCATGGATCATTTCCATGACAATCATAGTGAACAAAGTCCATTAATAAACCTGGTTTACTTACCGTCCTAACCCAATATTTCTGGATCATATTTTCTTGTCGTGCTAGTAATGTCTTTCTCATGATATATAAATATTTACCAAATGAATTAGATGTAGATATATGTCCCCCCAATCTAATAATTAAATTATTCATACATGTGTTAAAAAACATAAATCATTCATCAGAGCATAACTTATGAAATTAAATGTTTTTCCTAAAATGAATTCCTTCATAACATAATCCATATTAAATGTAATTCCACCATTAACCCAACAAAATCATATTACTGATTGGGATAGAAGCATAACAAAATTTAAAGACTTCCATATTAGATGGAAAATTGTTTTATAAAACAAGTGAAATTAATTCTGGAGGAACATATTTATTCATTATAAAAAACGTTTCTTTCTCAATATGCCTTGAAATTTTAAAAGAACACATTTTGTTTAAAATAAACATGAGATCCTATAAAAGAAAGATCTTGAAAATAAGTTGTTAAAAAGTTGTAAAAATATGACCATGCCATATATGTTATAAAAAACATTCTCCTATAAATTTTTCTAAAAACATAAAAAAACTACCACATATCGAATAATCATAAAAGATTCATTTCATAGAGTTTAACCATAATTCACCAAAGGGTAAAATTCACTTTAAACCATTATTAAATAATATAAATAATATTACATGATTATGAAACATTTAAGTCGATGATTAATATAACCTAGTAAATAATTATGTAAAAACAATCTTAGATAATAATGATATTGGAAAATTATCACTTAGCATATGTCCGATATCCATTGTATATATCTAATCCTCATAAATTTGGATTATCTCCTTTTGACTTGCACAAAATGACTCCATAAAATGGAGTACATCTCAAAGGGTGGCCACTAGGATGATGTTTGGGTAGTTGGGAGAGGAAGTAGGTTGGTCTTGACTAAGAAAAAGGGCTATAAAGCTGTAAATAAATGAGAAAGAGAGGTTCCCATTTATAAGATAGTGGAGGGTAACCAATGTTAAACCCAATACTATTAAAAAAAATTAATTATTAAATTGAAATTTATCCAAAGTGGATTTTTTCATTTATAATATGAGGTCGGGATGAAATCCTCTCAACTAATAAACAT
Source organism: Viscum album (assembly GCA_963277665.1). Lineage (NCBI taxonomy): Eukaryota > Viridiplantae > Streptophyta > Magnoliopsida > Santalales > Viscaceae > Viscum > Viscum album. The sequence continues at coordinate 1,207,704,090 of OY728163.1, read as the reverse complement.
TAGAAATATATTTCATTTATTTTAATCATTTTAATTTTCATTTATCCTTATTTAATTTATTTAATTTTAATTGTGGTAATCACATTCTAAATATAAAATGGTTATAAATATTTACAAAGAGAGAATTAATTGGCTATAAAATGATATTTTATGAAATTTATACATTATAATTATCAATTGTAAATACATAATCATTTTTACGATGATTATATAAGAAAAAGTTATTTTTAGAAAATATCATGTTTCAATTTTGACACTATTCATTTAATAGATTTTAAATAAAATCCAAACAAAAGATAACTTATAACCAAAAAATTTAATATAATCTAAAAATTTCTAAATCAGTTATAAAATTCATGAAAAACATTAATAAATTCAAATTATATTTCATTTTACATTTTTTAAATAATTAATTTGATATTTTTAAGAAAAAATAATTTCTGTATAACTTTTATGTCATACGTAGTTGAAATTATTTAATTTTTACAATTTATAAAAAAAATTATATGATGTAGTTTGTCATTTCATATTTCTAGATACTAGCTATTGTTTTTGTTATTTCGTTCATATCCATATATTAAAATACTTATATAAAAAGGGAGTGTGACATTTTGTCGCATTCATTGATTTTAATAAAATTAGTGCCAAATTCATGGGGAAGTGTCCATTATGTGATTCCATATTGAACCATAGATTATAGAAGAATAATTGACTCATGAAATATTATTTTTAATGGTTTCAAGGTAGTTTTGTAAAATTATTCTTATCATTAATTACCAGAATTACCATTAAACGTAATAAAAGAAAAATTACTTAAGTTACTATTAATTGTGTCCAAAAAACAAAACTAATCCTATTAACAAAATTTTTACCCACTGATTACAAATATGGAATCCATTTTCAATATTTTATAACACATTAGTGTCATTAATAAAAATCAAATTAATCTCATTGTCAGAGAGAATGAACAAGTTTAAAATTCTAAAACATTACTAAAGACTGAATAGTTTTTATTTCTCGATTCAATGTAAATTTAATGGTAATGAAATATATTATATTAAATGATGAAAATATATTATATTTATAAATTAATATATTTCCATATTATAATTTAAACATATAAAATATTTTTGCGAAAAAGCAGTTTTCACGTAAACTTAAGTTTATTTATATGAATAATGAAAACATTAATATCGTCAAAAAATTAATAGAAATTATTCCAATGTAAATTTTTATATCATTATTCAAATGAGTTTTATATTTGTTCATATAAAAATTAATAATTTTTCAAAATTATAATTTAAATTGGTCCTTCCATTTAACTGCATAAAAATACCCTTAAAATAGGGTTTTATACATAAAATTTGGTTTATTAGTACCATGTGATTAAAATATCCATTAGATGAATATCAAAAACGTTTTATTTTTTATATTATGTATATATCTCTCATTAATTACTTTCAGAATTGTAATTCACTAAAAAATAATAATATTTATTTGATATATATTTTTAATAAAAAATTTATGTCCAACGAATTGACAATTCATTTTCATAATTTAGTTATAATTATTCCTGCTAACCTAAGAGATAGGTTATAAAGATAATTTAATACTAGGGTTGTATAATGGTTATTTTAAACACACAATTTAGTGAAATTAAATCCACTAAATAATAAATTATTAAATGGAAATTTTCCGTAAAAACATCAGGGTGAAAAACTTTGTGAGTTAGAAGTCCACCATAAACACGAACAATGAATTCTATTCCATTTTCATGGAGGTTGGAAATGTACATAGGTTATGACAAAAACATAATAACACCTTTTTATAGTAAATATACATACATAATTATCTCATAAATGTACTATGATATTTTAATAAGGGGAAAAATAATTAAAAATAAATAAATATTATGAACTATACCCATTTTTCGGACAAGTATGTTTATTTACACATTATGACTATTCAGGTTGATATTCTTCCTAAAAATTCCTAATGATCATGGTGTGGGGTGAAGATATAAAGCAATTTGGGTTGGTATGTTTTGAATCAATATTATTTTGAAGGGTTAAGAAACAAGAAGAAGTGGTTTCATTTAATAATGTATAGGAGGGGTGGTTTTCAAATTTCATAAAATATTAAAACAATATATATTTATTTTATTGTATGAATATAAAAAAAATTGATAATATTAGTTCATAAGATGACCAGGAGTGTAAATCATAGAACAAAATAACATTTTGAAATCTTTGGGTCACCTTTTTACACTTTCTATTTTTTAACCTTCCCTTAACATCTTTATATAAATAATATGATATTAATGTTTTTAAAACTTAAGTTGTTAAAATAGTTACTAAAAATGAAAAAATGGTCTATAAATGGACTATGGTGGATTTTTATAGACCATATTTCATTAAAATGGCCAATGATAGATTATTAATAATTTTAAATCATTTAATAAAAAATATTTATTTTAAATAGCCATTAATGTCAATTTTAGATCTTTAAATTTACATTTACATTAATAACATCAACAAAAACTTTATAGAAATAAAATTCATAACATCAACTATAATATGTGGTTTTTTATAAAAAATACTTTAAAAATAGATATTTATTGAAATCATATTAGATTTAACATTTTTAATATCATTTATTTTATTTCTCTATTAATTGAGTAATTACTATATCGCCATTGTGTATGTATTCCAGATAATTAATTAAATAAAAAAATTATTACCATGATAAAAAAATTAACTAAATTGAAAATTAATAATTATTACTTAATATATCCTTTTTTACCCCCATAATAAAAATTTTATTTTTATTAATGAAAAGAGTGAAATCTTTTGCTTTATATTCACATAAATATTATAAAGTACAAAATCATTTCTGAATGGAAACCAATGGCTATATATTTTCCATGTAGACGATTACTAGTGATATATTCTCTTATAATAAATTTAATTAACCCATAATGTCATCTTACAGTCATTATCATTTTATTGTTATCTTTAATTACATGATTTGAATTTTACCGTGGTAAAATAAACATTTAAAATTACAATGATTATAGACCAAAAATCAAGTAGAATGATTTAACAATTTTTTACATTGAGATTCTAAATTGGTAATAAATTTTTAAAAATTCCAAAACAGATTTTTTAGAATAGATTTAAAAATTTACCTTGAAAACTGAGATGAACCACAATTTTTTTTAGGAAATGGCCTTTTCTGTATAAAATGTTTTTATACAGAATTTAAATCAAAAATGTATTCCCAAACACATAATTGCATTATATTAAATCAAAAAATATATTTAAAGTTTAAAATTAAACAAATATAATATTTTCCTTATCAAATAAATTATTAGAAAAACGTTATTTAATTGAAATATGGGTTTTCACTATTCATTGAAAATTCATAATTTTCAAACAATTATCAAATAATCAACCTAATATTTTATTGAAATGATGAATCAATGATGATATTTATTTTTAAATGGGAATTATAATAGTTTAGAATTTTAATTATAATGATCCCTCAATATAAGAAATATAAACTATTTTTAATGAAAATATAATTTTTATGAATAAATTGACATTACTAAAAATTATGTTATTTAAACATAATTAAATTTATATTTTAGTAATTATTTGGAACATTATATATTTAATTATGTGGTTAATACTATTCATTACATCCGATTTAATAGCTAGTTCATTAGAGTTATATTTAAATAATAATATCTTGTTGTTCATTTATGTGTGTTGTTGCATATCTTTTACACTACATAATAGAGTCATTCATTTCATAAAATATTAAGATATTAAATTCAACAAGCATTTATAAATTAAAACCTCTTAATTTTAAATTGATCTTAGTTGTCCAAAGTAAAAATCAAGATATAAATTTGATGATATCCTACATTTAAAAAAGTGTAAATAAAAAATCTTCTTCAAATGGGATAAAGGGAAGCATATAAGTCTTCTAGTAAAACACATACACAGTTTCCATATAGAAGAATGTTTCATGGAATTTATGATATAGAAATTCAAAACTTTTAATGTAAAAATTATTATAGGGAGTCATATAGAAAAGTTATCACAAAAAGGTGAGTGATCTTGATAATGTTTACAACTACAAAACTAAAACCCAATGAGGAGATAAAAATGCCATCCGTTCATTAAAAAATTGAAATAGAATAAATTTTTTTCAATATCACAATCCTAATGTTTGAAAATTCATTAAGCATAAAAACTTTGAATTTATTAATATATAATTACAATAAAAGTAATAATTCATCATTAAATCAAAATTCACAACAATCATATATTTTTCACCAAACAATGATAAATCAAGATGAATTTTTCATGCCTAAATCTCAAAGATTATCTTCTAATTATTCTCATAATCCCTAAGTGAATAAAAATATATTCTTTAAATATTTTTATATTTTAACGATAACTGAAATGGTTAGAATAAGGAATAATAATTCGCAAAATGAATAATCCTTCACAAAAATTAAATAAACATTAATCTCCAAAATTAAAAATTATTATCAGAATTTTAAAGTAGATCATTCGAAAAAATTCTATACATAATACTTATCAAATTATTATAGACTAATATTGAACCAGCAAAAATTGATTCCACATTATTCCAAGATAAATTTATCATTTATCTCCCAATAACACCTATCACTCATAAATTCCCATAAAAAATATATATTCCTAGATCATATAATATCCATAAAATGGATATTTATTCCATGAATAAACTAAACCACCATAATTTTATTATAAAAAAATATTTTCTTCTAACAAATAATTCAACCTTAATTCCTCAAATATGTTCCCATAATGTTCTATTATCAAACACCTTTAATGTTCCCCAAAATTATAGTAATATTCTTCTAAAATAAATTGAATCATTTAATAATCAAATCAATTTTTTTCATGTTGTTATCTATATGATAATGAATTCGATCAAAAATTGTAATAACCGATAATTAGAATAAATTTGAGAAAAAATAGGCACTAAATGTAAAAAAAAATTTAAATATATGCACTCTAAATGTAATATCATTTTTACCCAATTAAATCCTTTTACATATTTTGATAATGGGTTCCATATACATAAAAACATTTAAATGTCACCAAATAATTATCAAAATTTTACAGAACTTATTTTTCAATGGTATCAATTATATCTAGTATTTTATACCCAATTTTAAAAAAATTAATACTATATAATATTCCATTAGTGTTTCATGATTGATAATATACCACTATATAAAAATTCTTAAAAAAGTGTACTTTAACATTTCCATAAACCATTAGTCAATCTTATTGGACTTTTTCATTAATACATTTTTTTATATAAATCAATGTTATTAAATATTTCCTTATGACTTTTAAACATATATATTTATTTATTCTTACTTTGGACCCAAGATAAGAATAAATACCTTAAGTATAAACATTATTGTATTCTCTTATGCTATTGATATCCACTTTGTCATTCCACATTATATGAAAAAACCTAGAATAAAAATATTTATGTCATTTGTTTTAATTCCCTTTTTAATGTGATGGAAGAAATAATATTTTGAAAATATATCTAAGAGACACTATGATATATATAAATTTTACTGAATTGAAAATGTTTCTGATAGATCAAAAAGATTCTAGCATGTTATTTTAATGTTCTAAAATAATTTAAAATCATTTCAATAATATTTTTCTAGGGCAGTGATGATTATAATATCTTTATGTGATTTGAAGGTGATATCAGATTAATTCCTTTTGGTCATGATGTATGTGTCCTAATTTATAGACAATAAAACCATTAATCAGGGAAATAATTTTTTCATGAAAAATTGAAAATGATACTTTTGATGAAAAATACTATAAAAACACAATAACAAATTAGAAATCAAATTATTTATACCAAATTGTAATACAATTATTAATCTAATATCCAAATATATCAATAATCACTTTTAAATCCATCACATAAAATTGAGAAATTTTTGACCAATACAAACATATTCACCCATAATTGTATTCCTAGACTATAAGACTATCATACCTTAAAACATCATTGTCTATAATGTTCTCTAAAAATATATATAATACCAAAAATAAGGACCTGACCTAAAATATGACATTTTGTATTAACTTTATACTAGAATTCACATTATTTCATTAAAAATGTTCTTTTGGGTTTATCATTTTATTTTATAAGGTCATAAATCATACATATAAAAACAAGAATTTGAAAATTGTAAACAACATATAATTATTGATTTTATCTAAAAAAAACAAAAAAAAAATAAAGCTATAATTCAGTTTATGATAACTCTACAGGGATATTGACTGGACATCATGACATCCATTACACAACCATTTACCCTTGATTCTATAGAAATTCATATAATGAGTTCAAGAAGATAACTAATGGACATAAATATAAGAAATCCACTAGTCTAATGAAAAACATGAAAAATAGTGAAATTCATTTTCATCAATGCGTAACATTTTACAAATAAAGAGAATCGTTTACTTATATATCATTATCTTAAATTTTAAAGAAAACTATTTCCATGATAACTGATTTTAATGTTTTGAAAATTCATATAGGTTTTTTTATGATATCATTATCATAAAACCCTTAAATAACCATTAAGTGAACCATATCTAATTTAATAATTATATTACCAACAGACAATATAATTCGTTCTAATGAATAATCATTGCACAATTAATTGGAGATCAATCTAGGAGAACAGAAAATATATGTTATATCGGGCACACCCATAAGATATAATGGGACTAAACCCATTTTATAATAATAATGGGGCTTACTCAATAGATAAAATTGGGAAAACCCCATTGTAAAAAAATTAAAAATTAATATATCATTAATATACCAGAGAAAAAACTCTTTTAAAAAAATGTGAATATAACATTCAGATATTAAAATTTACATTTTTATAAAAAACCCATTTTCAATACCAAAATTCTAGATAAATGGAATGTTTATTTTTAATAGAGAATTATAAAAAATAATGGAAAACAAAAATTCAATCATGGTTAGTTTGGAGGGAAAATATGATGTCCCTATATACATTAAAATAGATCATTCATTTTCTCTTTTGTAATTAAAGTCAATCATTCCATAAAAAGTATATAATCTGATAACTATTGAATGAATGTGTCATCAAATGACCATATTTTTACTTTATGTCAAAAGAAAGAAAAAAATTAATTTTAAAAACAATGAAATTTAATAAAAATATTTTGAAAGAAATTCATTCGAACATATAATTATAAGTTTTTAGTTAATATGTTCCTTAATTGAGGCATGATTCATCATGTATGTTATTTATCTTTTGAAATAGTTGTTTTATTTATTAAAATAGTTAAATATTATTTTTAAAGTTCATTAATCAATTCAATTTATTTAATATCCTATAATACGTAATTAATTAATCATTTAAATTCTCATTATATATATTGATGATATTTGATTCACAAGCGAAAGATGAATTTTGTAGGATGACTATGGTCAAATTGGCCATTATTACCACATATATAGAATAATAATACTGAAATAATTATCATTTTTATATGATAATTAATCTTTTAAAATTATCTCTGAATTATTATTGTATAGAATTAACTATGTCACAATTAGAGAGATGATTAGATTTGCATACACTTGAGTAATGTTTCAAATTTACATCAATCCTTAGGGAAAGAAAAAAAGAAATATTTTATCATTATATAATTATAATAATAATTTAATTCTTTTATTTATTCATTAAATATAGATGTATATATAATTCTTGTGATTTGGTGATGAATAAAAATTAATATCAATTTGTAGTGGTGGTAGTCCACATGTTTTCACGAATGAGATTATATTTTTTCAGTAAAATAAAATGTACAAAAATATGTATCATACAATATTCAAAAAATATAAATATTTCATGTATAATATATATATATATATATATTGTAAATCCATTATACTGTATATACACGTGGGGTGGTGATAAAAAACCAATTGCATCGATCCTCAAGGAGGTAGTTTGTTGTACACAAAAAGGATGAATTTCGTTCCCATTTAATGGATGATAACAAGAAAAAAATGTTATGGAATTAAATAATAAAATAATTTTTTAATTAAAAATTTTATTCTATGATACAATCATTATTGGAGATGATTTAATGGAGGTGGAAGAATAAATAAAATGAAACACATCGTTATGAACTGTAACTCTTCTTTATAAAACATTTTTTTCATTAGATCATAATACTTATAAGGTTAGTATTATAATGAAACTAAGACCTCAAAAAAACTGGTAGGAATATTAGTAATGTATTAGGGTTTTTACTTTCCTTTAAAAAATTCATTATTTTTTGTAATGAAATGAGAATAAGTTACAAACATTTAAAGGAGATGGGGACTCTCTGAATTTCTATAAATATTAAATGCATAAAAATTATTTTTTTCCAAAATTGTAAAGAATATATACTATTCCACTATATAATGTGATATATTCAAAATGATATGATAAAATAACATTTGGTTATGTTTGGATCACAATAGTTCCCATATCATTTTATTTTAACCATTCCTTAAACCTTTTATAATTATGGTGATTTAAATGTTTTTTTATTATTAAAATGTTAATATATTTATTATAAAAGGAAATAATATCATTAAATAGACCATTATTGATTTTATAAACCATATAAAATTATATTTTTCCAATATAATAGTTTTAATAATTCTAAACAATTCAGTAAAATATTATTTGTTATGAAATATCATTAATGTCAATTTTATAAGTATTGATTTACATTAAAGTAAATAAAATCAATAAAAATATTAAATAAATTAAATGAATAAAAATAAAATTTTTAAATCATTAATTCTTTCAAAAATATTCTAAAATTGAGATTCATGTATTTTATATTAAATTATTTGAATAATAATTGGGTTAGTACTGTATAAGAAATTAAGTTCAAAATTTTCTCACAAAATGTTCAAAAAATTTATAATGTTAAAATATAAATAAACATTAATGTAATTTATTTTAAAGGAACATGTACATTATTTATGAATGTGTTAAAAACAACATAGTATTTAAAATAAATAGTTAATTATCTCTATCTTTATATTAAATTAAATTTTATTAATGTAGAAATAAATTCTAAATTAAAAAAGAAGGCCATATATACTTATTTTAGATTATTATTGATGGTATATTCTCTTGAAATAAAATTAATGAAATTTTAATGGCCATTTAATAATACTTATTCTATTTTTGTTAACTTTAAATATGCAATTTACCATTTAATGTGTAAAATAATTACTATTGTTATGAATTATAATAACCAAATGAGAAAAGGGACTTATTTAAAAAATTTAGACAACATGATTAAAAATTTTGAATCTATTTTCCAAATTTAAAAACACATAAGTTGAATAATATGTTTCAAAATTTAATCTCAAAAACATAATAAAAATTTGTTTGTAAGAACAATTTATTTTTCAATATTTAATTTTTCATATGAAATTAAAGATTAAAATCTATTTATAACCCTATAATAGGATTATTTTGAACCAATAATAACTACTTATATTTTAAAATTAATGAAAACTATAATTTTAACATGTAAATACATTACATGAAAATGCAATTTTCGATAAGAATTAGTATTTTTCATTGCTCATTGGCTACACAAACATTTCATAAAATTATCAAAAATCCACCATAATATAATTTTTATATTCAGATTTAAAAATATATAGACAATATATAAAATGAAACATCAAAATGTTATATATAAAAATTATAATAATCTCTCACAAAATGTAATAAAATCCATTTTTTTAATCATCACATTTTTGAAGAATTAAATTAATTTACTAAAAATTTATTTCTTATTTATTACAAATTAATTAATACAATATACATTAGTAGGAGTATTAACAACTTAATAATGAAATTAATATTTTTAATTCCATCCAATTTAATGGATTTGTTTAAAAAATAACATTTAAATAAATATATATATCATTTCATATTTAAGCTCAATGTTTTGTATCCTTTCCTTATCAAGAAATGATTATTTATTAAAATGAGATATAATAATCGGAGAGTGATGTTAGAATGGAATTTGTTTAGGACATGGATTAACTAAACTAATTTTTATCTGTGTTGAGTAGTGTAAAAGATGAACCCCTTAATATTAGAAGTTATGGGAATACATGGAATTTCATAAAGTATTTAATTAATATTAAATAATTATAATGAAAAAATATTTCAAAGTTGATATTATAATAGTATAAGATAGTTATAAGTAGAAATAGTATCATAAAATAATTATTGGGAAAGTATAAGTGAAATTTTAACAGTTATGTTTTAAACTAATGGTTAACCCTATTGATGATTATCATTATTAAAACACTTTTTACTCTTTAGGGGTTAATATAGATTCTATAAATCTATAATTTGATCATATGTTGACCATTATTTACATATTACAACATATCTTACTCAAAAGATGAAATATAGTACTTTATTAAATTTTAATTAATTAAATTAAATATTATTTGTTATCAAATATCATTAATGTCATTTGTAAAACCACTCATTTAATTTGACTTAGAAATAATGGAAATAATTGAATTATAATTTAATACATTAAAATATCTCAGATATTTTATTTTTACCTAAATAATTCAACAATAAAATTATTCATTCATATTATTTTGATTTTAATATTTCTTATGTAATTTACCTTATTTTTATATTATTTTAATAATTACTGATTTGATGTGCAGAAGAAATTAAGGTAATTATTTCATAAAAAATAAAATAAAATTACATAGATAAGCAAATAATTTTTCATTTTGATGATTATTAATAAATAAACTCGTGTTTTTTTATGCCTCTAAAAAACATATAGATATTTAAAACAATGTAGTGGAATTATTATCTTTTTCCATTACTAAAACATTCTAAATGACCAATTCCCTAAAAAATGGATAAAAATGTAAATATAAAATCATTTAGAATTCGTTTGTATCAAATAAATCCATCAAAATAAATAATGTAATGTGTTCTATTCATTTTTTATTAATTATTATATTATGTTTAACCATAATTAACTAACTCACATTAATGTGGGAAAAAAACCTTACTATGGTTATTATTCAAAACTATGAAAACCAAAAAGGGTATTATAAACTAAATATTAATATAATTATTCCAAATATAGATTCAATTTTTCAATATTAACTTAACGAAAGTATAAAAATTTAATAATAATTTACAAAATAAAAATAATTGAATTAATTTTTTTCAAAAAAATAAATTTTCAATTATAAATTTGTATTTTTGAAAAATTAAACTATAAATTTTAATCCATTAACCAAAATTTTATTTATTTATAACAAAAATAGATCTTATTTTACTGAAAATAAATTTTATCAATATTTAACTTCATAAATTCCTAAATAAAAAATTTAATATTCAATATAAATTATAATAATAAATATTCACTACATAATCATTATTTTTATTAAAATATAAAAATTAAAATATTTATAAATTATTACAAGATAATATAGAAAATATAAACTTTTTATAATATTTAATATTTTTTTAGATATTAATTATAAAATTCACTCACAAAATAACATAACAATCATTTTTGGATAATCATTAATTTTTTAAGAATAAAATACAATTTTCTAAAAATGTTTGTTATTATTTGCATAGAATTAAAAAATAAATATTTATTCACTATTAATTTATATATATATATAATTATTTATTTAATCCTACTCATTCCAACCAATTTGATGCTTATGTTATATTATAATTAATATTTCATGGTTTAAAATGACCCCGACCTTGACAATTTGGAGTTGGTGCCATACATTATTACATTGGTATATATACAAAGGGTAAAACCAAAAAAGAGAAATAAATTTAGCAATTTGGTAGAACCATACACATACATGATTCCCATTTTACATTGAGTGTGCAAAATAAACCATAATAACAAAATTATCAAATGAACTCCATCAATGGAATGAAAGCAAAATAAGAATAAATTACTATTATCAGTAGAGATTAAATAAAATATAATATATCATGAATAAAAAATAATAACTAAAATGGAATGTTAAATAACTGAACAAATGTGCCATTTAATCAACATATTTCTAATGAAATGCATCGAGAGGGAATATCATTGTGAAAATATCATGGATAATAAAAATAGAATTCTTAATGAAGTGTATTCATTTTTATTACACATTATGATCTCAATAAAAATTATACAAATACCATAAAAACATTTCAAAATATGGTTTAAAATTCAATGTATAAACCTATTCAATTTGGACCACTAATAGGTCACATGATACCTATAGATGAATCAAATGGAAATGTTGTATCAGGCCCACATATCACTATAGGTCCAAAATGTTTCTCACATATCGAAGGTATGATTTAATTAATAAATAATTTTTCATTTTCATTGATGTGGAAATATTTATACATAGTTTTTCCACATCATTTATTTAATTTTTATCAATTTAATTAATTATGTTGACACTTTTTAATTAAAATGGCATTTTATAATTTTATAACTACTTCTCTTAAGTAATCATTTTTAATAATTAAGTAAGTGTTTTTAGTCCTTTTTTATTTTCTATATAATTATTCTATAGATTAAATTACTGTTTAATTTAATAATCTTAATCTGGTTAAAAATTTTAAATGTCTATTAATTAATTAATCATTTTTATTTTCATTAATTTAATTCAGTTTTTAATTTATTAATTTACAATTTAATTCTAATTTATTTAAATAAATTAACATTATTTTTTAACTGGTTCAATTGTTCTATAGAGTAAATAAGTTTAAGTTAATGTTTAATAAAATAATATGTTTTTAATGTTATGTTTCATTTTTTAATCTAACTAATTAACTTTGTTGTTTAATAACTCTAGTTAATTCTAAATATATTAATTATATGTTTGCAGTTAATTAATTTTAGGAGCTCTACATTTGTTTAGACATAAAATAAATAAATTTATTTTCTATTTTCTTAATAAATAATTATTTGTTTTTATTTTATGTTTGTAAAATAATTTGGATAGTTTATTTTTAGTTACAGTTATTTATTTAATCTTAAACAGCATAGTTAATTTTTCTTTTGTTTTAATTATTTAGTGTTGTTCATTTATAATCTGTTGTAAAATAATTTTTATTGTCAACATTTTTAATTTTTTAATATTGGTGAGTGACCCACTGAAGCTGTTGTCACACCAATGTTGGGACTCACTATCACGACTCACCGATACTTTGTTTCACGGATGTTTTTTCAAACCGATGTATTTTTTACTATCTATGAGTCACATCTCCCCGATTTCGTTTAAATGTTTTAATTACTATTGAGTCATTTTGATCTTCGATATGTTTTCCAGACACCGATACTTTTTTTATTTCATGTAATGGTGTCTCATTTTTTATTCAACTATCTATATCTCCCATTACATATGCTACCGATGAACAGATCAGTTTCTCAGTTTCTCCTCTGTTTTTTCCTTCTATCAGTGAGTCTTTACTCAACGATTCAAACCCTCATGACGGGTTTCATATCCCTTCCAGCTACCATTATAACTATCAGTCTCTTTCCACCTTTGAATCACCGATGCATTCTTTCCTACCAATAGTCTTATGATGCACTCATACCAGAGTCACTAATCTTCTCCTTCCTTTCAACTACCGGTGCATCAGTTTCATCTTCTCACTGATAGCTTCTACACCACCTACCGACTCGCGTCGGCAGCACCCCCCATCACCTTTCACTGCCTCTACTCACCTTCAACCATCATCTTTACACTATCTCCACAATTTCCATATAATTGATCCATAGTGACTCGAAACCAAATAATCAAAGAAGCTCATAACACATACCCGAACCCAAAATACTCAAATCCATACTAAAATTAACACAACAAATTTTCCACAATCCTAGTTTTTATACTGTTCTACTCTACTGGGTATGAACCGTTCTAACTAGTGGAGAAGCCACTTTGCCGCTGTGATCCATGGTGGACCATTCCCCTCATCTGATGGAGATGTCGAAAGCTAAATTAGAGGTAGAGCCGAGGGAAGACTGCATCGCCACAGATATGATACTTGAAGCTGAGGGAGTATAGTCTACTATTAGAAGTAGAAGTAAGCCGCCACTGGATATACATCCATCGAGCTGTGTTGCTGTTTGTATGGAAGAGTCTACTGCGCTGTCGCGTTGCTTCACTCTGCCGAAGCCGCTGTCTGCCGAGGAGGAAGCCAATCTTAGCTTTGGTGTCACTGATGGATATTGCGCCTTATCCAGAGGAGATTGTGAGGCCTATTCACAGAGGAGAATGGTCCTCACCTGTTGATTGTCACTAGACCGAAGGGATGAATCCAGGCCACGCCGCACCACCCGCGAGAGCCAAAGCCGATGCCACTGGATGGCACTGCGGCCGCTGCCCTACTTGGAGAAGAGGAGATCCGCGAGCTGCTGGAGTTTTCACCATCTCAGAGATGATGATCTCCCACTATTGTGTGGCGAATTTGGGTAGGGGCGAAGAAGATAGTTGAAAAAAATAAAATAAATTAATAAATAATAGAAAAATAAAATAAAATCAAAGTTAAACAAAAATACGATTAAATAATTAAAGTAATAATAGAATTAAAGTAAAACGAAAAGAAAAGTATGGTAATGTTAAAGATAACTTTAAAAAGTCAAATAAATATAAAATAATTTATAAAATTTTTAATTTGAAAAAATTATACTATTAGGAAAAAGATAAATTATAAATTGAAATATAAAAATTAATTAAAAATTAGTGCTTTTAATTAATTAATATTTTTTTAATAGTAAAATTATGTTATTAATTACAATTAAAAAAAATATAGAATATAATTATTAATTTTAAAATTTTTAAATATAAAATATATTAATTCTATTTATTAAATTAAAATAAACTAATTAATGAATTAATTTACCAAATTAATATCTAAAATAGTAATAATAAAATTATTACTACAACCTAAATTATTGAATATTAAATTTCTTATTTATGATGTTAAATTTTAATGATTTAGTTCAATTTGATTAACTTAAAAAATTAGTGTTAAGTATTTCTATTTATTAAGTCAATTAACTCAATAGTGTTTCATAAAAAAATTCATTTAAAAATGATACTTACCGATTCAGATATTTTTTATTAACTTTAGTTAACTTATAACGAGTATTTTAATACTTAAGATTAAAAGAAATACTATTTTTCTTTCCTTGTGTTCTTTGTTATTTATTCATTTTGTTCTATTTTATTTGTGCAGGTTCATACCTAAGTCGAAGACATGTCCAGGTTCTTGAAACTAACTCAACGGAACATAGTTATGAGGGAAAAACTCGTGCGACGTGCCGGTCGTAAAAAATGCATATTTTGATGTTCATTGGTAAAGAACATTTTAAGTCGGTGGAAGAAGTTTCGTGAAAAGTAGCAGAAGACAACATTATCAATAAATCAGTGTAGCAGCAGAATTTCTGGGGGACTCTCATTCTGAATCCACGCCATACAATTTGATATCGAAACTCCCGGGAGACAGCAAGAGTAGTACCGGAGACTGGTGAAGTAGGAGCAGGGCAGAAAATCACAAACATCATTCACAGAGGGAGGTTTCTTTTTCCTCTACTCTGCTTTAATTGTAATGTATTTTTCTGTTTCTGAATTGAAAATACTCTTCACAAAATTTCTTGTTCCGGAAATTGGATTTTCTATTGGTAAAAATTCTCTTTTTCATCATATAATTTCTTCCAATGGGAATCGGATTCCTATGGCGAGACTGACTCTAGTTCTCAACATAAATTGGATTTTCACATGAATACATATTTTTTCAACATCAATGATCTTTCATTGATAATCGATCATTGAAGATTTTATTTTAATAATGGAAAATCAAAACAACAAAAACATTCTATGAGATAGCTTTCTGTTGACATATTTAATGAAATTTGCTGTATGTGGTTTTTGTTGTGGAGAAGTTTGAGAACTATATTACAGAGTCTTATTTCTTCTAGAGATTATGAACTAACAACTAATTTTTATGGTGTGAGTTTAATCAAATGAGGACACTTCATTTAAGCCAGTGATATTCTAATCTCTTGAGAATACTTCTTGATCTACCATTAGCACTCCTGTTTCCATCATTAGTTATCTTAGTTTAAATTGATTCATTTTTTTTGTAAGGTTTCCAGTATAGGTAATATATAAATTCCAAAACATGTTTCATACTGCTTCATCAAAAATAAATAAAAATATAAAAAAAAGTAAAGTAAAAAAAATGCTTACCTCACTGTTGACAACAGTGAGGTTTTTAGTTTAAAAACCATATAATTCTCGTATTCTTTCTCTATGGATTGACCAATATCTGCATTACTAATGTAGGAGTATTAAATGTAATATTGAGGCATGTGACGACTTCCGGCCAGTCCAATCATCAAATATCATTATTTAATAATGGATACAAATTTTTCAATATTTCTCTAGTTAGTAAAATACTTTTCAATGTAAACATGTTTGTAAAAATTGTATACGGTTGAGGAGATAATAATATATAGTATATAAGAATATAATTATTTAAGATAAATTCAATATAAAAAGAAATATTATTATAAGTAATTTATTGTTTCAAGTGAATTTTATCAATCACAAATGAAGATGAGATTGTATAATAAATTTTACAACATGGTAATGTTCATTTCAAATCCCATTCGATGAAAAAATTCAAATTAAATAATAAAATTGCATTAATTAATAATGAATAATTTTACAACATGTAATACGGGAAGTTTATAAACCATATAAAATAAATTAGGTTCATAAAATTAAAATATGCATAAAAAGTGGAATTGAGACGATGTCCCCTTCCTTACATTTTCCTTTAGTTTAATGTTATTTATCCTCATATATAATTGTTTTGAGATATTATTAATCTGTATTATAACCCTAATCATATTTATAATATTCTATTTTATCCTCTTATAATATTTTACCAAATGTTTGTTAATAATAATTAATTATTTTCATTGTTCTTAGTGTATATTCCATTGTTTTATCATTTATTCATTTTTAAAAAATATCTTATTCTTATGAATATTATGTATCTCAATTCCCTCCAAAATAATAATGATGAAATAAATATTAAATTTATAAGTCAATTAAACATTTAAATAGAATCATTAATGAATATTTTCTAAAAAAAATTAGTTTTTGATCATAGAGATTGTAGGTCATATGTACGCATGAGTAATGTATCCTTTTTTCCATGAACATTGTTTTGTGGAGGTATATAATATCATATTAATCCTAAATTATCATAATATAATAAATACAATAATATGTTTTTTAAATAAACTTTTATATATCATTCATAAGGTTTGGTGAGGAAAAGAGAGTAACAACATATTGTGAAGGGTGTAGTCTACAAATAAGTGAACAATGTAATCATCTTTCAAGAAAAAAATGATTTCGATATATTATACTTTTAGAATTATTGATATTCCATTAATATCACGATTTTCACATTAATATCATATATATTCATTAATATTATCATTATCCCCTTCGGAAAAAAATAGTGAAACATGAATCACTTTGCTTTATGAGGTTGTAATCCACCTTACACATCTTCAATATTATAATATCCCATTCAGAATGGAATATAAAAAGACATTGACTTTAATGTTTACTATATGAACTTTTAATCCTCAATTTTTAAAATGAAAAAATAATCTTAAATATATTATTTAGTAAATTGTCATTTCCAAATTGTTTAGAATTTTTTAGTAGGAAAAACATATTCTACCATATGAAGGAATTCTTAATAACTAAACAAATATAAAAATTCCATAATTTTAAAACCCATAAAACTGGATGAATTTATTTTCCTTTTAAAAAAATGAATTTTATTCTACTATATTCAAAGAATTCAAGTACATCATTTTGATATTAGTCGAATTCATCAGACTAGTAGATTTCATGACAATCAGGTTGACATAAGTCACGTCCATCAAATTGTCTTATGTCTAGTTGATTAAAAATGATTATTTATTGTCAGTCGATTTTAATTTATTATTTATATTAGTGTAACAATACCTAATATATATATATATTTATATATTTATATTTGTGTGATTTTATCTAAAATTTTGGTATAGTAATATTAAGTCTAAAAGTGTGATGATATCTAATATATGAGTGTAATAATATCAAATATTTTGGTATGGTGATATTTAGTCTATCAGTGTGACATTTTTTAGTTGATAACACACTAAATGTTTCCTTAAATAATAATAAATTGTTTTTAATTATATATATAATTATTAAAATGGTTCTACTATAGTGAAATCAGAGGATGATTTCAATTTTGTAGATATCAGGTGAAGATCATATGAGGTCATTGAAAAAAAATTGAAGATTAATGGAAAATATGAGTACTTTTGGTTTGACTATAAATATTGTTTCATTAGAGAATATATGAGCTAATTCATTTTTAATCTAAAAACATATGATATTTTTATCTACTTTATACTCTATTCACATTTTCTTGCTATGTTTTTTATGAGTTTTTGTTTTACGAATTCTGTGTGAGGAATTATGAAGTCTTTTAATTGTATTGGCATTTGATTATGTGTCTGGTCAAGGATATATTTGATAGATTTAGGGGATAGGAATATGGCATGATTCTATTTTCCTAAACAATGGCATTTGAGGATAATATGATTACGCTATTTCAATTATTTGTGATCAAGGGCTTTCTGCTGAAGAAAGTCAAACCTAAATGTTGGTTTTAAACTGTGGATAACAGATGTCACAGTTATTAACATCCGTACAGTAGTGGTAAAATTTGCTTTCATTTCTTTATATTATTTTTATTATTTATTTAATATTACATATTAAATATTTATTTTAATTTTTCTCATAAATTATATTTTTCTATTATGGAATATTTTTAGAATTTTTATTTTTCTTATCTATTTTTTGCGATAATTTTTTGGACATAGTTAGATTACAATACATTTCTCTATGATAATAAAACCCAATATATATATAATAAACATATATATTTATCATTTTTAAATTATTTAATGTTTTAAACATCAATTCATTCCCCCTCTATAGCAATCATATACTCTTATCATCCATGAATTTGAATGTGTGGAGGTTCTACTTTTTAAATGATTGTTTTTAGATTATTATCTAATATAAATTTATAGATGTTTATAAAAAAATATATTCTATTTTCTTAAAAATTTTAATAACTCTAATTTGAAATTTTAGAAAGTGTATTGTTTCAATATTATAGTTGGATTAAAAATTACCACTCTAAAAAATCTATGTCCATGAAGACTGTGGAACATTTATTATGATGATTATGAGTATTGTAAAAACATATTTAATACATTCGATATAAATACCAGTGTTGAATATTTTATCATGTTGATAGATAAATAAATGATTCAATATAAATACTATTAGTATTTTATAACTCTTCTAAATAAATAATATTAGTTAAATTACAAAGAGAACAATACTATGTTATATTCTATGAAGACAAACCGATATGGGAAATTATGATCTTATAAATATTCCAAGAGTATCTATAAGATATTATAGGAAAATATTTTTTGTTACTTTACGGGTTATTTAAACTAGAAGATGAATGATATGAGTTTAATAATGATAGTTGTATTTCCTTCCTTTTGAATCTATTAAAAAGAGGCACCAATGATTTATGACTATTATAAATATTTTACAATTATATGGAGATAAATATAATAGAGATGATATCATAGATGAAAATTTAATTTAAATACACAATGAAGGTTGCATGTCTATTAGGACATCTTTATAAAGTAAGAGAAAATTACAAATCACACTTTCGGTGAATTGATTAGATCCCTTATAAAATATTAGGGATGATTGAGATGATATATAGAAAATATATATAAATATAATGGATTAGATTGTTTTTTTACAACATTTAATATCTAAAATAAATTTAATTCAACAGAGAATGACCTACTGTTTTCGAAGAATTTAAATGATATTATTGAAGAACATATTAGTTCTTTGTAACAATATAGAAATTAGTTAGATAATCTTGATAATGGGACTAATAGTATATTTCAGATGATAAAACACCAATATAAATAAATAAAGAATCATAAGAAAATAAGTGAAAAAATTGGTAGATAAAATTTTATCTTTTTCAAATGTATGAAATCTATAAATATATTATTGGACAACCCAATTTTTTAAAACAAAATATAGGAAGGAAATAAATTTATAAACATATTCTATGAATTTCTATAATAAAAAATTAGTCAGAGTTTTAATTTTTTATATACATGTACTATGAGTAGTATAGATTGTACATCAGAATTTTCATCCTATTATGTTAGTGATGATAATAAAAATATCATAAATTTTTTTATATTTTAATGAATAAAAAAATTTCATGGAAAATTAATCTTCTGAATCTATAACTAATCTTACCTTAAATTAAAACTACCCTTATTTAGTGGATTATAATAATTATAGACCTTACAATGTAGACTCTTCTTCATCTGAAGAAAAAATTATTACCCTATTTGGATGAAGTATCTATATTTTCTAATCTTATAGAATTTCAAAATTGAAACATCGTGAAAAAATGATGTTTCTTAATAAAAACATGTAAAATAAAAAAAATAATTTATAATATTGGATGTTCCAAAAGAGTTATATAAAATGAATTTTGATAAAATGTATATTTCAAAATAATTAGCTACGTCTAATTCTTAAAAATATTGTCTATCGAATTAATTAGAAAATAATAATTTGAATACGAAATCAGTTGACGAAATGAATATATATGTAATACTAAATTAAGAAACATCTTGTTTAAAAAATATTTTTTCAAATTTTACACCATGAATGGGAATAATTTATATGATGTATAATTTAAGTGTACGTCATCTTGATGTATCTAGAATAGGTTTTACTAAAACAAAACCAATTTTTTAAACAATAGATATCGTCTAAAAAGTGATCTATTTTTGTACAAAATGTCAAATTAGTGACCACTAGAATAATAAAATATCCTTAAATAATTTTTGATCCTAACAATTTCATATGGATATTTTTTGTATAGAATAATCATTTAATAAACAGGGAAATATTGAAAAATTTGGATTGTTATGATTTTTCATTCTAATAATGCCAAAACCAAGGATGTTAAATTAAAAAAACCAGTTCTTATTTTTTACGGAGATTAAAATTATAGAAATAAAATATTCAGCTACATAGATATTTGTTGTTCTAGAAATATGATATGGAATAAAAATTTCTTCAAAATGATTATAAATATGTATGTATAAAAATTTATCATTGATGAAAATGCTCAATGATAATTCTTTGGAATAAGTGACATTCTTTATCTTCACAAAGCCATAATTCCAAATTTTGTATTCTTTGTATGAAACAAGGAAAAACATATTAGCATAATCCAATTATTCCATGAGTGATATATTTTGAAAATTGGAAATGAAAAATTTATTTTCCATACTTCTGATGATTAAATAATTATTTCTTGAAATCGGCAAGATAATATTTACATACTAAACATATAAGACCTTAGGATCCACAATATAAAATTCCATATGGAAATAGTAGTTAAAAAATAGTTATACAATAGTTTATAAGGCCACTGTAACATTAGAACATTAGATAAAATGTAAGAATGGACTAGTTAAAGATCAATGAAATCATATTTTTGGTACAACAATAGTGTGTAAATAATATCAATTAAAAAAACATGAGTCACTTTTTAGTCTTATTAGTGATGTCTCAAATTTTTCTGTTTTATATTTAGTGCACATGGATGTATTGTTCTCCATTTAAATCAAAAGTGTTTATTTCAAATATTATAAATATTTTTTAGTTGATGATTACAATGTATATTTTTGGATTTATTATAATTAAATATTATTCCTAGAATTTTGTTGTTCTAAATATTTCTTAGTCCATGGTAAAAATGAGAAAAAATATCCTCCATAACTATTCTTAGTGATACTGCTGATGAATTTTTTAAATTCTTGTGTTGAATTATTTTTAGTAAAAAATATATTATAAATAATCTTTTGACACCTTGAAATCCTTATTAAAATTTAATATTTAAATAGATAAATATAATTATTCAAGTGATTACCAGGACAATGATTAGCTAATATTAAATTAAAAAAATAGTATGTTTTGAAGCAGTTAGTACTACATATTATAATAATAATTGGGTTTTAATTATTACTTTTGTTAATAATAATTCCTTTTTCCTAGTTTATTTGAATGAATCCAAAACAATCTTATATAAATTATTTTTGAATTCCAAGTATTCATTTTTAATCCTAAATTTAATCTTCATGCACTTTCACAAAAGATATTATAATGGGGGTAAATTAGTTTATTCATAGATTATTGTGGTTTAATATTTTAAAATAAAATCAATTTTTTAGAATAATTTACATGTTAAATTTGATTAAATAAATCCTTTGGTTTTCAAAAAACCTCACTCCACATATTCAAATGTTTTTTAAAAAGTTTATTTTTAACCAATGTTCAATTGTTCTACTTATGATAGAAAAAACTAAATTAAATGTTTTTTAGATATACCTCATGATGAATTTAAATATTGGTTGCAGAATATAGTTCCCTAAACCTATACAATCAGTTGATCCTTAGGAATCATCTTAATGATAGAATAATTTTCAATTTAGATTAGCCAGTTAAAATTAAAAGTATATTATGATATAAAATTATTAATTTTTATTTTCATCAGAATATGAACCTAACTCTATTGATTATGATTTGTGTCTTGAGTATTGGAAAAAATCAATAAAATTATAACTTAATGAATTTGAGCGGAATCATGTATGAATATTTTTTGAGATATATAAAAACACATCTATAATTAGAGTATTATAGAATTTTCAGAATAAGTGTGACGAAAATGAAGTGATAGTTAATAATAAATATATACTGATAGAAAACTAATTTTTTATTATAAACATGATGGTTGAAAAAAACCAAAAAAAAATAGGGGACCCTCTTGGTAGACAAAAGTGGTGTATGCCAACAGAATCCCCCTAGGTAAATGTCTTTCACTCCAATGGAATCGAAAACAAACTATCTTAGATAACTAGCTCATTGTCTTCACTCCCAATACGGGGAAGCACATCCACTGCAAAAAATATCCTCCATCCCACCTATAATGAACAATATACATATGGTTGGTATCCAAAGATCATCTTATGATCATGTAAATCAAAACCCCTGGAATCTCATAAATCCCATGTACATTTATCACTAGGTCTTTGGAGTCCGACGTATCCTTAGACACATGAAATCCAAACCTCATACAAACAGTGATACTAGTATGAAGCCCTCACACCTCCGCACATAGAGAGATTATGAGTCTATAAAACATGGTGAACCCCATGAATATTGAACCAATCATGTCTCAAAGAACCCCACCACCTCCCATAAACCCATTCATAATGGAACCATACACATTTAGATTTAAACCACTGATAGGAGGGCTCTATCCGATCTAATATCCTCTTATTCCTCCATGCATGTAAGGTCTTTTGAGGAAGTTGAAACGCGTAAGAATATATTGTCCCCCTTTATGAACATAACCAAACATGAGTATTAAAGACCATACGCACATCTGAAGATTCATGAATGAGCGGGAGATCTCATTATTTCCTTGGCTTGAGCCTCTCAAATGGTCCAGAAAATAGAGGGAATTATAAAATCCCAAACCATGGCTTCCATGAACCTATTATCAAACCCATGATACCACTAAGAGAAGAAACCCAGAATTTAAAAATGATCATTATTGAGGTGGCGTCATAGTTATATATGGACCAAGGACTAGTCACCCAACAACTCTAAAAAAGTGATGAGATATTGATTCATTCCATGGACTCTCACTACAGGAGAAGCATGAAGCCATAGGAATACCATTACATTGGATATTCACATCTGTAAATTAATCCTTAATCCTGATACTCCAAACAAGGAAGTTCCTTTTAATGGGGATCACATTACACTAAAACATTAAAGACCACACATCAAGAGCATTCTATGCATGTATCAACCTCTTGGACTCCCTATTGGAAAACATACCCATGTTCGACCCTAGGAAGTAGCATATGTCTACCTAAATATTTATGATGATTCATTCAGAAACCTTCATAAGATCCTAGTAGACAACCAACTAAATAAGGGAATTATGGCCACTCACCTCCTTACAAGATATGTTAGGGGTGGGATAGTCCCGAAAAAATAGCCTCTCTCCAGCCCAGTTTACCGTCAGGAAATAAATTCAACCATTCCCAATGATCCACTAAGGTGAGTCATGAAGGACCCCAAGATGAGATAACATGCACTACGCCAGGAAGGAGTGTCGTGATCTATAGATTTCATTATCCTTTTTTTGACCACCAATTATCACTATGACAAACGATGCCCATAAGGAGCCTCCTTCATTAATATCCAATGAAACCACACTTGTATTTCATCGATTGATTCGGTAAGATAAAATAACCCCACTCTACCCTCAACAACAAGTCTTGCTATACAAGCCTAGGATGCCCAATTTAAATGGCATGTTTGGTTGGAATCCCACTAGAATATTGTCCTAATTTTCTCTATCCTCGCAATTGTCCAATTTGTAGGATTGGTAATTGAAAACAAACATCAAGGTGGATGTAAAAACACAGTTGATAAAAAAATCCTCCCTAAATATACATGGATCATATTTTTCTTTTTAAAAATCCTCTCCAACCTTCGATTATGTAATGCGTCCATGAAATTTTTGTTAATGCAGCCATATGAGAATGGAGTACCAAGATACATCATAGTAAATAGATTCCTTTGAAATATCATGATGACTTAAAAATCCCTATAATGTCATCGAGAAGACTATTTAGAAACATAAATTTCACTTTTCAATGATGTAGTACCCATTCCACTCAAACTGGAATATGCAGATATAATTTCCATGAGACATATCCTCCTTCCCATGATGAAGATAAAAACATTATCCACAAACATCATAGGAGAGATTACTTCCATTACACTCCAACTATGATACAAAACCCAATTTCCATTCTCCTTTACTATATGAATATTCTGAGATAAAACATCATGAGCTAGTATCAGTAGACTTGGAAACAAAGGATCTCCCTGGTGAACACCACACGCAGTTTTAAAGAATTTTATACATATCCTCATAAGAGAGGTTGAAATACAAAGAGGACAATATAATATAGAGAAAATATTATAAAACCATTCATGGAAACCAAACATATGCATCACATAAATAATTAAACCCCTTTACAAATTTTCTTAAGGCTTATCCTTATAAACCTAGAAGATGACATTTGAGCCAACAGATCTTTTATTAATATCATTCTCTAACTAAAGATAAATTCCAAACTCCCTTTGAATGCCTCAACCTTTTAAAAACTGATGTTTCTCTTTCAAAAACAACCGTGGAATCATCCCACTATGCCTTCTTATAATAAGTATGACTTGAATTTTATATGAAACATTACATAAGGAAATAGTATAGTAGTGATTGAGTAAAGTGGGGTCATTAATCTTTGGGATAAAAAACACCCTAGAGGCCCAAACACTCCTACTAAGGGATCCTTTTGGAAATAATTACCAAATTTTCTCCACCACATGAAGACCAAAAAAATCCCAATACTCCACATAAATATCCCATGATAATCCATTCATTATGGGGGTGCTTTCGTGAGGAATTATAAGGACCATGTCATTGATCCCATCCTTATTAGAAGTGGAGATTAGTTAAGAGTTATTATATCTCTCTAACAAATGAGAGGTTAATCCAAAAACGTCTGAATCTACCTCATAAACACCCAAATAGTCATATCAAGAGGGAACCACCATAGCCAAGAGACATTTAAAATTCTGAACCACCTACAATCTTTTGAAATCCATATCACAAGTAAAGACTCAATAAAAAAGGCAATATTTAATTGTCATGATACTCTTACCCGTCATGAATTCATGGAAGACGACACTATTATAGTGTCCCTTTTTATCCATATCACAAAATAAAATGGATTTAAATCCCACTAGTTATCTAATATCTTTCAATCAAGAAATATTCATTTATCACATGTGATAGAAAAGTTGTTCCTAACCCTACCATTCTGGGGACCCTCATCCATCCTGACAGTGACCTCCTAAATATTATTCTGGCCAGAGTTATCATTAGTAATATTATCCAAAAAACCATGAATGTCATTATTTAGGAATAAGAGGGGTTTATAAAGACCACCCTTGGACCCCAGATCCTTTATGCAGTCCCACAATCATTTCAACATCATAATGATGCTTTCCGCCTAGTACCAATTATTAGATTAGTGGATGGTGGGATTCATGGAAATGTCCCTTCTATGCTCCATAAATGAACTGTGCATGATCTGAAAGGGGGTGATAAGGATAAGATACCATCACTCTAGAAGAAGGTTTCTATACTTGGAGATTTAAAAGGTATCTATGAAACTGGGTCCAAATAGAATTATAACCCCTATAGTCATTTCACCAAGTTTATTTGTTACCTATGAAACTCAATTCCTGGTGACCCTTAAAATAAAGGATGTCTCCAAAGTGTAGAATGCAAAAATTAATGGTGGTAACACCACCCATATTCATTGAATAATCCACAATTGAGTTTGAATTACCACCCAAAAACCATGGAAGAGCACAAGTTTGAATAGACCCTATAGAAAGCCAATGATCCGACTTCTAATGAACCTTACTACTATAATAAATGATGAAGGAGAAAAAACCCCACTCCTAGTGAAATATATCAATGTATTAATGCACTGATACATTAGAATAACCATATTAGTTTTGAAATTCTTCTTCTCCCAATTCTATATATGCATACTGTCAAGAAATCCATGCATTAACAAAGAGTATCCCATTTTCCATTTTAAATATATGAGTCTCCTTGGGTCATTCTTAGGATTGAGAATGGAAGAAAGAGACGAATAATGTTTCCTTGACTCAGAAGTAATGAATTCATACATAATTTGTTCCCAAAAACAATTGGCATTCCATGTAATCAGAGAGAGAATTATAGGATGGGATTCCTGGCCTGTTTTAAATAGCAGTAAATGATGGAAGGGAGAGGAACATATCTAGCTCCTTCGACTAGGAGCATGGGACTGGTCTACGGACCCCATATAATGAAACAAACGGTTTCATGGTGAGGATATTCTTCTTAAAATGCCCTATTAGAACCTTGGATAGGGATAATTTTTTTGGTAGGAGATGGTAGATGAGCGATTGGTACCATATTCCCATGAAAAAGTGAAATCCGTAATAAGCACAATAGAGATCCTAGATAGGATTTTGTATCCTTCATCACACATTCTAAAACAAGATCTAATTGGGGAATCCCCTTGGTGGCAGTTGAAAGGCTGTTAGGAAAGTAGTACTGGATGATGTCTATAGAAAGCTAGTAATATATTTGAAATGTCGAATAAGGAGTCGAGAAGGACCTGCGAGGAGGTGGGATATACTAGGCTAGAATAAAACACCATTCATAAGAGACCCATGAAGTAGCCTTGGAATAAATACAGAGGGAATGATCACAT
This sequence comes from Viscum album, assembly GCA_963277665.1. Classification (NCBI taxonomy): domain Eukaryota; kingdom Viridiplantae; phylum Streptophyta; class Magnoliopsida; order Santalales; family Viscaceae; genus Viscum; species Viscum album. The sequence continues at coordinate 1,207,676,251 of OY728163.1, read as the reverse complement.
AAAAAATATCTGGGAGCATGAGATATAGTGATTGGGTTCGTAGAGGGAGAGGGAGAGACCGACAAAATTCCCCCACATTAGGAAGGCTGACATTGTCAAAAACCTCGATTAGAGCATGGGGATAAGATGAAGGATATTTATAATATCATAATTTCAAACTATTTCAAATAGATGTGATGTATATATTTCATAATAAATATATAAATGCGGATGTTTTTGTAGAATATCCCGTAGATTTAAAATTACAAAATTATAAAAAATTGTTGTTAAACTAATTAAAGCACATTAAACATAAAAATTCCCCTAGAACCATATATCATAGGTTAACTATATTTTTTTATCAAAAAAATTCTTTTATGATTTTGTATTGAACAGTCGTTATTACCTAGTTGATAATAATATTCCATTATTTTTACAATTTCAGTTATTAATTGTCCAATTTTCTCCCAAATGTTTTGACTTGTTATTTTTTGTTCATATTAACAAGGCCATGATTTCCTCACCCACCATAATCTCAAACATTATGTAATTTTCCTATATATTTTATACATATGTATTTATAATAATCCATTAAATTTGGAGATTTGAATGAAATTCTCCTTTAATGGAGATGGAATATCATATGTCTGGATAAACGCTGCAATCATTTCATTGTTATATTAAAAGAATTAATAATAAACAATAACTCTATATATTATTTTTATATTATAATTTTAATTTAAAATATATCTCTTAGTATTTTTAATATATTTCTTAATACATTCCATGTTTAGAATTAATGAATCTCATCGCTTTGAGGAGTTATTTGTCCACACTTCTAGAAAGGGCATTATCATTTTTACACAAAATGGCTCTTTGAAGTATATTTTTTATAAAATAATTAAATAAGATTAATTAATTAATTAATATCATATATATCACATATAAATATATTTTCCATCATTATTCTAAACCATGATATGTGATAATGGAAAAATTATATATCATTATTTCATGAGGTGGTGTTCGACATACACAAAAGTAGTTTTTTCGTTACCCATCAGATAGAATTTTGTGTGATTTTTGATAGAAACATTACAATAAAAAAACAAACTATATTGGTTATACTATTGTTTATATATAATCATTGAATAAAAAGTGTTTAGGGTGGAGAGTGGAAATAAAATTACTAATATTAAGGAACAATAGAACCTCTTCTTTAGGGAACTCCTTTTGGTTTGTGCCAAAGGGCTTCCTTGAATAGATTCATAACCAAATGGAGGATTTTATATTTTATAGGGATATTTTTGATCTATTTGTGATGATAATGTTTGAAATAAAATTTCTTGAGATGTGTGAGGATGTGGGAGGAGATGAGGCCTCTTAAAGTAGAAGTCGAGTGGCGCTCTTATAAATTTTAGAAAAGGGAATTCCACAAATGCTTTTCCCATTGAAATTGGATCAAATAATATTAAATATTTGAATAAGGTAGTGGTCAAAATATTTCCAGACAATGGATTTTGTGTAATTTTCAATGTCATTTTTTCCTCTAATGTTTGTTGTTTTGTCCCTTATTATCAATAATTCTACCTTATTCACTATAATTTATTTTAATCATTTTCACTATTTTATTTTGTCAAATAAATTTTGAACTTCCTAGAAATTATTGATTATTATTAATCAAAATATGGAATCTATAATACCAAATTACACCATAGAAGTGGTAGAAAAAATATAAAATTAATCCAACAGTCAGGATGAAAATGTGGGTTTTTAAATTAAAAATGTTCAAAAGATTACAACATTTTTATACCAAATTTAAATATGAAACTGATAAAAAAATATAAACAGGATTTATTGGAAAATTTTAGATATAAATTTACTTTGAACACAATTAAAAATAAAATTTATTACTACCTATAAATTAGGTGAAAATAAGTTATGAAATAAAATTCAATATTTTTCACTATGCCTTTAGAAATGAAACTTCAGATAAAAACATGGAAAATTCACCCTATGTTAGGTTTTATTTTCCACTTTCATAGTTTATTTTTATTTAGACATATTTAACTAATAAAAGGGTCACACTTTGTATTTGAAATATGTTCTCCATTAGAAGGTGACCAAACAACATTTATAAAAATGTAGTATTTATGTGTAATATTGGGGTTGATATTATATTGTGCCTGTAAAATATATTGGATGATTATTATAATATTATATATATATATATAATATAATTTTACTATATAAACTCTCTAAAATTGTTTGAATTTAGATAATTATGAAAAATATGTCTAAATAGTGTTTTTTTAAAAGAATGTGTTGTGTGTATTGGAAAGATATCAACCAAGTGAAATTTATTCAAAAAGAAAATTTAATAATTCATATGGTTGATTCCATATATATAAGGCACAATTTACTTCTGGATCACACACAACATGAGATATCATTTTACAATTCATTAGAGCGGAAGAATAACATTCTTATATTTTTTCCAAACCCATTAGTTATAAATTATTTAAAAATATTAAATAGGATCTAGGAATGATATATATCCCGAAATAATTCATATATAATTCAATTTTACCAATCTATGTATATTAATGAATTAATTTTTAATGGTTTTAAATATGTTTTATAGTAATTTATAAACATTTTTTTTCTAAAAACTATTATTTTCCTTAAATATATATTTTTGAAAAATTCCTTAGATTCAATAAATCTATAGTTGGTCAAAATGATTGGGAATCCCAAAAAACAATATATTTAGTAATTCATTATATTTAAAAATATATATTTACTAAAGTATAGGTTTAAAAAAAAATTCAATTTTATATGTTTCCTTCAAAACTATTATTCTTCACTAAAAAATTTGTTTCAAAAAATTATTAGTTTATCAAAAACCAAGAATAATAGTTTTATAGAATTAAATTATAATAGAAATTTAAAACTTTGACTCATAGATGAAATAATAATTACTTAATTTTTTTCACTACATTTTGTTCAAGAATATTATTTTTCATTTATAGTTTTTTTATAATAAAATTTTATAGGTTTCAAAAATTTTATTTTCCTTACAATTCTTTATTTTAAATTATATTTATTTAAAAGAAAAAAAATAACATTTTAGATGAACATCTAAATAAATCAGGATTATTCATAATCATCAGATAAAATATCAAAAATTTATATGAACCATCAGATATGAGGAAACTAAACCATCCCCATGTTCATGTAAATATATGATTAGGACACCACTACACACATTGGTTTTCAAAATAGTTGACTCCAAAAGGGATTTTTAATATAGAGGTTTTTGGGTAAATGAAATATGAGATGAGCATATATAACAAAACAGATTCTCTAATGAATGATATTATAATATTTCCGGGTTTGGAGAAATTATATTTATATAATGGTGAAATTTATCATCACTATACAAATCTAGTGAAATAATTGTATCCATTCATTAACCATAGAAAGGAAATGAATTTGGATGTAATAATATTTAATCATTTTTGTAAGAAGTGTACAATGAATATCAAAAAAGTACTAGATCAGGTTTATGTACCCTTAGATGGAGAAGCACATCTTGTTACATGTATGGAACCATATAAGCTAGAATGATTTTAAATTAAAAAGGATGAGGCATCAATTTTTTTCTATATTGAGAAAGTCAGAAATGTGTATTAAAATCAACCACACACAAGAGAATCTTTGTTATGGATGTTAGGGTATATGATTTCTACACAATCTGATAAAGAAACATAAATTATATTATATATATTTCACAAATATTTTTTTAATGAATATGAGGAAGAATAATTTGGGTACCAATCAATTTTTTTAGTTTATGTAATAAATGATATCTAGATGAAGTTAATGATTATTCAGTTCCATTACATTATCAAAATGATTTTTATAAATTTAACATTAGTGATACTGATTAAAAATATCAACCATTATAATGATGGAAAATGATTCATTAATTATTATATAAATTATTTTATGGATGTAATAGGTTTGTGTATCATAATTAAATATGATTATTGACAAATTGAAAAAATATATGTATGATGATGAATATGAAAAACTAAATGAATGAATTAGATATGAAAAGAAAGTAGTTTTCTCCGCAGCTCATATACAGATGAAAATCAAAACAATGACTGATGGGGCTTATAATGATTTAGTGAAAATAAAAAAATAAAATAATATATGAGATCATTGATTTGGTCTAAAAAATATTAAATACTATTCCCCAAAATAAATAAATGAAAAACAAATTAAAATGTAGAAAAAATGAATAATGTATTTTAAGGAGAAAATTTTATTTGAAATCATGTTGACAAATGTCTTGTGTAGAATGGGGATTTTAATATAAATACTAAAAACTAATACAAAGTGTATATTCAATTTCATCTCTATCAATTATTCATCCTATTATACAATCATTATTATTTTATTAATTCATTCAGAAACATGATGTTGTTGGAACTTTTCATATTCATGATGTAGTTGGTTAAAGGAATAGAAACACCATTGAATTTGATAAAATAGTTTTGGAAAATTTTTGGAATTTAATAAACATGTTAAAATATTTACAAAATATAATTTAGTAAATAATGATAATTGGTGATATAGTTAGAAGAATATATGTATGAAGACAAAAGATAATCATCTTTAAAATAATTCATGGATGAAGAATAAGAAGATAACATACATTAGATTCATTTTCAATTACAATTCTATCCGAAAAAATATATTGATCTTCTTATTTTTTTGAATGAAGAGTGGTTAGAAAAAGAAATAGAAATTTTAAAATATTATACAATAGTATCAGATGGATCATATAATAATAGAATTTTAGATGAAATGGATAATTTAAAATAAGTAAATATCAAATAATAAGAAAAAAGTAAGCTGGAAGATAATATTTGTATTTCATGTAAACATATTCCTGATGTCCAATATGTCTTAAAAATTATTCTGGAAACTATATCAGATTACTGATTAAAATCTATATTCACAAAATTTAGTATTAATTTCATGAAATTAGGGTACTAAACTCCATACCTTCTTAATATTGAAACTCATTATAGTCACATTAAAAATTGGTTACATGTTTTAGAGAAATAAAAAATATAAACCAACTTGATAACACTGTTATATAAAATGAATTATTTTTCAATGAAATTAATGTGGTCTCAAAATATTGATGATGAATTGTTAAAATAAGATTGTGAAATCCTAGTGCAATAAGTAAATATATTCCACGATATTGTGGAAATAATTGAAAATATTGAGGCAACAAATTGTAATGATTCGAAGATCTAGGAGGTGTTTAAAAAATTTGTCATCAAAATATTTAAGTGAAACAATTATTTAATTATTTATCTGAAATTATTGTGTTTTAATATTCAAACAATTTTTTAAATTAAGGAATGTTAGAATGTTCACCAATTTTAATATATGATTTAATACTTTAGAAATTCAATAGATGAATGTAATTTCTTTGTTTCTAATTTTATGATTTCTAATCATTCATAAATTGTTTCATCGAGAATATATGAGAATCGTTTCTAGTACATTATATCTCCATTTTTTTTTTATAGATACAAATGTGGATATGTTTTAATATAATTTCTTAGTAAAATAAATATTGTAGAATTATTTAAAGATGATATTTTATAGTGAAGATCATATTTTGGGGGAGATTAATTTTCATAAAATAACTAATTCATTCTAATGAACATAGTATCTTTAACTATTAAAAACTCATAATGATAGGGGGAGATAAGAAAGATAATGGGAAATTTGTTTCTAGAAAAATAATGTGTTGTAATATTTTCAAATTAAATTTTCATTCATTAGGTGTAGTTTTTTGTGTTTTTAAAAAAGGGGGAAATTGTTGATTCAAGATTTTACATTCTACACAATCTATATTTATTTTTCAAATATCAAAAACTGAAAAAATACTTTCTTACTAACAATATATTCCCATATTTGAATAATTTTTTTTGGAGTAGAAATATTATTCTATAGAATGTATGTATTCTTATTCATTAAAAGAATATAATATTTTCATATAAGGCAGATCCATTAGACTAATAGAAATGTCTAGTTCATTCGACTAATAGACTATATTATATATGATTGATAAATTTAAATCCATCACATTGAACTATGTTTGGTTCATGTGACAAAAAAAATGATATACGATTAGTTTTTTTGAAGACTATTCCATTAGATTGACCTAAGTACAATCTATTAGTTTTATTATATCTAGTTAATCGATGTGATGATAAGTTTTCTATCCATGTAATGGTATTTAATATATTGGTGAGATGATTATAATGTATAGGTTTTGAGATATTCTGTTAATGGGTGTGATGATATCCAATATATATTTGTGACAATATCTAATCTATTTGTATGGTTATAATTAATCTATTTGCATGAAACATTTTAGTTCATAAGATTTAAATGGTTTATTCTTTTTGAATATGTATAATTTGTGACAAATAATTTATAATTTTATTTTCCATATAATAATGAAATTACCGAAATATAGTAAAATAATTTTTAGGAATTTTAGTATTCCATTTAATGAAAATAAAGTCAAAGTAAATAATTCATATGAAAATTTAAATAATTTATATTTTATATTAAAACTAAATTTATTAAATGATTTCAATTATCCAAAAATACTAAATTTGACAATGTGATTTTAGAAAGGATTAAATATCAATAAAAGTTTAGTTATTGTACTTTTTTTATTTTATAATATCTATATTGACTCTTATATTATAAAAATATGTAATCTCATTGTAAGAGTTAATATGGAAAAATATGGGTTAAAATCAAGGGATTCAGTTTTATATATAGCACAAACAAGTGTCATTTTGGTTATATATTGGTGTATTGACCCATAATCGTCATATAATAAAAATAACGCAATTTGGGACCATTTGGATGTGAAACCTTATTTATATTATTTTAATTTCTTCCAAATACCACTAGTACACCTCCCATCTTTTATAAAAGGACACATGTTTTTCAAAATAATTCCCACTTAAAATTTAATATTTTTCCAAAGAAACATTCCCAAATAAATTTAATTAATCCTTAATAAAATTATAAAAGACATTGTTTTTAATAAATACCAATATTATAGGTCTTATAGTGTTATTAAATAGCAGTTTTCCAATGTTGATGTATAAATTATATCTAAATGTTTTAGTTTTCGTTCATCATCCACATCCCCCAACTAATATTCAACCATTATTATAGTATAGAAATATAATATTCCATTTAATTATATTCTATTATTTTAATTTAATGACATATATCCATATATTCTTCCATTAAATTTGAATGTAATTCATTGTTTTTATGTACAATGGTTTACCACCATACGAATCGATATAATTAATTTTCCATATACCTCTATAAAATATTAGTTATAATGTTATATGTAATGATTATATATTATATTAATGACATATTTTTAATTATGAAAATATAACATATCATTTATATTCATTCCATTCTATGCTTTAAATTTGACATTTTCGTTTGTGTGTATGTGTGGACTACCACCTACATGAAGTGATGTCTTTCATTGTCATCACAAAATCACATGGAATATATATATATATATATATATGTAAATAAATAAAAATTATTATACATTTTATTTCATTAATTTATATAAAGGTAAAATAATTTCTACATTCATTCCATAATGATCATTGAAAAATTGAAATATTAACCATTTGTGTTTGGAATACCATCTCTAAAAATGTGACAATGTTCATTTTTCAATAACATATTTAATGGATTGATTTAAAAGTATAATTTATGTATAAAATGGAAATAATTTCATTATTTTTATTCTAGATATATTGCGTTAATCATCACATTGAAAATAGTTAACTAACAAAATTCATTTTAGAATTAAGCACCAAATATCAACAAAACATCATACTTGAGCATAAGTAAATAATTAATTTAAAATATCTTCGAAATAAGATATATAACTAGAATAAGAAAATTTTAAAAGGTTCAATAAAATGAATATAATTAAGATAATTCAATTAGTCATAGATATAATTAACATAGATGATGAAATGACCTTGAGTTGATGGATTTTCTTTTAAAACACATATTTAATGGTTTCCCTTAATACTATCTTTTCAGTAAATTTCCTTATTTTATAAAAATGGTTTTAATTTTTTAATATTCGTTAACAAGATTTTTTTCATTTTATTTTAATTTCTAAAAAATTGTTCTTAATATTAATTTTATCATTTTTTAAATCTGTCAAATTTTGAATTTTTTGAAAAAAAATATATGAAATGAATTCATTTTTTAACTTATATAGCATGAGAATATTTTCATGCCATCAGAAAACCTCATTTAATTGAATCCAAATTTATAATTTGCAATTTATATTTAAATAAATGGCCTCTTTTCAATCTTAATATTTTTTAGAATCAATAAATATCACATTTTAAAGAAAGGTTCAATTTTATATTCAATTATGTTGTCTTGAGTTTAAAATAATTTTTACTACTGTTTTAAAATGATTTTTTTAAAAAATATTTTATTACACATTATATTGTACATGATAATTATTGTTTTATCATATGAGGCCACCAAAACGTATATGAATGTTTGAGATCCACCATAGCCCATATCTGATCTTGATATAGAATAAAAATTGGGTATGACTAGACAACATTGAGAGAAACCATTATAGATTTGGATTGTAGAAGATATCACTCTAACACATTGGGTAATGTACCTTATCACTGAAGGAGTAAAATTGGGGGTTAGTGATGTGTATCACATGTGTTTTTGACTAGGATATTGTTATTTCTAACAGATTATTAAAATTATTTTTCAATGTAATGCTCTATGTTACCAAAAGCATTTTTTCTTACAAATTCATTAAGGAACTTATTTATTATTTAGATGTTTTTTTATTCCTAAAATGATTATTTATTTAAATTACTCTATGAACATTTTGATAAATGTTGAAATTTCATTTTTCATCTTGGTTTTCCATAGACTAACAGATTCCATATTTTTCTATCTCAAAATATTCATTTTGTTCGCATCATTATTTTTTTAAAACAATTTATAATGTTTATAGAGAATTATGTATTATGATGAGTTAAGAATGAAAATTTTGGTCAATTATCATGAAATAAATCCATATTTGTTTTTGAAAAAGTGTTATTTTTATAAAAAAATGGATATTGTGTATATTTCATAAAATGTAATGTATATGTAAACTATGAATATGTTAATCCTACCTCAAAAAAAAAACCTAATTCCAAAATGATAAATAGGATTTCAAAAATGTGAATTCAAAATCAAAGGAAATATAATATGTAATTTATAAGGGTGGTTAATTGTAAAACATATTTATTTAACTATAATAACATATAATTGGATGATGATCACATCTCATGTTTATTACTCCTCTCCAATGTATTTTTTTGGAATGTGATTCTGTTAAATATTATTATTTAACAATCACTAGAATTGGAAATAATATTTTCCATTTATTTATTTCCCTCCCTCTATATAAAGACCATATAAATTTCTATGTAAGGAAATTCGTGTTGGATATTATAATTTATCATATGATCAACTATTATTATAATGATGAATATGAGAATCTAATGGATGTTATATCTGTTATCTATCCTTTATTACCTATTCATGGGGCGTATTTTATCTCAAAATTTTCTAGAGAAATAAAACATTGAATATATGCTTTTTTATTAGATTCTTCTATTTCAAAAAGAGTTTTAGATTCATCTCCTAAATCAAGAAGATGTATATTAATAGTGGGCATACTTAGTGCTAGCCATATTTCAACACATCCTTATAGAATAGTCCCAATTGATTTATATGAATTTAAAAAGAAAGCATCTAGAGAATTTGGATAAGGGGTTCATTAAAAAAATATCATTATCATATGTTTCATAAGAAGAATGATGATTCAATTTAACTAATCATTGATTATAGTAAACTTTATATGATCATCATAAAGAAATAATATAATCTTATAACAACATATTTTATCGAAACATTTATCATGTACTGTAATTAAATTATTGGGATATAATAAAAGAGTTCATATATGATCCAAGAGATTAGATTTCTGGGAACACTAGATAAATTCATATATTTTACATTTCACAAGAAAACCATTATATTAAAATAAAACTCCATGAGAACATTATTATCCATTATAAACTATCATTTAAATTAACTCAATATTATATTCTAATTTATTAGATAATGGAAAAACTAGTGGTGACATATTATTACAATTAATTATTATCTTATAGTGAAATCTATCAAAAAGTCAGAATGGAGAACATATTATGGGTAAAAATTAAATGACATGAAAATCTCTATTTTCAAATGAAACTGAGATAAGAACATATCCATTAATAGTAAGGATATAAATGATCACATATATAACAACAAATTATTTCATGCATATTCAATACATAATTTGGGGCATGCCAAGGCCTTACATTAAGGCATTATACACAATAATCCATTATGCCGAGACATCTGCCTATTTCCATGGCCATAGAAAATATATATAAATAAATGGCTAGGAATACAAAAAATACCTAGAATATATCATATCAAAAGACCTGTTTATTCATCAAGGGTCTATCTCTACTAATCCCAACCAATTGCAATTGAGTCCAATGCATTCAACATATTATTGACAAAATATACTATACAATACATAACCAACATATATAAGTAGTCGGTATATATACATATTTGAATAAAAATTTTATGGATTGTACATATTTTCATTAATCAATAAATTAAATAGTTTTCTATTCAATAATTACTAAAACTAACACTATATAGTGTATTGTGTGTATAGAAAACACTATAATTTCTCTAATCCTTAAATGGAATAATTGGCTCTACTATGAGAATATCTCCTAAAAAGCATAGAACTATCAGGTATACTCAATGTAATAGTAAATAACCTTCTCAATGAAATATTGATTCTATGTTTTTGGAGTTTAAATTTTATGTTTCGGGAAAATAATAGAAGATAATAATTCAGTTGAATAGTTTTCTATTGTACGAGACAAAGGAAATGGTTCACCAACCCCTAATTATAATTCATACATAGAATTTGAATATTCCAATGCATATCCATTAGTAGTTTCTAGCTAGTTGTGTAGTGTTAGGCCCACTCACCACACATCAAGTGATGATAGAGTTGAAAATAAACTACTCTATTTCAAGACATTAACCCATGGATAATATATGGTATAACCACATCATGTTTCCTGTAATCAATTCATGATGTCATTTCTAGTAAACCCACATAGTCGTTAAATTCAAATTTACCGAATTTGGGAACTATATGGGCTGAGGTAGAGGCTCAAAATAGAATAAATAATGTAGTATATATATAAAATGGATGATAATGTCATGTAATTACAACGATAATGACATTACTTTAATGTTTTAATTCAAAATTCATGGGGTGGAATGAGAACTCTCTTGATCAAATAGTCCGAGAATTAGAAAAATTATAAAATGAGAGGTCATATGTAGTCAATAATTAATCAAATAAATGTTGTTTGATAAAAACATTTTATTTATGTACTTTAAGCATGTGGAAATTCTGTCATAAAAAATCAATAAAAAGGAAGCATAAGGATTAAAAACACTTACCATTATAGTAGCTTGTGAAATCCAATGAGAGACTCCTTAAATCCATAGAATGTAATTATTGTGGATATTTAAAGGAAAAATTAGGGTAACATCATATTTAATATATATTTTTAGTGGATATAGATGAGATAGTGGGTATAAGTGGTAATCTTTTTAGGTGAAGGTAATGGAATTATTGTAAATATAACTTTATAATATAAAAAGAGGGCATGGTTTACATGGAATAACATTTCAAGGTGTATAACTGGATTAGTAGATGAGATAAGCTCTATCATACTTCAACCAATAATCCTAACAAATTTTTTAATTTTTTTTAACGCCTTTCACCCTTACATTTCTTAATTTAACATTCTTAGTCTCTAACATGGTAATTAAATTTTACCCATGTAATTTATTTTTAATGACTAAAAATAAAATGGTAGTTGTAAAATAATTTTAAAATCTTGTTAAAAATATTAAATATTTTTTATAAAAAACTATCTTTTAGAGAAATTTATATTTATCATTAGAATATGTAATGTGTAAATCACCATTTCTTGAATTTTTTTTATTTTTATGAATAAAATTAATGTGTATGATAATATTATGAATTTTTTTTAATAGCACAAGTTTGTTTATTATTAAATAGTTAAAAATTATATGACTTAAACATAATAAAAATGTCTTACCAAAATAAAATTTAATTGAATGAAATGAGAAAAAATTAATTCAAAATAATTATTTATATTACTAAAATATTAATCATTTTATTTCTAAATTGGTCCTAGAATTTATCAATTATATTTTTTTAATTTATTATTAATACTTTGATCAATTGAATGGTTTTATAAACATAATGTTATATTTTATAAAATTATAATGTTATAGCGAATAAATATTTTGAATATAATATATTTTTCACAATTCACCGCAAAAAACTTTTTCATCAATATCCAAAAAAATTCAGCTCTTAATTTTGATAGATTTACCCAAAAAATAGTTCCATTTTATTAAATGAAAATTATAGATGTTAATAATTTATCTATTATATGTAATCAATAATAAAGGTATTTTATACTACACATTGTGTAGTATTTTTCAAGATGTACTGTTTACATGTCGATGTAAGGTATTGGTTATTTTTCCCCCACCATATATTTTGTATTTTCATCAATCATGTATATTGAAATAAATTTCAATGATTGACCATTGATGTGGATATCATTTTTAGGGTAAAAATAATATTCATACTTAAGAAAACATTTAGTACGAGGTATGTAGATAATGAATTTATAGTGATTCCATTTGGACTTTCTAATTCCCCTATTATCTTCATGGAAATAATTAAAATATTCTTTATATGTAACTTATTTTTTGGTTGTTTTATACTATATATTCACAAATATTCCAAGATAAAGGAAGATCATGATGGTAATTTGAGGATTTTTTTAATTCCTTTTGAATGATGTAGTTATAATCATTACATTGAATGTGTGTTTTATATAAATATAAATTATAATTCTTGTACCACAGAGTTACATGCAATGAAATATTGATGTATCCTTCCAAGATAAATGTCATTGAGTAATGGGCCAGACAAACCATGGTAACTATGTTCCATATTTCTCTTGGATTGGATGGATGATATCAAAACATTGTGAGGAATTTATCATTTCTGTCAAATCCACTATTCAATATTAAATATAAGGGAGTAAGCATAATTTAGTTATATGACAATGAATATAATACCAATGAAATGAAATTAATCTCTTTTAATTCACATTTGATCACATTCCTTTCTGTATAGAGGGGTTTGTTATTTATAGTGACCCATAAATGAAGTTATTGGGATGTGTTCTCAGGAAAATGTATATATTTGTAGTGTATTCCACCTGAAAATTAATAGTTCATGAGAAAAATTACCTTATTCAATATTTTTAGATGTTAATATTAATTTTTTATTTTAAAATGTGTAATAATTATATTAATATTTAATTTTGTGAAATATATACTAATCATAAATTCAATAAGTATATATCCACACTAAAAGAGATGAATATGCACTGAAGAATATTTTCAAAATGACTAAAGATTTTTCCTTCTAAATACATTACAACTATTGGAAGGTGGACAAGGTCAATAATTATATGAGTACAATATATTTTTCTATATAGTTTCCCAAGATTATTCAACTAATTACAACAATATATTTTTAATAATTAACTATTACTTACAAATGAAATATCATAAATACTAGTGTCATTGGAAGATCATGTACATAAAACTAAAAATATGAAACTGAAATTAAAAAAATTTATTTAAAATTCATAATTAGATTATAACTCCAATTAATATCTAACATATCGATAGGGTATCATGGAGAATAAATTAAGATTATAATGATATAAAATCTTTATAAGGGAATAAACATATGAGTAATTCATAAGTACGGGTTTAGAAGGCATAACACAATGACATAGGAAAACATTGATCATGACTAATCATATGGAAGAATAAAATACATAATATGGGATCATATAATCATGATATTATAAACATGTCGGACAAACATAAAAATTAAATAATCATGGCGAATACTCATTTCATATTGAGGAGCATGTGTCAAGGCTAACCACAAATATCATTGCATATTGAGCATAAGTCAAGGATTACCACCAAGACCCATGAACTTGACATCTTATAAGACTAAAAATTACCCAATTTATTATAGAAATATATATGAAAAACAATCATAAAGAATTCATAAATATGTAATCCACCTTAAGAATCATACATATGGAATCAAACATAGACATTAGGGATACCCATGGAAATAATTACGTATGATAATCTTATAAAAAGCTATTAAAAAATGGGATATCATAATGGTGTTAGTGAAAAAATAACATAAATCATACATGGATATTAATAAGGTAAAATTTTAATATATTCTGATAGTTTATGTCAAACATAAGTGAAAAATTGTAAAAATAGTTTTTCTGAAACATTAGAAATGAACCATTTTAGTAGTGTTTAGTGAAATTAATAACGATTCTTTATAATTGAAAAGGGATGATTGTTTTTATAATAATAGAAATAAACCAACAAAGTTATTCATGATAAAATTATTTTTTTTATAAAAGTAATTATTGATTTAAATATATTATGGATAATAATTTATAATGGGTTATAAATTAGGGGGTTCTATTAAATCGGGCATGCTTATTAGGAAAAATTGAGAAGAGATCCTTTTTGAAACATGAATATTGCCAAAACAAATAGGTTGAATGGATCTAGACCCATTATCATTGAACATATAAATAGAATTTAAAAAATTTATATTAAAATAATGATTAATTATATAGATTAATATAGGTATAATGTGTAACCTAGCGGATAAAATGGAGGTTTGGAAAAAATCACTTATCTTTTGTCCGAAAGTTAAATGCGCTTGATTTTAATGTCCGGGATAAAAAATTAAATCTGTTAAATAATTAATTTAGAATATTTTATAAATGTATTATATTTATAATAATATTATTAGGTTAATTTTTTTTGTTTTGTGTTATTAGATATTATTTTATTCTTCGAGGCTTTTGGTTTGTTTTTTTTCATGGTCACCTTACTTGTATAGATGTATAGAAAATTATGTAAAATAAGAATAGTTTTACAAAATTAAAATTATTTATTACTAATGAAATACTAGAATATTAAATCATTATATAAGTAATTTAGTTATTTTTTGTGAGGATGAATGACTAGATAAGATGACAGGGATAATCTTTTAGATTATTTTGGAGGTTTTTCTACCCTCACAATTTAGTTTAGTTTTTTAAAATTAATGTAATTTATATATAATTGTTCCAGAAAATAAAATGTGATTTAACACATATATTATAATATTTTTTGTGAATATTTTTAATGAACACCCATAAATGTGTTACTGTAAATTGAATTATTTCCATTCTTGAATATGTTAAATTAACACAGCAATGCTGATGTCTTCATTTTTTAGAATAAAAGGGGAGGGGAGGGGAAGAGAAATTATGATGTGTTATTCCAAAAAATAGAATAACATTAAAGTATATAAATGATTATAGAGTTATCATGTCACCTGGATATGGGTAGGTGAAATGGTTAAAAGAAACGAAAATAATATTAAATGAAATTTAAAGACAAAGGAGTTTCTTACCTTGTGAAATTTTCTCCTTGAGAACCTACTTAAGGAAATCATTTTTGTTATTTTCATGAATCCGAAATCGCCTTGACATGGTGGAGATACTTGTCAATAGATTTCATCATAATTTGGACAAGCTTTATGGCATAAGTGGTGGGATGAGAAGCGGTGGTGAGGGGTGGTATAAATAGTGTTAAAGGGGGTGTTTTCTCATTATTTCATTCATTATTTTATTTTATTTCTTTCTGACTATGAAAAATTTTGGGATTATTACTAAATATATTAAATTAATTATTATAATTACATGATTATGGTTATTACATTAGATGTCACTCAAGGAATAGTGTATTTAACTTATACAGTATATATAAAGTAAATTAATGTAATTTACTATTAAGTCAATATTCAAGTATTTTTGAAAATTTCCAAAATTCACCTTAACCGTTTATCACAATTTATAATTTCAAAAATGAATCCATTTTATGAAAAATAATTTCTAAACACGAGAAAGTTATTTTTAATCAAAATCATCATTTACATGGAAAATATCTATTAATAATTATATTAGATTCTATAAAACATTGAAAAATTATATAATATCTCATAAGATTATCATCTAGTCATAAGAAAAAAATATATTTATTTTTGAATTCATTTAATGAAATTAAATTTTCTTTTAAATAATTATATTAATTTTAAAATTGAAAATAAACATTCATTTTTTTAAATAGCATCACATAATTAATAATTCTGAAGAAAATTATTTACATATGCTATGATATAATTATATCATATTATAATTTATAAGATTCTATGATTTTATATATACATTCACAGGTGATGTTACTAAATTATTGTTTGGTTTATTATTCATAAGGGTTGTATTACTATTCAAGTGTTTAGGTTACTATTATATTGGTAAGGGTTCTTTAACATAAAATAATACATATTATTCCAATAATTATTCATTTATAATGATTTCATAGTCTTTTTTATATTATATAATGTGATTTATACTATATGAAATACTTATTAAAATGTAATTTTAAATGATAGAATTCTAGGTTGTTACATTCTTCTCCCTTATGAAATTCCACCCTTAAAATATTATTTTACTTACTATGGTGGAAATATGTGACTGTACATCTCCTTCATCATTTCTTCTGGTTCCCATGATTCCATTTTGATCTTTTCCTTCTTCCATAGTAATTTGACTAGGTGAGTATCATTTTTTCATAGAACATTATGTCTACGACCCAAGATCTTCACTGGTATGTCCTCATAAGAGAGATTATTCTCCAAATATACCACCTCTGGGTTTAGTACATGTAATGGATTCAGTATATAAATACTCAATATGGATACATGGAATATGTCATGTACTTGAGCCATTATTGGTGTATGTGTTAGTATATTGGCCACATATCAAATATGATCAAGAATCTCAAACATCCTGATGTACTAGGGTCATAACATTCCTTTGCTAAAAAATATTTTGATCCTCTTCAATGGGGTTATGTTGGGTAATACTATATATCTATCTAGAAACTCTAGGTCTCATCGACAATTGTCTACATAACTATATTTTCAACTATGGGATTCCTCGAGGTGTTGTTGGATGGTCTTCAACATCTCCACCATTTTCAACCATTTCAGTTTGAAGTACAATAATTTAAAGTACATCATCCTAGCATGATGGTGTTCTGCATCATTACTCATAAATGGCTTCATATGGAGCCATTTGGAAGCCAAAGTAGAAACAATTATTGCATGAAAATTTGGAAACATGAAGATATTAGTCCCACATTCCCTTGAATTCCATAGAACATACTCTCAATATGTCATCCATTGTCCCTATAGTCCATTCAGATTGGCCGTTAGTTTAGGATTATTAGTCATACTTATGTTCAACTCAGTGTTCAGAGTATGTTGGAGACTTTTCTAGAACATGAAGTTAATATACGGATCATTATCAGATACAATTGATAGTGGTGATTCAATTAGCCTAAACACATATCTTATTTATATGAGTGTAAGTATCTCTAATGGGTAGTCCTTTTGAATTGTGATATATTTCATTTTCTTCATTATACAATCCATAATAACCTAAATAGAAATGTTTCCTCTAGATGTCTTTATATGACAAATAACAAATTCCATGGTGTTATTTTCCAACATCCATGTTGGTATGGGTAATGGAATCATCATACCCTGTAAATTTCTCTTTTTACCCTTTACATACTAACATACCAAGAACTTCAATGTATATTTAGAAATATCACTCTTCATATTGTACAAAAAATATTTCTATTCGATATCTCAATAGTTATTTTTCCTCCCTTGTTAAATAGATATGGTTAACTTTTGTGCATCACTAAAATGCTCCATATTAAGCTACGGATCATATGGTATACATAATCATAAACCAAATTTCATGACTCTTTCTACAACAATTTTGAACTTGGGGGATTTACCATTTTTAATAGCTTCCACATTCTTTTGTATATTCTCATCATTCCTTTATGTATCCCCCGTTTTCACAATAAGGGGTATCTGAGTAATAATTTGAGAATGGATTGATGGTGTTCCTTCCTTTATGAGTCCCATTCCCACCATTATTAGATATAATAACATTGTATCCTTTTTAATTTTCATCATTGATAACGATGCATGATCTTTTTTACATCAAGCATCTACCACCAAATTTAATTTTCCATGACGTTAGAGAATTAAGTAGTCGTAATTATTGATAGGATTTAACCATTTTCATTGGAAAATATTAATTTCCTTCTGTGTGAACAGATATTTTAATCTTTTATGACTAATATATACATCAAACTTTTCAACATAGACGTAATGCCCCCAGATTTTTAATCTAATGATCATATCTCCTAACTCCAGATCATGCATGTGATATTTTTCCTAATTAGTTTTCTATTTTTATTATTCGGAAGGCTACCGATTTATTAAATTAAATCACTAAAAAAATAATATATTATATAATAATAATTTTACACAATAAATAATTACCCACTTGTAGGTAGTGTGAGTATGTAACGCCCCAACCCCAGTTACCTAGAGTCGGTGAATTATTACATAACATTGTCATGATCACAAGAAAGATCAAATATCCAATGACCGATTTGTTTAGTAGCCTTGGAAACACTAGATATATTAATAAAGTTTTACATTACATAATGAAGTGAAAAACTACTACAACAACATATTGTCTCCATAATCCACACTATTATCCCTTCATAATATCCCTGTAGGTCATTCATAATTTACGTCTTCACTTTCCGGGAAAAAATAAAACATATAAAAGGGGTGAGCTAAAATGCCCAGTAAGGATAACAATATAGCGGAATCATTCATAAATAAGAATAAACATTTAAGGCAATGTATAACTAAAACAAAATATTTTTAATCGTGAACTTAAACATAGTATGGAAAAAATAAAATGAAATAATTCCATTTACTTATTCACATTGATATTATACTAATCGAATAATCACATGCAATATCAATAAACACTTTCATAATGATGGAATGCATAATGCCAGACTATCATAACCACATAGCCAAGGCCTCGTGCCAAGACTATAAATAAGATTTTTCCAAGGCCTTATGCCAAGACACTAGTTTGTCTCATGAGACCTACCGATGCATCGAGGAGCTATAGTGGGATCCACCCGTCACATATTAAGTCCAATGCATTCCCATATGAAAATGTTTAAACATAACATAAACATTTGTATTAAAACTAGCATACGAAATGTCAATAATTTCACCAAAAACTATGAATGGTATAAAAATAGCACATCCACAGTCAAACATATCACAAAACCTTCAATACAATATAGAAGTTTTGTATCATAATAAATCAACTTCAAATAAGCGTAAAATCCATCAAAGGATGTTGACATAGATGAAATAAAAAATCTTTTTATAGAAATATCTCATTCTATTTTGAAATCATTTAAGAGTCTTATATTTATGAAATAAAACATTTTCTTTGAAAATATTCTTATAATATTGTAAGGGAATCTTCGACGATTTTAGAACTGCGTAAAATAACCACACCCGCCGTATAAGTTAAAAAACATTCTTACCTTAATTCTATCGAAAAGGTTAAAAAGCACCTTGTTTGGAAAACAATGGAAAGATTCCTTTATAAAACACTTATAAAAAGTCAAACAAGGGTATAAATGACTTTAACCTATATTCTTGTAAATAGTAAAAAAATTTTGAAATACATTTTTAGGAAACATGGATGTGGATGATAAAGAGATCCCAGTAGATTATTACATATAAACAACCTCAGATAATGAAGAGATTGTGAAATAAACCCTTACCTTGTACTTTTCCTTGGTTAGGGTAGGTTAACCTGCTGTATAATGGTGAAATAATTGTTATTAAATTATACAAGAATCATATACATTAATATGATATTATATATGATCTTTTAACATTGATTTGTTAATAATATCTTAGTATTATCGTTGTTTCGGGAGTTAACTTACTCATTTTATTTTATATGTTTTCTTACATAAGACTTGATTGTAATGGATAGGTTGTATATTATTCATATTCAGAATGATATAAAGTCCTTAAACATCATTTTTAAATCATAAAATGATAATTATACTTGAATGGATACGATGGAGAATGAATCTCATCGCGTTCGTGGGGACTGTAGTCCGTACGTACGCACGAGCGACAATATCATTATTCTGAGATTAAAATAATATATAAATGGATGGTATATCATATATATAGAATCATTAATATGTTATATTTATTATTTACATGAGTTACACATCATTATTATACCCATCCAAATAATATTATATTGAATAACAATGACACCACGATGTGGAGACGGTAAGCCGTACGTACGCATGTATGGTGACATGTTATTCAAATGGTGGATAGAATAATGAATATGGATGTACCATATTTATAATAACATCACAGTATATATATGATACTGGAGTTATTATTTTATAATGGTAACATCAAATTTAGAAGAAGTGGAAGACGAAAGGAACTTGGAAAAGGGTGGTGAAATCATTACATCTTCTTCGGGTTCTTCCTTTTGATTTGATCAAAAGGGCTCCTTAGGTTGGTTTTCTGATCACACTAAGGCCTCTAGGTTGTAGTTATGGATGTTGGGAGAGTATTTGATCAGAGTTTGGCCGAACCAAAAGGCTTTGAAGGTGTAAAGAAATGAGAAGGAGGAGTGCCCTTTCATAATAGGGGTGAGGGGCACCTTTGGAAAAGCTAGAAATAGAAATTTATAATAAATTCATATTCTGTTTCTTTGTATTTTTATATTATATGGTTAATAAACTTACTATATACATCCAAGAGACCCCCCAAGTGGTCCATTAATGATACACCTATTATTATATAAATCTATTTGCTGAAAATTATATTTTTGGGAATTTAATATCAATTAAGAATATAATATTTGTTTTAAAAACTCTTTTATGTCAATATTGACACTATTAAATAGTTGATTATTGTGAAACTCATAACAACATTATTACTTCAAAAAAAGTTAATTAAATGAATCCTAATATGTCATATTATCCTAGAAAATTAGTGTAATTCATTAAAAGTCTCAAATTATATTTATTTGGGTATTTATATTATCAATTATTTTAACTTTTCACTATTATGGTAATTACTGCATCATCATTATGTCATAAATAAATTAACTTATGTAGTCTATAAAATTATAAATAAAATATAATTATGTAGGAAAGCATTTTATCTTTATAATGAATATTTATAGTCGAAAATCCAACATATATAACCCTATGTAATTTTTTTTCTAAACGATATATGCTTGTGTAATTTTTGTATTCATTTTAACTTAATTAAAATTAAGTGTCCCTATCACCTAAAAGTGGCTTCATGGGGTCCAAAAATCGACCCAAAGATGCCTATGGTCGAACATGTATCAACCAATAAGGCTAGGACACGTTTTAGGGTTATTTAGTGTTATTATAATATTATTTTTTTAACCCTTATTTACCGGATTTACCCTTAACCATGATAAATAAAATATTTACCGAAGTAATTATTCAAAATGTCTTAAAATAAATGTTACCTATTTAAACAATTTGAACATCCTGATTCCAAATATGGAATCCATTTTTCCATATTCAAAACATAGAAGTGGCAGAAATTAATTTAAAATTAATTCCCATTGTTAGAACAAAAAGCGTGTTTTTAAGAGATAATAACTATCAAAAAATTGACACTTGTTTATGTCTGGTTTAATTGTAAAATTATGTCCAATGACCAACATTGATTTAAATGGTAAAAATATATTCTGAATATACTTTAAAACCACTCAAATTCATAATTTATCACTATTAATTATTTTGATTAAAAAAGTTGTTTTTAATTAAAATTTAGTAATTTTCACTATTCATCAAAATATTAATGTTATCCAAAAAGTACCAATATTTTACCTTAGGCTAAATTCGATATTCCAAATCCAAAAATGAATTTCATTTTGAAATATAAAATATATAAAATTTCAAAAACTATGTATTACTATTCATAACGGCTAGTTTGATTGGTTATGGTGTGTTAGAACTCGGTGTTGCGTACAACACACGCTATCACATTATTCAAAGAGAAGCGTACCGTAGAAGCTTGGGGTTTTACATTCTCCCCTCCTTAAAATAATTTTGTCCTCGAAATTTCTAGAATACTTGTCACATGAAAAGACTCGGGTGGTTCTTCATCATATGTTCCATGGGTTCCCACGTTGCCTCTTCCATCGTATGGTTTCTCCACAAAACTTTTACCAGACGCGTCGTCCAGTATCTCAGAACTTGTTCTCTCGTATCAAGAATCCTAACGGGTTCTTCGCAATAAGAAAGATCGGGTTCCAGTTCTAACTCCTCATAGGTGAGTACATGCGTTGGGTCAGGCATGTATTTCCTCAAGAGATATACGTGGAACACATCGTGAACGTTGGAGAGACTTGGCGGCATTGCCAATCGGTAAGCTACAGCCCCAATTTGTTCTAGAATTTCGAAAGGTCTGATGTACATGGGACTCAATTTACCTTTCTTACCAAAACGTATGACTCCCTTACATGGAGATACCTTCAGGAAAACATGGTCACCGACTTGAAATTCCAAATCCTTCCTTCGATTATCGGCATAGCTCTTCGGCCTACTTTGAGCTGCTTTGATGTGATTTTGGATTACCTTCACCTTTTCCATAGTTTCCTCCACCAGTTCTGGACTTACAAGTTTTCTTTCACCAACGTCATCCCAACAGGTTGGTGTGTGACATCTCTTTTCGTATAACACTTCATATGGTGCCATCTGAATACTCTAATGGAAGCTATTGTTATAAGAAAATTATACCAGAGGTAAATACTGATCCCACATACCCTGAAAGTCATGTGAACAGGATCTCAACATGTCTTCTAAGGTTTGAATAGTCCATTCTGATTGTCCGTCTGTCTGAGGGTGGTAGGCAGTGCTCAAATGATGTTCTGTATCTCGGGATTTCTGAAGACTCTTCCAGAATATTGAAGTAAAATGGGGATCAAGATCATAAACAATCGATAGGGGTACTCCATGATGTCTCACAACATCATTAATATATAGTCTTGCTAGATGTTCCAGTGGTATATCTTCTCTTATAGCAAGAAAATGTGCTAACTTCGTAAGACGATCAACAATATCCCATATTGAATCATTCCTTCTAGGAGTCTTTGGTATCCCCATGACAAAGTCCATCGTAATATTGTCCCGTTTCCACTCTAATATGGGAAGAGGTTGCATGACTCCTCCAGGGTGTTGCCTTCCATCATTCACTTGTTGACAAACCATACATCTTGACACAAAATCAGCAATCTCCCACTTCATATTGTCCCACCAAAAATGTTTCTTCAAATCTCTAAACATTTTGGTGATCCCAGGGTGTATAAAAAAATTGGAACTCTGAGAATCATCCAGCAATTCCCTCTTTAGATCAGGTATATTGGGAACACAAAGCCTCTCCCCGAATTTCAAAATTCCATCTTCATACACAAAGTCTCTCAGTCTCCCATCATTCACAGCTTTAATCTTCTTTGGAAATTATTCATCATCAGTTTGAGAACTCTTAGTCCTTTCTATTAAAGATGGTTTGGAATACATTTGAAAAATCATTGATTCTTCTCCTTCCCTGGTTATTCCCATGTCCATCTTCACTAGATCCATGAAAATTGGATCCATTTCAATTCTCATATTGTTCAAAACTCCGTGATCTTTTCTGCTCAAAGCATCTTCCACCTTGTTTTGCTTCCCTGGGTGGTAGTGTATCATACAATCATAATCCATGAGAAATTCAAGCCATCTCCTTTGCCTCATGTTGAGTTATTTTTGTGAGAAAATATACTTCAAACTCTTGTGATCAGTATAAATCTCACATTTTTCTCCATAGAGGTAGTGCCTCCATATCTTCAAAGCAAAGATCACAGCTGCTAACTCGAGATCATGAGTAGGATAGTTTTGTTAATTAATTTTCAACTGTCGTGATGCATAGGCAATAACTCTGTCATTCATGCATAAGGACACAACCAAGTCCTTTATTCGATGCATCACTATAAATAACAAACCCATCATTCCACGATAGTAAATTCAATATAGGATCATTGACTAATATTCTTTTCAGTTCTTCGAAACATTCTGCACACTCTTTTGTCCAAACAAATTTATTCCCTTTACGTGTGAGATTCGTTAATGGGTTAGCCAATCCGGAAAAACTTTAGACAAAACGTTGATAATTACATGCCAAACCAACAAAACTACGTACCTCAGTTATACTCGTAGGTGCTGGCCATTCTTGGATTGCCTTGTTCTTAGAAGGATCAACAGAGATTCCATCTTTAGAGACAATATGGCCAAGAAAAGAAATCTGATGAATCCAGAATTCACACTTTCTAAACATTCCATATAATTCATGTCTACTCAGAGTCTTCAGGATAATTCCCAAGTGATTTTCATGATCTTCGTAGCTTTTGGAGTATACTAATATATCATCAATAAATACCACCAAAAATTCATCGAGATGCTCCTTGAAAACTCTATTAATCAGATCCATGAATACAGAGGGTGCATTAGTCAATCCAAAAGGCATTATAGTAAACTCGTAATGCCAGTACCTAGTTCGAAATGCTGTCTTCGGAATGTATTCCTTCTTCACACACAACTGATGGTATCCATATCGAAGGTCAATCTTTGAAAAGTATTGATCTCCATGCAGTTGGTCAAATAAATCATCAATGCGTGGTAGGGGATACTTGTTCTTTATTGTTATAGCATTGATCTCCCTATAGTCGATACATAACCTCATAGATCCATCTTTCTTTTTAACAAAAAGAACAGGGGATCCCCATGGAGAAACACTAGGGAGAATAAATCCTTTATTACTCAATTCCTCTAGTTGTTTATTTAGTTCAATTAATTCTATATTGGCCATTCAATAAGGGGTATTTGATATAGGCCTTGATCCAGGAATTAAATCAATGAAAAACTCAACTTCTCGTTCTGGAGGATGTCCAGGTAAATCTTCCAAAAATACATCTACAAATTATTTCAGAACAGGTACATCCTCTATTTGAACATTCCTTTCCTCACCCACAGTTATTTAATTCTCTTCCTCCCCAATAATTGAATTTACATGAGCTATTGAGGTTGGATCTATATAAGAATTAGGTGGTGATGATTCTGCTCTAAAGATAATGTGTTCCTTGTTATCATCATCAAGAATCGTAACCTCTTTCTTCTTATAATAAATCATCGCATCATAGTCTGAAATCCAGTCCATACTGAGGATTATATGAAACTCAATCATAGGTATGACGATGAGATCAGCAGATAAAGAATATTTATGTTCTCTAAGGGGAATGATTCACAAAACATTGTTTCAATGATACTTCCCTTAGTAGTTTTAACTGAAAACTCCCTTGTTAAATCAAATTGGAAATACTTAATTTTCTTAGCAAACTAGGAAGATATGAAACAATGCGATGATCCAGAATCAAATAATGAATTTTCTAAACTTGAGGAAACCACTAAATTACCTGCCACCACGTCTTTCAGAGCTTCTACCTCAGCAGTAGTGATAGCATAATCTTGGCCTTGATCCTTTAGCCTTTTCTAAGGTAAGTTCTCCTGATGCATAGGACATTCATTTGCATAATGCCCCATCTCCCTGCAATTGTAGCACTAAACATTGGTAGCTTCTTTCTTCCTCTTGTAATCACGAGTTTGGTGGTAATTTTCACCACACTTGTAACAGACTCCAATTCCCTTCAAGAAAGTACTGGGGTGTTTCTTTCCACATTTACCACATGATGGATATTATACCTTTCCCTTATTCCCCTTATTTCCATTAGCAGATTGATCAGCAGGTCTCTTCTTCTCTTTCTTTCCTTTAAAGTCATAGGACTTAGAGAATTCCTTTTCAGTCTTGATAGCACATGAGACAATGTCTTCGTACGATGAAAAGGATTGTGAGACTAATGCTCGATGGAGAAATGGTTTTAACCCATCAATGAAATGACCAATCTTTCTTCATGGGTTACGTATATAATCTCCATCATACCTTTCTAACCTTGTAAAGTTAGCCTCATACTTTGCGACATTCTCATCCTCCTTTTGTCTCAGACTCAGAAACTGCCTTTCCATATCTGCTCAGTGGTCGCGAGGAAAGTATTTTTCTAAAAACAGATCATTGAACTCTCTCCATTCCATATTTGATACTTCATCATCTTCCTTCATATTTTGAATCAATGACCACCATTGATCATCATCTCCAGTGAGGCAGTAAACTGCCATGATAACTTTTTCTCTTTCACTACTCCCCAAAAGCCTGAAATATTTTCTCTAAAGAAAATATCAATTGTTCAGATACTAAGGGATTTGTACTCCCATTGAACGTTGGAGTTTGTTTCCTCATGAATCGATCTAACATTGATCCTCCACGCTGCGGATTAGGGTGCTCCATACGGGTAAGGTTATTATTCATAACCTGAGTGAGTTGTCCCAGTATGGTGATTAGATGATCGGCACCAGTTGCATCACCAACTCCACTATAATTATCTTGAGAAGGAGGGAAATCCCTACATGGAGTGTGTGCATTGATACGGTCTCCATTTCTTCAACTAGGTTCCATTTATAATCAATGGCATAAACTTGATCAGTTTGTGAATCAAAATACATAATCCCATACTTATAAAACACTTAACATAAATTGAACTATATATGGATATAATTCATAATCATAATAATGTTTTCTTTGAGGAAGTATATACTCATAAAACATTCATAATGATTTGTAAAGAGAATGATAGTTATCCTAAGCATATCCCCCAGGAGTGTTGTAACCAAGAGTGCAGCAAGGTCCGTTGTCGTGCACCAGTTCCCGTTCGATTCTAGCTCAAAGAGGTGTTTTCGGGTTTTACCCCTAGGTACATCTGTGCCAGAGCCGCCTTTACCTGCTCGTATACAGACATGGATGTATTTCTCGGAAAACTAACAATATCTCTACAATACATAAATTCTAGAAAGTTCTTCTATACTAATCCTCAAAGTTCATCTTAGGTCTATGTGCTCTAATCAGAGTTTATCTAAATCTTGCTTCCAAGGTTTGTACAAAACTTCCTCTAATACCAACTGTAACACCCCGACCCCAGTTACCTAGAGTTGGTGCATTATTACATAAAATTGGCATGATCACAAGAAAGATCAAATCCAGAAAGACCTATTGGTTTAGTAGCCTTGGATACACTAGATATATTCATAAAGTTTTACATTACATCATGAAGTGAAAAACTACTACAAAAACATATTGTCACCATAATACACAATATTATCCCCTCATAATATCCCTGCAAGTCATTCATAATTTACTTCTTCACTTCCTGGGAAAAAATAAAACATAGAAATGGGGTGAGCTCAAATGCCCAGTAAGGATAACAATATAGCGGAAACTTTCATAAATAAGAATAAACATTTAAGGCAATGTATAACTAAAACAAAAGCCTTTTAAACTTGAAAATCAACATAGTATGGAAAAAATAAAATAAAATAATGCCATTTACTTATTCACATGGATATTATACTAATCGAATAATCAAATGCAATATCAATAACCACTTTCATAATGATGGAATGCATAATGCCAGACTATCAAAAACACATAGCCAAGGCCTCGTGCCAAGACTACGAATAATATTTTGCCAAGGCCTTGTTCCAAACACTATTTTGTCTCATGAGACCTACCGATGCATCAAGGAGCTATAGCGGGCTCCACCCGTCACATATTAAGTCCAATGCATTCCCATATGAAAAGGTTTAAACATAACATAAACATTCCTATTAAAACTAGCATATGAAATGTCAATACTTTCACCATAAACTATTAATGGTATAAAAATATCACATCCACAGTCAAACATATCACAAAACCTTCAATACAATATAGAAGTTTTTTATCATAATAAATCAACTTCAAATAAGCGTAAAATCCATCAAAGGATGTTGACATAGATGAAATCAAAAATCTTTTTAGAGAAATATCTCTTTCTATTTTGAAATCATTTAAGAGTCTTATATTTATGAAATAAAACATTTTCTTTGAAAATATTGTTATAATATTTTAAGGGAAGCTTCGACGATTTTATAATGGCGTAAAATAATTGCACCTGCCGTATAAGTTAAAATAACATTCTTACCTTAATTCTGTCGAAAAGGTTAAAAAGCACCTGGTTTGGAAAACGACATGAAGATTCCTTTATAAACCACTTATAAAAAGTCATAAAAGGTTATAAATGACTTTAACACATATTCTTGTAAATAGTAAAAATGTTTTGAAATACATTTTTAAGAAACATGGATGTGGATGATAAAGAGATCCCAGTAGATTATTACGTATAAACAATCTCGGATAATGAAGAGATTGTAAAATAAAACCTTACCTTGTACTTTTCCTTGGTTGGGGTAGGTTAAACTCCTATATAATGGTGAAATAATTGTTGTTGAATTATACAATAATCATATACATTAATATGATATCATATATGATCTTTTAACATTGATTTGTTAATAATATCTTAGTATTATTGTTGTTTCGGGTGTTAACTTACTCATTTTCTTTTATATGTTTTACTACGTAATACATGTTTGTAATGGGTAGGTTGTATATTATTCATATACATAATGATATCAAGTCCTTAAACATCATTTATAAATCATCAAATGATAATTATACTTGAATGGAAACGATGGATAATGAATCTCATCGCGTTCGTGGAGATGGTAGTCCGTACGTACGCACGAGCAACAATATCATTATTTTGATATTAAAATAATATATAAATGGATGGTATATAATATATACAGAATCATTAAAATGTTATTATTATTATTTACATGAGTTACACATCATTATTATACCCATACAAATAATAATATATTGAATAACAATTACACCTCGATGTGGAGACGGTAAGCCGTACGTACGCACGTATAGTGACATGTTATTCAAAGGGTGGATAGAATAATGTTTATGGTTGTACCATATTTATAATGACATCACAGTATATATATGATACTGGAGTTATTATTTTAGAATGGTAACATCAAAGGAAGAAGAAGTGGAAGAAGAAAGGAACTTGGAATAGGGTGGTGAAATCATTACCTCTTCTTCGGGTTCTTCCTTTTGATATGATCAAAAGGGCTCATTAGTTTGTCTTTCTGATCAAAATAAGGCCTCTAGGATGTAGTGAGGGATGTTGGGAGAGTATTTGGGCAGAGTTTGGCCGATCCAATAGGCTTTGAAGGTGTGAAGTAATGAGAAGGAGGAGTGCTCTTTTATAAGAGGGGTGAGGGGCACCTTTGGAAAAGATGGAAATATTAATTTATAATAAATTAATAATCGGTTTATAATGGCTCCAAAGTGGATTATTTAAATTTTAATGTTGTAATGGGTCCAAAACCACTCAACCAATAGAATTTAGACAGGTTTGGGTACCTATATTAACCTTATATTATAGTATTAACTCTAAGTTAATTTGTTTCACTTTTACAATGTCTCTTTGTATTTTTATATTATATGGTTAATAAACTTACTAAATACATCCATGAGACCCCCAATTAGTCTAATAATGATACACCTATTATGATATAATTATTTTTGCCGAACCTTATATTTTTATGAATTTAATATCAATTTATAGTATAATATTTGTTTTAAAAACTCTTTTATGTCAATTTTGACACTATTCAATAGTTGATTTTTGTGAAACTCATAACAGAATTATTACCTCGAATAAAGTTAATTAAATAAATCCTAATATTTCATATTATCCTATAAAATTAGTGTAATTCATTAAAAGTCTCAAATTATATTTATTTGGGTATTTATAATATCAATTATTTTAAATTTTCTCTATTATGGTAATTACTGCATCATCATTGTGTCATAAATAAATTAACATATATAATCTATAAAATTATAAATAATATATAATTATCTTGGAAATCTATTTAGATAACTAATGAATATTTATAGTTGAAAATCCAACATATATAACCCTATGTAAATATTGTTTTTCTAAAAGATATATGCTTGTGTCATTTTTGTATTCATTTTAACTTAATTAAAATTAAGTATCCCTATCACCTACAAGTGGCTCAATGGGGTCCCAAAATCGACACAAAAATGCCTATGGTCGAACATGTATCAAAAAATAAGGCTAGGACTCGTTTTAGGGTAATTTATTATTATTATTATATTATTTTTTAACCCATATTTACCGGATTTACCCTTAACCATGGTAAATAAAATATTTACCGAAGTAATTATTCAAAATGTCTAAAAATAAAAGTAACCTATTTACAAAATTTTAACATCCTGATTCCGAATATGGAATCCATTTTTCCAAATTCAAAACACATAATTGGCATAAATTAATTTAAAATTAAATCCCGTTGTTAAAACAAAAAGCGTGTTTTTTAGAGATAATAACTATCTAAAGATTGACACTTGTTTATGTACGGTTTAATTGTAAAATTATGTCCAATGAACAACATTGAATTAAATGGTAAAAATATATTATGAATATACTTAGAAACCACTCAAATTCATAATTTATCACAATTAATTATTTTGATTAAAAAAGTTGTTTTTAATTAAAATTTAGTTATTTCACTATTCATCAAAAAATTCATGTTATCAGAAAAGTACAAAAATTTCACCTGAGGCTAAATTCCATATTCCGAATCAAAAAATGAAGTCCATTTTGAAATATGAAATATATATAATTTCAAAATGTAGGTATTACTATTCATAACGGCTAGTTTGATTGGTTATGGTGTGTTAGAACTCGGTGTTGCGTACAACACACGCTATCACATTATTCAAAGAGAAGTGTACCATAGAAGGATGGGGTGTTACACAGTACTAGTGTAATGATAAGCCTCTTTTTTACTCTTTCAAAAAGTATCGACATTCAATGGTCTAAAAAAACAGAACCCCCTCCATGTTATCTTGTTTATTGGGTTTAATAATCATGAAAGATTCTTCATTAATCTTTAGAAATTTCAATGTAGGCCATAGAACATATAGGTATCCATTACAGATGTTGGAATGAGATACTCCTTAATGGACTTCATCTGGAACGGTCCATATATATTCATCACATTGTGATTTCATTCCGCAAAAATGGTACATCCTCCGTGAAAAACTCTCATTGGATGTAATTTTCATAATTTTTATCCCTTTGATTGTTATTGATAATAATATACAAATTCCCCAAATATTATTAATTACTCTTAGAGTATATCATAATATTTTAAATATTTACTATAACAAATCTTTCGTGGTAATCTCTAAATACTATATTAATTAAATCCATGAAAATTAATGGATAATTAGTTAAAAATAATTAATTATCTATAAACTCATAATATACATACCTCATTGGAATGGAATTCTTGGTAATATCTTCCCTCCACACATTTAATTAGTGACATCCTGACCAATATTCCATCATATATAAATTCATGGTCTAACGTAGTGGATTGAACTATTCATCTATTTTTGGAAGGGGATACTATTTCTATATCATTATTTTTTTAGATCACGCTAATCGATTTATATCTACATTGATCAATCCTTATTTTTGGAAAAAAGGGCTGGTACATGCCATGGTGAAGCATTCGGGTGTATAAAACACTTTTCCATCTTCAACTATAACAACTTCTTTTAATATTAAAACAAAATGATGTCCATTATATAAGGACTCTCTTATATTGATGGAGTTCTAGGAATAAGATCCATTGAGAACTAAACTTCTCATCCAGGAGTAAGACTAGGATACTCATTGTCGAAATACATCAGTGTAGTCCGTCTCAATAGGAATGTCTTCCAGAATGATCATCCCTATTTTCTCAATGATTTGATGTAGATATGGATGTTCATAATGAAACAGTTAGGAAAATTGAGATGATTATTCTAAAGGAGATTCATTTTCCTATTCACTCTTTAAAATAATTGTAGGATGCCTCAAGACATGTAGTGTTATCTCTCCAGCCTGATAATCGATTTTGTATTTGTATAATGATATCTAATCCATTCCCAATACATCATTGATCTTTACCAAATAAATTAATACATGACTTTCATGGAGGTTTAGTACTAAAAAATTAACTAGGGAGGAGTTATATAATTTCGACACAATAATTTCTCTATTTTATGTTCTCATATATAACTAAACCTTTATATTTAGATGTGGTGTAACAATAGTTCTAATAAAATATAATGATACAAAAGAATGCATAGAAATAGAATCAAATAGTATGTTCTTGATTAATGAATGAAAAACTAGCATACCTATGACCACATCATTTTCAGGATCCACCTCAGTAGTAGTGTAGGAATATTACCTTACATATGGCCTTGAATTTTGTTTTTGTTGACTTCCCCCAACAAAAATTATCTCCGGGAAATTTTTCACAAAATTCCCATGTTCCTTGTTATTGAAGAACCACACTATAGGATGAGTATTGATATGAAATTTGAATTATTTTTCCAAATTGGTGGTATTATTCATATCCAATTGCAACATATTATCAAAGTTCCCCATTCTTCAACATTTAATGCATTTCCAAGCTCCCTTTAAATAGTTTCCAGGATGGTTCTACCCAAAATATTGTTATGTGTGATATTTGGATTAATTACATCATGGTATTTATCTAATGATCCACCCAACATAAAATCTATTTCTACTTTAAATCTTCATGACTATGATACCACTAAGTGTCTCAGATCTCAATATCAACGATTATGGAACAATGAAAAATCTCCTTATATAAATAAAAATCATGAATCACCATTGCTTTTCATAATCATGTATTTTGTTCACTAAATAAGTGATCAACATTTATTTTCAAGTTCATAACAAATTAAAAGAGGTAGTGTGCATGTTATATGAATTTTACATCATATGACCTCATAAAATCATATTCCTTATGCTCAAGATTGAGTAACTACATCTCTATCTTGAGACGAATTGTTCGGGGAAAATATTTATTGCTAAATTATATCATGAAATCTCCCTATTCCATGGACTCAATTTCAACTTTAGACATTGTGTTCCTGATCATTGTCCATCACTGATCATCGTGCATATCTAAATGATATACCACCATAATAAATTTCTCTTCTTTTGAGAACTAGAGGATGGAGGAATCTATCTTCAATGGAGTTAATCTATTTTTCCCAGAGGGGTTATAAGACCGACTAATCATGGGAGGCCATTATCACATGATGGATTCAAATGAATGTTTCTCTTTATTTGGAGTAGGAAGGTGTTCCACAATATTCACATAAATATTTATATCTTAATTTATTTGACCAAGTAATATCATAATGTTTTTAGCACATGTTCCAATCATATTTGAAATTTCATTAATGAAATAAACACATTTCTTATCACTTGGATTGTTAGAGTGTGTCCTTCTATTTAAAACATTGAACTATAAATATGAAACTACAATTAGGGGGTGATTGAATACTTAGTTTATAAGAATATAAAAAAATAACATTTATCATATAAGGATACACTAGTTAATGAAAATTATATCCTATCTTCAGATACCCTATGTTTTAATCTAGGTTATCCATCGTAATAGAAATGTCTCTAGGGATCATAAAAAAATTCTTTAGTAATAATGTAAGAGAATAACTACGACATGCACTAATATAAACTATAATGGCCCAATAATTTCACAGATATTATTATATGATTTTATGAATAATTAACCATTAATTACAAACCAATGATCGTAATGTCTAGTTGCTTTGGAGGATTATGTACAAAAACTAACAAAACGAAACTAAAATGATAAATGATTATATTGAAACTCTTTAATTAGATCCTAAATCCCATTTATATCTATTACTTTCAAAGGGTAACCACAGGAATACATGAAAAATGTAATGAACAAAAATCATAATAAGGGAATAAACAATGGAATAACAAAAAGAACATGGGTTAAAAGACATTCTATTAGAACATAAAAAACATGGAACATAAATAAAAATATGGAATCATAGCATAAAAAACATGGAATCATATACTCAAGGAATAAAATAAATGTGTAAAAAATATTTTACATGACATAACCTTGATTTACGTTTTGTTTCACATAGAGTTCCATGGTTTAAAGGAAAACTACCATGAACATTTCACATGGAGCACATGACAAGGCTGTAAACCAAGACCATTCAATTTACATATCTTGAGACTAAACATTAACCCATGAATTGTTCCACTATCTAGGTTCAACCATGAAAATATGTTCATGAATATGTTTCTACATGAAGAATCAAACATAAGGAATCCAACATAAGCACATGGGTTAAACATGGAAGGAATTGGGTAACATAATCTTGCCAAAAGTCGTAACATGATATCATAATATTATCCGACAATGAAATTATTTAAATCATATATGTTCTATAATAAATGATAAAAAGAAATATAGCATGATAATTTAAGTCAAACATTTGTGAAAACATGTAAATATAGTGCAAAAAACTTTTGAAATTAATCATTTTTTTTGAGGTTTTAGGAAAATATTAAAGATTCTATAAAAAAAGAATAATTATTTATATAAAACCAAAAAAAATCAAAATAACTTTTTCTTGAAGAAATGAAAATTTTTGTAATTATAATGATTTCTTAAATTGGATTATGGATCACACTTTAAAATAGGTATGAAAATGGGTTGTTCTCTTTAATAGGGCTTGGTTATGAGGAACAATTGAGAATGGAACCATTTTAGAACATTTATATAGCCAAAACATAATGATGATCTGATCTCCATACTTTATCATGGAATATATAAATTTAATTTTAATGAATTATATAAAAATAAATAAAAATTTCATTGGTGTAAAGAGTGATAAAGCCTAACCTGAAGAAAAATAAATGAAGGTTCATAAAGAGTCTCATACATTATATCTGAACTTGATTTTCAATTGTTCATAGTTATTTTGATAATGAAAAAAAATCCATTAATTAACAAATTTAGAAAAGTATATACATGTAATTGATTTATTATAATTTTTTTATGTTCATTTATAAATTTTATGAGTTATAACCTATAGTTTTATCATTGGAGAGCATTTTTTTTCTTGGTTTTCGTGGTCATTTTACTTGTATACATAAATGTAAAATCATAAAAAAAATATAGCTTTATAGAATTGAAATTATATTTAATTAATAAAATTTTAGAATATTAAATTATTATATAAATCATTAGGTTATTTTAGATCATAATTAATCATTAGATAAGAGGTTAGTGATAATAATTCAGATTATTTTGGCGTTTTTTGATCATCTCAAATGAGTTTTTTTGTTAACTAATATCATATATATATATATAATGGTTTGAGAAAATTAAATAGTATGTAATACGTAAATTATAATAATTTTTTGAGAAAAATTAATTGATGAAAATCCTTGATGGAGGTAATGGGAATTGAATCATTGTCTTCTTTGAATGCAATAAATTAAGACATAAGAGAAGATGTTTTCATTTTTAGAATAAAATTGGAGGGGAAGTGAAATGATTATTGGTTATTCAGAAAATTATAATTATATTATATAAATTTACTAAATTTATCATTTAATTTTTATAATGGTATGTGGGGAGATAAAATTTCAATAAACTAAACCGAAAAAAAATTTAATGAAAAATAATAAGGTTTTTACCACTTGAGTTTTTCCCCTTGAGAACCTCCATATGGAAATTGGTATTTGACTTTTGTTGATACCATAACCACCCGTACATGGTGGGGAGAATAAGGGATATTATTTAGTAGAAGTTATAAAATCTTCATGTCATAATAGGTGTGAGGATAAGTGGTTGTGGAGGAGATATTTATAGTAGAGAGATTATTTTTTCCCATTATTTTGATTAATTAGATTAATAGTTTTCCTCAAGAATATGAATAGTTTTAGAAATATGAAATGATATATCAAAATAATGATTGGGATTAGTAAATTATGGTCATTATAGAAACAATGATTCAAGTAATAATATTTTTAACTAATAATGTATATATACAGTAAATTACCGAATTTTACTATCCAATATAAATTTAAGATTTATAAAAAAATCCAGAATATTAACTGAAAACATTAGTCAATGCATATAATTTTAAAAAAATACCCTATATTATAATTGTTATTTTCTAATTTTGAGAAATTTAGTTTTTTATCTAAATAATTATATACTTGGAAAATAACAATTTTAAAATTAGAATGTATTTTAATGAAATTAAAACTAATAAATAAGGTCCCCTAAATTTTTATATAACCACAAAACAAAAATTAGTGATTTATTAATACTTTTTTTAACTTAAATTTTCTTATAAATAAATATATTAATTATAATATTTATAATAATCATTAATGTTTAATAAAAATATTAATACATTACTAATTATTTCATTAATATTTATTAACACATACTATTATAAAAATATATCATATTATTATTTATAAGATTCATAAATTTTATTTATACATTCATGGATGTGTTTACGATACTATTGGAATGTTTAATATTCATAATAGTCATATTACTATTCCAAAGGTCATGATATTGTTCAATCGATATAGGTTCCTTAAATTATCGAAATACATCGTATTCTATCAGTTCTTATTTTATAATTTTTTTATTTTGTTCTATAGGTTATTTTATTTATGTTATACTATACTACCTTATTATTATTTGGAAATTTACATTGATATAATTATGGATTCTTACATGGTATCTTTCCCATGATGTGAGTTAAATGTAATCTAATATTTATAGATTCATATATGATGTATCTTGAAATCAATATAGAAGGACATAAATCATATATTGAGAGGATTAAAATTAACCAAAAAATTCTAAAAATATTAAAGTGGTACACATGGTGTATGTGGACATGAAACAAAAATAAACTTTAATTAAATTGTAATATTAATTCAATGATTAGTTTCTGAAACCGATTACCTGTCTAATCAATATCAGAATTGTTGAAATCAATATTGGATTAAAAAAAATCTCATAATTCTGTATCTATCATAGGATTGAAAAATTGTGAAAAATAAAAAAGATAATTTCTTGTAGGATAAAATTAAATTAGTCATTGTGGAGTAAGTATCTTGAAACAACCTATGACAATGTGTTATAATTATTTTCCTAATAAATATTATTTTTTTGGAATCATGTAATATATGATACCCCATGTCTAAATGAACATTAATATACTATATCATTATAAGCTAGACCAAAAATTTGATGGATTAATTTAATTAACCATATTTTTAATAAAATGTATAATTGTTTTAGATATATGAAATATATATAAAAATAAGTTCTCAATTGTTAGTAAAGTCATATGATTATTCGAAAATAAATTTTACCCCAAAGATTATTTTTATTTCTTTTCAAGAAATATTTTTATAAAAAATTATTTTATAATTATCTAATTTTTTTGTAAGATGATCTTCATATTTATAATCATGTGAATATTAACAAATATTGAATTTTTTTGAAATTTCTAAAAAGATTGATTATTATATGAATTGTGAAAAATACATATTTCTACCTAAAATTGAATTTTCTATTAATTAATATAATAAAGTTATATATTTTGTTAAAATGGTTTGAAAAGTATTTTTAGTTCAATTTTAATATTTATAATCAAATTAATGACATTTTTTCAATTTTATGATGAATTT
The DNA here is from genome assembly GCA_963277665.1 of Viscum album. Lineage (NCBI taxonomy): Eukaryota > Viridiplantae > Streptophyta > Magnoliopsida > Santalales > Viscaceae > Viscum > Viscum album. Next base: position 1,207,638,038 of record OY728163.1, on the reverse strand, counting down.
TCATGTACAAAATATTTATACATAATAAAAATGTTTTATAGAAAAATTCTTTCCATTGTATTGTATGGCTCTAATTTTTAGTTATTTTATACAAATTATGTGAATTTAATTTAAAAAAATTCAGTCAGTTTTTGGAATCATAATATTTAAAATTATATAAGGAAATAAACAATGTTTTGTCCATATGAATAGATTTTTTTTGTGAAAAATAATTATTACCACAATTATAGTTAATATTGGATTACCGGGGGAGTTAAACCATGATAGTTAGTAAAATCACGTAATTAAACATTTGTAAATCCAATTTTATAATAACATATTAAATAAATATATTCCCATTATTAAATCTCAATCCATTTAGGTTAATTTTCTATGAATACGACTTTATTATATTTTATTCTTTTACGAAATTCCAACTATGTCATATGCCCATTTTATAAAAAACCCGTCCATTGTATTTCATACATATATTTGAGCCATATAACAAAACCAAAACAAAAATAATTTTCATCCAAACATCAGTATTAATAATTTCAAAATTTTTTATTCTTCAAATCCGATACAATGTGGCCTTAAGAAATGATCTAAAGGATTTATACTAAATATGATTAGAACATCTTACATGACCCATTCCAATTTAATTCTTATTCAACCACCAATAAATCGATTGTATGTATCTTAAAATAATAAATTAACTATACTTGGTAAATTTTAGTTTTATAATGATTATATATAAAATGTATACACCATCTATTCCATCAAATGAGAGGATAAATTATTGCTCATGCGTATTTGTGGACCACCACCTCCACGGAGTGGCAAAATAAATTTTCCATCACCATAATTAATTGATGGTTATTATTATGGGGTTGATGATTATAAATGATATTTATGTAATTATTATGATTATATATTTATAATATCATATCCACCTTCATACTATCCAATCCCATATAAAAAATATAATATTTCTCTTGAGTACTTGTGAACTATCCCCTTTATGAGGATTTTGATTATTTTTTCATTTCAGAATAACAAGGATTGTAGTAAAGGAATATATAATTAATAAATATTATTTATATTATATGAAAAATGTTAGTAAAATGTGAATTATAATTAACTTTTTTTCTAACAATGAATAATTTAAAACAGTCGTCATGTGTACGTACCGACTACTATCTCCCTGAATGGTGTAATTAATTTTTCTATCACATGAATTTATGTATAACTAAATAAATATAAAATATTTTATATCTACATAATTATTTAAATACTATATATGGTGTAATCAAGATCAATATTTGATTATGAGAATAACAAAGTCAAAATTTTCAAGAAAAAAGAAACAGTTAACATTAAGAAAGGATGATTTTAATATGAAATTAAAAATAAATGGGTGTTAAAATTTTATACAAGGTACGTATATGAAGATTTAAGCATGTTAATTACCATGTAATCCATTTATAGTGAATATAATTTTAATATACATCACTGTATACTTATTTCATTGAAATTCAATCTTCAGATTAGAGATTTATGTTAAAATCTTTTTTTGGATCATTTATGATTATGTTTTAGATGATGCAATTTTGTGAAATAAATCAAAATAATCCCTTTAAATTTCATTTCCAATAAATATTTTAAGATATTATATGTTTTCATTTAATTATACTCTTTGTAATTACATAGCTTACCAATAAAATTAAATTAATAAAAACTATCATTATTTCTCACATCAATCACGAATCATTTTTCTTCCATATCCATGTTTTATAAAAATCATTTCAATAATGTTTTTAATACTCTCATATGAATTTTAAATGTACTGTCTCCCCATATTTTTATTTTTTATAATTTTTTTATGAATAAATATTATTTTAGTTTTTTTAATGAGGTGCTTTTGGATTTTAACTAAAATAAGAATAGGATAGTTTATTTTAACATACAAAAGATGACCATAATTTAATTTCTTACTGAACAATCATTTATTTGAATAATCTTTTACATTTTTAAAATGTTATTTTAAATATAAACTTTCCTCTAATATCCAGTAAATTTTTATATGTTAAATTAGTGGTTTCAATGTGATATAGGTATTTTCCTCTAGAAATGTTCCCATAACCTTTAAAAATATTTTTTCATCTATGATAACATGAATGACATTTCTTATTCCTTGATTGAGATATAACGAAATTATAAAATCCATTTTCTTTCTTTTAATGACTTTTTATGATTATTTTTGAAAAAGTATTCTATGATACATGTTTCATTCCCTTGGGATTGTTATCTTTTGATGAAAATTTCATGAAACTTGTTAAATTCCATTGGTAATGTTATGATGAATTATTTATGCTCTTTTAACACTTATGTATTATTTTTCAAAATTTGATGGTTTGGATGGAATTATATATTCTTTTAATGAATTGGGTAAATATATATTTTTCATGTGATAATAAATACTAGATTGGGATGTGATCCTAGTTCATTATAGGACTATATACACAATAATATCATTCGGAGTGAACCATGACTATAGAATTTATGGAATTTGGTATGAACCCAACCCACTATCATAGAATTGGTTGTAATCGTTAACTAAGTCACTAATTTTCAATTTTTATGTTTCTTCCAAAAAGTTTTGCCTTATTAAAATGTGATGCTTTCATACCGGATGTTCAATGATTCATTTATGATTCATGTCATGTGAACTACCAATCATTATACCATGAATCAATATTTTTTTATATGATATTTTTTATAGTTATATAATGAAAACATCATGTTCTCTTACCGTTATTCTCATGTTATGTTCCTGTGATAAATGATATGTCCCTTTTTAAATCTTACAATGAATATTATATCACCCATTATTGTGATTCCTTTTCCCATGTTATAGAAATTAATATAAATTATGATATGTCTAAGAAGGGTCATAGTTATAAAGAACATAGTTGGAGATGATATAAAACATTAATTATCCAGTTCTATGGTTCAAATGAAACTAGACCTATATGATTCCTATGTAGTTCGAAATGTACTGTATTTAATATTAATCTAATAAGAATTAATATTTATGTCTAAAATGTATGTCTCATTATTGCGGGTATGAGAGATGTTTTTAATTACCTTTAAACACATGATGAGAAAACAGTAGTGATAATCTATAAGACAATCATATGTATAGTACAACATCATATTTTACCGTAATGAGTTGGATTTACATTTCCTAGAAAATATTAAATTTGATTATGCTATTTGTAAATGAGTTTATGGAGTAGTACCATCTTGGGGTAGCAGGAACAAAAATAATAGGTCGATTATATCTCTCCAACCATTCTAGTGCAAGAAGAGTGATCCCTGAAAAAGTGATTTGTTTGATATTATCTTGTGATATTCTTATGTTAAATCAGGTTTTTATTATGAACCATTAATAATTATTTTAATAGATGATGACCATGAATGAAATTTGTTAGATATAACATTTCATGATTCAGAATAATGTCTCATTATTTTGAAAACCCATAACAAATCATCTGAATTATGTGGTTTTCTACTCTGATTGTTGTATCACACTCTATGATCATTATTTCTAGTTAGTTTTTGGATCATGAAGGAATCATTTTAATGTTAAATTTTTAGGGAAATGAAATAATTTTTCCCCAGATCAACAAAATGTCACTAGTGATTTCTTGAAAAATATTATTTCTATGTTTATGTAACATTCACGTGAAATAAATAATATTGAGATTCCAAATAAGAAAATGATGGAACAATGTCCCATTGAGTCCTTCATGATGAAAATTCCACCTTTTTTAGTTGGTCAAGAAATCCAGTAGTTTTTTAATAACATATTATTACCACTAAAAATATATTTTATTTTTCTAGTGTTCAGAATATGAAAAAAATATCATTTTTGATTATAATGTTGATGGTGAAGAAGATGTATAATGGACACCTATAACATGTTCCAATGGGAGGAAATTAAATGTTTATAGAGGGCTGTGTTTGTGAGATTATTTTTTAATATGTATATTCCTTGTATTCTCCGTATGAATATGGATAATGAATTTTTAAAGCTAAATTAGAGGATGATGAATCAATTATTACTTAGGAGAAATATTTTGAATGATATAAGAGCTATGATTCTGGTATTTCTATATAACCAGAAAATAAGATTGATAAACTCTATAATGGATTAAAACCATATCTCATAAGGGTGTTGGAAACAAGAGGAATCAATAGCTATGAAAGAATAATTCAATTTTCTATAGAGGTAGAGATGGATATTAGAGTTAACTATCAATCTCATGGTTTCTGTAAGTCCTGAAATAAATAAATAATAGTAAATAAAAAAATTATAGAGATAAAAAGATGATTTTACCTTTATTATATATTTATGTATGTAAACTAAGAGAAAATTTTATTAAAAGGACTAATAAATTATTTAAGAATGTAATGATAGGTCATTGGGCCATCAAATATTTATTTGACAAGATGAAGTACTATTCTAATGGTGGAGAAAAATATCCACATAATATACCAACAAAAAACATGTATTCTAAATGCATGGATTATGAAAATTATGATAACATAGAATCAGATATGAATGATAATGGTGATTATCTATATTAGTAACCTCTTATTCCAAAATTTAAAAGGAAATATCAATTGATAACTATTTAGGATTTGGGGGTAAGATAATAAAATGTGGGGTCACATACTATCAAATCTAGAATGGATAATCTCTCATTTGATTTTGGATCAATATACTCTTTTATATTTCACTAATTCCTTATAGTTATCACAATACCAGTCCTATATTTAGATTATTAATTTTATTTGAAAATTCTTAACGGGATGATGATCACATCTCATCTTTATGATTCTTCTATAGTTATTATTTTTGGGAATGTGCTTCTATAAGACTTGTTATTCTACAATTTTAAAATTTTATGTTATATTAAAAATTGATTGTATTTCATTCCATAAATACAAAATAAATTGTCATTTATGGGATGTCACATTTTATAACAATAAAAAACTATGACCATAAATCGTTATGGTGATAAAAATTAACCACCAATTGAAATTGCATCTATTTTATGGGACATTATTTCTTCATAAATGGGGTGTTAATATTAGATAATTGGGTATAATAACAACATTGATTATATGCCCTTTTTTAAAGTATATAATGTCGTATTTCATAAAAAAGTGAATACTCTTCAAATGAATCATGATGTTGGATTTTTTTATAGAACTGATACCTGGTGTTACACCTATTTCAAATACACCATTTAGAACAACCAAACTAAAATTTAGGAATTAAATAATATTCCCTAGTACATTCTTGATGATGGAATCATTTATCCATGTTTTTCACCTTGGGGGTTCACCTATCCCATTTTCCATGAAGAATGTCAGATCAGTACGAATATTTATTGGTTATCATGACCTCATCAATATCACCACCAAGAACTAGCATCATCTACATAGTATTAATGACTTGTTATATATATTTTCTAGATATTAATAATTTTCCAATATTTACTATAAATTTTTATATTATAAATTGAGGTTCAATAATAATGTTTTAACAATGATTTCATTAGGTATAGGGTAAGGACACCTTAAATTTATTGTGATGTCAATTTTTTTTGCTAACAATCCATTATTATATGTGGATTTAATGAATAGTGTCTTCATAGATTACATTCATTAGTTTTTGTTATATAATATAGATGATATTATTATATATTGAATGAGAAATGAAGAGAATGAATAACTCCATGGATTTCACTAATGTCCCCAATAAAGGATATGTTTTTTTTAAAAAGGTACAATTTGTTAATTTTGGATATAAAAGAATAATTTTTTTCATATAATCTAATAAGATGGAATTTTTATTGATCCATCAAAGAAGGATGTTATTGGTCATTGGCCTAGAACAACCAAAATGATTGGGATCTTTTATTTTCATTGAATTTCAGGATGTTATAATTTATCATTCAGAAATTTCTCATATCTGTCTAACACACATACAATGTTAACATGGAAGGGGTATAAGTTCTATTGGATAGATAAATGTGGGAAAACATTTGTGGAACTAAAGGGTAGTTTTTTCAGTGATCCAATGAATACTATACCCTATAATGAAGAGTGGGTTTTTATCTATAGTGTTTCATAAAAAGAGGTATTGTCTTGCATCCTCATGAATAATCATTTGGTTATTTCTTTAGTGTTAGGAAAATTTAATTTTCCAGGAAAAAATCTCCCTACTCATTATTTGAATGTATCTAGATTAAATTTTCAAGTAAATATATAGGATAATTATATTTAAAAGGAACATAGTGACATATATGATGATAATAATATTATTAATGTATATATTCACGAAAAATGTTTTTAATATTAGTTATAGAAGATGGTTTGCAGTGATTAAAAATTATTTCTTCCAAATAGATTACCACCCTAATAAAGAAAACATGGTGGCTGATACTTGGAGATGAATTGATCATGATACTTTATATATGTGGATAATTATTAAATATCAAATATATATGAATATTTAATGAATGGATCTAAAAATCGTGAAGGAAGGTGTGAAATATTATCAATCTCAAATTATTTTTCAACCAGCTATCCAACGGAACATTGAATTGGTGAAAAAGGAAGATATAATGTTAGAAAAGAATGTGATAAGTTTTAATGAGATGAATAATGATTATTATGTAATGGCAAAGTTCATGAATCATTTATATATCACATCCATACATGATTTGAAGATGGAACTGTTGGATGAATCACATAGTTTACAATTCTCTATTCATATGAATTTTATAAAGATGATTAGGGATATAAAAGAATATATTTTTTTCGAAAAAATAAATTAAGATATTATGGTGTTTATCTCTCAGGGATTATTATGTCAGTATGTTAATGACGAGAGATAAAAAAATATAATGTGATATTCTAACCATTAGCCATACTTGTTTTTAAAATGAAAACTATTACTATGTAGTCTTTCATCGAACTCCATAAAATAGAAAAAGACTATAGATTTTTTAAGGTTTCAATCCATGACCATAAATTTCATTATATTTCATTTATATTAGTTATTATTTCTATCATACATAGCATTTAAGAAGATACATTACAGAATTACTATAGTTTCATTGATTATAACATTATATTATCTAGATAGATGGTCTGTCTGAGAGATCTATTAAAAACATAGAGTATTTATTGATGTTTTCTTCTAGTAATTTTAAAGGTGACTGGGATAAACAAATTGTTCTCATCCAATCTTTTTATATCAATAACAATTACTCTATAATTATTATGGTTTTACAAGATGCCCTCAATCAAAGAAATTTAATAACTACAATGTGTTTGGATGAAGATAAGAATTTAATTTATTAGTTATTGATATATCTAAATAAATGGAAATGAAATGTATATCTATTTACAAATATACTAACGAAAACTCAAAGTTGATGAAAATTGTTATGGTATTAATCAACAGGGACAACTGGAATTCAATGTTATTGCAAAAGTATGCCAATTAATTTTGTTATTGAATATTTTTAAGATATTTGTGTACAAATCATATAAGTTCCCTAATAATATTGTCCACTATGATATTCTTTATAGAGTTGTGATGTAGCCTGTCTCTTGGTTCTTACACAGAATCATTCTCTAGTTCATGACGACTTCCATGTATCATTACAGAGGATGAACATACCATATTATTCAAATATATGGAACTTAGTGTTCACAATTATGTTTCATGATCATCCTTATAAAGAAAATACTAATGAAGTTTTTCATTATATAAATAATAGGATAGAGAACATGACTACTCTGGTTATTAAGGACCACCAACGGAATCTGGAATCTGTAAATTCTAAATGAAAATATGTTGACGTGATGAAACACTAATATCCCCATTTTTTTATCACAGTGAATGAATTATTATGGGAAAAATATATTTAAGGGGATATAATGTAGAGCACAAGGATATTATTATATATTACTCATAATATGGAAAATATTTCCTCAATAGCATGCAATACACACAATCAAGAGTATAAATGAACAATAATACTTTATATCATTACAAATTAGTTGTTAAATTAGAAAAATTAATATTAATACCTATATTTTTAATAAATTTCATAATGGATTTATATATTTAATATATATCTATATATAATAATTAATTTTTTAGTAATGTCTTTATAAAAATTAAAAATACCCTCCCTCAAAATTAGTTGTATTGATTTTTGTGAAAATAATAAAATAAATGTTGGAAACCACTTGAATCATTTTATGAAAATAGAAAACATAATTTTTTAAATAATCATGTAAATATTATTTTATTCTAAAATTTTGAGAATATTCATGAAATATTTATTTTTGGAATAATAGTGAAAAATAATTCCATTTTTAACTTCCCTTTCATGTAAGAAACCATAACGTTTAATTTAGAATTAAAATGGGATTTAATTTATAACTAACGAGATTGTATTATAATTTATCTTTTTTACTTCATTTAAATAAATTTTAGGTATAAATTGTACTTAGAAAAATTATACAAAAGAAAAAAAAAATTCTAGGAAAACGAATTTTTATCACATTTTTTTGGGATTAATATCAAATAAAATTATTCTAATTTCATTTAATTTAATTAGATAAATTAAATCCATATTTTTAATTCTTAAATTTCATTATATATATAAGATGTTTAACTGAATTTATTTTCAATATGAATAGTGATTTAGATAAAAACATTCATTACCACAATTAAGGACAACCGAGTTTAGGTAGTATTAAACCAAGATATAAGGATAATACGTCTAACTAAAATTATCTAAATAGTATTTTATGGACATATTTTGATTTTATAATATACCACCATTGAATATTTTACAACTTGGAAGAATTTTAATTTAATACAACTTTATTATTTTTAATTCTTTTAAGAAAATAAATGTGTGTCTTCTCACACACTTATATAAGGATATATTTCCTCTCTCTTCATTGCACCATAATGAGCCATCAAAATCCAAAAATTCCATTCTCTATATCATACAAACATACATATATATGGATTATAGGTTTCATTATTATTAAAATTACATTCTATGGGTCCTTAAGAAACGATCTAAACAAGGACTTCCAATGATTATGTACTCATCATACCCATCCTCGTTCATTGTATTTTTTCTTTTACCTCTTATAAATCTATTCTATTTATCAAAAAAATTATAATTTATGTCTCCTAAATTTATTAAAATTTTATGATGATTATGTATCCCAACAATTAACCATCTATTCTGTCAAATGGGAAGTGAAAGTATCACTTGTTTGTATATGTTGACTATTGCCTCTAGGTGTAAATACAATTCATTTTATATCAAAAACTATAATGGATAGTAATTATAAAGATACTAATATATATACGTTTTATTTATGAAATAATTATGAATCTCAAATTACAATATCAAAACTACATTCATATATTTGAATATATGGAAAATGATAATGTTTCGTGTGCATACGTGTGGTCTACTATCTCTATGAAGCAATATGATTCATTTTTCATTTCCAGTTTACATATTAAAAAGTATACATTTATTGAATATTTAATAAATATATATTATATTATAATTTATAGGTATAGTTTAATTATTATGTACAATTCATTCATTCAATCTATAAAAATTAATATATTTGATTTTTATATAATAAATAAAAATATATATATGATGAAGCAATGATCAAATTACCTAGAACAGAACTTAGAACATGAAATTCTAATTAGTAATGAAATAATTAACACTGAGAAATGATGATATAAATATAGAGTTTTTATTAAATTATTGTGTAAAAGTTATATGTGGTTCATATATGTTATTTTATGTTTTTAAATTATTATGGAATATAATTATAGAATATTATTTTAGTAAATATATATTTTTATATACAATTTTATAGAAATTTCAATGGATGCCTTACTTGAGTTAAGAGATTTATGTAACATATAATTATTCTTCTTGATATTATATGATTATGTTACCAATGATATGATTTTCTGACATATATCTCAATAATACCATTATGTTTCATAACATGTTTATATTAATAGAGATCAAATGTTTGGATTTCATTTTCATCTATTTAATAACTCAATATAAATGAAATTATTTTTTAATGAAAGGTGACATTATTTATCTATTTGGTTGAAAATAATTTTTCTTATATATTCATGTATTACAAATTAGTTTCTAGAATATTATTACTATTCTAAATTTATTTTTAAAGTAATTCTTAACCATGATTATATTTTTTAAAAAATAGCATAAAATAAATATTCTATTCATTTTTTGAATGAGTTACCTTGGGATTGTTTTCTAAAAATTGGAATATAAGCATTGTTTTCGTGGTTCTATTCAAAATAGTTTCCTACATTTGTATTTTGGAAATATTTATATTTTATATTTATTTTTTAACAGTAAAAAGTATATTACCATAATTTTATTTTCTAATGATATTATAAAGGTATTTTCATTATGAAAACATCCATGTTGTTATTTAAAATGTATTAGTTAAATGTTTGTATTATTTATCATACATTCATTAATAGTATGGATTATGATGATGGTGATTTAAATACAATTTTATTAATTTTTTTATTACAATAGTTATTTAATTTATAATGAAATATTTAAAAAACCCAATACTTTGTTTGTGTAATGAGATGTTGAATGATTTATAATCTTATGGAAATCATATTATTTATTTTAATTATGTGGTTGGTGGACCTAGAATTATATATCCTTCCCATGCAATTTCTAATGATTGATATGCCCTGATATAAATTTTTCTATAATGGGGAGTGAGCCCTGTTTAGTGAGTAACTGTATCTGGTTTGACATTATTATTATTGAACCATGACTAAGGATATAATTGAATAATGGGGAACCCAATACACTGTGATATTCTTAAGAATTTTCATTATATATGGAAATTATTTTCGATGATTATGTGGATTCAAAATAATTATGCCTTATTCTAATGTGCATCTCTTGTACCCATATATAAGGCCCCAGATTTAAACCTTACTTAATATTTAATTAAATGAATAATTCCTATTGAGTTTCTTTTCAGGTTTAGTGTTTTAGAGAATTATACCATAACTAGTACATCTCTAATGATTACACAGTAGACACTTCTACAAAGTTTCCTTTTTTTCAAAACATGAACCTAAAAAAGCCATTTCTAGTTAAAAGTTTAAGAAGGCATGACTTTTCCTTGATCCCATCCTTGACCCTATTCCACATTATTTCCTTCGAAAAACATTTCAACAAAAAACTTGGGGTGAGCATAAAAAGCTCAGTATGGCATACACAAAAAAGGAAAACTGTTAGTTTTTCAAAACAACTAGTAAACCAATAATACTTTATCAAAGTAATACTTTTCACCATTTTGAATAAGAAAATACTCTTCATTGAATAAAATATCATTACTTACCCTTTTGTAACAAAAATATTACCATAAAACCCGTATAAAGAACACATAACATATAAAGGTAACTTGGGACATTAACATACTTAAATGGAATAACCATACATTCAACTTCCACAAATATCATTTAATGGAATAGACATACGGTCGACTTCCATAACCAATGCATTGGAGGTTATAACCTAACCACCCGTCCTAGTATTGATGGAACCACCCGTCATATGGTTTATCACATAACCACCCGTCAAATGTCCAAGTACCATTATAAAATCATAAGACATACAACAAATATAATGGAAAGAAAACATTTCCACACTTTGATCACAATATATCACATTAATATATCGACATAACAAATACATTATAAAAACCATTTTATATACCAAAATATATAAAAGATTATATGGTATTTCTTTTATTTTAAAAACATTACGGCTTGTTGAGGAAGCCAAAGACCAAATAATACTCGTGGCGGTGGAAAAGGTCGTTGTCACCGCGTACGTTAAAAGAAACATTCCTTTTTGTCATTTTGTAAAACGCTTCATAAAAAAAGATTCCTTTTGTATAAAATTAAAATTTACAAGGGTTTATACACCATATAAAAGAAGGCCTTGTATTAGAACAAAATATGCCTCAATGAAAGGAGATTGAGACGAAGTCCCTTACCTTGTGTCCGGTGTGACTCGATTGCTCGTTAATCACTTGAATAATAAACTAAAGATAATTTAGACTTGCTTAAGAACCTTTTTCAAGATTATTATTCAATTTTTATAACTTATTTCCATGTTATAAACGTTATGTAATCATTTGATTTCATAATGTTCATTTTGTCGATATTTGGTACTTTAGTCAAAAATGGACTTCTTACAATTACATGTTGTTTATGTGGTCAAACGTTCATTATATCCAGAATGATATTAATGATTTTTATATCATATATATCATATATATCCAGCATATACATGTATTTATAATAGTACATAACATTTAGAGGTAAGATATGAAATGCACCATTCATGGAGGCAGTAAGCCGTACGTACGCATGAACACTACTTTCATTTCTATTTCATATTTACTGGAGTGAAATCATAATGATAAAATGGTATGTTATAATTAATGTATAAAATCATATATAATAACATTAAATCTATCCTTTATACATCCCACATATGGTATTAACGAATCAAATCACTTTGAGGGGGTGGTAGTCCGCACTTCCTAAAATGAAATTATCGTGTTTACCCACAATGGAAACCAAAACTGTTTTCCACAGATGTAAAATCCATAAGAATAAGGAAAATATAAAAATAATATATACCATATATACATGGAGTTACATCTTAATGGCCACCATGAATGGTGTTAAATGAAGATTGAACAATAATCGTTTCATGAGGTAGAAAATCGCTAACCACAGAAACAGTATGTTCTTTAACCATTAGATGATTGTGTGTGTATGTATAGCTCTAATCATTATCATAACAACATCCTAGTATATTGAAGATACTGCTGTTGTTATAAAAGAAAGTAATAAAAAGAGTTTAGGGGGTTGGAAAGAAAAATAATACATAAGAACACAAGAAAAGACACTACCTTTAAATCGGGTAACCCTTTTTGATTTGAGATCAAAGGATTCCGTAGAAAGTCTTCTGCCCAACGTGAGGCTTCTAGGAGTAAGAGGGGAATGTGGAGAGACAATATGGGCAGGGGTTTTCCGATCTGAAGGCTTGAGTGTTGTGGGTAAGGTGGTAGAGGTGGGGGCCTTTTATAGGAGAAGAGGAGGGGCACTCTTGGAATGTTATAAAAGGTTACATTATTATAAAATGTGTTTCGGTTTTTAAAGGTCCCAAAATTATATATTTCAAGGATAAGGTTATAGGAGTTATAAATCCACCCATCCAATTGGTTTTTTTACAAGGTTAGGTCTTATATTTTACATTACCTTTTCATTTTATTTAAATCATTAAATAATGAGGTAATTGCAGAATCATCATCGTGTCATAAATAATTTAATTTATTTAATGTCAAAAAATTATAAAAAAATATCATGATGTATGAAATTATTTTATATTTCTAATTAATATTTATAGTAAAAAATATGACTTATATGACCACATTTAATTTTTTATTAGTAAAACAACACATGTTTGTGACATTTTTATTTTAACATTAAATAAAAAGTTACTAATGTCATTTTCCTACCAATGTGGCTCCATGGGGTCCCCAAGTTGACCCATGGGTTGTCTTGGTCGTCCATGACACATCCCATAAGGGCAGGACATGTGTCAAGGTCATTTCATATTATTAAAACATTATTTTTAACTTAAATTACACTAATTACCTCTCATCGCGATTGAAAACTTAAATGTTACTATTCACAAAAAAAATTAATCCCATTGAACCACATTTTACTTATTAATGAAAACAATGTATGTCGGATTATTGAAATTCAAATCACAGAGGTGGTAAAATTTTATTTAAACGAAGAATCAGTTTTTTTATGTACCACTTTGTGGTTTCACTATTCATCGAAAATTAATGTTTTTCAGAAAATGACCAAAACATCACCCTAAGCTATATTTGATATTATGAATTCAAAAATGATGAATATTTTAGAAAATTCAAAACATATAAGTTAAATTATTTAATTTAAAAAATAATTCCCGCTGTTAGAACAAATAACGTGTTTTTTTGAAACAATATATATCAAAATATTGACACTAGTTTAAGTCAAATTTCAAAGTGAAATTAATTTCAATGACCACTATTGGATGAAATGGTAAAAATATATTCTAATTTAAATTTAAAACCAATTCAAAATATAATCAAATAATATTATTAAATTATATTAAAAAGTGGTTTTGAATTAAAATACAACATATTTCACTATTCATTAAAAAATGAACTTTATCGGAAAAATACCAAAAATTTACACAAAGTAAATTTTGATGTCCCGAATCTCAAGAAGAATTCGATTTGGGATAATAGAATGTATAAGTGTGACCAAAACTATATTTAATGATGGTACGCCATCAAAAGGTGATAAGTGGACATTTAGTGAAAATTAGAGTATATATCACTAAAATTGAATTCTTTTCGTATTTTAAGCCTTTATCCTTTATTGGATAAACGTAAAAACATTTAACAAACATATATAATCATATTTTGGTTATTTATATTCGTTATATCCAATACAACGGCTACATGTTAACTACCATTTAAAATAATATTATTTTATTTCTAGTGTGCAACGTATGATTTCAAAAAAAAATCTTTGTTGCGTATCGGGTACGCTATCGAACATATAAACCCCTTTAAAGTAAAATTAATATTTAATTTATAAATATTAATAAACATGAAAATGTTTTATTCTTTATTTACCTGGGATGATACATCCTTCCACCCTTTTGGGAATTGCGTCCTCGCAATTTTATTCACTTATAAAAATAAGTGGGGGTATTTATCCATCATAGCATTTTTAGATTCCCCTGTTGCCTCTTCAACCATATGGTTTTTCCAGAAAACCTTTACCTGGTGAATTACCATATTCTGTAACACTTTCTTTCTTCGGTCAATAATTTGGACTAGTTATTCTTCATAAGAGATATTCTATTCCAACCGAACTACCTCTAGGCTCAAAACATGAGATGGATCTGGAATATATTTTCTCAACATTGAAACATGAAAAACATTGAGTTCCTGAGATAAACTCAGATATAAAGCCACCCGGTAAGAAACTGATCCAACTCTCTCAAGAATTTCATATGGTCCAATGAACCTTGGACTCATCTTTCCTTTCATACCGAATCTTGTCACACTTTTCCTTGGTGAAACTTTGAGAAAAACATGATCACCAACCTTGAAATATATACCCTTCCTTCGGTTATCAGCATAACTTTTCTGCCCTCTATGAGAAGTTCTCATGTGTTTCTGAATCAACTGAACTTTTTCTACCAACTATTCTAACAATTATGGTCCCATCAGCTTCCTTTCATCCACTTCATCCCAAAAAGATGGAGTTCGACACCGTTTACCATATAATGCCTCAAACGGTGCCAATTGTATACTGGAATGAAAACTATTATTATAGGGAAGTTCAACCAAAGAAATACGTTAGTCCCAACTTCCCTGATAATCCATCGAACAAGAACGTATCATATCATTTAATGTCTGAATGTTTCATTCTGACTGCCCATCTCATTGAGGATGAAAGGCTGTACTGAAATATAATTCAGTACCCAACGACTTGTGAAGGCCTTTCCAAAAGTTATAAGTAAACCTGGGATCACGATCAGATACGATTGAAAGGGGAACTCCATGCAACCTGACTATCTCTTTAGGATTCAATCAACAAATTTTATCTAGAAAGAAAGTATCTCGAATAGGAAGGAAATGAGTAGATTTAGTCAAGCGATCAATAATAACCCAGATTGCATTATTACCTCGATATGTCTTAGGTAATCCCACAACAAAGTCCATGGATATATTTTCCCATTTCCACTCTAGCACTGGTAAAATCTGAAGCATCCCTTTCGGTAACTACCGCTTTTCTATAACCTGCTGACAAGTCAAAAATTTCATTGTAAACTCAGCAATATCTCTTTTCATTCCATCCCACTAGTAATACTCCAGCAGATCTCTGTACATCTTAGTACTGCTAGGATGAACTGAGAATGGGGAACTATGAGCCTCACATAACAACTCATTCTTCAACTGTGAATCACCAGGCACACATAATCTCTTCCCAAACCTCAAAACACAATCATTATCAATATTAGATTCAGGTAACTTACCCTTCTGAACCAGCTCTACCTTTTTCTGCAACCCACTGGCTTTCTTCTGCACTTTCTTAATTATGTCTGATAGAGATGATCTCACTGATACCTGAAACAAAATAGAATAAATTCCTACACCAGAAACATCAATGCCAAAGTTCATCAAATCAAAATCCAAAGGACCTCATTCCAAACGTAGCATGGTTAATGAAGCATTACTTTTTCGACACAAAGTATCAACCACTTTATTTTCTTTTCCTGGATGGTAATGAATTGTACAATCATCATCCTTGATTAATTCTATCCATCTCCTATCTCTCATGTTCTATTCTTTCTGAGTGAATATATACTTTAAACATTTGTGATCATTATATATTTCACACTTTACTCCATAAAATTGATGCCTCCAAAATTTTTGAGCAAAAACAACAGCATCGAATTCCAAGTCATGTGTAGGGTAATTTACCTCATGAGTTTTCATCTTATGTGAAGCATATGCAATTAACTGATCATTATGCATAAAGACATAGCCATGTCCCTTCCATGTAGCATCACTGTATATATCAAACTCACCATTCTTGGAAGGAAGTGTCAAAACTGGAGCATTCACCAATATTCTTTTCAACTCCTGAAAACAATCATCACATTCTTTTGTCCAAATAAACATAACACCCTTCTGAGTTAGCTTAGTCATTGAACTAGATAACCATGAACAAATTTCCTAAAACCTTCAGTAGTAACCTACCAAACCAAGTAAACTATGGATCTCAGTTAAATTTGTGTGTCTTAGCCATTATCCAAAAACATTTTTTTTAGCAGGATCAACAATTATGCCATTTTCTGAAACAATGTGACCAAGGAAAAAATTTGTTGTAACCAAATCTCACACTTGCTGAATTTTCCATGGAGTTTCTTTTCATTTATGGTTTGAAATATAACCCCTAAATGACTTTTATGCTCATATTTACTTTTATAAAACACCAAAATATCATCAATAAAAACCTCAAAAAAATTTCACCTGAGTCAACTGAGCCATCACTGCAACAAACTGTTTAGTTCAAAGTCTGACAATGTCATGATACTGATTTGAAAGGTCATTTCCCTCTGTATGCCTTCCCAGAAAAGCTATTCAGTTTCCCCTATGAAAAACCATTCTTAGCACAAAAATATCTTAGGTGAAGAAACATGGTAGTCTTCAAATTCCATATCATTTCAATCATACAACAAATTAATTTATAATTTAACAATTTTCTAACTCCTAAAGTTGTCTAAACCTACCTTTGATACCAAATATAAGTCCCTAGACCTAAACCTTACTTAATATTGAATTAAATCAATAATTCCCAATGAGGTTATTTTCAGGTTTAGAGTTTTAGGGAATTAGACCATAACTATTACGTCTCAAAAGATTACACAGTAGACACTTCTAAAAAGTTTCCTTTTTTCCAAAACATGAACTCAAAAAAGTCATTTCTAGTTACATGTTTAAGAAGGAATGACTTTTCCTTGATCCCATCGATGAACCTATTCCACATTATGTCCTATGAAAAAAATTTAAAAAAAACTTGGGGTGAGCATAAAAATCTCAATAAGGGATACACAAAGAAGGAAAATTGTTAGTTTTTCAAAACAACCAGTAAACCATGAATACTGTATCAAAGTAATAATTTTGACCTTTATGAAGATGAAAATACACTTCATTGAATAAAATATCATTATATACCCTTTTTTAACCAAAATATTACCCTAAAACCCATATAAAGAACACATAACATATAAAGGTAACTTGGGACATAAACATACTTAAATGGAATAACCATACGGTCGAATTCCACACATATCACTTAATGGAATACCCATACGACCGACTTCCATACCAAATGAATTGGAGGTTATAATGTTACCACCCGTCCTGGTATTCATGGCACCACCTGTCATATGATTTATCACGTAACAACCCGTCAAATGTCCAAGTACCATTATAAAATGATAAGAAATAAAAAAAATGGAAAGAAAACATTTCCACACATTTATCACAATATATCAATTAAATATATTTACATAAAAATCCATTATAAAAACCATTTTCAATACCAAATAAATAAAAGATTATATGGTATTTATTTCATTTTAAAAACATTATGGCTTGCTAAGGAAGACAAAGACCAAATAATACTTGCGGTGGCAGAAGAGGTCGTTTTCACCGCATACGTTAAAAGAAACATTCATTTTTATCGTTTCGTAAAACACTTCATGGAAAAAGATTCTGTTTCTATAAAATTAAAAGTCAAAGGGGTTTATACACCATATAAAATAAATCCTTGAATTAGAACAAAATATGCCTCAATGAAAGGAGATTGAGATGAAGTCCCTTACCTTGTGTCCGACGTGACGTGATTTCTCTTGAATCTCTAGAATAATAAACTAAAGTAAATTTATACTTGACTAAGAACCTTTTTCAATTTTATTATTCCTTTTATATAACTTATTTTCTTGTTATAAACGTTATGTAATCATTTAATTTCATAAAGTTCATTTTGTCGATATTTGGTGCTTAAGTCAAAAATGGACTTCTTACAATTAAATGTTGTTTATGTGTCAGTGATTCATTATATCCAAAATGATATTCATGATTTGGATATCATATATATCATATATATCCAGTATATAAATGTATTTATAATAGTAGATAACATTTAGAGGTAATAAATGAAATGCACCGTTCATGGAGACGGTAAGCCATACGTACGCATAAACGCTATAGTAATTTCTATTTCATACTTACTAGAGTGAAATCATAATGATAAAAGGGTATACTATAATTCCAGTATAACATGATATATAATAACATTAACACCATCCTTTATACGTCCCACATATGTCATTAATGAATCAAATCACTTAGAGGGGGCAGTAGTCCGTACTTCCTAAAGTGAAATTATCGTGTTTACCCACAATGGAAACCCTAAAGGTATGCCACAAATAAAAAATAAAGAAGCATAAGAAAAAAATAAACATAATATATATCATATATAAATAGAGTTACATCTTAATGGCCACCATGAAAGGTGTTAAAATAGGATTGAACAATCATCGTTTCGTGAGGTAGAAAATCGCCAACCACAGAAACAGTATGTTCATTAACCATTAGATGAAGGGGAGTTTAGGTGTAGATATAATAATTCACAGAACAAAATCCTATTATATTTACGATACTAGTTCTGTTATAAAAGAATGGAATAAAAAGGTTTTAGTGGGTTGGAGAAGCAAAATAAAACATAAGAACACAGGAGAAGACACTACCATTACATCGGGTAACTCTTTTTGATTTGAACTCAAAGGCTTCCTTGGAAAGACTTCTGCCCAAAGTGAGGCTTATAGGAGTAGTAGAGGTATGTTCGGAGGCAAAATTGATAGGGGGTGGCCTAGCCAAAGGCTTGAGAGGTGTGGGTATGGTGGTATTGGTGGGGGCCTTTTATAAGAGGAGAGGAGGGGCACTCATGGAAAGTTATAAAAGGTTACATTATTATAAAATGATTTTCGGTTTTTAAAGTTCCCAAAATTATATATTTCTAGGATAAGGTGATAAGTGGTAGAAATACACCCATCCAATAATGTTTTGACAAGTGTAGGACTTAGAGTTTACATTATCTTTTCATTTTATTTAAATCGTTAAAAAATGAGGTAATCGCTGCATCATAAAGGTGTCATAAATAATTTACTTTATTTAATGTCAAAAAATTATAAAAAAACGATCATGATGTAGGAAATCTTTTTATCTTTATAATTAATATTTATAGTAAATAATATGACTTGTATAACCGATTTAAAATTTTTTTTAGTAAAACAACACATGTTTGTGACATTTTTATTTTAACATTAAATAAAAAAGTTATTAATGTCATTTTCCTACCAAAGTGGCTCCATGAGGTCCCCAAGTTGATCCATGGATTTTCTTAGTCGGATATGACACATAAAATAAGGGTAGGACATGTGTCAAGGTCATTTATTATTATTAAAACATTATTTTTACCTTAAATTACACTAGTGACCTCTAATTGCGATTAAAAACTTAAAAGTTAATATTAAAAAAAATTATTTTAATCCCATTGAACCATATTTTACTTCTTAATTAAAACCATGTATGTCGGATTTTTTAAATTCAAAACACATAGGTGGTAAAATTTCAATTAAATGAAAAATCAGTTTTTTTAAGTACCACTTAGTGGTTTCACTATTCATCAAAAATTAATGTTTTTCAGAAAAATACCAAAACTTCACCCTAATCTATATTTGATATTCAGAATTCAAAAACGATTTATATTTTAAAAAATAAAAACATATAAGTTACATTAATTAATTTAATAATTAATTCCTGCTGTCAGAACAAATATTGTGTTTTTATAAACAATATATATCAAAAGATTGACACTAGTTTAAGTCAAATTTCAAAGTGAAATTAATTCCAATGACCAATATTAGATTAAATGGTTAAAATATATTCTAATTTAAATTTAAAACCAATTAAAAATATAATATAATCATATTACTAAAATAGATTAAAATGATTTTTTGAATTAAAATACAACATTTTTCACTATTCATTAAAAAAATGAACTTTATCGAAAAAATACCAAATATTTACACAATGTAAATTTTGATGTCCCGATTCTCAAGAAAAATTTTATTAGGTCCAATAGAATGTATAAGAGTGACCAAAACTATATTTAATGAAGGTATGCCATCAAAAGGTGATAAGTGGTCCTTTAGTGAAAATTAGAGTATATATGCCTAAAATTGAATTCTTTTCATATTTTAAGACATTATCCTTTATTGGATAAATGTAAAAACATTTAACAAACATATATAATCATATATTAGTTATTTATATTCATTCCCGCCAATACAACGATTACATGTTAACTACCATTTAAAATAATATTATTTTATTAATAGTGTGAAACGTAAGATTTCAAAAAAACTCTTCATTGCATATTAGGTACGCTATCAAAAATACAAACCCATTTTATGTAAAATAAATATTTAATTCTTAAATATTAATATATATGAAAATGTTTTATTCTTTATTTACTAGGGATGTTACACCATACCATTATGTTCATTTTATGTGTTAGTTAAATTTTTACTATTAATGAGCTTATAAACTCACATATTCATATGATTCATTTCCCCTAGTAATGAAAAATTACCTTAAGAAATTTATATCTTATAATGGTGATATTAATGACTAACATGGTTGGAGATGATATATAACATTTGTATACCTTTCATTTGTGTACCCATTTTCCAAAATACATTACACCTATACATCTATGGAATTTTTTTAGGATTTGTATTTAATATTCACATAATACTTTTTATTGATAATTTATGAAAGTAATGGGGTTATTATTTCACATAAATGAAATACTTTAAAGGTATTTTTCATTAATTTATATGTCTTCCTTATTTTCGTGGGGTTTCAATCCATTTTTGGATAATTGGGTTGTTACATCCTGATTTGGGCCAAACTGTGGGCCAATTTCTTCATTTAATATTTGGTATTTATCAGTGTTCAATGTTGTATTTATATTGAAACATTAGTATCTTACATGTTTTATAGAAATGTGTTCACTCTTGGAAATTTCACATTAAAAATAGTTTACTATTAAAATATTCATTCATAAGAAATTATTGCCATCATTTATTTCTTAATAAAACATTATTTATTTTTATTATATGATAATTAATATATAGAATATTCTGGGTGTTATCCTATATGGATTAGTCTCACACCCTAATTACACAATTTGGGAGTAAATAGACTTTATCATGTTTGACAAAGGTAGAGGCAAGGACGTGGGTGATGGAATTTTGGGTTGTTAGTTTCCTTCCATGGTGTGGTGTTGTCGAAATGGCATGTGGGTGATGATCTTGTGTCGTTTTTTTGTTACATAGTATGTTTTATGCTACCATTATGTATATTTGGGCCTCTTGTGTCATGTTTAGACCCATGTATTCATTTCTGAAATTAATTTATGGATTCATTGAAATGAATTTTCAGAATCTGTTTATTGATTTCTTTTGGTTGTTAAATGATCTTAAAATCAAGAAAATCACTCCCAAAATATCATTGATGATAACTCAACACTTGTTCCAACTCACGGTTATATGAAACACCCATCGTTCCGTTCCATGGACTGGGTTGGATTCCATTTTTATTGTCAACTTGATTTGGTTCATAACAAAATGGTATTAGAGGCATGTTAATGTTTTAGGGTCTTATCATTATTTAGGGGATGAGTTGTGTTAGACATGAGCTTGAATTATCAGGGATCAGAGTTTTGTTCGTGAGTAGGGTGCCTAGCCTACACCTCTTGTGATTGACCTTGATTCGCCATGGGATGCTGGGATTGATTGTTTGACTTCACAACATGGTGAGACATGAGGGATTCAGATTGTATGTGGACAATAGGTGGGGGTGAAGTTATTGATTGTTTTATTGTTTTAATGTGTTTTGATAATTTATATTTGATGTTATATATGATAATTTTCTGAACAGTTATTCTGACCATTAATCTTGTGACTATTGGATTTTGGTGTGACATGCCTTCATGGAAAACTCGCATGCACACACCAGAGGATGTCAGAGAGTGTTCCTCCTCACCACATGATCAGATACTAGCATAGGCTGTGGTTTGTGATATCCATGCCCTAGTAAATGGACCATCTCCTATTCTAACTCATGTTATAGAATATGAGACAAGTCGTAGGAATGAAAAATCCTAGTATTTTATAAAAAAATATGAGTCCTACATTACGAGGTAGCACAGAACCCCATGAATCAGTGGAGTGGATCAGGAATATTGAGTTCATGTTCGAGATTCATGACACAACTAAGGAGGATAGATTGAATTGTTCCTCTTTTATGTTAGAGACTCATAGCCGTCGGTGTTAGTAATCAGTGCGTCAATCTGGGAAGTATTAATAGATGAGATTGAAGGACTCAAAGGTAAAATTAAACAAACATTACCACCGTGATGTCTTTGAATATGCTAGATCTCGGGAGTTTATGTATTTGGTTTAGGGGGGGTCCATTTATTTATGGAGTAATCCAACAATTTTTCTGAGATAGTCTAGTATTCACCCATAATGATAACTATTTAGTAGATGATGGACTATATGTTTGGGAGGGGGTTGTGACCAGAGATATATTTCTAGCACTTCCTGTTCAAGCTGAAATCCTATATAGTGGTGGCTGACCGGGCATGTATGGTGGAGATAGGTTATTAAGGGATGGTTGATTTTACCAGGATAGTTTCAGGAATGAGTATTTGAAGCTCTTCTAAGAAGAAGAGTATGTGGGGGAGTAGGGAAATAAGGGATGTGGCATCTCTTGCTAACCTTTTAGGCTGTTTTCTTTGCTTTATTATGATGCATAGTCTATTGAATGCCAAAATTATAAGAGTCTAGGGAACATTTGACCTTCCTTAACATCTCCACTTTTTCTTTTTTATCATTGTGTATGTATTGGACAATTTTTTAAATTTTTATAGATGGAACATCTACTCCAGAGTGGGGTAGAATCAGTGGCTTCTAAGGGAGTGAGGGCTCAGATAGAGTCATCAAGGATAGGGTGATATCGGTTTGGTGGTCGTGGTGGTAGGACTGGATCATATTTAATGTAGATCCAGTTCATGTCACATCTATAGGGTAGTGGTCATTATCAGGTAGAGAAAAAAAATCATGTCGTGGAGTAGGAACCAACAATATTGGATGCATGGCCATTGATTGTCCAAGTTACCGTTCTGATTTAATATTATATAGATACTTCTAATTTCTATACTATTTTTTTATTTCATTTATCTCTACATATATATTGATAATACTGAATTTTCCAACCAAGATGTTGTCCTTCTCGTTGGAGTTGTTGACGCCGATGGGAAATAAGACGTATTAGGGTCAGAGGTGCATGTCGTGTGCACTTTCTGGGTCAGGGGTTGATATGGAATAATACATCCAGGTAATATGAATGGATATATTTGATGTAATTAATGGAATGAATTGGATGGTGCACATTCAAGAACACATCTATTTCTATAGGTGGTGGGTCCATTTCACGACACCTGATGGGAGTCATTATGTTTTTCTTGTGGAATGATATCCTTCATCAGGTCATGCAGGAACTCTGCTTGCAGGGTAAGGGAATATTTTCTTTCAGTTATCATCGCTCCCTCTAGAAGATGACGATCATGCTCCGGATGGTGGAATACACGATGTAGTGGATGAGTTTCATGAGGAATTCGAATATGTTTTTTCATGCCTTCCTCTAGAGAGGGATGTGGAGTTTTTGATTGATTTTTCACTAGGAACACTACTTATATCTCTTCCC
This sequence comes from Viscum album, assembly GCA_963277665.1. NCBI lineage: Eukaryota > Viridiplantae > Streptophyta > Magnoliopsida > Santalales > Viscaceae > Viscum > Viscum album. The sequence goes on along the minus strand of OY728163.1, from coordinate 1,207,613,342 downwards.
TATAATCATTTAAAACCCTCTAAATTGAGGGAACTAATTATAAACTGGAATATTTCGAATCCATTGGACTCATTCACACGAGCGTCTCTCCTTGGGCCACTCCTTTTCTCTTTATAATGAAGGCCGACGAGTCCCCCTAGTTGTGTATTGATTACCATAAGATAAACAATATTACTATCAAGAACAAATGTCTGTTTCCATTATAGATCATTTGTTTGACATGTCGAAGGGGTAAAAGTAGTTCTTGAAAATAGAGTTGCATTCATGCTACCATCATCTTAGGGTGAAATAGGAAGATAGCTTGATGATAGACCTCCAATGCAGGTACTTCCACATTGAGTTCATGGTCATGCCCTTCAGATTGGACAATTCTCTAGTTGCCTTCATGTATCTCAGGAATAGTGTATCTATAGGTATTTGGATTATTATATCATGGTATTCATGGATGACATCTTGGTTTACTCTAGATTTGATAAGAATCATGAGAATAATTTTTTTATCATGTTGGGCACATTGAGGAGTAACCAACTTTATGTAAAGTTCCTTAAGTGATCTATATGGAATAGTGAGCTGAATATTATGGGGTGGATGATCTCATAGTGTGTTGTTTTGGTGGATTTGGAGAATATTAGTGCGATGAGGTCATGCGAGTAGTAGACGAATGTATTTGAGATCAAGTGTTTTCTTGGCATGATGGGAATCTACAAGTGATTTGTTTGATATTTCTCTCTAATTGATTCTCTCAGGATTATGCTCACCTAGAAAGGGATTATGTTTTATTTGTCAAAGAATGATCGGAATCCATCGAGGAGATGAAGCGGTGGTAGAGTACTACCCCTATGCAGATCATGAATTTTTTTTGAAAGGGCTATGCAGTGTATTGTGATTCCTCAGAAATGTGTCTTTTGTGCGTGCTTATGTAGGATGATCACGTGGGGGCGTATAGATACCGCCAACTCCTAACACACAAAAAGAAATACCCTACACACATCTTGATGTTAGTAGCTATGATGCATGATTTGAAATCAAGGCGCCAATATATATTTGGGAAGAAGCTTGTTGTCAATTCTGATCACAAGATCTTAGCTTACTTATTATTGTATATGTATCTTAATATGAGGAAGTTGCATTGGAATGAGTAATTTTAGGTGTTTGAAATAGATATCATCTATATCCTAAGAAAGGATAATGTGTGGAATACACCAAAAGTATAATCATACCAGTGTAGCCATTGAGGAAATCTAGAGACAAGTGGACACTTGTGGGGCCCTTTGTTGAGATGCTTGTGGAGACCAAGGAGAAAATATGAGTTCTGTTCTTGGAAAGAGTTCAGTTGAACCCTTCTCTTGTGGAGTAGATTTAGATACAATAACTCGATGATGAGCTATTTCATCAGTCGAGATTGCATCTTTAGGTTGATTATACATCTTCTGATTGGTATTCCAACCCCGAATGTATCTTTTTCTTCAAGGCCACATATTGGTGCCTTTGTTTCTATGAAGTTTGGTGGTTTACAATTGACATCAATTTCATTGAGTTGTCCATCCTAGTACCACCATGATGTTTTATGATGTGTGTTTGAAATTATGGGGGCCAGGTATGAGACAAGACATAGTTATCTTCATGTCGAGAAGTTATACATGTCAGGATGTGAAAGGAGAGCATTGATGGACCTCTAGTTTTCTCCATACTCTACCCATTCTTACCATGAAGTGGGATAAGGATACCATTGATTTCACTATTGACATGCCTCATACACCCCGTGGTAAAAATTCAATATGGGTAATAAATGATCATTTTTCCCAATCAACCCACATTATTCTGGTCAGATATACAGCTAAAGTGGATGAGTTGGGCTGATTATTTCTTCATGAGGTGGTAAGTATTCTTGATGTAACATCTTTTATTATCTCAGATAGATACCCACATTTCACTTCTCTATTTGGGAAGGCCTTTGAAAGGCCTTAGGGTCTCATATTAAAATTAGCACGACCTATCATCCTCAAATGGATGGTCCGATAAAGTGGACAAATCATATTTAGGAGGACATGTTTTGTGCATGTATTTTGGTATTTGGATGTTCTTGGAGTAGAGATTTGGGATTTTCATAGTTCTTTTATAATAACAGTTACCATTCCTCAATCCAAATGTATACCTTTGAGGTGGTATATGATCGGCCTTATTGGTACCCCCTATGTTTGGCTGACATAGGTGAGACCACACCATTGGTGATGAGTCTTTTGTATGAGACATATGAAAGGTCATGTTCATCAAGAATAATTTATTGATAGATTAGTGTTTCCAAAAATCACACATTGATTTGAGGAATCGAAACCTAGAGTTTTCGAAGGGTGATTCAGTTTTTTTGAACGTGAAACCTCTTCTTGGTTATTGCTGTTGGGAAAACAGGGAAAGCTAATGTTGTGTTATGTTAGGCCTTTTGATATTACTGAGAAAGTTGGAAATTTTCCATAAAATTATTCATTTCCTTCTCAATTGACATCTATACATGATATCTTTCTTTTCTAACAAAAATATAATTACAACCTGGATATGTCAAATGTGCTGAATTGGGAGGAGTTGGATATAGTGAACAATCTATCTATGGTTGATCAACCATTGTGTATTGTGGACTGCCGATAAAAGGTTCTTCAATGAAAGAACATTATAATGGTTTATGTCCCATGGAAACATGGGACTGATTAGCATGCGACATGGGGGTATATGCCTAGGGTCGAAGAGCAGTTTCTATTTCTCTTAAATGATCAGGATTCTTGCGGATATTCCTAGGTTGTAGTTTTTCTTTTCTGAAGAAGAATTTTCACATACATGACCTCTATTAAAATTAATATTGATTTATTTCTGTTCTTTCATTGTTTGTGGGGGCTTTCCTAGTATTTTTTGGAGAATGTGGTGGTTATATCATGATATGGTCCAAATCATGCACCCATTTCCATATGTAAAAATAAAAATGGATTATTTTATAACCCCTTAATTTTTTTAATCATTTTCATCCATTATACATCCAACATGGCCTTATCTAAACAATTAAATCCACAATATCATTTTTTACCTTTTAAGAACATATAATTAGGATGGATTTGGATGATTTATTTATGAATTTGGCCAACCTAGGTCCCCCTTTTTGGTTTTCTATAATAATTTAATTCTGTTATATATCATTAATGTTTTAATCTTATTGGATAATTCTACCTCTCACTCAATCCCAAAACCCCTAGTCGCACCCCCCAAGTTCCATTTTCACTCTTTAAAGATCATCTTTATTGAGGATTTGGCTGAACTTCTTTAATGTTTCTCAAATCCTCCAAATCTGAATAGGTAATTTGTTTCTTTCCGAAATCATTCATTTAACACTCTATTACCCATTTTTAGTTCCCACTTGACCTCCTTAACATTATTCAAACCAGCCTTTCAATTTTTTCTTCTAGTAGATTCATTTACATTTGTATTTCGGGCGATTTCATCAATTGTTCTCAAGTATGTGAGTTTAATCTAATGTTCCTTCCATTTCCTTAACGGTTCATCCACATTTCATGAATTCTAAAATTTCTAGATGTTAGGGTTTTGTACCTAGGGTCTTTTTCTGAGATTCATGATCAAATATTGGGATTTAGGTTTGTTTCCACTCCCCTGTGGTGCGACGGTGGTGGGGATGAAGTTTCATATAGGTATTTGAGGGTTTTGAAATATTTGGTTTGTGATTCTATGTGTTAGAACTATTAATTTAGTTTCCATTTATTGATTTATATTTTTAGTATATGGATACTTCAATGTTCTTTCTGAGAATATTATTTTTGGTTTCATTTGATAGGAAATTGATTCCTATGTCCCATATTTTTTGGAAAATTGGAGTTTTACATGTGCATTCCATGATGTACCATTTTGGGATTGATTATAATTCATGAAGGAGTTTTAATAAAAAACATTGTACTAACAATTTTGGTTTTGGATAATATTGACGTGATTTTGGTATTCAATGAGGGATTTTAGATGGATTCTATGGGCAATGTTTTGTTAATTTCCTTGAAATTATTTATAGAAATTATAAATTGTTTATTGAGATATATAAATGTGGAAAAGAATTTGCAGCTACTATTTAGAATTTTCATGATCATATCTAATTATTTTATGTGAAAATGTAATTTTTTATTAAGGGGATGTTGTTTGAGAGATACAATGTAACCCAACGTTTCAAGGTGGGCAGACGTGTACTATTATGCAATGATCTAGAGTGGTTTTGTCCCTATTTCTCCTTGAAAATTTGACCTTGACAACACTAAAAATACTATCATGATGATTATTTGGGACAACTAGGTTATGGGTAAGTTCCCCACTATTGTCTTGGAAATGAGAATAGATATTGTTATGGTTACTTCACAAAAAGATACGAGGTACATGTGGCCCAAAACTAACTACTACCTAGAGGTGTTTTTGATATTAGTGCTCATTAAATATTTGGTATTTATCATTGGAATGTGGGTATTTTTTCATAAATCATTTTATCATAAAATTTTTATTGAAATTTTTTCATACATTGAAATTTTCCATTGAAAAATATTTACTTTAAAAAGTTTCATTCTTTAGAAATTATTGCATCCATTTCTTGTTTATTTAAACATGCATGATTTTTTTATCTTTTAAATCTTACTATATGGAATATTTTGGGTTGAATCTTGTAAGGATTAGGCTCACACCTTACATAAACTATTTGGGTTTAAGTATACTTTATCATATTGACAATGGCAAAGGAAAGGCCTTGGGTGATGGTAGTTCAGGTTGTTAGTATGCTTCCGTGTTGTAGTGTTGTAGAGACACCTCATTGGTGATGGCCCCTAATCATGCAATGTTACTTAGGTGGTTTTGATTGTAATTTTATATATATTGGAACCTATGTTGTCATATTTATACACATGTATATAGTTATGAATATTATTTAAGGCTTGTTTGGCATGCATTATCAATTTTGGTTTGTAGAATTCTTTTGGTTGTAAAATGATTCAAAACATGGTTAAATCATTCAAACATTGTTATCGATGATACTCGAGAAATTTTTCGAAACCATGGGGATAGGGAATTACCTTAGGGCCTTTCCAGATACTGTATCAGGTGCCGGTTTTAATGTCGACTAGATTGAGTTCATGACACATTATATATCTCAATTCATAGTATGTCATCACATTAGGTTGGATCGTTAGAAATCATAGGGAATTACGAAACAATTAAACAAAATTTAATGGAAACATGATGAAATCACCATATATTTCTACATAATAATCCCCAAAACATCTCAACTTAATAACTCCATTTTTTATATAGTTGATCAATAATTATTCTTTAATCAGGGAAGATTTTTTACTAGACCATCTTTCTAGTGTATATATTTTTAATATGGTATGGATACAATGAACACTATTCTGAATCATATAAAATAGAAATCACAAGTTTCCTTGAAGTTATGAATAATTATCTATTATTATTGGAATAGGGAGATGAACATTATCAATGGATATTATCTTCAGATAGATAGTGAGTCTAAGAGAACTATTCAAACCCAAGAAGATATAGTGAGATAATTCTCGATATATTTGAAACATGGTTGGGATAAACTGCATATTCAAGTTCATTTTTCATATAAAATTCTTGTTCACTAGATAATGGAAATTTCTTCTTTTGATTCCCTATATGGAATGAATGAAATATCTCCCAAATGAAACGATGATGTAGAAAAATGAATGAAATTTGGACATGGGAAATATGTGGAAATACAAGATATTATTAGAGCCATTGGACAAAAAATGTGGGAAACATATACTAAAAATTGATAAAATAATACCCATTAATAGAATCTATATCTTGATGTCGGAGAGAGGTTATTATTATAGAGATTTCCTTGGGAGATGTTTTTTATTTTCATGGAAGGTGAGGATAATCATTTTATATAGTTGTAATATTGAGATTCTTAACTATGTTAGGAAGGTAACTTATCACATTGAGTTTCCACTGATCATGTCCCATATTTGTGTTGTGTTCCATGTATCCCCATTATGGAAGTACAAACCTTATAATTTTAATGTACCTAACTCATTGGTCATTACATTGGAGCATGATCATTCTAATGGTGGGAGCTAATATAAATCATGGATCTTAGTGATAAAGTACTACTTCAAAAGGCCACTCACCAGGTTGGGGTTCCATAGAGAAGTGAAAAATGTAACGAATTAATTTGGGAACCCAATGATTTGTTGATGTAGAGTTGTTCGGATTTTTTTAGTGTAATATAAATTCATTTCCAAAATATAATAATGGGTAAAACGTATTTCCCAATGATTTTGTAATGTATTTTTCTAAAAAACAACTTCATGCATGATAGATTTTCATTCATAAAATATAATACATAATTGAGAATGACTTTTAATGTTATTAAATTAATGAAAAATATTTTCAATTAAATTAATAAAATAATTAATTTTGTGAATATTTTTAAATTTAACTATGGTAAATACCATTGATCCAAGAAAAATTATGTTGATTTATATAGTTAAAATATGTTTTTTAATAGATCCTATAATTTAAATTAATATATAAATAAAAAATATTGACTAATTTTAGTTATAAAAATATATAATTTAATTAATGAAACATAATATTAAGGAAATGTAATTTTAATTTCATAATTTTGGGGTAAATAATTTTTTCCCTAAATATAATTTTTTTAATATCGATATTCTTTAAAATTAATCTTATTCAAATGATAATAATAAAATTATTGAAAATTATATTTTAATAATTTAGAAAAAAAATGTGACCATTAATTTAATTGATATAATTTTCCATAAATTAAAGATAAATTATTATGATGTTAAAAAGGAAAATTATTCAAAAAAATTGTTTTTTTTGTGAAACATGTTGCTCTATTTTTATAAATTTATTTTGTAATTATTAAAGAATGATTGCAATTAATTATATATATAAAATATATTAATTTAACTAAATTAACAAAATTCTAATGGTTTTCACTACGAAATAATTTTTAAAAAATTCATTTTACGATTAAAAAAAATTATTAAAATGGTTTCTATGTATTTATTCAGGGATAATAGAATCACATTACATATCTAGAATACAAATCATTGAAATTTGAATCCATTTTTTCAATAATAATATTAAATAATATTTTACATGTTAAAAATAATTTATTTCTATAAGGAATATTTGATGTTTTTTAGAATCATATCACTATGGTAATGTTTAAACAATTTATATAGGGTTTAATCAAAGAGATAACGCCTAAAATGAGTAAAAAACATATTTTTACAACTTTGATTAAATTATTTTATCATTAATGACATTATCATATTGAAGGGGATTTTTTCACTCATTTAATTAACATGGAAATTATAATATTTTAATGTTATTAATATTTACAGTGGATCCGCCAATCTAACTTATAAAATGAAATCTCTTCTTATAACAACTTTACAAAATTTATGTAATCTAGTTCAGAAAATATATTCTCAAACATCATTGAAAATTTATCCCATTATTCTAGGGGTCTTTGTGGCATAAAAATAAAATCATAGGAATTCTTAACATGCAGTCCAAAATAAGTCACTCAGAAAATATGTAATGATATTAAAGATCATTTTCAAGTTTTTTTCTACTTCCACAACATCAAAGTTTTATATAACCATCATAAAATAATTAAATACATAAATTTAACATATTTAATTTATATTTTTTTAATTTTATAAACGTCATTTTTTCCTTTGTATAAATTAGAATGGAAATAATTTCTTATGAATATTCATAGATAATCGTGTTAATTAAGTGAAATATTTAATTGTTCATAACCACATATCATGGATATGTATTTAGACAGATTAAATTATTATATATTATATTCATAAGAAGTTTATTAATTTTTAAATAAAAATCATTATATACAATATCATCCACTCACATATTGGATGGTGATAACATCACTCATATGAATGTATGGGATAACACCTCTTTAAAGTAATTTGGGTTATTTTTCAGATTTTCCTTACATAGAGGGGACCAAAAAGATTTAATAAATATATTTTACAATTATTATATATTATTTATTTCAGAAATATAAATTATTGTTTATATTTAAATCTTTCCCTCACTTTAGAAATAGAATAATCACACATACATATCTATAGGTTACCATCTACTCTAAGTGATGTAGTTTATTTTTCACCACCTTCGTACATGGATTTTAATGAAAGTGAAAGGAATTAATAAATATTAAATTTTTGAAATTCGAAATATTTTTTTGTGATTAAACCATGACTATGGAGATATTAATAAAATTGCTAAATTGTATCAAGCATGAGAAATTAAATAGCGAACCCCAGAGTATTGATTTTAATTGTTAATTATTAATAATGGGTTATTGAAAAATATAATTGAATCATATATGGAATCATAAGTGTAACATACTGATTTTGATAAACCCTTATTTGTTTTATTTTAAATTTATTTTATGAGATAAATTAGAGAACATTTTTTCCAGTATTCATAACATGGGATGTATATAATGGTAAAATGGTGTCTACCTATACGTAGGTTGTTTTTTGGGTGTTTCATGAGGGTAACACCCTCAATTAAAGGGTTTTATAAGGGTAACATGGACAATGTATAATAATGAAAAGAATATTTACAATGTTGGATAATGGTAGTGAAAGTTTCTCTTGCCCTACATAAGGGTATTCAACGCTACACATAATTTTGATCTAGAAGTGAATAAATGTATCACATAACATTCAACAGTAGCTCAATGGAATCCCTTATTATGCAATACAAGTTACCCATCTATTTAATTTTAGTTTAACATTTTTAAGGTATGTGTAATGGTAGATATTAGATTATTTAGGGTGTGTTAATCACTCCAATTGTAACATAATGGAATCCCAGCAAGTACATAAGGGTAACATTGAGTTGACAATGAATTTTTAAATGAAAATAATTTATGTATAAGGGTTATTTTTTGATCATGACATGTGTTAGTGTAATACCTTTCTTCCCCTATTCTATTATATTTTTTCCACGAGGGTTCTTTTATAACCTAAATTTCATCTTATACTTCTTACCTAAACCATATGATGTGTTTCACGGATTAATAATCCTTAATATCATTTGAATTAATTCTTTTGACTCATAAAAAATTATATCACCTATTAATGAAGTTTTTATGTTATCCACATTCAAGATCCACATTAAATGTAAATTTAATACTATTATTAATGTTGGGTTACAAAATACTCTGAACAATAATTCCTTACATTTTTAAAAATATCATAAAATTATGAAATCTGTCTTATAATTACATTTAGTATAGGAAACCAATTAAATCTTCATATATGATATGTGAAATCTATATTGTGTTCTACTTATGGGTTCTGGGAATGGAAAACTTCTCACACTCTCTCTATTTATCATGGATGTAACTTTAAAAATGTAAAATCTCATCTTGGTTTTTATATTAGTATCTTCTTCTTATTTTTTGATAATATTTCTAACTTATACTTATAAATATTTAATGAAAATTAATATTGAATATGAAAATGATAATAAATCAAAAAAATTAAATAAAACATATTTATCTTTTTTATCCTGGGTTTATTCAGGAGATATAGAATATTATCTCATTTTAAATTTATGACTATTCATTACGAATGAAATTGTTAACCCATTTCTTCACGTAAATAAATAATATTCGAATTATTTTGGAGTGGGAAAATTATTATCACATGTGGTTGTTTAATTCATTTGAAAATAAAATATTATAATTATAATTGGGAACTATTGTCATGTGAGACTACCCCAATTAGTTTTAAAGCATGATTCAACCTATATCACCACTATAAAAACATAATGTTTACATTAAAATTTTTATGGTATGACGTTACATACAGTGTATAGAACATGTATATGATCATTTGTATTATAATTAATTGTGTGATTGTATTCATTAGACCGTGTTTGAGTTTGATATAATGTGTGGGTACATAGTCTATGAGACCATGTTTGAGTGGCATCACTTGTTTCCCTTTATAGATAATAAATATCATTGTGGATTATTATATTGTTTTATACATAAATTTATTTTTACTAATATGATGACATTGCTTCAATATTATTTATTTGGTGTATGTTATTCTATGTTGTTCTATTCATGGTAGCAATGGGATAGGTGGCCCCATCTTGGATCGATTGAACTATAGGGGGGAGCAAGATCAAAAGTTTCATGTTACTTGATGATATAACCAAAATTGATGACTTGGAATGCTGTTATTATGGCCTTACCAGGGACTAACATGATCCCGTAACCTAACACATGATACTGATGGGGAATTATGTCCTTGTGGCGTCACATTGGAGTGAGAGGCATGGAATGTGGGAATTATGCTTAAACCCATGGATAATTTTCCTTGATGTAGTTATGTAGTTCATGTGGTGATGTTGTGGTCAAATTTGGATCCTGAATTCTGTTAATTACATATTTTGGGAATGAATCTAGATGAGGAATGTTTGGGTGTTTGTGGTGTCCTGGATATTTTATGACTACTCTATTCATGAATGTACGTAATTTATATTCATTTTATTGATTATCATTTTACAAACTATTATGATTGTTCAATCATGTTAGTGATTAATTGTAAAATTCATGATGGATTTATCTCACACCCTTCACAAGTATCCCAATGTTCATGCATACGTCATGATCAATGAAATAGTAAATTCAATGGCCCTATGAGGGAAAGAAAATGAGACATACTCTTTTAATAGAATGAAATATCAAGAAATACTCAATAATATTGTTTCTGTATTTATTTACTTTTCCATTCTTCATATATTCATTGATCAACCATATTGGGGTTCCATATTTTTTTATTATACATTATTTGAGGGAATCACTTGTCCTTTGATATAGAACTATTAATTTATTTCACTGGGTTATTCTATATATTTATTTATAATATATTTTTATTGTTATTTGGGGATTATCACTCTATTGAAATGTTTTGGACCCTCACAACTAGTCAAAAACCTATTTCTTATGAATATGTGTCCATAAGGCTATATAACACTTTATAATGAGCATGATTTTTTTATTGAGGGCATTGAAAAGTGTGAACAATGAATGTTTTCCATAATTATTTATTCTACACAATATTTGTTTTAATAAAAATGAATTAGGATGTGTAGGGAATTGGAAAGGGTGTTTCAAGTGTTCTCTTCCAACACATGTTTAATAGACCACTATGTTACCATTGATAGGATTAAGTTTTTAATTACGATTTTATGTATTTGTGATTACTCTATAATGTCTTTATTTGATACTTTTTTTAATGTGGGGGCATTTATGGATCAAGACAAGGAACATATGATCACAAGTCGTATAAATACATTTTGTGTGTTGTATAATTTTTCTATAATTTAATTCTATGACTATGATACCTATTATAGGTAGAATTCTATTATTTTTTGTCTGATATAACAATGTTGTCTTATGTGGTTTAATATTTTTGGTTGCATTAATTATTTTTCGTTGAGAATGTTATTATGAAATATGTTTATATATGATGAATATGGCTAATTTAATGTTACGTGGAACTTATTTTCCCATATGTGATGATATGAGATATATTCCGTGTGTTATAGGTATCATCATAAGAAAATGATTGTGTGATCCCATAGACATGTCAGGATTTTAATTGATTTAATTTATTTACAAGTCCTAAAAATTATTTCATAATTTAAGGTAATGTTTCTTCAATGTGGTCATAAGGGGATACAAGGGAAGTTGGATGGAATAATCTTTAAAAAAAGGTTATTTATGATCTACCATCTAAAAAAAATTGTAATTTAATTTTACCATTTCTTCAAACCTACTCTACATTTTAGATAGTGTGGAATCTTTATCATGAATTCATTCACTTAGTTCACTAAACGTTTGATGAGTATGAAAATATTTTCAATTATGGTCAGGAAATTTGAAACCATTACTTTCCATCAATCCAAGGAACTAGTTTCCCTTAGGATACTAAGGAATGGGTTGAAATCATTGTGGTTATCATTGACATTTTAGAGATTATGAATTTTGAATGGGTGGAGCCAGTTATATCATGACTTATGGTGTATCCCGTTAATGTATATATTCCAATGTTGTTATTGGGAAAGAAAAATCAGTTATTTTTTCTTCTATGTTTATTTTCATGAAATTCCTTTGTGAACAAGATAACACAAAACAAATTTTCTTTCTGAGTTCCCCATACTTTTTCGTTATATGGACATCAATGATATTTTAAAATCTTAGTAATGATGAGATTAGTTATGATATTTTAAATAGAATGGTTGAATAGTTTTCGATCATACATTTTCTACAAATATAAACTATATCCTTTCATATTCCCAATGACGATGCAGTATGTGATAAATATTCAATGGGATTTCAGAGAAAGTAGGGTTACAGCAGACAAGAATTAGGTTTTATGTATTAGAATATAGTTTTATGGCATGTTTCCTATAGTGGATCTAGTATTACCCTATTCCTTTAAACATTTGGAGGACATGTATCAATATATTTGTGCTAATTACATCTTAGGATATCCTGTAAATGGAGAAATAATGATTGATATTGAGCTCATACCAAGAACAAATCCTATATATTTTATACCAAATTTTATATTACAAAATATGTTGATGAAACCCAACATACATGTCAATTAATTAGATGAAAATGTTTTCTTTCAAACCATGATCAACTCTCAAGGGAAATTTGGAATTGTTCACTGAAAAGGTTTGTTGTAGTCTTAATTTATTTTTAGAATATATGATGATGATCTTAGTGACCATGACTAATATATACCAATTTACATGAATTGATAAATTAAATTACTATTTTGGTGAGAACATTGGTTTTTTACTATGTATTAGCATTCACATTACCTTTCAAACTAGTTTTATGGTAGGATATTCCTAATGTAGTGTTTAGGAATATTTACTGAGTGTTTTTGAATCATTTTGGTCCATTAGGACTAAAAAATTCTCCATCAGAGGTCATGGACCTCATGAAAACTATCATTCATCTCTATCACAACTTCTTGCTTCTTATTGGTGATATCCTGGTCACTTATAGGACTTGATTCATAAATTCAAAGAAATGTGATGTTGTAATGATGACATATCAATCAAATTTTATTTATTTATCATTTTCGATGTTTCCTCCCTATATTCATGTTGTCTGCTTCAATTTTAATGAGATCTCTCAGACATGAATTTCTATAGAACTATGAAATATTTAGGGCTACGATTTTGGGGCCTCATCCAATGATTTTGTTGAGATGAATAAACTAAATGTACTATTAGTGTATTATCAATAGTTTATAATGGAATTTTCTGGTTTGGAGTAACCTTTGATAGGGATCACAATGGAGGGACTGATGTTTGAGTTTTTTTACTAGTATGATATGTTGTTCGTATAGTCGATGGAAAGACTATTTAAAAAATATATACTGACATTTACAACAGTTGGAAATGGATATTATGGTTACATTGATTTATCAGGTGTTGGATCGGGATCGTTTATAATGTATAGTAATTTTTTTAGCTTATGAATCACAATATCTATGGCCCCTCGAATAGAACTACACCACACATGACTTGGATTCTATAATTATAGTCAATTAATCGAATTTATGTTGAAATTTTCCCTTCAATGAGAGGTTTTTTGGAATATATACCAAAATAGTTTGGGATATATGTGATCTTGGTAGGTAATTAATCAGAAAATAAAATATTGTGATGAATATCATAAGACAGTCAAACTTTTTTTAAATTATTCTCTAGAGAAAATTAATGTCATTGAAGATGCTCTCATTATGAAAGAATTGATTAACAATGAACACAAAGATCAACCATCATAGGTGGACTGATATCTTATGGTTTTGATAGTTGTGTTGATTTTGGACACATTATAGAATCATTGTGTAGAGACATGTTTAGCTTGGGTTATCTCGTCTTCTTGGTATTCCATGTGAATGAGATCCCTGATTTGGACCCCAAGTTCATGGTTGTATATGAATGCTTTATAGGGGATGAACATATTATAGTATAGTTCTATAATTTTGATTTGATAATATACAGTAATGGGAGAGACATGATGTTATCTTCCTATATGGAGGAAATTATGAGATACACTCTTGATTTGAAAGTGATAGTGAATCTTGGGTTGAAAATGGTGTTACATGACATCTAATGTAGGTTTTTGGGGCTAAGCCTGAAGAATTATTCCATTGTTTTTATTAATGATGTATTACCAATCATGAGGTAAATTTCAAGAATCATAATTCCTAAATCCTTCTTTATCCACTTTTGGTGAAGATGTGGTTGTGGGTCTTCAGGACAATGGACTACATGACATAGTTACCCAGGACCCCAAGGAGTCATGATACTATTTGAATGATATTAAATTTGTTGAATAAAGTAGCACATTTCTTATTGATCTGATAGAATTATAATACTGATGAGTGGGGAAGGCTATATATAATAGATATTAAACAAATTCAAGGAGTTCTTTCAAATATCACCTCAAATTTGGATTCAAATTTTACATTGTGGTTTCGGTAGGGATTTTAGAAGGATTTGGGATTCAATAAAAAAAAGATGGAATGCCAACCATAAAATGTTGTCTAGTCTTGTGGGATAGTTGAAATTCAAGTGGATAGGCTACAATCATGTGACCTAAACATTGATGGAGTGTGGTATGAGCATCTATACATGGTAGAGTTCACATGTAACAATAGTATCTTGGTTTCTATTCTGATAGAACATTTTGAAGCTGCCTCTGGATATTCATTCGGAAAATCATTATGTTTGAATGAGGTGGGATTGGTATATTTTTTTTGGGATGAGTATGGATCATGATTCCTCATCTAGATTTTAAATGATCTAAAATAAATAGGATTCCACTCATTGTAGACATCAATCATATGATTACCAGAGCAGAAGACCCATGGAATTCAGTATTTTGGTCACATTTTCTTATCTACGTCACCTTAATTTAACCATATTCATTAGTGGAAGTAGGAGACACTGACACCGTGGTCTTTTAAACAACTCAATTCTACTACTTTTTTAGGTGTACTATCTTACATCATAGAACATCCTACACAATATATTTGAATTCATGATTTTATCCATGTGTCTTAGCATTGGAGGTACATGCATGATTCTATTAATATAATCAACCGTGATAATGTTGAGCTTGAGGCTGATACAAAATTTGTGAGTTCCCAGGGTGGATAATAGAGTATAGTGGAGAAGTGTTTTAGAAAATGAAACTAACACTTATTAGTGTGCTTTTTCATCATGAATGAAATAAAGAAATGACAAATGTGTGGGAATTTGATATTCAAGATCAATAGCCCGAGCAGTTTGAGTATGACTTCTAGTGATACATCTCAAAGATGAAATGTACATAGAGGGTGTCTTTATAATCTTAATTTCTTAAAAATATTTTGGGTAAGTATTCTTGGCCTCCCCCTTCCCTTTCAAAACCCCTCCATCATTCTAATTCTAGAAAATTTGTTCCGACGCTTGTTGTGCTCGGATAGCCACACCAACTTATTGTGTCACCCAATATCCCCACACATTTGTGTAGATGTGGATGTTTCTAAGCCTCTTATTGATTGGATATGGATCAAAGTGGGGGAGTAGTTTCGCTGTAGACAACTAGTGATTTTTGAATCATGGAATGACATTTGTTCTTCATGTCAACGCTTATGGAATCTTCAATTTGTATGCCGCTGTAGCCATTCTCATCATGGGGGGTTTTCCTGCTACTCAGAGTGAGTTTGGAATGCCTTCAGGACCCGAGGGTGTTACCTTGAATGTGGAAGAAGTATATGATCAGCTGCTCTAGATAGAGAACACATTAGTTGTTTTTGATACAAGGGTTGCAGATATAGAGGTTCCCCAGAAGGCTCCAATAGATGCTCAACTGAATACAAAAGTCTCTGATATTTTCAACCAACATAAAAAGTACTTGGTCTATCATTATTATTCTGGATAGGTTCCTGACATAAGGGATGGGTTCAGCGAGAAGGATGGCCTAGTTCAGGAAGTGGAAGGACATAAGGAGAGGGAGGTACACTTGGATGTTGTAATGGGTATGACACTGCTTCCACTTGAGGTAGCTCCCGTGAATGAGGCAGTTGATACAGAAACAGACATGGGTGAGGACCCCCAAAGCATGGTTTCAGATGAAACACATATTTAAATCCAATACATGGGTTGTGGCTTTACACAGCCATGCGGTCCATCCATATCAGTGCATGCCACGCAGGGAAAACCTTCCTATGATGAGAAGGCAAAAGCATGAGGGAGTTTCATGAATTCCCAAAACTAGTTTGCGGTGTTGGGAGAAGATGGGGGTTTTGAACCTGGGGAATCATTTGTGATGGAGGACAATCCCGGTGAGGAGTATGCTAAGAGAGGAGAGGTATTCCAAGTTGAGGATTTTTCTTCGGAATCCCCTAGTGTGTCCAAATAATTGGGTATTGAAGAAGATTATTTTAGATCCTCCTTAAGGATTGGAAAAAACACAATTATAGATTCAGATGTCTTTATCAAACATACCCAGAGGTCGCACACAAGGAAAGATTATTTCAACCTGCCCAGTCATCCAGTTACTAGGTCCACTAGCAAAGGTAAACCTCCTTATAAAAAATGTAAAGGTGATGGCTTTCCCGCGAGGGTGTCTATCTATCAAGTAGTGGTCGGTCAAGGGAAACTTAGGGATGAACCTCCCCTGGTATGGGTTGCACACCATCCTGGACTGCAGAGTGAGGAAGTGCGACCTGCTCCAAATCATGGGCATTAGCGAGAAGAGGATACTCTTTTCGATCAGTAGAAACAGATTGCTTCAGTGAGGAGTCACATGCACCTTCATCTTCACTCAGATGAAGAAATGGAAGATCAAGTCTTAGATATTAAGGCCACATAGGAAGTCATCAACCAAATGTTGGGGAAAATTATTACAGTGGAAACAACAAAGGGGCAAGGTAAATGGGTCGATAGGAAGAACCGCATCTTGAGTAGAGGTTTCAACATGGGGAAGATTATCTTGGAGGAATACATGCAGTCTTGGGACAACTTGGAATAACATTATGAAGACATCTTGAGGGTCGATATTGGCACTTAGGTAAGCTCTATACCCTATATAATGTTTATGGAGTTTGATTCTAATCAGATCAAATTGTTCTTCAACAAAAATGTCATATTTTTTGGAGTGTAATTTGTACTGTTGTAGGGGTTCTCAATTCCCTTTAAAAGTGATTCAAAATAAAAAATTGATATTTATGTAAAGGATGACACATAACTATTTAAAGGCAGGTCTATATTTAAAAATGGTATATAAGCATAACTGAGAGCTATGAAAGGCTACGATTAATTCATTAATGGATATATAAGGATTACCTAGATTATACATAAGGGTAACTCAAAGAATTAAAGGGAAGTAAATAGGTAGTCCCTTACTATGTAATTATAAGTCAATGCTCATGACCTATGAATGGGTAATGCTGACGTACCCTTACATGGCCCTCAATTTTCCATGGGGGTTTTCTTAAGACTATTTTTGTGTTTTATTCTTCCTAGATAGAGTCTGTAATTTGATTTGTGGTTTTGAAATCTAATATTCATACTAATTGACTAGTTGGACTCATCATATAATATAACTCGTATTAGGAACCATTTTAGATGGGTGTTTTCCCTGATCCACTTAAATAGTGATATAAATGATATTTGTAATCTACAGAAGCTAAATACTACAGACCGGAATGTATTCTGTTTTAGAAATATCAAAACATGATGCCATAATTTTTTGGTATTTTATTGAGTCTATGCAATCAAGAACATCTTCATCAAGGATTTTTTAAATCCTCTTTGACTTATCCTTTAGGGTACTAAGCATGGAAAAACCCTCACCCTCTATCCTTTATTCATTGGTGATACATTATAGTAGGATACTTCTATAATAGATTTTATATTATTCCCAGAATATTATTTCAACAGATTGTTGCTAAATTATATTTCTTAATCATTCTTGAAAAATGATAAATACTTCCTAAATTATAATAACATGTAATTAAAAAAATAATAAAAAATTACAATGTTTATCTAGGGTTTAATCAATTGATGTGGAATATCATTGCATTTTGAATTTATGATTGTTAGTTAATAATATAATATTATATTATATTCCATAAAAAATAATTGATTTCTTAATTTTCATGGAGTGGGAAAATTATTTCCAGCATTGGGATTTTATTTTATTGTGAAATAACATCATAGAACTGGGTTTAGTAACTCCTAGCATGAAAATTTTCCCAATTATGGTACATTCATGATTTGGGGGATGAAACCATTGATGGAAATAGATGTTCACATTGATAACCTTGATAATGAATATACATAGAATTTTCTGGTCATGTATATGATCTTAATCATGATATGATATTTATTTATTATATTATTTAAATAATGATTTTGTTTGATCATGTGTGTGTGCTTGGATAGAAAATGTAACCTTGTTAGAGTATGATCAAATGTGTGCATTTATGGATAATGAAAATCATGTTTGATTTTCTGGTTTTGTAATTCCATTTGAAATTTTGATTGACATAATTACATTCATTCCACATGATTTATTAAGTATATAACATTCACTATTTCTCTTTTCATGGTACCAAATATACTAGTAAACTCATCATGGATTAGTGGCCCAAGATAGGGAGTGTGTTATGATGTAGCACGTGACATTATTAGATGTCCATGAGAGAAAATGATGAATTATGGAATTAACTCTTCATCTAGCGGTATAATGGTCTTGTGACCTAGACTGATATATTGATGTCAAATTATATCCTTTTCAACTGACCCCGTATTTAGATAATAGAAATGTTTTCCATGTTTCCAGACCCGAGACTCATTATCCTTATTACTATTAAGGAGTATATGTTGTGACCTTTTGTTATTTATTGGTCCAAACTTCTATGATTTATATATTTATAAATATTGAAAAATCTAGTCATCTGTTGGGTTTTTAGAGGTTTGGTTATTAAAAGACCACATCATATTGGATTATATGTTTTTTCTATTATATTTATTCATTATTATGACATACATTATTAGTAATGTACACTATTATTAAGAATGAATTGGTGGATTCCTATAGGATTTATTTCTCACCCTATACATGCATCTCAATGAATTTATAGAGTTAATTAGCTAGAATACATGAAATCAAATGGACTCTTGATTAGGAATTTAATATATTGATTCTCTGTGCCTGGTGAGATATTATGGAATTCCGAAGACTACTTCTATTGAATTTATTTACATTTCTATTCCCAATAAATGATTTGATCATCCATATTGGGGGTCCATAGTTTATTATTCTATATTATATAAGATACGCTCCATGAAATTTTATATATAAATATTTATTTTTTACCCTATGTTAATATATATTTTTATTTAAATTTTTTTTATTGATACTAAATATTAAAATATAAACAATAATTGTATTTTGACCCCTACTACTAGTCGGGGACCACTTATATATAAGGATTCATGAATGAGGACAGGTAGCACTATAACTCAAGCAAATGTATATTAGATTTGGTGTTATAACAATTATTAGTACGATTATTAAATAAATATATAATATTTAATAATTTATTTTATAAGAGGTTAGAACATTTATGATGAATGTCGTGACAAGAATTAAGGGTTTATATTTAAATAAATTTTTTAAATGGAATTTTCATCTTTAAATCAATTTTAAGAAATTTTATGGTATATCTCTTAAATAAATCCCCTTTTTTCAAATCCTATAATTTTTTGTTGGGTATCCAAGAATTATTTCATATTTTACCCACATTATTATGAAAAATGTTTGATATAATGAATTTAATAAAAAACGAACGTATTTATATTTTTTGGTTACGAATCATTTTATCAATGTCAATATTATTCAAAATCTATCATTAAAATTCGTTTATATTTTAAAATTAATATTTAGAGTAAATTTAAAACATATTTTTGTTTCATTATAGTGGTTCAGAACGTAATATTTTAAAAAGAAATTTAAAATGGTTCAGTTTTTACATTATATAAGAGTTTCCTAAAAAAATTATATTTAGTTTAAAATCAAAAAAACTAACATTCCCATTGTCATGGAATTCCATCCTCAACAATCCTACTGTAAAATATTCCAGGGTTTTATAATGAAAATAATATTCCCATTAATTTTTTTTAATTATTGGAAAATGATAATTATTTTTTGACTTATTTTAAATCATTCATTTCTAAATCATAAATAAATTTATTTTTTTAACTATGTAAACATGATTTAATGAATAATTTTCAATAATGGGTGTATTCTCTACTGGTAACTTCATATTTTTTTCTATATATATCCTATGATGATTATGATTAAATTTTATTTTAATGAAAATAAATTATTTCCATATTATAATTTTGTAATGATAGACTGATGAATGTTTTTTGGTTCCTATGGAATAGATATATGTGGTCTTCATTATATTATTGGTAGTATATGTTTTATATATAACTCCAATTTTTTAGGAAATGATTGATATATCAGGAGATAAGTTGATGTAAGATGGGGAGTGAACCCATTTATATAATTTAATGAGGTATAGGAGAGAACCCAATCTATTATGAATCTCTCGGTACTATGTGATGAGGATCCTGGTAGTGAGACATGAATAATGAATTGGATTTATATAACTATGATTGTTCCACACATTCTTATGAAATGTTCATATTCTATGACATCATGCTCATGATTTATTATTAATGATTTTGAACTCTTATGACTGATGTCAATTGCTCTGATAATTTCATATTACAAGCCTCATGATTTATGAACAATGATGGATTATGAATTAAATTATAATGTTTGAACATGATCTCATAACCTTATTAAATCAATATGATTTCTTATGACATTGAATTATGTCTCCCATGATTACCCTTACTATTCATGTGATCTCATCCTTTCTTATGTGTCAATTTTCTGTATGATGTTAAGAAATGTATTTATTAATATAAGTCTGATGGTGGTATTATTTTGGGAAAATTTGGTGGAATATTGTGGATATTTCATGAAATATGTTCAGTATGTATTTACTCTTTGAATACATATACCCATTACATATTCTAGGGTGTGAAATATTTTATAATATATTATATTCTCATCTAAAATGATCATATATTAATATTTATTATTCTCTGGTCACCTTTGTTGGTATTAGGGGAAGAATTAGTTATTAATAAGAAATATGTTTTGGAAAATATGGGTATGGAACTTATGATTACCAACGATTAATGTAATGTTATATGGGATGACCCCAAAGTTTAAATTGTTCATATTATAGTGTCATAATTTATGATATCCTTTGAATTATTCTCATTATCGTATATATGATTACTATGATTAATATTGATTGATCCTCACAATACCATTTTTGGTATATAACATTTATGAGAACCTATATAAAATGAATAATTGAATACTTATTAAGAATTCTTAAACGTTTTATGTCATGTTTTAATGGCATTACCCACTCACTTATATCTATGTAATTATATATAAGAATAAAATCACCATCCTAATGACTAGATATGGAATTATTTTTGCAATCTCCTAATAGAAATATGACTGTGCCACATGTCTATATATCATATCTCATAAATTTTTATGGGAATAATATTCCTTAAAATATTTTTATTCTCTATATAGCTGAATTTCAAATGATTTTAGGATTGGATCATGACCCTCTTTATATATCCAATATCAATTCTAAATAAAGAATGTTAGGTTTGATATTTTGAATCAAACTACGTTCATATATTATTTAAAGTATTAATATACGTTTCCAGTATAAATTATTTCAAATATATAGGTCATATTACATATTTATAATTGGTTTTTATCAATGATGGTTGTGGAAAACTCAACATTTAAGACATGCCAATTATTTTAGAAGTAGAAGATATATTTCCTAAGTAGATTCCAAGTGTTTATCCAAATTATGAAGATTGAATTAAATATAATGAATTTATGTCATTCCAATGTCAAGGAATATTTATTAAAAAACAAAAATCATGTATTATGAGTTAAAATAAAACTCAGTGAAAATATGGATAATGGATTCACTTTACCAAATGTGTCCCCACGGGGTGACCCTAGTATATTTTATAAATAATTATCGGTTAATGCATCCCTATATTGATTTTAATGACCATATTAATATCCTTGTCAATAAAGTGTATCCACAACCCAAATTGGTGATAGTTTTTACGAAATATGTTGATCTAAGTACTTTCAATGATTGACCTATTATTTGGATATCATCAGTTTAGAGTCAAAATTGAGGACATAACTATTATACCCATTTGTATGATATATATAAAATATAAATTTATCGTGATGTTGTTTGGACATACCAACACCCGATATATCATAATGGATCAAATTTATTGAGTCTTTTGAAATTATCATAAACAATTTATGGTAACCATTTTAGATGATATTCAACAAGATTCCAAGAGTAAGGTTCAAAATTAATATAATTTGAGGATTATGTTAAATTCCATTCGAAAGGGTAAGATGATTTAAAAATTTTGGAATATTGAATTCAAGGTATATAATGTATCATTATCAGTTAATTTAATTAGAAGTGTGGTATTATTGGTGGATACATAAAATATAGAACTTATTATGAAATTGACCGGACCAACAAAATAGAATGGAATCTATATTTTTCATGTAATTTTTAGATATTATCGACCATTTCTGTTAAATGTATCAGATCTATCAAATCCACTATCCAAGATAACATAGAATGTATTTTACATTAATTAGGCCAATGATTTTTAATAGAATTTTATGGAACTAAAGTGAAGGATTCTTATTTATCTAATACATACTCTGTATAGCAGTGGATAATGTTTTCTTATCTATAGTGATACCCTAAATAAGGGATTAGGATGTGTTCACTTGTAGATTGAATTTTTTTAGAATAATACTCACACTAATTAATGGGTCATGTGAACAATTACATGAGACATGATTCATAGTTAGATGTGGTGATTTCTATATTGAAAATATAGAAGCATTTTGTTTTTGGTGAATGTTTTGATGTGTAATATTATAGTAAAATAATAAATTATATATTATCATATAAATATATGAATGTTTATCAAAGGATATAATTAATTTTTATTACCAATTTATAACATTAAATACAACACCACCATAGAAAAGTAAATAATGTGATTGATGCTTTGAGTTAGAAGTACCATCCTTGTTTTTAAATCTTGAGATGTGAATGATATCGAGTATTTATGGATTTATAATTGATGGATATTGAAATAATGACCAATGGAGAAAAAAATATCATTCATGGATTAATGTTTATTGATTCATTTATGTAAATATAAAATTGGTTCGTAGGGAAGATGCATGGATGTAAAAAATGGAAGGAATTTTCCAATATTCAAATATGAGAGTAATTTAATGGACTTGTACATGAACCAAGTATGTTTCCCATAAAATACTAAAATTTAAAAAACATTATACTGGATAAATAACATATATCATCATTCCAAATCCATCATAGTAGTACAAATATGTATATAGTCATTAAACAGAATTTACATGGATGAAACAAGAAAATGAATATAGTAGAGTATGTGGAGTGTATATCCTAATGTGGAGTTTATAATATCATAGATAAACACCAGAAGTATAAGAGGTCCACAAAAATACCCATACATGTTTATTAATTGTTAAATTTCTCCATATATTTTCTCATAGGACTCCTCAAGACATATAAAAGCTATAACACGGTATGGTTTGTATTCAATCAGTTAATTTTATTTATTAAATATGTGATTACATACCTAACAGAGATACATTGATATAGATTAAGGGATTGGTATGGTTACATGATGCAATGGTCTAATTCATATCTAATCGATATTTTACGTTTACCTTAATGACTTGTGTTAGTATTTTAGATAATATGAATATAGATCATATCCCTTAGATATTATATTATTCATAGAAATATAATTACTATGAAAAAACATCTAAGACACCAAATGACATGCTGGGTTATTTTTATATTGATTTCATAAGAGTTTGGCATCAAAACCACACTATAGTGGACTTTTCATATAATAATATATTTCACACTAGCATTAAAATGGATAATTGTGAGTCTCCAGATAAAAATAAGTGTTAAAATAAAAAATCTAGTGATAAATATAGAGATTATATATTTTTGGAACTTTGAAATTGGAAGAATAAATATAAAAAATATGATGTATTCCATGACATTCTTGGGAATATTTGAGCTAACAATATTATTCTGTTGATAAACGTAAACACAATATAGAGTTTGAAGTTGGAGATAAGTGTTCGGTTTTATATATTCTCTTGAGGTATAAACCCATAAATTTAATTTTCAATCTTCCATTTTATCTTTTCCTTTTATCTTAATTGGTTACGATCGGTTTTTTGGACATTTATGGATTTTTTGGATCCAAGAGGTTTGATTTTTGGAAAAGAATAGATAGGCACAATAGTGGAGCATGATTTGTAGTTACCATACAACACAACCATGTATCTCATTTATAATGGAGAAATATATGATAAATAGTTCAAGGGAGGACACCTGTCTTTTTAAAAAACTATGAACATCTTTTGTAAATGAACACTTGGTTACTATTATATTTGTCTAAAAGTGAACCTAACAATGTGCAGGGCTGTATTCCTTGGAATGCACTAATAAATGGTTGGTGAAAGATATTGTAAAAAATGTTTCCATATAGTGTTCCCCATTTTGTATTGCGTGAATTACATCGCCCACCCTTTTTCGTATATTATATAACTCATATTCATTCTACCCCACATATAGGATATCCGTAAAAATTTGAGTGCCCCCCCTTCCTTCTTAAGAAAGGATCTAAAGCCACTATATGACCTTGACTCTGATTGGATCCCCATAAATAATATAGGAAGCATAATGGAATGATTTTGATCTATTACCGACCATTCGTAGATTATCTCAACATATTTAGTTCAATTTCATTTGGAACTAATATTACATATTTTAGGGTATTTTTCAATTTCAATATTATATTCCATTTTATTCCAAATTTGAAATTAATATTTTGTGAGGGTTCCTCTACTACCATAAATTTTGTGGTTTACAACATTCATCCATGTATCATTGCATATATTTATGTCTCATGTGTAGCACATTGGGTTCACTCATGATTTTACACTGAAATAAATATTTCATAGTTTAGAATCTTAGTTGGACTCCCAAACACCATAATAGATTCCCTTTTACAGTTGGTGATCATTGATATAAATTCAAGCCACCACATGTGCATTCCATGTATATGACATTATGAAACGTTCAATATAATTAACCAGTATTCCCATTTTCATGTTTGGTTTGGTTTCCTCATGTATTTTTCATTAATTTAAATTGTTATAATAAATTTTTATTAACAAGGAATGTATGAAGCAATTGGATCTTATTAATTTGCAATAAAATTTAAAATGGTATGATAACTATGTTGACTCATGTCATTATGAAATAATTTTTAATAGATTAAATTAAATGGAATTTGTAATGATGAATTGTTATCACATGTCATTCGATTATTTCATATGTGAAATGTGTTTATTATTATCATATATGTTATTCTATTTTAAAAGAGTTGTGAGACTTGGGATAGACATTGATTCAGGATAGAATTTTTTTAGAACTCATAGGACACCACCATGATTTATTAGGCTAGATTCCAATATTGATATGAACACTAAAATTTTATCAATGTCTACTAGAATGTGAATTCCTCACTATAATACTGAATATTCACTCGATTTATTCTAAAATTAGAATTCCTTGGATCAAATCCTTGGATTCATCTTGAATTCCGTGAACCTGAGGCACCTTGGATTCTTCAACTGGTATGTAGTCATGCTTATCATATATATTTACTATGGACATGATCCATGAAATTAGTAAGAAACAATTCTATTGGAATACCTCAGGTGTTACCACTATATTACACTTAGACCCCTATAACAAGGTTTCATAGTTTATTATTAAATGATGCAATGACATTTCATGTTCATGGAAACCTTGTTTATAATATTTTCCCCACAATAGATGTTGCCCTTCATAGAAACAAAGGTTATATAGGTAGATTCATTCCATTTATAGGCCACCTACTAAGACATATCTGGCTTAGGTCAAAGTATAAATGGTTTTCCAAGTATCCCATGGGGAGTCAAAACCAACATGGTTATTAATTAAAAATATGTTATTCCCTTATATATTATTTTACCAGTACACTATTACATTTATATAAACATAATGGACATAAAATAATAACTATTAGTTGTGGCTTACAATGTATGTCCCACACCCTGTTCGGGACATTGATTTATAAATAGGTTTATATCTTAGATGATAGTAGGGAAAGGGGAATATACCTATTTATAGATGACTAATTTGTATATAACATGGGAGTATGTAGAACATTATTGAGATAATACTTTTAATACTATTTGATGATTTTTTTTGGAAATTTTGTTTTTTTTCAATACTTTTATTATTCTTATACATGTTTCCTTTTATTCAGGTCCTTTTTTCCCGTGCCTCCTTAATTCGATATAAATTTTTATACAATGAAGATTATCAATGTCCAAACAATAAAATTATACATAGGTTTATTTTAATCCAAACCTTTACATTATAATTTTTATTATTCTAATATTATTTTTATTAAATTATATCCTTTTTAAAATTTTAATATATTTATTATAATTACTCTACTATAATATTTTAATTATCCTATTATTCTTATTGGCTTGAAAAAACATTGAATAATTACTATTCATTATATGACATTAGTGTGATTCCAATGGCTGGGAAAAAATGGAGAAGGGATTCAACTACAATTGGGGAATGATTTACCCTGTAGGAATAAAACCATTAACTCAACAAACCATAACAAAACAACTCACTATATGATGCCTGAACTAATAAAAGGAAACTCAACCATTCAATTCATATCAAACCAATCCAAAGTGTGACGCAATAGAAGAAAAACAATCTATCAATGTAAATAGGGTAAGAATAACTAAATAATCAATGAATACAATAATGATCCTTTATACACAAGCTCTAAGGTCCAATATCACCCAATATTCCATGTATCGTGAGGTGGGTCAAAATACATGTGATAATTTAACTTTTCCCATGTCTTAGAAGATAGAATATTCAAAGGAACAAAATTTTCCCATAATGGTTGAGTATATAACTATTTAGTTTTCCCTTAATGACATATATACTGACACCATTATAATAAAAAAGTTTGAATCATTTATATAAAATATTTTATTTAAAAAAAATTGACAAAGTTGTTTATAGCTAAATATAAACAAGTTCCAATACCATTTATAACCAAATGTAATCATGTTAAATTAAAAACATCCCGATCAAGTCATATTTCTAGAAAAAATTGAAATAATACTATTTCTCATTCAAGTTTTGGAATAAACATTCCATTTTAATTATTCAAACATTTAACCATGCATGCATTGTTATGATAGTTCCATAATCATTAGTGGTCACTCATAAATCTACCAGGTCACTATAAGATAATTACACTCCATGTCCCATTACACTTTTTGAACCAATTACAATATCATATTGCATCAAATCCTCGTAAATGTGATTTTCACACGAATCTATTTTTTCAAAAACATTTCAATTAACCATTTCAATAAAACCATTCTTTTATTGAAACCCTTTTAAACAAAACAATTCAAATAACCCATTCCATTTCAATAAAATCATCCCTTTGATTAAAAACACTTTAACCCAATAAAAACACCATAATTAGAGATAAAAACTATTTTAAAATCCAAATTTAATAAAACAAGAATTAATAGACCTTTCAAGAACAATAATTTTTCAAATTTCTAAAATTTTACAAACCATCAGTAAAGATTGTTTCCCACCGTTATCAATAACCCAATTCATAATAAATATAACTTAATAATATTTACATGTAATAATTAAAATTAGTTCTACTATGAGGAGTTGATTGTGAATCCACCTACCTAAACTATATTGACGAATACAGAAAACAAGAGAAAAACACTCATGAAAACTCAGTTGATTCCCCATGAAATCACCTTACATCTTATCTCCTAAAAAAATACCAAATAATATCATATTTTGAATTCAATATAATATATTTACCTATAATGGATGTATATAAATTAATATCAGGAGATAAGAGAATTAGATCTATGTAGATATAAGAAAATGATTATGAAAGATCACATACCACAAGAATCAAGCTAGTAATCCCCAAGGGAAGCCATTTTATTACTTCCAGATCGAGGGGTGAAACTTCTTTCTCCCGAGGAGAAGAAAAATTCTAATTTGGGCTCACCAAGGGAAAAAACAAGGTTGTTCGGGAAAAAATGAGTGACATTATATTTTTTGAATCTAAAATTGACCCTACACATGGTAAGACTGTATAGTTAGAAAAATTGTGCACCAACCATGTGTTAGATAATACCTTAAGTAAACGATTTCATTTCCCCATAAAATGGTATTTATAACCATGCACCCACCATGCCAAATATGGTACATCTGAACTACTATTGAACATAGTTTCTCTTATGATGTATACATGGTTTAGAAAAAAAATTAATAGCTTGGGCACATCCCCTTTTGTCTCAAATAGTGTTTAAATGATCACCCAACTCTTTCATCCTTCACCCGTACTCTTTATAAACATAAAACCAAAAAGGGTTATATACTAGAAACATGTGGAACTATATTCTCCCAAACAATGGTCATTCCATCCCAAGAAATAAAATAACATGACTGGGCAAAAAGTGTTTCAGAAATTTCATTTTCATTTCCATATTACGTTCCCATGTAACATCCAGAATTTGACCTTGTTTCCATAAACCCTAAAATAGACCTATGATTTTTCATCATAATACATTATATTTCCTATCCCCAATTTGCACCATGATATGTACTAATGATGCTTCCAATTTGAGGTCAACCTTATCACAAATTATTACATGGTCAAGATCTGGTTGATACTTTTTTCAACAAAGTTACCTGAAACAAATTATGCACCGAACTAAACCATTATAGAAATTATAACCAATATTACACCTCTTATAATAATTCTGGTAACTCAAATTTTTCAATATATAGAGGGTATAACATTCCATTCTTCCCAAAAATAATATTTATACCCCTCAGAGTGATCCATAAGAACACATGATCACTAACCGAAAACAAAAAGTGATCTTTAGTGACATTCTACATATGTTTTCTAAAGGTCTTGAGATATATCCTTCCTATTTGAAATCAACTGAATCTTCAAAATTATTTTGTTGAAATGGATCGGCCCAACTAGTTATCTCTCACATTATTCCTCCCAACATTGTAGAGAACGACATGGATACCCATATAATGCTTCAAAAGGAGCCATATCTATTGGGCCCTGTTAAATGTTTTTTATATGATAATTCCACTAAGGTTATATGATCCTCCCATGAGCAACCAAAAATCATTTCACAAGTCCAAAACATGTATTCAAGTTTATGTATCATACTATTAGATTTCCCATCCATCTGAGGATGATACACCTTAATCATAGTCAACTGATTTCCAATGGATTTCTATAAGGAATTCCAGAAACAAGACATGAACCCCATATCTAGGTCTAAGATGATCAAAATTGGTTGTCCATGTCTCTTTAAAAATTCTTGAATATAATTTTGGGATACATCCTCCATTTTATGACTTTCACAAATCTGAAATAAATGGTTCGACATTGTGCACTGATCCACTATCACAAATGGAATCATGTTTCCAAACAATTCTTGGTAGAACTGTAACAATATATATATATATATATATTCTCCCCCATCACACAATAATTTGTAATGATAGAAACATAGATGTTGTTCTCTTATTCTCTTTCTTAACTTATTGAAATGTTAAAAAACTTGAAATGAACTCATCAAATTTTATTTTCATGTCGCTCCACCAAAACTGCTCCTTCAACACCTTATACATCTTATATATTCCTGTATGTACAACACATCATGAATGGTGGTAGGAATGAAGATATTTATATTAACATGCCATAGGTACAACCATCTGATCTATGAACTACAAAACCGAACTCCCATAATGTTTCCACTCCTCAATGGTCTACCCACCATGGAATTTTTAACTCATTACCAGTCATTCCGCATAAGATGTTTGTGCTTCATTGGAAATCATTACCAACTTAGGATCCACATATACAAAAAAGAAAACTGTAACACCACCTTGGTCTACCCATTCCACATGAATTTCGTCTATAACGAACAATAACTACCACTCATCTATTTCATCCATAACTAGTTGCGCATATGACATTTTTCTTAATGCATCGGCCACCAAACTACCTTTCCCATGTGTATACATTCTTTCCAAGTCAAACATATGGTGATAATCCATATATATCTTTTATATTAGATTAAAATAATGTTGTTGAAAAACATTTTTCATGCTATTTTTGTCCTTGAACAAAGTAAATTTCTCAACAAAGTGATAGTGCCTTCAAGTCTTCAAAACATGGATAACAACAAATAACCCATAATTTTGTGTTAGTTAATTTTTTTCAGGAAGTCTCAATGGGATTTAACCATATGAAACCAGATGATATCCATGCATGAGAACACATCCCAACCCAAATCCTAAACTAGCATAGTACACCACATATCATTTTCCAGATTCTAGAAAAATCGATATATGTGATGATGTAAGATGATCTTTTTTCTCTTGGAAAGAAATACAGAATTCCTCAGTCCATGGGAATGGAACATTATTCTTTTTCAAAGCTATCATCAATAATGATATTCATTATATGCCCTGCATAGATAATTGATAATAACAAGCTAGACAAAGAAAACATCATATCTAAAAGTCATTATTTAGGGGTGTCTAAGAGAAAATAGCCTCTATATTTTTTGGTTCCACTAAAAAATATTTTTTAGAAATTACATGCCCATGAAAGAATGCATTGTGTATCCAAAAATCACACTATGATAGTTTTTAATACCAATAATGGTCTGTCATGTTTCGCAACACTGTTGCCATGTGGTGCTCATTCTCAGCCTTTTTCCTTAAATACACCACAAGTATGTCATCCATAAACAACACAAAAAATACCAGATATCACTAAAATATATGACTCACCGATTCCATAACGAACCCTAGTGAATTTGTGAGACTGGAAGGCATTAGTAAATATTCATAGTGTCCATATCTCTTTATGAATGATTTTTTTTGGAATATCATCCTTCTAAACTCATAATTAATGATACCCTGAACACAATTCAATTTCTGAGAACCATTGGGCTCCCCTCATTTGATGAAATAGATCATCAATTCTTGGATGGGGATATCTATTAATTATCAAAACTTGGTTAAGATTTTGATTATCAATGCACAATCAAAGTGTTCCGTCTAGTTTATTTACGAACAAGATCAGTGTTGCCCCTAGAGATGTACTTATCTGAATGATAAATTTTATTTATAGCTCCCCAAATAGAAATTTCAGTTCCCTTATCTCTATTGGTGACATACTATAATCCAAAAGAGAAATTGTACTGGTCCCCAGAATTAGATCAATTGTAAAATCATATTCCCTTATAGGTGGTAACCCTAAGAAGTTCTTTGTAATGACATCTGAAAATTGATCCAAAAATATATGAAAACTGGAACCCTTGATCTCTTCTACCACTTCCAAAATCAATGTTTCCAATTGTTCAGAGATCGTGCTGACCACTATTTCCAACAAACCCGTTTCACATGTATTCAAACGCCTTTGTCCTCTAAAGAGATATTTGAAGTCATACATAGTTATGAAAATAATAGTTATTATATAGTAGACAATATGATCCTTGAATATTGTCAACCAATGTGTACCCTATATTACATCATAGACAGAAATGTAAAACACCCATAAGCCCCATTTTATCTCAACTCCATCAACTTTTATAGTACATGCTCAATACAGGAAGGCTCTAAATACTATTTCCCAAAGAGGAGTATGATGTTTTATCCTGGAGGGAATCATCTCAGTTTTTAAAAATTGAAAATAAACATCACAATATTAAATTAAGTAATGAGATGAACCATTACCAATTGGAACATTCATAAGGATGTAATTCAATTGAATGAAACATATCACTGTAGATGGCCCATCCGGAACATCTATAGTAATCTACTCAGCTCTATATAATTTCATGATCAATAAACTCAACTCGTTCATTCATTGCTGAGATTGACCTTGGAATAGAGTCATGGTGTTCTAAGCATCACTATGGATAGATTTTCACTACTGATGAGACTTATTTTGATATCCTCATCAGGTCGAAGAATATGATTCTTGTGACATCTGATAATTGTCTTGGGGACCTGAACTTTAAGCACTTTGAAACTAGCACTTAAAATTTCCCATGTTGTTGAAATTATGGAATTCCCCCAGTGGTGTTGTACACTATAATTTAATGTCGTCAAAATAACCACATTAAAAACATCCCACGTTGCTCTATGGTTGTTGAGGAAGGTTCACTGATCTAACCATCTGATTCTGAGTCTCGCTCCCTACTTGGAAGTTGGTGCTCCTCTTATTCTTCCCCCCATAATTA
The DNA here is from genome assembly GCA_963277665.1 of Viscum album. Classification (NCBI taxonomy): domain Eukaryota; kingdom Viridiplantae; phylum Streptophyta; class Magnoliopsida; order Santalales; family Viscaceae; genus Viscum; species Viscum album. The sequence goes on along the minus strand of OY728163.1, from coordinate 1,207,580,425 downwards.
CATTTCCCACAATTTCATATAGGTATCATCATACATACTCCTCCCAAAGATCATAAGATATCAAATTCAACCTCTTTCACTCTATTAACTATCTCTGTAAATTCCACAACACAGATCACAACAATATTTTTTTAATCTCATGCCTTATCCCTGATTCGAAGATACATGCCTTCAAAGATTCACTAGTCTCATTCTCTTATTTTATTTAACTAAATAAATTAAATTCGATCCATATAATGAAATAGAGATATTTTCTTACTTTAGTAAGAATAATTTCATCGTCCTCTAGGTCATGAATGTCTGAGGATATACTTTTTTGTTAAAAAATTCATCATAATACTCCCACTTAAGACTTGGATCTAGTTTTTTCTTTACTACCAAATCCTACCCCTTGCATATGAGATCCTCATGCAAAAAAGATAGCCATCTTGAATTTTAACTCTGTTGGTGTGCTAATGAAATCGAAGAAAAAATTAATCTTATTCAGTCACACAACCTCCTTTTTGGGGTTAGAATCACCATAGAAGATGTGTAAATCCTACATCATGAACAATATGGAATGATTCACATGCCTTGTATCATCCCTCCAGTTCCCAGTAACGATAGCTTGGAATTCTTGGATGATAATCCGAACTATCTCATGGTACACATGTGGATTAGGTTTAACAAAATTCACTATATCTTCTTCTAGTTGGTTTCTATGATTCTTTGATGATTTTCTTTTCTAAATAGGTAACAAACTCTATAAGTCTCACTCTCTATAAACATATAGATTTTCATTTCATATTATATCACATAAAATATCATACAATTTATTTCAAAAATAATCACATATATATTCAACCATTTTTTCAAAATGATGGTCCTTATTTTGAAAATTAAACTACTTTCAAAATTCATCAACCATTTACTTTTCGAAATCATTCATTTGAAATCAATTGCAAAAATTTCCAAAAATATCAACCTTTACACAAAATCATAAATCATTACTCAAAATGAAATATAAAATCCTAATGGAATATAATTCATCTATAATTCATGTATTGGTCATATAATTAGCTAAACCTATGATAATGATATTCCAAGATCCCATAATAGTATCCAAAAAACTTATTTACCAAACTCCCTGGTAACTTGATGTTCATAATTATAAAATTAAAAAAAAAAATTAATGCTCTGCATTTCAATTACTAACAACCATACTTATTTATATGATTATAACCCAATGAGTAGACAAGAAGGACCTTCAAAGCCAATACTAAGAAAAAAATGATAACAAATTCTTCCACAAGGGGTGTAAGAAGATGAAACAATGTATCTCGATGAAAATTTTGGGTAGAAAAAATTGATAAAATTTGAAATGAACAAATTATTCTCATTGGATTAATTATAAAATGAATCATTACTAGGCCTTAAGAAACATCCAAATACACTGAAGGTTGGTAATAAATTCATGATGGGCTTTAACTACATTTGAGGGATGATTTACCCTTTAAGAAAAAAACTGTCAACTCAATAATCCATAACCAAACAACTCATTATTTGATGCCTGAAAAAATGAATGACAACTGAACCATTCCGTTAATATCAAACCGTAATAATTTTTGAAAAAGTGGAAGACAAAGAAAATATCAATGTTAATAGCGGAGAATAACTAAAGACACAAAGAAGACTACAAGACTCCATGCGCCACAAGATCCAAGCTCCTACATCGCTAAACAGACCATGTATCATGAGGTGGTGCTATATACATGTGATACATTAACTTTTCCCATATACTGGAAGCTAGAATTTGAAAAATCATCAATGCTACTAACAATGGGTGAGTATAAAACACAATAGGTCTTCTATAATGACCTCTGTACTCATTCTTCTATGATTGAAAAGTTAGAAATATTTATAAAAAAAGATTATATAATTGAATTTCCCAAAATAGTTTATAACTAAATATAAACAAGTTCCAGAACCATTTATAACCAAATGTAACCAAGTCCTATTAAAACCAGTTTTCCAACAATTTGTATTCTTATAAAACAATAAGAAAAGGCATTAAAACAATTTCCTTGTGATTTTTTGGCATAACCATTCCATTATTTGTATTCACACATTAAACCATGAATTCTTCGTTATGATAGTTACATACTCATTATAGGTCACTCGTAGATCTACCTTGTGGTCACATGATAATTATATCCCATGTTTCATTACAGATTTATCATTGAGAACCAGGTCACATTCCAACCAAGCTTCATTAATATGATCTACGCACACCGATATTTTTCAAATAAACTTTTCAAAAAACAACTTTAAATCATTTCAATAGAAACATTATTTTAATGAAACACATTTAAACAATCCAAATACCATAATCCACTTCATTTCAAAAAACCATAGTTTTTATTAAAAATATTTTATTCAAATCCTGGCAACATAATTCTAGAAAAAAATCCCATTTTAAAAATCCCATTTTAAAACCATAAATAAATGAAGTTTTCAAGAACACCACCCTTAAAAATTTCAACAATCTTCAAAACCATCACTAAAAAGTGTTTATAACCATTTTATATAAACCAATTGAAAATAAATTTAATATATTATATCAATTTTAAAGCATTCCATTCAGTTATACTATGATGTGTCAAGAGTGAAACCACCTACCTCAATTGTTTTGATAAAAACCGAAAACGAACAAAGAATAATCAAGGAGACCATGTTGATTCTACATCGAAGCCCCACAGATCTATTCTTCTACAATAAAAAATAATAATATCATATTTTTAATTATCTATCTTAGATATATCCATATCATACGTACATCTAAGAATCCAAGATGAGTGGAAAAGTAATCCTATGTAGATATAAGAAACTGACTATGAACAATGATGAACAATCACATACCACAAGAATCCAGCTTGGAATCACCACTAGAAGAGTTTTTATTGCAACCAAATTTATTGTAGAACCTTATATGGCCTTAAGAGAAGACAAATCCATATTTAAGGCCACCAAGGAGTAAGAATGATAGAGGTATTTTCAAAACAAGTGAGATAATACTTCATGGATCTGGATTTGACTCTCTAAACGGTTAGAACACATGGTTTGACAAATTGTATGCCACCAATTCATTAACTACATCTGTATGGAGACCCTTTCAAGGACTCATCGCATAGTCTCTCTAAACATGTTCCTACTATTCTGAATCTACCAACTCAATGATACTATTATTCCTTGTTTCTCCTATGATTTTTTTCATAGTTTAGAAAACCCCTGCATAAGAAATTTTCCACCAAAAACATATCGAATGATCACATGACTCTCCCATCACTTACTCTAACACTTTATAAATATAAAAAACACAAACTAAGGGTTACATACCTGAAATTGGGGGTACACAACTACACTGTAATCAGGGGGTATAGTCTCTCCACAGACACCGTAGGACCTCACAACTACATTGAATCCTTGGTACACATGGATACTCACATAAGGTGATGTGTACATAGGTTTGACTACTCTTATTTATTATAATGGGATAAGATGTGAAAATTTGGTACAAATTAATTGTGCCATTTTTTTGAACTATTTCATGTTAGAAGTCACGAGACTATAAAAGTGTTAGAATTCAGTAATGATTTTTTCCTTACGAGTGGATGACCAATGTATGTGAAAATTCATAATTTTCATGGAATGAGTTTTGATGTTTTCAATTATACATGTTATAGACATACTAAATTCACTATTGGGAGAAACACATTAATTTTTTGAGTTTGTCACTGTTAAATATTTTAGGATTACCATTGTCCAGGTATGGAAAGGAGATAATGTCACATGAATCACTATTTTAACATGATGATTTACATTTCATGAATACTCCATGCCATATTTATGTTATTATGTGTATATCTTAAATATTTTTGTAGTGTTATGAATTTGAAATTTTAAATTTGACATATGTTTCTTGTAGTGACAAAATATTTTAAATAATTATCGTTTCTACATCAACCTAAATGATTTTTTCCAGAATATATATTGATTATTTAACGATAAAATAAAAAACATACTGTGTTTCATCCATAGAACATTCATCGTGTGAGATAAATAGTATGTGGGTTACAATTACATGGATTCAAATTTCTATTTAATGAGAGAGTGTGTTTCTCTCTAATCATGTAACGGTGATCCAGGTAAATGAATCATCGTAAAAGACTTATCATTCATAAATATAGTATCCTTTGAAACATATAAAATTAATGACTTTTTATATTGAGAATGATGGGAACATCAAACAAGAAACTAGTATGTATTTATATATTCATGTAAATTTAGAATAAATTATGTACTATTTATTTGTAAATTTAAATGTAAATTTGATCCATTATATATTTATTGAGAATAAAAATAAAAAAATGATTTCCAATCTAATATAAAAGTAAAAAAACATTATACTAGGACATAAAATTTGAAATAAATAACATTACCCTTACCTGTCCTATATATTGGGTAGTATAAAGATTCTATTTTGATTCATCATGGTTAGATAAATCACCAAATTAATTACTTAGGAGCATGAAGAGTGTTTTCTAAAATATCGTTATACAATTTGTTTTTATGACAAATAAATACCTTCATTAAATTAAAAATGTTTATCTCAATTGTTGTAGATTATTATTATATTATGCCATGTATCCATGAATTTATCTTATGATATGAATTAATTTTATTTTACATTATTTAAATAGTATATAATCTTTCTCTGAATCAGAATGTATCTTGTAATACATTATCTTATGGTGTTCGACTAGGTATCCCAAGATAGATACTCCAGTAAAAATTATAATATAAAATGACATTATCTTATAAAAAAATATTCGTAGTCATAAAAAGATGATGAATCTAAACGTTGAATCTCAATAAAACTTCTTATATTATACTGGGGAATTATCATACATTGAGCTAAAGTCATATTATCTTTCCAGTACATGTTTCTTTATTATAAAGAAGATATGTTTTGAGTAATATATCTTTCATTCTAGATGTTATGGAGATATACTGTTATAGAACATCAGGATTAATTTTTTAATATCTCAATTATTCAATCTATAACTTTAGATGACATAGTAAGGAGAATATCCTCCCATGGAATGTTTGGTCTTTACATAACTATACTGAATAGGATAATCCAGAGAACAAGAATATTTTGGTAGGATAAACAATTCCTAAATTTATAATGTTCATCTTTATATCAGTAATTGATTTTCTCATTAAAATAAATTTATAATCCTTAATAAAACATTATATCTTTCTAGAATTCTTCTTTAAATTGCATAGAAATGTATCAGTTTTCCTCAAGAAAAAGAGGTGTAAGAGACTAAAAGAGGAACAATGTTATTTGAATTATTTGGGAACCCCATAAAAGGAAAATAATTCAGTAATATAAATAATAAGGAAAGAATATTGTTTTTTTTCTTATTAGCTCCTTCATTATAAAAAAAGATCACCCTATGCTACATTAAATTTTATTTTATCTCCAATATAATCTTCATCTATGATTAGTTTTTTGTTTGCAATTGTGTGCTCTATACATTTTTCACAATTTTTCTACTTTATTATATTTTAACATAGTGTAAGAGTGTTATTAATACCATGTATATTTTTTGTAAATGGAGAGCATGATAGAAATATCATCGACCATTTTGTTATCATATAGCAACATACACTCAGCTGGGACCCCCAGATTAATTGGTAGTTATATTGAAAATCAACAAACCCATAGACAATAGTGTTGGTGGAGTGGATGTAGGGATTTATATTCCCCAAACCACTATAAATCATTGTGTTCAATTTTATTTCTGTATGATATTATATTTCCTTATCTTATAGTCTTAATGAAGTAATTGAACATGAAAATATTGAAGATAGTGGTCTAACATTCATGAAATCTTTTAAAAACAAAATTCACCACCTTTTGAGTTATTCATTATCTAATTATATGGGAAAATTATTGGTATGAGAGATTCTGACTCCTAGATTAAAAACTATCAATGTATGAAGACAAAATTACTATTTTAATGGTTTCCATGGAAGAAGACTGTGAATATGTGTCAATGTTTAGATCTACTTAGTTAAATTATACAAACAATGGTTATTGGATTTTTGTATGATAATGTATCTAAAATATCATGGTCTTAATGTCAACCCACTCATATTAACCCATATGAAATTTCATAGAAAAAAAATAAATTATAAGATGTTACATCTGAAGAAAATATGATTTGAACTCCAAGGTAAAGAATTATACTATATTTGGGTTAGAACAATATGTGTTTAATAGAATATATAAATGTCAAACACCACATGAAATGCGGAACACTATTTTTGTTTCATATGACATAATTGACAACCTAAAATCTCTTATATATTATACAACTGATATTATGTTTGATACATTCAAAAATGATTGATAAGAGAGAATTACTCAACAAATAGGATGGTTCCCTAAGATCATGAACAACATTGATGATCTTGGAATTCATATCATTGAGCATAAATATGAATTTAATTTCCTTATATTATTTAAATATATGTGGATTAGAATCTCAGATGATATCATACAATCCATAGATGTTATAAATATTAAGATAAAATATCTCATTAGGAATCTCATGATGTTTGAAAATCAAATGGAAGCAGAATGTGAATAAAAAAATATGATCAAAATGAGAAATGTTTCCTTGAACGTATCTACATCATATGAGAACTAAATGTGAAAAGGTGTATAAATTTCTAATTCATATGAGGAAGAATACCACTCATAAAAATATAAATCAAATGATAAGCATGATCAATTTTCACTAATGATAAAAATATTCCATAACAAAGAGATTATGGATTAAAAGATCCATAAATAAGAACAGAAAGTGTGGTGACAACTCTAAATAGGTACGATGATATGAGTGTAAATTATTTGGAGCAACTAAGCATGAATATCTAGATGATAATGATTATTAGATGATAGAAAATATATAATTGAATAATATTGGATATATGAAATCTAATAAATCTATGAATTCCACATGAAGTAATATTAATCATTATAGTGAATTAACATTATTATAAAATATATATTAACTACAAATCAAAAGGGTGATATATATTTCATGGAATATTAATAAGAGATACATTATTAGTAATCTTATGGGGAAGAATTAGAATAAAAAAATAAAAATAAATCCTATAAAAAATTATATGGTTATTGTATCAACATGGAAATCAAGTATTAACATATAAAAAATAAATATAATTCCACAAGAAATTCATATAATAAAATTTTTAGTTTTTTTTTAGGAAGAATATATGAAAAAATAGATTTTAGGAATAAAAATTTTATCGGAAGTATATAATACCTGAAATACTGAACATGTTAAGAAAATTAAATTCCTATACAAGGAGGTTAAAATTTTTAGAGATGCTTAAAGTTTCATTAAATAGGGTAAGATTATTGAAAAATATTCTTGGATGAAAGAAATATAGAAAATTAAAATTTGGAATTGGAATCTATGTTGAAAGGTCAAAATGATTATATTAAAATGTATCTTTGTTACTCCAAAAAAAACATCCCAAAATTACTTGTTTTCATTGGGGTGGAATGTGAAATTTTCAATAATTTTTTATTTGAAAAATCATAATATTTATGGAATCAAAAGTTTTTTTACATCTATTTTGTTTTCCAAATAATGGTGTAATTTTTAATACAAAATTGATGAATATCTGGATTCCAAAATATCTTAAAGCTAGCATTTGTAGACACAAAATAACATGGGTAGCATGTAATTAATTTTTTTTATTTATCAATGTAGGGAACAATATTTTATCAAAAAAATAATAAATTTTTTATGGATAGGGGTTTTCCAAGGAATAAGAGAGGATATTATTCCAACATCTATTATTTATCCCAATTATATAAAGGATAAGTCATGATTGGTTAAAATTGAAAATTAAATATATTCATTAGTAGACAAATTGGAAATTCATATTCTATTTTCATTATAAAATTATGTTCAATTAATTTCTTGATGCTCATCTTGATATGTATCTCTCAACTTTGGGTTTATGTATACAAAATGGATTTTTCTATCAATGCTTCTATAATTTTTATAGACAAAATATTGATTCTTAAATCACCTAGAAAAGACTGTGTTTACGTATTAGATCATGGATCTTTCTGTACATTGAATGTTAACTATTTAAATTCTGAAATAATTGAATTATGTATTTTTAATAAAAGGATTTGAAATTAATATGTTCATTCTTTGAAAAATTTGTTAAAAATTATGATTTCAAACATTCACACTCTCAACTTGGATAGAAAGAATCTATGTGATGCATACCAAATGGATAAGAACTAGAAATTATATTTTAATCTAATTAGATATATTTCTACTTTAATTCCACTTATGATTACCTTTATTGATCTATTCGAACCTACTATAACTGAATGTGTTTCTAGAAAATTTCATGTCTAGGCATTAGTTGATAATTTTTTAATATTTCCATGGGACTACTTTTTAATACTCAAAAATGAAAAATGATATATTTTTATTAACTTCATTAATTTTTCGAAAAATAAAATAGATATCAAAATAATTTACTTGAAATGTGATCATGGGGGTTAATTTTCGAATCAGAACATTCAGTCTTATTTCATTACGAAATTAATTAAACATACATTCTATGCCCCCATGAAACATAACAATATGGGGATATCAAAAGTAGGAATAAAATATTACATAAAATTTCTAGGAAAATGTATTTAACATACCCACTCATTATAGAAAATGTTATGAATCCAGTTTTTTTATCTGTAATTTATTAAAAATATGTCCTATCTTAAATAAAATACCATATGAGTTTTGGAATAATAGGAAAAAAAGATAGGATATTTTAACACATTTCAGTGTTGGTTTTATATCATGAACATGAAGGATAATAATGGAATGTTCGACCAAAATGATGATAATGATATATTCTTTGGTTATTCAACTTTGTTCAATGATTATAGAGTTTTCCATTAAATACCATTGATTTTTAATGATTATATTTTTATGAAATTTGATGAAAGTTCTCCTTATGGTCACAAATGATTCAAATTATTGATAAAATGATTCTTTAAAACATATGATACATAACCATATCTTTAATGAAAATAAGGATGATGATCTAGAAGTTGATTAAATTAAAAAAAAATCCAATAATAGTAGAGAACATAAAATTAGAATGTGTGATCTCCATGATAACTAGAAACCACAATGATTTTCCATTATAGAATATTATAGTAAACCTAGATAAAGATTAAGACCAAGAAGGAACATATGAAATCATGCTTAATTTTCTACCTTTCTATCCAATCTAGAACAATAATCTCTTGAAGAACCCCTGTCAGATGAAATTTTGTTCTTAGTAATGCAAGAAGAGAAAAATACTTTCAAAAGTAATAAAAATTTTGGATAACTAGTTGAAAGTCCCTCAAACTATCATTTTGATAGAAAAAATTGGTTTTATAGGGAAAATCATGAAAATCATATTTTAATAACTAGAAATAATGCTATATTAGCTTCAAGAAGATATAATAATGATTAACTAATAGTTTATGAATAATTAATTTATCCAATAGAAAATTTAGATGCTATTAAAACTATTTTATCATATTCATTATATATTAATCGAGAATTATATCAGATGGAAATTAAATATTCTTTTCAATTTTCTAATAGATGATGTTTATGTTGAACAACCTCGTAGTTTTCAAGATCCAAATTTTCAAAAATTATTTGTTTAAACTTACCAATTACCAATATGGGTATAAATAGTATATTCAGTCATGGAATGAATTTTTATGTAATTTACATATATCAAATGGTTTTATATTAGGAATCGTATATCATACATTATTTAATAAAACTAATTTATATTTTTTATATATATTTTTTCTATATTATATATATATATGATATTATTTTTGGATCAAGAATGAAAAGAATTTTTAATTAATTTTGAAACATATAAATTAATAATTTTAAATGAGTATATTGTGTGAAATAAATTTTTTTCAGGGACTTCTTGATTATCGAAAAATGGAAATATTTTAAATCAATTTAAATAAATACTTTCCTTACTTATAGTGTTTGGGATTTAATATATAAAGAACTTATCATAAATTATGATATCAAATGTAAATTGTGATTATGAGGAATCTAGAAAACATATTGATAAAATGATTTATAGAGGGATTTTTTGATGTTTTTACATGTTACATCAAGTAGACCAGATATTATGTTTCTAGTTTGTATTTGTCCATGATTTCAATTTAATCCAAAAAGAATCACATTTAAATTATGTAAAGGTAATTTTAAGATATCTAAATAAGACTATATATCTTTATCTTATATTTATATAAAACATATGATTAAATATTATTTCATACTCAAATTCTTATTTTTATGGATATTCAATAGATTGGAAAATAACATTAGAAACCTATCATTTTCTATCTAAATTCGTAGTGTACATGTTATGGAAGAAGTATGATTTTTTCCCAATCATATACTAAATATAAATACATTAACACATCATGTTGATGTACATAGGTTTTTGTGGATGAAACTCACATAAATAGATTTCTGATTTTATTTTAATAGTTCCAATTAGTTGTGATAACAAGAGAGCTATCAAAATCTCCCTAAACCCAATAAACCATTAAAAAGTGATTCACATTGATTTATGAAATCATTTAACTAGGATATTGTATACATAAAATTGTTATCTATTTACATTTTTTTATATAAAAAATATTTCGAGCCATTTTTACCAGTCCTTTTCAAATAGGATGATTTGATTTTACTATGTCATAATTTGGTATGTTTAATATTTTTAAATAATACTTTATAACTAATTTTTTAAATTAAATGTAAATGTGTAATTTTATTTGTTTATATTAATTTTGTTTTGAGTACTAGTAATATCCAGTCAGTAAAATGACCTACTATCAGTAATAATTACCTTGTACATCACAACACGACACCAAGACTATCGCAAAAAATATTATGTATCAATAAAACTCCTAAAATTGATAACAAACTCATTGAACCATATTTCTATTTTCTAAAATAGTTGGTACCCTAGTCATATGACCTTAAAACCATAATAACCTCTACAAATAGAAAAAACAACTATTGGGGCTTCAGCTATTATGATGAAATAACAAACTATCTCATGGTAAGTGTAATGTGAAAAGGATTTTGATTTTAAATAGAGAGAAAATAAATATATGCTGATGAATAATTCCTATAAAAAATTTATTTTGTATATTTATTTTATGATTAAAAAACCATGTATGTATTTATTAAGGATGATCAAGTGTTTTATGTGGCAGTAATCTATCATTTTGATGACAATGAAGGCCTGATTATTACAATTGTTAGCTAGAAATATCTGTTGATAACTGCAGTCATGATAGCAAAAGCCCCTGATGTTATCGATCAATTTTATTCATTCCACATCACCTATTTATCAACCATATATAGAGTCAACACTCTTGAAATCATGAGGCCACTATTTGGAACCTCTTTGGTTGAGAACAAATAATTGAACCATTTAGATACTTTAAGAAATGTTTAGACCAAACTCATATATGTGGGAATCGATCAACAAAACAGTGAGTTAAAAAATGATATTTTACCATATATTACCCATATTTATTTAATTATGTTAAAATATTATATGAATCAGGAATAAAATATTCAATAATATATGTGGCATGTCAAAACAACTCGCCAGACTTTTAACCATTTAGATAGATCTTAACACTAATTTTTTAGAGAGTCAGAGTTCATTGGATGATTTCAATACAACTACTTATCAGAGTTTGTAGAAAATAAATTCTAGTTTAATAAGGAAATTTGGTTTTCATTGGGACTTTTCACCAGTAAAAATTGGGTCCCTTCTCCATGATTGTTGTAGCAGAGCCTGATTCGACTCTGAGGGAATCATCTTGTTTGAATTAGAGACTAGTGATAGTATAATAATCTTCTCATAGTACTAAGATTTGAAAAATTATATAGGATTATGAAACTCATAACCAAATTCATATATGGGTTGGTATTGGCATTCAAATATTCTAATTAACTGATTATCAAGAGAGCACCACTCCAACCCCTGCATCTATGCCTATTGAAGATTAAAATTAAAGGATAATCACAACTATCATGTGTGTCTTTTTAGTTAGTCAACATAAGTTAGTTTTTATAGGTCCATGTTTGTCTAAATTTCTAATTGATTATCATTATCAACAGTTGGTAAGAATTACATAAATGATAATTTGATGGATATATTGTCCAGAATCACTCCTTGTGGGTGAAGTACGTGGTGTTGGTGAAAATCAATAGCATTAATAATAATGTGATGATGTTCATCAAATGATATATACCACTATTTTCATGACACTGAAAATAAAGAAATACTAAAATTTGATAAAAGTATTTCTGATAAATATAAACCAAGAAATTTCATGTTGTTTCTTGAAGTTGAATATCTACAAGTTCAATTCGTTGTATCTAATTGAGAAGTAAAATGTCTTAATGATCAGATGGTGTCAAAATTTGATATTATGTAATTGAAACTATTGATTCAATATTTCATAGAATAGTGGTAATAATCCCTCTACATGAACTTTAAAACATTCTTATGTGTAGATGAATGTACTAGATTTGACCCCAGTTGTCGATTTGGATTCTAGAGTTTTTGAGTAACTACAATGCAAACTCATATCAAATTAAAGTTTTCAAGACCATAAGAGAACTATTATAAATGAATGTAAATGGATATTGGGTCCACTAATAGGAATTTATTAATCAGTTCATTGATAAACAAAGTATTTTCTATCAATTATTTAAAAAAGATACCAAAAGTGAAAGGAAATTCTTCTCAAATGAAGAAAGATTTAAGAATCATTATAATGGGACTACCAGAAATAATGGTTCATGAGAAGATAATTATTTGTTATAGAAAGGAATGTTCAATATTTGTATCTATTAATAGTTTATAGATTAAAACTAGTCTACATAGTTGATTATGAGGTAGCAGATAATTCTTTTACAAAATCATTATACATGAATTTTCCCTAAAATTTAGAAGAATTTGCTTCTATAATTGGTATGAATATGAATTAATGATGGGTGTTGAAATGATTGATATGAATATTTTTAAAATTGTTAAACATACTAAACATCATTGGGAAATTTTACCAATGTGTGTTCAATGGGATTACAAGTCTTCTCGGCTGTTGAATAAAATTTATGATAAAAATAATTGATTCATGTGTAGATCAAATTTTCAAATACATAAAGAAGACAATATACACCAAAAATTATTAACAATCAGTTATCATCCTCTTTATTTGTTCAAGAAATATTTTATTTATCTAGGTTTCATCAAAAAGAAATTCTATGGTCTCCTAAATTTGAATCCTTATCTGTACTTGAACCATTTACTAAATTAACCTTTTCCCATGCAAGTAAATATGACATGATGAGGGAAAATAAATATTATATCATAATCTATTCCACATTGGTATGGTTTAATCATTATGATTGATATGGTCATAGATTATCCCTATAATTTTTGGGTGATGTTTTTTGGGGAAATAGTTGGTTCCACTGTGCCTTCATCCTAATTACCCCACGATCATCCCCTATTCCTCAAGAAGCCACCTCAAAAAATTTATATTATAACAATCTGTTGATACAGTCCATTTTACATTCATGGAATGGTTTTCCAATGATTTTTATTTCTAAAAAAAATCAATCATGCTACATTGTTATGGAATTCATCCATTTGAATCTATTTACATTAACAACTCATTTGAATGATGGAAATGGATTATTTTCTTAAAATTTTTAAATTTTCCATTATCCTGATCATAATGAACTTCCTTTGAATATTTTTTTATGATTTCATTTCAATATATTTCTCCATAATTTCATTATTCTATACTAATTTAATTATTTATTATGAATTATATTTAATTATTAATAATGATTACCAGTAATAGAAGTATCTTATAAATACTATATGTTTGAAATATGAACTCTATTCCTTATACTACTTCATATTTATATCAAATATATGGGGAGAAGAAAGGGAAATTACAAAATCTATTATTTATCATTCTTTAAAAAGAGAATAAATAAAGGAAATTTTTAGTGAGATGGATGGAAAATGAGAAATAGAAAAGAATCATTCCTAATTTGGATATTTTATGATTTAGTGTATGTAATTTTTGTTTATCCATTTTCTAGGTTTTGGGCTTTTAAAAAATGTGGTGGGGGTGCTGGAATGATTAAGGTGCTCCATTATATATATGTATTATTTGTTTTCATTACATGAAAAGGAATAATTTTTTTTCTAATAATTTTATCTCAAGTGTTATAGATTATGTTTAAAAGATGATGTATTTAAATGTATTAATATTATGATATGAAATAATTTTCACTTTGGATAATTGAATAATTTATTCAGTTTCTTAGAATTATAATTTATCACATAAGATTGTATCTTATGATGTTCAACTAATTCTCTTACGTAAAAATCTATTGTTTAATTGAGATTAAAAGATAACGTTATCTTCTGAACTGAATATTCATTTCCAAAGGTTGTCAACGAAACTAAAGGTTACATCCCATTAACACTTCTTATAATAAAATATAGATTTATCTTATGTTGAGATAAAGTCATTTTATCTTATAAATAGATAAAACTTTCTCATTTAAGTCTTGTCTTATGAGGACATGTTTTTTCAATTGATGTATTATGAAGATATAGTATTGTATAATGTCATGATGTCATTTATAATATCTCAATATGTCGGCTCATTACTTTATCTAACATTAAAAAATGATTATTTATTTAAGGAATGATTATTCTGCCAAAGACATTCTTGAAGAGGGAAATTCTGAGAATGAGATGATTTCGACTGAAAATGAAATTCAAATATTTGGACTGTTTTTCATGATATCCTTAATAGTCAATCTCATCAAGATCAATATACAGTCCTTTCTCGGACATTAGATTTATATTATGATCATGATTAAAAATAATATAAAAATATCAATGAGCCTTGACAATAGAAGAGGAGGAAAGGAGGAAGATAGAAATAATAATATTTGATTCCATTCAGAACACCAAAAAGAAAAACATTTTACAAATATACATAGTTAAGAATTAAAATCATTCATTTTATACTTATTAGTTATATAAATTTCACAAAATATTATCTTGAGAAAATACGACTCCTCTCATTTTCTCGGGATGGATCATTATCTACTATCAATTTCTTTTTGTAACTGTCTAATGAAAACATTTTTCACAATGATTATATTTACAATATTTTGTTTTAACATAGTGTAAGAGTGTTCCTAAGACTATGGATAGGTATTGTTAAGGGAATTCGTAGTTGAATCATCATTTACCATTGTACTATATTAAACCTTTATATAATCTACTAGGATTCCACTGTAAAAGGGGTGTTATAGTGAAGAAACCCATACATGTGAAGATGAGTGCTAGTGGAGTGGTCTAGGGGTTTTTTATTCCAAGAGCCAATATATATATTTTTTTAATTTACGTTCCATGTACTGTATAGTGGTTTAAAGGTTGTTTTTATTTTAATTCATCAATGTTGTAAACATCATCTAGACAAGGACATTGGATCATATAGAGTGGTATAATTCAAAAATCTAATGTCTTGTACCTTTACAAATGATGTATTTTTTAATTTTAATCAATTTTTAATCTATTGTTTGGGGTATTCATGGAATTAGTTTATTTATGTGACTATTAAGTCCTTAGTTTGAGTTCTAGTTAGTTGTGGCGTCAACAATGTCAATGTAGTGGTACCTAACCTGCTAGTAGTTCCACCTGTGGCACTTTCAATTGTCACTAACATGAGTGTCAGTCCACAGCTTGGAGATGGTTTCCTAAGGATTATGTATACACTATTGGGAGCTTAAAAACATTCACCTAAAATAGAAGATCTTTCTAGAGAATTTATTTAGTTACATTTAACCACATTTTTTGGGGATGGTGCGCCACATGCTATTATGACTTGACAAAAGTCCCTACATTCTATCGTTGATCATCTGTAGATTCTTGGAGAAACAAGTTTCATAATTTCCACTAAAATTATTCGAGTTTCATCTAAGATATAATGGTATATTTTTACTCATATATACCATTAATTGAAAATTGTTTTTAAAGATTTCCAGGAATCCTTCAATAAGTATTTCATCATAGAGACACTAAGGGATGTCCAATACAAGGATTTTACACCCCTAGAGAATGGATTCTTATATGTTATGTATTATTTAATTATCATTTCTATGATTCATTTTTTCCCCATCATTCACTATAGATGTGATATAAAGAGTGATCTACTCTTTGGATGTTCTCAGTTATGTCATTTGGGATCCTAAAAATGTTTTTTATTTGACTATGGTCATGAGAATTGTAAATCAATATCTAATCTAAGACCACAATTTAATGTAATCTAAAATTATGTGGAACTTTTGATTAGTAAAATGGAATAGAAATAGTTCTTCCCATTGTAGCAACTGATGTCTAAGGTAATATCAGTAGATTAGTAGAAGCCAAATCATCCACACTAGTACTTAATTTATTTTCCATATGTGTGGATAGTATAGTCATGTAAATCCTCCATGTAATTGAACCCAATATGAGTACTAATACATGGGTATAATGGGGTATCTTTATTAGTTTTTTTATAAATTTCAATATTACAATTTTAATAGGAACATCAGTAGATGTGCTTTATGTATTAGGATTAGTATCCCCTTGTCATGAGGGAAGTTTAACTACCACATTCTGTACGTGTCATTGAGGTTGATTTGATTGAAGAGGATAGAAATGGGATACAAAATGATAGATGAGCGATCCTTCAATAAGAAGTGAGGTTTTTGATTAGGTATTTATATAAGTCTATATATTTTCTCTATAGCCTATATCTTAGGATCAGGGTAGCGGGATACATTATATATAAGGTATGCTCTTGGTAGCATCTAAATTAGTTTATTCCTAGTTTGAAATAGGTTCTTCACAATATATTATCTATGTGACTATATTTCAAATCCATTGTACTAGGATTCATTACTTCTTTTGTTTAATGAAACTTGATAATACTTTTTTTTATTGAAATTGATATTTTTTTATCATGAAATGAGTTCACCAGTGATGTTTGGAATTGTTATTTCATTTGAGATTACTTCATCCCATAGATGATGGGATTATATATAATTATCAGGATGGAATGGTTGGTTTATTATCATTAATATGTGTATTTTTATCACCAATGGTTGTTTTTCACATCAATAGAGTAGTTGATGTTATATCCACAACGGTGAATGGGATGATTGAGCATGTTGACCTGGACCTGAACATCAAGGGTTGGGAATTGGGTATATACTTATAACTATACTTTATATAAATGATCATGGAAGGTTTTAGCGGTATTTTACTCCTCTAATAGATCATTTCATGTTATTATTCCCTAATGTGCGTTCTGGGATACACGCTATGCGATCAATGGAGTATTCCATCGAGTTAGTTCTAATACCAATATTAGTATACATTCCTCATTATATTAGATCATATTGAATCTAGATGACTTGGAAGCTATGGTATTTATATGATTGATTATATATCCTTTATGTTAATCCATTCTTTTCTCCAAGAGGGTATAGAGGACCCTTAGAATTTTCATATATATTCCTCAGCTGAAATAGTTTACAGTTAAGAACTAGTATACACTACCTCATATAAAAGAACTCTATGTGCTGCTCTATGGAGAATGGGTTTTTATTAAATATCTATTTGGGGTAAAGATATCATTAGGCATGAGTTATGTCGTATAATATACTTCATATGGTATTTTGAATTAAATATATCCTTTATGTGAATCTTGTTATGATGTTTAGCTTGATGAATGCACCCACCGTTTTAATGGATCTGGTGAATTGGGTTCTTGACCTATATCTTGATTTAATTATGGAATTATTTTTGGATTACTTATTTATGTACTCAATCATTTGACTAAAATATGTTAAACAACTTGATATCACTACGAATAAACAATGAGTGCACTATCCTTCTTCCATGCTCCACACATTCTAATTCTGGATCTACAATGGGCACTTCCTTGGTCACATTATATTTGATAAAGGAAGGATAATTGAACTTGGAAATATTAGAATAATTATTTCCATAGAGAATCAAACAAAATTGGTTAATGTATGTTTTTTAAGGATGGATAGAAATTATAGGAGCTTCACTCAGGACTTTTCACACCAACCAGCACCAGTTACAATTTTTACCATGAATATAATGAAATTCATATGGTCTAAATCATGAAATATGAATTTTAAATAGTTTAAAGGGATATTTAATTCATCACCAATATAGATTCTTCTAGAGTATATAAGAATCTAGGAAATTAATTGTGATTTATTTGGTATTTTGGTGGGCTTGATTCAAATGTAGGAGGATTGAGTTAGGTCATATAGGTCTCATCAATTGAGATGACATGGGAGGAATTTCCCTATCCAAGATCTGGAGTTAGTAGCTGTATTTCAAAACATTAATTATTTGATGAACAATTTTCGTATTCAATGGTTTTTGGTGTTTACTAACCAAAAATGACATCAATTACAAATTATCATATCATGACATAAATGTAAGACATCAAAGGTAGGTTGAAAGCCTACATTCCTATAAAATTTTCATGTTATATTCCTTAGTAGAAAATTGTTGTGGAGGATGGTCCAAGACAGATTACCTAGACACATGAAATTTAGGAGGCCAGTAGAGGGTGGAAATTGAATATCACATTATCAGAGATGGACTTATAAGTCCTAGAGAATCATGGAAAAACTATCCTTATATCCATTCCAAGGACCACTTCAATTTTTTTAAAGTTAATATCAATAAACATTCAAATATTGATGGATTATTCAATTGGTTTAGTTTTTTAGGAAATTACCTTCCACCATGATGGAAATTTTATGAGGATTGGATATTTTTTATTAAATGACATGTCTAGGTTTCCTGACAACCATTTGTGTAATTAATGAGGAAATATCATGCTTCAATTTGGGTTATACATCTGAGGAATACAAGGTTATATGGGAACATACTCGGCTTGTTTTGGTGGTTAGTAAAGAAAAAATATATGGTAGGTTTTATTACTCAGTTTATTATTTATAATTTGGTGAATTAATGTCAGTAGAGACCAAATGGAAATTTTTAGTCATTTTACATTCTAGAGTAGAAATGGGATGATGTCACCAAGGACATCATTAACATATTTTTGATATCACCTATATGTAGTGATGTCGAATGGGTGAGTATCAATAGACTAATGAAGGCCTATCAATGTTTACTAATACATGAGACAGTTTTACTTTATGAAATGGGTATTCTTTATATCTATTAGATTTTCAAACATCATGATTCCCCAAATACTATGATTGTAGTTAAAGATAGTTGATTTAAGTGGTAGTTTATTGTAACGGCCCAGAACTCTCCGGCCCATTCCTTTATCAAAAAGAGTGTCATGAAGTGTTCTAGAGGGTAAAATGGACTTTTCCCACACTTTTCAGAATTTTAAAACTACACGCATTGTAGTATGAGTACTCATCGTGTACACCCTCACCAGGTATACTCCATGTTGAAGGCAATGTCCTTGTCGTGTGAAAAAAATGGGTACACGCCATGTACCCAATACTACATGTCGTCTAGTCCCTCCCCGCATACGTGTTACCCTCAAACCGTGTGTTGATCAGTCAATGAACGTGTGTCTTGTTGGAGTTGTGTCCTTTCTATGTGAAATAAACGGGTACACGCCATGTATCCCATAATACACACCATGTGGTCCCTCCCCACGTACGCGTTACCTTTAAACCATGTGTTGACCATTCAACGGTCGTGTGCCGCATTGAAGGCCGTGTTGGAAGCCACATGGTGACTGTGTGAAATGGTTGAGTACATGCTGTGTATTATAAAGTACAAGTCGTGTACTTTTGTTTTTCTCGCATATAAAAGGAGGGATCCTCTCCTCCTTTTCAACTCACTCCTCTCCTCCCCATTCCCTCGGGCAGATCTCTCCCAAGAGACTTGAAGGCTCCTTACATCCATAACATCTTCATTTGAGCTCCGATTTATGATCTGTCAGTGGACACTAGATCATAATGACGAGGAAGAACTTCTGAGCTTGGATTTGTTTCTTTCCTATCGGCCTTTCTTTCCCATCTTCCACCCGACAATATTTTACGGTTTTTTCTAGGAGTGACGGACGCCAATGGATGTCTTCTAAAAGTTGATCTGGGGGATCGTTGTGATCAGAAGCTGTTGATGTAGGGGTCTTACCTTCGTCTATCTAAATTTTGCATCATGTGTGGTGGGTTTCCTCTTATTTACATGAAACACATTTGAACCGGTTTAATAAAGATAATAACTGGATTATATAACGGGGATGGGAAGTTTGTGAATGCAGTTACATTATTTTTATATCCTGTGATATTATGTTGTGAAATGAATAGGCTTATGCCTACTTAAAATCACGGTTGTTGGGGGCCTTTGATTGCGCAATTAAATGTTATCCTATCTTTCTAGACCGTTTATGGATGGAAACGTTGTGGAATTTGGAAATTGGTTAATCACATAATGTTGGTTGATTAATGAAAATATGGAACCCTTTTTTGATCACCCCGGTTGAACAAAACTGAAATAATATACACGTGGGTGCTCTTTTGCGGTGAATTTATGTGAAGGGGGTGATTTTTGGGTAGGTGTGGATCGGGTGAGCAGTGGGGATGCGGTTGGCTTGGTTGTGGGTTGGTGTGAATGCTACGTTGGTGATGGGCAGCAGGACTACGATTAACAGTATCAAGGGGTGATGATGTATGGTGTGGTTGTGGTTATGTTGGTTGGCAGCGGGGCTGAAGGGTTGGGTTTGAATGTGAACGAACTATGGGTTGTGAATAATAAATAAAATGTGGAAGAGTTAATGAATGGGGGGGCTTGGTAATGGAACTGAAATAAAGATTAATGGGGTTGGTTGGTCCATAAGAATGGACTTGTTGTGTTGCTTGTGTTTTCCTAACTTGATTTGTGGATGGCAAGGATATGTTTCATGAACGATTGGTATGGTTGGTCGCGGTTGATTGCCTAGTAGTTAAGGAACTAACAAACTGATTCTATTGAAACATGAAAACCTAAATGGGGTTGGGGATGTTTGTTATATGCATGCCTCGAAATAGCAGTGCCGATGCACGTGCCTAGTTAACTTTTTAGAAGTCATAGGTTGGGATGAGTGATTGGTATATATATATATCTGTATCTTTTTGTTTTTTCGCACCCCACCCATTTTGAGTACTTACTACCGAAGACTCCCATTTCACTGGAGAGGGTGTTTTCCCCATAGTTACTACCTCCCTCATGCTCCTTCTTCCATAGGTTGTGATGGATTGAGACAACCTTACACCAAAGACTCTTCGGGTAGGTTTCAATTGGGCTGGTTTTACCCCAAGACTCTTCGGGCAGGTTTTACTGTTTCCAAAGATTCTTCGGGATGAGGCCCAGGTGTGTGAGGGCGGGATCTATGGTTGGGTGGCCCAGGTGTGTGCAGGATGGAAATGTGTATGTGGGGCCCAGGTGTTTGCGGGAGGGATGTGTGGTTGTGAGGGCAAGGTGTGTACGGGCAGTATCTCTGGTTCTTGAGGCCCAGGTGTATCCGGGCGGGAAGCATGTGGTAGCTTCAGGACGTTTACCATTAGGAAGAGCAGCTAACTAATGGGAAATGGTTCTGGGTACCCAATACTCTTGTTCTTATATACTACTACTACATGTTGTTTTGTGTTTTGGTGAGTGTGGCTGGTGAGGTTGGGTGGATAGAATTCCTTGATAGGTTTTGGTTTCTAATGTTGTTCCCACGGGATATTAGGATGCCTCCCCACTTGTGCACGAGAGATTTAGGTTTCCCTACTGAGTATACTTGTATGCTCACCATACGTTTACATTCAGGTTTCCAGGAGGACTACCAGGGCCGTGCGGGACCCTACTAGTCGGGACAGTTGGAGTTGTTGTAGTTTGATGTACTATTGTTTCTTTTGGTATTGTATTTTTTAAGATTTCTTGTACTTGTAACTTCTTTTAGAACTATTTAAACATTCATGTGGGATTGTTTTCAGTTTATTTCTATACACTTGTTCTTTTCCTTTTTGGTGGTTGACTTGTCCTATCTCCTGATCTTAAATAATAAAAAGAGTAATGCCTCCCATATTTGTGAAAAATGGTACCCTTGGTGCTAGTCGCCACTCCGGGTCCTACTAGTGAAGGGACTCAAGGGGGAATTATCTCCCTTTCACCATTGCCAGCCCAGGAGGGGAATCTTTGGTGGGAGGGGGTCGTGAAAGAATGTTATCTGAGGTGATGTTTGAGAGATAGGATGGAGTTTGAAGTTATACATAGTGAGGATTGCATGGAATGGTAGGGCAACAATGTTGGTTGATCTTGGTGCATGACATTGGCCATGGAAGATCGGCCAGGACACAGGATTTTAGGGCCCCCCATGATCCGATGCAAGGACTATGAGCCTAACGAATGTCCAAGTGAGAGTACATTGATTGCAGGGTCGAGACCCTATGGAAGGTACATGCATCGTCATGATTGTTTTTTTACTTGATTTGGGTGTTCTGGGAAATAAATTGAACAAAATTATAAAATAAAACCTTGATAAATTCCTTACTACTTGGGCTTAGGCAATCCTTTTTTACTGTAACAAAATGGCACCTGGATGTCGTCCCCAGGTGACTTAGACGGTCGATGCCCAGCAGATTCAAGTGGTCGATCAGTTGAGGATTGGCCGATTGGAGGAAGATAGCCAGTGGCAGAAGACTCTCCGTTATTTCAAGCGGCAAAACCTCAAGAAGTACGAGGGTATTACCTCAGATACGGAGAAGTAGGGGTGGCATGAGGATCTAGGGATCACTTTTACCTTTATCTGTGCTTCGAGGGAGTACTAGGTTCCCCTAGCAGTTAGTCAGCTGAGAGGTGTGGCGCAACTGTGGTGGACGCTCTACCTCAGAGAGAGGATAGAGGTAGAGGTTCTGTGGGCTGACATTGAGAAGGAATTCTGAGAGGAATACCTTTATTCCATGATCAAGGTGGAGAAGAAGTAGTAGCTACTATCCCTCCAGTAGGGAAGTATTTCAGTACGAGATTTAGGGATCACGTTCAATGATCTCCTATGCTTTGCTACAGATCTTTTTCCAGATGAGAGTCTCAGGAGAGACGTGTGGAGGAGGCTCTTCGTCCTTTGCTCCAGTATGCTGTCACCCCCTTCACCCTTCTGACGTACTTGGCAGTATAGAATAAGGTAGATGTTATAGAGAGGAATCACTCACAGGGAGGTGCACCACATGAGGGGATTCAACTAGGTTCATCGAAGGGGAAGGCAGTCAGCAGCAGGTCTCCTGCGACGGGACCTTCCAGGTTCAGGCCACTAGGGAGCAGGCCCCAGCAGTTCCAATTGATATCATCAAGTCCTCGTCCCTTTTTCACGAACCCCGAACCGAATTGTTTTTCTTGTGGAGGTGTCAGGCACATTCAGAGTCAGTTCTCGACCGATGCTCAGTATTATGGAGGTGGGAAGGTTCAGCACCCACCTCACCTGCACCAGTTGCTGGTGAGGCCATTCCTATAGTAGCAGGACCATGATCCTCCGAGGGCAGACATTGCGGGAGGAGGCCGACCTCAGGGTGCTCTTCAGGGACCTTGACCAGGGCGTGGTCAGGGAGGTGGACGACATCATAGAGGAAGATGATCTAGGCATGGATTGTTGCACGCAGTAGAGATGGCAGCTCCAGCAGGATCACAGTTGGTGCAAGGTACGATTTGTTTGTTCAGCACTCTCGTTTCTACTTTGTTCGATTCAGGAGATTCCCACTCCTTTGTCTCACCAGATCAATCCCATTCTTTGGGTCTAGATGTAGAGAGACATTCCATACCCCTGGTGCTGAGTACACCAGTTGGACGCCAGACCAGCGTATCGTGTGTTTGTCGGGGATGTGGGCTGAAATTGGGATCACATTAATCTAGTGGGGATCTTCTTTTGCTACAGATGCACCCATACGATGTCATCCTAGGCATCGACTAGTTTTTTTCTGTTAGATCCATTATCGACTACTTCTGAAGAAGAGTCATGTTCTCCGACGTGGATGGAAAACATGTATCTTTTGTTGGTGAGAGGAGCTATCAAGTGAAAAGCCAACATGTGAAGCCTCTCCTTTCATTGTTAGCAAGTTTATCAATGGTTTCATCTGATGCAGAGATGATGAATGTCCGAGAAGTTTTTGTGGAATTCCATGATATTTTTCCCGAGGAGGTTGTGACTCTACCCCCACCCCCCCCCCCCCCCCCCCGACGTGATGTTGAGTTAGGGATAGACTTACATCCCGGTGCTTGTCCGATTTTGATGGCCCCTTATCGGATGGAACCTTCTGTGTTGCAAGAGTTGCAGATTCTGATTGACGATCTGATGGAGAAGGGTTTTGTTCGACCCCTTGTGTCGCCATGGGGTGCTCCCGTTTTGTTCGTGAAGAAGGCAGATGGTGGTATTAGGTTATGCATAGACTACAAAGCCTGAATCAGGTAATGGTCAAGAACTGTTAACCCCCTCCAAGGATATATTATCTCTTCGACCAGCTGAGGGGAGCAGGATGGTTTTCTAAGATTTATCTATGACCCGAATATCATCAGTAGAGGGTGAAGGACAGTGACATCTCAAGGATAGCTTTCAGGTGCATGTATGGGAACATCGTGTCTGTAGTGATGTCGTTTCGAGTTACGAATGCACCAGTTGTGTTCATGGGACTTATGAACATTTCCTTCGGACATTTTCTAGTCTGGTTTGACTTTTTTTTTATCGATGACATCGTGATCTACTCATGATCGGAAGAGGAGAACGTTGAGCATCTCATGGTAGTCTTAGAATTCCTTCGACACCACCATCTTTATGGGAAATTGTCGAAGTGTATGTTCTTGACACAAGAAGTACACTTCCATGGTCACGTAGTGTCTCAGCATGGAGTGTCAGTGGACCTATCAAAGGTGGAGGCAGTTGTTTCTTGGGCAGCACCCAAGAGCGTGGCAGATGTTCGTAGTTTCCTGGGGTTAGAAGGTTACTATCATAGGTTAATTTCAGACGTCTCTCGAGTTACTGCTCCATTGGAAGCTTTGAATAGAAAGAACATGTCTTCCTATGGAGAGAGTAGTTCTAGAAGGCTTTCGAATACCAGAATGAGAAGTTGGTTAGTGCTCCCGTACTCAGGTTTCCAGAGGAAGGGTTGTTGTATGTGGTGTTTTTTGATGCTTCTAGCATTGGTTTGGGGTGCATACTAATGATGAAAAAGGATGTGATCTATTATGGTTCTAGGCAGTTGTACCCTCATGAGCGTAACTATGCCACCCATGACCTAGAGCTTGCAGCAGGAGTGTTCGCACTGAATTTGTGGAGACATTACCTCTTTGGGGAGCACTTTGTGGTCTTCTCAGATCACAAGAGCTTATGTTATATCTTCTCCCAACGTAACCTGAACTTGCTGCAGCGGATATGGGTCGAGTTTCTTCATGAATATGACTTTGAGATATCCTACAATGAAGGTACGAGAAATGTTGTGGCTGATTCCCTGAGTAGGAGGTCGCATAAGGAAGTGGTTTGGGAATCCACTAATGCTTGGAAAGTGATGGGAGAGTTAGCCGCCTTTCACATGGATGCAATGGTTGAAGGTGTTAGAGGCTATTTGTTTCAGATGATGGGGAAGTCCTCCTTGTTGCAGTAGGTCGAAAAGTTGCAATGGGGGGACTCCAAGGTGGATGTAATGCGAGATCATGTCGATCAGGGAAATGCTCCAAAAGAATGGTCAGAGGACAGCCAACATCAGATTCTTTTCCATGGAAGGTTGTCTGTTCCTGAGGCGATGCGTGAGGGAGTTCTCTATGACTTCCATAGCTCAGCCTTGGCGGGAAATCTGGGAGTTTCAAAAATGCACTGAGGCCTGAGGGAATAGTTTTGGTGTCCCGGGGTGAAACGTCCAGTGGCAGAGTTTGTGGCTAAGTGCCTAGTGTGTCAGCAAGTAAAGGTTGACCACCATGTTCCCAGAATCTTGTTGAATCCATTAGATGTCCTAGAGTGGAAGTGGGAAGACACCTCGATGTACTTAATCACAGGGCTACCCAGAGCTCAGGGAGGTTATGATGCTATTTGGGTGGTGTTGGATCGTCTGACGTAATAGTCTCACTTCATAGTAGTTAAGGAGTCAGTCCCGGTGATTACCTTAGCACAGAGGTACATAGGCAAGGTGGTGCGTTTGAATGGAGATCCAAAAACTATAGTCTCAGATTGGGATACTTGGTTTACCTCATGAGTTTGGAGGGGGTTACAACATGCTTTTGGCACCCAGGTATGCCTTAGCACTACTTTCCACCCCCAGACCGACGGGCAGACAGAGCGGACTATCCAGATGTTGGAGGACATGCTACGAGCATGCGTTCTGGAGATCGAAGGGTCATGGGTATGAAACAATCCTTTAGTAGACTTTTCCTACAACAAAAGCTTCCACACTACTATTTGCATGGCACCGTTTGAGGCTTTTTATGGAATACCATGTATTTCACCCATTTGCTGGGAAGTGGTTGGTGAGACAGGTGCTCTTGGGCCATAGGTAGTGCAGAGCACTATAGAGAAAGTCCAGCTTGTACGTGAGAGGATGAAAGAGGCTTAGGAACGACATAAGTCTTATGCTGATCATCGAAGGAGGACCTTGGAGTTCGAGGTGGGAGATCATGTGTTCTTGAAGGTTTCCCCTCGACGAGGGTAGCAGAGGTTTGGGGAAGGGAGAAAGCTCTCATGTAGGTTCATCGGACCTTTTGAGGTGCTGAGGCGAGTTGGCGGGGTGGAATATTAGCTATCCCTACCACCTCAGTTGGAGAAGGTTCATGACGCCTTTCACATCTCCCAGCTACGTCGATACTGACACGATGACTCTCACGTTATCGACTGGGGAGAGATAGATATGGGAGACGACGGGACCTTCGAGGAACGACCAGTCAGAATCGAGGATCGTAAAGATATGGTGCTCCGTGGATGAACTATTCCCTTGTTTTGTGTGTTGTGGAGGCATGGTAGCCTCGAGGAGAGCACTTGGGAGAGGGAGACCTAGATGCACATTCAATACCCAGAGTTGGTTTGACATTTGTTTTCTTTATTTTTCGAAGAATTTTTTTATGTTATAATCTGTACCTTTGGTATATGGAATGCATGGCTTGTCGGATATGGGGCCTTTTTTCCTTGTTTTAGGTAAGTGTGTAGCATGGCTGGATGTGTGGGAAAAAGAAAAAAATATGATCCTTAATCGAGATGCATTAATGTGGATGTGATTGAACCCATGCGGGCGAGTGAGTGCTTCCTAAAGCGGATAATATCTCGACATAAGAGAAGGAATTTACCCATACCACATGTTCGGACAGTGTGTTGGTTTTGTGGTAGTGGGGGTAGTGCATGTTAAAAAATCCTAATGTATGAAAGTGGGAAGACCGAATTCTTAATCGAGAGGCATTAATTGAGGATGCGATTAAACATGTGTAGGTGAGTCAGTGCGGCCTAAAGTGGACAATACCTCAACATAGTATAAGGAATTCCTAACACATATAATCACGGTTGTTGGATGGGTTCATGTTATAACGAGGGCCCTAAGAGGTATTTTTTTGGTTCCTTTGGGTTGGCATTTGAATTATCAGGGATGAGAATGTTTTAAGAGGTATCTGATGTACTGGCACAGACCTCTCCGTCCCATTACTTTGTCAAAAAGAGGGTCATGAAGTGTTCTAGAGGGTAAAATTGACTTTTCCGCAACTTTTCAGAATGTTGAAACTACATGTCATGTATCGTGAGTACATTCGTATACCCCCTCTCCGGGTATAACCCGTGTTGATGGCCGTGTCCTTGCCAAGTGGAATAAATGGGTAAACACTGTGTACCCAATACTACACGTCGTGTAGTCCTTCCCCGCGTAGGCGTTACCCTCAAACAGTGTGTTGATCAGTCAATGGTCGTGTGCTGCATTGGAGCCGTGTCCTTGTCGTGTGAAATAAATGGGCACACTCTGTGTATCCCATAGTATACACCGTATAGTCCCTCCCCGCCTATGCGTTACCTTCAAACTGTGTTTGACCAGTCAACAGTCGTGTGTCTCGTTGAAGGCTGTGTTGGAAGCCGCGTTGTGACCATGTGAAATGGTCGAGTACACATCGTGTACCATAAAGTAAACACCGTGTATTTTTGTTTTTCTCTCCTATAAAAGGAGGGGTACCCTCTGTTTCAACTCACTCCTCTCCTCCCCATTGCATAGAGAAGAGATCTCCCAAGATACTAAAAGGCTCCTTTCATCCATATCTTCTTCGTCCGAGCTCCGATTTACAATCCGTCAGTGGCCACTAGATCGTAATGATGAGGCGAAACTTCTGAGACTGGACTTGTTGCTTTCCTTTTGGCCTTTACTTCCAAGATTCCACCCGATGAGGTTTTGCTGGGTTTTTCTAGGAGCTACGAATGCCGACGGACGTCTTCTAAAAGTTTATTTGGGGGACCATTGTGATCAGAACCTATTGAGGTGGGGATATTACCTTCGTCTCTCTAAATTGTGCATCATCCAGGGTGAGTTTCCTATTGTTTTCATTTAAAAAAAAATGAACCGCTTTAATAACGATATTAACTTGATAATATAACGGGGTTGGGATGTTTGTGAACACAGTTACATTTTTTTTATCATGTGATATTATGTTGTGAATTGATTAAGTTTATGCCTACTGAAAACCACGGTCGTTGGGTGCCTTTTATTACACAATTAAATGCTGCCCTATCTTTATAGACTGTTTATGGATGGAAACTTTTTGGAATGTAGAAATTGGTTAATCACATAAAGTTTTCTGATTAATGAAAATCTGGGACCCTTGTGTGATCACCCCGGTTGAACAAAACTAAAATAATAAACATGTGGGTGTTGTTTGGGGTTAATTTATGTGAAGGGGGTGTTCTATGGGTTGTTGTGGTTGGGTGAGCAGCGGGGATGTGGTTGGATTTGTTATGGGTTGGTGTGAATGATATGTCGGTGACGGGAATCGGGGATACAATAAACGGTATCATTATGTGATGTTGTATGGTGTGGTTGTGGTTATGGTGGTTGGCAGTGGGGCTGCAGGGTTGGGTTTGAATGTGAACGAACTATGGGTTGTGAATAATAAATAAAATGTGTAAGAGTTATTGAATGGTGGGGCTTGGTAATGGAACGGAAATAATAATTAATGGGGTTGGTTGGTCAATAAGAAGGGACTTGTTGTGTTGCTTGATTTTTCTTAACTTGATTTGTGGATGCAAGGGATATGTTTCACGAACGATTGATATGGTTGGTGTGTGCGGGCGGGATACGTGGTTATGAGGACCAGGTGTGTAAGGACAGGAAACGTGGTTGTGTGGCACAGGTGTGTACGGGCGAGATGTGTGGTTGTGAGGCCCAGGTGTGTGCGGATGGGATCAGTAGTTCTTGAGGCCCAGGTGTGTGCGAGCAGGGAGAGTGTGGTAGCGTCAGGACGTTCTCCATTAGGAAGTGCAGCTATCTAATGGGAAATAGTGTGGGTTACCCAATACTCTTGTTCTTATATACAACTACTAGCTGTTGTTTTTTGCTTTGGTGAGCATGGCTGGTGAGGTTAGGTGGATTGAATTCCTTGATAGGTTTTGGTTTCTTCTGTTGTTCTAACGGGACATTAGGATGTCTCCCCACTTGTGCATGAGAGATTTAGTTTTCCCTACTGAGTATACTTCTATGCTCACCATATGTTTACTTTCCGGTTTCTAGGAGGACTACCAGGGCTGTGAGGGACCCTTCTATTCGGGATAGTTGGAGTTGTTGCTGTTTTCGGTACTCTTGTTTCTTTTGGTATTTTAATTTTTGAGCTTTCTTGTACTTGTACATTCCTTCATAACTATTTAAACATGCACGTGGGATTGGTTTTGGTTTATTTCTATACACTTGTTCATTTTATTTTTGGTGGTTGACTTGTCCTATATCCCAATATAAAATAATAAAAATGGTAATGCCTCCCATATTTGTGAAAACTCAGACCCTTGGTGATAGTCGACACTCCAGGGCCTACTAGAGGCAGGAATCGGGGTCATTATCTCCCTTTCACCATTGCCAGCTCAGGAGGGGAATCATTGTTGGGAGGGGGTCGTGACATTCATGAAATGGTTGTAGAGGGTATTGGGTGCCAATATAGTTTTTATTGCATCATTCCACCCTTAGATACATGGTTAGTCACACCATAAAATTTACTTGTTAGAAGACATGATTTGAGAATTGGCCCTTGAATTTAGAGGTTCAATGGAGGAACACATACATATGGGAGTGTTCATGTTAATTAATAAATTTTATGAGACAATATAGTATGAAGCATATGATAACATAAATAGTATGTCACTATGTCCATCCCTCAATTGGTTTGAGACATGAGAGGAATCACAACTAAGACATCAACACATTATAAAGAAACTGGAGTAGGTGTAGATTATCAAAAAGATAAGGGAATAATATCTTCCAAAGAGGATGCCTTATAATGATCATCATTGATGGGATCTGGAGTTCATGGTCATGGATTCCATCCTCTTTTTTCATAAATGTGGGTATGGGAAGATTCAAAACTAGGGAAGAATTTCAACATATTATGTTATGACTTTTGAGTTACCAGGGAGGATGAATTATTGGACTATCATTATAAGTCACTATATAGGTATCAAGATGTGTATGATGCAACCATATAACCTAGGATAACTAATATAAATTCAACACATTTCACATAATATGTCCAGATGAGGTTGAGTTAGTGGTTGATGGGCCCTTGGGGGAGCATCCTATTCATATTGTTTATTGGAGCACAATATCTTTTGGTAGAATGTTAGTTCTTTTAGCGCATGTTGTAAGACAACATGGCCATATACAAGATTTGAACTAGGATATGGAATTCAATGTATATTTCTATTGGGAATAGTTATTCTCATACCATTATTTACTTCCCTCATATGGTGAAATCAATGATGGGTTTTATTTAGTATCAGATTATGTATGATATTATCTTTTCTAATAAAGAAATACCCCTTGAATTTTATATTGAATCTTTCATTTTATTCATGTACATGGGAATAAATTATTATTGATGGGTTAAGGAGTGTCTATGGATTTTTTTGGATCCCATAGATGATGTTTTTTATGAAGTAGTATGAAGAACATGGTTTTCATGTTGGTTGTATTAATAGTGCACCTCAACCATATAGCCTATATATAAGGGATAACAGTTTGAAAAAAAATAGTGAAGTTGGATAGACATCCATGAGAAAAAATATAAACATTTAGATAATATGAAACACATAGTTTTCACATTGTATTTCTAAATGTATCCATAACTATGTGAGGGGGTTTCTACAACAGGTAATGAAAATGAATTTTTGGAACATAGTTGTAACAACCATGTAGCCAAACTGTGAAACCTAATATATATTGTCAAAATGAACCCCCCCCCCTTTAAATTTGATATATCCATTATTTTCTTTCTAGCCAGTATAGTGTATCTCACCTGTACTATGAGAGATCCTCTTTCCATCCAAAGCTAGGATCTGAGGCCTATCCTCGTTTGATCTCTAATAAGATTTCATAAATCATGTTCAAATCATATCTTTGTTAGATTTGATCCATTCCATTCCTTTCTATGTTTATCTCACTATCTTCACATATATTTTTATTCAAGTTATTGTTCCTTATTTTCATGTTGTCTTTATTTTAATCAATAATATTTTGTTATATCCAATTAAAAATTTATATTGGATAAGGTTTTCTATACCATCCTAATGATGGTGGTCTATAAAATTCCTTATTTTTTGTTAGTTAATATTTATAATCATTATACCACACATTGGATTCCCATATTATTTTTTCCTAAAACCAATTTTCCATAGTATCAAATTTTATATATTACACCAAAACAGCCTAATATTATACCCTTAAAACATTAGTTATCAATGATTTCAATGCGAGACACCCCATGGATGTTTCATATATATTCCTATTTTTACCTTTTAATATTATTAACTAACACCAAATTTTCATGTTTTGTTTGTTTTCATAAACATTTTTTTTAATCTAAATATATTTACTCAAATCTTATTAACATGGATTGTATTTTTCACAAGGATATTATTAATTTCCAAATAAATGTAAAATGGAATGACACATCTGTTATCCCAAGTCATTATAAATGACATTTTAATGGATTAAATTAAATTTAAATAGAAAACTAGAATGGTTATCACATAATATATGATTATTTAATATGTATATGGTGCCTATTATTTTCATATACTATTTTCTAGTTAATGAATTGGTCAGACTTGGGGATACCATGGAATCTCAAGGGAATTATTTTAGAACTTAGAGTAGGCCATATCGATTCATTGGTCGAGTTACATAGGGTGATACCCACCTCCTAATTTGTCAATGTATTATTACTACATTAATTTATCAACATAGTACCAAAATATCACATGATGATACTATAGAAAATTGAATGGATTTGACACACTACATGGATTCAGCATGATTTCATTAGATAAAAGGGGCCATGAATTTAACCCTTGGGCCTCAATTATTCTTATCCATTAATTTAATACTGATGTGCTCCATGGAATTAGTTAAAATCAATTCTAGTGCAATGCCTATGGGGCACCCCATTAGTTAAAAATAGAACCTTATCTATATGAAGAATGATTTATGATTGTTATTTTTTATTCCTTTTATTATCTTGGATTCCTTTGTTTCAAATTAGGTCATATCATAATATTATCACTACTTGGGAACTATGGATACACTTTTTGTATTATATAATATTTTTTTACATGGAAACTATTGTTATATTCTCAGACCCTGGCAATTTATAGGTCACCCATTTAGACACATCATACGTTGGCTGAAGTGGGTATGGTTGTTCGAGCATCCCATGAGGAGAAAATATAAATATAGTTATTATTTAACATTTTTTATTCCAATACTTACACTTATTCCATCAAACTATTAAATTTATATACATATACTATAATTAATACAAACACTATATGTGGTTGCCTACTATGTATATCCCATACCATATTTAGGCCATTAATTATTACCTAAATAGACTTCATGGATTAAGGTAGGGACAAAGGAAATATACTAATTATATATGATTGATTTTCATATATAATGAGAACATTGAAAACATGAATATCATAGGATATGGATGCTAATGGTTTTATTTTTTCATTAATATGTTCAATTATTATCTTTTATTAATCCTAAATTTATTTCCTTGTATGAATATCCCTATTTGTATAGAATCAGGACATTGATATTATTTTAAATATTGTTTTGATTCTTATTGTTTAGATAATTATCTTGTATGGATGGTTATTTTATTCGACAACATTACATGATCATTATTATGATTATACTTTTATAGTTATTATTTGGTATTCATTTCCACTATTAAAATATTTATTATAACTCTACCATGGTATAGTATGACCATTAAACTAGTCCCCCCATAGAGGCAGTTTAACATCTTACTGCAAGATATCAGTCTCTATCTTACACGGAGGCACACATGAGGTTATGTGGCCTCCGATTCATCTATTTTTATCAAGCGTGTTGGGATAGGACATCACCAGAAGGTATTCATAGGAATATATACTTATCATTGTGGTCTATGCACTGGGGAAGGATATTTCTGAGGAGGATAAACTATTAGAAATATTGGATAATAGAGATAATTTACTACAACACTAGGAAACTCACATTGTTTAGGTTTAATGAAGAAACCAAAAATTCATAGAATTAATGTTGGAATGTATGAATGTGATAACATAGAGGTATCCTTGTGGGAATTTTATAGTTTAAATTATTTTCCAGTGTGAAATTCATATAGGAGGGTACAATATTATAGAATGAGATTTAAAAAATATTTATCCGTAAAAAATATTTTTTTATCTTATGATACAAATAAACCCAAAATTTATCGAGAATTATATATTAAAATATTCAAAAGAATTTTTTTTATTTAAAATCATAATATAATTTATTTTTAAAAGGTTCAAATTCAATTAAAAAATATTTATGATCATAGAAATATTATTTTGAATTGTTATATTAAATTAAAATTTAAATTTAAATTTAATACATTTAGTAATGATTTTAATAAATATTATTTATAAAAATAACTAATAAAATGATTTTCATACATTAATTAAATAGTATTAAATGATAAGTAATGTTAATATAGTAATTTTAATCTAAAAAAATGCTTTGATCAAAAACATTGTTTTTATGAAATATGTTTTATTCAATTGATAATTCAATTTTTTCAGAA
This sequence comes from Viscum album, assembly GCA_963277665.1. NCBI lineage: Eukaryota > Viridiplantae > Streptophyta > Magnoliopsida > Santalales > Viscaceae > Viscum > Viscum album. The sequence continues at coordinate 1,207,545,799 of OY728163.1, read as the reverse complement.
TTAATCATTTCAAAATTAATTTTTACACATGCAAAAAATATTATTGATCATTTATAAATTTTTAATCATTTAGTAAATAAATAATTATAAATCATTAAGGCAAATGGTGTTAATTTATAGAATAAAGGTTTCTAGGATCTCAATGTGTTTATATATAAAATTAATGTGTCAATAAGTAATAATGAATTATTTTTATGAAATTTTTAGTTAATATATATATTTAAGTATAATTAAAATAAAATATTCATTTTTAATAGTAATGTAATGATGATAAAATCATTTGTATGCATTGAAAACATTCTACTAAAATTAATTATAATGTGTTTATGCATAGATATTTGAATTAATTTCGGACATGTTTTATAAATAACACATGAAAATTTGAATAAATAATAGTAATCAAAACTATAAATATTGGTTAATAATTACATATTAATTTTGGTCAAAAATAGACTGTTAACATTGTAAAAAATGTATTACTATGGTAAGGGATGAAATAGATGACTAGAAAAATTTATTTAATAGATCAGGCCTAGAATATTGAAAGAATTGTATTTAACTGATAATTTTATTATATTTATTCATTCCACATGTTATCTTATAAAATTGTATCACTATATTCCTTATAAAAAGAGTATAAAATCTAATATACTATATTGAACTGCATCTTTACAACGATCCCACTCATATCACTTATAAAATGGAAAATCCTCTGCTCACATCATCACAAGCATTGATCAATATATATTGAACAATAAAGATGGATATATTTTACCATAATTCCTAACATTCACCTCATTTGTCCTATTCGCACCAAAACACCATTCTATGAACGAATAAGATTTAAACCAATGCCAGATACATAAATAATATGGAAGCATCTTAACTGACTTATTTATTGATTATTTCTTCTACCCCCTCCTATAAATATTCAATATCAAAACCTATATGTTGAAATAAATGTTCATTATATATTTTTATTTAAATTATTATTGTATAACCATTTTCTATCACCTTTAGACCTAATAAGATGGCATTGTTAAACTTCTATAAGTACAAACTATTGCATCCACGAATAAGCATGTTTCATTTTCGATCACAACATCTAATGGGTAGTTAATTTGATGGTTTTCATTAATATATATAATGTTTATAATATGATAATTTTTTAATGATATCATATTATCTAACTATTACCCTTCAATTTATTGTAAAATTAAAACTTTTATTGTTCCTATATGTAAACGGCCACCTTCATGAAGCAATGTGATTTGTTTTCCTCGTATTCCTTACATGGAAGGTAAAAACAATGTATTTGATTCATAAAAATGATAAATATAATATAATTATTATCTATATTGATAATAGTTTATGTTTTATTCTTTCCTTCCATTGAAAAGTCTCATCATCACTCATGTATATGAACATATTACCATCTCTACGAGTGACATTATTCATTTTTAATCATCATATTACATATTTTTATTTAATTAGTTATTTAAGGATTTAATTTTATACATATGATATGATTATGATGTTATATATAATACGATTACTAGGTTACAGGGATCATAATCTTCAAACTAAAACAAGAATTCAAATGATGCCATCAACACTCATAATATTTAAATTGATAGATAATTCTTAATAAATGGTTGATTGTTATTTCTAAATGAATCGTATATAGATGTATAATTATAAATATATAGTTCTTATTTAGATATTTAATAATTGTATATTTCTTATAAATGTGGTTAGAATGTGTACGATGTAAGTCAAGACATGTGATCATGGTTTAGGTAACAATCTCATTATTAATAAGAATTATTCATATTTAAATATATATTTTTGAAATTATAATTTATATATCTCTCTTTTAAAAAATCTAATTTCATATCCTCTATATATTTTTTTGTTTTTAAAATATTTTTTACTATTTATTTGTTTAGTACTAAACATGTCAACATCATTTTAAAAAAAAAATAAAAATTCTATAATTTTGGTCAAAAATAATTTTCATTCATGTCTCAATACTGTAAAATGATCCAAAAATTTTCTATTCATATTTTTATTGTATTTTTGAAATATTTTTTATTTATATTTTACTTAAATATTAGTGGTTTAAATATGAATAAATAAATAAATAAATTCGGAATGGATCAGTTTTAAATATTTTTCATATGTGTGTAAAAAATGTCTTCTTTTTATTATATAAGGAATGTGTGTCTTTTGGAAGTTTCATGACATTTATTCATCATGAAACAGGCATTAATAGTTTAAATGGTTTAAAAAAAATACTATATTCTTATTTTTATCTATATTTTTGGTTTTTTAAAATGTAAACAAATATAAATGTTGTTTTCCCATGATTTTCAAATCATACTTCGGAATCATTTATAAAATATTTCTAATCTATTTCAACATAAATTATAAAATATTATTCATCACAAGGTATATTCTCTATTTATACCAACCAAATGTTATCTATTGATTTTTAACAAACTCAAAATTCTATTTAATAAAATAATAATACTGATAACCTTCCTAGTGCACAACCCAGATCATTAGTTGAATTAAGATATATATTAAAAATATCATTTATGTGATAGTCTTATAACACTAAATTTTAATTGGAAAGTATGAATTTAGAAAAATATATTTATAATATAAATTTATAATTTTACAACTCAAAACAATTGTATTGATGAATTTTTTGTAAATAAGAATTAATCTTTTAGTGATGTAATTTAATGTTTCAAAAATTCAATTTGTTCAAAAATGGTTTTGTTGCATTATTTGAGAGGAAATTTTAAATAATATTTTATAATTATAAAAATTTAATAGTATAAAATTATTTTTCAAAAAAAATAATATTAAAATTATCATACGGTGATATTTTTTATTCGTATAATTGGGTTTTTAGTGAATAGAAAGAAATTACAGATGTTTTAACTAACCTCATTTATTTTCATTAAATAAGTAAATTTAAAAGTAAAATTTATATTTAAATTTATTATTATTGATAAATTATATCAATTTAGTTTCTAATAAATTTTTTACATCCATTTTAACCATAAATATTCTTGATTTTGAGATTAGGTAAATTTATTGATTAACAATTCATTGGAATAACAATGCATTTTTCATTGTGTTTTACGTATCTATATTGAAAGTAATTTCATCCACTAATATCAAATAAATTTGATGAAATTGAATTATTTTTTTATGTAATAATGTGAAATATATCCTATATTTAATTTTTTGAGTTTTCTCTTATGAAATTAAATCATTGGTGAAAAATAAAAAATTACGTTTTTAAGAAATATGATATCTTTTATGATATGGACAAGATATAAAAAATGGTATAAAAGATTTATATTCTTATGAAAATAAACATGATTTATTATATAGTAAAATTATAATAAAAAATAAAATCATAACATATATGTTAGAATTTATTTTAGGATAACTATGAAAATCGTTTTTGATGTTATCATAGTGTATGCACCGTACTCGAAACAACAAATCGTTTTCATGACGATAATATTTCAGGATAAGATAATATTTCTTTGAAATGGGTATTCAAAATGATTTATAATTTAATATATTTATGTATTTATTTGAATTATTTAATAATAAATCAAGTGAGTTATCTAAATTCCCGTGCAATGTTTGTATGGGGAAAAGAGTAAAAATAACATATTAAATTATTTTACATGACATGGATGTACGTAAGTATTATATTTTTATAAATATAGATGTTTTTGAATTGATTTTTTTTATGATTTAATGACGTTAAATGATTATGAGGAATAATAATGATCTTTTTCATGTACTAAAAAATAAACTTACTTATTTTAAAAATAGTAACATCAATTTTTTGTTTTAGTTAATTGGTAAGAAAAATATGTAAATATATTTTATTAAATTAATTAAAAATATGAAAAAAAATATTTTTGTAATGTATATTGATATATGGTCTATAACATAATCCATTTTCCTTTTATGATAAAATTTTTATCTTATAATTGAAATTTTGAACCATTAATTATGAAAAATTCATTTCCACGGATAAAGTAAAAATTAGTTATCCAAGTTATTAAACCAAATGAAATTGTAGAAAATTATATCTAGGCATGTAAATATTTTATTGAATGATTATATTAATAAAATTTATTCCTTACCATAAAATTCAATACAATTTTTAACCAAATTACATAGGTTTTTCACATATTATAATATTACATTTCATGTATTTTAGAAAATTCCATTAATGATAATTTAAAATAGAAAATAACTTATTAAATGATTTAAAATTAGTAATATATTATTTTTGGCCATCTGAATTATTATGGTGTAAAATATAATCCATTTTCAATATTAGGTTCACTAGTACTTTTATGGTGACATTTATGACCTCAAAAAGTAGAAGTCGTTGATATTGTAGTAATTTTCAAAGGGATTAATGTGGGTAAAAATTTAAAGAGAACAGTTAAAATAAAAAATTAATTTGAATAGTTTTTTGGATGATATTATTTATATTAAACCTAATAATATATTTTAAATATGAAAATTTTGACTCACTTGGTTATAAATATTATTTTATATCCACATAATTATTTCGGTAATTCAAAGTATACCCCATTCTTCACTTAAAAAAATGGTAAATCCGCTACAATATTCATCACCCCCTTCGAATCATCTAGATAAGAAAATACCAACCATAATGCCTTAATATATTCTATAACCACATCCTATATCTTATGTCCTTTAAAAAATTACATCCCTTCAAGGCTTATTATGTAATCTCAAAGTGGTTTCTCAGTAAAGATGTATAACAATTAACTGAGTTTCTTCAATTTTATTGATTCTTCTATGTCCACTAAATTTATTGTATAAAATTTAAAATAAATAATCATTTTTCATACCAATAAATTGAAATCAAAAGAAAACATTTTATCCATTTATCAAAGAGAAATAAAATATAGACAAGGAATGAAGAAGGGGGGAAAATTAAGGATCACCCTCTTCCTGCAGATTCCATGATACATATCATAGTAGGAAAAATCATTTCCATATTCATACTCATTTTCAGTTTCCCATTCAGAATGAGTGTTACCTTGGATGAATATCTTGAGTATATCTTCAATGATCATTCTTTCCAAATTAGAGGAAGATCTGGTAGACACCCTCTTTGTCAAATTGAAAAATTCTTTCCATGGACTTTATATAAGGGCAGAATATTTTAATCCCTCGCTATTGGTCATCTAAATCTTTTCATTTGTAATAAAATCTTTAAATAATTGTTTTCTATGACTCAGAGATTTTATGAGAGAAATGGAAGTCACCCATTCCTTATCAATTAATTCCTCCCACTTATCATAAATTCTTGATGATTTGAAAATATTTGTAATTTAACATGAAATTTTTATTATATTACCTCAATGTTTCGATCACCATCCTTTAAAGAATGTCCTAATCCAAAAGTGTTCAGTGGAATGAATCCTCATCCCATGAACTGAAGTTGGGTATTAGTTTCCTCCAAATAAACATGTTGGGGATCCTTATATAGAATCATTTCGTAAATGTGGTCCTCATTGAACTCAACATTTATAGAACCCTACTACATGACTAAAATAACATACACTTTTTCATCACTGATTTTTTTGTTTCCTCACATGAAACTCTATCCCAATCTCATGTATTGAACAAAAATACACCATTGATTTCCACTCAGTATCCATTACCTCAAACTGATTTCAATGATTAACCATGCCCATGACACTCAGATAAGACTTCATATTTGTTTCATTCAATTACATCTTCTTCTCAGTTTATTCCCCATCATTAAAATATTCATTTCTTACCTTCTTAGTAGATAATGGGATCACATAGTAACTTTCATCTTCCCCCACATATCATCATTACCATACCAAATTCTACCTTAGAGACCATTAAACCGTATCTATCCTTAGTTGATCAAATATTTAATCAACCCTAGTCTATAATATCACGATTCTTACATCATACATTAGGAAATATGAATGTTCCCCCTCATAAGGATTCAATTACTCTAATATAGAGCCATAAAAAGTTATAGATTCCTTCTTCATAATATCACTCACCTTCTTTCTCTGAAACTCACTATGATGGTCATAAGAGACATGTTCTAGGTGGTTACAAGAAGCACTATAGTCTTTGCATGAGTCAAATTTATCAGATTTCCTCCACCCAAATTTCACTCTATTAGTAATCCACACTAAATCCACCAGTGTCTTTGGGAAATCTACCTCCACACAAATTTAAAGATAAATGAGATGACAAAATTATTTTGTTCTACTGTCTGATAATAAATTATGACCAACTTTCTTCCCATGAATATTCCAAATGGAGGGTTATTTGAATAGAAGTATGAGATTATGGAAGATAAACATGATCGTTAAAGCTGAAGTATCTCACTACATACGAAAGTAAATGATCCATCGAAGAAGCTAAAAGATGGAACCAATGTATGGATAGGAGATTTGGACAAAGAGATTATGACATCCTACATTAATAAAAAAAACTAACCATTATATTACTTCTTTCAATCATATTTAAATCAAAAACATTTCTCGTACAAACATACTTCTTACTATTACCAACAAGTAGTGTAAATCATTAATCAAAAAAAGTTAAATGGATTTTCATAATGAACTATTTAATAAAAATATTGTTAAATTATGATATTATTATGATTAAAATAGGTTAATTATTATTTATATTTTTTCATTCCATCCATTGAAAAACAGAAATAGTGTTTATACGTACACACTTCTTATAATCTCCATTAACGATGTAATTAATATTTGGATATCAACACATTATGATTGACTATATATATATATATATTAAAATTATAAGATATTTATATCATGGTTAAAATTTTATATTTTTTTGAACCATGATATCATTTAAATGATTGGAACTGCATGGTTGAATCTTCAATGAAAAACAATCTACTTTTCACTTATAAATAATGATTTTAGTAATGAATTATTAATAAATTGGGTTTTAATTGTTATGAATGTATAATATATGATATTATATGTATATAAATGGTTCTTTTAAAGATTTATAATAAATTTTAATTTCTTATATTGGATGATAGATATATTTTCCTGAAATTTGTGGTTTCAGTATGTGGTTTTTCAATGTTTATTAATTATTTGGTATGATTTATGTATAAGTCTCCATGACGGGAAATATTTGAAACTTATATCATTAAACCAACATTGTTTATAGATATTGAATGAGTTTCCATGTAAACATCAATATTTTCCAATCATCGGAACATAAATAATATAGATAAGTTATTAAAAGAAGGGGTTGTCATATTTATCTTTTATATGGCATATAATTTTCTTAGATAACCATATATCTCAAAAAATTTATACAAAAGACATTTTTATATTCGAAATTTATTTATTAATGAAATTTTATGACATTATTTTCTTGTTTCATTTTTTAATGTAGTATTTCTAATGTTGTCAGATATGTTCATTTTTAAAATTTTTTAAATAGTACAAATGAATTAATAATTTTAACATATAAAACCATAAAAAACATTCCTATATATATAACATTTTTACACTATTTTTATTCTATTATATGATTTAAATTGTTTTTATATTTAAATTCTTTATTAAAAACTTATTTTAAATGTTTCAATATACTATTTTTATTTATCCAAAAGACAAAATTTTATTAGAAGATCAATATTTCTAATGAATTGATAGTAATATTTTATCTATTGATAATATTTTTATAATTAACATTCTCTTACTTAATTAAAATACCTATAATTATTTTTAACAAAAGAATAAATTTATCCTTAATATCCATTATCCTAGAATCATAGAAATGATTATTTCCTAAACCATTTTCCATTTTTAGATAATTTGTCTTACTATGAATTTTTTTTGATTAAATATGGAAATATAGATATTGTGTATCTTTTAATATATCTAAATATTTATTGATTATTCATATTTTTTATGAGTTTATTTTTTCATTTATTATATGAGAATTTAATTATAATTTGTCATTGAAGGGTGAGATCTACTATAGAACCCCAATGCATTAGTAGGTCCCATTAAATATAGTAGTTTGGTTATTTGGATGAGGGATTATCAATATATGTTATATATCTTAGAATTATGCCATAATTATATGTTTATGATTCCACACGTATGTTATTCCATTATTTTAAAACGAGATACATGAATTATTATGATATATATTAAATATTTTCAGGATCTTATGATTATTTATATGTAATTAATTTATATCTATTTATGCTACCATATTATACATCCTGATCATGTTATTTATTTAATATAAATTATTTTTTTAAATTTACATTTCCATAATTATTATTCCTTATTTACTCATGACATATTTTGAAATAATTAAAACATACTAATCCTTTTAGCTTACCCTTATTTTTTGGTATCTTTTTTATGAATAATTAGTCATTGAATGTGTATAAGGATATATAACATTTACTTTCAGAATTTTTTTTAATTTCATAATACCAATTTAAAATTGGAAGCCTATTTCTATTTGGTTTTCCAAACAAAATATTTTGTCATTTAGGATAAGGTAACATGTATTTTGGGCCAATTTAACTAATTATCCATCTCTTCTGGTATACTATGGTCTGGTTCATTATAAGATGGATTATGTATTAATTATGTTCCCATGAAACCCACTTCTATCAATGGAAATATAATTCTATGATGGCGTGGTGAATTTTTTTTGCATTATATTATCCAGAAATGTATAGATGATATTATGAGATCGGTGGGATTAAAATTATATATCTCTCTAATTAATTAGGTAATGATTGATATCTTGTGAGATAATTTGAATGATGAAGGTGAGTGAACACATTACAAAAATGAAAATTGGTTTAGGTGTGAACCCAATCCATGTTGGTATTTTTATAATATGTGATGATGTTATAGGAAGTGAGCCTGGAATAATGAGTAAATATTATATTATTATGATAATGAAATAGATTAATATAAAATTTTATTATGTTGTGAACCTATTGGTCATGATTTATTATTAAGGATTCACACTCTTAGGAATAATTTATCTTATTATGGAAGTTTTTTTATTCCAAGAATAATGATTTATGATCTACGAATGATTGGGAATAAGGTTACTATGTATTAGGAATACCCTAATACGCTTATTCTAATATAAATCTCACTTATGATAAATGATTCATGTCTCCCATGGTTACCCTTACTCATCATATGATGTCACCCTTTCATATGTTATAACATTACCAATATTATAATGTATTGGACTCCTCATGCATTAAAAATGTTTTAATTATCACAAATCCTATTTAGTCTATAAACCATTTTAACTCTTTGTAATCTATCTCAGATCAATTGCACAAATATTTAGTCAAATATATCCAATCCTCTTAAGTTATATATACTCAGTTTGGTTACTATACACTATCTTTTGAATCACTTTTTAATGGTTTTAGTGAAAATTACTAAGTTTAATTCATTCCATAAATACCACCTCTTATGTCTTAATATATATATTTACATTTTTATGAGGCAACTTGACCATGAGACAATGTGACCATGATACAATGTGACCATGATACACCGTGACCATGAGACATCATGACCAAGAGAATCTGTGAACATCTATACACCGTGACATCCAAACACTGTGAAAAAGAAGGCAATGTGACATCCAGACACAGTGAACATGCAGACACCATGACATCCAGACCCTGTGAACAAGAAGACATTGTGACAACCAGACACCATGATATCAAGACATCGTGACCAATCCAGACTCAGTGCGAAGGAGACACTATTTCACTGAATTATTGTGACACCATTTGTTAATATGTTTTTTCATCTTTAAATTTAATCTCTAACGGTAATATTTGAATATTTTAATGCACTGACATAATTAATATTTCATTTATCGACATGTATGAGTTATGAGGTGCAGAATAAATGAAACCTATCAAATCAAACACATGCACTCCCAGAAAAAATCGTAATGTAGCTGAGAAAAAACTAGAAGTGTGGAACGATACTATATAGTAGAACATTCTGGAGGTCGTGAGGATGACAACGAAAAATAAATTTAGAGAATTCATGAAGAAAGTATTACATCATTCAACTCGACACTACTAAAGAATAGACAAAGTATACTTGAATCCTAAGAACTTCTTTGAACTGTATATCGTCACAAAGATCACAAGTCGTATCCATCTAAGATAAAACACTCTGTTTTCCATTAAAGGACTTGAGTTCTACATCTTATTCATCTCAAGAATTCTAGAGCTACAAAGATTAACACTCAGAGTACTTCAAAACCGAACTCAATATTGTTTAACTATTATGTATCATTTTATTAATTTTTGAGTAGAGTGTGTCGCTATATTATAACTCATTATGTATCTTTCATTAAATTGAATGATAAAAGACAACCTTACTCAAACCTACTTTTTACTATTTTTCATACCCACAGTTATGTCTGGAAGAGGTCCCTGTGTGTCCTGGTTTTTTGTACCCATGAAGAACTGTGGAAGAGGTCCTTGGGTGGCCAGAATAGTCTTTTTTACTGTTGTTAACCCAGATCCAGGGTGTGGATCAAGGTTATTTATATAAACCGCTTGGTTGTAGGTTATCACCAAGTGGAGTGGATTAGGACTCGACTTGAGACTGAACCGCTTGTTTCATATCTGATGAGCTGCTTAATTTAGTCTTCTCTGTTATACTGCTTTACTGCATAATTCAGAAAACTCTAAATTCACTTTGATAGTTACTCTTGGAAAGAAGTCATAAATTTCTTGTCTTAGTAGAATGTCCTCAAAATCAATCTTAATAAACAATCTTAATATTGCTGAGAACTATTCTATCTTTTGAAAAGTTATTTAAACAGTCAAACATTTATAACAATAAAACCTTTATTAACTATTCTGTATTAATCCTTTTTGGTAAACCTTTTAGAAATGATTTTTAATTAGAAATTTTTTTAGATAATGAATTAACCCCCCTCTGGAGTAATCTACAACAACCAACATTTCGTATCATAGGATGGATTATTAAGACTTTGTTTAACTTTATTCGACTATGAATGTAGTTTTACTTTGAGGATCATTAAATTTAAGTTAATTCTAAATTTATAGCTCTTTCAAAGTATTTCTGTATTATGGATAATAAATTGGAAGGTGATACAACCAACATAAAACCATTAATTAATAGATCCAACAATTCTCAATGGAAAACTATAATGAAAATGCATATAGAGAGTATGGTTTTGGGATTTGGTCTTCCAATATAAATGAATATAAGACTCCTCCTACTGATAGAATCACATGGGATGAACTTTTAAAAATTTCCTATAATGACAATTATGAAGCTATGAATGCATTATACTTATCCTTAAGATATGATAAATTCAATATAATTTATTCTTATAAAACTTCCCATGAAATTTGTGATACCCTGTCTATTTTACATGAAGGAACATCTAGTGTAAAATAAATGAGATATAGTACTTATACAATTAAATATGATAAATTTAAAATGAAACTTTATGAGCCTAAATATGACATGTATATTAGGTTCAATGTGATTTTCAACACAATGATTTCCATGGAAGAGAAGTCACTACCAAGGAACAAATCATGGGAATTCTCATATGTCTGCCTGAAAAATGCAGAGTAACCTCTCTCTTTATTATAGAGTCATGCGACATCAGCAAGATAATTATAAAAGAACACATTGGGAAATTTATGATGTATGAAGAAGAACTAAAATTCAACAAGAGAAGGATGATACAAAGAGGAAATATGTTGCATTTAAGACCACCACCTATAAAATGAATGACAAAGGGAAATTGGAAGCTTCTATAGAAAATTTCAGTAGTGAATAGTCATCACCTGACAGTGATTAGGATATGGCTCATTTAGCTAGAATATTCAAGAAATTTGACAAGAAGAAGAACATTTTATGAAAGCCTAACTTCAAGGGAAAATGTGACCAAAAATAAAATTAGAAGAAGGATTGGAAAAGAAGTGACAAGACTGATAAGATTGTCTGCTATGAATGTATGTGTAAAGGACATATCAAGGCTGACTGTCCAAAGCTCATGTACAAGAGGTGATTTGATGACAAGGACTGGAAACATAAAAATTCCGTAAAGGCATCATAGAGTTATTCTGAGTATAGTTCAAGTGACTCAAAAACATCACATTATGAACATGAAACAAATCCAATATGTGTTTTATAACAAAAACATCTGAGGTAACACTGGACTCTATTTTATATAATTCATAATATCTTGACGATGAGAGTGACTCTAAAAACATGACTAATAAATAAATGTTTGAATATTGTAACATGCTTGAGGAAACATGAAACGAACTAAAAGACAATGAAAAATCATTAAATAAACAATATGCTCTCACTATGACTGTTAAATCTGAAATCACAACTCAAAAATAAAAAAATTATCAACTACTCAAAGAGAACAAATAATGAAAAATTTCTAATTAGAAATTGAATATTGAACTTGAAACGTTTACCAATGGTAAATATACACTTAATAAAATACTAGAAAAACAAATTTCCCATAAATACATCAATGAAATTGGTTATCAATCTAGAAAAATAAATCATGGTAGAACAAATTTTGTTTCTAAATCTAGGATATATATTTTTACTTCGAGTTCTGGACACAATCAACTAATTCAATTCATGATACACATTCTACTATTTAATGTTTTTCTGGACCAAATAGTTTTTATTTTTAAAATACTTTACTTAATGCTTATTGGAAACCTATGTGACATGTATGGGGTCAAAAATCACATATTAGTAATATTACTAGACACAAACAAGTATGAGTACCAAAATCTGGTTTTTCATAATCATTTGGTAGGAATGCTGGTTAAAGTGTTCCTGTAAAGTTTTATGGTACTTGGATAGTGGATGTTCATGGATCATGATAGGAGACTACTAATGCTTCAATAATATAATAAAAATAGATAGAAGACATGTCATATTTGGTGACAATACAGAAGGAAAGATCATTAGCCTCAGGCAAATCGTTAACTCTAACTCAGTTTTAATTTCCAATGTACTATTTGTTGATAGATTAATATATATTTTTCTTAGTATGTCACAATTATGTGATGATAGATTTCATGTTATGTTTGAAAATGATTCTTGTAATATGTTTTTCAGAAAATAATTATTATTTTCAACATTAAAAAATAAAAATGTTTACTCTGTTAACATAGACTCCATAGCTTCTCAAAATGATCCATGCTTTAGTGTATTTCATAAAGTGTCTTGGCTCTAGCATAGGAGACTAAAAAACTGTAATATTCAATCCCTTATAAATCAATCTCGAAAAACTATAATTAAAGACTTACCCAAACATGAGTTTCAAAATAACAATGTATGTAATTATAGTCAAAAGGGGAAACAATAGAAAATTTCTTGCAAACCACTGAAAGAAGTATCAACATCCCATACTCTTGAACCCATACACATTGATTTATTAGGACCATCTACAATTTCTAATTTAAATGGGAAGCACTATCTTTATGTTCATGTAGATGACTTTTCTAGATATAATAGGAAATTTTTTATGGCTCATAAAAGTGAAGCGTGATCATATTTTACTAAGTACGCCATGTATGTGGAAAATATCAGTGGACTTCAAATTAAATCCTTACAAATTTTTAATGGCTGTGAGTTTGAAAATCAAGAGTTTGTGTCCTTTTTCTCACAAAATGGTGGTAGTCACAATTTCTCTGCACCTAAAACAGCTCAACAAAATGAAGTTGTATAAAGAAGAAATAAAACCCTACAATAGATTTCTAGAACAATTCTTAGTGAATATGACCTTCCTATTTATTTTTGGGTTGAAGCTGTCAATACGGTATGCTATATAATCAATAGAGTATTAATAAAACCCCTTCTTAAAAGGAATCTTTATGAGTTATGGAACAATAGAAATCCCAAGGATAACTATTTCAATGTTTTTTTTTCAAAGTCTATAATCACAAAACTATGTATAATATTGGAAAATTTGAATCCAAGAGTGATGAAGGTAACTTCATTGTATATTGCATAGCCAGTAAAGCCATTATAGTTTTCAATAAAATAACTGAATGTGTGGTAAAATCTATCCATGTCAAATTTGATGAAACTGATCCATATGAGCCTAAAACTACCATAGAGAACCTAGAGTAAGATGTATCAAATCTGAATATTAATAAAAAATCATAAAACCATTCGGAAAAAGAAGTTGTGAAAACATCATATTCTAGAAATTCCATACACTCAATTCATAATGAACCTGAACCTGTTGATGAACCGGAAATCAATAGTCACTCATTTTCGTGATCTATTAGAACTTTTAAGAACAATCCTTTAGATGCAGTTTTAGTATACCTAGACAATGGACATCAAACTGAAGCTTATATTTGAAATAAGGTTGAACATCAAGACTTCACGTCACAACTTGAACCTAAAAACATTAATGATGTTATCAAAGATTAAGTTTGGGTGATGGCTATGCAAGTATAACATAATCAGTTTGAAAAGAACAATGTTTGGAAAATTTCTGAAAGACCTAAGGACACATTTACCTAATGCACTAATTAGGTGTTTAGAAACTAGTTAGATAAGGTTGGTAAAATAGTTAGAAACAAGGCTTGATTAGTTACACAAGTCTATAATCAAGAAGAATGAATTGATTATGAGGAGACCTTTGCACCAGTACCAAGACTAGAAGCTATCATAATCTTGCTTGCTTATGCTACACATCTAAATTTCAAATTATAACAAATGGATTTTAAGAGTTAATTCATAAATTAGTATATAGATAGGGATCTATTTATTGAACAACCCCCAGGTTTTACAAACCCCCATTTTCGAAATCACATTTTTATATTATGAAAATCTTTATATCTTTTAAAACAGGCTCTAAGAGCATGATATGATCGGTTGAGTACTTTTCTTATTTCCAATGGGTTCACAAAAGGAATAGCGGATCCAACCATTTTTATAAAATTAGTTTCAAATAATCTTTTTGTTATTCAAATCAATGTATTTGACATTATCATTTGATCTTTAATAAATTCATTATGTGTTGATTTTTCTAAAATTATGCAAAATGTATTTGAAATGAGTTTAATGGGTAAACTAAAATTATTTCTTATATTTCAAATCATTCAATATAATTATGGGATTATTTTATCACAATTTAAATATACTAGAGGTCTTCTAAAACGTTTCGGATTGGATAACACTAAAAGTTGTGATACTCCAATGAGTACCACTTGTAAGTTATATCTTGATGAAGATGGAAAATATGTTGATTAAACCACTAATAGAGGAATTATTGGAAGTATAATCTACATAACTTCTAGTCGACCTAACATTATGTTTATTGTCTGTATGGGTGGTTGTTTTCAAGAAAATCCTAAGGAATCACATCTAAATGTTGTAAAGAGAATTGTGAAATACAACAAGCATATACCCAATTAAAAACTTTTCTATCCTAGTGGGAAATCCTTTGAACTAGTTAGTTACTTTGATGCGGACATTGGTGGCTTTAATGTATATAGAAAAAGAACCTCTGGAACATGTCACTTTTTAGGAAAGTCACTATTATCATGGTGTAGTATGAAACAAAATTATATAGCATTATCTACTGCAGAAGATGAAGACATTGTTGCTGGCAGTTATTGGGAACAATTCTTATGGATGAAACAGGCATTACTAGATTTTGGATTTAAATTAAGGAATGCACCTATAAATTGTGACAACAAAAGTTCTATTAACATCTCGAAAAATCATGTTTCACATTCAAGGACAAATCATATTGATGTAAGGCAACACTTTTTGAGAGATCATTATTAGAATGGTGATATCACAATGGAATTTATTGGTACTAAGTATCATCTTGCTGATATATTTTCCAAACTATGAGATTATGAGTGAATTGAATAAATCATAAATGAATTAGGAATGATAAATCTTCAGTAATTGTCTTACATGTTTATATTTTACTGTCTCAACGTAATTATCATTAATTGCCTCACTGTGAAGTTTTTTTAGTATCTCACCATAACGCTTATTCAATGTATCACAATGAATTTTATTTACTGTCTTACCGTAACCCTCATTCAAAGTCTCGCCGTAAAGTTCATGTTCATTATCTCACCGTATGGACCCGTTATGGTCTCACTGTAAATACTCTTTATGTTATTTATTTATGAACTAAAAACCTTATTTTGGTAATTTATTCATTTCACCTCTTTATTTTTCTAGGTTTTTTTTACTATTGAATTGCTGGGAATTTCTAAATGATAAAATAAAGGATTTATCACTTGTCCTCTACTCAAACTCTCTTTTATTCACTCAATTTGTAACCCTTAATGAATCCTTCAACCCTTCTCTCTGTCTCTAACCGTCATAGAATTACCAGGATGAAACACCTTTCATCGTTGACTCCTGAGAAATGTATCTCAAAGAAGAATAAAATCACGCCTAATATAACACCCGAAGGTCCCCTAACTCCATATCTGGTGAATCGATTTTCTATTCCTGAGTATGAGATTTGCCCCAAATGGATGCTATCAAGTATGTATCCGGTTTTAAAGGTTTTTAAATATCTCGGCAGGTTTGAATGGTTTTAAATGGAAGATAGACTTATCTACCCAAAGTTAGTGCCTCATTTTTATCCGTATATTCAGTTCTTCAATGATTTTGATGATGGGTATGTTGTGAGAAGCAAGATAAATAGCTATAAATGCTCATTCTCTTAAAGGATTGGGGCCAAATACCTTAGGATACCTAATGAATTCATCTGTGAGGATTATTAGATAGGACCTCTACATTCTATTAAATTATTTTCTATTGGAAGATGGCCAAAAATGATTAACAAGAAATTGTACCAAGAGGAGATCCATAGCTGTTGAACTAGAAGGAGGATCAAGACTTTTTTTTATGTTTATAACGAATTCGATTAGCCCTAGAAAAGGTGATATTATTTTACTAATATATCATGGTGGGTTTCTAATTCATCTTATGAAAAATGTGCATAAGATCAACCTTGTAAGTATATCATACACCATGTGTGGGAGATGATCAAAACCACATCCATGTCAACCTCCCTATTTTATTCTCAGCATATCTCTGCCATGCTTCATGCTAAAGGTATGGTTGGATCTAATGAGGATGTTATCAAGGATTGCGAGTACTTCCTTTCAAAAGTCAATGTTAAGTGGATTAAAATCAATTGTAATACTTGGAAAAAAGAATGGGTGGAATAAAATGATTGAATTTATGAAACATTTAATCATGTAGAACATCTCTCAAGAACGAAAGATATTTCTGATCCTAGTTTGGAACCAGATGAGGTTTTTGAGTATTCTGATGTAGATGAAGGAGAGGTTGTTGTGCCTCTCTGGGAAAACGTTTTTATAAGGAAGACAATCATCTTGTTCCTCATGTTGTGAGTGAAAAAAAGTCCCCGCTTCTAAGGATTTTTTTAATCTGGAAGATTAACCGGTGGTTAAAAAAGAATCTGTTTTCAAAGAAACTAAGAATAATTTTTTGGAAAACCTATAGAAGAATAATTACCTATTATGCAAGAAGCTGATCTTGAAGAACTCCCAGTGGGACAATATGTTCCTAAAGTCATTCGTTCGGTAGAGGAAAGGATAGAGCAAGATTTTCTATTGGATGGGTATGAAATGTGTGAGGAATTAAGAGATGAATTTTGGGAATTAGATTAAGACCCAATGTTTCTCAGTATTGAGAAAAATAAAACTGTTGAGGGGGAGAAAACCCCAAATTTGGAATCCTTTGATGTACCAAACCTAATTGATTCAAGTCCTGTAGAAACTCAGTATAAATTCCTCAGTTTTTATGATGAGGATGACTCTCGGAAAGTCTTTGTAAAAGTCCTTGACCTTTCTACTATGTTCCAATTGAAATATGTCTCTATTATTTCTCCTCCAAATGAACCCAAGCCTGTAGCAGTCCACATCTCTGAACCATCATCCGAAAACCATCATTTGTGAGTAAAGATGATCTGAATGACATTGGAGCTACCATTATTGATAGAGTTGAAAAACACCTTAATTACAAAACTTCTATTGTAACACATCTATGTGAGAATAATTCCTCACTACTGTTGGGAAAAGTAATTTTGCAGATACAACCCAAGATGCTTCATGATATTCAGGTATTCAGAGTTGAAAACAAGCTTCTTAGTGATGAAAATAAGACATTGAGAGGTATGATTGAAGAAATTCAGAAACATATGTATTCAAGATCAGATATTTCTTCTCATCCGAAAGAACATGTTGTTCCTAAAACCCCATAGAATATTGTCTCTAATATTCAACATCATTTAGATGTCTTAGCTGAAAAGGTCGTAGAAAGAAACAAATATATTTTGAAAGAAATTATGTACCATGTTGCTAAACAAAACAACATCACAAATGAGTGTACGGGGTTCCTTTAAAAAGTTCTAAACCAATTGAAATCTCTTACCCCAGCTGTCCATGCTTCAAAGGCATCTGGACAATCCTCTCATCCATCCTTATATATTGATCTGCCCAAAACAGTTGTCAACGAATAACTTCAAACTCTGCTTATGGGATTCAATAAAGATTATTTATATAAAGTTATCAATAAAAGTTAAAAAGGTCTTGATATTGTCCAAATCTATTAAAAAATTTATAGTGATTATCAGGAAGAAAATTCCAATAAAGTGGATTTCTACTTCCACCAAATCATCTCAAATACAAGCATGAAAAATCATTTTAAATATCTTGTAGAAAATATTAGGATTCCTTTTATTACTAAAGAATTCAAGACTGAATTTTAAATGCTCAAAGAGCTCACTCATATGATGGATAAGTTTATGGAAAACTAGGATGACATTGAGAAATACATGCATAATGCTGGAGAGATCATTTAGGATTTTATCATGATTCTGACGCCCTATCTTCTTGTATAGAGTACATCCATTGTTGCTCTTGCAGCTGCACCTCTGCGACCTGGTTTGGCTACATTAACCTCACCCCTAGCCTCCACTCCACTATATGTCAGTTAGGCACTGAGTTAGATCTGACCTGTGATCCTTGATCAACAACCTCCTTTATCTTCTACTACACCTACTCTGGAACCCTTAGTCATTCAAAGACTTCTTTTACCTTCTCTATCGACTAGATCACTCCCTTCTTCTCCCTCATCTTCTGCTCTTATGGCTTCTCTTTTTTCTACTACTGCTAAAAGCAAAGAGAAGTCCAGGTAGTGAATAAGGACAATGCTTACTCTATTTTGATGGGAATATGGTTTAATTTGTTTTACTTTTCGTAATTCCCATCTTTAATTATCTAATAAATTGTGCACAATGCTTATATCTTTTGTATTTGTTTTTCATGCTACTTTTTGGACCCCAAAAGGGGGAGAGAATATGGGAGAAATATATGGGAACAATATATGGGATAAATAAGAGAAAAATCATATAGTAGAAGTGAACACTCACTCTATATATTTTATATACACATTTGAACTATGTTGTTAGACCCAATATTCTCTCTATATATGCACAATTTGTAATCATAAAAAATGGGGAGATTGTTGGACTCTTCATGTTTTAATTATCAAAAATCCTATTTAGTCTATAAACCATGTTAACTCTTTGTAATCTATCTCACATCAAATGCATAGCTGTTTGGTCAATGATATACACAGCTATGATGTACTATATACTAAGTTTGGTTACTATCCACAATCTTTTGATTCACTTTATAATGATTTCTATGACAAATGACTAAGTTTAATTCATTCCATAAATATCACTTCTTAAGTCTGAATATATATATTTACCTATGTATGAGACAATGTGACTCGGAGACAATGTGACCATGAGACACCAAGACCATGAGATACTGTAACCATGAAAAACTGTGAAATTGATACACCATAAACATCCCGACACTATGACATCTTGGAACCATGAACAAGCACACACCGTGACATGTAGAAACTGTGAACAAGCAGCCACCATGACATCCAGACTCCAAGAATAAGTAGACAACGTGGCAACCACACACCGTGATATCAAGACACCATGATTAATCCAGACACCATGTGAAGGATACATTGTTTCCATGACATAATGTGACATAGTTTCTTAATATGTTTTCTCGTCTTCCAATTTAATCTCTAACGGTCATATTTGATGATTTTAATGCACTGACATAATTAATATTTCTTTTGTATAGAATTACGAGATATGAGGGGCATAATTCATGCATCCATTCGGCACAAATGTGTGCACTAAATGATAAAATAGTATTGCCGCCTAGAAAAAATGATAATTGTGGCATGATATTAAAATATATATCAAGATAGTGGATATGAGAATGAAATCAAAGAATGCACTTAGAGAGTTCTTGATGAATGGATTGCCTCATGAAACTCTACGCTACTGTAGAACACACTAAGGAAACTATAATCCTGAGATTCACTCTCAAACATGATGAATAACACAAGCTAGATCCATCTAACATGAGACACTCCATTTTCCAAATGAGGATTTAGATGTGCATCTTCTTCATCTCATAAAGTCTAGAGCTGCAATGACTAACACTTAGAG
Organism: Viscum album; assembly: GCA_963277665.1. Classification (NCBI taxonomy): domain Eukaryota; kingdom Viridiplantae; phylum Streptophyta; class Magnoliopsida; order Santalales; family Viscaceae; genus Viscum; species Viscum album. The sequence continues at coordinate 1,207,525,069 of OY728163.1, read as the reverse complement.
AACTTCTAAACACCTCTCAATATTATTCCTCAATTGTGAATAATTTTATTAACTTTTGAGTAGAGTGTGTATCAATATTACAACACACTCTATCTCCTACATTAAACTAAAGGATACAACATATCCTTACTAAAACATCCTTCTTACTATTGTATATACCCACAAATAAGTGTTTAAGAGGACCATGTGTGGTCTTGTTGTTTGTACCCACGAAGTACTATGAAAGAGGTCGTTGTGTGGCCTTTACATTCAATTGTATAGTTGTTAATCCCGATCTAGGGTGTGGATAATGTTTACTTATATAAAATTCTTGGTGGACGGTGATCAACAAGTGGAGTGGATTAGGTCTCAGCTTGAGACTGAACCACTATTTCATTTCCACCGTGATTCTTAATTTAGTCTTATCTGTTTTACTACTTTACTGTATAATTCATAAAGATATAAATTCACTCTAATAGTTACTCCATGTAAGAATTCATAATTCTCTGGTCTTAGTTGAATACCTTCAAAAGAAATCTTAATAAATAATCTTAAGATTACGGAGAACTAATCAATCTTTTAAGAATTTATTTAAACAGTAAAACTTTTAAAATAGTATAACCTTGAATAATTGGGATGTATTTAACATTTTTGGGTAACCTTTTAGAAATAAATTTTTAACAGAAATTTATATAGATACTCAATTCACCCCCCTCTTGAGTAATCTACTCCGACCAACATAAAGAATGTTAATAAGTATAAAATGTCTAATAGGGGTACTATGTGGTAAATAATTCCACATAGATATTGAATAAATTTCATGAAATATATTTATTATTAATCTAGTATTCAAAAATATTAATCCTCTTTAGTTATATGGTGTAAATTATAATGAAATATATTAATTAATATACAAAAAATAATCAAATTCATATTTATTTATATGTTATTCTCATTTAACCTAATTCATGGTTGGTCATGACAAGGTCTAAATCCCCAACAATACCATGTTATTTAAATAATGTGGCTAATTAGGAAACTTTCTTTTATATTTATGGAATATTTCATTAGAAAGGCATGGTGTTGGTTCTTGATCTCTTAAAGGAAAATATGAATTTTCTGATGAAGTGAATACCATATGGTATCATTCTAGAAATCAAATATTTAAGAGTGAATCGTCATTTGGAAAAACTATTTTCAGAAAAAATAAACATTGGCCAGTGGAATGATCTATAGTTAAGTTTAGTTTATGAAATTGAATGTTCTATATCTAGTTACATCCGAATTTTGATTGGATTTGTGACAATGATATGTTATTGGAATATTTATTCATATATTAAAAATTCATTATTTGATACTGATGTTTGAATTTTTTTATCTCCCCTAATGTAATGAATTTATTGAATTTTCTCTCCAACATTATTCCCGATATGAAGGTTATTTCAACAACTATTTGGAAGAAGAAAGATTGTGGCCTTCAGTACCACTCGTTCAATATTAATATACTTGAGGTAGAGTTTTCCCGGGGGTTTCTAATCCTCATCATGAATCACATTTTTATTAGAATCAATATTTAATGTATAGAATCATTCAACTAATGAATGAATTTTAGTCAACATGAGGTATCTTTCACTTCACACAATAGAATGGTTTTTCTACTCATAGGAATGTGGGATCCTCATTGAGGTTATTCAACGAATCCACTTATGGAAGAGTAATAGAATATATTGAAAATATTTCATCTTTTAATAGATATGATAAATAAGTTCTATACATTGGGTTACCTCCGATAGTTAATGAGTTTCATAACATGTTTGTAGATAACATCTTGTGGATATGACTAGATTGGGATGTCATGTTTTACATCATAATGATTCATAAGATTCATCAAATATCATTTCCAATTTTTTTATTTTGCAAATAGAACTGACTGAGTTAAATATTTAGCTCGATGATTTATAAGAAATGAAATTTATCCACCATATTATTTTACTATTGGCCACTTTAGTGCTTTTACTAGAATGTAGGACAGAAACAACTACTTTTTTATCAATTATCATAAAATTAAATATGTTATAACTATGATTATGTTCCTTAACCACTATATCAATGACTTATTTGATTAATTTAAATGTTGAAACTGTTCTCTAAAATTTATTTCAGATTCATTTTAAGTGATATTTTTATTAAGGAATGTTTTATCTCAAATATAGTATTTCAAAGTAGGTATATTCACTATGAGTGTCATGTGACTCCTTTTTCCAAAACAATTATCATGTGTTATTAATAGATTTTAGGAACTATGTATTTTATTGTAACATGATGTTATTTTTATGGTGTTCAATAATGATATCTTTGTAAATTCTAAAACCAACTTGGAGAATTTGAATTATTTATGAGAATTTGTTTTGGTCTTTAATGAGAATAACTTCTATGATTAATTATAATATTATTGCATATTGATCTATGAATTCATATTTTTATGTAATGTGGTGCTTGAAATAGGCATTGTGGCCGATCCCTGGAAAGTAAATTGCATTATATCATGGGAGTAAACATAAAATGTATTTCAGATATGAATATTGTTACATCAATATGGTCATTATCAGCTCATTTTTAGGGTAATATCAAAGAGTTAACCCCCCATGTACATGATCATATGAAAGTCTATGTATTTTCTATGGACCACAGTGTTTCAATTTGTCATTAAAGAATTAATCTATCATTTTAAATTAGCCACTATTATAACTTTTTCCAAACATGATCTCGGAAAATATATTTTTTAAAACTCACCAGGAGTTGTTTTAGATTGTATCCTGATGTAGGACGGTCCAATTTTTTCATATGAATCATTATAGCTATGATACTATTAGAATAACTATCCCAAATATAACATGGAGATCAATGTTTTTGATGAACCTGATTAAATATTAGTGAAACTAACTATTTTGTGAAAACATTAAGCTCTACCCCAACCAGATATATATATATAAGATAAAAATTGTCTCAGATTAACATAACCTTAGAAATTTCTATGGGTTTATTACCTTAAAATAATAATTTATTATTTTTTTGCACCTGGAAAATGATAATTATTTCCTTGATTACATTAATATGATTTTCTATATAAATCCCTATAGAATCTTACTGAGGAAATGATCCATTTGGGTCTCACTACATAATTACATTTGAATTTGAAGGAGGAGGATGAGATTTTGTTTCACCATAATGGCTTGTTAAATATGCTCCCCAATAATATCTTATAAGGGAATGTAAGAGATTGAGAATTTAATTGTATAAGAAGAATTTTAATTGGGGGGAGATAACCCATGAATGGTCTCTATCCTTATAAATAATTTTCCATAGTAAGAACATGTGTGTGGTCAATTCTATTGTATGGAATATAATAATTGTATATTGACATCATTTACAGTGGGATGTTCATCCCAGTTTCCTTAAGATGAATTATGATAAGAAATATTATTAATATTAGTGAGGAATTAGGCATTAAATAGCTTATTTTTTTATCAAAATGTATTTTCATATAATATGTAGGTATTAAGCCTCAAGGACCCATCAATCTACTAAAACATATTTATATCACAAATTGGATGTGGTATTAGGTATCCATGTGTTTTATTTTTCTAGAAACTTGATCTCACTAGGGTAATAATTTGATAGGGTTTGTCATTGAATTGATGATTAAGTATTCCCACATCATATTAAATTGTGAAGAAACTGAAATAGAAGATCTAGAGGAACTCATTGGGCATTATATCATGAGTAAACTTGGAGTTCCATTGTAATTTGTATCCACAAGGCATCCTAATTTCACTTTTCTATTCTAAATTAGACATTGGGATGTATTGGGATCTCAAAGGACAATCAGCATGATATTAAATTTTTAAATATATGAATATAAAGAGTGATAAAATTATATTCTAGAAGATATACACATTGATTTTTTTCATTATTTTAGTAGAATATATGATACCCCTATTACACTAGTTGAATAAACCTATAATAATATCTATCTGTATTATATTTGGATGAATCTCTTTAGTGTTTAATATGGTAATACATGTACCTCTTCCTTATATTGGGCTATGGTTGGCGAGACCTCCCTTGTGGAACCAAGTCTCTTATAAAATATTATTAGGAAGATTTAGGTTATGTATGGTTTAATTGATTTGGCTAAATGTAATTTTAAATTGTATAAAAATCATCAAGAATTTAATATGGATTTTTTAGATTGTGATAAATTATTTCTAACAGTGGAGACCTAGAAAATAAAATGGCATTTGGGAAATAAAAGGAAGTACACATCGATATTTTTAGGAAATTTTCAGACTGTTTAAATATTAGATAAAATGGAGTATCATTTTGAGTTTCTGAATCTTTTCAATATTTAGGATGCCATAACTTTTTATTAATTTATAAAATACCTTTGTAACCCTTCTCCTGTCTTGAATATGAAGTATTTTTTAATTAGAACATGATGAATCTATTATTGAGTATTTGTAATGTATACTCAATTACAAGGATATGGTTCTATGTAGGATGTTTATTCCTTTAGTGTTAATATTAATGAAATAAGGGAGTGACTCCCCTGAAAAATGTGAAATTGAATCTATTTTATAGATGAAAAGGACTCACATTTCTGATGATGAAACATCGGGTTTTCATTCTATGGTAAATAAGTGATATATAGGGAATTATCAAAACCAAAATATCACATTCATGTATGAAGCATGATATTTTGATATCTTAATTCAAAATATTCATTTTCATGTGACTATGTTATAAAAATTATTAAAATTTACGTTCATAAGCTAGAACATGTTTTCCAAAATACTGTAAAAACTCATACTGAAATCATATTAGAGATATAGAACTATAGTAGTTCATATATTTTTCATTGGTTCATGATTTATGAAATTATGTGTTCTAATTTTGTTTTAATCTAGTTGTAATATAGTTTCTTAAATAGTTTTTTTCACTATTTGACAAATAAATAAGGCAAAGAGTGAAGGATTTTTAAAAATTAAGATATTTTATTTTTATAATCTACCCTCTCTAAAATTAAAATATCTTTCCTCCACAACCTATAAAATTTGATCATTGAGACCTCTATCCCTCTTGTTGAGTAAACAATTATACTTATTAACTTTCCATTTTTTTAGTTATAAAAATCAAAACTATTTCTTAAATACATTGTTACTAGATTTTATTGTACGATGTGTATTAAAAATGTATTTGTAGAAAACATAATCTTTTACCATTCATATAATTAGTTAAAAATTATACAAAAATATAAACTTTTATCATTCATTAAGATTCTGAAAATGAGTATAAATTAGATATACATTAGATTAACATTTATCAAATCATATGGATGAATTTTCATCATTACATTCATATTGAAAAAGTATATCTAATCAAAATGAGGAGAAAATAGATAACCTTTGATTTCCCACTAATTCATATTATCAAATTGACATTTTTATGTTTTTTCATTAGACAAACTATGTTTAAATTCTAAATATATCAAATAAATTTCAAATTTAATGAAAACAATTAAAATATAATTGTTTAAATTAGTAAAATATCGGTCAATCATTTAAAAAAGAGGTGTTTAAGAGAAAGTTGACTATGTCATTGCATAAAACTCATAAAAATATGATCGTTGTGTGGAAATATTATTTTTTTGAAGTTTTCCTATAAATACCCGGTCATTCAATAAGTTATGAGTGAGGTGATCAATTTCAATTTCAATTTTATTTTTATGCATGATCTCTATAGATTATACAACATGAAGGTCTTGTTCATAAAATTTTTAATTGTATTGAGTTTTGTAGTTCTTAAAGAAACCTTTTCTGGTTTTCTCCTTAGGAACTCTGTCTTCTTATTTGTCTATCCGATCTGGGATTATGATTGAGGTCTTGTGGGGATATAAAGATGGAGAATCCGTTCTTTTGAGTGATGGACTGAGGGGATTATAATACAAAGTTGTTCCATCAGATCAAGGGTGATTATGGATATGGTGATATAACAGAGATGATCATCATATCAAAGGTTTCCATTCTAATGAATGATATACATTCTTGTTTGTAAAAAATAAGGGATACATTTATCCAAGGATTGTGGAAACCTTATACGTAATGTTTTTAGGTATCCATTATTTTTAAATATCTTCATTTCCTTCTTACATTGTTAATAATATCCTATTTATTCATATAAGTATTATATTCCATTTTTCTTGTATGTAAATACCTTATCAAAACATATCTAAAATTAATATCATTTATATGTTAATAATATCTTCTATGAATCTTCCCTTTTGATATTTAGTTACATGATTATTATGAGATTCTGATTCTTTCTATTTGATATAATTGTATGAAATCTAATGATGATATATATACAATGATTCTATCAAAATAACTCTAATTAGAAAAATTTAGTATTCAGTCTAAGGTATACTTTAGAATCAAATATTTTTACTAAAAGATAATTTTGAAATTGTTTTGTTTAACCGTATTAAACAAACGATCTTTTTAACTAAAATTATCCTCCATCTTGTAATAATGAAATCAAAAACATATTTATTCGATTGAAATATCAATATATCTATTTTTTATATCCAATAACTAAGACATATTGATCTCCCCCGATTATATGGCCTCACTTTTTCAGGATCTCTCCTTAGAAATTCGTGGGAAACACAATGTATATGTTTTTTTCTTAAATATTGATTTCATTCCCATATATTTCATATTAATCCCACTTCCCTGAGGTTGTACCTTTCATGTGTTTCTCCTTCCTAATTGGGTTCTCTTGGGATTAGAAACTTTTTGATCCCTATACTTTTTTTGGGTCATTGCCACCATTTTCAAGGTGATTTAGTTTGTTAATATGTTTTTAACATTTATTTCTATATGGTTTTATTTCATCCTCTTCTAGTTAATCTCATAGAAATATGTGATTTATAAATAAATATTTAATATAGTATGTAAATATATTAAGTAATTGTTTTTAAAAAAAACATAGAAATTCATAATTGACAATCTTAATAATGGGGGTAAAGTGAAATGAGCATGTTTTTAACATAAATTGTTACTACTTATGAGTTTATTGATATATTAATTGTGTTTAATGAATTAGTTGTTATTAAATTAACCTCATGGAAATGCATATTTGATTGGGAAGGAGAATATAGATCATAAAATATCATTTATTTTTATTACAGCGTCACCCAAACTAGTGATGTAGTGATATCTATAAATCCCACTAGCCTGGTTAAAGAGATATAATTTGATTTCATTTATTGAGTGTCCACCTCATTATAAAATCAATATATTTGGGATCCCATATAAATTTTTACAATATAGAATTCCTAACTAATTTATTGTTCTAAAATGATAAAAAATAATATTTATTATTCACATTATCATTTAATGACTTCTATTACTCTTGTGTTTAATTTTTCATTAAACATTTAAATATCAATTTTTTATATGATAATTTGAACTATAAATTTTTAGTCTGTGTAATAGAGATTGAATATAAAAATTATGATGGGATAATATTAGGTTAGTTATGATAACAACTTATGCACACCCATCAAGTGCATATATACACTTTTAATAATAATTTTTTAATGGAAATGATCATCGTGGAGATTGTGGATGTTACTGATATCATTTTTTGTGGTGATGGGGCTAAAATGAAGGTATGAGACATCATGTCACAGGATAATGGCTAGTAATTTATTTTGTTTAATTTATTCATTTTTTATAATTTATATATATTAAAAACATATCATATTAATGACTTCTTATCCCATTTATTTTTGTATATTATGAGTTCTTCTTTTCGATGTATTCATTTTTTCTAGTGTTCTATTGTCAAGATGAATTATGTTCTGTTACATTAATTGGATTAATTTTATGTTGTGATGATGATGATTATTATTTATTATGTATATTGTCTCTTAAAAATATATTATATGTTCTTACTAGGTCCCCTTATAGGATATGTTTATTAATTTTTTAAGTGAAACCATTTCCTAAAATTATTCTTCCAGTATTGACAGTAGATTCCAATATGTGATTATTTAGAAAGTGCCTTGATCCTTATATTAAAAAATTCTATGTTCCATGATTGGGTTTATATAAATATTTCTTCAGTAAAATATTGATCTAAATTACTTTTTCCAATGGTTCCCTAAAAAATAGATACCTAAATTATATTATTATTTTAATCCTATTTATTTTATACTATAATCAACATTTAGCGTCATGGTCACAGCCTAGTAAAATCTATGGTCAATGTTGAAGGAAACTAAATTAGTTATCTTACACAGAATGTAAGACCATAAATAAAGTAATAAAATTATAAAAGAATAATTTTAACACATTTATACAAAAGTTTACAACACCATTAAGTATATAACAAAATAATTTGTGAGAAAACAAGGAATTAATGAATAAACAATGCATGTTTTGTAATAGGATATAATCTTTTATGAAATTTACCAAATTCAATTATAATATTTTTAATATATTTGAAATGATAACTTCTAATAATTTACATTTAACAAATACTATCTTTACATTTCATCATCATGATGGTTTTAATATAAACTCATTTATATTAAAATAATGATATTTTTTAAAAAAAATACGAAAAAACGTAAATTAAATCTTTTATGTAAAGGTTTTCATGAATTTAATGATATAATATTTTATTTATTTCAACCCTTTAAGGAAATAAACCCAACATTATTATGGGATGGTCCATTTATTATTACAAAAAAGGCATCCTAATGAATATATTGTATATTCATTTTTATGAATATTTCATAAATCGATAAAAAAACCTTTATACTTCACAACACATTATGAAATATATTTTTTAAATTTATCACTATGTACATAACCTTTCATCCAAGGTAAAATCTAAAAAAGTATTTATGGATTCATTTAAAACCCTAATAAGATCCATTGTGGTCCCTACAATCCCTCTCTGCTAAATGTGTTTGAAATTTTTAAGGCAAATTATTTTTCATTAAAATTATACAAAAACAATTTAACCAAAAACACGATTCATGGTGTTTTGGTCCTTTAAAAATTTCAAAATAATATGTCTATATATTATTGTTTTTAGGGTTATAATTCCTTTTTGGGAAGATGTTTTGTTCATTACATGTTCATTAAAATTATATTCTATTTAAAAAATACTAAGTTTATATTCATCTATATTTTTAGGTAAATCATAAAATAGATTTATAAACTATTTCATTCTTAGATTATAGAATATAAATCAATCAAACACAATAACATTTAAAAAATATTTTGTATATATTCCTTATGTCAGGGTATATCCTTTTAGTAACATATATCGGGGCTTAATAGACTACAAACCTTGCCATATATGTACCATATTATGATACTTTTCTCATTATTTTTATATTTCAATTAAAATATATTTTTTTCACGTAAATGTTGTTTTATTGAAATAAATGATCTAGGGAAACCATTTTATATTAAACATATTTCATGGTATATAATCTAGGTAAAAAATACAAATTTTTTAATTTTTGGATTCAATGGAACCAAGAAAACACATATTTCAATATAATTCATTCACTAAAAATCAATTCAAACATTGATTATAAATATTTATTACCACTAATGTATGCATAATATTAATTAATCTTATAAAATGGATCATTTTATATACATATAAATGTATTATATAAAACTTATTCCCATGCACATTGGTCAAGAAAATTTGTACATAAGTAATGAAGATTCTCTATGAAAAGAATAACCTCATCACATTTTAATAAACGAGAGTTATAAAGGCTCAGTTAAATAATTAACCTCTTCTTTTATACCAAAAAAATGTTTTAAATTGATTACATTAATCTAAAACATAGTTGAAAACATCTGTAAAAAAATCTAAAACTTGGATTTATTTAATTATTTATAGTGAGTTATAAAATGGATAAAGAATTAAATACCACTCTATATTGATATATCATTCCACATGAGTTTTATGTATATATCTGTGTATTAACCTATTTATTACCCACACATACATTGTCTATAAGGTACAAAAAACTCCATGAAATGGAACGATCTATCTCAATCTGTAATTATCTTTATTAAATTGTTTAATGGTTCAAGAGAATCAAATGATTAAAAATTTCATTTATTATGATTTGTAATAATAACAACAAATTTCAAGGGGATTTTAGAAAAAATATACTGGCTCCAAAGAAAAACAAAAAAAAATTCCTTTATTAATTCTATCATTCCAAAATTTCATTTATCATTTAAACTCAATTGAAACACAGAACTCAATTTCATTATAGAATGTTTACTGTGGAAGCATTATGGAAATAGTTTCAAACTTCACAATGTCACCGTATTATACTAATTCTACATGATAATAATATATGTTGTGGGATATAGTGGTTGAACCAAATTTTATCATACAATATGATAATTATATTCCTTTCCACCTTGGTAGGCTGAGTTACAATATGTTATGGTCCATAGATGAATAACCCATAGTGTTGTCTTGAGCACCAGGTCATGGTAAAGGCATTTAGCACTTATTACCACCAGTATCAAAAATCACTGAATGTTTTATATTCTTGTATAATATTGATATCCAATATTTTATACACATATTATTATGTCATTTTAATATTAATAACCATTAAATATAAACACGAAATGAAAGGCCCGATGTCCTTGGAATATAAGGTCTAAATAACATAACATGAAATTAAAAATAACTTATTTTTAAATCCATAATTATCTAATAGATCCATTTTAAATCATAAAATTATGTAGGATAACCAACACAATGCATAGAAAAAAGGGCTATGAAAAAAAATCCTATTTAATGAATAATCATGTTAAGGAAGCATAACATATGAGTCAAATGTGTAATGTTATAACATAAAATAAAAGGCACATGAGTTATAACATGGGAGTATAATATAAATAAGAATTAAAAATAATATCATGGAAGTATGGAAAATTTCGACAGAACACAAAACATTACATGATCATAAGTCAAGGAAAACAACCATCAAAACATCGTAAGGACAAAAAACTCCAATAATGGGTAATGATCTCTCAAAAAAGCCATAAATAACATCTCATGAGAAAACACCACACAAAATTCTTTATAGTTATATTTGGGTGCACCGATCATAAAATGTTAATGATTTTCTGATTTATAAATAAAAATCAATTATAATGAAAACCCATATGAATTACTCATGGAATGAAATGAGTTGCATAGTCCCTAATCATATCATAATCAAAAGTAATTTTATAATTATGATAAATAGAATAGGTATTTAAATTCTTCATATTCTCATTTTTGATTATATATTAATTGGTCTCAAAATTATGTGTCTATTTAAAAAAAATACAATTACCTAAAAGAACATGGGGTAGAAAAGATCTACATAACATGGTTTTATTTTGTAGAAGGAGTTTGACAATTGAACTAATGTAATATATTAACCCATAAAAGGAATGAAAATGATCCTAGAATAAATTTTATAGACATATATTAAAATTTTAAAATAAAGAAATATTATATAAAAGTATGAGAATGTGAGTTATAGATAAAATAGTTAGAACCGAAGGAAAATGTTTTTTTGGGGGAGATCCAATACATTTTATCACATCATTATTCATTCATATAAGAACATATTATATAATAAAAAATTAATTAGTATTCGTATATTCTAGCACTATACTGAAACATATAGTACAATTTTTTATTTTATTATAACATCTTACCCCAAATTTATAAACAATTATTTATTAAAATTTCACTATAACGTGCTAACTATGTTTTCCATGAATGTATTGGTTTTGAAATCACATAAATTTTCTATTGGTCATCATTAATTAATTACCATAATGCTAAAATTTTTATTAATACTATATATATATTATATTTAGAGTCAACAACAAAAGGATGAGAAAAACTAAGTGAATTACTATATTCATGATGCTGGTAATCTGTATGTACGCCAAAACATTATTTAATTTTTCAATTTATGAAATTAGGGGAATTTAAATAGTAATTTAGTAGTCTAAAATAGTAATATTATTATTTTTATTAGTGATTGGAGCATTCCATGAAATAAAATTCTCATTCATTAGAAAAATAAAACAAATCATAAAAGTCACAACATAAGAGATTTACTAGATCCCTCTAATTACATTGATTGAAATCAGCAAGAATTAGATCAAATCATAAAATATCAATTCTAATTTCACATTTGTTAGAAAATTTATCATACCGAGAATTTTACTCCTTGTAGAAATGAATGAAAATATGATCAATGGAAAAAAAGAAATTTTAGGTAATTAATCGATCAATTGATCACCTTCATCGAAATATTAAAAGATATTTCTAATGGAAAAAATAATAATAGTAGAATCACATACCAAATATAGATTTCTCCAGCCTTTTTTAGATATCTTAACCACAATGATAACACATATCATATCTACTTCTTGAGAGGAATAAATACTAGGGGAACCATTAAGAAATTCAAAAACATCCACATGGTTATCTCTAAAAATATTTCTATTACAAAATTGACCTGGATTTCATCTTGAGGAAACAACACTATTATTATTGATCTGATAAAAAAACTAACATGACAAAAAATTCAATGGCACCAAAGGTGTATTGAAGTTACCACTAACACCAATATTTTTTTTAATAGATAGGTTGTAAATATAATAATTATATTAATCACATTGCGGGGGTCTGGGCCTCCAAAAATAGTGAGAAGACATACCAAAGATGAATAAGCCATTAACAAATCAGTATCTTGGATACATTTTTTTTGATAATACTAGATAATGTGAATAAAATACACTACAAAAAATGGAAAAAGAATCATAATATAAGATGAGAGTTGAAGGTTGATACAGCCTCTGATAAAGTCTCAGGTAAATACAGATCAAGGAAACATGACATAAAATATTTTGAAAGAGACATCCACATCAACGAAGATATGGAACAAGTCAAAAATAGATGATCAATATCCTTTATTTGATAATGGAATAGATCACATGATGAACAAATTGGGATACAAAAGTCATGAATATAATAATATGTTGGAATTTTCTTATGCACCAACAACCATATATCTATCGACCAAGAGGTCCTAATAAAGGACTTGTTCATTTTCCTAATCCATTGAAAATATGAATTAGAGGAGGTATAATTTTTATATACAATATATAATGTGAGAGAACCATTTAAAGAATATTTATATTCCCAAATGTAATATCTATTATAAATGAATCTATTTATAATATTTTCCTTAATGGGATCTATCAAGTCATCCCTGATTTCAAGATAATCCATTATTTAATATTATGGATCCATATGTGAGTCCTCAATTATAAAAAATCATGTAAAGGGACAACTATGTAATTAATAGTATGAAAATGAAGTGATGAATATATAGATACCAACCATCTATATTTACAATCAGTTATAGATTATATAAATTTAAACATAGTACATAGTATGAAATCAATGTAATTATGAATTTTATTTTTGATAAAATTCATTAATAAGGATCGAAGAAAATATAAGCCCTCTATGTTTTCATTAATGATCCTATATATCAAAATATTTTGAATTGAATCATTGAGGTGAATATTATTTTTCATTCGTAAACAGACATCATCATAAGGCTTGAAATAAGTGTTCTATGAAACAATGTGTAATGTGATCTCCAGAATACTTCCAATACAAATACGGTTTTTAATTGATATATTGATATTATTTTTGACATTATTCTAACACTTTTATACAATGAATGATTTTTTTTTTGAAATGATGATATATATATCCATGTAGAAACGACTGACCATATAGAAATATTTAAATTCTTATGAGCAATGATAACTTTTATTTTGACTAATTACACCAAAAAATAACAAGCTTTCGGTTTAACAATAACATAGAAAAACCAACTTACACAGAAGGGAAAAACACCTCTCCAATCCCCATTTTTAAGATGATATTATTTTTTTGAGAAATTGAAATAATTCTTTCTAAAGTAAACAAAAAATTTCGTCCAATTGATTTCTTGACCAGTGAACTCTTCATAATTAATGATTGTGTTCTTTATGTTTATGGTATTTTTCATCCCCCATTGAGTGAATAGTACTGTGTCTTCATCATAATAGAGATTGGAAGACGAGTTCAATACCCTATCATGAAAATAGATTTGTATTTCAAATTTATGGCCACGATGGTAAGAAGTCTACTTATATATTCCTTTAGTTATGGGAAAAATAATTGAGAAAACAATTTATCCCTTTCTTAAAACTAAAGATAAAGTTAAATATCATTCTCAAGAGCTACTAATAAGAATATTAATATGAGTAATACACATGATTATTTTAACCCAACCCATTGAAAAATCAACAAAACCAAATTTTTAGAGTGCCTTACAAATGAATAACAAATCCCTTGTGTCAGAAAATCCAAACATCCTTTTTAAGGGAAATATTATTCTAATGCTACGTTTCATCATAAAATTAAAATATTTTGATGAAATAATGAGGTTGTCATGAATTTTCTTAACATTGATGAAACTAAATTTATATGTTGAAACAATCCATCTTCGGATAGAGGCCAATATACAAAAATTTATTTTACTGATAATTTTATATATGGAATTAACTAGAAAATCTGGCCTAAGGATATAAATGTAATTAAAATTATCTAATTATTGGGCAAGGAGAATGAAATGAACATTAATTCCATGTGGAAGAGATAAATTACTAAACAGGTTAATAACAAGCATAATGAAATCAACATGAATGACCTCCCAACATGTTTGAATGAAGAATTTATTTAAACCATTCGGGCTAGAGGAGCTTTTAGATATGAGAAACAAATCCTCCATAATATCATAATCCAAAGTAGTAGAGGTGATTCTAGAATTATCCACTTTATTGAAAAGACTCAAGATAATACCCTCTAAATAATCTGAAATGATGTAGGATCGATAGAAAAGATCAATAAATTAAGAGACAACCTGATCTTAGAGGGAACACTTAAAATCAATGATCTGTTCATCATTTTTAATCATGGATAAAGGACTGGATACATTCCTATCTATTTAAAGAGAAATAATGATTTTTGTAAATTCAATCAAAACTCTTTTACAAATTAGAATTTAATAAATACATTAGAATGAAATATTAAATATTTTGAAGACTAATGAGATTTAGAACCATCTCAATTACTTCCAAAATCCCATGAGAGAAATAACTAATGTATTTTTATCTTGAATGGTCTAAAGAGATTTCTTTGGGGATCAAATTTAAGTATCATGTGAGATAAAATAAACCTTACCCAATTTTTATATGGGTTTTTAGAAATTTTTAACTTGAGGAAATAAAGAAAGGAATAATTTTTATAGTCCAATGAATTATAGGCAAATTGAACAACATTCCCACATTCAAAATTGGACAACCAATATTTTTTAATTCAGGATTGAAATGTAATTTTTAAATACTTTCCCAAAAATTCTAAAATATTTGGATGATGATAATAATTGGTTTTTATTATGTTGAAAAAGGGATGGTGTCCCAATAATCCATGATTGTATCATTAACAAGAGATATGTCAATTTTAGTTTCCATGATAATGTTAAGATATATCTTGTACCAACTGTATTTGGAACATACTAAAGTGACTACAATCCGATAATTTTGATCAATACAAGATCATAACATCTTAGAGGAAATATAATTCGTCACATCAACCACTTTTTTATATATACATGGGAATTAGTTAAAATCAGAAAGGTTAATCTAGGGAATAGTTATAACAGATTGGAAGCACCCAATATCCATCCATGGTTTCTGATAATCCCAACACCTCTTATAAGAATAAATGGTAGAGAAAAGGTGTTGATATCAAATGTTATAAAAATCATAAGTGACATGTTGATCACTATATGTGACCAAGGAAGGCTCAAACAAAGTGGAATTATCCATAACACAATGGTTCTTCACATCATTAGATCAACTATTGATGATAGGTAAATGAAATCCTACATTCTTAAAATTATGATTGCTTGAAGAAAATAACCATTTTGGTTCGTCAAATCATTTACGGTTGGGTTTGGGTTTCTAAATATGTTCTATAACTGTCTATTTTTTAACATTATTTACAAGCCCTAAATAATTCCAAAATAATATGCCCAGATAATATATAATAAGGATTGGATCACAAATTATTTTTCCACCATGACTTATTTTTAAATGTGAAATGATATTTTTATTATTTAATTTTGGGATCATGAGTTCTTTAAAGTAGATTGGAAATATAACTCACATTTATTAGACCATTTCCATGACCAACATTCAGTGCACTCATGCTCTCAGCCTGCATGGGACATGAAGAGTATGCTTGACCCATTTGATTAAAATCATTTATAGGAGCATTCTCATCCTCTAATATTATAAAATAATGACCCATATATTTATAATCTACAACTCCATGAATTGAGAAACGTTTTGAAGTACCATGATCTGATCATGGAGCAATGATCAGCTCCTTTCAAGTAGTGAAAGTGTTATCATCCAAGATGAAGTGATAGTCATTCTCAAGTGCATTGAATTGTTACATATAATTTCCATATATTTGACCGAGGGATCTAAATTTACTTCATGGAATAATGTTTCATAAATATGGTATTGCAACAAATTCCATAAAAAATGAAGAATATTATCGTCCATTATGAATTATGATGGAAAACATATTCTCCCATCCTAAGAACTATATTACTGATATCCTGAAAAATTTCCAATAAGATATCATTATCCTCAATTTCCTTATTCAGATATAAAACCATATCATATATTTAATTTTACATTATTGTAGTTGAATCATACTCATTCATGTATTCTATTCTTCCATAAATCCATGAGCCAACCCTGTTGGGTGAAAAAAGGTAAAATATGGATTTTAACCCCCTTTTCATCATCAGCAGCATCATCTACCTAGGATTTTATTATATGAAAAATTTAAAATTATGGAAAACTTTAATTGGAGACACTAACTTTTTCACTATCCTTTAATTAGCAACAACATCCTCTACTGTGTTGAAAACATCACAAAATAGAGGAATATTTTAATATTCATACATAACATAAATTATTTTTCATTTGAAAGAAGATTGATATTTTTTGGAATCATAACATCAGATTGATTTCACCCCTAATTCACATCAAAACCCAACACTCCATATAGAGTCCCTTGATCTGACCTGGGATGGGTACCTAAGTAGGAGGCAATGTCATTGAGAATTTTTGGATTCCAATACACCCAATTCAACCATGCATCCGGAACCAAATTTGGGCACTAGATTTCCACAGATTGAAAGGATAAAAATTTTCATCACATTAAAGGATTTAGAGAACTCAAGGATTGAGAATCATTTATGAAAACATCCATGTCATATTTAGGTCATCCCTTGAATGAAATATGTTTTGAAATAATAAAATTCAAATATGAATGATATTCTAATCATTAATTTTCCAATAATGAAAAATTATGTTCTTGAAATCACTATATGACTATGGCCTATCTACCTTCTATTAAATTTCCTAAACAAAACATGAGTTCCTATGTATATTGATTCTTTTTAGAAGGTCTTTTTAGTCATCAAAAAATTAGAACCCACTATCATATAGTATATTATTATTGGTGGATTGAGTCACATACTCCTTATTCAAATGTGAACAACCAAATAAAGATTATGTAAAGGAAACAACCCTCTTCCTCAATGTTTTGTATATTTTAGATCCAAAATAATTCAAACATTTTTATAGGTAATATTATTATTGAAAGTGAATTCCATGTTAGAGTGAAATGAAACCATGAAAAACAATAAAGCATATATCTAGAATCTTTAGATTAATCATATCCTATTTGAAAGATGCAATATACCACTCTAAACATTTTTTCATTCATCAGCTGTGATCATATACCCTAATAATATAATTAATAAAATTTATATATATTATATAAAACATTATAAAAATTCATGACATGCATTGATAAAAAATGAAATACATTGTTTTGTGATGCATTAGACTCCCATTAACATGAATAATGAGTTTTCCTTCATTTTGACGAAACATTATATGGATATTTATGATTTCAATAACATAATAACACCTTAGTATGTGTATGAAATTTTTTAAAATCATAAATTTTAAATCTATTTGACGGTGATAGAAGAGAAAATAAAATGAAAACATTCTGTTAAAGATTTTACCTCTCATTCAAAAAATTTTATTCTTTTTATACCATAGAACTCCTGAGTCTATTATATTGAACATACATAGTGCTCTATATCAATGGGGGTAAGGATCCATAATTTAATATTTTATAATATGTTTTATATATTATATTTGTCAATTTTCTTAATTCTCAATTATAATTATGCTATATAGATTTTATTTTTTTTCAACTCTTATATATCAACATAATATTATGAAAATTGATATATCTTATTATTACCCACATTGCCAATAAAATAAAAAATTAAAATAAAGAATAATTTATTTTTATGACTAATCTATATATATTACAAATTGAATTTTTATTTTTCCTTCAAATCAATAAATCTAATGATTTTATTAACATGCAGGATTGGACAAAAATCTCATTAAAGGACCTAAAAAATGAAATCCATTAGTGTAATGAAAAACAGAAAACCCATGAAAGGCATTTTCTTAAAATAACAATAATTCATACATAAATGGAATATTTTTTTTAAGATATTATCATTATATTACCTTTTTATATCACACAATTTTAATTAAAAGACATTTGAAAGAATAGAAAAGTCATATATATGCATTGGGACATTATAATAATATAACTCTCAAATAACCCTTACAAGAACCCTTCTAATTGGAATAAGCATATGACTAACATCCATTATAATTATTTGGAGAAAATCATTGCATGTGGCATTAGGTAGTAATCTTGGGACACACATAATATAAGTTATATGAGGCTCACTCATCAGGTATAATGGAGTGTATCCACTAGTATAAGATGAATCAGGATCACCCATGAGCTATAATAGGGATAAACAATTCATAAACCATGTCTAGTGAAAATATCATATATAAAACCCTTGAAAAGTCACTTTTGAACCCTTGTATAGAATACTTACTGAAATAAATATATCATTTCCTTCATAAAACCCCATTTTCAATACCAAAATAACGATAATAGTAAAAGATGGGTTTTCAATGAAGATTATATAAAATCTTGTAAGGGAATACAAAGATAAAATAATGTTCTTGTAGGTGGGGAAAATTATTATCGCTATATAAGCTAAAATCGAATAGTCCTTTTATCTTTTAAGGAAAATCAACCATTCTATAAAAATATACCTTTTGAATAGTTTAATGAAAGTGGGATAAAATCCCCATTATTGTCTTTCTATTTCCAAATAAATACATTCCAAAAATAATTTTTAAAGAAAATTATATATTGGATAATCATTTTGAAATCAAATCATTGTACCACATAAAAAGATGTTTTCAATTAAATTGTCCCTTTACGCATTTTTCGATAATAATATATGTTATTTTTCATAATTAATAACAAAAATATATTAATATTTACATAATTAATAACCTATTTTAATTTAACAATTCAATTTATTTTATTTAATACCATTATATAGAAATTTTCATAATAATTTAAATTCTCCTTGGACGTTTTGACAATATTGGGTTCATAGGTCCAAAAGGACATAGTTATGATGTATATGGTCCAAGAGTTTGTTATTATTCCAAATCCAGAATTATAATTATGAAAAAATTAAATTATTAATATATCAACTATACCATTAATGTATCCATGAATATTCCTTCAAAAAAATGTACTATGTTACAATCAATGAGATTGTATGTCATATATACGCATAACTAACATATTTATTTTCCAACAATCATTATGAACATAAGGTAAGTATTGTTTTAAAATTATTTAATTACTATAATATCATTAATTCCATGTTAATTATATATATATATATATTTATATTCATGTGTTGTGGTGATGAAGAAAGAACCATATCACTTCATGGAGGTGGTAGTCCACACGAACACATTATTGACATTTTCATTTTTCAATGAATAAAAATGTAAAAAATAGGTGTTATATTATCATCTCATTAGGTTAAATATATAATTAGTATCTTACATATAAATAAAATCATTCATTATAACTATTGATGATAGGTGTTGATGGATAATAAATCGCATCTGTTCACGAGACTGTAGTCTGCCATAGAGACAGACAATGAAATGCATATCCATTTTATAGAGGCTGGATATATATAGGTTATGAAATTAAAACAATAATATATTTGTATATATAATATACTTATTTCATTATATAATAAAATTTTGAGAATATTTTAATGACGTGGAAGAGTAATTGAAACTAAATGCTTCTATAATAATTATACATATTCTTTAGAAAACCTTGTTAGTTTACAGATTATAACCTATAATGTTGGTATTCTACCAAATCAAAGGAATATGAAATATGTGGGGGGAATTAAGAAGGGATTTGGGTAGGTCTTTGTTGAATTAAAAATTCATTTGAGGTGTGAATAAATGAGATAATGATGTGTCATTTAATAAGATAGGGGAGGTACACTCATTGAATTTATTCAAATATTAAATCAATATACATTAATGTAGGTTACCAAACAAAATAAATTGATAATATTAGTTCATATGAAGTTTATGAGTTTATATAATCTCATCCAATTACATTTGGACGGGTTTGGATCAAATTTTTACCCTTACCATATATCATTAACCCTTTGACAAATCTTTTTTACAATTATAGTGATATTAAAGTTTTTTTAATGATCTATAGATTAATAAAGTTGCATCAAAATGAAAAGGTCCATAAATAGACTATGGTTAATTTTAGAAACCATATCACTTTTCGTTGGACGAATATAATATTTTTAGGATATTTTAATCCCTTAATAATATATTATTTATTTTAAAATATCAATAATTATAATTTTAAAACTATTAATTAATTTGATTTTAATAGCACGAAGAGAGAAAAAATTCATAAGAATAATAAAAATAAAGACCACTATAATGATAAATTGTTATGTAAAAAAAATTAAAATACATATTCTATGAAATCATATAATATTTAAAATTTTAAAAAATCATTATTTTATTTTTCTATTACGTGACTAATAACTACATCATCATTGAGTAAGCATTAAAGTTAATTAGTTAATTAATACACATTAGAAATATATCACCATGATGAAAAAATTACCAAAAACTAAAATTAATATTTATAACTAAAAACATCCTCCCTTTATCCATATGATAATATATTAGAGTTATTAATGGAAATGATGTGAATTTATGGGATTTATATTCAATTAATTACTATAATTGCCAAAATCATTTCCAATTGGAAACAAAAGGCCATGTATTTGAATTTAAGATGATTACAGTTGAGATGTACACTTCAAATGAATTTAATTTAAGTATCATAGTCATTTTATTGTCATTACCATTTTATTTTCAACATTGATTTCATAATTAACATATTACTATGTTAAAAATAATTTAAAGGTCACTAATATCATTGACAAAAAATAAAAGGGTTTGATTTAATAATTTTGGACAGCCAAAATATAAATTTTAAAGAAATTATTAAAAATTCATAAAACACAAGTGGTAAAACAAAATAAACTATTGACCTAGAAAACGAGATGGGAAATGATTTTAAAAATTAATTTTAAGTATAAAATGTTTTTATACAAAATTTTTGAATAAAATTTATTCCAAAAACGGTAATTATATTTTTTAAAACTATAATTAACTAATTAAATTGGAAAACTAAACCAAAATAGAATTTTACTTTTCCAAAACATTAATAGAAACACATTTTTTGATGAAGGTAAATATATTTCATTATTCATTGAAAATTATATATTTTCAAAGAATTAACAAAATTAAAACTAATATGACATTGAATTTATTATTCAAAATATGATATCATTAATATAAATTTACATTTTTAGTAATTTAAAAAATTATTTATAATAATTAGTGATAAAAATAAATAAGAACCATTTTGGATGTATAAATATTTTTGATGTATAAAATCACTTTACAAATAATTGTATATGTATTTTATATGTCTTAATTATTACATTGGTAATGAGTAGGACCACTGTATATTTTATAATGTGGTTAAAAAAATTCATTCCATACAATATAATAGGTAGTTTATATGAGTCTCATTTAAATAATAATATTTTGTTGACCATTTAAGTAAGGTGTTGAATATATTGTACATAGTATAACAGAAACATTCATCTCATAAAATATAAAGGTAATAAATTTTACACATTTTTTAAATTTATAACCTATTAGTTTGAACATGAAATCAGTTGTAAATGGGTGATCATGATGCCCTGACCTGGGAGCCACTGAATTGTTCCTCGATCTGGATGGCCTCATGCCCTCTTGCACGCATCCTTGTATGCTAGAGGGTGCCAACTAGAAGTGATGGTCTGGTAAGTCAGTCTTAGAGAGACAATACAATATTTTTTCAAAATAAAAACACATAAATAAACCAAAATAACCAAGTGTGGAAGCGTATCAATGACCAGAATAAAACAATGTGATATGGTGGTCAAACAAGAAAATGCAATACTTAGATAGATAGTAAAACATGTTATGACAATGCAGGTGTTAAGTGTTTACAAAGAAACTAAATGTAATGAAACAATGACTCCCAGGCAGGTCCCGACCCACATTTAGTTCCCTCTCCCATGCTCCAATCCCAAACATCAACCTATCCCAGGGCCTTTCCCTTACCATTTGCTGCAAAAACAAATTATACTCAGGTACCGATCAGGTGGCCTAAATAGGGTGTGACTACATATCAATAGGGAACCACCAACTGCGTAACACAAAATTCCATTAAAAATATACTGTTATCATTTCTATGAAGGAATAAATACAATGCATAACTAAATGGTTATCACATTTTGGTTCAATATTTAATCAACACATTATGCCCAATTTCAATTCATGTTACCCATTTGAATCATCATTGACTATTATCATTCATTTGGTATTGAAATTAATTCCAAGAACCCAAAATATCATTCAATGTAGGATCTATGCATAAAACCCAATATCTTATTCAGTTTAGGTATTCATGTATAGCACCCCAAAATCTCACGCTTAGATAACTATTATAGAGGAAAGTCTTGTCCAAGTCCCAACAACTAATCAGTTTAGAATGCCATGTCTAGCACCCCATATCTCATTCAGTGTAGGTTCTCAGGCCTATAACAGAAAATATATGTTGTTTATCATTATTTACTTCAAAATAATTAACCACAACATTTCATTACTAATCAAATGATTAGTTAAAAAAGTTAAAATTCCATTATTTAACTCAACAATTAACTAATCACATTACTCATTAATTAGTTAATTAATTAACATAATTCTCTTTCCATAATTAATTCTTCACAATTAATTTTCCATATCATATCTCAAATTTTTATAATTAATTATCAAATTTAATTATCTTTTACCAAAATCACGGAACATAATAAAATATCACTATTAATTATATTTCATTTCAAAACATCATTTCATAATTAATTACCACAACTAATTATCTTAACACAATCTATTCATTATCATAATTAGAATATTTCACCCCATAAAAATAATCCTAACCAAATATCTATTTGGGAAACCCCCTTCATTTTTTACATGTTTCAATCTTCATTTACTCATCAAGGAAATCCCATGTCAATTCTACATTCCTAGTTACTCCAATTAGATAATTATTCATATAGAGAATCTATGAAATTATAAACTCACTTACAAATATAAAAATCTCAACTATAAGAGTTTGATATGGACAACCCATCTTTTTTTTATGAATGTTAGCCTATCTAAAATCCAAATATCTAAGTCAAAAAAACGTCTTCAATCATGGTTCGGATCTAAATCACTAAACCAAAATTATGATAAAATGCTTTAAGATCATAAATATATAGATCTAGATCCAAAATCCTAGATCTAGATTTTAACTCATTATTTAAGATCCAAGTAAATTGTGTATATATTCCATGAAAATATTAATGAATTATAGAAGAATTAAAAGGGTAATCAATGGGATAAAATCCTCTTACTTGGAATAAAGTGGCTTTTCAATCCAGGCTTTAGATCTCAAATGATGTTACTCGAATAACCTTGGAATTCTTCTAGAAGGCTCTGTGAACAACTAGATCTTGACAAGACAGAGCCAATGTCAAAATATAGGTTTCTTAGGGGGTTTGGTTTGTTTTAAAATATATTGTTAGATATTAAATTCTACACAATTGGTTTCCTACATAGAGGCACGTAGTCAGAGAAAACTTTGCACCAACCATGAAAACCCCTCCATCTATTTTTGCATAGTAGGAAAGGTTTAGTCACATGGTTTTTCTAACCGTACAAAGACTATATGGACTTCTCTATTGGTACAATTTATACACATGATTTTTTCAAATAGTTTTCAAACCAAGCTCACCCCACTTTCTGTTAATTTTTCTTATAATTTCAACCAAATGAAAACAAAGACACTACTCCAAAACAAAGGTACATAAAACCCAGGAATGGTACCTAAAAATTCACCTGATATGACTCCAAAAAATCTTGGTATCATAAAGTAATATTTTGTAATACCTTTCAGGATATCCCACATTGTAAATAGGGTTCATAAAAACTCCAATTGAATAAAAAAAATCGGATGGTAGAAAGACATATGGGATTAAATATACTAGGTTTCCAAATATAAGAACATTTTTGGGATGTTATGATATAAAAATGTAAAAATTTAATTTCAACATGATTATGTAGAGTGATAAGGAATGTAGATACAAAAAATTTGAATTTTGTTGATACTTTTAACAACAAAAAAACTATACCCTGATATTGTTTAAGAAATACCATCCATTAATTAAGATAAAAAGGAATCATTTTATCATTTTTCTCATGATATTTTTACTACTGTTTATTAATTCATTTATTGAATACACTAAGAATTTATTGATATATTCAAAATTGAAATGTAAAATTTTATATTTTATTTAATTTCCACAGAAACGCATGTTTTTCTCCAAACAAATGACTATTGAAGATAAATGTTTAATGCATGAATATCTAAAATTTACTTCTATTAAACCTCATATTCTATAACAAAATAAACATATATTCTTTATATCATTATATATTAATAAAACTTAAATGTTTATCACAAGTAATGATAATTCCCAAAATGGATAATCTTATAAATAAATTAAAACTACTTTAATATCCAATATTCAACATTATTACAAATGATTTAACCATGATCATTGGAACAATATATACTCTTAACATTATTTAAAATAATATGTACTATGACTAAAACATAAAAATGTTGATTACACATTATAACAACATGAATATATCAAATATATCAAAATAACAATAGACAGTCCTAATGTCTTATAACAAAATGCATACGACGTGATCATATAATATCCATAATATCATAACCTATTCCTTTAATTACTAGAACCACCACAAAGAAACAATAAAATAATATATTTTTAAAATGACAATTCAATATGTATCACTCAAATAAGATATCACAATTCTCTGTTATCATAATCCTACATGTTTCCCTAAAATTATAGTGATATTCTTCCAATGTATCATTAATCATTTAATCCTCAAATAAATTTCTAGACCCATGGTTATGTAAATGAGAATTAGTATGATCTATAATTGGTATTAAATATAATCACCATAAAACTAGAGATCATAAAAACCCTACTAGGTTGAAATATCTTTAAAACTATTTTCAAAAAAATTAAGTACAATTTAACCCAAATAAACTTTTTAATATATTGAGATTAAGTGTTACATATGCCTCAAAATAAATAAATGTCTCCAATATATTATTACCACTTCAAAACACCACTGTTCCATGTTTTTATTTCGGTAAAATATATTTTTAAAAATATTATAAACAAAACTGAATATATGATATTCTATAGGTGATTAACGATTTATAAAATCCACTATATAATAATTTTTTAATCTATAAACTTTAACACATCCTTAAACTATTAAAAAAATATAATTGGTGTCCATTATTACTTATTTCAATAACTCAATGTTATTAAATATTCTAATAATTTTTTTTAATATATGTACAATAATTTTTCATTTATAGAACATAAAAAAATAATAAATACCTTTAATCCATACATTAAGGCTTTATTTTATGATATTGATATAAATTTTATCGTACAACATGATATCTAAAAACCCAAAATATAAATATTCATGTACGATTTTTTATATCCAAATTTCATTGTGATAGATAAATTGTGATTATTATACTTTATATGAAAGAGTCACTATGTTCCATTGAAATTTTTGAGAAATAAAAATGTTTAGTATATATCAAATAGATTATACCATTATATATGGCTGTTTAAAAACCATTCAAAATTACATGAACAAGTTTTTTCCACTGTAGTGATGATTAAATAATCATGATGGGATTAGAGGGCCTTGTGACAATAGTCCATTTTCATCTTGATAAACTATATTTAATCTGTTGAAAATAACATCATTAATAGAGAAATGATTTACTTCATGATTAAATGAAAATGTTACTTTTAAAGAAAAGTACCTTCGAAACTAAATAATACATTAACCTATAAATTCATTTTACCAATTATATTACCCTTCTAAATCCAAAATTCTAATATATCATTAATATTATAAGGCTCGTGCCATATACATTACTTAATCATGAATTAAATGAATATTTCACATCGAGGATAATTTTAGGTTTAGAGTTTTAGAGAATTAGATCATAACTATTACATCTCAAAAGATTACATAGTATACACTTCTACTATGTTTCCATAAAATAAATAAAAACACTTAAAATGAAACATGTCTAGTTCCATGTTTTAGATAGAATATATTCCCTTGATCCCATCCTTGACCCTATTCACCTTTAAGTACTGTGGAAAACATTTCAAAAACTTGGGATGAGCATAAGAAGCCGAGTAAAGGATACAAAAAGAAGGAAAACTGTTTGTTTTTCAAAATAGCATGTAAACCATGGGTATATTACCAAAGTAATACTTTTCACCTTTATGAAGTAGTAAAAATAGTTCAATGAAATAAAATACCATTACTTACACTTTTGTAACCAAAAGATTACCATAAAACCTATATAAAGAACACATAACATATAGAGGTAACTTGGGACATAAATATACTTAAATAGAATAACAATACAACCGACTTCTACACACACTTAATAGAATAGCCATATAGCCGACTTCTGTACCCAATGCATTGGAGGTTATAATGTAACCACCCATCTTGGTTTTCACGGCACCACCTGTCATATTGTTTATCACCTAACCACCCGTAAAATTTCCAAGTTCCATCATTACACATAAAATATTGAAAATCTAAACATTTCAATAACAACATTTCATTTTCAATCACAGTAATTAAATCCATGATATTGATTTAATCAATCCATTTCCAAAAATCATTTAAAAGCTATTTTTGAATCAAAGTGTCCCATACCACTTTGAAGATTTCAGTTGAATTATAACATTAATGTCCATTTAAATAAATAATGAAAACTATATTGAAAACGAGGACAATAAAGATAAAGATTTAGAATAATGAATCTTTAAAACTGTTAAAATGATATTTTTGTTAAATAGTTTTAAACAAAATGAGAGACTCTTGAATACAAATAATTGTGGAATAACATTTAATCTGAACATTATAATATCCTGAAAATTAAGGGATTCATGATATAATATGTCAAAGGACAGTATACCCACCATATAAGAGTTAATTGGTGCATAACAACAATGAAGTTTCAATGGAAATGAAAATTGAGATGAAATCCATTATAAAGATGGTATCCTTAAATTAAGGATAAATCTATCACATAATTATGTGTGAGAAATATAAATACACCTAATATAAGTGGATATTAAGTGTGAAAAAATCATAGTTCATTCACATATAATCTTGGAAAAACAAAACAAATGACATAGATATTTAACTCAAGGAAATGAGATTGAGTATGATTTCCCATACAAGTTCATAAGAATTTATAAATGAGATGATTATGTTTATAAATACTGTATCCACACAAAGGATTGTGGAAATTACAACATAGATATTCCACACATAATCATGGCAAAATAAAATCAAGAAGTATAGGTTTAACCCAAAGAAGTGAAATTTGGTTAAGAAGTTCCGTTACAAAAATCCGACTTCCTAACGGCGTCACTTTAAAATTCCGAAAATGTGTTGATGAGAGAGAAAATGGCATATCATCACTTTTTCATAAAATTTACATAAATAAGGATATATAAGAACATATACCAACATAAAAGTATGTGAATTTAAAGACATAACAAAATAGGTCTTTTAAAAAGAGGAGCGTGAAAGGTCCCCTTACCGAGTTGTGTAACATTCAAAACGTACACCCCGTGGAAGAAGGGTCATACAATGAAAATGTAAATACCCATAATTGATATTATACCACAAAAAGAGTGTAATAATGTGTAGTATATACACCACTCAAAGGAAATGGTGGAAAAAGTAGCATAAATGTCACGAGAATAAAAGTGAGATGAAAAATCCCTTACGAAAACTCAGCATCCTAACGTCACAACTTAAAAATTCGTAAAATGAATTGATGAGAGTAAGAGGGGGTAACTCATCATATGAAAATAAAAATTTCAGTATGGTTAATTTTAAATAACATCCTCCAACATAAGAAAATGGAGCATAAATGAAATGACATAAAAGAGGGTACTTCAAAAGAAAGAGAGAGGTCAGATCCCTTACCTCAAGTCTGATTTGAATTGTTCATTTCTTTATATTCCTGAATAATAAACTTTGGTAAATTTATAATTTTTTAAGGATATATTTTAAATATTATTATTCAGTTAATATAACATATTATAATGTTATAATAATTGGTTAATAATGTGAGATCAAATCAGATGTTTCTGTCGATGTTTGGTAAATGAGTCAAAAATGAATTTGTTGAAAATGATTGTCCATGTAGTTATAATTAAATCACTCCAGAATAGTATTAATGATTTAAATATCATATATATCCAGTAAATATTCATTATATACTACTCCATAACATTTGTAGATAAAAATAATTGAAATTCACCGTTCATGGGGACGGTTGGCTGTACGTACACATGAATGCTACTTTCATTTCTTTGTCATACTAAGGGAATTAAAAATAATTGAAATATATATATATATTATAATTCCAGTATAATATTTATGTTATATAGGTCACATATATTCATTAATTTCATTTTTATACATTCCATGTACTGAATGAACGAGTCACATCACTTGAGGGGGCGGTAGTCCACACTTCCTCGTATGAAATTATTGCATTTGCAAAACATGAAAATCATAAAGGCATGTTTTAAATATAAAATTCAGAAGCATATATAAAATATAAATACCATATATATCATATATAAAATATAGTGACATCATAATGGCCACCATGAAAGGTGTTAAGAGAAGATTGAACAATCATCATTTCGTGACGTAGAAATTCACCATGCACAGAAACAGTATGTTCTTTAACCATTAGACAATGGTGTGTGTAAGTTTATCTCGAATAAATCACATAAAAACATTATAGTATATTTAAGATACAATTATTTTTTACAAAATAATGGAATAAAGAGAGTTTAGAGGGTTGGAGAAGCAGAATAATACAAAAGAACACAAGGGAAGACATTACCTTTAAATCGGGTAACTCTTTTTTATTTGAGCTCAATGGAATCTTTGGAAAGGATTATGCCCAAATGTGAGGCTTAAATTATGAATATAGGGATCTGGAGAGATGAAATGTGCAGGGGTTGGCTGAGACAAAGGCTTGAGAGGTGTGGGGATGGTGGTAGAGGTTGGGGCCTTTTATAAGAGGAGAGGAGGGGAACTCTTGGAAAGTTATAAACCTTTACTTTATTATAAAATGATTTTCAAATTTTAAAGGACCCAAAATTATATATTTATAGGATAAGGTGATAATAGTTATAAATCCACCCATACAATAGGTTTTCGAAAATTTTAGGTCTAACATTTTACATTATCTTTTCATTTTATTTAAATCGTTAAATAATGAGGTAATCACTGCATCATCATGGGGTCATAAATAATTTAATTTATTTATTGTCTAAAAATTATATAAAAATTATGATGATGTAGGAAATAATTTTATCTTTATAATTAATATTTTTAGTCAAAAATATTACTTGTATAACCCCATGTAAAAATTGTTTTAGTAAAACAACTCATGTTTGTGACATTTTTATTTTAACTTTAAATAAAAAGTTATTTATGCCTTTCCTCTACGAATGTGGCTCCATGGGGTCCCCAAGATGACCCATGGATTGTCTTGGTCGTCCATGACACATCCAATGAGGGTATAATAGGTGTATTGGTCATTTCATATTATTAAAACATTTTTTACCTTAAATTACACTAATTACCTTTAATCGCTATTAATAAAACATAAAATTAATATTCACCAAAAATTATTTTAATCTCATTGAACGAAATTTTCCTTCTTAATGAAAACCATGAATGTCGGATTTTTGAAAATCAAATCACAGAAGTGGAAAAGTTTCATTTAAACGAAAAATCAGTTTCTTTAACTACCACTTAGTGGTTTCAGTATTCATCAAAAATTGAAGTTTTTCAGAAAAATTCCAAAAACTCACCCTAAGCTATATTTGATATTCTGAATTAAAAAATAATGTCTATTTTTCAAAATTGAAATCATATAAGTTTCATTAATTAATTAGATAATTATTTACCACAATCAAAACAAATAGCATGTTTTTTTAAGAAACAATATCTATTAAATGATTGACAGTAGTTTAAGTCAAATTTCAAAGTGAAATTAATTCCAATGACCACCATTGGATTAAATGGTAAAAATATATTATAAATAAACATTAATATCACTTAAAAATATAATCTATCCATATAAATAAATCATATTAATTAGAGGTTTTGAATTAAAATGCAACATTTTCAATAAAAATAAACTTTATCGGAAAAATAACAAAAATTTACACAAAGTAGATTTTGATGTCCAGATTCTAAAGAAGGATTTTATTTTTTCATATACAACCTATAAAATTTTCAAAAGTATATTTAAAAATTGTTTTCCATCAAAACGTGGTTAATCAACCTTTGAAATAATATTAGAAGATTTGTTCTTAAGATTGGATTCTTTTGCATTTTATGCTCTATCATTTATTGGATAAATGTAAAAATATTTGAAAAACATATATAATCTTTTTTTTATTTTGTTCCTTTCATTCCCTCCATTACAACAGCTAGACATTAACTACCATTTAAAATAATATTTTTTTTATTAGAGTGCAACATAAGATTTGAAAGAAACACATTGTTGCGTATTGGGTACTCCATCGAGCATAGCATTCCCTTTAAAGTAATATTACTACGTTATTAAAAAATATGGATAAATATGAAAATTTAATATTCTTTATTTACCTGGGGTGTTACGTCCTTCCCCCCTTTTGAAAATTGCATCCTCACAATTTTAAAATTGGTCTGGAAACTTCATTGAAAATCCCACATCGGAACAAGAGTCAGTAAAACTATCACTTTAAAAGTATGGGAGAGAAGTACAATGGTCACCCGAGTTATCCCATACTAGGAATACAAGTATGAAAATATGGATATGGAGGAAAAAAAGGGTCATGTTCTAATGGAGAGTGATAGTAAACATGTCTAGGAGAATGTTAACCACAAAAAAAATCACAAAATTGTGATAGGTTAAACGGTATTCGATTCCCCAGTAGGAAAAGTTAACAGACAACATTTTTTTATGTTACCCTTAATTGAGGAATTTGTTTTTGGGCATAACTAAATCATAATGAATCATACTTAATTCTCTCTTAGACTTTCAACGTTTACTAGATTCCTTAATAAAACTAATATTTTCTCCAAAAGACGAGTTTTTAGGAAGACTTGTTCACAATAAGAGTACTATAATCAACTTCTTGAGATTCACCTAATCCACAAAAGAGAAAAATATATTTCCCAAGTCTTTAGATATCAGCCAAAACCAAACCAAAAAGTTTAGTATGAGATCAGATAATACCCAAAAAGGATAATCATTTATAAAAAAATCTATTCTTTATCTCCAAAATTTGTCAAACAATACCCAAAGTTCAACAAAGATCATTCAATAAACAGTTATCCATAAAATTATTCAAAGTAATCAAAACTAAGACTGAAACCCAAATATTTGAAGGATTTAATCACATAGTCTTCCAAGGTAAAAATTAATAGTTATCTCTAAATAACATCAGTTTCTCGAAAAGTCTCAGGTGGAAAAGTAATTAACCTAATCACATATCCTCCATGATAGCTTAATAATTTCCATAGATAACCCAAAATAAACATACTATTAATTCATAAAATCATCTAAGTAAAAATAATAAGTCATACTAACCAGGGACTTAACGCAGTCTTGTGGTAAGCGATAAATACCAGTCGCCCTTTGGTTGTTGGTTTGATTCCCACAGCTTTGTCCGACGTGACGGGTTGTCACACGGTCTGCGTGTTTTCCTTTTTCC
This sequence comes from Viscum album, assembly GCA_963277665.1. NCBI lineage: Eukaryota > Viridiplantae > Streptophyta > Magnoliopsida > Santalales > Viscaceae > Viscum > Viscum album. The sequence continues at coordinate 1,207,492,209 of OY728163.1, read as the reverse complement.
AAAACTATATAATTCTTAAAAAATTCCCCCAAAATGACATAAAATATTAAAAAATATCCATAACATAATTTAACCTCAATGTTTTCTCATGTCATTCATATTCTATCATAAAGTATAGTAACCCATAATTACCTCAAAATGAAGGATCATATAAACCCTAGTGGTTACCTTTATAATTATGACATGAACATCCATGTTGAGTTGGTTCTATCATACATGATGCATTAGAGAACTCACCAAGGTTCAAGTGGTAGATCATGACACCTGATAGTTGGTATAGAATAACCACGATATTTTTCATTGAATTCCCCATTTTATCTAGTCTCTTAACCAGAGAACCACCACAGTTTCCTTCAAACCCTTTGTCACTTTGGTTCCTGCTAGATCCATCAATTTACTACAACCAGAAAGGTCAATGTGAGTATATCAACAAAACCTTCATGTACTAATGAGGAAGATAAACACTATGAATTAATTACTCATTCACTTTATCTAAAACTAGCACTCTTTCTAAAATCCTAACCATTATGGTAATGTCACTTATGCTTAGAGAATACACTGACATCTAAAGTTATCTAAACTGACCATTCATACCAACTATAGGCCCCGACCTTATAAATTACTTAATCATGAATTAAATGAATAATTAACACAGAGGATCTTTTTAGGATTATAGTTTTAGATAATTAGGTCATAACTATTACATCTCAAAAGATTACATAGTAGACACTCATACTATGTTTCCATAAAATAAATAAAAACACTTAAAAAGAAACATGTCTAGTTCCATGTTTTAGAGAGAATGTATTTCCTTGATCCTATCCTTGACCATGTTCATCATTAAGTCCTATGGAAAACATTTCAAAAACTTGGGATGGGCATAAAAATCCAAGTAAAGGATACACAAAGAATGAAAACTGTTAGTTTTTCAAAACAACAAGTAAACCATGAGAACATCACCAAAGTAATACTTTTCACCTTTATGAAGTAGTAAAAACTCATCACTGAAATAATAGACCATTACATACCCTTTTGTAACCAAAATATTACCATTAAACCCATATAAAGAAAACATAACATATAGAGGTAACTTGGGAAATCAACATACTTAAATGGAATAACCATATGGTCGACTTCCACACATACTTAATGGAATAGCCATACGGCCGACTTCCATACCGAATCCATTGGAGGTTATAACGTCCCGTCCTGGTATTCACGGCACCACCTGTCATATGGTTTATCACATAACCACCCGTAAATTTTCCAAGTACCATCATTACACATAAAATATTGAAAATATAAACATTTCAATAACAACATTTCATTTGCAATCACAATAAGTAAATCCAAGATATTGAATTAATCAATCCATTTCCAAAAATTATTTAAAAGATATTTTTGAATCAAAGTGTCCCATACCAATTTGAAGATTATAATGGAATTATAAAATTAATTTCCATTTAAATAAATAATTAAAACTATTTTGAAAACATGGACATTAAAGATAATGATTTAGAATAATGAATCTTTAAAACTGTTAAAACGATATTTTTGTTAAAGAGTTTTTAACAAAATGAGAGACTCTTGAATAAAAATAATTGCAGAATAAAATTTAATCCAAACATTATATTATCATGAAAATAAAGCGATTCATGATATAATATGTCAAAGGACAGTATACACACCATATAAGAGTGAATTGGTGCATAACAACAATGAAGTCTCAATGGAAATGTAAATTGATATGAAATCCATTATAAAGATGGTATCCTTAAATTAAGAATTAATCTATCACATAATTATGTGTGAGAAATATAAATACACCCAATATATGTGGATATTAAGTGTGAAACAATCAGAGGTCATTCACACATAATCATGGAAAAACAAAACCAATGACATAGATATTTAACTCAATGAAATGAGATTGAGTTATGATTTCTCATACAAGTTCATAAGAATTTATCAATGAGATGATTATGGGTAGAAATACTATATCCACACAAAGTTTTTTGGAAATTAAATCATAGAGATTCCACACATAATCTTGGCATAATAAAATCAAGAAGTAGAGGTTTAACCCAAAGAATTGAAATTGGGTTAAGAAGTTCCCTTACAGAAATCTGACAGCCTAACAACGTCACTTTAAAATTCATAAAATGAGTTGATGGGAGAGAAAATGGTATCTCATCACTTGGACATAAAATTTACATAAATAAGGATATATAAGAACATATCCCATCATATATTATGTGAATTTAAAGACATAACAAAAGATGTCTTTTAAAAAGCGGAGGGTGAATGGTCCCCTTACTGAGTTGGGTAACTTTCAAAACGTACACCCCGTGGAAGAAGGGTCATACAATGAAGATGTAAATACCCATAATTGAAATTATACCTCAAAAAGTGTATAATAATGTGCAGTACATACACCACTCAAAGGAAATGGTGGCAAACATAGCATAAGTGTCACGAGAATAAAAGTGAGATTAAAAATCCCTTACGAAAACTCGGCAGCCTAACAACGCCACTAAAAAATTCATAAAATGAATTTATGAGAGTAAGAAGGGGTAACTAATAATATGAAAATAAAATTTCTTTATGGTGAATATTAATGAACATCCTCCAACAGAAGAACATGGAGCATAAATGAAATGACAAAAAAGAGGGTACTTCAAAAGAAAGAGAGAGGTCAGATCCCTTACCTCATGTCTGACTTGTCTTGTTCGTTTCATTATATTCCTGAATAATAAACATTGGTAAATTTATAATTTCTTAAGGATCTATTTTAAATATTATTATTATGTTCATATCAAATATTAAAATATTATTATAATTTGTTAATAATTTGAGTTCATATCAGACATTTTTGTCGATGTTTGGTACATGAGTCAAAAATGAATTTGTTTGAAAATGATTGTCCATGAAGTTACAATTAAATCATCTCCAGAATAGTATTAATGATTTAAATATCATATATATACAGTACATATTAATTATGTACTACTCCATAACATTTGGAGATAAAAATAAATGAAATGCACTATTCATGGAGACGGTAGGTCGTACATACGCATGAGTGCTACTTTCATTTCTTTTTCATATTAATGGAATTAAAAATAATTGAATGATATATATATTATAGTTACAGTATAATGTATATGTTATATAGGTCACATATTTTTATTAATTTCATTCTTTATACATTCCATGTATTGCATGAATGAGTAACATCACTTGAGGGGGCGGTAATCCACATTTCCTTGTATGAAATTATCGCATTTTCACAACATGAAAAGCATGAGGGAATGTTTTAAATATAAAATTCAGAAGCATATAGAAAACATAAATACCATATATATCATATATAAAATATAGTGACATCATAATGGCCACCGTGAAAGGTGTTAAGAGGAGATTGAACAACAATCGTTTCATGAGGCAAAAATTCTCCATACATAGAAACAGTATGTTCTTTAACCATTAGACGAAGGTGTGTGTATGTGTAGCTTGGATCCTTCACATAACAACATCCTAGTATATTGAAGATACTGTTTTTTTTTACAAAAGAAAGGAATGAAGATAGTTTAGAGGGTTGGAGAATCAAAATAATACAAAAGAACACAAGGGAAGACATTACCTTTAAATCAGGTAACTCTTTTTTATTTGATCTCAAAGGCTTCCATGGAAAGTATTATGAAAAAAGGTGAGGTTTCAATGATGAAGAGAGGGATGTGAAGAGATGAAATTGGTTGGGTTTGTCCAATCCAAAGGCATGAGAGGTGAGGGTATGGTGGTAGAGGTGGGGGCCTTATATAAGAGGAAATTAGGGGCACTCTTGGAATGTTATAAACTTTTACTTTATTATAAAATGATTTTCGGATTTTAAAGGTCCCAAAATTATATATTTCGAGGATAAGTTGATAATAGTTCGAAATCCACCCATCCAATAGGTTTTTTACAAGTGTAGGGCTTAGATTTTACATTATCCTTTCATTTTATTTAAATCGTAAAATAATGAGGTAATCGATGCATCATCACAGTGTCATAAATAATTTAATTTATTTAATGTCTAAAAATTATAATAAAATTATGATGATGTAGGAAATAATTTTTATATTTATAATGAATATTTACAGTCAAAATGATTACTTGTATAACCCCATGTAAAAATTGTTTTAGTAAAACAACTCATGTTTGTGACATTTTTATTTTAACTTTAAATAAAATGATATTTATGTCATTTTCTTACCAAAGTGGAACCATGGGGTCCCCAAGTTGACCCATGGATTGTCTTGGTCGTCCATGACACATCCAATGAGGGTAGAACATGTGTCTATGACATTTCATATTATTAGAACATTTTTTAGCTTAAATTACACTAATTACCTTTAATCGCGATTAATAAAACATAAAAGTTACTATTCACCAAAAATTATTTTAATCTTATTGAACCAAATTTTACTTCTTAATGACAACCATGTATGTATGATTTTTGAAAATCAAATCACAGAAGTGGCAATGTTTCATTTAAACGAAAAATCAGTTTCTTTAACTACCACTTAGTGGTTTCACTATTCATCAAAAATTGAAGTTTTTCAGGAAAATACCAAAAATTCACCCTAGGCTATATTTGATATTCTGAATTCAAAAATAATCTCTATTTTAAAAAATAAAAAACATATAATTTTCATTAGTTAATTTAATAATTAATTCCCACTGTCAAAACAAATAGCTTGTTTTTAAGAAACAATATCTATTAAAAGATCGACCCTAGTTTAAGTCCAATTTTAAAGTGAAATTAATTCCAATGACCACCATTAGATTAAATGGTAAAAATATATTCTAAATACACATTAATCTCAATTTAAAATATAATCTATGCATATAAATAAATCAGATTAAAAGGAGGTTTTGAATTAAAATGAAACATTTTCAATAAAAATGATCTTTATTAGAAAAATAACAATAATTTACACAAAGTAAATTTTGACGTCCAGATTATAAAGATGTATTTTATTTTGTCAAATACAACATATAAAATTGTAAAAGGTATATTTAAAAAGCGTTATCCATAAAAAGGCAGTTAATCTACCTTTGAAAGAATATTAGAAGATTAATGGTTAAAATTGGATTCATTTTCAATTTATGCCTCTTACATTTATTGGATAAAAGTAAAAATATTTCAAAAACATATAGAATCATTTTATAGTTAGTTGCGTTCATTCCTTCCATTATAACAGCTAGGTGTTCACTACCATTTAAAATAATATAATTTTATTATTAGAGTGCAACGTAAGATTTCAAAGAAACTTGTTGTTGTGTATTCGGTACGCCATCGAGCATAGTGTTCCATTTAAAGTAACATTAATACTTTATTCAAAAATATAGATAAATATGAAAATTTCATATTCTTTATTTACCTGGGGTGTTACAAATATTTTTAAAACCCATCACATAATATTGAAAATGTGGTCACTAACATATTAAACATAAAATAAACCTTAAACTTATAAAACCAATTATGATATTCTTAAAACATATGAAAACCATACCCGAAAGCATTATTGTCCCTAAATTTGTCTAAAACTATTGATGATAACAATTTGAAGAACCTAGCCTAAACTATTATATAATTTATAACCATTATACTTTAAATCACTTTCTTTTATTCCAATAAATATTTTAGGACTACATTTAAAGAAAATTAGTTCATAACTCTTATATTTAAAAACTGTATTTTGAAAAATGGAAACATCATATATGTACCATTTTTCATAAAATATAAACCAATAATAATAATACATTATTAATTTTTATAACTACTCTCTAATAAAATTCAGTAGACCAATTCATTTCCCACACAAAACCATTTACCATATAATTTGTAAAAAAATGGAATGAGTACAAAAAGATAAGTAAGGTATATAAAATAAGAAATCCATTAGTCATGTGAAAAAATTGGAAACTCATGAAAACAATTTATTAATTACATACCTTTATAAAAATAAAGTGATCCATTTTTTCAAATATCATAATATTTTTTTTCTAAATAAATTTATTTATATGAGAACTCAATTTAGAGTATAGAGTATTCATGTAGTTTTCTTAGGATATAAATATCCAATAACCATTAATAAATTCTTAAATTAACCATTTAAATTATAATAAATATATGAAAAACTTACAACATAATTCACTATAAAACATAATCAATACATAGGTCACTAGAAATTTATCTAGGAGAACACCCCATAAATGTTATATCAGGCACACCCATTTGACAAAATATGACTCATCCCTTTTTATAAGTTCTTTAGTGGTCAACCATAAGCAAAAATGGGGATTAAATTATCCTTATGAAATTAAATTGAACTTATCATTATTAAAAACAATGATAAACACTTTTAAACCCAATTGAAAAACTATTTTAGATATCAAAATTGCTATTTTTATTAAAACTACATTTTTTAAAAAAATAGTAGATAAATGGAATGTGGGTTTTGCATTAAAGGAATCATGAAATATATAATGGGATACAAATATAAAATAATGGATAGGATGGATGGGAATGTTAATGTTGCTGTATTAATTTAGATAGATCATTTATTTTGTGTTTTTATGGAAATTAAAAAATTCAATAAAATTATTCCGTTTTTATAACCTATGAATGAATGTGGAAAAAAGTAACCATGATTTTATGTTATCACCATAGAATGAAATTTAATTAATAATTTTTAAATCATGTACAAGGATGAGAAATATTTTAAAAATATATTGTTATTTCATTTATATAATGGTTTTTATTTAATGATTTATTTACCTCGGTTTGGATTCTTCAATTATGATATTTATCATCCAAAATGAAAACAAATTAAAAAATTTAAATCTTATTAATCATATTAATATATATAAATCATTTTCTTTTTTTGAATACCACATTAAAAATAAATATCGAATCATTTAAATTCACAATAGATGTTTCGATATTTGATTCATAAGTCAAAAATGACTTCAATAGGTTGACTATAGTAAAATTAGTAAATATTTTTAAGTATGTAGAAAATTAATCATTAAATAATTATAATTTTTGTATATTAATTATACATACAAAACTAACCCCTAATTATTGATAAAACAATTAACCCAGTCACAATCAGTGATACAATTACCCATACATATTCACGAGTAACATGTCTATTTTTTATCATTCAATATGGAAATTAGTTATGTAATATTTTATAATTCAAGAATAATAATAATAAAAATAATATAATATTATTTAAATAAATATTGTTATATATATTCCACTTTATATGATGATGAATAAATAATCTTATAGTTTTGTGGAGATGGTAGTCCACACGTATACACGAATAACATAATAATTTTTTATAAATGAAAATATTGGGAAATATGTGTCATATAAAATTAAAATAAAGGTAAATACTTCCTGAATAATATATATATATATATACACATTAAATAAATCACAAAAACAATTCATATGTGGTGGTGATGAAAAACAATTACATCAATCTATGTGGAGGTAGTCCTCTATATACACAAATGAGGACTTTTGTTACAATTTGATGGAGACTATAGAAAAGCATAAGTTATGATACTTAAATAATGAAATTTTAATATACATAAAATTTTTATTATATTATCTGATTTATCATTGGGTTGATTTTAGGGTGGTGTAAGAAGGAATAAAATGAAATGATCAGTTTGGAACTATAACTCTTTTTCAAAAAACATTCTTGTATTGGCATCTTATTACCTATAAGGTTGGTATTATACCAAATATAAGGCCTCCAAATGAGTGTGTGTATGTTATTAATAGATTTGGGATGGTATTTAACAATCCAAAATCGTATTTATGTGTGATAAAATGATAACATGTGAACTTTTATAAGAGTGGGGTGGGGGAAGTCTTTTATTTTCATAAAATTATTGAAGTCATATAAATTATTTTTTATGTAAAAACGGTACCAAATAGATATTATTTTAGTAAAACTTTCAGATGACACTTAATTATAATATATAATAATATTCAGTCTTCTTTGGATCAAAATTATTCCCTTGTCATTTCTATTTTACCCTTCCTTAACCATTGGGATAATTATAGTGATATCAATTTTTTTCATTACTATGTGGTAAATATTTATCATAAAAAAGTAAATAAGGATCCTTAATGGACAATTTTTTATTTCATAAACCATATCACATTCACTTGTATAATAATAATATTTTTATGAATCTATAAAAATTGAATAAAATATTATTTGTTACAAAATATCATTAATGTCAATATTGGAACTAATCATTCACATTGACTTTAAAAGTATGAAGAAAATAAGCTATTTAAATGAAATTAATCCAAGCCCAAATGAAAAAAAATTGATCAAAAATTATTGGAACTTATAAATTCATTCAAATCAACTTATTTTTAACAATATATAATATTTTATTTTATTTTCTATTATTTTAATATTTACTTTGTTAGTGATGTGTAAGAAACTAAAGTCATTTTATTATAAATGAAATTAAAAAAATAAATTTCAATGATAAAAAATAATTTAATATTAAAATTACTATTATAACAGATCATTTCGACTATTTATTATTATTTTTTATACATTATAGTAATTAATAAGAAGATTGTGACACAATTTCTTCATATTTACTTAAATATTATTAAGGTAAAAATAAATAAAAAATTTAAAAGAAGTCTATATATTTGAACTATGGATTTTTATTGATGAGATATAATAATGAAATAAAATTCAGAAAAGGGTTAGTGTAATTTTTAATCATTATCATTTTATTTTCAACTATATTAACTCCTTTTACCCATTATTGCGGTATAGAAATTACAATAGTTATGATTCATAATGAAAAAGAATAAAAAGTAACATATTTTCCAAATTCAAACCACATTATTCAAAAAAAATCAATTTTTAAAACCAAAATCACAAAAGAGTGATAAATTATATTCCAATATAACTAGGAAAACATGATGAATTAAGGGATTTTAGAGAAATGTCTTTTTCTTCAACATATAATTTTTCATACTAAATTAAATATTAAAATCCATTAAAACCCAAATAATTGGACAATATTAAATCAAATGACAATAATTTTATTTTGAAACTATCTTAAAAATTAATTTTAATTTTTAAATACTATAAATGAAAATATAATTTTCAATAAGAATAAGTATTTTTTCAATTTACATTGAATAATAATATTTTAAAAAAACTATCCATAATTAATCACATGGTAATTATGACATGTGTACATAAAAATATATATCCATTTTATAAAATAAAATTTAAAAAATTAAAATAAAATAATTATAAAAATATCTCATAAAAATTAATAACACCATTTTTATGTAATCATATTTCTAACAAATAAATTGACATTACTAAAAATGGGTGGTTATTATCTAAAAGAAACAAAATATATTATATTTATTAGAACCATTATATATTTCCTAATGTATTTAATATTATTTATTCTACCAAATTTAATAATTGTGTTATAACATTCACATTTAAATAATAAAACTTCTTTTTTCATCTAAGATCGATGTTGTGTATATTTTACAATATCTAACATTGTCTTTACTTATAAATAAATAGTTTGAATAATTTTGTAGTTATATTATAATGTTAATTGGTTAGGTATCGTATTATACAAAAGTAATTTGGCATGTGATTAAAATAGCAGAAGAGATTCCCTTTTATAAGATATGGGAGTAAAAATCAAGGAATTCAATAATTTCTTAAATAAATATAAATTAATTATAAAAAATATATTTCATGAATGATATAATAAAAATATAAGTTGAGTATCTGTAAAAATAGGTTCATTAAATTATAATTTGGATATTTTAGGTGATATTTTCACCTTTATCTTTTTTGTTTAACCCTTGGTTAGCCCTATTAACAATAACCATGATAAGAATGTTTTTTACTTTATAAGCGTTCACATATATATTATAAATGTATAATTGGACCATAAGTATACTATAGTGGATATTTTCAACCATATACTAATCAAAAGTCCAAATATTGTATTTTTTTATTTGAAATAATTAAATGAAATATTATTTATTATGACACAACATTAATGTGACTTTTAGAACTACTCATTTAATTATATATAGAAAACAACAAAAATTGAATTAAATTTTCTAAAAACATCTCGAGTATTTTATTTGAATATTATTAATTCAACAAACAGAAATTTTCAATAAAATTTTATTAATTTTAATATTTATAAAGTAACTTCTTTTTTCTTCTATTATTTGAAAAAATACTGTGTTGTCCTTGCATAAAAATTTAAGGCAGTTATTTCATAAAAATTTAAAAAAAATTAAATTTACATGGTTAGAAAATAAACTACCATTCATAAGATTATTTATGAAATAAACTTTATTTTTATCCTTATCAAAAAATATATATATATTAAAAGAATGGGAGTGGCATTGTTGAATTTATCCATTACATAAACATTATAAGGTTTAAATTCAATGAAAAATAGAAGCAGAAGTCCAAATTTTGTAATATTGGGTTCCTAATGGTTAAATAATCCAATAATATTAAAAAATCTAATGTGTTAGATTCATTATTTAGTACTTATTATATTATATTTAACCTTATTTTCCTAATTTACTCTTACCACAGTGATAAAAAATTAGTAATGATACTATATGAAATTAGAAAAAATAAAAGGGTCATATTTATTAAATTTTATCCATATAATTACAAAAATGGAATCCATTTTTCAATATATAATTGACAATAATGTCATATGTTAATTTGAAATTAAATCATTATATTCAATGGAAAATTTTTCTGAAGAAATAATTAATTTTCAAGTATAATAATGTATATACACAAAATTCATTCATAAAATTCAATAAAATAAACATAATTAGATTTATTCATAAAATAAATTTAATGCCACTCTTAACACAATTTAGAAAAATTAACAACATAATTTATTAAATAAATCTTTCAATTTATGATAAAAAACAGAATTTTCACAATTCATTAGAAAATAAATAAGTTTATAATAATTTTCAAAACTTCAATATATGTTACCTTTTATATGATAATTTAAATAATTATATACTTTTGGTGAAATTTCAAAACATTTTAGACATTAATAATAACATTCTCTCAAAAAATAATGTTCAAACCATTTGAAAAAAATATTTTTTGAAAAATAAAATTAATTCAATAAAATATCATTTCATATTTTATAAGACTTAAAATATATTTTTTTATATAAATTAATATATTTTTATAATTTGGTAAATCATATTAATTCACGTTAATTTAATTACTATGTTATATTATAAAAATATTTTATTGTTTGTCACAACCCTGACATTAGTTACCTAGAGTCAGTGAATTAAAATTTTACATTGTAATACAATCAAAGGGTAAAATAAAAAAAAGGACAAAATAGTAGTTTTTTATAACCATTAACAAACATGAAAACTACTATGCATTGAGATTATAAAGGGATAACTAATACGTAACAATAGAAAATGAACTTGTATCATCAAAACTCATTCAAAGATCAAATTATCATATCTTTTTGAAAGATAAGAAAATATATCAGGCCTCAAATTATCAGAAATGTTTATGTTAAAAAAAATATAATAAATATATTACAGTAACCAATATTGAATGGTAAATAACAGAACACACATTCCATTAAATCTATAAACTCAGAATTAAATTCATCTAGAGAGAATATCATTACAAAAATATCCATGATAATAATGACATTAAACTTCAAAAAGTTCATTCTTAATTATGGGAAATTATGTTCACAGACCTCATTATGGCTTTACTATCAATACCTTTCATGAGAATGTTTAAAACTATATGTTGAAAACTGTATAATTTGGCCAGATTATTTGTGTCATGAGAACTACTAATGACTCGAGGGGAAATATTATATGAGAGACACACATCACATTAGATACAAAAAATATCTCATGTATCAAGTGGTCTATTTAACCCATGAATCAATATTTCTTTTCATCATGTACTCGTATTGAGTAAAGCATATGGATTTGTCAATATTTTCCCAATTAATCAAATAATTGTCAAATTAAACACTGTAAGTTAAAATGGTACATGGTGTAGGGATTAATAATATCCATTATACCAGAATATATACATTTAAGATAAATGTAATATACAATAAAAACTATCAAAAGTAATTTAATTTTTCAGGTGAATCAAACTAATAAAGAATGACAGTGATATTATAAAATAAATTTTACCACCTAGAAATCTATAATTCAAATCTAGTTACATAAAAAAATTAAAATTAAAATATAAAACACCATGAATTATAATGAAATAATTTTATTACAAATAAAATGAATATTATATGCACCATATAAAATAAATTTGGCACCTAACATTATAATATGTGTCAATGAATGGAAATTGAGATGAAGTCCCTTACCTCACATTTTCCTTTAGTTGATCATGCTATAACCCCCTATGTAATGGTTTATTGCTTTTATTAAATTATTATATTAATATATACATATATATAATATTATCTATTTTACTATTATAACATTTTACCCCTTGTTTGTTAATAATAATTCATTATTTCAATTGTTTTGGTTGTTAAAAACATTATTTTAAAATTCTATCTTTGAAATGAATGTTCTGGTTCATACACATATTATGCAGCACCATCACCTCAAGAATAATAATTTCAGCACACATATCATATTTATATGTCAATTATACTTTGGAAAGAAATCCATAAATATAGTTTTTATAAATAATATATGTTATGATCATGGAGGATATATACCATACTTACACATGAGTAACATATACATTTATTAATGATAATTATGATTTAGAGATATGAATTATTTAATAATTCCAAAGTAAAATCTTATCATATATAACAATATATTTCTACATAATGTATTATATATATATTATCAATGAGGGGGTGGTGATGAAAAGTGAGTAGCATCACATTGTGAATGTGGAAGTCCACAAATAAGTGAACTATATTATAATTTTTCATTGTAAGAAAGAAAGTGATATATTTTATTTTAAAAAAAAGAAAAATATGTCATTCTTATCATAATTATTTCATTTATATCACATATATTCATTAACATTATCCTTATCACCTTTCATGGTTCACGTTACTCAAAGACTAATCACATCACTTTTTAAGGTGGTAGTCCAACAAGCATGTGAATGATGTTATAGTATCCCCTTTGTATTGGAATATTAAATGGAATTGTGTTGAAAGATAATTTTATACCCCTTTTATAATAAATTTTTTAAAAACACATCCCACTATTTTAAAAAAAAATATTAAATTTATATTTCTATATTTTTAGGATAATTCACTTGAAAACAACTTATTCAAGAAAATGAAAGAATTCTTCTTAACTAAATGAATATAAACATTACATATAAGACCGATCCACCATACTAACTGAAACTCTATTCCATTGGGCGGAAATATTTATACTAAATTGTATTCATAGAATCCAAGTCCATCTAATTAAATTTCATCAGACTAATATAAATCTTTTCCACCAAATTGATAAAAGCCAAGTCCTTAAGTTTAATCTATGTCTAGTCGATCAATATGATTATATTTATTCCGTCAATGTGAGTATAGCAATTCTATCAGTATGATGATATATAATATGTTTGTGGAAAGGATATAATATATTGGAATTGTAATATTTAGTCTATCCATGCGAGGATATCTAATATATCGTTGTGATGATATTTAATCTATTAGTATGGAGATATTTAGTCAATTGGTTTAAGAGTTTTTAGTTCATCACACTAACATGTTTTTTTTACAACGAAACAATTATTAGATATTCAGATTTAAAATTATTACTACTTTGGACATTACATTGTTTCACAATTGAAATTGTTTTATAACAATAACATTAGAGGAAGCTATAATTTTTTTTTCTATCAATAGAAGATCATCTGAGGTTGTTGCATCGAACTCCAATAATAAACAAAAATATGACCGTTAGAGGGTTCCTATAAATATGGGTTCAATACAGGTGTTATGACCTGATGAGAATTTTATTTACACTAATTTTATAAAATTATCAACTATAACCAGTCATTACATTTTTTTATATGTTTTTAGAGAGTTTGTGTAGTCTAGATTTCTTATTAGGAATTGTAGAATCCATTGAAAAATTATTTCATTCGATCTTGTGTTCGTTTAATGTTATTGTAGATAGGTTTTATGGATTGGAATATATCATTATTTTATTATTCCTATCAATTTCTGATTTGTACAGTAAGATAAAATCTATTACAATATTAGGGATCGAGTGCTTTATGCTAAAGAAACATAGGCCTATCATATTGGTTTAAACTATGGAAACCCTTAGACATGGTTATTCACTTCCATTAATAATGGTAAGAATTTTATTCATTTTTTTAAAAGGATCATGTATGTTATCCTATATAACTTTATAAATTTAATTTTACCTATTACAACACCTTAAATTTATCTTTTCTGGGATTTTTTTAGAAATATTATTTTAGTAAAATTTTCATTACCCTAATTAATTGGACAAACTATTTTTCTAATACGTATTATTCTGATAATTAGAACCATCCTTAGTTTGATAATCCTAATTATAGGTTGGTTTTATAAATTGATTCATTTTTTAAACTCTTATTAACCCCCCATGTATTCATCATATACTCTGACGTTCCAACAATTGGAATGAGTGGACGTTATACTACTTTACCTACTATTTTTCTTATATTAAATACTAATGTTTTTAGAAAAATAATAATGATTATTATAATATAATTATTTATTAATTTTTATTAATTCAATATGTAAATTCTATAAAGAATTTCGTTTATATAAGATGATAGGATTATAGTTTTATAATAAAAATATATAAATCCTTATAGAACACCTGTCATTAAAGGTGATGATTATTTTTATTGGGAATAATTATTGAATATTTTTCATATAAATACTTGTCTAATATTTTTCATTTAGACTGGTAAAATAAATAATACTGAGGAAGAAGATTCATACCATGTGATATAAACACTATTATGTTCTATAACTTAAAAAATTCAAGACTATATATTATCATTTCATCGAACTAGAAGTATTTATATGAAAGTGGATGTTAATAATTTTGGAATTTAATGGTTTATTCAAACTAGATGAGAAGCTCTTCAAGATGACTACTGAAAATTTAATTTTTGACCTAGTGAAACTATGGTAATGATGCACCAATGATTCTTGAGTTTTGTAAATATTTTACAATCACATAGAGCGAAATATATTTCAAGGAGATCTTAGTTGGAAAACAAATATAAATATTTCATTGAGTGTGAGTGTCTGTGAGGAGTTCATTAGATAATATGAGAAGAATTGCACAAAATAATCATGATGATTTGATTGGATCCCATATAAAAATATCTGGGATGATTGAAATGATATTCTGAAAAGATTATGAAAAAGACTAATGGAGTTTGCTTTTATAAAAATTATAATTTTTCTAATAATATTCATTAAAATATGAAATTGACGAAGCATTATAATATTAATAGAATTATTATTTACTAATATAGTAGTTCATTATAAAAAAATATATTTTAATTTGTTAATCATGAAAATATTATTAATATTATATTCAGGTAGATTAATTTACAGTATAAAAATATTAATTATAATAATAAAATAAGTGATAAAAATTATTTTTCAATAGTTAACTATTTCAAATGTATGAAATTCAGACATATATGATCCCACTACCGAATTATTAAAACAAAAGAAAATAAGGATAGAAATTATGAATGAATCTATAATAAGTACTATAAGATCGAATATAATAAGATTTTTAATTCAATTAGTTGGATGTAGTTCTAGTGGTTGAGATAGGTCATTAAAAAGATAATTTTTTAGTTGTAGGGATGATATAAATTATATACAATTCTATTATGACATTATGAAGATCAATAACTCCTTCCTGGAAAATTTATGTGTCGAATCTCTAACTGATCATACCTTATATTAAATATTACCTGATATTGTTGATAATAGTAGTTCAATAAATTAAAAGGAGAAATATTATTTGACTAATAAAAATAACTAATTATACTGTTTGAATTACAATTTAGATTTTATAAATTACTAAAAACATGGAAATGAAATATCACTAAAAATGTTGTTTCTTAGGAAAAGTATGAAAATGAAAACCAAAAAATTTCAAATATTACAACTAAAATAATCGATCTTTAAAAATTGTTTGATAAATATAATTTTGAGAAAAATTTACAATCAAGATAACTAGTGAAGTATAATTTTGAAAAAATTATAGTTTTATTTAATTAATTACAAATGATAAATATGAATACAACATTAGTTAAGAAAAATAATCTATTTGTAAATCCAAATCTATAAATATCTAGTTTCAAAATGATATTTTTCAAAGATTACTTTTGGAAAGGGAATAATTGATAAGATGTATAATCAAATTATAACACATCATGATGTATCTGGAATAGGTTTTACTAATAGAATTTATATTTTTCAATATAATTAATCCATTCTTTAAATTGCTCTATTTTTCACAAGATGTAAAATTGGTTGTCACCATAAGAATAAATGATCATTAAATGAAGATCAAAACTAATAATTTTATGATGATAACATTTCAAAATAATGAATATTTTCTCAACATGTTAATGTTTTACAGATTCTGATCTTTGAGATATTTATTTATAATAATACTATACCCATGCACGTTTAAATTATGAAAAATTGATTTTTTTATTGGAATAAAAAAATTAACAAAAAAATAAGTTGATTAATGGGAAGCAGTTTCTATAGATAATTATAAGAAATAATTAATCCTTAAATATGATTATAAAAATAAAACAGGAAAATTTAACATTGGTTACAATACTCAAGGAGAAATCATTATAATATGAATGATTATTCTTCTTAAAAAAATGATTTTCATGTGTCTTATTATTTATATGGAATGAGCAAAAATTTATTATAAAATTATATTTATGTGATGAAATATATTTTTTGATCTCTGAGAATGAAATAAATGTCTTTCTCAAAATTTTAAATATTAATTTAATTTTTATGAAAATTTGAATTAGAATTTTTACATAATAAAAATAGATGAATGTTGGAGCCAATATATACATTAACTTAATGAAAAGAAATGTCAATCAAAGTTATGGAATAATATTTTAGGTCGTTGAAATAATAAAACTTCAGATAAAATATGTAGGAAAGGACAGGTTGTATATATACCAGAACCATTGTTTGTTACATCAAAATTTTGGAATCCTTGTCAATTCGAAATGAAAAAAAAAGTCACATTTTATTTTTATTAGTGAAGTATCAACATTTTCTGTTTTATAGTTAGTGCACAGGGACATTTTAGGTCATTAAAAATCTAGAATTATTAATCTCAAATATTACATATATTTTTTATTTGATGATTAAATGATAAATATTTGTGTATATTTTCTAGCACTGATGTCTGACGAATTTTAATAATTCAGATTTTTTATAAAATGAGTTAAAAATTATAAAATCCTCCCATAGATAAGTATTCATAGTAACTATTGTGTATAATTGTTTATTTATCATTTGGAATCTTCTTTTAGTTAAAAATGTTATTATAACTAAAATTTCACAACATATAACTTCACAGTAATGTGGGGTAGTTGAATAAATAAATATAATTCTTCAGGAGATTAAGAGAACCATTTTTTAGTCAATAATAATTTGCCAAAAAATTTTGGATGAGGTATTTTTAATCTCTAATTATAATAAAATTTAGTTTTAATTAGTCCTTTTATTAATATATTTATCTGTGAGTAGTTAGACCAAAGGAAACCAAAACATTATTATTTCATTTTTTCGGATGATAATTATTCATTTTTAATACTAAGGAATATCTATATATGTTTTCCCCAATATTTGATGATGAAATAGATTTTGGTAATTAAAAAAATATTTCATAATATATAGTTTCGAATAAGACCAAAAGTATTGTTGAGCCAATAGTACATACTAAATTTGATAAAAGTGGTCGTTTTGTTTTAAAAAAACCTCATCCCATATCTTCATATGTTTTTTTGAAAACCAATATTCATCCAATGTTGGAATGATCTTCTCGTAAGAGAAAATTTGAGAAAATATTTCTAAAGTAATAACTTATTAATAATTTCAATTTTATGTGGATGAATAGGGTTTTTTAACCTAAAGATTAATTTAATCCATATGAATCATCCTAGTGATAATATCATTTGTGATTTAATCTGTTAGTTTAAACTAGATGTTTATTATGAAATGGAAGTAATAAATTTTAATTTTTATCAAAATTAAAAGGCAAATATATTGGTGAATATTGGATAAAATCAATGAAAGATGAACTCCATGAATTCGAGAAGATTGTTGTTTTGGATTTGGCTGGGAGACCTAAAAATAATTCTCTAATTAGAGTAAGAAAATATTTTTATACTATTTGTGATGTAAAATGAAATAATATTTATAAAAAAAATAGACATGCTTCTAAAGGATATAATCAACTTCATTTTATAAACTATGAAGAATTATATACAGTAGTAGAAAATGGCGAAACTATTCATTTTCTTCTTTCATATGCAACATTTTTTAATTTCATACTATTCTAAATAAAGGAGATTTGTTCATTTCATAATATATATATGTTTGATGAAGATTTTAGAGAAAAACACCTATTTTTGAAAATAATAAATTCTGAAATTTTTTTTAACATACAAATGAACTTTACAGACATAAACAGTATCCCAGAGCCTCATTAGATAGGTTAAATGGGTTATTGTTAAAGAAAAATATTTTATGGGACCTATGGATCAAACACCTTTAATAAAATATTTCTCTAAAAACATCACCATTATTAATATTTATAATGATGAAATTATATTTGGTTTAACTCAACACTCATTACTTATTTCTATTTTTAAACTTATGAAATATTTGTTGGAAATGAACATGATTGGAGAACATACATAATTACTAGATTTTCATATTTAACAAAAAAATAAATTTTATATCCTAATATAATTTTATAAAATATATTTTTATGAAATTTGGATATATAAATATCAAATTAATTAGTTTTCCTATGAAAACCTCAAATAATTAAGAATAGATGAATTTTGGAAACCAATTGATCAAAATATATTTAGAGGATTGATTTCAAGTTTAAAACACATAACAACTAGTCATATATATATACAACTTTTTGTATACATGAGTGAATAATATAATGAAAATTTAAATGTGTCCCAGAAAAAATATATAAAAAAAATTAATCATTATTTAAATGTTATAATAGATTTAGGCTTACTCTACTCTACTAGAAATTATTTTGGAAGAAAATAAATTTGAATCTAATTTTTTTGGATTTAATGGGGATAGAAAATGTATTTCTTGAAAATTTTATATATTAGGAGAAGTATTAGAGTCTTGTTTTCATAAGAAACAATACTCAGTTTTACAATCCACTAATAATGTCGGAAATATGGTAGATGAATGTTTTAATTAAAAATTGTCATTTTTACAACACACACTCATGGACTACATACTTAGTTTTAGTAAAAAATAGTACAGTGTGATAATACAATTTCGATTTCGTAATGTAAAAATATCACCTCACTCATATAAATTGAAAATGGATATAAGAAACCATTTATTTTAAGATCGCATAAGAAACGAGAAATCATTTTACAATCATTGATACTGAAGAAAATCTTAATTATATTTTTACAAGACCCCTTAGTTAAGAATGAATTTACTATATTGAATAAAAGCTGTGAATGGTTAATATCTAGATATCATTCACATATAATTCTTTTTAATGACATAATTAAATTAATAAACTAATTATCAATGGTGGGAAACATTTGTTATAGTATTCTAAATATATTTCTTTTAAAAACCTATTGTTTTCATTAAATATTTAGTTTTTGAAAAAAAGTATTTATTAAATCTATAGTTTTAAAAATAATTTCAAATATCTAAAAACATTATATTTACATTTTTAGTATATTTTTTTAAAAATTTAATTTACTATATGATTGGCTCTATAAAATATTGTGAATTATTTATTTAATAATTTGGAATGTATTAGTTTTCAAAAAATAGTTATTTTTTAAAAAATATTAGTTTGCCAAAAAAAGCATAAATGATTAAAAAAATAGATATCTATTAATAATTTAAAATTTAACCTCTAAAAGATAATTAATAATATTCAATTTTAATTAAACAAATTTTTTTAAATATAAATTTTTTTTATATTTTTTTCCTATTATTATTTTTATGGGTATTAAATTTTTTATTTACTAGATAATTAATTAGAATTAGGAATTTTTTGTATGATGAACTAGAATATAATTGTTCCACGATATATTTAAATCCCTCTAGATAAATCGAAATTGATAGATACAATATCAACATTTATTCTGATTCATCCAATCTAAAAAAATATGAACCATCACCATGTTCTCTTAAATATACGATTGGGCCACCATAACTGACATCAGTTTTCATAATGGTTGACAACCCATCCCTCATAAATTATTTTCCAGTATGATATTTTGGAATTGATCTAATTCAATTTTTCTCTATCAAATATTATTCATCAATCAGCTTAATTGGTATGATGTTGACACTAGAAGAGATTAAGAATATTGAGGTTGTCCTGGATGGGATTATTGAGAAGAACATGTATAAAAAATGATTCTCTTATAAAAGTGATAAAGAAATATCTGGGTTTGGGGAATGTATTTATATCAAAGGCAGATATTTCTCATCACTTTAAAAGTATTAGAAAAAATATTTATTCTTATATTTAATTTATTATGTAATTCATTTATCTTGTAATATTATTTAATCATTTTGTTGAGAATGTTATGTTTAATATCCAAAATGTGTCAGATCAGGATAGAGTACATATAAATGGAGAAGCACATCGCGTTTCACATATGCTACCATAGAAGCTAAGATGTTATGAACAATAAATGGTTAAAGCCTCATTATTTCTATATTTTTTGAATGTAATAATGGTTTACTATAGCACCCGGCCCTAGAATCCCATAGAAGGTGGATTATTTTATTATATTGTCATGATGACAAGGAATCAAATCATGAATGAATAATTAGTATAGAAGTCTTGAAAATCACGATTATATACATGATACCCATAATACATTGGGAAATAGAAAATATAAACATGATAAATAATAGAAAATATATAAATTATGTCTTGAATGCTAATTCAAGGATTTCTTCTTCTTAATATGGTGAAATCAATAATAATAACAGTGAGCTCAAATGCTCATAAATGGTATGTAAAATGGATGAAAAAAATTAATTTATGAGAATATGATATATGGGAAAGAAAATAACTGATAATACATTCTATTCAAATAACTATAGAAGGAATGATAAATATGGCAGGCTTCAAAATTGAAACACATGCAATTTACTCAATGAAAAGTAATGAAATGTATCCATAGATATGTTGAAAAAAATATCATGGCTGAATAATATCTAAAACTAAATTAGGAAAATGATTAATTATTGATATCATTTCTAAGCCACGTGAAAACCAATACCATCATTAACTTCTACAGGATAGTTTCAATGATGGGTGGAATCCCAGTAAATTTTTTCAACTTATTTGTCTAATGAGAACCTATCAATGAATTGAGACACTATATAATGCCTGATCCCTGTGCGTCATTTCTTGAATAATGAAATATTCATATTTAATAATTAAAATAAATAATATTTTTTATTATATAGTAATATTTAATAATTAATAAATACGTAACAATAATTCCTCCGTGGGGGATAACAAACATCATGGGTTTTTGATGTCGATGAATGGAAATATCTTTTAAATAACATTATAACATTATTGAGGATGATAATCATTGAACATTAAAAACCATCATATATGTCATTGAAAAATGTTATTCACAATTTCATATGACGTAATAACAAAAAAAATTATAATATCAGTAGAGTAATTATATTCGTGTTATAACATATTAAAGTGTAGTATATACACCAAATATATGGGAATTGGTGGATAAAAAATAAGTCTCAACGTAATAAAAACTAATTTAAAAATAATTTACATAATAATAGAAAGACCCAAAAATAGTAATCATAAAATGAAAATTTTAAAATGCATCCTCTTAGGCACTAAAATTATTCTTATAATAAATTATGGTGGGTAATTATATACATTTTGTATGAGGTAAATAAAATGTTCATTTTTGCATAGTGAAAAGGTTAGAAAATGCCTCCTTCATAAATGAACTAAGATATTACTTTAAACCATTTTTGAAAGAAGAAAATAATAATAATTTATTTATTAAATCATTGGTAAAATGTTAAAAACAATTTTTAAAACATTTTCAAGAAACATGGTTTTTAGAAAAAATGTGCTCTCCAATTAATGATAGAAACGAAGTTTTTTCTTTTAAAAAAATTTAAAATATTTTATGTACTAAAGATTATAAATTTCATACTATTAGATTAAAGGGTCCTAAATAACTAATAGAGAATAAAAATATTGGTTTATTAGACAATGGTCGAATAATTTCCTCTGATGGAAATTGAAGTGTATACAAACCCTAGCAAAATGCTATTGGGAAGTAAACCTTCCATTAGACAATAATGTTGATGTAAGAATCCATTAATGAATAAATTATTTCTGTCAAAGGTAAATACATATAAAACAAAATTAAATACAAAAATATATAGTAAAAGGTGATTATACACATAATCATAAAATATCAATGACAACGAATATGTAATATAACCAAATGAAAATACATTGGGTTTTAAAATTCATTTTCACTTGGTAATTTGTAATTCAAATACACCTAAAAGAAATAATTAAAAATAAAAGATACAATAACCTGAATATAAATTAATTAATTGAGTTTTATATTAAAATTTTAATTATATACACCGCAAAAAATAGGTAAGTGGTGAACAAGACATTTATCTCATATATTTAATAGGGGTGATGAAGATCCATTACCCTTAGTCTGACTTGTATCATATGACATTATATTCTTCAATAAAAAATTTATGTTAATTTGTCACTTTTGTGAGGACCATTTTTCATTTTAACTATTTCTATTAATTTACATAATATGATGTTTTATACAATCACTTAAATATTTAATTTTCCATTGGGTGTTTTGAACAAATTCAGTATGTAGTTCTAAAATGACATTGCTAAGTACAATATGGTTAATGGGGATATAATATAAACTTTTAAAAAATAATATTCATAAAATTTGAAACATATTTAAAAATTATTTGTAATTTTAAATCTAGTCAGTGAATATAGTGATGAAAAATGAACCAACAATACAATCATGTTGAAGCTAGGTTGAACGTACTCATTAGTAACAATACAATTTTTCAATTGTCGTAATGGATATAATCTAAGTAAAATTATAGAAATACATAATTATAATTATATAATAAATATAATATTATTTATTTATATATACATATATATATAGTTCTATTTATGAAAAAGGAATCACATCATGTCGAGGAGGTGGTAGTCCACACGTCTATGAATGACGTTATCACTTTTTAAGAGTGTGAAAGGGTTATACATAAAAGTAGATATAATATTACAAGAAATGAAATCATTTAACATATATAATAAATATTTTGTGTTTTTTACATTTTTTTTGAAATAATCATTTATAAATTCTGTGTATAGTGTGAATGAATCATGTCTCTTTGAGTGGGTGGTAGTCCACACTTCCACAAATGAAGTTATAGTTTTTTCACAAAATGGTAAGTATAATGATATGTGTTTTAATATAATTAGAAAAGAATAATGACATTAATAATACCATATATAAAATATATAATAGTTTTTCTATCATAATATCAATCATGAGAGGTAGTAATGTTAAAAGGATCAATCATAATTTCATGAGGCGATAGATTACCATACATATATAAAGTATTTTGGTTACGCATTAGAGGAATGTGTATATAGTATTAGGTAGAAACCATGACATAAAAATCATATTATATTGATGATACTGGTGTATTTATATTTGAATTGAATAAGGATAATTTAAGGAATAGATAATGGAAATAATATTTAGGATCATTAGGAATGGCGTTACCTCTTAATCGGGTAACTCCTTTTCGATTAAACCAAATGAATTCATAAGATTGATTTCTTAATAAATGGAGGCCTCAATGAAGAATAGAGGGATTTCGGAGAATAAATGGGGCACACATTTTTTCAAATCTATGTGGCTTGAGAAGTGTGATAAAGTGGGATGAATGGATACCTTTTATAATGGAGGATGATTGGACCTCTGGTAATATTTTAGAATAAATTGAACCCCACCCATGTTTGTTTATTCCATGTAGATAAATATTTTGAAAAATTAAATTAAAGGGAGATAATGTTTAAATAAATATATCCAATGACTTTTAAACTAGTTTCTAGAACATATTATTCCATATTTATATAGTTTAGTCCCTGTTAAATTTAATTTTAATATAATCATTGTAATTATTATTAATTCAATTCACATATATTTTTTCTCCAAAAAATTTGAACATATTAGACCGTATAATTTATATTGATTCCAAATGTAGAAACCAAAATTTTAAATTACTATAATATAAGTTGCATAAATTAAATTAAATTTAATCCCATCGACAGGATGACAATGGTGATTTTAAAATAAAAAATATTCTAGAGTTTGATAAGTATTTATAGTTATTTTTCAAATGAAATTGATTATAATGAACTTAATTTTATTAACCTAAAAATATTGCCCATTATTCATTAAAAACAATTTAATATATAATTTAACTTTATAAATGATTTATATAAAAACAACTAAAATAAATTTCAATATTTTTCATTATTCATTAAAAAAATTAATTCTAAATAAAAAAACAAAAAATGCACTATAACATAATTTTTATGTTTTGATTTAATATGATAAATTATTTTGGACATAAAAATTTTATAAAATTAAAAATAATTGTAATTTAAATAGGTTCTCTATTAAAAGATGGTAAAATTTCATTAATAAAAAATTATGTTATTATGTGTAATATTTTGGTTGTTATTATCTTAATCATTTCAAATGAATATAAAAAATATTTGATTTAACATATAACATATATATTTAAATAATATCAATAATTAATTTTAATCAATTTAATTTATTATGATAAAAGGAATTAGTGACCATAAAAGTAATAATATTTCCTCCATAATAAATGGGTTTATAATATTATTTAAAATAAATTACTAACCTATTAAATCATATCATATTTTTCAAAAATATATATTTTAATAAGATATTTAATACTATTAGAAACCACTAATTTAATTGCTTGATTAATTATTATTTTATTAAATAATAATATTATAATATTATAATATTTTTTTAAACATGGGTCTGCATTTTGCAAAAGCAATTAATGAAACTCACTCTTACATGTAATATAAGAGAACTCGGCCTTTCATGTATTATAAGATATAAAATATATTTACTATTCAAAATGGGGAATATATTATAAATTACCAGGTCAGTATATTCCCTTACATGCTTGGTGTTACGTGTCAGACACACAATCACATAAAATGTTCCTATTATAGAATTTTGGTGCATCACATTCTACCTAAATTTATTAAATTGCATCCTTATAATATAAAATTAAACATAGAAAATGGTTTTTCTGATATTTCATATATTTTATATCTTACATCATGATAAGGGTTCATATGAAATTTTATAGAAAATAGATAATGGGAAGTACAAAGGTCACATAGAATACCATATATACTTTTATTTAAGTGAACATTAGTGGAAAATAGATATACATACATCGAGGAAAAATATAAATATTTATAGGGAGTTATTGAGGTCATCAATAAAAAACAAGTGATTTTATAACGGAATGATGAGGGAATCATATTTATAAATCTATGATGATTTACTAGACCATCAGTTCAACCAAAATTATGGTATTAAGACAACACAAATATTTTTATCATTTTCCAAATATTGATTAATTATTTTACATACTAACAATAAAAGGGTATAAAATTCATTTATAAATATCAATTTCATTGGAACGATATCGGATTTTAGTTTTTCTTTATTTAAAATACATTCCAACCCATACCTCAATAAAGAGGTAAAAAAACCATGAACCATGATGCACTAAAAAAATTTATGGATCATAATGTGCATAAAAGAGTGACCATTCTAAATATTTGTCTCTATATATTATCCAAAGCGATTATGGTTAATATATTAATCACTAAAACAAAATATTAACACTATTTGTTTTTCATTAATATTTATTTATCAAATTGTATAAATAAATACACAATAACCAGGACATCAAACATACAAGTGGTAAGCGTAAATATATTATCGATCTTCTATTATTGGTTCAAGCTATAGGGCCTTGCTGGACTTGATAACTTGTCAACCGGAATATAGTTTTTCCTATTCCAAAATTAAATTAAATTAATTTCTAAAATAAATCTGATGGATTTCATATTATAATGTTAAACACTAAATAGACATTTAACTATGGTTTTCAATACAACCACAATTTAAAAATACATCATCCATTTTATATCAACATAGGAACTTTATTTGTCTAAGGATTATGCATAATATCATTCATATGATTTCTAATCATGACACTGTATCTTATATCTATAGCTCTATAAGATTAACAATGTATATTCTTTGAAAAAATCCTTCATATTAGATTGTAAAGAGAATGTGAATATTTTTAGTAATATCCATCATCAGTGTCAAAACATGTGTTCAATAAGGCCCAATAATGTGTACTAGGTTACCCAAACCCAGGCACAGAATAAATTTTAAGAGATGTTAGTCCAAGGTACATATATTCAAAAACCACTTCCACTTGTAGTTTTAATATAGGGGTGTACTATTAGGAATTCCCAAAAAATATCTACCTTACTAAAATTATAGGACACTGTTGTATTATTATCCTTGATGTTTATATTCTCTTTGTGATTCCTAATATATGTTTCCTAAGTATTGTTTCCTTGTTCATTTTTAAACACCATTTGATACAAACTATAGTTCCCCAACTCGATAAGCCTGGAGCCGGTGCATTATTTTTTAACATTGGTGTGATTAAAAGGAATAAAATTCCGAAAGAATGATTAGTTTAGTGTTATTGGAAAGATACATTTCAAGAATGATACTGATAATAAATTTGAAAATATAAAATAAAAACATTTTAAATAATAAAAATAAATAAATTGAATCCGTGAAATGTTATTCGATGATTTATTCTTCAAAACATATGCAAATGAAACATAATACCAGTTATCTCAAATGATCATTAAAGTTATGTAAGGAGGGTTAATAATAAATATATGAGAATAATATAGATGGAAAGGATATAACTGACAAAATGTTAACATAGAATAAAATAATAAGGAAAACTCAATATGGAAAGGCAAGAAAACTAAAACACATGCCATTTAATCAGTAACTAAAATGAAATGTATCCATTGATAAGAAAAAAAATATCATGGTTAAATAATATCAGAATCTAAATAAGGAAAATTAATAATTAAATTACTTCATATCTAAGGAAGAATATTCCTATACCATTATGACATTTCAAAATACTATTAATTATATGGATAGAACCCCATTAAATTTGTGCGACTTATTTGTCTCACTATAATCTGTTGATGCATCGATTGGAAATATAAATTCCAAGACCCACTTGTCATTGAATCCCAACGCATTCCACATGTCTAATATTGGAAAAATATAATATTACTTATAATATATATATATTTAATAATGAATTAAAACTTATCAATAACCCCTTAGTAGAGGATGACTAAATATTAGTGATTTGGTTGTCGATGAATAGAAATACATCATAAAAATCATTAATCAAATCTTGAAGAAAACAATCAATCATCATTATAAACCATCACATACCACTTTGAGACATTAAAATAATAATTTCTTATGAATTAATAACATCAAATGAGGCTTATAATATCAAGAGATTAATTAATTTCCTGATATTAAATGTTAAAGGGTGGTATATACACAAAATAAAAGATAATTTGTGCATAATAACAAATAAGTCTCAATGAAATATAAATTGAGATTAAAATCATCTTAATAGAATTATAATGAACTGAAAATAATAATCATCAAAAAAATCATTTCATAATTAACCTTTTAAACATTTACATAATTCTTCTAATATATGTAAGTGGGAAAATCTGGACATTTTTTATAAGATAAAAAGAATATAAATTTTTCTAATGGTTAAAAGGATTGAAAATTACTCACTTAGAAGGTGTCTATAATATTCTTTTTAGATGAATGGTAGAAAAAAATTGGGCTAGGATTTATTTTCTAAAACATTTTGAATAGGTTAAATTTTTTTATAACAATTTATTAAAAAAAGTTGTTGAAAGAAACCAGGCTCTTCGACTAATGATTGAAATGGAGGGTAGTTTTTAAACACTTATAAATGATTTTAGTACCAAAGAGTGGAAAAATAGTACAATTACATGAATATGGAAATGACTAACTAAATGAGAATAAAATTACAGGTTTTTTTAGAAAATGATCAAATAATTTCATCTAATATAAATCATAGGTTAAACAACCCCAAATAAATTGAGATTGTGAATTAAGCCCTCAAAAAGAAAAAAACATTGATGTGAAAATAAATAAATTAATATATTATTTGTGTCAAATGTAAATTAAAAAATAGTAAAACGTTTATTAGAAACATAATCACAGAATATTAATGACAATGATGATGAAATATAACCCAATGAAAATAAATTGGGTTATGAAATTTTTTTCCACTTAGTAATGAAATACCTATAGAAGTAATAATTCAATTTGACACATAATATAACACAAAATAAATTAATTAATGGGGTGATATATTAAAATGTACATTAGATACATGTCAAAATATATGTAAGTGCAGAAAATGAAATTTATCTCACATATGTAAAAACATGAGATGAAAATCCATTACCTTGAATCTGAATCCTATCATGTCTATTTATATTACTAGATTAAAAAATTATTTTAATTTTCTAATTTCATTAGAATATTATTTCTTGTTATTTATTAATATTTATTTACATAAACTGATTTTTTGTAGAATTACATAGAAAATTATTTTAATGTCGGTTGTTTCAAGAAAATTTAGTTTATGTGTCAAAATGACTTCGGTAGGTCAACTTTGTCAAATGTAAAACAATATAAAACATTCCAGTATAATAATCATGAAATAATTTTAAAATTAATATATTAATTATACATGTCAAACAAATCATTCTGTATTATTATAAAAAAATTATCCAATGTTATAATCTTGTAGATGGTAGGCCATACGTATGCATGAGTATCATTCCAATTTTTAAATGATCGTTATAAAAAATAGAAAATAGAATAATATATTTCCATAATGATAATTATATCATAAGTACCATATTATTTAATATTATATAATGATATATATATAATTATATTGATGAAAAATTAATCAAATAAGGTCAATGAGGTGGTAGTCCACACGTCCACGAGCGACGTTATCACTTTGTAAGTGTGTGAAAGGGTAATGAAGAAAATTATACTTTAAATTCCCAAAAAATTAATTATTTCATGAATATAATATAATTTTTTTTTATTAAACACAATATTAGGTAAAACCATCCTTTATACATTCCATGTATAGTTTGAACGAATCATATTGCTTTTAGTGGGTGGTAGTTCACACTTCGACAAACGATCTTATATTTTTACACAAAATGGAAAGAAAAAATTTTTGTATTGAAAAATAATTATAGATGATTAAATATATAATTAATATCATATATAAAATATATTAATAGAGTTTCCATCATAATTAAAAACATGATTGGAGGTAAATAAAAAATGTAAAATCATCATTTCATGGATCGATAGTTCACCATACATATAAAGAATATGTTTTTACCCATTAGATGTAGGTGTGTATAAGTAAAGGTAAAACCCATAACATAAAACATCCAAGAATATTACAGAAATTTTTTTATTTATGAATAATGTATGGATAAATTAAGGAGTATATAAATTAATTAAATTTATTGATCTTTCGGAAAACACTACCTATTAATCAGTAAATTCATTTTGGTAATCACAAAAATTATACCTTGGATAATTTTATGCCAAATTGGAGGTTTTAAGGAGGAAGGGAGATATGATGGGGGTGAGTTGGGAAGATATTCAGAGAACATAGTTGGATTTATTTTTGTGATAAAGTTACAGGAAAAGAGGGATTTTATAATGGAGGAGGAGTTGCACTATTGTAATATTTTAGACGAATAGAACCCGATTTTATTTTTATATTAAAATTGGATCTATAATGGTATCATATATATAAAAGGTACTATATAGTATAAATATGTCAATTAATTTTTTTTAATAGTTTTCTAAGTCATATCAGGTCTTATGTTTATTGTATAGTCCCTTGTTAAAATTAATTTCTCCTTAATCGTTGAAATTAATCATAATTACTATCACTTATAATTTTGTTGATCAACTATGTTGGACTTTTTATAAATTATAAATGATGATGATTCCAAATATGGAGTCAATTTCTCCATATTCATATCACATATGTGTTCGAAATTAGTTTTAAATTTAATCATGTGGATGAGATGACCAAACATGTTTATAAAAAAATTGTTCGAATGTCTGGCATTTCTTATAGTCAATTTATAATTTAAATTGATTTTAATGAACTAAAATGGATTGATTTAAAAAAAATACTTTATAATTAAAAATTAAATAAATTTATAATATCATTTTTCCATATAATTAAATTTGATGAAAAATAATTTTTTTATTAAATTTCATTATTTTTTACTATTCATTAAAAATTAGAACATTAGAGAAAAATACAAAAAATCACCATAACATAATTTATTTGTTACAAATTAAACGATTAAGTTATTTTTACATAATAGGTTTATAAAAGTTCTAAAAATAGGATTTAAAATAGGTTCACCATTAAAAGATGGTAAAAGTGTCTAAATATAAATATATGTTTTTTGGTGTAATATTGGGTTTGTTATTATCTTATACATAACAAACATATTGGATTAAAATCAAAAATATTTTATTGAATAAATAAAATATATATTGGAATAATATAATCTACTAATTAAAATAAATTTTAATTATGAAGTCAAAATTCTATTGTGATAATAAAAATAATAATATTTCCTTTATATTCAATTAGTTTATCTTTTCATATCTAATTAATTGATAAACTAATAATTCATTTTTTTATTATGGTAAAAAATATATTTTCATAATTTATTTAACAATATTCCTAACTGATAAATTAATTGTTAGGTAAAGTATTATTATATTCAATAATAATATATTAATATTATATTATTATTCACTAAAAATCGGGATTGTGTGTAACACAAGCCATTAAAGAAAATAATTACTATGTATAAAAAAATATTCCTCACTATTTTGTGGGTTTTAAGCTATAAAATATAATTAATTATTTAAAGAAGAAAATATATTTAAAATTATTAGTATATAATATTTCGTTCCATGCTTGGTATTTCATGTCATACACACTATCAAATATAATGATCTAATTTTATATTTTAATGGATTTAAATGTATAATAATCAACTAGAAAATAGTGGAGTTCTTTATTATTCAAAGTTCGTTAATTTTGATGAGTTATCATTTAGAAACAATAATGGTTTTGGAAGTATTTTTTTATATTTTTTAATGGGTATAAGGAAGAAACATTTAGTAAAACATGTTTTATAAGGCGCAAGACATAAACATTCAATAATATTTAATTATGTGAACAATTCACAAAAATGATATTTTCAGGTTTAAATCATTAGTGAATTTGGCCATTGCTTATACATAACAACATGAATATTACATTTAGACACTTATACTCATAATCAATTTTTTTATAAAATAAAAACTCCTAAAAGGTAAGATGCAAGTTTAGTTCAATGTTTTATTCAACATGAGTTTTCCATGATCATATCCATGACCCTATTCCACTTTAAGTCCATTAAAATATATTTAAAAAACATAGGATAAGCATAATAATCTCAGTACGTGATACACAATGAAGTTAAACTATTCGTTTTTCAAAAAAAAAACATGAAAACCAATAATACATGATCATATGTAATATTTATCACCTTTATGAAATTTTAAATACCCTTCACTGAATAAAACATCAATACATAACCTTTTATAACCAAAATATTACTTTAAAACCCCATGAAATCACACATAACTTATAAAAGGTAAACTAGGGATAGAATCATACTTAAATGGAAAAACCATATGGTCGAATTCCACAAATAATTCTTACAAACAGAATAGACATATAGATGACATCCATTCAAAATGAATTTGAGGATATAATGTAACCACATTTCTTTGGTTTATCATGGTACCACCCGTCAATTGGTTTATCACTTAACCACCAATCAAATGTCTATTTACCATTACCTAGTCATCACAAATAAATTATTGGATATATTAACATTTAGAGACATATTTTTTATCCATAGAAAATGCATTTGTGGATATAATGTAACCACACTTCCTTGGATTATCACGGCACCACCCGTCATTTAGTCTATCACTTAACCACCCATCAAACATCTATGTACCATGAGTCTAACATGTCATGTATGTTCCTTGAAATTATTGAAAAGTAAAATAAATTTAATTTATAATTTATTCATAACATTTTTCATTTTATTATTCCTTTCATATAACTTATTACAATTTTATAAACATTAAATTATTATTTATATTAATATTGGTTGTTTTGCTGATATTTGGTAGTTGAGTCAAAAATGAACTTGTCATAATTAAAATGTTTCTAAGTGACCCAAAGTAAATTATCTATAGAATATTATTCCTGATTTAGAAGTCATATATATATCTTATATATCCATTATATATGTATTTTTAATATTCCATAACATTTAGAGATAAGAAATGAAATGCAATGTTCATTGAATTGGTAAGCCATACATACGAATGAACACTATCATCATTTCTATATCATATATAAAGGATATAAAACATAATGATACATCTGTATATTATAATTCTAGTATAATATAAATTTTATATATGTTACCTAATTTCATTAATTCCATCCCTTATATGCTCCATTTATAGAATGAATGAGTTATATCACTTTGTGGGGGCGACAGTCTGTACTTTCTCAAATGAAATTATCAAATTTATACAACATGACATGCATAAAGGTGTGTTCTAAAATTTTGGTCCGAGTAGATGACTCAAGAGGGGGTGAATTGAGTATCTATAAATATTTTTGTAAAAATTATTCTTTACCAAATAAAATCCCAAAATAAAAAATAAACATAAATACTGTTGTAGTGAATTTATAAATGTCTTGAAGGTTCGATTTTATTATCTAGAGGTTGATTAGTTCTCAGTTTTACTAACATCGATTAACAAAAGTTTTGAAGTAAAACTATAGATTCAAAATAGATATAAACACATGCTAAACCAACTATCAATTTTTAGGTTATCTTAATGTAGGAAAAACCTGACACACTAAAAATATAAGATAAATAACACATCAGATAAAACAAGAGGTCAAGTCTCAATAAAAGACTTATTCCTGTCCAATTGGTGATCACCTGCCACCAAGATGTTTATATTAAAAAACTTTTGATCCACACCCTAGATAGGGGTTCACAATAGCTCACTCGGTTATCCAGGTCACACATGACCTCTACCACAGCTATTCGTGGGAAATAAAGACAAACAGATCAACCAGATCTCATCCATAGTTCTACATGGGATACAAATGTAAAATGTGATTGAGTTTGAGGATAGTTTGATATCCTCCAGTTATTCTTAGGAGACAGAGTGTGTGATACAAACAAAAACACACATTGCTCAATTAGTGAAGATAAAAAATAAAATAGCTAAGCAATAAAATAGTGTTTAGAATACTCTATGTGTTGTGAATTAAGGATTTAGACTCAATGGATTTTGGGAAATTTGTATTTGATTCTTATTCTAGATGTTTTCTTCAGAATAGAGTATTGCAGTTTCTGTAATCCTGATTCGAGGAGTGAAAAGGTTCAATTCTTCAAGGGTTTGATGTACGCTGAGCTTTAAGAGATTGTTTCATTCTACAATCATCTTGCAATCTCAATCATTTGTTCCTCTCTTTTCATATTTGCAAAGTCTATGTCTCAGTGTGTCTCAGCATGTAGTAAATTTTGTGTAAAAATTATTTAAAGTTAATATGAGGTCTTTTTATACTCCAGGATCCTCTAGGAATGAAGATCTTCATACGTGCATGTACACCACACTCTCTACAGATTGTCTTACAGACAACATTAAAAAAAATTCAGAAACATTAATTTGTCTCAATATGACCTTTAGAAAAACTTTTGAATTAATAAACTCGAAATATTTATTTATAACAATATGTTAGTCATCATTGCTTTGTTGTCTTCAGTTTGATAACAACGGTCTATCATCATCGGTGTGTCATATTCGGTTGGTTGACTACGGTGTGTCGAATTTGATTTGTCGAACATTGGTGTGTCGAATTCGATGTGTCAAACATCAGTATTTCAAACATCATTCTATCAAACATTAGTCTATAGAACTTCAGTTTGTAAATCTTCAGTCTATCGAACATCGGTCTATCAAACATCAGTCTGTCAAACTTTGGTCGGTCAAACTTTGTTCTATTAAACATTGGAATCTGTGTTTCGACTTCAGTTTCGATGTTTCGACTTCAGTTTTGGTGTCTAACTTTGGTTTCGGTGTGTCGACTTCGGTTTCAGAATAACCATTATTTACATGGAATCTAGAAATATTATGAAGTCTCTATCTTACCATACTAAGTGTTATAAAAAATTTAATGTATAAATATGTTTGTAAACATATTTATTCATGAATATAAGATATTAAAGTATTAAATAATATGTTTTTGGATGACATAATTGATTTTGTAAAAGATATTAAACTGTAATGAATGTTTAGAATCTGTATATTGACATTATTTGTGATTATGAAAACTACAATATCATGGAGGGTACACTATATTGTCATGGAGGGTCCAACAATATCACACTTTTTTATAATCACAAATTATGGCATTCATAGGAAAATATATAATAAAGGTAGATTTTATATAGATGAATGAAATTTTCTTATATAACTAAAGATTTTCATTGCTAGAATTTAGTAAAAACTAATATCCCCTTCAATAGATGGATTAAGAGGAGTATATGCCATCCTTATTTTTAGAATGTATTTAAAACAAATCTACGCAACAATAAATGGATTAATAGGTGTATATGTCATCCTTATTTTGTACCCTTTTGGGATTAACCAAATGAGAGAATAAGTAAGAAAAACAATGTAAAAGAAATATATAATATGAATTTTCATTAAAATTCATAAAAGTACAAGACACACAAATAGATAAAATCCCTAGAATAAGATACAATCCATCAATATGGCTTTGGATGTTGAGGATCATTGCCTTTGTCTGAAGGATACAATGGAGAATGAGAGGGTTTGGGAGGGAAAATGGGAGAGGAGGTCTGAGGATAACACCATGAAGGGAAACACCTGTAGGAATAGTAAATGTGAGGGTAAGCCTTCTCCCTGACAACACACGACATGTTGACTACTCAGTAATGATCGGTCGAATCTAAGAAAGAGCCTGAAAGACAATCATTGGAGAAGGAGGCCAAGAGTTAGTACCAATTCAAGTAGCTGGAGGGATCACAATAGCCTCGGCCAGAACATGAAGATATGTTTTGAGTAGATTTATGATGTCATTAATGAATTCACCCCCATATTGCATTACCTTCTTAAATTCATTCTTATTCTCCATAAATTTTATCAGGAAAGGGGTGAATTATTTCAATTGAAGGAATTTCTTTTTGAATGCTTCTATGACTGGTGGAATTATATGATTTTATGCCATAAAATTAAAAATATTAATGTGGTCATGCTTGGTATAAATCTTAGTGAAATAAATATCATCCTTTTCTCGAATTTATTTCTAAGCTATAGAGGCTTGATTTGTGCACTGCCTGAAAATGTTGTATATAAGATCGGTATTTCGATGTACTTTATCAAGGGTTTAGTTTTTTGAAGAAATATGGAGTTTTTGAATTTTCTCTCATGTCACAGTATTGAGAGACTGTAAATCCGCAACAACACATCTCCCACTCCTAGAACTAGATGGGCCAGCCAACATTTTTTCAATCTATTCTTTCAACCTTTTCAGATTAACACTGTGTTGATGAGTTACTAAGTTCCTAATAACTTCAAGATCACCAGTAAAGGAGGCCTTAAAGTCATAGGATAAATAATTAAACTCATTTCTCATCTTTCTTACTTCTTCTCTCATTGAGTTGTTGTGTCAAATAATGGATTCTATTGTAGAAATGAGATTCTATTGAATCTTAGATATTATTATTCTTGCAATCATTTTTGCATCAGCATCCGATATACTTATGGAGGTGGATGCTTCATTTCCGGATCCCACTAAGGTTATTACAGACTCATAAATCTTATTCATAGTCATTTCCAAATCAGCCTTAGTGACATAGTCACTTGGCACTGATTGAGATATAGGTTTTTGAGGTGGAGGTTCAGCATGTGGAACTGGTGCAACATGTTCTGGGACAGCATGGACTTGTGGAACAGGAGGAGGATGTACCCATTCCTTAACTGAGTCAAAATCTAAACAGAAAAGAATGTACCCTGGATCACTATTCCACTCTCTAGTACAGGTTAAATCTCTTAGCTCAAAAGTATGAATTCAAAACCATATTCCCTAAGGCTCACAAATAAAATCAATATCATCAACAACTTCATCCTGGTCTCTAGCCATAACAAATTGTCTGGGAACAGGAACCAACCGAAATTTAGGTTTTGATTGATCTCCAGCAACTTCAGCTTCACCTGGTACTTCCTCAATTTGAGGCATTGGAACTACTTCTTCTTCCTTCTAGATAGCAGCCATAAGATCATTCAATTCCTGAATGAGCTCTTGGTTTTTAACATTTGAATGGAGTGGTTTTTACTCATGTTCAGAATCTCTATGACCATCTGACTGTTGATCAACATGCATAACACCATCACCTAATCCATGAACAGATTCCTCACTAGATCTGTCAACTACTTATTCTTTTTATTTTTAGAGATTCACTCACATGCTCATCATTTCATCCTTCATCATCATCATCAGACTAATCATCAGACTCCACATCTGATTTACATATATATCCTTAAAATTTAGTAGCATAGTATATTCCCTCTACTTCATTACCTAATAAAGATTATTTTGTGGGAAATTTCATAGGTGGAATAGAAGGTCCATAAGTTGTATTATTGGGACTCACAACAATATTAGGATCATCCCTCTTATCAAAAGTGGATCCTTCTTCCCTTGGCACCTCAGGTTCATTATCCTCATCAGAATAAAATAGAACACCTCCAGTCTTGAGGCATAGATCAACATGGTCCTTTGTTCTAGAAGCAAGGCCAACTAGATAGAAAGTTTCATACAAATATTCTTCATCTCCTACACAAAATCATTTCCATGGGTTACAAAACATTTTCATTCTTTCACAAATGTATTTCTGATGACAAAATCCACTAAAAGCACTTATCACTTCATCTGCATCTTCTACACAATCTAATTTTTTCAACATGGGAAAAATCATCCTTGGATAATATAAACATGTTTCCTTCTTGGATGGATCAATCAAATCAGATATATGCACCATATGATAATTGCATATATTCAATTTTATTCCATGTTCCAACAAAAAAGGTCAGGAAAACACCCAGATATTTCACAGCAGTGAAATCTCACATCCTTAGGAAGATTTGATGTTGTATGAACTTAAAACGCAATATAACTACTCCTTCAAATTAATTAACAACTGTCCTCTTGGATTATTCATTTCATGTTATCTCCTTCAGAGCATCTTCATAGGAAAACAAGTTTGAAGAAGGTGGAATATTACCAGGATATTTAGAATAGACACCTTCCTGAGGTACCTCTAAGAATTCATCCCATTCCATAGAGTGAAAAACCACTTCCATTACCTTTACCATAGATTTCATCTTTGTTGCCTTATAATCATCTAGTGATATACACAAATGTTGATAGAATTCATGCACAAGATGGGGATAATTGGGACTTTCATTGTTGGTGAACCAACCGAGCCACCCTTCAGTTTCAAATACAATTAATAAAAATGATTTTCCTGACAGAATCCACTCAACCAACACCTCCTATTCAGATGTAACTACTGAGATTTCTAAACTCGGTTTCACAGTCCCACTGGTCTCACCCTTCTAATGCTTAGCAGATGGAGATTTTCTAGGTTTTTCAATCGCGCGCTTAGTCCAAGGCATGATGAAGTTTTTGATTCCAAATGTGTTGAGAGGTCGAGAGTTAAAAAGAGATAATGTGATATAAGATAGAATGCTTTATGGATATGTATAAGGTCAATGGTCGAGATGGATTGTATAAATATATCATTTAGGGATTAGAAATCATAAAACAAAAAATTTTACACATGGAACGTTAAAAGAGATAATACAATGTGTTTTCATTTAAAGTAGATAAAATTTAAAAATATACCTTAAATATATTGCTATCAAAGAATCGGTTTCAAGAAGATTCGTTTCCCAGGAGATTGATTTCAATAATTTGTTTTAGAATGTTGGGTTTTTGAAAGATCATTTTTTGAAATATCCGTTTGAGAATGATCGGTTTTAGAAAGATCGGTCTTAGAAAGATCGGTTTGAGAAAGGTCTGTTTTAGAATGTTCTATTTTAGAATGATCTGATTCAGAAATATTGGTTTCAGAAAGATCAGTTTTAGAATGATCAGTTTCAGAAATATCGGTTTTAGAAATATCGGTTTTGGAAAGATCAGTTTCATAATGATTGATTTTAGAAAGATAATTTTCAGAAAGATCGGTTTTAGAATGTTCTCCTATTTATTTATCATTCCTATTTCATTTCTGAAATAATTCATCCTCTTATAATTTAAGGGTTTAGGGAATATATCATCAAGATGTTGTTCAGTCCCAATAAACTCAAGTGTTATATCACCTTTTTGATAATGATCTCCCAAAAAGTGATGTATTACATCAATATGTTTTGTTCTATAATGATAAACTAGATTCATAGAAATATTAATATCACTTATTTTGTTACAATTTATGTGGTTATGTTAAATTGAAATCCATTGTCTAATAAGGTGTGTTTCATCCACAAATTTTGTAAACAGTAAATACCAGCAGCAATGTACTCTGCTTCAGTAGTTGATAATGCAACTAAATTTTTCTTTTTACTACACCATGATATTAATGACTCCCAAAGAATGACATGTTCTATAAGTACTCTTTCTATCTAATTGAAATCCACAAAAATCACCATTTGAATAAATAACTAAATCAAAAGTTTGTCCTTTAGGATAGAATAATCCTAAGTTAGTTGTCTACTTGAGGTATTTGAAAATTCTTTTAACAATATTTAGGTGTGTCTCCATTGGCATTGCTTGAAATCTAGCTCACATACATACACTGAACGTAATATTTGGCCTACAAGCAGTTAATTACATCATACTCCCAATCATTCTTCTATATTCAATTTGATAAACTAATTTTCCTTTTTCATCAATATCTATCTTACATGTAAACTCATAGGAGTTTCAGTACTCTTAATGCTATCAAAGCCATATCATTTCAAAAGATCTTTTGAATAAATATTTTTATTTATGAGAATACCTTATTTATTTTTAAATACTTGATATCTATGAAAATATTTATGTTCACCCATTAATCGCTTTTCAAACTCACATTGCATTATATTTGAAAAGTCATTACATAATGAATTTTTATAAAATAAAAAAATAATATCATCTATATATATTTGGGAAATTAAAACTTCTTTTGAAAATATTTTTATAAATAATGTGGGATCTGCATGTCCTTTTGTATAAACGATAGAAAAAAATTTTCCTCAACCATTCATACCAAGCTATTGGGGCTTGTTTCAAACCATATAATTTGTTTGATATTTTGAACACATGATTTATAAAATGTGGATTTGTAAAATCTAGGGGGTTTTCAACAAAAAAATCCAAAATTATATAACCATATAGGAATTCACTTTTGACTTCCATTTGATAATGTTTAAAATCCATGTGTGCTGCATAGTCATGTAAGATCCTAATTGCATC
This sequence comes from Viscum album, assembly GCA_963277665.1. Taxonomy (NCBI): domain Eukaryota; kingdom Viridiplantae; phylum Streptophyta; class Magnoliopsida; order Santalales; family Viscaceae; genus Viscum; species Viscum album. The sequence continues at coordinate 1,207,451,700 of OY728163.1, read as the reverse complement.
AATTATATTGACTGGTTGAAAGGACACTTCATAATAAATTACTTCTTCTTGATCATATCCTTGTGAAACTAGTCTAGAATTGTTTCTAACTATATTTCCACATTCCTATAAATTATTTCTAAATGCCCATTTGGTTCTAATAGTTGTATCCTTAGGTCTATCTACAAGTTTCCAAACATTATTTCTTTCATACTGATTATGTTCTTATTGCATGTCCATTACCCAAAATTCATCATTGATAGCCTCGTTGATATTTTTTTGTTCAAGCTATGATAAGATATCTTGATGTTCAACTTGGTTTCTCAAGGAAGATCTTGTTTGTGATTCTCTATCTAAATTTCCAAAAACAGCATCTATGGGATGATTCTTAAGGGTTCTAGATGGTCTTTAGAAAGTAGGACTTGATATTTCAAGTTGGTCTAGTTGATCTGGTTCGCCATGGTTAAAATGTGGAGAACATTCAGAACTGGATGTTATCACATATTCCTCTTCATGATGATTTTCTATTTTATCATTAATGTCATGATTGGACATATCCTCTTCAATATTTTCTGTTGATGTCTTGGGATCATGTGGATCTGCTTCATCAACCTTGATGTGTACAGATTTCTCCACAGATTTGTTCTTCTTGTTAATGACTCTATAGTCTTTGAATTATGCAGAATATCCATGAAATATTCCTTCATCATTTTTTGATGCAAATTTATCTAAATTATCTTTAGTATTTAGGATATAAACATTACATCCTAACACATAAAAGTAACATACTTTGAGTTTCCTAATATTCCACAACTCTTAAGGATTTTTCTTACGAATGGGTCTAATTAAGACTCTGTTTATTATTTAGCAAGTTGCATTAACATCATCAGCACAAAAATAAATGTGTAGACTATATTCATTGAGCAAAATCTGGGAATTTTCTTGTAAGGTTGCATTCCTTAATTCTACCACACCATTCTTTTGAGGTGTCCTTGGTGGAAAGATGTTATGGTTATAGCCATTTTGTATGCATAAGGCTTCAAAATCATGATTCTCAAACTCACGGACATGATCACTTTTAAAGGATTTAATATTAATTCCACTGAGATTTTTTACAGTACTAGTATACTTGGTAAAGTGAGAACATGCTTCAATTTTATGATCTAGGAAAAATGTCCAGGTATACCTAGAGAAATCATCTACAAGAACATGAACATAGTGATACTCATTGAGACTCAAAACTCTAGATGGTACAAACACGTCCATGTGAACCAAATTGAGAGGTTGAGAAGTAGTTACTTATTTTATTGGTTTGAATGTGATTTTATGTTTCTTTCCTTATTGACATGGATTACATACATTAATGTATAGAAACCCTAATTTTGGTAAGACTCTAACCAAGACTTTTGTATTTAACATCCTAATAGAGTGTATATTATAATGCTCTAGTCTTCTATACCAGATCCATGACTCTTTAAGAATGGCCTTAGGAAAAGGGACATTTTGTGAGGCTAGTGTGTCTAAACATATAGAATATAAATTATCATTTATAAAATCAGTAAACACAAAATTATTTTTTGCATAATAAACATTGCATGAATCATTTTTTAACTTAACATTAAATCCATCATCACACATTTGAGATATTCTGATCAAGTTATACTTTAGTACATCAACATACAGTACTTCTGAAATTGAAATAGAGTTAGGGTTACCAATGTGGCCTAGGCCGATGACATTTCCTTTACCATTGTCACCAAATGTGACATGTCCTCCATTAATCTTGTTATGCCTTTTGGAGCATGAAAAATTCATTTTCATATGCCTTGAACACCCACGATACAAGTACCAATTTTTTTTACAGGATCCCTTTAGCAATTTAGCTAGAAAACAGTTCAACCAAGAAATGAATTTTTTAGCCCTATTTATATGGGTCCACAAACATTAGTAATATAACATTTAGGAACCCAAAACTATATTATGGGTTTCTTATATTCATAATATAGATTATTTAAAAAATAAAATTTATTTGATCCTGTGGAATTAGATATAGTAAAATAATTTTAGAGGCTGGAACATATAGTACAATTATGGTTTTTGAAAATAGTAGAAGATTTTCCAGATTTGGATACAAAATGCGAATTAGATAAATTCCTTTGACTCGGTTGATATCCTATCCTAGAAGTATATTTTTGGGAAATCTGTTTACCAATAATTTTAGTAAGAGTATTTTCCCATTATTAAACTTTTCTATGTCATTCTTCAATTGTTCATTAGTCATTTTTATCTCATTGTTCTCTTTAAGCAGTTGAGAATTTTTCTCTTTTTTAGTTGTAAGTTCATATATAGAAGTCACACTAAGAGCATGTTGTTTCTTCAAAGACTTATACCTATCTTTTAACTAATTAAAGGTTTCCTCCAAAATGTTGAAGTATTAAAATATTTAATCATCTTTCATATTTTTAGACTCACTTTAAAAATATTAATAATCATGTACAAGAGAGTTCATGGTTAACTCGGTTGTGTTTGTCATGAAACAAAAGTTGGAATGATTGTTCTGTTCACTATTAGAAGCATCAGATCTACTGGAGCTATCTTCTGAAGAACTCCAAGTATCTTTCAAATACTTTTTATAACCCTTTCCCTTATCTTCGTATTTCTTCTCAAATTTCATCTTGGGGTAGTCTTCCTTTACATGACCTTTTCGTTTGCACTCATAGACGATTATTTCATTTGAGTTGTCATTCCATTTTCTATCTTTCTTCCATTTTCCTTTACAATCAAACATTACCATGTAGTATGACTTCCTAAATAATTTATTCTTTTTTTAGAATGTTTTGAACCTTCTAGCATGATGATCTGTTTTCTCATCACTGTCTGAATCTGACTCTTCACTAGTGGAACTTTCTACATGATCTTGAATCATTTCTTTATCTTCGCTCTTTGAAGTTGAATTCATGAATGATGCTGACTACTTCCTTGGTTTATCATCTATTTTATGATTTACTTTAGGTTATTATTCATAAATCCTAAGATTTAAAATTATTTCCTTCACTATAAGTTTGACTATGTCACAAGATTCTCAGATAGAAACAGATGTCCCTCCCCATCTGTCAGTTATGCATCAAATCAGTCTCATGATTTGGTCCATATAGGCCACTAGATTTCCATGAAGACTCATGTTGTTAACTATTTAATTTAACCTAAGAAACATTTCAGATATTGGTTCATCAGGCTTCATTTTAAAATTATCATATATAATAGTGTATGTATTTAATCTCATTTCTTTAACATTTGGTGTTCTCTCATTACATATAGCTAAAGTATCCCAAAATTCATATGCAGTTTTACAAGAAGAAATACAGTAAAAATTCTTCATCCACTAGGGCATAGTACAGAGCATTCATTTCTTTATAATTGTTGTTATAAGAATATTTGGTACGTTCATCCCAAGTGCTTCTAGCAGTTTCAGGTATTTTATATTTACTTTCTATAGAAGTACATATTTCGAAGCATGTACCTTTCAGATGTGTCTTCATTTAAAGATTCCATTGATCATAGTTAGTTCCATTAATGAAAGGTTGACTATTAGTATCAGATCCTTCTAGTCTACGTTCCATGATAAAGATGGTAAAAGAATTTCAAAATGATAAAAATTTAGAAATAATAGAAATTTTAAGATATTTGGAAAACCACATTAATCAAAGTTTACACGAATTCAAAAACTAACAGAAACTTTCAAAACCCTCTGATACCATATGTTGTTCAGATTAGATGACTCAAGAGGGGGGTGAATTGAGTATCGATAATAAAATTAAAATGTATTTTTTACATAATAAAATCTCCATATAAAAAATAAACACAAAGTCAGTTTCTAGGGAATTTATAAATGTCTTGAAGGTTCAATTTGATTCTTAGAAGATTGATTAGTTCTCAGTTTTAATAACATCAATTAACAAAAAATTTGAAGTAAAACTACAAATTCAAAATAGATGTAAACACTTGCTAAAATAACAGTGAATGTTCAGTTAATCATAATGCAGAAAATACATAACACACAAAAAATATAAGAAAAACAACACAACAGATAAAACAAGAGGTTCAGTCTCAAGCAACGACATAGTCCTCTCAACTTGGTGATCACCTACCAGCAAGATATAAATATTAATATAATGTTGATCCACACCCTAGATCGGGGTTCACAACAGAACACCCGGTTGTCTAGGTCACACATGACCTCTACCATAGTTATTCACGGGAAATAAAGACAAAAAGATCACACAGGATCTCATCCATGGTTCTATATGGTATACTAGAGTAATTAGTGATGGAGTATGAGAGTAGTTTGATATCCTCAAGTTATTCTCAAGAGATATTTTGTGTGATACAAACAAATATACACACTGGTCAATTAGTGAATATAAAACACAACAGTGTTAAGAAAGAGAATAAAGGTAAGAATTCTATGTGTGTTGTGAAGTAATGCTCTGGACTCAATGGATGTTGATAAAATGGTATTTGAGTCCTCTTTTAGAGGTTTTCTTCAAAACATAGTATCATAGATTCAGTAATCCAGCTTCGTGGAGTGAAAAGGTTCAGCTATTCAAGGACTCGATGTACACTAAGCTTTAGGAGAAAGTTGCTGGCTATAATATTATTGTAATATCATGAACATAGTTCCTCTCTTTTCGTATTAGCACAGTCTATGTCTCATCATGTCTCAGCGTGTAATAATTTTTGAGGACTAATTATTTAACATTAATAATGAGGTCCTTTTATACTCTAGGATCCTCTAAGCATGACAATCTTCACACGTGAATGTACCTCTTAATTTATACAGATAGTCCAATAGACAACATTAAAAAAATGTCAGAAACATTAATTTGTCTAAATATGCCTATTAGAAATTAATTTGAATTAATAAACTCAAAATAGTTATTTATATCAATCGGTGAGTCATATTCAGTCTGTTGTCTTGGGATTGAGAACATCGGTCGGTCATCATCACTGTGTAATCTTGGGTGTGTTGACTTCAGTGTGTCGACTTAATTATGTTGAACATTGGTGTGTCATTTCTGGTTTGTCATTCTTTGGTCTGTCTAACTTCATTCTGTCAAACATAGGTCTTTCAAACATCGGTTTATCAAACTTCGAACTGTCGAACTTCGGTATGTCAAACTTATGTCTGTCAAACTTTGGTCTGTCAAACTTCGGTCTGTCGATATTTGGTTTCGGTGTGTCGACATTGGTTTTGGTGTATTGACTTTGGATTCATTTTTGAACATTGGTTTCAGTGTGTCGACTTCGGTTTTGGACTAACCATCAGTGTCATGAAATCTAGAAATATTGCGAATAGTCTGTCTTAGCAGACTAGGTGTTTTGCAAAAATTTATGTATAAATACATTTTAAACATATTTATTCATTAATATAAGTGACGTAATTATTAAAGTATATGTTGTTGTAAGAAATAATAGATTAGGTGACAGATATTATATTGGAATGAATGAGTAGAATCTGTATATTGACATTCTTTGTGATTATGAAAACTATAATATCATGTAGGGTCCACTACAGTATCATGGCGGGTCTAAGATAATTAATAATTACAAAATCATTAAGATAAAATATATACCCTATATATCATATATTATTATAGTTCCATCATAATTTCCACCATAAGAGGTGGAAGGAGAATATTGAACAATCATTGTTTCGTGAGGCAGTAGTTCACCTTAAACAGAAAGAGTACGTTATATACCCATTAGATGGATGTGTGTGTAATTTATGTTTGTATAAGTCTCATATAAAAAATATATAATGTTTAAGATGCTGGTTTTGTTGAAAATAGATGAATAAAATGAGTTTTGGGGGTTGGAGAAGGAAAATATAATAGGAAGGAACATTGAAGATGACATTTCCTCAAATCAGAAAACTTCTATTGATTTCAACCAAATGGATATCTTGAATTGCCTTCTTACTAGGGAATGGCTTTAGAGAGGAAGGTAGGGATGTTATGATCCTATTTGGATAGAGGTTGTATGACCTAAGGGGGAATTGGTGGTGTGAGTATGTGTTAAATGTGGTGTCCTTTTATAAAAGGGATGAGGGGCACATTAGGAAAGTTTGAATGTATTATTTTACTAATAATTAATTTTTGATTTCTAATTACACTAAAATGATATATTTTGAAGATAAGATTATTATGGGTCTAAATACTCTCATCCAATTTGATTTAGACATTTTTAAGTCAATAAATTATCCTTTTCCTTTAGTATTAATCCTTATTGAACTTATTTTACTTTTACCATGTCTTCTTGTATATTTGTACTATATGGTTTCTATAGTTACCGTAAAATTACGAGAGACATAAAAATGGATCGTTAATAAAATTGGGGTCATCCAATTTCTCATTTGGCCTAATATTATATTTTTATGAGTATGATAGCATTTAATAAAATATTAATTGATTTGAAAACTCATTTATGTCCATTTTTATACAAATCATATCAAGAATTTTTAAAATTCCATAACAACATGATAAAATCAAAAAAACTTTATCAATTCAAATATAACAAGTCATAATCATTCATAAAATTAGTGTATAAATAAAATGTTTCAAAATAAATTCATTTTCATTTTTATAATCTCATTTATTTAAAACATTCATTAATATGGTAATCACTACATCACCATTGTGTCATAAATAAATATATTTATTTTAATAATAACAATAAAATATAAAATACCATGATGTATTAAATATTTTTATATTTATTATTAATATATATTGTTGAAGATATCACTTATATAACCCCAAATAAAAATTGTTTTAGTATAAGATTATTTTTTAGCTTATATTTTCCTTAACATTAACTTAAATGAAATTAAATGTCATTTTCACACACAAGTTTCACCATGGGGTCCTAAAATCGACCCAATGATGCCCATTGTCAAAAATATCTCATCAAATATGGTTACGACATGTTTTAAGGTAATTATAATATTATTTTATACCTTTATTTACCATATTTATCTTTTTACAATAGTAAATAAAATATTTAATATAGTTACTATTCATAATTTATAAATATAAAAGTTACATATTTTTACAATATGGACCTCTTGATTACAAATATGGAATCCATTTTTCCAAATTCAAAACCCAAAAGTTCCAAAAATTGAATAGAAATTAATTCTCCTTGTAAAAAACCAAAAACTGTGTTTTTAAGAAGTAAAAAAGAACAAAAGATTTATATGTGTTTATGTCCAATTTGAAAAAAAATTACTTCCAATAACCAAAATAGGATTAAATGATAAAATATAAAACTATTTCAATTTAAAAAAAATTAAAAAGACAATTTATTCTTATATATAAATTATAATAAAATATATTATTGACATAAAATGTAGTATTTTTTACTACATATTAAAAAATGAACATCATGAGATAAATAACAAAAATTTACCCAATGTAAATTTTGATGTCCCACTTCTAAATAAAAACTTTTTTTACCAATGGAATATATAAAAGTGAAAAATCTATACTTAGAAAATGGTTTTCCCTCAAAAGGTGTTAAGACGACCTTCTAAATAATATTAGACTATTTAATTATTAAAATCATATTCATTATTAATTTAAACCTCTAAAATTAATTGAATAAATTTAAATACATTTTAAAAAATTAATCATAATATAGTTAGTTATATTCATTCCCACAAATAAAAAGACTGGGAATTAACTACTATTTAAAATAATAGTATTATATTATTATTATTTTTATCAATATGAATCATCCATGTTTGCCACCTACGATTTTGGAGAAACCCATTTTTGCGTGTCAGGTACGCCATCGAACATAGCATCCCATTTAAAGTATAATTAATATTTAACTTACAAATTTTAATAAATATGAAAATGTCATATTCATTACATATATAGGATATGACATCCTTCCAACTTTTTTAAATAGAATCCTTGCAATTATATATACTTATTAACTAAGTGGGGGGTATTTACCCTTCATAGTATTTTCATATTCCTTAGTTTCCTCTTCAACCATATGGTTTTTTCAAAAAAAACCATTACCTGATAGATTACCATATTCTATAATACATACACTCTAACATCATGAACCTAGACTAGATGTTCCTCATAAGAAATATTCTCTTCCAATTGAAATACTTATAGACTTCGTACATGAGATGGATATGGTATATACATTATCAACATTGAAAAAGAAAAACATTTTGTACCTGGGATAAACATGGAGGTAAATCCACCCTTTAAGAACCTAATCCAACATTCTCTAGGATTTCATAGGGTCCAATGAACCTCAGAATCATCTTCCACTTCTTACAAATACTCATCACACTTTTACATAGGGAAACTATGTGAAATGCATGATTACCTACCTTGAAATAATAGTCTATCCTTTAGTAATCAGCATAACTTTTCTTCATGCTCTGAGCTGCCCTCATGTGATTCTGTATGAACGAAACATTCTCTGCCATATCTTATACCAATTATGGTCCCATTAGTTTCCTTTCACCTACTTCATCACAAAAATCTGGAGTTTGACACCTCTTACCATATAATTCCTCAAATAGAGCCATATGTATACATGATTGAAACTATTATTATAAGAAAACTAAACCTTAGATTGATGTTTGTGCCAACATCCTGGGAAATCCATTCAAGAGTCACATAGCATATCTTCCGATCTCTAAATTCTTTATTCTGACATCACATCTGATAGAGGAAAAAAAATTGTACTAAAATTTAATTCAATACCCAGTGACTTTTGAAGGCCTTTACAAAATTTATAATGAAAAACAAGATCATGATCAGATAAAATGGAAAGGGGAACTTGATGCTACTTGACTATCTCTTTAATATAGCACCGAGAAAGTTTATCTAAAGATAGATTATCTTGAATAGGAAGGAAATGAGAATATTTCATCAATAAATATACAATAAAACAGATTCAATTATTGCCTCTAGAGGTATTTTTTAATCCCACAATGAAGTAAATGTATAAATTTTCCAATTTCCTCTCTAGAACTGGTAAAGTGTGAAGCATTCCATTAAGAAAAAACCACTCTGCTTTATCATTTTGACAATTCGAACACTTCATAATAAAGTCACCAATATAACTTTTCATTCCATCCCACTAGTAATTTTAACAAGGATATTTGTACATATTATCAATACTGGGATTAACTAAAAACAAAGAATTATGAGCTTCACATAACAACTCATTCTTCAACATTGAATCACAAGGAACACATAATCTCTTCCCAAATCTCAAAATATATTCATTATCTATGATAAATTCAAGGATCAAACCCTTCTGAACCAACTCTACCTTTTTCTACAAATCAGTGTCTTCCTTCTGCACATTCTTATTTATGTCTAAGATAGATGATTTCAATGACACGAAAAACAAAACAGAGGATCTTCCTAAACCAATAACATCTATTCTAATGTTCTTCAAATCTTTAATCAAAGAATCCAATTCCAAATATAGCATGGTTAATGTAGCATTACTCTTTCAGCTCAAAGAATCATCTACGTTATTTTCCATTCATGGATGGTAATGGATTGAGAAATCATAATCCTTGATTAATTCAACCCATATCCTCTGTATCATGTTCAATTTTGTTCTAGAGAATATACACATCAAACATTTGTGGTGAGTATATATTTCACACTTCACTCCATATAAATGATGCCTCTAAATTATTAATGAAGAAACAATAGAAGCTATTTCCAAATCATGTGTAGGTAGTTTACCTCATGATGTTTTAACTGACATGAAGCATAAGCAATTACCTGATCATTCTATAATAATAATAAAACAATTCCATTTAATGCATCATCGCTGTTGATAAAAATTCTCCATATTTAGAAGGTAATGACAAAACTGGATAATTCACCAATCTTCTTTTTAATTCCTGAAAACAGTCATCAAATTATTTTGTCCAAATGAACTGAACACCTTTTTGATTTAGCATAGTCATTATACAAGATAACTATGAAAAATGTCAACAAACCTTCGTTAATATCCATCCAAATGATGAAAACTTTGAATGTCAGTTATATTTGTTTGTCTGGGCCATTCTTTCAATACTTTTGTTTTAGCAAGATCAAAAGTAATTGGAAATTTTTAAATCAATGAATGAGGAATGAAATTATTTGTAACCAAAACTCACACTTACTGAATTTCCAATAAAATTTTATTTCCATTATGGTTTGAATGAAACTAATTTAAAGAGATTCATGTTCATATTTACATTTGGAAAATAACAAAATTTCATTAATAAAAACAACCAAAAACGTATCCAAGAACTCTCAAAAAATTCTATTCATAAGATCCATCAATATCGCAGGTTTGTTTGTTAACACAAAAGGCATAAATACAAATTAATAATGAACATGTTAAGAATGAAATGTGGTCTTTTTAACATCTTCTTCATTTTCATTCAAATGATTATACCCCAACAGAAATTCCATCATTGGAAAAACTAAGCTCTCTAGAGATGGTCAATAAAATTTTATATATGCATAAAAGGATACTTTCTCTTAGATGTAATTTAATTCAATGCTCAATAATTTATGAAACATCACATTTATCCAACTTTATTCATAACAAAAAAGATTGGATCACTCCACAGTGGCATGGTAGGTCAAATGAAATAATTATCTAACAACTCCTGAAATTTTTTCATTGACACTAGAAGTTAATTTTGAGCCATTGGATAAGGGAGTTTTGAAATTGGCATAACATCATGAACTAAGTAAATAGTAAATTCAACTTCCCAGTCACTTATAATACCAATCAAATAATCAATAAATAAATCAACATAACCATTTACTACAGTCACATCATTAATATGAACAGTTATTTTGTTTTCAACAATATGTGCATAGAAACATTCATTTCTGTATTTCACTAGTTTCTCAGCTTCCTAATATATTCTCAGGGATAAGGGTAAATTCTTGTACAAAAAATAAAAGTCATTCTGAAATGAAAACTACTTATCTCTATATTAAATCTTAGTATGGTAAATAGAAGGTCATTCCATTCCCAAAATTAAGTCATTCTTTAATAGATGAAAAAAATAACATGGTTTACAGTTAAATTATTTCTACAAATATGTATTGAAATGTTATTATAATTTCTATTTTCCCCAACATTTTCCATATGTTTTTTTAACAAAAGTTTAGGATTTTCATCATGAGATGGAATTACCAATTTACTAGAATATTTTTTATAAATGAATGATTGTGTAGATCATGAATATAAAAAATTAGAAAAATATAAAATACAAAACAATTTACCTGATACAACTTTATTTATTGGTTCCAAATCAACCATAGTAGTATAAAAATATTTCTCTCCACCCTTTTTCTTTTATTTAATATAATTTCCACCTTGGGTAATAAAATTTCGACAGATAATGGTATAATTACAAAACATAATAAAACTAAAAAAATATTAACACATGATTTTATTGCTTTCTTGATCATCTTCTTTATAATTACATAAAATATGACCAGTATTACCACACCAAAATCACTTCCCAGCCGTTGATAAAAATTCTCCAGGAATCATTTTACAACACTTTACTCATGATGGAAAAAAAATTCTTACCTCCAGGATTATTTGTTGAATACATTCCATTTTCCTCCAAACTAGACCTCTTATTTTTCTTGCTCTCATTGAACACCAGATCATTATAGAACTCCATTTCTACCTTTTCCTCGCATCTTAAAGGTTTTTCATTTATTTCGAATTCACAAGAGACTAACTTTCTTCGATATAACCACTTTAGTACTTAGTAATATCAATATATATTTCTATCAAGATCTCAGATAAAATTTGGATGATACCATGCCAGTCGAGTGAACTTTTCTTCATATGATTCCCCTGAGTCATTCTCCTACCTCAATTTCATGAATTTTTTTCTATCCTAAGTTGAACCAACTTAGAAAAATACTTCTCAAGAAACATTCATTTTATTTTTTCAAATCTAAGAGAATCAATCTACTCACATTACCTGATATTTTTAACCATCAACCTTCATTGATCTTATTCTCTTTTGAATCTATAAATAGCAAGAGTCGGCCTTTTATTGTTTTTACAGACCATTAAATTGAAAATCATTTATAGTGCTTTGATATACCATTCTTCTTGAAATGGGTTAGATGATCTTCTAAATTATGGGGGATGTTGGCTCATTAAATTATCATCTATATACATGTTCGTATGGGGTTGATTTGGTTGATATCATACATATATAAAACCACTAATTATAGCCTGAGTCAACTACTCCATTATTATAACAGAATGTTCAGTTCTAATTTCAGCCATCTCAGGATGTTGTTTTGGGTTATTATTCTCCAAAGTATGCTTTCCCAACATAGATTCCATGTTTCTTCTACAGAAAGACATATTGAAAAAACATTTCTTAGATGAAGAAACATGGTAATCCTCTAATACTATTTCATTTCAATGTGACCATAATTCTATTATTTAGGGACAATCTATTAACAAAACCCTAACTCCAAATGTTATCAAATCTGAACTCTAATAACAACTACAAGTCCTCATCATTAACCCTACCATAATATTGAATTTTGTTAATAATTAAGATTTAGGATATTTTTAGGTTTATATATTTATAGAATTAGGTCATAACATATACATAACAACAATAATATTACATGTAGAAACTTATAATCAGTATCCATTTTTTCATAAAACAAATACTCTTAAAAGAAAAGAAACATGTTAAGTTCCATATTTTAATTAGAATTAATTTTCCTAGATCTAATTATTGACTATATTGTACTTTAATTTGTGTGAAAAACATTTCAAAAACTTTGGATGAACATAAAAATCTCAGCAAGTGATTTACAAAGAAGGAAAACTATTAGTTTTTCAAAAGAACATGTAAACCATGATTACTTTACCATAATTAATAATTGCACCTTTATTAAGTAGTAAATAATATACAATAAATAAAATCTCATTTATTACACATTTAAAACAAATAATTTCAATAAATCACAAAGAAATCACAAATAAAATATAAAAGGTAAACATGATACATAAGCATACATAAATGGAATAACCAAACCACCAACTTCCACAAATCATTATTAGAAAATTAAAATCCATACAGAAAACTTCTGTACCCAATGCATTGGAGGTTATAATTTAACCACTCATCCTTGTTTTATCATTAAAGAACCTATTATTTGGTTTATCATGTAACCACTCATCAAATGTCCAAATACTATTGTATAATAATCAAAAATAAAAGAATGAAAATATAAACATTTCAATCATAAAATTTAATTTGAAATCGTAAGAAATAATTGAAATATATTTAAATAGTATGTCCAATTTCAAAACCATTTTCAATATGAAAATACATATAAGGGGTATATAGTATTTATTTTCCATTTAAAAGCATCACAGCTTGTTAAGGAACACAAATATAAAATAATGCTCACAGTGGTGGAAAGGTGGTTATTACCGCATATGTTAAAAACATTCCTTTTTTGTTTAGTAAAATGATTCATAGAAAAAATATTCCCATTCAATGAAAGTAAAATACAAATGATCTTATTATATACTGTCTAAATGAAAAATGTGTATATTTACAAAACATGACACAATGAAAGTAGATTGAGACGAATACCCTTACATTGAGTCCGACTCATCACATATGTTCCTTTCCCTTCCTAAATAATATACATAAGTTAATTTATACTTTATTCACAACATTTTTCTTGTTTATTTTTCCTTTTAAATCACTTATCATAATTTTATAAACATTACATAATTATTTATGTTAATATCAGTCATTTTTTCTGATATTTGGTACTTCAATCAAAAAATGAATACGTTATAATTACTAATTGTCCATGTGGTAAAAATTCATTTATCTTCAGAATATTATTAATGATTTAAAAATCATATATATCATATGTATCTAGTGTGTATGAATTTTTAATATTCTATCACATTTAGAGATAAGAAATGAAATACACAATTCATTGAGATGGTAAGTCGTACGTATGCACGAACACAACATTCAAATATATTTCATATTTAACAAAACAAAAACATATTGATACATCAGTATATTATAATTATTTTATAATATCTTTGTTATATATGTCACTTAATTTCAGTAATTTCATCCTTTATATGTTCTAGGTGTAGCATGAACAACTCATATAACTTTGAGGGGGTAGTAGTCGGCACTTCCTCAAATGAAATTATCATATTTATACATCATGAAAAGAATAAAGGTATGTTCTAAATTATAAATACAGAATCATATAGAAAAAATAAACATTATATATATCTTATATAATTATTTTTCTATCATATTGGCCACCATAAGTGGTGGTAGAATAAGATTGAACTATCATTATTTCGTGAGGCAGTAGTTTTTCGTCCACATAAACTATATATTCTATACAAATAAAACGGATGGGTGTGTAAGTGTTGTTATAATACATCTCATAAAAATGACCTAGTATATTAAATTTACACTTTTTGTATAAAATATATGTGTAAAGGGAGTTTTAGGGTGTTGGAGAAGGAAACAATAATGAAAAGGAACTTGAGAGGCGATGTTAACTCAAATCAGGTAACATCTTTTGATTTGAGCCAAATTGTTATTTTCAATTTTCTTATGCCTAGTGGAAGGAATATAGGAGGGAGAATAGATGTTTTTAGCTAATTTTGGAAGATTTTTGAATATAAAATGGGTTATGATAGGTGCAATTAAGGGTTATAGGTTGTGTCCTTTCATAAGAGGGAGGAGGGTCACTTTAGGAATATTTGAAAGTATTATTTTTTATTAATAGATATTCAAATTATAATAAAACCAAAGTGATGTACTTCTATGATATGAATTGGATCAGTCTAAATACTATCAACCAATGGGTTTTAGATATTTTTTGGTCATAAAATAATCCTTATCTATTAGATTTAGCTCAAAGAAAATGTATTTATATTTTACCACGTATTCTTGTATATTTATACTATATGGTTACCACAGTTACTATAAAATGAAAAGAGACAAAGAAATGGATCATTAATGAAATTGTAAACATCATATATTTTTTTGGCTGAATATTATATTTTTAGTACTATTATATCATTCGAAAAAATATTACTTGATTAAAAAACTCATTTGTGTAAATTTTTATACTATTCATTTCATGACTTTTTAAAAATCGAGAACAACTTGATTCATTCTAAAAAACATAATTAATATATATATATAACATGTAATAATCATCCATAAAATTATATAAGGGCATAAAAAAATTTAAAAAAAAATATTCTAATTTTTATAATCTCATTTATTTAAATAATTCATTAATAAGGTAATTACTAAATCAAAATTGTGTCATAAAAAAATTTATCAATTTGATTTCTAAAAATGATAAATAAAATAACATGATGTAGGAAATATTATTTTATTTATAATGACTTCTTATAGTTGATGAGATCAGTTATATAGCCCCATATAGAAACTGTTTCCCTAAAAGATACATGTTTAGGTAACATTTTCCTTAACATTAAATTAAAAGTAATTAAATTTCATCTTCACACAATAGTGGCTACATGGGTTCCTAAAATTGATCTAATGATTTGTATGGTCGGACATATCTGATCCAATATGGATTGGACCTGTTTTATGGTAATAATAATATTACTTTTTACCCATATTTACAGGATTTAACATATAAACATGGAAAATAAATAATTTATTAAAATTACAATTCATAATGTCTAAAAAAACGTATATATAAAATTTGGACATCAAGATTCATAATATGGAAACCATTTTTCTAAATTTATAACACTAACATTACAGAAATTATATTGAAATGAATTCCTGTTCTCAAATCCAAAAAGCGTATTTTTACGAAGAAAAAACTACCAAAAGATTGAAAAGTGTTTATGTAAAATTACAAAGTGAAATTAACTCCAACTAATTTTTTTAATTAAATGATAAATAAAATGTCTAATTACACTTTAAAACCAATTAAATAGTCAATATAATCATATTTATTAATTAGATAAAAAAATATTTTTGATATAAAATGTAGTATTTCTCACTATTCATTAAAAATGAATTTATCAGAATGAAAAAATTTACCCAAAGTAAATTTTAATGTCCCTGTTTTAAAAAATAATTATATTTGGCCAAACGGAACATATAAAATTGAAAAATTCCATATTTAAAAAGGATTTTCCATTACAATGTGGTAAATCAACCTTTTATAGAATATTAGAGTATTTCATGCTTAAAATTGGGTTAAATTTTTTAGCCACTAAATTTTATTATATAAATGTAATAACATTTAAAAAAAATTTGTAATAATAATATGGTTATTTCTGTTCATTACTTCTAATACAATGGATAGGAATTTACTACAATTTAAAATAATAATTTAATAATAATAATAATATTTTCAGTATGTCTCAGCCTTGTGTGATACATAAGCTTTCTGAGAAACCCATTGATGCATGTCATGTATTCCATCAATAATAGAATCATCTTTAAAGTAAAATTATTATTTAATTCAAAAGTAATAATAAATATGAAAATAACATATTCTTTAATTACGTGGGATGTTACATTTTTTAATTTCTTGATGTGATAATGTAAATCCTGGTGATGTCATTATTCTTTGGATCAATTTTACTAAAAAAAGGTTTCTTAATTTTAGGTAACTGATTCAGATTAAAAATAAAAACATCGTAAGGAGGTTTAAGGTTTCATTAATTAGTGAGTAAATGATTTCAGTGATGATTTTTTTACCATAACTCAAGAATAATATTCATAAATTTGAAACATTTACATCATAATTTGAAGTCGAAAAACTAATGGAAATATATAGATATAAATGGAAATTAGTTTCATCTCCTCTAGATTATATATGAAAATTAATATAATGACTGATGTGGATTATAATAAGTTTATGAAAATAAAGGATTAAAAGAAAATAATAGATCTCACATTTGTTTTAGACTTGTTGTAATCATTAAACTCTATTTAACGTACTAAATAATATATTTTTGATTATACAAAAAATAGAAACAGAAGAAAATATTTTAATAAGATATATTAGTTTAAATCATGGTGAATGATGTTATGAAAACCTATGGGGATTTAATTTTACTACTAGAGAAGAAACTCAAAGGGTTATTTATCTTTCACCTTTATCAGATGTTCATCCAATTATATAATAACATACCTTCATTTCTCATTTAATTACATAATTTGATGTTGTTGTAACTAATAATATTTTTTTATTGGAGAAATAGAAAATAAATGTAGTACAAGTTTATAAAAGTCATTTCATAAAAAAATTCATTTTAGGATATATGTGAAATGTTTTGGGAAATACAAAATAAAAAGTAATGATATTGTGGATATATTTACAAGAAAAAATGGAAGATTAATCAACAGGAAAATTATCATAATAAACTAAATAATAATAATAAGTTTTAAATAGTTCTATAGAACAATATTCTTTTACAACTCATTCGACAAAATATGTAGATCTTGTAATTTTATTGGAAGAATATATTTTAGAAAGAGAAATTTAAAATCATCAATCATATTCTTGAGTATTAGATAGAGCACATACTAATAAAAATGTAGATTTGATGGTTGTATTGTAATCCTTAAATATAAAATAAATATAAGAAGAGATTTTGGAAGTCAATATTGTGACATAAAGAAGACATATTTGTGATATATCATTAGACTCAAGTTATTCTAAAAAAACGTGGTCATATCCCAGAATAGAATCTTGTTTCATTTAATTTTGTATTTATTTAATGAAATTGGGTGATTCCATTTTATAACATCTAAATATTGAATCACATTGTAGACACATTCAAATAAGTCACATGTTTTACAAAAATTTTAATCTCTAAATCAATTCAATGAGATCATTATACAAAATAAAGCAGGGTTAAAATATTTTAATGTGTTCCCAAAAGATGAATGAGGAAGAGTTAAAAATAATGATAGATGGTTAAAATATATAAAGAGAGGACTATGTGTTCATAATTAAATAAAATATTAGTAGGTATGGAATTTTAATTTCAAATCACATAAATGTTTTGGATGTTATTCACTAAATTTTATAAGTAATTAAAACTATTATAATATCTCTAGTGTCCATCAAAATCAAAATAAGAATAACATAAAGAGTTGAAGAAAAATAAATTGTCAATTGAATTGGCATTCCAATTGTAAAAGGTCGAGAATATTTACACATATTTTCTAATGTAGAATGTCAAGATGGTGAAACATGAGAATATAGTGAAAACATTCCACAAACATGATATTCAATGTTAAAAAAATGATAAAATAATTTTGGATATAGTGGAATGATCTAAAAATATAGATGCAACATATTGATAAGTTGATAAGATCAAGGAGGACTATAAAAATAATAATTTTATCATAGAAAACAATAAACGAGATAATATTTTAAATTTTAAATCTAAACTTTTGATGATGTAATATTCAACCTATTTTTTTAAGGAAGAAACATAATGATTTTTTTATTTACATATATGATGGAATGTTTAACAAAAAATATATGCATTTTATTTATATATTATTTTTTATATGACTGTTTATATTTCATAAATTATTTCATTAAGAATTAAGATAAACAATTAATTTAATTTATGTCTCCCTTATTTAATTATTAAAAACATGTAGGGGGAAGTTTTTAAAGATGTATTTAGAGAGAATTATATTATAGAATTATTTAGAGAGGTTATCTTAAGGTGAAAATCTAGTTTATTGGGAGATTTATTTTAAGAAACAATATTATATCCATCTTCTGAACATTTTTTTAACTATTAAAAATTCATAATGATAGGTAGAGGTAGGAAAGATAAAGCGATATGTGTATCCAACAAAATGAATTGTAGTAATTTTTAATGATTTTTACCATTATTTTTTTTATGTTTTTAGTTTCTTAAAAATTTGGGAATTTTTTAGTTGAAATTTTAAAGGACACACATTCTATCCAAATTTTTTAAAAAAATAACACACTTATTATATATTTTTTAACTAGATAATAATTTCTTTAGATTTCAATTATTTTAGTAGGAAGCAACATATTATTCCAATCATAGGAATGATTATTAAAAAACAACTATAACAATTAAGTATATGTATAATCATTCAGATTGATAGATTTAGTAGTCCCTTGGACTAAAATTTCTAGTCCCTCATATTGAAAGAAGTAAAGTCCATCAATTTAACTTAATCCTAATTATTCCGAATAATAGAAGTCCAGACCCAAAAAAATGAGAAAATTCTCATCCATTCGATTGATCTGAGTTCATTCAATTAGTACGATTATATCTACTCTATTGGTATGGTTATATATAGTCTATTAGTGTAAAGATATATAATATATCTATGTAATGAATCCTATATATCAGTAAGGAGATATTTAGTCTAAATTTTTTTTTGAAATCTATTATAAAATTTTGATAATATATAATCTATTATTATGGTAATTTTTCGTTTGTCAGTGTGGAATATTTTATTTCATTAAACATACAAGTTTTGTTCCATTAGAAAAATAATATTATAATTAGAGTCAATATTCTTAATTATTTTTTATATACATTGTAACAAAATAGTAATGGTGCTCTAATAATGCCATTGGTTGAATATGTAATTTACAAAGATATCATGTGAAGATAATTTTAGGAATTAGAAACCAACCCTATGAATAATTGAAAACGTGAGCATTGGAGGTGTGAAAATAAATATGGGTACATTCAAGGTGATGGGGGTGATTCTATTGTGATGCAACACATCAGAAATTTTTCTCTATTTTAACCGCTCGTTATGTTTTATTTATAAAGTATTGAAAGATATATAGTTCCATTGATTCCATGATTCAAATATTATAATCATTAGAAATTTGATTTTATTAGAATTTTTTGTAAAATCAATGTTACCATTGATGGATTCCATGGATAGGATGGTGGATGGATCCTATCAACTAATCGAGGGTATATGATTATAGGAAGACAGATCCAATTCCAATTATAGTAATCAAGGGATCTTGGATGAAGAACAGAAGACCATGAAATTTTTCAAAAATATGGATACCATAGGATATTTTTATTAGTTTCAATCCAATAAATGTTAAAACCATATTAATTATTTTATAATGTTTCTCATGGTTAGTCAATATAAATTTTTTAAATTATATTTTTTCTGTTTCTTCAAGTTATATTTTTCCTTAGTGAAATTTATGTAGAAAAATTATTTTTGTAAATTATTCATTACTGTAACATAAAATCCAAAATATATGTCTGATACATGTAATTATAGTCATTGGACACATAATATAACCTATATACATAATATTTTTTTTGGATTTTTATTTAAATTAATTTTATATAATAATTGACCCCCTCTACTTGTCATGATATACATTTGTTATACACGAAATGTTACATACGATATAATGATTATATATGTATAATAATTTCACAAATATGTAATATATATATAAGATTTAAATTAATAATCATACCATACTATGAGAGGTGGTAATGAAAAAAAAATGAAATTGGTTTGCAAGTTGTTTGTTTCTTGTACACATGAATGTCAATTTCATAACACATTTTTTGGATGTACATATGGATAAATTCCACACACATTATATAAAATCAAATAATTATCTGGAATGTAATTGAATTTTTATTTCATTGAGTTTTTGAAATAATTGATGGAGGTGGTAAATAAATAAAATATTGATGTTTGTTGAATAACATTACCTCTTCTTCGGGTAACATCCATAGTTTTCTAACAAAATCATTTGAAGGATGTAATTCCCCCCAAAATATGGATTCTAATATGATGATATTTAATTTTGAAGGTAATATTTTGAGTTATTTTCAAATCCAAAAGTTTTTTAGGTTATGAAGAAGATAGGGGAGGTGGCTGTGATAAATGATCTGAGTGGCATTCATGTCATTTTTAATGGAAAATAGTATACAAAAATATTTTAAATTGTAAATGTGTCTACAATAGATTATTCTCAATAGAGACACTATATTGTCGAAATATGTCCATAAAATATATTAAATACATTTTTATATCATTTTACACTTATTTTTTAGTTTACGCTCCTGGTAAATCCATATTTAACTTAACCATTAAAGTTATTTTTTCGCATTTTTCATTATTCATTATGATGGAAAATTAATTCTCCTTTAATATATAATACAAAAACCTAATTGTAAAAATATGGAATCCATTTTTTTAAATTAAATTTACAAAAGGGAATTTTTTTTAATTTAAAATTAATCATGTATATGTTATGAGAATACTATTTTTCAGTGTAAAATTTTTAAAATATTACAATTTTTTATATAAAATACCAGTATTATACTGATTATAATGACATAAATTGTATTAATAGATATATATTTTAACAAATTTTAAATTAAAATTAATTCAAAATATAATTTAACTAAATTAATAATTTTAAATAAAGTGATGTCTTCAATTAAAATTTATAATTTTTAACAATTAATGAAAAAATGAAATATATTGGGAAATCAAAAAAATCACCCTAATCTAATTTTTATATTCTGATTTAAAATAATGAGGAATATTTTATCATAAAAATTTTATAAATTTTGATGAAATTAATTTATAATTATGCAATCAATGAATGACTAACCCATCGGTTAGAATTTGAAATTTTTTTACTTAAAACAGTTCTTTCTCAATAAAATGGATGTTATTTTATATCTCACCCCTAGATAAAAATTTAATTAAATTTTTTCATGTGTAAAAATTAAATTTTTCATAATTAGATTAATAATATTCATACTTAACATCTTAATTAATATGTTTTAATGGTCACATTTAAATAATTAAATTTGAATAGATTATTTTGTGTTGTTCAATATTTTTTTTACACACATTGAAAGTTATTGAAGATATTTGACATATATAAATATAAATACACATACAATATTGTGAATTAATATTACCTTCGATTATTGGTCTTTAATTTCATAGATGCTATCAAATTTGAAGTACATATTTTAAGATCTTATCATCTCTCATTCTTCCTTTATAATTAAATTGGGTACTCAAAATTTAATCTTGATTCTGGTAATCAATGATTTTAAATTTTATAATTTCAATTAAAATCCCATATCTGGAGAAAGATTAATAAAATAGCCTCTTGATATGAGATAAGGTAAGAATAAATATAATATGGAAAAAAATCCTTGTTTCGAAATATGAGAACAAATGTGGGAAGTGACAACAAGGAAATAGAAGAGACACCTAACACAAATATACTTATTGAGAGTAATAGAGAAAGCGGTCAAGGGAAGTTAAGAACCAAACATCCATAAACAATAGGTATAAAATTTTTCATTAATATCATAAAAAATCATGATAATATAAAAAATTATTTCAAAATATTTTTTCTACAGTTGAGGAATACATTCACTCTCTATGAATATAAGGAGATATATTTACAGGAAACATTTGTATTTTATAGGAACAATTTCATATATTGTTTTTTCAATGACCAGTTTTCAATACATCTATTTCTAAAAGAGATGAATACCCAAAAATGATTTTTGTTAAATTCCAAGGATACATAAATTAACATTTAATAGAACATAAAATATATAAAAAAGTAATAATATATTCATATGATATTTTATAAAACCAAAATGGTTTGAAAAATTAATTCAATAACGCCCAATGTTCATTTTAACCGCTTCTATAAATATTAAACCGTAATGCTCATCAAAAATATGTCTGGCCAAATTTATAAGGATTGTCACTAAATAACAGTTATTTTCCCAAGATAATATAAATTTTTTATTAAGGATAAATTCTAAATGTTTGAATACATTTTTCATTATAAAAACATAATGAAATCATTCATGAATCCAAAAATAAAATCAAAGATATTAGAATACATGTTTCTGACAGTTTCGTTGGGGCATGCATGTCCATCTCGTTTGTCGGGTGGTGGTGCTATATATGGCCCCGAATTCCTGCTTTCCAATTGTGGGTGGAATCTGCTCCTTGTTCAGGGATGTTTCTCTTTTATTGAAACATGATGATGGGAAGTCCGTTTTTTCTTCCTTGGATTCCTCCTCAGAACTCGTCACCATGTCTGGGTCTCCCTTATAGAATGAAGAAGTTGTTCATGAAACTACTACTACTGCCATATCTTTATGGACTCCAGTTAATTACATTTCTTCTATCAATACATTCCAAGGGGTTCATTTTGGGAAGCAACCATCGGTCAGGGGATTAGTCACGTTAGATATCACTGGCGTGTCTGGATGCTGGGATAATGGCGCGTCTAGGTTTCTTCCCCTTATTATCGGTCTTCTACAGGGAATGCTACAATTTTAAAATCATGAAGAGACGGATCAGACTGATCAAAACGCTTATTATAGTGTATTATATGGGTGTTTCCCCTGGAGGGAACACTGATGTTGGGGCCAATGTGGGGTTGACATCCTTGTTACTTTTGAGGGGAATGGGTAATGAGACAACATTATTTCACTGGGATGTGGTAGCCTGTATAAGAATTAGGCTAGATGATGGAGGGGTTAAATGATGTGGATGGTGAATGTGATGGAACCGTCATGAGGGTGATGATGGTTTTGGGCTTGATCCTCGAAGAGGCTTCCTATGTATCCCCATGGCAGGGAATCAATGTCCATGTAGTTCATCTAACGAGGGTTTACCGCCGATTGGGGTTCTCAACGACTTAATGCTGGATAGGGTCATAATGGACGTGAATGGGGACCTGGGGCCTAGATAGATGGTGGGGATTGAACCTTGTGATGGATTCCTATGTAATTTTCCATGGAAAAGACCAAATAACATGTAGTTCATGTGGTGGGAATTGGCGTGATGATGGTCAGGACGAATGGTGGTTGGTGGTAAAGAACCTCAGGGAGGGTTCCTACGTACGCTTACATGGCAAGGATCAAAGACCTTGTAGTTTAGGGTGTGGGAACTGAAATGAAGGATGGTCATGACCAGTGGTTATTGGGATTTAAACTCGGGGAGGCTTCATGCATACCTTGCCTTGGAAAGGATCAAATACCTCGTAGTTCAGGATGAGTTTGGTGTACAACGACTTACTACTGACTGGGGAAACAATGACTTATTGTTGATTTGGTTCCATAGTTTAACATCATGCAAGATGGGGGTGAACCGAAGAGAAGGTGGTCGGAGCGACCAAGTGTTTAGAATGAACCTCTTGGAGTCTTACTACAAACCTCTCCTTGTCAAGGATTGACTACCTTGTAGTTCCAGATAAAGTTTGGTGCACTGACATTAAGATGGTCGGGACCAATGGATGGTGGGCTGGAACCTCATGAAGGCTTACTACATACCCTGCCTCGGCAAGGATCAATGTCCTCGTAGTTCTTATTATAGGGGCATTTGGGGGTTACACACTAAGGCGGCCCATGTTGTTGGTGAACCAATGTGAAGGGGGTCGGAGCGGCCAATGGGTGGTGGGTTGAACCTCATGGAGGCTTCCTACGTACCCTAGCTTAGCAAGGATAAAATTCCTAGTAGATCAGGTTATGTGGGTGGGGCGTACACTCATGGATGTCCAAGGTGTATTTCATGGTCAGTGCTTTCTCTAAGCCCACGTGAGTCATGCTAGGTGTGAGAAACAAGACACAACAAAGACCTGATGATCACGTCGCGAAAGGTTCATATGTGGGAAGTGGAGTGGGGTTTTCATTTGATTGAAGCCTAAAGGAAATAGAAGCTAATGCGTGGATGGCGTCACGAAGAGGTTGGGACATACTCTAGGATGGGGGCCTGGTGGCGACAAAGCCTAGTGTGAGAGGTATTTGGCACCAAATAAAGGAGGGGATGGTTGCTACCTCTTTCAATAAATGCTAGGAGCTTACACCATGGTGGTTTCCCTTTCCCCACGTAGGATTTAATGGGGGATGTAAAAGCTTAACATCATATGCTAAGGATGATGATGCTTGGCAGTTTAATATACTGCTGATCGGATGAGGTGGGTTCACTCTACACCCCTAGGACATACAAAACTGGTACCCTCTACACCTTGGTGAAGGTAATGCACCATCATTATTGTTGTTGTTGGGTGATGGCATGAGGTGATAGCATTGGGGATCCACATTGGCATGTTTAATGACCCAAACATTCCTTATTGAAAATACCTCTTGATCTAATTAAATGACTCTTTTTGTAAAATGTTTATATAAAATGTCAACTTCTTTGGTTTTATGTTTTTGGATTTTAAAATACTATTAATAATTGTAACTACTATTAATACAGTAATTGAACAATGATCACAAGATTAGTATAAATATAGGGTTTTAACAATTCCAATTTACTCAGGGAAATGAAGCAATGCACTCATCTAGTAGACGTGCCCCATACGAATCCCATTTTTTAATGCTCGGAAACGAGGTTGCATCATTGGGATTTTCTCTTGACCAAGCCCATACTGAGCTTGAATATGTAAAGCTCAAGCTGAACTTCCAACGAGAGAAGTGGAACATGATAGAGATTACGTCTCGAGCAATGTTATCCAAGCCACCCCAAGAGTCAGTCTCCATCACACACCTTACCCTTCAGTCTTATGTGGGTGCTATAAGGTGTTATTTAACAAGACATTATCACTATGGTCATGTACATTATTTTTGTATATAATAATTAATATACCATCATTTTATTATTGTTACCTTGTAGATGTGTTTTAAAGCACAAATAGTATTTTTAGTTAATATTCAACTATGAAATATATTTTGATGAATTAATGGATTTTTTAATTAAATAATATTTTAATAAAATATTATAATTATTAAATTAAATTTTATTAAATATAAATGATTGTGTTATTTTATGAGTGAAATAGTAATTTTTATTAATGTTTGAAGGCCATATTTGACAAAACCCGTGAATTTTTTATAAATGACGGTCTTTATTTTAAAAGTAAAAATTAACATATTTAGAAAATTATTTAGATAAAATTAATATTATTTCATGAATCTGGATGTCAAAATTATCCAAAGGTGAATTATTCATAATTTTCTGAGAGATTCTAATTTTTGAGTAAAAATTAAATACCATTTAAATATATAATGTGTTTTATGACATCATAATGACCCAATAGTGATGTAATAAATTACTATAAGCCTTATTTTCAGCCAATATTTGTTTTACCATTAATATAATGTGATTTTGGATTTGTTTGACTTATTTTACAAAGAATTAATGGACCCTTCAAGGATTATTAAAAATCATGTCTTTATAAATTGATTTCCTTGGGAGTGTGACTCAACTCCACATAAGCAACCCCATTATTTTAAGAAGTTCGGACATTGACCTTTTAAAATATTTTTTTCCACTACCCTTATACATAAACCATAGGAAAAAACCATGGATTGGTTTGTGGTTTGGATTAGTATAATTTGAGGTGTCCCAAACCTAAATAATAAAGAAATCCCTCACCATTCCTATATAAACAAACCCAATATCCCACTTACTCCCCACTAAAAGCCTTTGGAGTTCATCCAACCTCTTCACAACACTCTCTTGAATCCTACCAAGGTTCCCCAATATCCCAATAATCCTCTCTCAAGACTCTCTCAAGGCACTCTCAAGCCTTTTGAAGCACACAT
The DNA here is from genome assembly GCA_963277665.1 of Viscum album. Lineage (NCBI taxonomy): Eukaryota > Viridiplantae > Streptophyta > Magnoliopsida > Santalales > Viscaceae > Viscum > Viscum album. Next base: position 1,207,424,952 of record OY728163.1, on the reverse strand, counting down.
CCAAGTATATTTTTTTCCTTTCTCATTTTTTCCAAATATTCATTAAATTTATATTCCCTTTTATTATCAATTATAAATTTTGGGGTATGGTTTTTCACCGCCCCCATACTTACCTATTTATTTTCGAATGATGGGAGACCCCTTTCTCTCTTATTAAATGCCTACCATGTACACCTGTTACTCTGCAAAAGTTCCAAAAGGTATTTCTCTATCCTCTTTTACTTTTAATCAATTATTTTATATCATGAAAATAAATTCCATTAAAATTGTTGGGAAATATATATACATGACCACTTGTTGTAAATTTCCTGTAAATATGATGAGACACCCCTTTCACTCTCTACAACCAAATTTATAAATTTTTACATCACATCGTTACGCTGCCGAAATTTCACCAATTTCCATGCCAATGTCATTGGGTAGTGAATAACATGCCCATTTCTCTATCAAGGGTATTCACCTTTATGAACATTATTTATTGATAATTATTTTTCATGTATGAATTCAAAATCTTTTATTTTGGAAGTAATGATGATGTTATATGAATCCTTGTGATATGATCTATGTGTAACACTTATGCATTAAAATGAAATGTTTTAGAAGGGTGTGACCTTATAGAACTCCAATAAATTTAGTGAGGAATTGAATAATTATATGTCTGTGCAGTTGTTCTTTACTCATGCTAATTCTAGTGCAACGAGGTTTTACTCATACTTCATGTGCAATGAGGATTTACTCATGCTCCATGTGCAATGAACCTTGGCTAATTCAAATTTCAGGTTATGTGTCATTTCCACATTTCCAGGTTATAATTATCATTCTTTAGGAACCCATTATGTTTATCACTCTCTTGTGATATATAGATATTCATATTTTCTATCATGGGTTGTATTCCTCATGTTATTACAAGATTATTCCCTTATTGGGATTTGTAGCAGACTCTTTTCTGATGCATATCCTCAGGTTATCCCATGAAATGCTATGTTTGAGTGAATGTAGTGGTCATGTAAAGGATTCTTAAAATAAAGATGTTTTATTTCATGTTTTAAGTTTTTGTTTAATGATCCTAAGCCCCAAGGACACTAGACCTCTCGATCTTCTATATTGTATCAAGTGATGTTTATGTAGTAAATTATGTTTAATTAGGTAATAAAAGATCAAGGTTGTCATAGTTGGTATCAAATGGAGGTTTAGTTATTTTTATGATTATGATTAGAAAACCCCAGTGAAGCCTTAGAGATAATAGAAAGTGTAATAAATACATCTCTATGTTTAGGGGAGTATTGAATAAGTGGTTTATCAAAAAAATACATCCCTGTCTGGATATGAGTAGGTAGAGGCGGCACTGGCAGAAATGTATCCTTGGGGTAATACCCGAAAACACCACATTGATCTAGACTCGAATGGGAACCGATGCACAAAATTGGGCATTGCTGCACTCTTGATTATGACACTCCTAGGGGATATGATTTGGTAAACTCGCAATCTTAGTATAAACTATTATTATGGGATAAAAAAATTCCCTGAGAATATATGTTAGAAAGTAGATTGTGGATAACATAGACTGAAGCCAATAGATTCGTATGTTAAGAAAATACAATTTATTTATAAGTCGTTAGTTTTTTCCTTGTATTTCCCTATATTTTTTACCCCTAACATATCTTTTATTCCAGATAATGTTCAGTAATATGAGGACTCGAGCTAACAAAAGATGTGAAGATCAATGTGATGACTGTACTAATGACATGTCCAATCCAATGGGAGTGGGAATCGTGAACTTTGTCATGATTCTCTCTCAACATTCTCAATCTTTGAATAGAAACATGAGGCTAGGGGAACGTTCATCCCCCCACCCCCCAAGAAAGAACAAGTATTTATCAAAATATTCATGAGACAAATTACTCCTACTTTTAATGGATCATTCGATCCCTCAACTGGTGAAAAATGGATCAAATCCATTGATAAAATATTCTATATCCTTCAATGTTATGAACAAGAGAAGGTTCTCCTGGATTCTTATCATATGGAGATGAAGTTGATCAATGGTGGACATTGATCAAAAATAAAAAGCCTGAGGAGGAGATCGAGGTGTTGGAATTGAAGGTTTTCCAGAATATGTTTTTCAATAAATATTTTTCTCTGACCCTCCGGCTTAAGATAGAAAGGTACTTCCTTTCCCTCAAGAAATAAGATGAAAAATCTATTTTAGTGTACGAAAAAAACCTCACAAGGAATTCATGATTTGCTTCTGGATTTTTCATTACCCCTGAATTCAAGGTTGACCGTTTCTTTGGTGGGATGAAACCTAGCCTAGGAGAAGCACTGGAAATTCGTGACATCGACAGCTATGAGGAAATTTTCCGATGTGCACTCAAGGTCGAAGTGGAGACTAGAGAATCTCAAGGGTATCATGGGGATAATAAGCATACGATGGACTTCAATGATGGTGGTTTGATGGATAAATCCAATGGTTCTAAGAATATCCAACACCCCACATGCCCAATGTGTGGAAAGAAGAACCCAGGAAATTGCTTGAAGTGGACGAGAAATACTTTAGGTGTGGATGAAAAGGGCACATTGCTGTTAACTTCTGACAAGAAAAACCTACAGCTGCCACAGAGGAGAGGAATGCTCTGTTCAAACATCAATGCAATGTTCATTAATAACAATTCAAAGAACTAGTGCATCTTGAAAATCAATGCTCTAAGCCAAGGGTTTTTGGAGGAAACAAAAAACCTCCAAGGCAGCAAGGGAAAGCATTTTTCCATCACTACTACATAAGTGAACCCTGAAAACGAATTGGTGATAGGTATACTAGTTATTCATTCCTGAACAGTTAACATTCTTTTTGATTTAGGTTCTACACATTATTTTATATCTCAAAAGTTGAAAATAACAATATCAGCACCACCACAAATCATGGAATTGAAGATGTTAGTGAGTATGAAAATGGGGAAATTATTGCATCCCATGAATATTAATCCTCTTCTATCAAAATATGTTCATTAAACATCCCAGAGAACCTTTTCATAATCCATCTAGTGGAATTTTATGAAATTCTTGGCATGGATTGGCTTTCCGTATAACGAGCCAACATAAATTGTCAGGAGAGGGAAAAAACTCTCTATGTGGAGAATCGACCAGTGATTCGTCACAAGTGCAAGGAGGAAGAAGAATTTTATTTAGCTCCATCATCTCATGTATAGATATTAATACCCTATGAGCACGCGCGTCTAGATTAGATGATTGAATTTAAGGAGGAAACAATCATATATGAAATTCCTATTGTGAGGGAATTCACTGAAGTGTTTCCCAAGGAATTTTCTGGTCCTACTCCTAAAATAGATTTTGAATTATGAATTGATCTTATACTTCGGGCATTTACAATATCCAAAACTCCATATATAATAGCCTTGGTCGATCTTGAAAAGCTGATGAAACTATTAAAGGAGAATCTAGATAAACGTTTCATACACCCAAGTGCTTCACGATGGGGTGCACCGGTCCTCTTTGTGAAGAAGAAAGAAGGGTCAATGCACCTTTGTATCGATTATCATGAGCTTAATAGAATCACGATAAAGAACAAGTGTCCTCTCGCATGAATAGATGAATTGCTCGATCATCTACGTGGAGCACAATTCTTCTCCATGGTGGATTTTCAGTAAGTTTATTATCAAGTAAGGGTGAAGAAGGAAGATATCCCAATGACTGCTTTTTGTACAAGATACATGCCCTATGAATTCATAGTAATACCTTTTAGACTCACTAATTCTCTAGAAATCTTCCTGTACCTGATGAATAGAGTCTTTAGGGATTACCTCGACAAATTTATGGTAGTCTTTATATATTATATTCTGATATATTTCAAAACCAAGGAGGATTATGAAGATCATCTGAGAACTATACTAATGACCTTGTGGAAGGAAAATCTCTATGCATGGTATATCATGTTTGAGTTCTAGTTGAATGAATTCTCATTATTGGGCCGTATCTTCACAAGAAATGTGATATCTGTGGATCCATCCAAAATAGATGCAATTGGGGGATGGATGAGGCCAACATCAGTAACGAATATTTGTAGCTTCTGGGGGTAATCTGGATATTATTGATGATTTGTGAGTTATTTATCATGATTTCATAACCATCCTACCAAGCTATCTCGGATGGGAGTAATGTTTTCTTGGACTTATGAAAGCGAATAAATCTTCAAAGAGTTGAAAAGAAGGCATATAACTATTCCCATACTCACTTTAATGACAATTGGAAAACTTTTTTTGGTATTCAGTGATGCGTTATAAAAGGGCATGGGATATGTGTTGATGAAAAATGACAAAGTCATCGCCTATGCTTCTGGGAAATTTAATGTTCTTGAATATAACTATCCAACACATGACCTCGAGTTGGCTGTAGTGATCTTCACGTTGAAAATTTGGCGACATTATCTCTTTGGGGAGAAGTGTGAAAAACATATGAACCACAAAATCATCAAGTATAAATTCACACAGATAGAGTTGAACATGCTCCAATGAAAATGGTTAGAGATGATCAAAGACTATGACTGCTCAATTCATTCCCATCCTGAGAAAGTGGACAAGGTGAAAGATTCCAAATATGGAAAGGACCTATTGATTCATTCATGAATGAGAATTGAAAAGGATACAATATTCATGTATTTGATGAAGATGATCATGGAAATCATAAAGAAGGTAACATCATCAATCCCTTCATAAATTATTGCCCAACCGTTACATTTTGAAAGGTCAAAAGATGCTCAAAATGATGATGTGGGAATTCAAGAAAAAGTGGAAGCTATCAGAGAAGGGAAATCCTCGGATTTTAATGTTTATGAAGGAGGAATTGTGAGATTTGGGGAAATACTATGTCTTCCATAAAGTACAGAGATGAAGAAGGAACTTTTGGATGGTGCACATAGTTCAAATTTCTCAATTCAGCCAGAAAATAGAAAGATTTATTAAGATATATGAGAACATTTTTGGAGGATAATATGAAGATGGAGATTGGTGAATATACATAAAAGTGACAGTCGTGTTGGGAAGTGAATGCATAGAGGAAGAAGTCTAAGAGAATGATGTAGCCATTTCCCATATCATAATGGAAATGGGAGGACATCATCATGGACTTCGTCACTAGACTTCTCAATACATCTAATGGAAACAATGCCATCTGGGTTGTTGTGTATCGTCTTACAAAGTCTGCACAATTAAATTCTATTTAGGAGGATTTATCATTAGGTCAACAGGCATAGATATATATTAGGGAAGTGGTAAGGCTGCATGGAGTACCACTATCTATTGTTTCTGATTGAAATCCAAGATTCACCTCTATGTTTTGGAAGATTATTGAACATGTTATGAATACTAAACTAAACATTAGTACGGCCTATCATCCTCAAACAGATGGAAAATCCAATAGGACTATCCAAACACTTGAGGACATGTTGAGATCGTGCTCAATAGACATTAAAGGAGGTTGGGATCAACATCTTTCTCTGGTTGAGTTCTCTTATAATTACAGTTTCCACTCGAGTATCCAAATGGCACCATATGAATCCATATTTGGGAAAAGGGGAAAAAGGTCAGCGTGTTGGGATTAGGTCAGTGAGCGTAAGTATCTTGGACCAGAAAAGGTCAAACAAATGGTGGAGAAGGTGAAAACCATTCAGCAACATATCAAGGTAGCCCAGAGTTGACAAAAGAGTTAAGTAGATTACTATTGATGAGACCTTGAGTTTAATTTTGGAGACATGGTATTTATATGCATGTCTCCATGGAAGAAGGTCACATGGTTTGTAAAGAAATAGAATTTAAGTCAAAGGTACATCATCCCCTTCGAGATTCTTGATCATGTCAGCATTGTGGCCTATCGACTAGCATTATACCTACCATGGTCAAAGTACATGATTTCTTTCATGTATCCCTCTTAGGAAAGTACATACCAGAACCTTCACATGTACTCCCTTTAGAGGTGGTACAGTTAGAGGATGATATATCATAAGAGGAGCAACCAACGAAGATCTTAGATCATTGAGAAAAATTTCTACAAAATAAGACAGTGCCCCTCGTCAAGGTGTTGTGGAGAAACCAAATGTTTGACGAAGCGACGTGGGAATCGGAGGAAGCGACGTGGGAATTGGAGGAAGTGATGAAACAGAGTTACTCACATTTTTTTAGTGTGGGAAAAGGAAAATTCGATAGAGAAATTTCTTATGGGGAGATGATTGTAACAACCCAAACTTTCATTAATGGAAATCCCTCTTAATCTAATTAAATGCATCTTTATGTAAATTGTTTATATAAAATGTAATCTTCTTTGGTTTTATGTTTTTGGATTTTAAAATACAGTATATAATTGTGACCATTGTTATATATTTTTTGAACAATGATCAAATGATTCGTACAAATATAGTTCTTCAACAAATCGAATTTAAATAAACAAAGGAAGTGATACCCTCATCTAGTAGACTTACCCCATACGAAGCCCATTTTTCAGAGCTCATAAAGGAGTTTTCGTCTTGGAGATTTTATCTTGACCAAGCCCAATAGAGCTTGAATATGTTAAGATCAGGCAGTACCGCCAAGAAGAGAAGTGGAAGTTGATAGAGATTACCACCCGGGCATTGTTATCTGAGCCACCCCAAGAGTCGGTCACCATCGAACAGCTTACCCTTTGGTCTTATGCAGGTGTTATAAGGGGTTATGTAACAATATATTAACATTATGGTCTTGAAAATAATTTTTTTATATAATTATGAACATACCTTCATTTTTTTATTGTTACCTTGTAGATGGTTTTGAAATCACAAATAACATTTTTAGTTAATATTCATCTAAGTGATCTATTTTGATGAATTAATGGATTTTATAATTAAATAATATTTTATTAAAATATAATTATTATTATTAAATTAATTTTTATTAAATATAAATTATTGTATAATTTTTTGAATGCAATCCTAATGTTTATTAAGGTTTGAATGCTATTTTTGTCAAAACCATTGAATTTTCGATAAACGTCAGTTTTTATTTTAAAATTGAATATTAACATATTTAAAAAATTATTTTGATAAAATAAATATTATTTCTAGAATTAGGACATCGAAATTATCCAATGGTAAATTTTTCATAATTTCTAAGATAGTCCAATTTTTGGGTTAAAATTAAATACCATTTAAATATATAATGTGTTTTATGACATCATAATGAAACAATAGTGATGTAATACAATAATATAATATTTATGTTCTCCAAATATATGTTTTACCATTAATATAATTTTATTTTGGGTTTGTTTCACTTATTTTACAAAGCTTTAATGGACCTTTCTTGGCATATTAAACATCTTGTCTTTTTAAATTTATTTTCTTGGGAGTGTGACTAAACTCCACAGAAGCAACCCCATTAATTTATGAAGTTAGGACTTTGGACATATACAATATTGTCTTCCAGGTCCCTTTTCCAAAAACCGTGGGTAAAAAATGGGGGCTGGTTTGTGGTTTGGATTAGTTTAATGTGAGGTGTCCCAAACCTAAATAATAAATAATTCCTTCACCTTTCCTATATAAACCCACCCAATCTCCCACTTCCTCCTCACTCAAAGCCTTTTTGAGTTTATCCAAACTCTGCCCTACTATCTCTAGAATCCTCCCAAGGTTCCCCAATCTCCCATTAAGCCTCTCTCAAGCCTCTATTAAGCCCTTAGAAGCACACTTCTATGTAATGGTTTTGTCATCCTTTATCATTTTTGTCCACAATTCATTAAATTGTTATGCCATTTTATTATCTATTATAAATTTTTGGGTATGGTTTCACACCATCCCCCATACATCCCTTTTTATGATATAATGATGGGATACCCCTTTCTCTCTCATTAAATGCCTCCCATGTACACCCGTTACTTTGTCGAAATTCTGAATGGAATTTCTCTCTCTTCTTTTATATTCAAGCAATTATTTTGTATCATGACTCTAAATTACATTAAATTGTTAGGACGTGTTTATATATGAACCTCTTACCGTCAATTTCATTTACATATTACGAGACACACTTTTCTCTCTCATCAACCATTTTTATGAATTCTTACATCACGCCATTACACTATCGAAATTGCACCGATTTTCCAAGCCAATGACTTTGTGTAGTGAATACCATGCCCATTTCTCTATCAAGGTTATTCACCTTTATTCACATTTACTTATTGATTATAAATATTCATGTATGAATTCCAAATTCCTTTATCTTGGAAATAATGATTATGTTTTATGAATCTCTATTATATGATCAATGTGGCACACTTATGCATGAAATGAAATGATTAATAAGGGTGGGCCCTTATAGCGCTCCAATGCATTGGGTTAAGAATACTATCATGATACATCATGTTCCATGGGTGTTTATTCATGATAATTCAATTTAAAAGAGGTTTTACTCATTCTTCATGTGTAATGGGGATTTACTCCTGATCCATGTGCAATGTGCCTTGGATCCTGCTAATTCCATGTTAAGTACTTTTTCCACATTTACATGTTATAATTATCTTGATTTATCATGCCCTCATGTTTATACTTTGATTGTTATCTATAGATATGCCTATTTTATAACCTGTATTGTATTCCTCATGTTATTCCATGTTTATTCCCTTACTGGGCTTTATAGTTCACCCTTTTCTTATGCATGTCCCCATGTTATCCCATGAAATGAGAAGTACGAGGGAATGTAGTGGTCATGTAAATGAAGTTTTCCATAAAGATGATGTATTTCATATTTTATGTTGTTATGTAAGGATCCCAATCCTCAAGGACACTAGAACTCTTGATCATCTATATTGTATCAAGTGATGTTTATATAATAAATTATGTTTACTTGTGTAATAAAAGATATGGGTTGTCATAGCGTGGAAATGAAAAGAATAAATAGATGTTACCATGCCTATGAAAAGAAGCATGAGGTAAGGCAACACAAAGTGAAACGTCACCCAAGGTACTTGGAAGTTACATCATGCGAACCTAGGAGGTTTCATGCGAGAGGGAGTTGTAGAGCAATGGAGTTTATGAGTAGAGGCCTCATAGAGATCCTGTGATCCATGCAATGGAAGGGTTTCATGAAGGTGCGGGCTTCGCAAAGTGAAGTGTCCTAGCCTAGGAATAGGACATAGGTTCATAAAATAGGTTCTTCCAGAAGTGGAAGGGAATTCACGATGCAAATCCCTAGGATTCATGGGTGCCTCATGAAACAAGGTCTTCTGAAGCAATTTTATTCACGAGGAATAGTGACATTGCCTTATCATTGGAGTCACGTGGGCATGGGGCATGCTTCGAGATGTAGAAACGCTCCGTGATTACCCGAGTCCCCAGGAGGATCTACTTCCTTAACGAAGGCATGTGGGTTCTTGAAAGAAATCCCTCTCAAAATAGGGATGACAACATGGCAAAGTGGAGTCACTTTGTGGAAAAAACGTACATTGAGCAGCTCATGGTGCGTAGAGAAGAATGTTCTTCATGATTTGAGAAATGAGATGGGGTAAGGTTGGAGGATCCGTCCATTGGGCCTGGGGGGAGGCTGGTAGTTATAGGCAATAGGCACCGTTAAGCATAGATCGCTGGGAGAGAAGATGGATTACCCTCAGTGGTGGGATCATGGATGTCAAAGGGGCTCGTGGAGCATCCCACCTCCTCGCTTCGAGGTGGGCTCTCTAATATCAAATTGTCTTGCGGAGCATCCCACCACCTTACTTCGTAGCGGGTGCGGGGCCATGGTGCTCCACGAAAGTTCTTCGTGAGGTAGCTTTACGAACATTCTTATTATCCTTATCCCTTCCAATTTTTGGTGCCCAAAAATGCCATTCCTCAGACATGGTCCCTTGGTGAAATCATGGGTCAATGATTGAGGTTAAATCGCCCAAATTCCTTAGTCGTTCACGAAGATGGAACGTGACGGGGGAATATTGAGTGGGAAAGTGATAGGTCAGATGGGTCTGCCGCGAAGCTTGCCATAGTCGAGACATGATGCGATGTTGGGACAATCGTCTCCAATAAATAGAAGCACTAACTTCTCTTTTTTACTTTCTCACCATCGCGATTTGGCTTTTAGTGATCTATATTAGCAAAGCTCCATGTACTCCATGATTTCTCTCTGTGAATTGGGCTTTCATTTTCATAGTGCATTGTGAGTCTTTTACTTCACATCTGTGTGCTTCGGGACACTGTGTTTGGAGGCCGAGGCAGGGCTCCGCAAATAGACTTCGCGAACGCATTCAGTGAACTAGATTCACGAATGAACCCAAAAATATCGCCAACCTAAATGACTGAATTGATCGTCAAGAAGTTGTCCAGGGGGTCCTTGCGGATGCCACTGGAAGGAATGATATAGAAAATAGTATGGGAATATTAGAGCTAATTCGGATCCACCATAATCATTGTTCTTTGGATGAGCTCCTATTATATATCCATAGAAACTACGCGTTATGTAAGAATTTGACTTTGTATGGCTTCGGGCTGAGGTGTGGCATCTTCCTCCCAGAAAGAAGTCGGGAAGAACCAGCTTACTGGTTCTGGAGAACGCCGTTCTAGCACTGATGGTTTAGGGAGGCTGAGAGCCATGCCTGAGAGGACTTCACACCCGTCATTACTAACTACTTATACAAACACCTAAATACTATTGTTGGGAAGGAGTTGAAGCTGGATACTTATCCCCACATACATCAGATGATATTGAAGGCAGCTCTGGGGAACCTAGAGAAGGGGTGGTTTGAGGAGTGGGACCTATACTAGGGTGACAACTTCGTAGCTGATTAGGCCTGGACCTACTGGGTAGGCGCCTCTTGGGAGGAGTTTGTGGTGGATATGATAATAATGGGCCTGTATGAGGATGCTTGGGCCTCTGAGTTTCACATCTACTAGCTGATGCAGCTCATGCTAGATCGGTTGAGTAGGTGGTCATTGAGGACCAACATATTCCATTTTCACCATGTGAAAGTCAGCATTCGCTTGTGTGATGTCCAACAGATCTCTAGGGACCCGATACTAGGGGCTGTGTATGACAAATTCTACCTCTTCATGAGTCTGTGGGATGACCCAGATAAAATGACGCCACTGGCGATAACATTGATGGAGCTTATTCAAGGAGAGTACAAGGAGGCGCTGAGGGACGTCCATTTCATGCGGCACTTCATACAGTTGTCTAACTTCATAGAGGACAAAAAGTTTAGGGAAAGTCCTCAGACATTCTCGAAGGGGGATCCGAGTAAGGATAACTCTTAATGGAGACTCTTGGAGGATAACCTGGGGAAGAAGTGGGGATTTAGTGTCATCACTAAACAACAACCGATAGTAAGGCATGTAGAATTCATCACGTCTCTCATCTGTGGTTGGATCCTGTCAATGAGGGGCAACAACATAGGAGTGCGACCAAACACATTTATTATGGTGTCCTTGTTAGCTACTAGCAGGTGGGTCAACCACAGGATCTCGATAATCACCATGTTTTATACGATGATGTGACATATCAGTGAGGGGAAGATGCCGCAGAGAATATGCGGGCCATTCTACCTCCTATATGGGTCGATCGCGGCACACATTAGGGGGGTTTATGAATACCCGAACCCATTTCCCCTAGGGAATTGAGCTTCCTCCCATCCTTCATGAATGCTGTCGGGATCTCTCTAGCCATGATGACTACAATTTTGGTTCTAAACATAGTGTGGAAGGTGGAGGAGTTCAATTTCCACCTATTTCTGGGTCCGACGTGGGTATTCACTGATGATGGTTGGGGAACAGATATGCACCGTGCATATCTATTGGGATTTCGAGGTGGAGTTTTTGTGGAAAACGTGGATCGAGAGCCTCTCTACGAGCCATACACCCCGCACCGATTTGCTCAACAATTTCAGTGCATGCAGTGACTGACCCCACATGCCTATCTGGGGGTGCATAAAGAGGAACACCTATGTGTGATGAGGCAGATGTGGCTCATGTTCACATGGGAAGATGGGAAGACTAGGAAGCAGCTGCCTCCACCAAACGTTGTCGTTGAGTTAGTGAAGGAATATGTCCAAAGTTGAGAGATGGCATACACTTGGGAAATTCTGAAGCAAAAATACATTCCATTTGATGATGGAGTGCCTCATAAACCTCATGTCCAAGGTTGGAAGGCAGTAAGGGAATCTCAATATGGCAGGGCTATCATAACAACAAGGCCAGCACCTGTTGAGGGAGAGGCAGTAGTGGCAACGGACCCATTGGACCCAAAAGAGAAGAGCTATCTTGAGAGGATTCCACATAGAGGGTTATGTAGAATATCCACTCAGGCTATGGGGAAGTAGCTGCGCCAGATTGATATTCCAGATAATGTTGTCTTCCTAGAGGCCTATGAGATTTATACAGTTAACCAAAAATTCCTCAACCCGCCATAGATTTGGGAACATATGAACCATTTGGGGATGGATTTCTCAAGGATAGGCCCTTTCAGGTTCTGCTTTGCGGTATCCTAGGTAGAGGAAGAGTAATACCAGATAGGGCTGGAGGACGTTTTGCACTGCCGGTGTACCCTGTGTTCGATGATAGATTGAGTTGAGGTGTTGCTCGATCGCACCACTCCCCCATAGTTGTTAACTGCATACATAAGGGAACAATTCCCTCTATCAGAATAATTAGATGTATCCTCCCAGGGAGACGAGGCTAGGAGAGGGAGCCCGTTTGAGGAGGTTGAATATGGGGATCAAGGTTCAGATCTGGAAAAGTATTCCAATGCACTTGAGGTAGTGATTCCAAACACCTTCTTCAGGTCCCACTTTAATGTCATTCAGGACTCTTTTCTAACATCTAAATTGTGCGGGAGGGCGTTGTGTACTGATCTAGTTATCGACCTTCAAGAGATACCGATGCGGGTCCTTTGGGACCCATGCTTACTGCCTGGGATATTAGCATGTCTGGTGGGGCCAGAATACCCAATGTGGCCCTCGAATATTCAGACCATTCAACAATATAAGGAGGGCCAGGCTTCAGGGTCCCGACGACATCAACCCATCAACGAAACTGATAATTTGATCTCTATAAGTCTCCTCTACCAAATTAATGACGGTTATCCATAGACCATGTTAACTGAAATGAATTCTCACTTTCTTGTATGAATATTCCACCAAATGACATCTGTTTCCTTGGAAAGGTCATTCGGTACCCCTGACAGAGCCTTTCCCTAGGGAATGTCGATGACTATGGAGGTGGAGGTATAGATTGATCGAATTGTGGCACTCCCGATCACCAGTGGTACCATAAAGGAGGTTGAGCCATAGATCACCGAGGTGGGGTCCGATGATGAGGATCAATCGGAAAGCCCATGTCCTGGCATTCCTAATCAAAAACTGGATGCAGAAGTAGCTGATGAGTTCTAGGGGGCATTCCCTGCATTTGAGCCGGTCAACTATGCTGATAGGGATGAAACAACCTCTGATGAAGAGGATAGAAAATTAGGCTGCCTTCATTCATGGATGTTGATTATGAACAACATCTATGACATCCCCTGGCACTATGGATGGATGAGATGGATAGATTTAGCTCGTAGCTGTGTGAGCTATCTACCGGGGAGTAGATTCCAAGCTTCCCCACATGATCATCCGCGATCTTATGGGTTTGATGATTAGGGAGTATGACCATCAAATTGGTGTGGGCTGGTGGTGGGGGAAGGTGGTTAATATTAAAAGGCATCCAAAGGCTGAAAATGAGGTCTAGTAGCTACAGAGTCAGTCAGACGAGCTCTCAACCTCCCTCAACATAAAATCTGAGCTAATATTGTTATTGAAGGCCCAACTGGAAGAGGATAAAGAGGGAATGAAGGGAGCCTATGAGGAAATTATCATCATCCAGATGGGTGTGGATAGGACCCATATTGCGTATGATGAATTGTGCCACATCGCTGTTGAGGAGGAGAAGGAACTGAAGAGGCTCCAGTAAATCCTAGACGCCACCATCCAGAGGTTGGTGGAGATGCATCGTTCTTTTGAGGGGATTAACTCGTCCAAGAGAGGGGTCGATCCTAGGGTTTTGTAATGCATGTAACCATTTAATTCACTTACATGATTTGATAATTTTAATCCATCTTCATGCATGAGTTCCACTATTTGTGTTGGTTAATTCCATTCATGTGATATTCCTGTAGCATTCAACTATCATTCCCTAAGCTCATGTGGGTTGGGACCAATGCGAGAAACAAGATATGACCACCTTATCACTCCATCCAAATGTTGGAGTGAAAACAATGATTCAGCCATCCGGGGATTTGAACAACAGACCCATATTCCTAGGATGAGAAGGGAGATACCTGACTGGAGAATGATGCTCTTAAAACAGCCGAATTACAATTTTCCTAGCGTGATATTGTGCACGAACAGGGTAACACCAGGGGTGCTGGAATTAATCTGAACAGGAGGAATGGACTGTGTAAATTACAATACCCAAGATTCATAATAATGTATTGATGGGATTAAAATTAATAATGACTATTGACCACATTCGAATCACGTTATCCTTATTGTGTTAGCCTGAAATGGGGATAACAAATGTGGTTCGACCACTGACTATGTTCGAAACACAAGGTCTAACTCAAAATGTCATCCATTAGTCTTCCAGAATGTTAGCCAATGATAATAGGTGAGTTGTAGGACATGAATCCTTACTGATAGGGTGTTCTTCTAGACGTGAAAGTGGGAAAGGATCTAAATAAAGGGCACAAAAAGCATGGAGAGTGGAGTGATGGGTTGTTCGACTAGAGTCCAACACTCTTGAAATTACGCCACTAAGGTGGGAACACATTAGTTGTGTACATCAGTCTTATCATGGATCAAACAAATTTCTGAGAAGGACCATTCTAAGAAGGACCTCCCATGGAGGCTTCCTATGTACCCGACCTCGACATGGATAAAAGTCCTCATAGTTCAGGTTATGGCTTTGGGGATTACACTCTAGGATGGACAAGGTATATTCCATGGTCAGTACTTTCTCTAAGACCACATGAGTCATGCTTGGTGTGACAAACAATCGATAGAAAAGACCTGACGATCACATCGTGAAATGTGAGTCTTTGGGAAGTGGAGTGGGGCTTACACGTGATGGCGGCCCAATGAGGAAATAGGGGATTATGCATGGTTAGTAGCCCGAAGCGGTTGGGACTTACTATTGGATTGAGGCCCGGTGGTGAAAAATCATAGTAGGAGAGGGATTTGGCAACAAAGAAAAGAGGGACAGGGATGCTGCCTCCTATATGAAAAGCTATGGGATTACACCATGGTGGCTTCCATTTCCCCATATAGGATGCATGGGTAGAAGTCACTGTTTAATGCCATGTGTTGAGGATGATGATTCTTGGTAGTTTAACGTCATGCCGCTCGGGCATGGTGGGTTCACTCCCCACCCCTAGGACTTACATAACCAGTACCCTCTGCACCTTGGTGAAGGGAATTCACTGGAAATGCATTGGTTGGGGGGTGTCGTGAGGTGATCCCATTGGGGGTCTACTTTAGAGTGGCTATGCGAATAAGAAATAGACATTAGTGTTCCTATGCGAAGATGTATGAGGAGAGGTAATGCAATGTGAAACGTCACCTAAGGGACATTGATGTTACTTCGTTCGAACCTATGAGGTTTCAAGGGAGAGGGTGTTGCAGAGCTAAGGGGTTTATGAGTAGAGGCCTCATAGAGCTCTGGTGTTCCATGAAATGTAAGGTCTTTGTGAAGGTGTGGGCTTCGCGAAGTGAGGTGGCCTAGCCTAGGCATAGTGAATAGGTGCATTCAAGTGGTGTTTCATGATGTAGAAGGACATTTGCGAAGAAAATCCTATAAAGCATGGGTACATCAAGAAGCAAAGTCCTATGAAATAATGTTCTTCACGAGGCACAATGACTCTGCGTTAACATTTGAGTCACAAATTCATGGGTAGTTCTTTGAGAATCATAAACGCTCTGAGATGACCTGAGTCCCTATGAGGTTCTCCTTCCTTCATGAAGGCATGTGGGCTTCGAGAAAGGCATACCTCTTAAAAGTGGGGGTGAAAACAAGGCAAAGGGGAGGCACTTCATAGATCAAAAGTACCTTAAGAAGCTCATGGTTCACAGAGAAGAAAGTGCTTCACGATTTGGCATATGAGAATGTGAATGTTTGGATGATCCATCCACTGGTCCTTGGGGGATATTGATATATATAGGCAAGAGGCACCATGAAGCAGAGCTCACTCGGCATGAAGATGGATTCCCCTCCACGGTGGGCTCACGAACATCAAAGGTTATAGTGGAGCATCCTGCATCCTTGATTTGTAGTGAGCATTCAAATGTCAAATCGGCTTGCGGAGCATCCCTCCTACTTACTTTATGGAGGGAATGGGGCCATGGTGCGCTACAAATGGTCTTCATGAAGAAACTTCGAATACTTTCTTGTTATCATTCTCCCTTTTTATTTTTGGTGCCAACAATATATTCCATATATCTAAACATATAGTAAACTCCATTGATTATAATATAACCCATCAAATGTCAACCTAATTTCATGGTATCCAATAATAACCAAGAAACATTTAATTTTTATAATTATCACAAATTATATATCATATTTATGGTTTTCATCCCATTATATTATGTTTTCCAAAATGATAAAATTTCCACAATATAACATTTCTTGGTACAATTGAACACATGATTACATATAGATTAATAACTAGTATTACATTTTAATCCTTTTAAATTAAATGACTCTTATAATGATAATATAATTAATAAATTACATTTAGATCATATTTTTTGTTATAAATATATAATCATGTTAATAATTCATTTTTGGTTATATTAATAAAATAATATTCACCTTGAACCCTTCTCTTCCCCTTAGGTATATTCCCATGATCCATAGGGAATTTATTTTCATAGTTATATATCTTTTTATTGATGAATTATTTCATATTTTATATTTCATATTTGTTTATAATCATTATCATTGTGTCCACTATGTCAAAAATTTTATAAATAAACCCTTCCCGTATAAAAATAAACAATGTGTTTCCTTCTATAAATATCACTTGTGGTTAAACTGTTTTCCCTTATAACCATTATCTATTTTTTCTATTATGTCTTGTTTGTTATATAAAACTCTTATAATCTATAAGACATAGAGAATCCATTCAATATCTTGATATCACCTAAAATAATTTCATTATATGAAGAAAATGTTTTGGATTCCAATTCCCATTAGGGATGTCTTAAACCATTAAATAAAATGTCAATCTTGATATATTGCTTCTTATATAATCCAAAACATATCTAGATAACCTCATGAATTTAGCTTCGTACTCTATAATACTTTCTGATTCATTGTTTATTAAGTTGATGAAATTTCTCCTCATCTCATTTTTTTATCATGATGGAAATATCTACTAGAAAATGCCCCCCAAAAAAATTTAATTCAGTGAGTTCTATTCTCTCTACCTCATTGGTATTCTATATCAATAACCAGTAATGATTTGAATCTCATTTAATAATATATCAATTAATTTTATTATTTCCCATTTTCACTACATCAAATTTCAATGAATATATTTTATGTGGACGTAATATATTGTTTAACTACTATTTTATTAAAAGTACCACTAATTTATTAGAGACACTATCACATAATGTGGTCTAATATAATATAATCTTAATTTGGAATATGTTTCTCCATCCAAAAAAGGTTATTTTTCATAACTTGATTATGGTTCCCTAATATATCTATACTTTTATCATTTCTAATACCATATGTATTGGATACCTCATCATGGAAATTTATAAATTGTCCATGAGTATCGATACCCTTATTCCTTTTTTGTCCCATTTCTAATCAATTTATTATAAAATGTTTTCTCAAAAAATTTATTAAATTTAAATCATAATATACAATTATACATTTATCGAAACACTTATAAAAAATTAAAAGATTTATGCAACATAATAATTTTTTTGTTGGGAATATATTTATTTTTGAATCCTTTATAATCATCAATTATGAAAATGAGAAATATAATAAGCATATCCCAATATAATTTTAGAAAAATTGTACACTAAGGACCTTTGTTGGGAAACATGTGACAATCGGGTTAGGCCCAATGCACCCTTTTAGATGTTATTACCACAAGTTACCTTATTTCTAGAACCACATCCACTTTTACTATCAAAACATGGATGTATTGATAGTAAAATTAAAAAATTACTTTCATACCAATACATTAGGAATTTATTATATAAGTATCATCAGTGAATATAGTAGGTTAATGTCCTTTTATATATTTTTAACTTAATCTAGTTTCAATTTTTTCAACTAAACACTCCTTGATAACAATAGTAAAAACCCTGACCCTAGTAATCAAGATTAAATGCATTACATTATTACATTGGAATATGTAGCTTGTTTGAAATCATGAAAGAAAAATAATGTGTGTGGTTTTGAATAACAAGATACATATATATTAATCCTTTTAAATAGGGAGTTAAAAATAATATATAATACATAACAATAGAACATGACATACACCCTTGGAAACTAATTTAGTGATCACTTATTCATATATATGGGAAAGTGAATTAAATATTATTGAGCTCAAATGAAATGTATGTTTTAAGTAAATCAGAATCTATCATGAATAAATAAGAATAATCTATATCTAATTGTAAATAAATAAACACAAACTCAATTTAGTCTGGAAACTGAAAATGAAATGCATCGAAAAATAATAAAATTTTTAAAATAAAATTGAAAATAATAAATGAATTAAATTACTAATTCTTGGACTTCCAGATTACTGAATCAAGATACTTCTCCCATTAATAACTTCAATTTTTTTAAAACAACATGTAGAATGAAATTTAATTTGGATGAATTATTTTTCTCCTGAGACTTATTGATGTATTGTTTAGATATACTATACCAGTAAAAATCCATCACTGTAGGTCTAGGTCATTACTCATAGTTAGAATTATCTATTTAATCCATGAATCTATATTCCTTATCATCGAATATCTATATTGAGTAATGGGTATATCTTTTTTCAATATATCCCTAATTAGTCCAATAACATTCAATATAAAAACCATATGTCAAAATCGAATAAATTTTAGAAAATCATCATATATAATATAAATGAAAATTTATATCTATGTCAAATTAAAATTATAATGAAAAATGATCATATTATATTTATTTTTTAGAGGAAGATAAAAATCAGAATGTAATTTTATATTGTAGGATAACTTTTACTAGTTCGAAAATTTCATGTAAATTACCAATGTAAAGAATAATTAAAATTAAACAGTAATATACAAGAAATTATGAATGAATCATTATATAAAATTTTAATTGGGTAATATATACCTCATATTAATGTAATTATGTTCATATCATTACAATACATCTCAATGAATTGAAATTGATAGATTGTCCCATACTTCATGTTTTCCATTAGTTGAACGTGATTTAACAACCTATATAATGGTTTTATGTGGTTTATTAATGTATAACAGAACCTTAATAATATTTATAATATCATGTATTTCCCTCTTATAACACATTACCAACAGTTTGTTAATAATATATCCTTGTTTTTATTGTTTCAGATATTAATTGCTTTATTTCCTTGTTCATTCTTAGTTATGAATCTTCTAATACTGGTTTTTATTATATTGTTAAATATTCCACAGAATAATATTTTTTAAATAATTATAATGTATATATTTTAATTATAATTGTTTTGAACAATAATGAATGATGGATTTGATAAATGATGGGCATTATGATAACTAAGATTGTAGGTCATGTATACATGTGTTTGAGGTATCCATTTTAAAAGATCACAATGGAAATGAGGTATGTAATATTATATCCCAAAATAATGATCATATTATCTTAAATAAAATATTATTTTTAAAATGTATATATTTATATCATCCATGGGTTGTGGGGATGAAAAGGGAGTCACCTCGTTTCATGAAGGTGGTAGTCTACATAAAGATGAATGATGCTATATTTTTTCAAGGTAAGAAATAATGTAATATATTATATTATAATAATGATAAATACATCATGAATAGTATAATTATTCCATTTATATTAATTATAGTCATTACAATTATCCTATTAGTTTTCCCAGTTATGCGTTAGTGAATCACAGATCATATTGCTTCACATAGAGGTTGTCTGCCGTACACATGAGCTATGTTATAATATCCCATCCAGAATGTAAATTTAAAGAGTATATATTATATATATAATAAATATTTATGTTTATATTAAAAAAATTATATATATATATATATACTCTTTATATTCATCATCATACACAACTTATAGAAGTAGTAATATAAAAATGAATGACATCGGATTGTGAGGTGATAGTCCTCTGTAAACACGAATTATGATTTCGTAACCCATTTGATCAAAGTGTAGATGGTTGTAGGTCATTATATTAATATTAAAAACTCAGTATATATAAGATAATTATATTATTATAACATCATGGTTAATATTAAATTATGGAGTTATAGAAATAAATAAAATAAATACGCTTGTTGAAGAACATTTCATATTCTTTGATTAACTTCTTTGTGATTGAAGTAAAATCCAACATATGATGTATTTATAATAAAATAATGATTCTAGGTTGAGGGTATGGATTTTCTATGTTATATTGGTAACTTTAGTGAGTTAAAAAGGTGTTTATGGTGTTAATAAAATAAGAGTGGGGTGTCATTTTATTAGTGATGTGAGTAGCACAATTGTAACATTTTAAAATAAAAAAATGCATACCACTATTTTTTTAAAACCCAAAAATGCTTGTAATGGCGTATTCAAGACTCTATTACAAGATAGGTTTTACAAACGGTTATAAAATAAGTATTGGACTTGTATTATTTTAATTTTGACTGATATATTTCTTGTTTAACCTCTTAATAAATCAATTTTTACAATTATCATAGTAAATAAATATTTATTATTTCAGTGTTGATTTTTTAAAATGATAAATTTGTAAATCATATTAAATTTTAAAAAAATTTCTACTAATGTATAATCATTTTCCCCTAATTCTATTCATATATATATATGTGTGTGTAATTTATATTTGAAAGTAATCTCATGGGCGTGACGAGAATGGTGTTTTTGAAAGAGAAAATGTTCTTGTATTTGTAATGTTTTTATATCAAATTTCAATATTATCATGGTCAAAATAACCTAAATCTTATTAGTATTAATATAAGAGAACTAAATTTACTATTAATTCAATTAATTATATAATTATATATAATTGATAATTTTATAACAAATGATGTCTTCAATTAAAATTCCTTATTTTTCAGTATTCATCATAAAATTAAATATTTTAAAAAAAATCAACAAATTAATTAAAATATAATTTTGATATTTTGATTTTGAAAATTATTTTTATTTAGTCCAATAAATTTCAAAAATTTGATAAACAAAATTTTTAAAATTTTCACCACAAAGCATGACTAAATTACGTTTTAGAGATAATAATGTTTAAAAAAAATTAGTTATCGTAAAAATTGTTCTGATTTTTCTATAATAAATATATAATCATTTAATTTATATTATTCATGGATAAAAAAATTAATTTTCTTAATTTATTTATTAATATTCAATGCTTCTACCTTAATAGCTTTCTTATAATAGTGATCTTTAATAAACAATATTTTAATAGAGTATTATGATTCATTCAAACCATGTGTTGTGTGTATTTAATGATATTAAAGTTATTGAATTAAAATAAAAAAAATATATCATAATGTATCTATATTCCATTATTCACATTATTTTTATTGTCATACAAATTATTGAAATAGAAACACATATTTTAAAATCTCGGGGAGGTACATTGTGTGTTTAAGCTCAATGATGTGTGGTGTATATGCTCTCGAATATGGAGTTATTTTAAAAATATATAATGTATACCTATTTCCCCATTAATAAATATTACCATTGAAATTTTATATTACATACTCAGGAAAAAATAGTGAGGGTAATTTATCTTCATATCTTCCTCGATTTCTCATGATTCTTTCTAATATTTATCATTTTATAAAGAACTTTTTCTATATGGTCGATGATTATAATTTGATACTCCTCAAAGAAGAGATCATATTCCAGTTGTGCCACTTCTAAATTTAGTACATTTGAGATATCTTTAATGTGCATACTCATACTGGGATGATAGTTATAGTAGTGGGTGTGGAAATCGATAAGCCAAATCTGTAATGAAACTGAGAAAAATCAGAGGGGGTGATGTACCTAGGATATAGATTACTATTATTCTTAAATATAATGCATCTATTCTACTGTGATATATGGAAATCATTTTATATCCAGCCTCAAAATCCCTCTATCATCAATGATTTTCAGGATAGATCTCCTATTGAATTATAGAAGTCATGATGTGTTGCAAAATTATATTGATATTTTCTACCATTTTATTAAAAATTTCTTCCCCAACTTATTATTTTAACCAAAATCATTAAAAAATGAATTTTGTCAACATTCCTTCCCTAATAAATTTATGAATAGATATTTAGATTCATCCTGAAAGATATTATTGAATGATAACTCACCCAAAAGAAGATGTTGATCCCATTCCACTTTGTACACCATCGACCATACCCTCTATATATCCTCTAGTGTCTTTATATTATTCATTGAATGGATATAATTTTTTAGATATATTTTATATAATGAAGTTTATCTCACTTTTTATAGAATTTTTATGAATCTATTATAGAATAGTGGTATATATTGTATCTCAATCAAATATAATAAATTGTGGCATTCCATACAGCCATACAATGTCTTGGATATATGTCCTTGGATGTTAGTCTAGTGAGATGCCCTCTCTAATTACAATTAATCGGTGATAATTTTTTATGAATATCCACCACAACCAAAATTGAATTATAAAATATTTATGGCATATGATGAATAGTGACAAAGTGCATGGTGTTGTTTTCCAATTTTGTTGTTATTATTGGAAATGGTTACATCATCCCCTATTATGTTTTTATTTATTCTTCTAATATATGACATACTATATATTATTATTTATATTCTATGTTTACTTTCTTCAAATTTTCCAACCAATATTTCCCTTGAATATCTAAATACATCTTCATTCTCCTAGGGTGGATGGATAAGGTTGAACTAAGTTCATCATTCAAGATCCCATTCATTACCCCAAAATTTTATGGTATATATAATCATCAACTAAATCATAAAAAATATATTTTCATAATTTTTAACACTGATTATTTCACTATTTTTATAAATTTTACATTCAATTATATTTCCATATAATCTCTATGATAAAAATATTACATGTCCATATTGAATGGATGAGAAGTCATTTAGGGAATGAATAATAAATATCATTTGTTTTTAATCCCCATTTGTATCCCTTAAAAATTAAAGGATATATGATCCTTCTAAATTTTCATAATTTATAATTTCATAGCGTCCTTGATACATATATTATCTGGAAATTTATTTTCCATCCCAGAATGGTAGTATAATGAGAAGTTATAGTCCTTGACCAGATCAAACCATCTTCTTGTGTTCATATTCAGCTCAATCTAGGTTAATATATAGATAATTATATAATAATCTGTATATATTCCATAATTATCCACATAGAAAAAAGTGCACAAAATTTTTTGGGTGAAAATCAAAACATTCAACACAAGATCATGTGTTATATTAGTCTACTAATGAATTATCCAATACATTTATATATAAGATTTATATTTTTTTCATTAGTACAGTACCCAAGAACTTCTTGTAAAAATCATTGTATACCATGAAATTTTACCCACATTAAGGTATTGTATGAACTAGTGTAGTGATAATCCTATTTTTTAATTAATTAATTATTTATCTTAATTCATCAGACTATGAAATGTTTACCCCATCTAAGTCATCTTGGATAGCTGGTTTTAGAATCATGAGAAGTTTCTAAAAAACTATCAATAATTCCCAACTAGTGAAATGTAACTATATATATCCGTTTCATATTACAGTCTAGAAAACTCCAAATTTTCCTCTATCTTAAAAGGGTCCACTGGTAACCCTTTTATGGGGATAATAATCCCTGATTATAATAACTGAACCATCACAAACTCATGTTTACTACACATTTCATATATATTATCATTTCTCAATGTATTTAGAATTGTATTGTCATTATCCTCGTGCACTTCATTTATTAAACAATACATCAAAATATCATCAATTAATACTACAATATTTTTTTCTGGGTAATATATAAAAACTATATTCAATAAGTCTATAAATATTGTTGGATAATTTTTCAGTTTGATGGGAATCACAATGAACTCATAGTGTCTACACCATATTATAGATTTATCCTTACAAATATCCAACATGATATCTTTTTATTGGGGATATCCCAACAAAATAACCACATAATATTGATTGTGATCCCAATGTTATTGATAGAAAAATAAATATATCCAGTACAAGGGCTGCTTTTTCTTTTTCATTCCTTCATTTGAGTTCATGATAATCAATAAAAATGCATATTATAACATTATTATTCTTGAAAAGGAGGACGAACACACCTAATGGTGAAGCAATAAGACATATAAAACCCTTCTCTAGATTCTATTTTAACTTGTTTTTCTGGTATTTTATATTAATGATGATAATTACCTAAGGATACATGGATATGAGAAGAGACCTATATATAAGTTAGAATGATAACTCTTTCTCTTTATCATTAGGAATATCTAGAAACTCTTTTGTGAACACATTCGTATAATCCATCACAATGATCATGTATTTAATCAGGAATATTTCCATTTCCCCAATAATTTCGAATAGATATATTTAACATTGTTTAATAATATTCATTGGTGAGAAAATGACTCCATGTTATTTCAATCCTCTTCCTTACAAATCTGAAGAATTTGATTAGGACTAAGGATGTGAATAGTGATGTCCTATTTCATATAGTTAATATTTTATTTATAAGGATAGTTAATCCATGACCAATATAGTATCAAACACCACAAAATGATGTAAGATGACATTTTATGGATGATTTTGTCCACAAACACTGACTATGGAGGAGTTATATACTAGGGTTAAAATAAATTCATTCATTTCTATTGTCAATGAATAATTAATATCTTTAATTTTAGTTGGTGTTTTAATAGTTATACTAATCTTATTGTATATGAATGAATTTATAGAATAAGAATAAAATATGTATGCTTTATATTCATGACTGAATAACAAGTGTTCCTCTCACCACATCATTAATTGATCAATAATTACAATAGTGAGAATACATAAAATTCCTCGAATTCTACCTCATAGTGTTTATTTTCATTGATTTCTATGAAAACCGTTGACTTAAGTAATTGTCATATATAGTATTAATGGTTATTATAGGTGAAAATTTATACAATATGAACAATATTCCCATAAAAATTATTTTTGTTCATCACATTTATGGGACTCCCCTTATCTTTTTAGTATTGATTAACAATATTTCTTTCTTATCCATATTTTAAAGCACATACTAGTTCTTTTCAGATAGTTTCTGAGGTGTTTATTCCGACACTTGTGACACATTGGATGTTTCATTTTCTTTGATAAATTATATTTATCATTTTATCATCCTAATGAAAACTCTTTTTTTACCTAAAGAGCCAAAATAACTATTAGATTTTCCAATTTCCATCGTGACTATGAGGGTATAATTTAATATAAATTTATACATGTCAAAGTCTTTAATATAGAAATCGTATTTTAGACTAGGACATAATATAATAATGAAGAGGATCACTATATATTATGAATTAATGATGTATCTAGGGGTGTACTGTGAAAGAAATGTTAATATTTCATAATATATTCTAATATAATCACCTTACATTACTTTAATACCACCAAAATACCATTCTATTTCATGAATTGGATTTTAGGGAAAATATTTGTTGATAAAATATTTTTAGAATTAATTCATTTCTAATGAATCAATATCTACATTATAAATCATGTTCATGATCGAAATTCACCAAGGATGAGATTCTCTCTCCAAGAGATACAATACTTGAAAAACATTCTATTATTATAAGAATTTGAGTATAATAAATATCTTCTTAAAACAATGAATAATTTGTTTATGGATGAGTGGAATAGAAGACCAATGAATAGAAGGAGTCCTTTCTTATATAAAATAATCAATAGAACCATGATCATTATTTGGGGGAGGGAGATATATATGATTCATGATAATATACATAGAATGATACATGTTTTCCAGTACTTTAATGATGTTCACATCCCTTTCTCTTATATGGTTAGGAATCTCATTAGGTAACCATCAAATTTATTATAATGCTTTTTTTGAAATTGTTCCTCCTCTATCCAACAATTGACTAAAAAAAGAAAAAAAATTGATGACAATATATTATATAATAAACATATAAAAGGTGAGACTATTAACATATAAGGACTAAATTATCAATGAAATTCAAATGATAACTTATGAGTTTCTATGTTGAAATATATTTTATCCACGGTAGTTTTTTATTGTGATTTGTAATACTGGAATCAATTCAAGTCTGTATATATGGGTTTTGAAATGTTTTTGAATTTTCCCAAGTATGTATTGTAGGAGTGTTAAAATACATGTGTAGTAAGGGCCAATTAACTATAAAAATGACTCTTAATTCAATATATCAAACTAGATAATTTCTACATTATTACCAATACCTGTAATTGCGCTAAAACATCACTGATTTGTACTATCCATATAATGGTATTTTTTATTGGAAACCACACACTCTATACTTTACCAATTTTTTAGGTAGGATATTTTTCTACTATATAAAAATATACCTAGTGTTATAGAAAATTAATTCTATCCCTAATCTCAAAAATTAACTATACTATATTCGAAAATCAATTATATAAACACAAAAACATTTACACATATTTTTAAATTTCTTCATATATAAACATCCATTGAACAAAAAATTATAATAGATGTACCTAGTTTATTTAGAAATAAATTAATATATAAAATCAACATGAAAATTAAATTTATTCATTTTAATATCCATAATGGGATTCTAAATACATTTTATCTCCTAAAACTATGTGGGATAGCCTAGGGAATATATAGACAATAGGGATTAGATAAAAAACCAAATTAAAGAACAATTACAACAAGGAAGCATAAAAGTATGTTCAATGGTAGGTAATGGTATCATAAAATAGAAATATCATGACTATTCACATGGGATAATAACATAAATAACATAGTAACTTAAGATCAATAATTCATAG